>OY101450.1:123205598-125605598 GCA_956483635.1 Panzeria rudis | reverse complement strand
GCTTTGCAAATTAAATTTGTAGCCTTTTCGAAGCAACACAAAATTTTAAATAACTTTTCCATCATTCAGCCTGTTCATAGAATCCGACAAAGATTGGTTTGGCAGCACTTTCTCATCAAAACCAGCTGACTGCGTTCATGAAAACTGTGTTTGTATCAAAGGAAAACTAATTAGAAAATTTCTGTTCGAACACCGAATTAAGCGTTCATAAATTCCAATAATTGCTTTTGACAATTTCACAATTTCCGTCCCCTTTTTACAAAGACGATTTGTTACAAAGTGAATCTAAGCCAATTTAAAGAAAAATTAATTAATTAAAAATATTTGGGTGAATTGCAATCAAAACGTACAAAAAGCGTTACTGCTTAATTTTTAAAGTTTCTTAAATTTACCCGATATACTACTCGATTTACGAGAAAATTCATGAAGAGTACCAAATCGCTTTTAGACTCGGCAAAAATAAAATTTTTTAAGTTTTGATAAGGAATACCAGGATTTCTGTCTTGACCGTCATTAAGCATGAACGGTTTTAAATTTTTGGGCAATATTTTGCTGATATTAAAAGTTTGTTTTAGAGTAGGGTAAAATAACTTCATGCCTGTGTTTAGTAGATGGGCAAGTGTAAATATATTGATATATGTATATCGATTTCGATATAATTTTTTATATCGATCAATATCGATAATATATCGATATTTCGATATAAATCTATATTTTTCAAGCTTGATTATTCATACACAGTCCAAAAATTTGAAAAAAAAACGATTTCTATACTTATTAGATACATCTTAAAAATGACGGTCAAGATATTGCAAGTTTACTTAAAGTCAAAATAAATGAATGAAAACCAATAAAACAATAACTTTAAGCTTTAAGATTTCATTAATATGTTTTCGTTTCTTAGGAAATTTACATGACTTTCGTAAACTAACGCTTACGGTTAAATAACGCTTCAGTTTAATTTTTTTAATTCTTTAAATTTCGTATTTTTTAAACCAAGCACTTTTTGGCCCTAAGCTACGTCAGCTCAATATAATGACTATTTTATCAAATTCTAAACAGGATGACGGTCACTACAATGTGCGTTTAGAATGTTTTGCGAATAAAAACACAACAAATTTAAAGAACTAATTTCAATATTTTAAAAACAGCTATAAGATGTTTGCAATTTACTTTGTTTTAAAGTTTTTTGTTCATGTTGTTTATGAAAAAGTGTTACTGGGGACAAGTGTTTTTGTA
This sequence comes from Panzeria rudis, assembly GCA_956483635.1. Lineage (NCBI taxonomy): Eukaryota > Metazoa > Arthropoda > Insecta > Diptera > Tachinidae > Panzeria > Panzeria rudis. The sequence goes on along the minus strand of OY101450.1, from coordinate 125,604,359 downwards.
TGGAACGAGTATGAGGAAGTAATTAAATATGTACTGTACTCAATCATTATGGAAAAAAATGTCATTCTGAGAAATACGTTTCTTGTGACATATTCTTCAATGATTACTCCCCTATTAATTTTTTATTTTTTGATCTTTCTACCTCAAAGCAGTGTTCAAGCAGTGTCGTTATAAAAATAGCATTTACTTTGCAATTTACCCATTTAATAATCGTTAATTTTATGGAAAAACAATAAAACAGCAAAGAAAATAAAACTCTTCTGGTATTTATGAAAAAAACCTCGGATAAGGATTTGTGCGTGGTGGACAATTAATCCATTTGTAGCAGAGCCCTTGCTCTAATATATTTAAAAGATGTACTTTTTTATTCGCCATTATTAATGTCGGTGCCACCAGAACGCTAATAGCTGCCTTCAGATAAAAATCTTAAAGCGGTTGATAGCTTTAGTATATATAGCTTTTATATAGCTTTTAAGATAAACACAAAAACTTCTTTGTTTGCGCTCAGCTGTAAAATAAATATAAACAAGTATTTCTAAATCTTTGAATAATTTATTTATAATACAAATTATCGTATTAAAAATAACTGATTTTGTTGTTTAGAGTAAATATTCCAAAGTTTTGCAAAAGTAAGGTGAAATTAATTTATTATGAATAAAATCAATATATATCCATCGATTTTCATTTATTTGCAGTATAAGTAGTATTTGTAGTATAAGTATAAGACTATATGATCAGTTAATAGAAATGGTAAATCTCTGCTATTTTCGATTTTTTATAAGATAAAATATAAATAAAAAATTTTCAATTTGCATTAAAGAATTTATTTTTCATCATTGCCGTCTGAATAATTCCGAAACGATTGAGTATATAAATAATAATGTTAGAAAGGCTGAAAGCTAATTTTATTCCAAGTTTTATTGTGATTTTAGTAATTAAATTGGACTACCCCTTCCAAAGTTATTACGAAACTGGCTTAGGAGCCTCTTAAAAAATCTCAAATTTTAGAAAAGAAACTGGAAAAAACGTATCCATAATATTTTAAATTTCGAATGTTTTTGTAGTTAGGTGACCATAACACATCAAAAAAATATAGTGGTGATCAAAGGTTATGACCAAAGCATGCCATCCATTATACAATATTATTGCATATGTTATTGTACATACTATTGTCGTTTTGACCTACACTATGCATTACATAGCACAATATTTTCAAAGAAAATATTGCCCAATTTTCCTAACAGGGAAAAAGTAATAATAAAGTGAATTTCTTAAATTTAATCACTTTTGTCATATTTCTTCAATAACATATACCATATTTACATTATGCAGCTTTGTTGCATGCAACTCTCTTTTTTCAGTGAGAAAGACAGAGAAAAAATACAAAATGTGTACATTTCTATTTCAACACTCTCACTTAAAATGAAAATTGCATGCAACAAAGTTGCATAGTGTAAATATGGTAATATTCATTAATTTACAAAATCGTATGCTTAATGTTTATCATACAAATTAATATCACTCATACGTATATGAAGATTGAAACAATAGTTCTCCCTATGGTATGCTATAGATTTGTAAAAATTTGTGAGTATGAGGAATTTAATAATGATGTGAATGTAGAGTATTACGTATACGTACATATGTGGTACATATAATGTTTGGAATACAACCTCGAGGATGTTAGCTTTGATTAAGTTTTTCAGAAAAATAGCAAATCAATTTTAATGAGGAATTCTTGTGAGTCGAACATTCTTATTAAAAGATATACGCAATCGCCTCTGTGATATAACCTTTTTACTAGGGATGTAACGAATACCGATACCGATACCGATATATCGGCGATACTTCAGATTTTCCGATACATCGATACCGGCGATATTTTACTGTCGATACGACGATACTTTAAAAAATTTTTTCAGAGTTTTTTTCTGACAAATTATTTATTTTTTGTTAATTTTCTCATGAACTAAACTCATTTCGTTATTTTTTAAATCTTATTAATATCAACTTTAAAAATTAACAATATTTTATACTATTATTTTGTAAAAAAATCATTTATTTTTTGTTAATTTTACCATAAATTCAAATTCAATTCGTTGTTTTTTAAATCTTATTCCAGCAAAAAAAGACACTCCAAAGAAGTCATGAATATATAGAATTCGCGATCCCGAAGTATTGCAAATTTGGATAATTTCTAATTAGTTTTACATATCCTTGCCATTGCAAGAAGTTCTGTTTTTCGATTACCAATCACCGAATTGGAAATGATGCTCGGACAAATTTCTTTTTCGGTGTTCTATAATGATTTTTCCTCAAGAAAAAAGGATAAAAAATTACCCATTTTCACAATTTTTTTATGCGAGTTTGGCGAGTATTTTTTAAAATTATAAAGGAATTAAAAATTTGTTCTTGCTTTTCTACTAATTACACTATGGGACAAATAAAGACTTTTGGAAAAACACAAGAACTGGACAGTACAGGCTCGATTGTCCTACAATGGGGTAGTAAAACCCTTTACTCCGTTTGGCGAATTTGGTGGCCAATTTTTTTATGGACCTCCAAAGTTTCTGAAAATCAGTGGGGCCTCAAAAAACGGTGTCATCAGTATTTGGCCAACAGCTAATTCAAACTTTATAATACCGCTTAACTAGTATGGCAATAATGTAGCTAATAGTTTGTTTAACAGATTTTTTTTTTAACATTTCATGCCAAAACATTTTTTTCGTGAACTTTTTGTTAGCAAAATTAAGGAAAAAAAAAATGATTTTTCTCTTTTTTCAGAATAACTTACAGGGACTTGTCATTTTTAACTAACAATATTTGACAAACTTATAGTTACGGTAGAGCTGAACAACTTTTGTGAATATATCAATACAATCTGCATGTATCTAGGCACTCTAATAGCTCACAAAGACCACTTTTTACCTTAAAAATTGAAATTTTTCACTATTTTTTTATCCTAAAAAAATATTTTTTTTTGAATATAGTATATTCAAGTGCATACTTCTCTGTTGTGTTTCACTAACATTTTGTGCCCAGAAAAATAATATGTTCATGTACTTTTTTTGAAAAAAAATTAAAAAAACTATTTTGTTCATTTTTTTCAGTATAATTTATAGGGACTCCAAATTTTTCATTACCATTATTTGGCAAAATAACAACAAACAATAAAAAATAGTAAATACTAAAATCAGCAATATAAGAAGTGAAACAATAATAAAGAAAGCAAAAAATTCAATAAAAATATAGCCTAACTCGTAAAAAACGAAAACTTTTAAGGTAGAAATTAGTTTTTTCTGGGCTGTTTAGGGTGCCCAGATACATTCAGATTCTATTGACATTTTCGCAAAAGTTGTTCAGCCTTACCGTAGCTACAAATTTGCCAAATATTGTTAATAAGAAATTACGAGTGCCTGTAAGTTATTTTGGAAAAAGTGAAAAAGAAAATTTTTTCCTTAATTTAAAAAAAAATGCACGAAAAAATTATTTTTTGGCATAAAATGGTAATAAAATCTGTTTAGTGAACTCTTAGCTACATTATTGCCATGTATATAGTTAAGCGGTATCACCAAGTTTGAATTTTCTGTTGGCCAAAAGTTGATGACACCTTTTTTGAGGGCCCGCTGATTTTCCAAAACTTTGGAGGTCCATAAAACGAAATTGGTCACCAAATTCGCCAAGCTAAATATAGGGTTTTACTACCCCGTGGTAGTAAAATCGAATCTATACTGTCAAGTCCGTGTGTTTTTTGGACTGTTGCACTGTGTTATATGCATATTTTTAATATAGATTTTTTGGAAGCAAAGAAAATGTAGCTCCTTAAAAAATACTTCCAATTTTTTATACTGGGTTAATATCAATTTTAAATATTAATAATCTCATACACTGTAATCTAAACTTGAACTCAATTTCAATATTCGTATCGGTATCGGAATCGGTATCGGCGATATTTATTTTTAAGTATCGGTATCGGATCGGCAAAACGGTGTATCGTTACATCCCTACTTTTTACCCTAAATTCTACAAGAAAACCACAACACCAGGCCATTTTTTGCCAATTTTTATTGAAAAGCTAATTAAAATAGAAAAAAATACTCTGAAAATTCAATGCTATCCTAATACTAACTTTTCAAAATAACTTTTCTTTTCATAGAGTAACAGCACCCAGCAAAAACATGGAAATGCAAATCATTAGTAGCTCAAAGCAGTTCTATTTCTGCTAAAACACCAATGAATTTAACATTTGGTTGTCATAGCACGAAAGTGATCCAAAGAGCTGAAATGTATGCCATTTTTGATGTAAACAGCAACCTTCAGCCTTAAATACAGTACCTGTAGTGATATATATATGCAAGGAAAAAAATAAACTTTTGGAACAACTTCTAACTTTTTTTGCTGGGTGAATAAGAGTTTTGTTGGCTTCAAGTGTTTAGCAACATTGCAACTTTTACTTTTGACCAAATGTTATTACATCTACTGGGTTTAAGAAATTATTTTTTTGCAAGTTAAACTATAGTTGTGTGTAACTTTTAAATTAAATTAAAAAAAAACTATTGAAATTGAATTACTTAATCTTCAATTTAAATAACACTCCACAACAATGAAAAACTTTCCAAGAATAAAATAGATAATTCTTATGTATTTCCATCTGCTGAATTCAGAAATCACCATAAAAGTTTCCAATTAACTCTAATTCTAAAGACAAAGTGAGTTTAAAATTTTCGTAAATTGGAGCATTTTTTTATTCCTCGCATCATTGTACCGGACAGGTCCTCAAAATCATAAAACCATTTATGGATTAGTAATCTATACAAAAACATCTTTGTTTTGAGTGTAATTTTGCTGATATGAATTTTAGGATGCCTTACTGGTATTGCGAGAATATTGGAAACGAAATGTTTGTACTTTAGTCCTTAGAATTTTATGCACTTAAAAAAAATAACATTTCAATGGTAAGTAAGCACAAAGTAAATATTCCAATGAAAAAACTTTTGTATTAAAGTTGGAAATTCATTGAGAAGGTTCTGAAAATATATAAAGAAAACAACACTGTGCAATGTATACTGCTTCAAAAATAAATAGTCTGTGAAATATTTTTGCGATTGATAAAGTAAATTCCACGAAGGCTTTATCTTATGTGAACAATATTTGAACATTTTTTAAAAATGATTTTTATCCAATTTTATGTAATTTTTTCGTATGAAAAGATTTTATTGCTTCGTTTTTTTGCCTACGACTATTTATATTTTTATGATGATGATGTATTTCCTGTGAAGTACTCCCAAAACAGACTTTGAAATGGCTAAAATTCTGATTTCAGTTTTTATTCTGGATAAGCTACAATTCACATAAAAATAAGCTGTACAAGTGACCAACGGCTATGACAAAATCAATCAAGTTTTTATTGCCATCATAAAGTAAAATATAATATTATTTAGGGGAAAATATGTACAATTTTATTTTGAAACATAAAATTTTAACTATCATTTTGTACACTTTTGTTGATGTACAGATAAACACATACATTCATGTAATATATTTTTCTATGCTACAAATAACTTTCTACACACATGTTTAATTAGCGTTTTAGAGGTACACTTAAACAAATCAATGTGGTTCAGGTGAGCATAATTTAAAAGTAACAAGAAGTTCGGCAAGTCTAGGCAACTAATATTTACTCAGCAAGAAAATAAATATATAAAACAGACGTCTATGAACATTATTAAATGCCATCAAGTTTTTGTTGTGTACGATGCACAGGTGGGGGAAAATCAATATTTTTCAGAAGTAAATCACCTATTTCTAAACCGATATTTCGATCAGTATAAAGTTTAAATAGACATGGCCGCTACACCATCTCATAGGGATTCATTGTTTATTTTTACCACTTGTGACGGCGGATACTAGTGACAAGGAACATCAACTATTTAACCAATATATTTAACGAAATGGAATACGAGAGGTATTGTAACTTCTTATATTAATTTTTAACTAAATTTTTAATTAAATTTTGGTTGGTATGAAATTCCAGATTTGATTTTTTGCTCATTGAGTATAATTTCCTCAAGAATTTCCTTTCGTATTCTATTTCGTTAAATATATTGGTTAAATAGTTGATGGTCCTAGTCACTAGTATCCACCATCACAAGTGGACTAAAGCAAAAACTCACAATTTCCAAAATCCTGGCAATATCATTAAGGGAAACTCGCGTCAGCAAAATTACTCTACAAAGAAAGATGTTTTTGTCAAGATTAATAATCTATATTTTATGATTTTGAAGACCCGCCAAGAAATATGATGCGAAGAATACAACAAATAAGTCTATAAGGGCACAAAAAATTTATGAAATCGGGAAAGACACCAAAATATGACAAACGTTAAAAAATTTTACATGTTTGAAATTTCCTACTTCGGGACTTCAGAGCTCTGCACCCTAGTAATATTTGAAGATCATTATCTTAGGTTAAATAGGAATACTACTCTGCTATGTCCATATGGCTATCCATTTACAAATTATCCACTTAGAAATTGCAGATTTATTTCCAAAATATTTTGATTCTGCCCCCACAGTGCAGTGTTATTTGAATATTTTTATTACTTTCTATCTTTTATTACTGTTTTATTTTCATAGCTCTAAAATAACATAAGTTTCATCTTAATTCCAGTTATTTCTAAGCAAAAGAGAGATATTTTGGAAAATCCTTAGAAAATTGTTGTATGTTTTATATAAGCGATTCTCATTTTAAATATACATTTTGTGTTTTTTTTGTCTACCAATGTAACTAATAGAAATATTAGAAGGTAGGATTTATATTATAGTTTTCGCCACATTCTATGGATCCTGCAATAATATATTATATATTTCGATTTTTTTACATTTTTCTGTATTGAGCCTTGCATTAGCTTTCACGGTTGATCTGACCGCAAAAAATTAGCATTAGCTCTGACAGAACTATACATTTACTCTCCAAAAACAAAAAATATAATAATCGCAGGACGGAATTAAAAGTTATGACCACTTTTTTAATTTTGACTTGAGTTCACATGGAAAAATAAAAAAAAAAATTTTCTTTTAAAAGCATGCTTTACAAGTATTTATAGATAACCAAAAAGTAGGCTAACTCTTCTTTCACATAAGACTAATTTTAATAAAATCGACCGACAACATTAAAAGTTATATCAATTTCAATTAATTTTTCATACCAATATACGATCTACCTAATACAGTCTTTGAAAATATATCAACCCACAGTGCAGTGAAAGCAAAATATTTTCAAAGCAAATCAGAAATTTCTAAACGGATAACGTTCTCTATATCTCTCCTTCCATTTTCTGTCGTAACAAATTTAATAGTTAAATTGTATTTAAGAATATTTTTGACGTAACGCTCAATACTGTTTCATACGAATTCAATATTTTTTTCAGAACACACACACATAATATATTTTGAATTCAAAACAATTAGGAAGTATAATCTTTGATGAGTTTTAACATAAAGTGCTTAATTATCTACTAAAAAGTTTTAATTAAATCCAAAAAATATGGATAACACTCAATACATATTTTTGGATTGATGAAACGTTTTGCAATATAATACTATTTAACAAAGTTCACAAAAGTTTTAAATATTTAGAAGTACAAACCTACGCTATTATTTCAGTGTATTATTAATGCAAAGTTAATAATTAAACGGATTAATGAAGCGTATTAAAAAAGCTTAACGCTCAATACATAAAACTGCAGACAAAAACAATTTCGTAAAAAAATTATTATTTATATTATATATCAAAAATTTTATGTGCGGGATAAGAGAAGCAAATGTAAATATTCTGAAACCGTATTATAAATTTAGTCTCGTTCTTTCGAAAAATTAATTCTTTCTTAATGTGGAAAAACCACAGCATGCATTATGGACATGCCATTTTGTATGAAGAGAGAATAAACATTTGTTAAGGCATAATAGACAGTTTTACACAAAAAACACTTGTGCACATTTATTTATAATATATTAAATCATGCTAAGGCAGGTTTCATTTTCATATTTACGCGTTTATTTTATGAAATATTTTACTATACTTTCAATGGACACGAAAAAAGCATTTGAAATGGGAATCACATATATATTATATACCGCGTTTCCTATAAGATACAATAAAATATATTTTGATGGTCTTCAAATACTTATCAAATAAGAAATACTTCCTTTAAAAGACAAATATATAATTGTGTTGGAAAAAAAACTAAATTCCTTTATTTCAAACAACCTTAATATATTGATAAAATTGATGACATTTTATTTATTCATTAATTTTGCTTCATTAAGCATGAAATGTGATACAATTTCTATGCTTAAAATATGAATTTTATTCAGTCTTACTAAATGTCGTATCCAAGTATTACACCTAAATATGATGAGAGATATAAAAAAAAATATGATGATAAATTGTCAATAGAATATTTTTGATTAAAGCATGATAACAAAAATAATGCTGAAAGAACGAACAAGAGCTGTATACTAAATTATTATGCTTTAAGGCACAAAAACTATGTGAGACCCTAAAATTATTTTCTGATTAATATTCATTTGATGCTGTATTAAAAATACGCTTTTTTTATTCTGCGTTACTATAGCAGCAACAAATACTTTTTTTATTAGCTGAGAAATATTCATTTGTAACATAACATCAAGATTCCAGTGAAATTTTAAAAGAAATTTATGGAAATATGATAATCTTAATCGTCAATAATGAATCTTTAAAATACTTCCTGGGGAACTGGTTGTCAAGAAAAGATGTTCAATTAAAAAGTGACAAGCTCATTGAATATTTTAAGTCAATTTCTAGCTCGTTTTCTCTAGTAAAAATGAAAATGGTTTAAGTAATGTGATGACTTTCAAAGAAGACAGGAAACGATTAATTATTCATTATTATGGAAATAGCTCGACTTTAATCAGATAGTATATTCACAAAAAAATAAAAAGATGAATCAGAAACGTTCAGATTTTTTAAAGATTTGTTAATAATAATCAAGAAGATGGATAGCCGTGCTGAAGGCCACACATGCAGACATATGTATAGCTGGACATTGAATTTTACAAAGGGGAAAATGAGGCCAATCACGAAAGCACATATATCCTTTAAAGCAAAAAATACTTTTCAAAATCTGTTCACTATAAGAAAATATACAACAAACCGATGGACATTGAATAAAAAAAAATCGCAAAACGGTTCATAAATGTCGGGGTTCTGTCAGTTAAATGTTTATGACTTTTACCCAAAAACTTTATCTTCATATTAAACTGCGTTTAAGACAATTTGAAGTGTTTAGAAGCAGAAAACTTGCTTCTGTTGAAGTGGTTAGCGCCTCGACTGCAACAGCAAAATGATGCATGATGTCTTGGGTTCGAGACAAGTTTCAAGCAAGTTATTAGCATTATGAATTTTTCTGATGTGAATTGGTGTGTCATTATGTTAGTTGTGGTTGGACTGTTAGAGTGATGAAGCACTGGCCACTGAGAAGTACCTTCAGCAATTGGTACTGTTCTATGTTAATATACATCAGAAGGCACACTGGGGTAATTTGTACCCATTTGTTTCATTAATTCATCCAGGCACTCTCTTACTTTTTAAAAGAGAGCGCACCGCTTAAGCACCCTATTTTTTTTAAAGAGAAGTAACACAATCAAGCAATTATTGCCAACCAGTTACGATACGTCTCCCCGAGCATGGTGAAATAAGTATACAGGTGGCAGCATAACGTCAGCTGATTATTTCTTGCTCTGCTAGTTTTGTGCATAATCCACATCCAGCACGTATATATTTTTGACAAGCATCATCTATTTTTTTGTTGTATTATTGTATTTGTTTTCCTTATGTAGTCACCTGTATACTTATTTTACCATGTCCACGAGACATCGAGACATGAAAATACCGCCGGCAGAGTAACTGTGAAAAATACATCAATTTCTTTGTTGTGGTGGATACGTGCCATGTGTTCGGGCATCGATGTTCAGAACAGGTGGTGAAGTGAGAGAGAGATAGAAAGCTTATTTCATTTGCCCTCTGGTACACAGGAAAAATAGACAAGAATTATGTCCAATAAAACCATGTTATTGAAAAAAAATATTAACTTAATACAATATTTCATTGTATCTATTTCTTTTCCATGCATGTTATTTCTTTTTTTCGTACATAAAACAAGTTTTATCTTATAAAAAAATAACTGGAATATGGTTCAGCTGAAGAGAGTATGCTTTACGTCCAAGAAGCCCGGGCTCGTATACCACCCATGTCGACTTTTTTTTAATTTATATATATATATTTTTTAATAATTTTGCTATCAATATAGCGGAGTTCTTTATCACAGGAACTTTGAAAGAAATATTATTGAATACCGGGATTTTTATTATCAAAAACGAAACTTATTTTTTTCTGTGTAGAGGCATTAATTTGTTTAAGCTGTATAGTCATCTATTAGTTCTTTTACTTCGCCGACGATTCTGCTACAATACCGACGAAAGAGGGTGCGTGATATGCTTTGGCATATGTCAGTATTAATCGCCGCCGGTACTACCAGAGTGATCAGTACTATGCCTTTATCACTTTAGCAGTTTAACAACAATCAATACACATTGACACAGCAATGCACATCACAAAAATCCATGATGTTGTTGGCTTGCCTGAAACTAGTCTTGAAGTAAAGTTTATGTTAAAGCAACAATAAATTTGAAAAAATTTGAAAAATTTGTTTTTGTTTTTCATACAAACTCTTTACCAAACAAACGTATAGAAATTAAAGCATTGCTTTACCTATCAAATATTTGAAAATTTGTATGAAAAATAAAATAAATTGATTAAATATTTGAAATGTTGTTTTTGTTCTGTATACAAATTTCACTTTGGTGACGTGATTTACACAATTAGGGCCTAGATCTAATTGGGAAAATAAGCCAAAGCGTCTACACTAGCTGCTACTAAATATTGCTCACATGAGCGATTATGTAATGGGTGTTTTCCCCACTGGTAGCTAAGTAGTACGCATTAGTTTCCACCCAGGTGCTCTTAAAATAAAAAATTAGCTTAAAAAAATCTTATTGCAATGAATATGGAAAAATTTCGAAATGATTTTCATTTTAGATATTGATAAAAATTATTAAAACCTTTACTGTTGTGTTGGTTTTCTTACTTTTTTCTGCCTACAAAATGATACCCCAAATTTTTTTGTTCTGACAAAAAATTAATAGCCGTAAATAAAAGCAAACCTATTAGTTTAATTTCTCATTCCCACAAAATAGAGCAAATTCAAAAGAAAAGGATTTGTTTTCTATTTTAAAAGATTTTAAAAGTATGTCTACAAGTTGTTTGCCATTCGTGACTTTTCTTTTTAATATTAAACATTATTATCAAATAAGTCAATAAAATGGTTAGTCGTATAAATTAATTAAAACTCTATGAATAATATATTGCAATGAAAAAAAACGTATTAAAAACATGTGAAATTGGGCTGTTTACGAAAACATTTTTACCAAAAGCTTCAAGAGAAGAAAACTAAATTAACCAAAGGAGAGATCCTAAATTGTTATAGAGTAGAATTATAACCAAACGGTATGCAAAATATAAGGAAAGAGCTAGGGTAAGGTAAAGGGAATTACTCTTAAAACAACTTATTTTATTTTCTAATTCTTTGGCTTTGATTTAAAGGAGTTATTAGCAATAAAAATGAGGTGAAATAATATAGATATCATATCATTTTAAAGTGAGGTAACGAATGACAAAAATATTATATGTTCATAATAAAAAAATAGAAATATATGAAATAGAAGTGTTTTTGGGATGTGTTTCTAGAATCTACAGATAACTGCGTATACATTACATATCGAGCCATAACCGCAAAAGAAGCTTAACCGACGTAATTTTCGTACTTCGTTTTTTGACAAAAATCGATTTTGTGTCACAACGTAACAAATATAATATCTACAAAAAATTTCTCTTTAAAAAAGATGTTGTCTGTGAAGGTTCTAACAGCTTTCGCCTTACCGACTGTTTTCTAGCCGCAAATTTAACAAAATAAACAACAATATCGAAAAAAGCCAAGAACAGCTAACATTTCAAAATCATTACACTAATTTATAAATTCATTATCTCGAACTGGAAGTTGTTTCTTTAGTTATTTGGGTTGCTGAGTGCGAATCCGCAATCCATTTTTTTAATTACCTCTGTTTGCGAGATATACCGACATGTAAAAATTTTAAGGCATTTGCACAGCATTTGTATATTAGTATAACTGGTGATGGATTATGCTTATTCATTAAAAAAGAAAAATCAAACTCTACAACAAAATTATTTTTTTGTGTCTGTATCTAAATCTTCTAAATATTTTCAGAGATATCGTAGAAGTTTTAGCCTAAATATTAAAAACTTTATAAAAAAAATTTCAAGATCTAAAGTTTACCGAAATTCGTAAAATGATGGCCTTTTTTGAAAATCGAATACTTATGGGCTTTTTTCTTTATTTTGCTGCTTGTTTTGGTAAATATATGATTAACATAAATGTTGCTAAGGCAACATAAGACATAAAGACAGAAAAAGAGCATTTGATCAAATTTTGGTGGGCGTGTCTTAACTGTGTGTTCTGAATATTTTTAAGGGTAGTTTTTTATTATTACTGATCGATTTGGGGTATGAGACTAGAAGAAATTCAACTTTTAATTTTTAACGACCATTCTAACGTCGTAATCCTCGGCAATTTGGTCACTGATTTCCCGGATAAAAATATTAATAGTCTCGCTGTTATAACATAATCCAGAGTTTGTGTCCAAGTGCATATGCCCGTCTTTGCTCATTCGCCAAAAAGAGTGAGCAAATGCGAACTTTGCTGCGTAGGACATTAAAACGTGGAGATCTGATGAAAATTTAATTTTCCAAAATAGGGAAGAAATCACCAACGACCCATTTTTCGATTATACTATATTTCTTGTTGCATAGTGTTTTTAATATTTAAATTTCATCACAAAATTATTTTCATCTTACCGAATTGAAAACTTAAAAAAAACCTTTTTGTATTACTTTTGTTTTTTCTCATTTAATAAAATGCCAAGTAACTTTTACTTTTTAAAATTACTATTTAAACTCACAGGTAATATAAATCAAATTTAGTTGAAGTTAAATCCAATTTAAATTGGCTTCCGTTCCCTATGGCTACAAATATATACATATATATAAGCGCATATGTATATAATTCGTTTTACAAGTGTGTAAGTATTGCGTTCTGTTTTTGTATTTGTATTTTTTTTGTATTCGTAGTTCTTCCTCTTGTCTTGTATTTCAGAGAAGCCACAGAAGCAAATAACCAAAGAAATGATGTGAGCAGCTGGAAAGGATGGTGATGGTATCAAAACTGTTGCTATAGAATTACCTACGTTTTATATCTAAATACACACATACATATGTAGATGTATAGGTATGTAAGTACTCGTATATAGGCAAATGAGTGAGCAGGACAACAAATTAGTCCTTAGATAGTAGACTAAACTTCAATACAACGTCGTTAAGCTTGCCACAAAAAGAATCCACAAGAGAAAAGTTCAATGTTTTGAATGGTTTTAAAATGTGCGCCTTGAATACTTAGTAAATTAATTATTTCCGCCTTTTTATGTAAATCCTAATTGTTTTTTATTAAATAAGGCAATCTTGAGAAAGTGTGTTAATGTAATACAATGTTGTGTTGTAAATTAAAAACTTAAAAAAATAGGGCAAATAAGAATTTATTTGGAGAAAATAAATATATAAGCAACAAACGCTTCCTTTTAACCAGGGCGCAAATATTTTTTAGTGTAAAAAGGAACGAACTTCGGATAAAGCAAATGAAAGCGAAACACTCATTTGTACGCACATAAGGATTTTTAAGTAATTTAGTACAGTGTACTCAAGATAAAGTTAACAAATCTTATTTATTTATATATGTGCTATTTTAATTATTACATACACACACACACACACACACACACACACACACACACATCGAATTGAGTGGAAAATTTTTATGAAAAGCACTCTGTTTTGTTAAGGACATTCTTAAATTTTTTTGATGATGCAATTCAATTAAAAAATTATATGGGCCTTTGTTGTTGACTTAGGAAGACTATAATTATAGCAACGTCACACTTCGTTAGATTAATGAAACCAGTTTCGCTAAAACTATTTTAATGAAGATTTCATCAAATGTATGAAATATTAATCCAATGTAATATTTTCGCCAAGCTAATGAACATAATTCAATATTTTGACAAAATTATTTCATAATTTTAATGAAATTAATTCATTATTTTGATAAAATTATATCAATATATTGATAGACTCACTCTGTCATTATTTCAATGGAATCATTTCATGTTTTTAATGAAATTATATTATTGTTTTATTTAAATTGTTTCATTGTTTTAATGAAATTATTTAAATGTTTTATTGAAATTATTCCAATATTTTGATAAAATTTGTCATTATTTCAATGAAATCTTGACATTGTTTTAATGAAATTATATAATTGTTTTACAGAAATTATTTCATTATTTTAATTTTACAAATACATACAAATACGTACGATACACACTAAATCACATCAGACGATGACCGCTCACAGTATCAAGCTCAGACTCTCGATTTTAAGCGTATGTTTTTAGGCAACGTCTTAACTACTTCAGCGAACAGCACTTTCAAAAGTATTAGCAAAATTATTTATATTTTTCGGTTTTAGCTAATAACTGTTGACATAAATAATAGTGTATGCTTTTATGAACGAAAATATATATATATATATATATATATATATATATATATATATATATATATATATATATATATATATATATATATATATATATATATATATATATATATATATATATATATATATATATATATATATATATGATTTATCGGTGTTTCATAAATACAATGAAAATTTACATCAAAACTATGAAATACGTTTCATTGAAATTATGAAAATCAAAAACTTAAAACTTTTCAATTTATTTTTAATTTTTAATTTTTATGTTGCAAGTTTATATTTTAAGTATCCATTAAAAGATTTTGTCAAAACTTATAGGGGCTTTCATGAAATGGTAAAATATTGATATCAGAAATCTAATGAAATTTTCCAATGAAACTATAAAAAGTAATGAATCAATCCCAATGAAATTCTTTCACAACAATCCTGAAATTTCACATATATTATGAAATATTTCATTAGAATTTAAAAAAATTTAACGAAATCGTTTTATTAGATTTATGAAACAAAATTCTTTCAGTGTACTTATAGTGAAATTTTACGTAAGGCGTATTTTTAATACAAAATTGCCTCCTGGGGGATCCGGTTTCATGGGATGCTTTACCGCTAATTATAAACACATAAGTACGAGATTAACACTTCAATACATTTGAATTTGTGGTGGCGTTCAAGTTGAGCTTTGATGTCTTGAAAGGTTTTTTATGACAAAAACTGCTATCGCTGTTGCAAGAAAGCTTCCAAAAGAATCATGGAGCGAATATATAGAGATTGAAAAATGTTCCACAAAAATGTGATTCATAGTGTTTCACATAGAAGTCCTGAACACATCTTACATCTAAAATGAAAGGATTCCTATGCCGCTTCACTGTAACAATATACAAAAGGGGTGTAGCTTTAACTCCCTCTAATATAAAGTTCAGCCTTAAGCATCCAATCCGCCGATACACGTACATATAATAAGGAACTCTCTGACAGAATCAGTCGTAAGGACCTTGTTAGTTTTTTTGTGCTATACACGGTTATACATAGATCGTATAGTCTCCTTAAAATCAGATTTTCTTAAAAAAAACATTGCAAAAATAGCCTCCAAGATGTTACAAATATGTTCCTTGTAAACCTGTGTAAGTATACATTTTGTGGCACAACAGCTATGTTGTTTGAACAAATATCTCAAACAAAGCATATTATATGATAGTTTGGCTTACAAATTGAACACTGTCATTTTAATTAGTTCACAGTATCACGAGTACTCTGTTCAAAGGCAAAAAAAAAAACACAGAGGCTCATAAATAAATTAGTAGTCGAAAGCAGCAGTATGTTTTCTTGTTGTTTCTACTCGTATTAAATTCTTTGTATGACAACTTCAAAGAATTTCATAATTTACATTTATGTTCGCCACAACATAAAGTTGCAAACTATATGTTAACATTTGAGTATATAACTCTACATCCTTACACGTGTGTAATTATACACCGTGTTCACGAACACATACACAATCTAAAATCTGTTTTAATGCAACGACCTAATTGCCAACCTAATGAACTGTATATAAATTTCACTATATTACAACAATAATGACGATGATGCTGATGATGTCGATGATTATTGCTGTCGATGATTATTTCTCGTTGTTGTAAAGTTTAATGAAATGAACATTATTGAAATGAGCAGTTGTTATTTTGAAATTCTTGAAGCATATTGTTGTTAAAAGCACAAAAGCGAACGGTAACTACAATAACAAAATGAAAAAAGTAAGAAAAAACAGATAAGAAAAGAAAAGTGGTTGGGATGAGTATTTTCCAAATATTATAAAAAAAACGGAAAAAGTTGAGAAGCAAATACACATCCAATATACATACCGTCATATGAATTTATAAAAGCCCTAAGTTACATTGAAATAAGTTTACAGGAGAATAACAAAAAACTCTTTAATATGAAAAATTAAACTACCCTGCGGAAAATTTGGTGACAAATGATCCAAAAGTACTCATCTTAATATTAATTATGTACCTTCAATGAGACTGCCATGCCACTCAGAAACCTCTTCCGTAACTATATTCAGATATTAACTCCAGCTTAAATGGTATTTATAACATTAAAATATAAGTGCCCCTGTCGTCGAGTGGGTAGTGTACTAGCCTGTCATACCAAAGGTTTTCGGTTCGAGTCCTATCAAAGACACCGCTTAAAAATAAAATACAATTTCTACTTGGATTTGTAACAATAAAAAATAGATTAATCGATAATTACAGCTGAATTTTGAAATAATGTTTATATATAATCTATATTATTCTACACCGATTAGGACTCCATAAGATAGTTCAGAGACAAGTTACAAGGTGCATAGAAAGTATCAATTAATCCCATCCTAGGCTATCCCCATGTAAAAGTGGCTGCTCCGCTATATAGGAAGTGTTAGAACTCGGACTGCTCCATACTACCTGGGGATCGGTCACGTGACTTGTTTTTTGTCAGTTCTATTTATCGTAGGGTATGAACAGGAATACTTATAATAATTTTACATGCAAGAATAGAGGAGTAAAGCGTAGGAAGAGAGTCGTAATAACATTTCTTTCGATATGGTGCACTTAGGGCTTTTTAAGTGGCCTATTAGTCTCACGGAATGTACAATTATATACTCAGAAAACAGATACATATTACACTCTCCAAGTAAATTATACATATACGAGTATTCTGTCAAAACAAGCGATCAGTATAATCGAATGCTGAAAGAATTTTATTTCATATAGATTTTCTTGTCGACACGACAGAGTGCTAAACACAAGCAATTTACTAACAAAAACTAGTAACGAATGATCAATTGTCTATAGACTGTGAAAATATAAGTTTCCTAAAAAAATTTATTTTATGTTTTTGTTTTGTTTTACCATATCAACGCATAATATTTTTGTCATTCGTTACCTCACTTTAACAAGATATGATTTCTATATTATTTTACATCGTTTTAATTAAATAGAACTTATTTAAATCAAAGCCAAATAATTAATAAACAAAAAAGGTTTTTTTAATGAGTTCCCTTTAGAATTCGGCTTAGCTATCCTTGCTTTATATTTATATTTTGCATACCGTTTTCGTCAAATTTTAATTTTTCTCTATAATGTTTTTGGGCCTCTGCTCTGGTTAATTTAGTTTTCTTCTCTTTTAAAATCCAAAACAATAACAAAAAAAAAGAAAAAAAAACACAGAAATCGGATGTCAGCAACTACCCAAAGAAATTCCATACAAATAGTCAAGTCACGAAGTACAATTTTGTTTACATGCTGCTTTTTCTGCACTGTCAAATTTCAAGCAAATGGTCTAATAAAATTGAATTATTTACAACTCAAAATATTACGATTGAACAACAATTTGTTCTTTTCGAAGATTTTTTTCTTTTATTCAACACTATCCTGAATAGCTTTTTTAGTAACGAAGGACGAACTCTTAGCAAATTGATGAATGTTTAATATTAAAAAGAAAAGTCACGAATGACAAACAGCTTGTAGACATACTTTTAAAATAAAGGGCTTTTATTTCGAATTTGCTCTATTTTATACATTGCAGTATTTACTGCAATGCATAAAACATAAATTGAGAGTGTGATATTATTTTGTAGGCAGGCATAAAAAAAATGAAAATAAATTTTTCTTTCGTTTATAAAATCTTTTACATTTAGAAAAGTTTTACCCCCATATGCAAAAAAAAAAAAATAAAGTGTGTTTGAAATGTATGTTAAAACCGGTTTTTCTATGGAAATTTTGTTTTAACATACATTTCAAAGACACTTTATTTTTTTTTTGCATATGGGGGTTAGTCTTTTCTACGCTTTTAACACAAACATTTTTTATATCAAATGCTTTTTTCGTGTCCGTTGAAAGTATAGTCAAGTATTTCAGAAAATAAACGCATACATTTTAAAGTGCTTATCTCTGAGATGAATTTGACGGCTAGAAGCTTTGTTTAAATCCACGGATATACTCTGTACGACACAAAGGACCCCCAAGGCAGAGCTTGTGGTGGAACGGCAATACTAATAAAATCGCGATTAAACACTACTTAACGGGTGATCAATGTGAATACTATCCTCAGGCAACTAACATACATCTGCATTGAAAATGCTCATCAAAACCTGATGATTTCAATAGGCTCAGTTTTTTGGCCGAAGGTGACTACAACGTTAAGCATACGTTTTGGGGAGCGCGGCTAATCACTCCTAAAGGGCTTGAATGTTATTTCAAGTGGTCAGTCAACTTATTAGATAACATATGGGCAACAAATTTCTGATGTTATTGACTTCGGAGCAGTAAAAGGAACTCCAATCAAAATAATTAAGGTTGAAGCTTCCTTACGTTTATTTTCAGACTACTCTCCAATTATTATTACCATATACTCACTCTTAACTACCTCCTCCATTTGGAATTTACAGCATACACCAATTACAAAAAATATTTTAGTGCCCATTACATGGAAAATTTGCCACTAAGAACGCCTCAAGACATAGACATCTCAATTACACAGTTAGAGGCTAACATTAATCAAGCTACTGCTACTTTTTGACAGGTGAGATTTAACAAACTTTACTCTGAAGGTGTGGAACTTCTATTGTCTGAAAAAAAAGAGTCGAAGAGAATGCAATACTACAGATCCCCGTAGTTAAAAATTATACTGAAGGAATGCACCAAGCAGCTTAAAAAATTATTAGAACTCCAAAAAGCTGCATCTTTGCAAAAATTCCTGCACGAACTTATCGCAACACCACAAACGGAATATTCGCTATGGCGACCAACCAGAGACCTTAGACAAACAAAAGTTTGTCTAAAAATAAATTTCATGTTCTTTACATAATGAATAACTTGCTTGTTTGATCCCAAGCCCGCAATATCATTAATTTTAGAGGGAACTCTTGGCTGAGAAGGAGAGGCACTCTTGCTCTCAGCCAAACACGAGAGACGTAAGACATCTAAAGAAGCAACCGTTGAATCAAAATATTTTGTCTATCAGCAATTTTAGTTTTAAGATTTGAATACTTATTGTTAGTTTAATTTACAATTGAAGATTCAATAAATAAATTTAAAAGTAAAAAATAATTTGTTTTGATTATCTATAATAATCGGGCTTAAAAGCCCGATATATTAAACAGGTCGATATATTAAACAGTCTATGTAAAAAATAATAATTTAAAATGAAAGCTGCTTTAGCATGAATTTATATATTAAAAATAAATGTACATAACTTTTTTTTTGTAAGAATATCTATTATGGGTTAAAAACAAAGAACAAAAATACCGCTTTTAATATCTTCATACAAAATGGCGTGTCCGTAATGCATGCTGTTGATTTTTTATATTAAGGAACTATGAATTTTTCCAAAAACGAGATTAAGTTTATAACGGTCTTGGAATATTTGCATTTGCTTCTTTTAATTTACGCATCAAATTTTTGAAAAATATTATATATTATGAATTTTTTTAATTGCTGTTGTCCGCACTCTTTTATATTGAGCGTTACCGTCTTTTATTATGCTTCATTACTCAGTTTAAAGATTAAAATTGTATTCAGAACATACACTAAATTAACAGTATGGGTTTGTACTTCCAGATATCTGAAAGTTTTTGATTTTGTTAAATAGTATTATATCGCAAAATTATATCGCAAAAAATGTATTGAGTGTTATTCATATTTTGTTAAAAAGAATTGAAATTTTTTAGTGAATATCTAAGGAGGTTATGTTAAAATACATCGAAGATTATATATCTGAATTGCATTGAATGCAAAATAAGTGTGTGTTTGGAATAAATATTGAATTCGCAGAAAACTGTATTGAGCGTTACGTAAAAAAGAATTTAAATATAATTTAATTAAATTTAATGTATTTAAGTAAAGGTTAGAAAAGATATAAAGATTTTTATCTGTTTAAACATTTCTTGTTTTCATTGCAAAAAATTTT
This sequence comes from Panzeria rudis, assembly GCA_956483635.1. Taxonomy (NCBI): domain Eukaryota; kingdom Metazoa; phylum Arthropoda; class Insecta; order Diptera; family Tachinidae; genus Panzeria; species Panzeria rudis. Next base: position 125,583,625 of record OY101450.1, on the reverse strand, counting down.
GATTTTGCCGCACTGTGGGTTGTTATATTTTCGAAGAATATATTAGGCAGGTCGTATTTTGTCGTATTTGAAATTGACGTAACTTTTGACATTGTTGTATGTTACAAATTTTTTTTCCATTTGAACCCAAGTCAAAATTGAAAGAGTGGTCATAGTTTTTAATTTGGTCCTGCGATTATACTTTATTTAGAAAGTTTTTAGAAAGTAGATGTATAGAACTTTCAAACCCTATACTAATTTTTTTGGGTGTATTTTTTTGTTGCAAAAATCATTCCCGACACAACAATGAAAGCATATGTAGCGCTCAATACAGAGAAATGTTAAAAAACGAAATATATAAATTTTTTTCAGGATCCATTGAATGAGACGAAAACTATAAGATGAATCCTTCCTTCTTATATTTCCTTTAGTTACATCAATAAACAAAAAAAAAAAACACAAAATGTATGTTTAAAATGAGAATTTGCCAAAAACCTAAAAACGTTTACAGCGATAATAAAAACTTGTATCCATTAAAGGGTTAAAATATTCATAAAATGCTTACTTCCTAGAAATTCCACAAAGTTGTTGATGTATTTAAACTTTTACCAACTACAAATTGTTTGCAGCGGGTAGTATATGAAACTGTTCATCTGTTATAACATGTTCATTTCTGTTCAATATGGATTAAGTGAAAAACAGCAAATTTTCCAATTCAATGAATGTTCAGAAAACCCAAAAACAAAGAGAACAATAACGATACAATACCAAAAAGACAACCTTTAACCGACACAACAAATTAATACGGCATTTCAAGGAAAATTTTTCTTTGGCAACGTAGAGGATGACGTTGAAAATAAGTGGCATTATTGTAAATAGATACTCGGAAGTGCTAAAAATGATTTTATAAAAAAGGTTTAAGGAAAATATCATCTTATAAGTGTGTATGTGTTTGCTAATATATTCGTGCCTGAAAATATACCGTTATGAAAAATATGTAAAAAAAACAATTTGAAGCATTTAAGCCTAATCCTCGGCACTCAAATACGCTTGTTTGCCACTTTCAAAAAGGCACATTTTCATATTGACATTTCACATTTTTAAGTTCACTCATATGCTTTAGTAGACAAACTGCAGGTGCGTGTGTATTTAAATATTTAAGGTAACACTCTTAGGGAACAGTAAAGGGCAAGGTCGACTTTTAATTTTACACTACAAGAGAGAGAGAGAGAGAGAGAGAGAGAGAGAGAGAGAGAGGGAGAGACAACAATTACCGTAAGCAGCGTTGCCAGAAGCTTTTCGAAGAAAATCATCATTTGGCGGAATAATAATCATATTTGGATATAAAAAATGATCACAAACTTTTATTCCAAAGCTGAACAATGTGACTTTTACAGCAAACTAAAACATAAACGCGTTTTTTTAGGTTATCTGATTTCCTTCATGTCATATTCTAGATAGGAGTGTTACTGCTTTTTTGGCAACCAATATTAAAAAGATACTTGTAAAAAATTCGTGAAAAGGTTTGAAAACCAGCAGCGATCAGAGAAGTATATAAAATATCGCCATGACTGTAATAACATATAGAAATGCGACAAAACCATTTCCACCGCGAAAAAAACTCGAAAAACACAACTATATGCACTGGTATACAAAAAAATATTTTTCATCTTTTAAATAAAAATATGTGGAATATACAAACTTTAATGCATAAATCTGTTTTCAGTTTTTTTCTTATCACGCACAGATTTTTTAATGGGCATGACTAAGATTTTCAATATAGTATATAGTATAGTTTACCCTAACTTGAGAATGGTTTACCCAATTTCAATAAATAAAAAATGCAGAATAAAATTACATTTAAGTCATTTATATCTAATTCTTTTTAATTTCCATCTGCCTCGGAGTTATTCAGAAATTAGCGGCGAAAAATGCGTTTTTCATGCAAAGTGAATTTGTTTTTCAACTGTATGTACGAGTATGTATATGGGTTTATATCCAAAGAAATTTAATTATATTGGCTAGAGCTCGGCTTTAATTTAATTTTTTAATTAAATTATATTTTTATTTATAGATAAATGTGAAGCATGTAGACAAAGAAAAATTTGACTGCACGGAGGGTTGAACTGAAAAGTTTCGATAGCTCCTGCTAATCTCTTCAGAGTTCTCTTCCGCTTAGACCACTCGACCAAAGATTTTTTTTTCATTTTTAAAAAGTCATGAACAATAAAATCAACATTTGCCATCGATTTTTATGATTTAAGGCTTATTTTATTTCTAGATATCCTACCTGTCAGACTAATGATAACAATTTAAAGTTATTGCAGCTTTAATTTCTTTTATGAGTTTTTGAAAACGAACAATTAATTTTGCAAAAAAAAAATTTCGCCGATAATTTCTGAAGAACTCGAAAATAGTTGGAAGTATAAAAAATTAGTATGCATGATTGGCTTATTTATTCAAATCGGATAATTCGTTATTGACTTTGGGTGAAATATACTGACGTAGCTATTTGAAATATTAGTCATACCCATTAAAAAAAACTTGTACATGACAGAAACAAATTTAAAAATTATTTGAATTTAGCCCAATAAACTTTGTACATCCCACAAAAATTTTTATCATCGAACATGATTGATAGTTTTATCATTCAAAATCATCTTTCAAAGCTGATGAATGCACTTCAATAAACTTTTATATTAAAAACGTTTGAAAATCATATATTAACTGATCCAAAAACTACAAAAAGTAAGGCATGATATGTTTCAATAACTATTTATATATCGTCACAGAAAATGCTGAAAGCCTATCTAACATTTTAAAAGTTCTACAGAAGAAACATAAAACTTGTTGAAATGAAAAATATATGGGCAATTGATGCAAAATTTCACAATAAATATATAAATTTGTTGGTCCTTTTTTAATTATATTGTAAAATTGTACACTAATTGTCAATATATTTTTTTGATTTAAACAGGTTTCATCCTTCTCCTGTAAAACTTTTAATATGTCCGATGGGGCTTTTTGCATTTTCTTTGACGATATACATATAAACAGTATAAAAAAATTATAATTTGCGAGAAAAAATATCATCATTTGGGGAAAAAAATCATCATATCATATTTTGGTTAAAAAATCATCAAAAATATGATAAAATCAGCATTCTGGCAACGCTGACCGTAAGTACCCCATATATTATGAAATATTATTAAATATATTATTGTGGATATTATTGTTCTTTAGCCTTATACTACTCTATAGTTTGTACGATACTTTGAAATTAATTATGGCGTTATCTCTCTCGCAATCAATTCTTAACATAACCTAAAATCAATGATGAACATTATTGAACAATGTTGCCAACAGATTACACCGTTTTATTGGTTGTGCAATAAAAATCAAAAATCAATAAAAATGAAAAATTGCTCAACTATGTGTATTGCAATTGTATGGATCGCTTTAGTGTATATGGGTTTTATTCAAAATAAATTGATATATTTGTCACTTTTAATACTATTTCTCAGACAGCATTGGATAAAAATTATTAAAACCTTTACCAAGCAAACCTTTAGTCAGCAAACATGGTAGGTCCTCTTTTTATGAAAATTGAGATTATAAATCAACGGTGTGTGGCTATCTATCTCAGTGTTGTCATATCGTAAAAATCATACCATATGACAACACATTGTGTCATATCGTTTTTGCTCAGATAGTAAAACAAACAGCTATGATTACATTATTTATAAAAACAGACAACAAATACAAAAACAAATAAGCGTAAACATAAGTTAAAATATCAGTTTGGTTTTTCATTTACTTTAAATAGAGCAAATTTAAAAAGAAAAGCTTTCTTTTTTGTTTTAAAAGCATGTCTACAAGTTGTTTGTCATTCGTGACTTTTCCTGATAATATTAAATATTATAATGAAATAAATCAATAAAATGGTGAGTCTTATAAATTAATTAAGACTCTATGAGTAATAACTACAATGCAAAATAAATTTTATTAAAAATATGTGAATTTAAAGTGTTTAATGACAAATTTGTGGCATGAACTTCAATAATTTATTATGATTTGATCATTCGTTACTTAGATATTAATTAAAAAAATTTGGGCGAGCGTTGAATAAAAGCAAACATTTTTCGAAAAGTACACATTATGTTTCATTCGTAATAATTTGAGTTGCAAATAGTTCAATTATATTAGACAATTTGCTTTACATTTGCTTGTGAAGAAAAAGAAATATGTTAAAAATTTTAATTCATAACTTATCTATTTGTATAGATTTTGCTTGGGTAGTTGCTAATATCTGATTTTAGTGGCTTTGTTATTGTTTTGGGCTTTAAAAGAGAATAAACTAATTAACTAAAGCAGTATTCTTAAAACGTTAAAACTAGATGAAAAACTGTATGCAGAATATAAATAAAATGCAGGGGAAAGTTAGAGGGACTTACTATTAAAACAACTTAGTTTATTTATTAATTCTTGTCCTTGATGAAGAGTAATTCTAAGCAATTAAAACGAGATAAAATAATATAGAAATCCTATCATCCTAAATTGAGGTAACGAATGATAAAGATATTATATGTGGATATGGTAAAAAACTTAAAATACATATTTTTTGGGATGCTCTTATGTTTCCTCAATCTACACTGAAAAAAATATCATCTGTTTCTCTCAATTAAAGGTACTGTTTGATACAGTATCGAAATTTAATTAATTAATTGAATCTATTATTTTCTTAATTAAATATAAGCAAACAGATAAAAAATTTCCTATTAGCTAATTATTAGAATTTAATTAACATTTTGTTAAAATAATAATAAATCGATCAACTATTTGATTGATTCAATCAATTACTTGATAAAATATTTGAATGTGAGTATCTTACACGTATAAAAAAGAGAACACAACAAACACAATAAGAAGTTGACGAAAACTTACCACCTTTTTGCTTCTATTAAATTTCTGTACTCTTTGGCGTCAAAAAACCGAAACGAATAATTTCTTATTCCCTTGCAGATATTTGCGTACGTTTTTATCATAGCTGCTGACCAAAAGTGACTTATGGTCAAATATTTATTTATATGGCAAAAAAATATTGGAAGTTTATTGCCTGCATCATTTATGATATTTTTTGGCTATTATTACACAGTAAAAATTATTTTCCTTAAATACTAGTCTTCCTCAAATACTCCTTCCGAGTACTTATAAAATAGCTGAGAACTATTTCAATTATCCTTGTTAATTTATTAAATTAAAAATTTAATTCGATCTGATTAACAATTCTATTATTAATTTGATTAAATTATTGTAATAATTAATTTTTGTATTATTTTTGATGAAGTAATTTATTTGAATCAATTAGTATTTTATTATTTAGTTAGTTAATTTTTTAATTCATTTAATTAAACCGTTGTTTAATTTAACATATTTTTTTAGTTATTTACTTAATCAAAAAGAAAATTTCCATTTTTAATTTTTGCAATTCCGATAATTGGTATCATCGGTTTATTGGATAGGTGCTAAATTGAACAATATATTGATTGTTTGAAGTATTTTGGTAAGTGAAACCATTTTTGATTTTTCCCTGTGTACAGAAAATTACTGATTCACTATATATTTAAAAAATTTAAAAAAATAAAGTCCATATTCTAAAGTTTTTTTTTGTACGATGTTAAATAAATTTTACCCAAATACACTATTTTAATTCAAAGGATATTGCTCTACTTTTAATTTCCATTCACTGCCAATAATATTATAAATGCATATAGTGTTCATAAACTGCTTAACGCTATTTTCGATGTTTTTAAAACCCCTTCAGCACTTTGTAACGCTTTTTAAAAAAATGATTTACCTACCCCCCCCCCCCTTCCCATCCACCCAAAAAAAAAACGATACATACTACATATTTGAAATCCCCATACCTGTACCTTAGTCATTGCTGATGGAGGAAGCGCTTAAATTTTTTCTTATCATTGACAATGCTTTTATTTTTCTCTCTTTCAAGCGGTATGTCAGTAATTCTGCGAAAGCTTTTAAAATTTAAAAGGAGAGAACACATTTTCAATGCGGCTTAAGTGTTAATAAAAAATATTTAAATCTTCTCTCAGCTTCAAGAATATGTATGTATGCATGAATACAAACATATAAAACGTGATTTTTTCAATATTTCTATGTCTGGATGCCCCATCATCGTTCTAAAAGTCAAACGATAGAGACAACTTGAATACAAAATAAAGCTGTAGCATTAAACGTACAAATCTTTCAACAAAAAATACACAGCAGCAGCAACACATATACGAGCAATAAATAAGAGTAGCAAACTGTTAATTCATCCATTCAGTGGATTATAAATATTCATTAAGGTTCCATTATGAGTAAGAAATACGTATGCTTTTATATATAGTACATAGGTGTAAAAAATATCTTAGTAAGTACATATGTCTTTAACCAACAATTGCACATACTCTTACATCATTGTCAGACAATGTAAATATTTACTGAAATAAGTGTAGCCATTTAATAATATCATTGCGGGAAATTGTGTACCAATTGTCGCTGAAGACCAGACACTTATCCTATGACTTGTGGAAATAGCAGTGGTACAGTATGCCTCCGAATTGTAAGCGGTGAAATGTGAAAGCAACACTTAACTGGAAGAAATATATTAACAAACAAAACCATACAAGCATAATTTTTTTCCAAATCAAAAATATTTGTTTAAAGTACAGTAAATTGACGAGAATCTTTCATATTAAGTTGCAGAACTGGAATTGGCTGCTAGTCCTTGGAAACAAGTTAAGTGATTTGTCTTATGATATGTTCTTTTCGCTCTAGGCAAATTTTAATAACGACTTCAAAAAGAAGTCCTAAATATTTTGTACTGAGTCCACTGTTTCATATATAACATATTTTATTTCGTACAAAGAACGTGATTTTAAAACATATGCGATTATTCATGGAAAGCACAAATCTCATCCGTAATGTTGCCAAATGTAATGGTTAGTCTTATTTCATCAAATATTTGACCAGTCTGATCATTACCTTTAACGTTTTCTATTGGTATATGAGTTTACTGATATTAGCCATAAATAAACCATCAGCGTTTGTGTGTAGATTGTCATTATGGTTTATGGGCTTAACGAAATGTCATTTGGTGCATAGTGGTGCAGCAAATGGTGACCACTCACAGTGGTTCCAATTGAAAAAAGATAATTAGTCTTTATCTTTGAAACTAGCGATCCGATTACAAAACGATGCTGGTAAAAGTCATAAAGGAGCACCCAAGCTTTAAAAATGTTGAAATATGGACCGCCCTGTTGAAACACACGGTAAGCTACAGGGTGCCGAAATTAACTACCTCCGGCATATAAAACTTTGTTGGCCTCATAACTTTTACAAATATTATACGATTTAAAAAATAACTAAAACTTGTAGTAAAATTTATATTAACTAAATTTAGTATTTGAGATATTCTCCCAATTTTATATCAAATTCGAAAATTTTATATCAAATTAAAAAATAATTAAAACTTGTTGTAAAATTTATATTAACTAAATTTAGTATTTGAGATATTCTCCCAATTTTATAGCAAATTCGAAAATGATTTCTGAAAGTTGGTACATAAAATAAGAGGTTTGAAACTTTTCATAAGTATGGTTGAAGTCAACTGATGATTTGGTAATGCAGCAATGAAATACAGGCATATAAACATGCTCAAACCGCAACAAATAAAACTTTTTTAATATCAAAACTTCTCGGGTAACGACATAGCCAAAATTTTCAGAAAAATATCTTATCATCCTTAGCACACTTCTTGATAATTGTATTTATCTTAGTTTATATAGTCTTAAAAAAAATCAAAATAAATACATTGAAACAAGATTGAATAACTTAGATAAAGTGCGACTTTAGCTCGCACATGAAGGGTTTTTGCCATTATTTCATTTTGGCAATTTTTTCATTTTGCTTTTCGTTTAATTTTATTTTTTTTATTTCTTTAAGTTTTTTTGTTGATTTATCGATTTTTTAGTTTTGGCGCTTTTTACATTTTGGTGTTTTTTTGCGATTTTTCGTTTTTGCAATTTTTTTTTGTTTTTTGATAATTTTTTTAGTTTTTGTGATTTTTTCGTTTTGGCGTATTTTTTTTTGTTTTAACGTTTTTCGCTTTTTGACGATATATTTGATTTTAGCGATCTCTTTTACTTTTGGCGCTTTTTGTCAGTTTTGGCGCTTTTTGCGGTTTTCGGTGATTTTTTTTGTTATAGCGATTTTTTTGGGTTTTGTTTTTTTTTCGTTTTGGCGATTTTGTCGGTTTTTGGCGTTTTTTTAGTTTTTGCGCTTTTTTTCGTTTTGATGAGTTTTTCCATTTTTGGCAATTTTTTTGACGATATTTTTAGTTTAAGCAATTGTTTTTGGGTTTTAGTGCTTTTTTTTGGTTTTGACGACTTTTTCCGTTTTTTGCATTTTTTTAGTTTTTTTGGACGATCTTTTTAGTTTTTGTGATATATTATGTTTTGGCGATGTTTTCAATTTTGGTGCATTTTTTCTTTAAGCGCTTTTCATTTTGGCGATTTTTCGTTTTTACAATTTTTAATTTTGAAAATATTTTGTTTTATCGGTTTTTGAATTTGAAGATATTACCTCTTACGGCTTCCAAGATACAGGAAATTGTCTAAATTACGTAGTCAAAATTACGTTAACTGATAGAATACCCTTTAATTTTTATTGTTTTAAATATCAGTGTTAATGGTTGTAGTCTATTCTACAGACTACACCTATTAACACTAACTTTGAAAATTTAAGTGCCTGTATATTACATTAGTATTTCAAAATTGTTCGTTGCTCGCTTTAGAGCACCCTTTAACTTTTGAATGGCATATATTTGTTGTTGTAGCGGCCAAAGTTTTACATATGCTGTGAAAATATCAGGTCGGTAGCTCTTACGGCTCCCGAGAAAACAGCATGTGACGGACAGACAGACAGACAGACGGTGAGATGGACAGCGTAGCGAAAACAATAGGGTTCCTTTACACTTTTGGTGTACGGATCCCTAAAAATAGATAACTTTTTACAAAAATAGAGCATAATTGCTCGACGTTTTCCCAAAAATTTTATTAAACAAAATATTTACTATTTTTGGCTTATTTTTAAGAGTGCAATATTGAAATATTTAGCCACACTGTCATCATCAACGTCTTTTGTTCATTTTTACACGTTTGATCGTGGATACTTAATACTAGCAGCTATTAACCAAATTTTATGACGAAATATAATATGACTGTCTATATTCGTTTTATTAATATAGTGAGCATGAGATTTCACCTCTTTGCTACGCACAAACAAAACCAAAAATAATATAAGAGTTGGAAAATTGGAATAAATAGTCAGAGGTGAAATTTTATGCTCACTATATTAATAAAAAATTTATACTACTTCAAAAATTACTGCAGTAAAAATTTTTAATCGATGAAAGCATGCACGCTATATCCAGTATTTGATGAATATAAATAATCGAAATTATAAATAAATCGCTTACGAAAAAAACGACCATCGAGTTTTTCAAATTTCTTTCCAAATTATATAAGATATATTGAATATAAAAAATCGGGCTTTTAATTGCTACCCACCTGCTCAAAAATGTGACCAGGAGAGCAGATTTTCTAAAAGTAGTCAAAAGCATTTTATTTACCAGAACGAAAATTATACAAAATTGATTTAATATTATTCAAGCTTGAGGTCAGGTTTTTATATAAAAAATTACAAATATATTATTTAACCAATATTTCGCCACTTCTTTGTATGGCTTCTTCAGAGAAATGAATTATGTTTAAAATGATCAACAAAATTTCAAATTGAAAAAACAAAAAATTGTCAAATTGAAAATATGAACAACTTAAAAAAAAACAGAAAACATTTAGAAACCAAAAAGTATAAAATTCTAAATATTTAATTTCCGCTTCCGTTCTTGTATAGCAAATATATATTAATTCTTTTCTTCGTTGGTGCATTAATAATCTGTAGCATGTCTAACAAATAACGACGTTTGTAATTAGTCTCAGTATTTAGAATTGAGACATTATCAAAGTCAGGATTGTAATTCAAATTTGCACAATGAGTTGATAAAGCTGTCTTTTTAATGAAATACTGTTTCGATATCTTTGATCCGATTTATGTCCTGCTAATCTAGTTTTTAGCTTATTCTTCTTTGTACCTACACAAACTTTATTACAATTTTCCCTACTATTTCCGTTACATGGTATCTGGTATACCAAATTCAACTTTTCTAATTTTTGTATTCTATCTTTGGTCCTGCTAAATAATTTCCCTACTGTATTAAACATCCTATGTGCCATTTTATACTTATTATTATCAAATATTTTCGATTTATTATTATCAATATCTTTCTGACATTTCAGGTACATAAGTTAAAGATTTATAGATTTTTGGTTCAGAAACAAAGTTCAATTTTCTTCCCCTATTTTTATATTGTCTTATTAAATTAAAAATCAGGTGAATAGGAAAACTGTTATCCTTTAATATATTAAATATTATGTTCTTTTTCTCATTATGAAATTCAGTATTACTTATTGACAGTATCCTTTCTATACAATCTTTGGTTGTCAATCTTTGGATCATACTTTTTGGATTTTTAGAAAAATAGTCAATTAATCTGCCTGAAGAAGTGGGTTTTTGATACCAATCTATTAATAGGCTGTTTTTTCTCCTAATAATTATTGTATCCAAGTATGGAATCAATCAGATTCCATTTGAATAGTAAACTTAATATCACGATGAAACGTAAAGATGTAATAGAGACTATTTTATCGTTATTTAATTCGTTTGTGAGATTTATGCAAAAATTCTACAAATTCTGGGGAAACATAGAAATCTTTTGTTTTCTAGGAAAACTTTTGATTTGTGATTAACAAGTGAAGTATTTTACCTTAAATTTCATTTGTGAGCGTACTGCACTTTTAATGAATGATTTAATTATTTTACTTCTGAAAAACAAATTTAATTGTTGTATTTCGTGTTTGCTGACAAAAATAAGAGCAAAAATGAAATACTGTAAAAGGTAGAGGAAGGACAAATGCAAATTAAGCATGAAACATTTTGTTTAACGATTACTGCAGTTTTTTGTTAAACAAATATTGCACAGTGGGACCCAAAATCATTTAATGGTAATATACATATATGAGCTAGAATTAAAACAAATTGATGTTTTTTGTCTCATCAGTTTTTCCAACAGTATTGGCAAAATTCTTATTTTATAATTAACATCATCTTATACGAAGGAATTTTTTTTATTGTTTTTCTGCCTACAAAATGATATATCTCTTTCTCATATCACATAATTTTCTACAAAACAGCAAACAAATGAAATAAATAACAATAAGTAAAAGTAAAAATATCAGTTTTTTTCTCCTTCCCACAAAATACAGCAAATTCAAAAGAAGAGATTTTGTTTTGTATTTTTAAAAGTTTGTCTACAAGTCGGTTGTCTTTTGTGACTTTTCTTTTCAAAATTATATATTATTATCATATAAATCAATAAAATGGTGGGACGTATGTATTAATTAAAACTCTATCAGTAATCATTCCAATACAAAAAAAAAATTATTAAAAATATGTGGAATTGAAGTGTTTATTGAAAACTTTGTAGTTAAGTGTTTGTCATTCGCGACTGGGAACATTTGTTTGTAAACTTCAGGCGAGTGTTCGATATAAGCAAACAATTTTAAAAAGGATATTTGTATTTCAATGGGAATAATTTTAGTAATAAATAATTCAAACATATTAGATCAATTGATAAAAATTTTATTGTGAAAACAAATAAAAATTGTAATTTGTTACTTGTCTATTTGTACAGATTTTCCTGTGATAGTTTCTAATATCTGATTTCGGTGTTATTGTTATTGTTTTGAAAGGAGAAGCGAGCTAAATTAACCAGAGCAGAGAGAAAAATTAAGAGTAGACGAAAACTGCTATGTAGCATATGAGGAAAAAGGCAAGAGAAAGGTTCTTTGGCTTTGATTTAAGGGAGTTCTAAGCAATTAAAATGAGGTGAAATAAAATAGAAATTATATCATCCTAAACTGAGGTAACGAATGACAAAAGTGATATGCTAAAAAAAAATTATATACATTCATGTTTATTTAGGAGACTGTTGTTCATTTACAATCTACAGACAATTTCCATTTATTACATATTTATACATTTTCAAATAATAAAGTTGAGTTATTATTTTTTTCTTTTTGTACAAGGTTAAATGAACTTTACCCATATAGATTCCGGTTTAACAAATATTCATTTTAATAAAACATTTTAATCATTCCTGCTCACGTGAGCGTTAATGTAAGCAAATAAAATTTTATACCGTTTCGAAAATTATAAAAAGCTAGCATTCCACTGTCATGTATAGACAAATTCAAGTATTTCTAGCGCATATTTTACATATAAATTTTAATTGATAAAGCAGATAACTAATCTCTTTTCTTTTATTTAATAGACTATATACTAGACTTTAACTGTACATTAAAACTTTTTAAATAGTTCATCAAACATTGAAGAAAAAGAGTGGACCTTGTCAGTCACGTGTGGGATAGTTCCAGCCAAGCAACATTTGAAATTCTTAACTTGATTGAAAATTCCAGCGAAACTATTACACATGGGGAAAACGTGTTTACGAAGCAAATTATAAATAAGAATCAAGCTTGCTGCTGGCGAAAACAAAATTTAATAGAACACATATTTATAATTAAAAATACGTTTTTATATTTTGTCACGTACCGACAATCGCGTTACGTACAGGACATAGTTGAACTTACATCTATAAAATAAACAAGAATCAATAGTTTAATATAATGTTGCCTACAGATTAGCATTGTTTTCTGCACTTCGAGACTTTTTCTTTAGTTTTAGTAAAGCTTAAAATTGAAATACCAGTTATCGCTTTGGTATTTTCTCATGGTAATGCAGACACATTTTTCCCGCAAATTTCCTTGGATAGCATATAAATCATACTGATTTTGCAAACTAATTGATACTACTTGCTGTTACTCTTAAAAAATTAATGGTAATTAGAACAAATGTAATTTATTAGCTATAATTTATATAAATTATTTTATGTGAGAGCATAATCTCACTAAATAGGTGCAAAAGTATATAAAAAAATTAAGATTAATAAAATTGTTCAGATTTTCGTTTTTCCATGGAATGCTCCAAGGAGAGATTTTAAGATGCACAGTGATTTGTGTATTATAGAAGTATTTTCTCTTTAATAAATTTCAGCTTTTTTGATAATAAAATTTCTATATATATTTGTACGTTTTAAGCCCATTGTGCCTTAAAAAAACGTTTTCATTAAAACACATGCAAAATATTGCTATTACAAGCCAGCCTAAACCTACTAACGGTTCCATTAATTCTAACAGAATCATATACACATTGATGTTTAAGCGAAACTCTAATGGCTATTTTGAAACAGAAATTTAGAATTGTTGCAAATATGTATTATTAGGAGAAAAACACATAGATGAATTTAACAGATGTAGAAATTGCTGGAATGAAAGTAGAAGCAATTTAACCCAGTTTAGGAATACAGAACATGCAATTTAGTAATAAAATGAAAGATATTAAGCAAACTAAAATGGAGGTAAATTTTTAAAAACAATTCTCTAATGATTCTCGTTGTAAAGTAATCAGTGTGTACACGAAGAAAGCAATAATGTTTTTGAAAATATTAACCAAAATGTTAACAGCAATAAACTAAGGTAAAATAAAGGTCTTTTAGCAATAAGAATTAGTCGAATAATATTTTTCTCTGAGGCTCAAATTCTATAGTTACCTAATGATGGTGGTTTTACCAATGATATTAATATTAAATGAAAGAGCATTAGTTAAACCACCGACGTTAGTTAACTACAGACCGTGAATTTCGTCCTAAGTTGAAATCAAACACATGCACGCAAAGAAATAACATGGTTGAGGCAACCATAATCGAAGAGCAACATACTATGATTGAATATAGGGTTGAAAACAGCCATATATATAGTTCAAAGCAAACATATACATGGTTCAAGCAACTATATGTATGTTGCAAAACAACGATATATATGGTTCAAAATTACAATAAATGGTTTGAAATAACCATATATATGGTTAAAAACAACCATATGCATGGTTAAAGCAACCATGCATATGGTTCGAAATAACCATATATATTGTTCAAAATTAAAAAAATATGGTCTGAAATAACCATATATATGGTTAGAATTAACCATATAAATGGTTCTAAATAGCCATATATATTGTTCTATATAATCATATATTTATTGTTTTCTTAACCATAAGTTGATTACAAAATTGACAGGAGCTAAAAAATTTTATTATATCAGTTTAAATCAAAAACAAAATTTTTCAACTGGTTAGTGTGTTGAGTCTGAAATAAAAATCATTATCTATTATCACATAGATACATACATACATATTTGTTGACACATGTTACATTTACAATCGTGCATGTTCTAAAAACATTTCGTTGTGAATCGGCAACTCACTTGTTGGAGGTTTTAAGTTGGTTTTTGTGTTACAGATATTTCAAAAATTTTATCAGAACGAAGATGCGAATGCACTAAATTATTCGATTAAAGAACACTTTTCTTCGCTTTTGAAATTTTGCTATTTCAAAACTAAATTGCCGGAATATATCACTTTTTGTTATTTTAATTTTTATTGCACGCCTCATAAGCGAAGCGTTGTGGTGGGTACTACTCTCACTTCACGCGAAACTACTGATTTTTCAAACTTAAAATGGCTCTATTATTATCATATATTGCACTTGTAAAAACTATATACACACATATATTAAGAAAAGATACTATTTTTAACACTCATGACATTTTTAATGTCATTTTTGTTATTTAAACTAATTAAAAAACTGTTTAAAAAAGTTCTGTCTTGGACGTCCGTTTGTCTGTATGTACGGATCCTGTATGTGGTCACGATAATGACCGAAAGACTTCACTAATCGAGTCCTCTTTTTTAGGCTTCAGTATAATTAGGAACAGAAGCCTATTTAATTTCACGATCTAAATGAGATTATGAGGCGTGAAGTTTTGGATTTTCCAAACTATTTTTTCACACCAACCGCTCACAAAAATATACCAAACGCTGTCAAGTAAAATACAAAACTAACAAGAAGCGTTCAACAAAGGGAACAAAAACTTTTTTTGATGCAGAGAGCCATGGGTGTTTTGTAACCATAGCTTTATTGGAAACCAAATAGTATATACAATAATAGTACATAATAACGATATTTTATTATTATAGAACCATTTTGTTGTTGAATTTTGAAATAAACCGTGATTGTAGTCAGAATTTTTTCAACAATATACATTGTTCAAGCCAACCATGTGTTAATTTTTATGAAATCTAATAATTTCATGATTAAACGTAAACGTTAGTTTTTTTGCCTTAAGCTAATTAAGGTTCACAGTTATTTAATACAATAATAAGTTATTTGCCACATTCAAAAACTGTGTCGGGAAACATGTCATTGCTGACGCAACCATGCCACAACCATATCTTTTCTTTGCGTGTGCAAATTTAACATGTAAAACATGGTCTATGGCTTAGCACAGTGCGCTACGAAAATGGTCACTAAGTGCAAAGAAATAATGACCAACTGATCGAGCTATACGAAACTAGAAACACAAGCCAGAATTAACGAATAATGGAGAAAAATTTTGCATGAATAATTGCATACATCAAGTCACCAAAGTGAAATTTAATGGAGAAGAAAAATAAAATTTCAAACATTAAAAATATTTATTTTGTTTTTCATAGAATTTCTATGGGGTTTGCTTAGTAGCCCAGCAAAAAATTAACATTTAAATCATTAGTTACAGCATTTCTATGAATTTAACACGTAGTTGTCATAGGACAGAAGCGATCAAAAGAACTTAATGATATGCCTATTCATTAAAGTTAATGTATTTCGCCACATTGTAGGTGGTTTTGATTGTATGTAAATTTAAATCTTATTTATACAAAGTGTGTATTAAGGAAGAATACGAGAATGTCTATTCACTTTTGCAGTTGTTTGTGTATGCTACCATCGTATGGAGATCACTCTTTTCGTAAATTAAATTCCGCCACTTACACTCTAAAACATTTTACAGATTATTTTAGAGTGTATATAACTAAGCGCCACCAGGCGGTTTTTATATATATTTAATCTTGTCAGAGATTTAATTTTACATTTTTAACACTTGAAAATTACTTACTTAACTTTTATTTCCTATAAATAAATTTGTAAATGTTAGTCTTGAACCTCTAACCTCATGTTTGTAAGCCAACACGTTTACTTCTTCAGCTATGTCACCATTAAACATCAATAGTACAAAATCAATATAAAAGAAAAAGAAAATTATACGATAAAAAATATTTCATTTCCAATATATGTATTTGAACATGAGTCATATTTTTATTTTTTACTTTTTCATTTTCTGAATGAAAAAATTTCTTATTGTTAATAACAACACAAAATGTATAAAATGTGCTTGAAAAAAGTTTCATACCGTTTATGTAATTTTTTATTGCTGATACGCAATGTTTCATGCTATTAGTGACACTTTTCGTTGTATTAATGTTAGGGGTTAACGTAACGGTTTCATTCCCATTACGAACCGTTTTCCTTTCAGTGTGTATATAGTTAATAAGCATGACGAAGACTCTCATTTAGAATAGAACATTAAGATAATAAATATAAAATTTTAAAGGTATTTGTTCACGCATGAGTCCATCTTTTATTTTATTTAAATCTGTTCAGTATTTTGTAAGTTACAAGCGTCTAACTTTGCACACGTATGTCTACAAGTTGTTTGTCATTCGTGACTTTTCTTTTTATTATTAATTATTAGTACAAAATAAATCAGTATAATGCAGAGTCGTAGATTAAATAATACTTTATGAGTTATAATTATAATGCAAAAAAGTTATTAAAACCATTTGAAATTGAAGTCTTTATTGAAGACCATGTAGCATGCGCTTCATCAATTTGATAAGACATCGTCATTCGTTACTTGAATATTTATTAAAAAAAAATTCAGGCGAGTTTCAATAAAAGCAAAAATCTTTTTAAAAGAAGGAATTATATTGCAATCATAATAATTTAATTAGATTGGACCATTTGCTTAAAATTTGGTTGTGAAGAAAAAGAAACATTTTAAAAATTTGTAATTCGTGACTTGTCTATTTATATGAATTTTTGTTGTGGTAAATTCTAATATCTAATTTCGATGTTTTTGTTATTGTTTTGAATTTTAAAGGAGAACAAAACTAAATTAACTAGAGTAGAGACCCAAAAACGTTATAGAGAAAAATTAAAACTAAACGAAAAACGGTATGCAGAATATAAGCAAAAGAAATAACTCTTAAAACAACTTATTTTATTTATTAATTCTTTATCTTTGAAATAAAGCTATTCTAAGCAATTAAAATTATATATCACAATTGTTTTAAATTCTGTTTTGAAAAATATATTGAATTCGTAAGAAATGTATTGAGCGTTACGTTAAAAAAATTTGTATATATAATTTATCTATAAATTTTAGGACGCCACAAAATGTTAACAGCAGCAAAAGGGTAGAAACGATATAAAGAAGATTATCCGATTAGAAAATTTTTATTTGTTTTGAGAAAAAAACTGCTTCTACCGCACTGTGCGCTGTTATATTTTAGAAGAATGCATTAGGTAGGTCGTATTTTGGTACGAATAACTATTTAAAATTAACATTACTTTTAACATTTTCGGACCATCTTATAAAAATTGATATTATTTGAAAGAAGGCTTAGACTGCTTTTTGCTCTTGTAAAAATCTTTTTTAAAGAACTATTTTAAAAGATACTAATTTTTTATTTCTCCATGTGAACCCAAGTCAAAATTAAAAAAGTAATCATAACTTTTAAGTTCGTTCTGCGATTATTATAATTTTTTTACATAGATGAATAGTGTATCAAACCCCATACTCACTTTTCGTGTTTTTTTTTTTCTTTCGAAAAAGTGATTTAAAGAATAATCGCGAAGTCAAACCTAACGCTCAATACATAAAAATGTTAGAAAATCAATAAATAAAAAAATTTATAATTTTATTGCAATATCCCTTGAATGAGACGACAACTATAATATGAATCAGCCTTATATAAATCTCTGAAAAACATTCCCATCCGCTAAATAATAAAATCCACAATTAGTTATGGGCTTTTCACATATTTTGTAACGCTATTTTCGTAGGTTTTATAAAATCCTCCCCCCCCCCCCTTTGTAACGCTTTCTACAAAATTTTCAGTATTAAGTATCTAATCCGTAACAAATCTTAAACCCCCGCACCGCCGCCCCATCCCCCCTCGGAGCGTTACGTAATATGTTAATGGCCCCTTAATATTATCTTTACTAATATATTTACGTATATTTTATTTCAGATTTAGTAATAATGCAGTTATAATGTAAAATTTTCAACTGAAAATTTTTAAAATCAATTACGTGTTGTACAAAATTATGACCATCGATATGATTTTTGCATACATAATTTTATAATCGAGTACTTAGTTTAGACGATACTAATGTACTATCAACATTTTTGCAATCGGTCCCACTGTGGGACAACTACAAACTGATTCGACCGACCATAATCATAATTTGGCATAAGCAAAATGATAGACATATTTTCTATGCAAGTACATATTTCATTACAATACCCTACTTATGCTTTCCTTGCTGGAGTTTTAGTGAAACTTAAACATTTTGTTAATTATTAGCTCTTAGGCAAAAAGATCTTAAGTCCATGACGTAATAGCTTTTTCCTTAATGTCAAAGAATTAACACCTGAAATATTTTTATTAAAAATTAAGTTTATCTGCGACTTCAGCTTTCATTTTAAAGAGTTCAAACAAAATTTTTCCAGCTATGTAAATTTTTTACTTTCTTATTTATTCGTCTATAATAATAACTAGTGTGAAAAAATATACAAAACTAGGAAAAAACGTGAAAGACTAGAGCGAAAAAGACGAACAACTTATTTGCGCGTTCGTGTTTGCCTGACTTTGACATAATATTTATTTTAATTTGTTCGTGTATTGTTGCTACTGACAGGCGTATTAAGTGGCATTTAATATTATTTTCATAATATTATTCTATTTTTTATTTAATCTGCATATTTCTGTAAAAATAAAAACTAAATAACAAAATATTGAGAGAAAGAAAAACGCATAAACTTTTTATAGAACTCAGTTTAATTTTAATGCAAACAAAAGTCGTATGCAAATTTTTGTTTTCATAACTTTATTTTATTTAATAATCTCACCAAAAAGATAATTGGAAAAACTTTATTGTTCAGCATTCGTTTTTCTATTTATTAGGTGGATAATAGTTTTTTCTTTTTTCATTTGTCAGGACTATAATAGTAAGTATTAACTTAACTTAACTTAACTTTAAATGAAAACATGTGAAATGTAAAGATTTTAGTAGGCCAAATTCAAATCTGTTTTCAGTTTTTTTACCTATCATGTACAAATTTTTTTATGGGCATGACTAATCCCTGCAGGGAAGAGAACCTGTCATAAGAGAAGTCACGTCACTGGTTTCCAAGGACTAGCAAAAACGTTAGTAATTTTTGTATTTGGTAGTACTTTATTAATGGGTTACAAAGTAATGAGTGGTATTATTAATCTTATTATTATGCTTCAAATTATAAATACTACTTAGTTTGTAATATAATTAGGACGTATTTCTATCATTATCTGAAAGTAGTTACAATGTGTTGATATGTGTATTAATAAAATAAGTAGACAACCATTTTTTAAGTCAACATGTGTTTGTATATTAAAACTAATGTTTGAGCACATGTTCGTATCCCAGCTGGGTCAAAAAGTAAAAACAGCTCGGTCAAAATATAAAATTGAAAATACATATAAATAAAACATAATTGGCCAATTCACAACCTGTTGTATGTGTTGTAGATCGTACATATCTTGTTGGTATTTTCCAAATAAATATTTTTTTATAAAGATGTTTATGTGGAAATTACCAACAACATTTATACGATCTAAAACACCTACAACAGGTTGTGAAGTGAGGGTATTTTGTTGACATTTTTGTTCTAGCTAAGTGATGTTACTTTTTCACTATTTTACCACTCCCATTTTCACCAGTTAGAGGACAACTGCGTTAAAGCCAGTACCTACAAAATTTCCCGCGGAGATATTACACCCGAAAATTTTAAAAAATCAAAAAACCCGACTGCGTAAAAGAAATAAAAAAACAGCTTTAAGCCGGCACAGATCCTAAATGGTCATTCGAAATTAAAAATCATAAGAGAATCCTAAAGATAATTTTCAAATACCTGTCGATTGATACCCATTTTCATATAGTTCGCCGACTTTTTATTTAATTCGGATAAACAAAATGGCGTCCGTTGGCCGAATTTTGACTACTGTCATAGTAGCACTCCCCGAATTAAGACGAATCGATTGACGTAAGAATCGTCAAAATCGGTCTACGCGTTCGGTTTATATATTACTGCAAAAGAACAAACATACATACATATATACATACATACATAAATAGGCTGATAAACACAATACCCTTCTTTGCGTCGCGCAGTCGGGTAAAAAGGACAGTCACGCTCATATGAGTTCATCATAACCGCGAGAACAGTTTGTCCGATTTAAATAAATATAACGCTTGAAGATGCGGCAATGAATTTTAAGTCATACATATAGAACTTTTTTATATTTCCTACCATTTCGAAATTATTCAGAAAGTAGCGGCGATATGTTTTTTAAATGCAAAATTAAACTTTTTTTTCGTTTTCAAAAACTCATAAAAAATTAAGATTGCAAATATTTAAAATTTTTATCATTTATTAGAAATCTAAAAATATTAGCACTAAAATGAGCCACAAGTCATTAAAATCGACGGACAAATGTCGATTTTATTCACAATTAAGTGAATGATAAAAATCCAAATTTCCACATAATTTGTTTGCACACACCTGTATGAAAATCGTAATTTTAGTCAAAGTCGCGAAAATATCGGAAACTTGCAAGAACTTGCTTTAGTCGAAATAAATTAAGTAAAATGCAACTTTGGCTCGACCTCGAAGGGTTCCGTACGAATACACATGCATATCCCTTTCGTTTTTGCCCCTTTTTTCATTTTGGCAGTTTTTTAGTTGTGATTTTTTGTTTAATTTTAGTTTTTTTAATTGTTAAGTATTTTTCGTTGTTTTTGGCGATTTCTTTTTGGCTTTGGTGCTTTTTAATTTTCGTGATTTTTTCGTTTTTTTTCTGGCGATTTTTCGTTTTTTGCAATTTTTTGTTTTTGCCGAATTTTTTAGTTTTGGCGATTTTTTGTTTTTGGAGTTTTTAACATTTTTTTCACTTTTTGACGATACTTTTAGTTTTACCGATTTATTTTAGTTGTGGCGATTTTTTCAGTTTTGGCGTTTTTTTCCGTTTTGGGGAATTTTTTTCAGTTTTTGGTGATTATTTTAGTTTTAGCGATTTTTTTGGTTATGATACTTTTTTTTCGTTCCGGCGATTTTTTTCGTTTTTTGGCGATTTTTGCAATTTTTTGTTGTTTTTTGCCAATTTTTTTAGTTTTGGCGTTTTTTGGTTCTGGACCTTTTTTTGTTTTAACGTCTTTTACTTTTTGACGATATTTTTAGTGTTAGCGGTTTATTTTAGTTTTGGCGCTTTTTTCAGTTTTGGCGCTTTTTTCGGTTTCGGGGATTTTTTCAGTTTTTTGTGATTTTTTTAGTTTAGCGATTTTTTTACACTTTTTTCGTTTTGGCGGTTTTTTTGGTTTTTGGCGATTTTTTTAGTTTCAGCGCTTTTTTGAGTTTGGCGCTGTTTTGTTCCTTTTTGTTGATTTTTTTCATTTTATCCAAAGTTATTTAATTAGTTTTGCTTAAGATTATTTTTAATTTAATCTTTCGATCAAACTATTTTTTATTTAAGAAAGAAATTCTAAAGCATGTGAATATTGAACATTCAAAGAAAAATTTGGATGTACGGAGGGTTGAACTGACAGCTGTTTCGTGACCACCAAATCTACTCGTCAGAGTCCTTTAACTACACCACCACTGACAGTGGCAAAAACACTTTTTTATTTTTAGCGATTTTTTTCGTTTTTTGATGATGTTCTTAGTTTTAGCGATTTTTTATGTTGTAGTGCTTTTTTTCGTTTTGACGACTTCTTTCGCTTTTTGGCGTTTTTTTTAGTTTTTTGCCGATCTTTTTAGTTTTTGTGATATTTTGGGTTTTATAATTTTTTTTTTACTTTTGGTGCTTTTTTTCTTAAAGCGCTTTTTTCATTTTTTATCGTTTTGAAATTTTTTAAATTTTGGATTTTTTTAGTCTTAGCGTTTTTTTTTAATTTCAAGATTTTTCCTCTTACGGTTTTCAAGATACAGCAGATTGTTTAAATTACATAGTAAAATTACATTAACTGATAGAACACACTTTAATTTTAATTGTTTTAAATATCGGTGTTAATTGGTGTAGTCTATTCTACAGACTACACCAATTAACACTAACTTTGAAAATTTAAAGTGTCTATATATAAGTGTCTGCATATTATATTAGTATTTCAACATTTTTCGTTGCTCGCTTTAGAATACTCTTTAATTTTTTAACTGTCATATATTTTAGGTCCGTAGCTCTTACGGCTCCCGAGAAAACAGCCTGTGACAGACAGACAGACAGACAGACAGACCGACAGCGTATTGAAAACGATAGGGTGCCTTTACACTTCTGGTGTACGGAATCCTAAAAATAGCAAAGTATTGATTAGAAATCACTAAAGCTGTCAAGGGGAAAGAAAACAACGGCATAAAATAAATCATGACAAAACCCAAAAATACATCTTATTGTTATTATATTTATTTTAATTTTTCCTTTTTCTAATATGATTGCTAAAACTTAATACAATTATAAAGCGCTCGTACCATTTGTAAACCACATCTTCGTGTCTTTCCTTTTTACCATAAAGACAATACAATTCACAAAGGTAAATATGCCATTTAAGGCGTCAAGAAATGTAGCAATATAAAAGTAATTTAATTCTAACCAAAACCGTCATATAGCAATTGTGGCTCATAAAGCCTTTACGAGATTTATCCAATTTTGGTGTTTGTATTTGTTTTACGTGTTTGTGGTGGTTTTGTTATCAAAACCAATTACAGGTGTCATTTATTGGTTTTGGAAACTTTGAGTGATATTATTGCTTATTTTTATATCCGGAAAAACATGAAATTTCTATAGAAAATTCATATTTATTGTAGTCATATAAAAAGTTGACACGTTTAAATATAATTTTACAAGCCAACAGTCATTAAACCAATTATACGCAGTATCATGTATTGATGAAGAACATAACACGCCTCTAGAAATTTCAGTTGTACAGTAGCGTAATGCTTTATTTTAATATCCATGTGCTTACTAACATACGATATGGATATCGAGCCTTTACTGTAATAGCGTCATAACTCAAAACCGTGATTTTTAGTTAATAATGCAGAATGAAGTGTCACATCATTCTTCATATTTTATTTAAATATCTTGTATACTCAATTCTTGAGAGAAAAATATAATATTATTTTACCATTAATTTGTTTCTAAATTCAAAATATTTAATTTCTTTTCTGCAAAACAAGTTTTTTTTTAGATATGACACTTTTGCAACAAAGGCTCGATATGAACAAATCATCAAACGTTGTGACTGATAGATGAAAAAATAGGGCGTATCACAATTTTTCAGGTGACAGGAAACTAAATATAAACGACCTTATTAACGCTCATCTGTTTACCACTATCGATTAGCGGAGTGTAAGATCGATAAAGCTATGCAAGAAGAAAAATTATGTGTTATGATCTTCGAACTACAAAAACAGTCGAAATTTTAAATTCTATGAATAAGTTTTTATTATTAAATTTTTTCTAAAATTTGGGATTTTCGAAAGGGCTGCTGCTCCACTGATTTTATCATAACTTGGAAATAAGTTGTGCAATGTTATTACAAAAAAAAAAAACCAGAAGAAAACTTGAAATAAAATTATCTTTAAGCCATTAAAGCATTATTTTTTTATATACTCAATGGTCTCGCAACTATTCAGACCGCAATGACAAAAAATAGAAATTTTTTATGCAAAATAGAAAAATTTTTAGAACGTAAGTTCCTTATGACGCCCCATGCACATCACTGCTTTGAATAACAAAAATCGATGGGTTTGGGGGTAAAACAAACATTTTTTGAAAATGAGAAAATACTGGCCGCGAATACTGATTACAAATACTGGTAACAAATACATAGAACAATGGTGGTGCCGCTGCAGATTTTTTAGATTTTCAGTGCTGCCACAATTTTCCGGGAAACTCGTAGATTTTGGGGGATATTTAGCCTAGTTTTCGGAAATCTCCAATATGGTCTATGTTTCTCCTAAAACTGGATAAGTGGTTCGTGGCAGTGATAGCTGAAGGTGTCTCTGCTAACTACCTTTACTAATATTATAAAAGCGACAATAAGTTTGCTCGTTTATTTGCTTGTTTGCGCTTTAAAGGCTGATCCACAGAACCGATTTTGATATTTACAACATAGATAGGTCTAAGTCTAGATGGATACATAGGTTATATGTATGTTTTTTAAAAACTAGGACCACAAGGGGAGGTAGGTGGAAATTTCTGCCTCTGAGTAACTATCCAGCCGATTGTGATGAATTTCAAAACATCGATAGATCTGAGTCTAACGAAAACATAGGCTATACATTTCCAAAATTGAACCACTAGTGGAGGTAGGGGAAATTTCTTTCTCTTTGAAAGTATCTGTCCGATTTTGATTAAGTTCAAAACATTGATAGATCTGAGTCTTAAAAAGATATAGGCTATACATTTTATCAAAAATTGGATCCTCTTTGAAACTATCTATCCGATTTTGATGACATTCCACACATGGATAGAATTGACTCTGGAAGGACACATAAGCTATATTTTTTTCAATAATAGGAACACGAGGAGGTAGCGGGCAATTTCTGTCCTCCCGCAACTATCTAACCAATTTTGATGAAATTTAAAACGTGAATAGATCTGAGTCGGAAAGGTCACATAGACTATATATTTATTTAAAAAAAAAAATTGGACCATAACGAAGGGATGAGGGACAATTTCTGCCTCTCTGAAACTTTCTCACCAATTCCAGTGATATTTAAAACATGGATAGATCTGAGTCTGGAAGAACACATAGGAACGCACATTTGGATTCACATTAATTCAAGTAATGAACTAAAATGTCTAAATAATAAATTTCAGATTTATACTTATTCAGTTAAAAAAATAAATTACGTAAAAAACATAGTTGATATATTTTTCAATAATAGGACCAAGAGGGGGGTAAGGGCGATTTCTGCCCTACCGAAACTATCTAACCAATTTTAATGAAATTTAAAACATGGATACATCTGGGTCTGGAAGGACACGTAGGCTTTATAATTGTTTAAAAAATGTGACCAATATGTTGTTGAGGCTATACAAGACAATTTTTGCCTCACTGAAACAATCTGACCAATTCTAATGGAATTTCCAACATGGATAGATCTGAGCCTGGCAGGAGAAATAGGCTATATATATTTCCACAATAGGACCACGAGGGGGGTAAGGGCCAATTTCTGCCTTTCTGGAACTATTTAACCAATTTTAATGAAATTTAAAACATTATTAGATCCAAGTCTGGAAGGACAGAAACGGTGTATATTTTTTCAAAAATAAGCCCACTAGGGGATGTAATTGGCAATTTTTAAGGTAATTATAACGTAAGGAACTAAGTTCTAGCCCGGTGTCCCACAGAATATTGTAGAACATTTTATCCCACTACACAGAAAAAATTATGATCAAAATATGTTCAAACAAAAGTTTGTCTAAAAATAAATTTTATTTTCAGTAAATGTTCTTTACATAATCTATGAATTGTTTGTTTGACTCTTATTTAGCACGCAAACAACAAGATAAACTGTGTCCTAAAAAACAACCCCCATGACGATATACACACAAATAACAACAACAACAGCAATGAAAGCAAAAGGAATGCGATTCTACAAAGTTTGTTTACAGAAGATTTTCGAGTGAATCAATTCGTTAATGTCGTTGCATTAATTCTGATTAATTTTTTTAAAGTCTTTAGATAAACCTTCAGACTTGAACCCATTTAACAAAGTGAAATTTCATAAATGCCTAATGAACGATGATGATAATAACCCAGACAAAATTTTGTTAGATATATTACAAAAAACACAGAAAATATTTTTATTTGATTAAGTAAACTATTTTGTTTAATCTTTGTTAGTATTTTTACACTAATTGTTTTATAAATTGAGACAAAAATATTGTTTGATATTTTTCAGAAAGTGCAATAAACCTTTTTGTTTGATTTAGTAAATTGTTTTGTTTACAATTTAAAAATATTTTTAGACAAATTGTTTCATAGAGTTAAACAATTTGTTCACTGAAAAGACAAGTTTTTGTTTTCAATAAAATTGTAGAGATATTTTTTGTCTAAATTTACAAATTTGTTTATAGGTCCGTTCCTAGACAAAATATTTACTATTTCATTGAACTCCTTTACAGAAAATGAAATTAAGTTTTTTCTGTGTAGCTCTTCGCGGTGTGAGCCTCTTTGGCCCCTAATTAAATAAGGGGCGAAAAATTCCCCTTCAACGGCATGATAGTGGGTTAAATTGTTAAACAAAACTAGTCCCTTTTGCGTTTTACAAAAATGTATTGAGCATATCTTATACCTTAAACGTAAGCTTTACAAGATATTCTATGCAGACTCGGTAAAACTATAATTACTCACAGATGTAAGCTTTCAAAACGCTGATGCTAGCGTATATTTTTTTGATGCCTTCTACTAGAACTACTCGCTAGAAACTTGTATTTAAAAAAAAATATTTTTAATTGCTAGGCACTGAATCTTGTTTTGTAACATTTAAACGTATCTTGAAATTGTCCATTGAATTATTGGGACTACATTTATCTGGAAAAGTTTTCAAATATTTTTAGTGGAGTTCCTAATAAATTTTGGAATTATACCTGTGTTACGGCAACGGATTAAACAAGTTAAAGATGCTCTTAATTTTACTATTTGATGCCTCATAGCCTTATATCTCTTTACTTTTCTTCTTGCTCCTTTGTTACTCTTAAAGCTGGTGTAGTAATTGCTATTCATTCTTGATGTTAATTGTTATGATGTGCTCTCAGTTTTATTAAATAATATTTGTGTTTTTCCTTCGATCTTTTAATTACATAAAATTGCACCTTTATGGAGCTTAAAATCAGTGTAATATTCGCAATATTTGCAACAATCAAGTAACTTCGCTTTATTGTGAATAAAATCGATATTTATCTATTGATTTTCATGAAATAAAGCTTATCTTATTTAAAGTATTAGCGATTTTATGATTATTTAGTAAACATTTTAAGTTTTTGCCATTTTCAAATTTGTAAAAAATTTTTAATAAATAAAAAATTTCCAATTTTGCCTAAAAAATTATTTTTCATCATTGTAGTCTGAATAAGTAATTCCGAAACTGTTGTAAAAAAATTTTATTTTTTAACGGCTTAGAGGTACATTTATTCTAAGCTTTTTAGTGTTTCTTCTAATAAAATTGGAGAGCCACTTCCCAAGCTATAATAAAATTGGTGGAGCAGCCTTTTCAAAAATCCAAAATATTGGAAAAAAAGGGAAAATTATCCATAGAATGTAAAATTTCGACAGTTTTTAAATAGTTAGGGGACCATAACATATCAACAAAATTATAGTTGTACTCCTTGACATTTTTCTTGCTACATAGTGTAATTACTAAAAAGGCGACTTTGGATTTCTTGAAATTTCGATCTCATTCATATTCACTGAATACATAGTAAATAAGTCAAAAGTTAATAATTACCTTAAAGCAAAATCATTTCAATGTACAATGTAATAAGTCTTCCTGAAATCACAATAAACATACACATTTCTTGTGCATATGTAATGAAAGTAATAAACAAAAGATTTCATTACAAAAAGTTATAAAGTGGCAAAAACATTAGAAATAAAAGCTAATTACAAATTTCTTTCATTTAAAAACAAATAGACTTTGTAAGTAAATTCTTGCGATGTTCTTAATACTTTTATATATAAGAACACTTTTCTTAATCATATGATGCAAATTAATATTAAATGCTTTCATGTCGAAAAACACGTTGAAATTATTTCGTAAAGAAGTGACGGATTTTAGCATATTATGTTTATATGTACGTTTCCTATTAAAAGTAAATACTTATTAAATATATTACTGTTTAATGAATGAATGAACAGAATCAAATTCTTAAATTTTCTACGAACAACGTTTTTTTAAACGGTAACAATTTCTCTTTTCTTTCAAGTGACTAACTTAATAAGCAATTATGAATAATTTATGCTTTTTTAAATACTCTTTCTTACATTTAAAAAAAAATTTCCTTTGCAAAAATTTAAGAAAAGTTTCAAAAGTATATTTAGAAAAATCCTTTAATCATCAGAATTTGTAAGTAATCGAATTTCTATGTTTATTTGTCTAGACGTTAAGCATGACAAAATATAACTTTTTCATTAAATATAACTTAAGGGCACATAAATTTTCAAGTGTTGCTTCAAAGGAAAAAGCGTAGGTGTAAGCAAATATTGTTGGAAGAGAAAGTTTTGTGTTTTTTGGAGGGGGAAAAAGCAACAGTTGTAAATTAACCATATTATTACTTTTAGTATAAAAATCTACTTTATATTCTTTATTGAAAATTTTAAATTTCTACATGTGGAAAATCTAAATCCTTATAAATTATATTTTTATCAAATAATATTAAAAGTTCGTGCAACTTCTTTCAATGTCATAAATATCTCACAAAGTTTTATATAAATTAATATAGAAATACACAATGTTCGTATTCTCTTTAAACGTATTTTCATTTGATCGATTAATCAAATAATCGAAATTAAGGCTCTTAAAATATCCCAGCAATCAAGTAAAACTTTAATTTATATTTTAGTTTAAGAATTTATCTGTCTACGCTTTAAGGTGTTTAATCAATTTTGATTTTGTACCCTTTGTGATTTTGTACCTTTAATATTTTTTCCACAAATTCAGGCGAGTGTTGAATACGAGTAAAAGCCCAAATTTTTCGGAAAGAACAAATTGTTTTCAAGCATAACAATTTGAGTCGAAAATAACTCATTTATATTAGATCATTTGCTAAAAATTTCATTGTGAAGAAAAGAAATATGTAAGAAATTTGTAATTCGTGACTTATCTATTTGTATGGATTTTGCTTTGGTAGTTTCTATTATCTGTGCCCATGTTCTGTAACTTGTGAGAAGTTCTCGCATTGAAAAAAAATTTAACAATTATAATAGTCAACCCGTTTCTTGCAGGGTGATTTATAAAATAATAAAACTGAATATATTAAAGTAAACAAAGGAAATTTATGTTTTTTGTTATTCACCCTGTGTTCCACAGGATGATAATAATTTCCTCGCATAGCAAAGTTCTCACATTAGTTACAGAAAATGAGTATTGATTTTCGTGTTTTTTTATTTTTTTTGGTTTTTACAGCAGAATAAAACCAGAGAACAAAAATGCAGCGCCACTGGTTTCGCTCTTTCTTGCGCTTTGCGCACAGAGCGGAGCATATTTATTATTACGCCTGCTCCGCGCCATTATTTTCGCGCTGCACATAAATGAGGCAAGCGCAAAAAGGAGAATTTCGTTTGCGCTTTTTCTGGGCTGCGCTTTTTTGCCCAATACGTAAAAAGAGCTAAAAGAGCATGAAATGCCCATAGCGCACTTACAGTGGTAAAATTGTTAGTGATGCAATGAACATTATTTCCATGGAATTTATTGCATATCGTCGTTTTTTTTTTGTATACATTTTTCAAACACAGCGCATGGCTGAGTCCAAGTGCAAATCTCAAAACGAATATAGCAACAGCGAGATGACAGAACGGTTCCGGACTTCCGCCTGAAATGGTTCAGTAGTTCAGTAGTACAGTTCAAACTTTCGGTTTAGGGTCTGGAATATAATGCTACAAATCGAAACGTCTTACAATTATGTCACTATGAAAGAGGTAATTTGCAGCACTGAATAAACTCAAACTAACCACTGTTGATATAAATAGTTTGGAAAATGCAAAAGAGCACGTCTCATAATCTCATTTAGACCGTGAAGTGAAATAGGCTTCTATTTCTAATTATACTGAAGCGTAAAAAGAAAAAAAGGACTCGATTAGTGAAGACTTTCGGTCGTTATCGTGACCACATACAGGATCCTTACATGCAGACAAACGGAGGTCCAAGACAGAACTTTTTTAAACAGTTTTTAATTAGTTGAAATAATAAAAATGAAATTAGTGCGCAATGCGCAAAACGAGTGCGCGAACCCGAACTCTGAATAAAACTAATTTAAACAGAGCGGTGATCCAAAATCATTATAGAGAACAATTACAACTTGATGAAAAAAGGAATGGAGAATATAAGCAGTAGTATGGAGAAGTAATGTGAATTACTCTTAAAATAAATTATTTCGTTATTAATTCCTTGGCTTTGATTTAAATGAGTTCTAAGTAATTAAAACGAGCTGGCATAATAAGGAAATCATATCTTCCAAAACTGAGGTAACGAATGACAAAAATATTATATGCAGTTAACATCAATTTGAAACTGAACTTAATTCTCGTATTCAATTTTCACGAAAAAGTTGTATATATAAGAATTGAAATCACATTAAACAGAGCCACCTAACAAGTGGTGATAAGCAAAAAACACGTGAGCATTGACGATGGAAGTGTAGCGGCTTCCGAAAGTATCGCGTTACTCTGTTCTACTGTGTACGTTGAAAATTTAAGTTGATGTTAATTTTTCCCTTGTTGCTTGGAATATTAATCATGCCCAATTCTTTCTGAACTAAAACGTTACGAACCTTATCCTAATAATAAATTTGGATTCACAAGCAAATACGTTCGAAATTATCATATTAAAAATATTATACGCTGATATTTACAAAAAAAAAATATATAATAAAAAAAAACATAAAATACATGACTTTTTAGGAGACTATTATGTTTCCATTCTATTATATTTCCGCCCAATTGCGGATAATAATTCGGACACTACCATCTTTGTTGGTGCCCGATTTATTATCTGTCTGCGGGAAGCATAGCTGAATGCTACCGGACGCGTCACAGGTTGCGGATAGTGGTACGTCCCGCAGATATGTGGGGTGGCTGCTTTATGCAGTCGCGGACAATCAGCGGTTTCGAGAGTAGAGTCTCAGAGGGATATCGGGTTGCACCGGTCTCCACCTAAATTCTGAGTGTCAATGATACTCGAAATGACATGGCGAGTCATTGGCGACGTTCAATAACCAATAGCTACTGCCGGTGTCGCCGATTTGGTACGTCTGCAAGCGGGCGTCTGTCCTTGCATCAAGCGGCTCGCTATATAAATGTGTTTGGATGTTCTCCGTGCCTGTCTGGTAGGTTTAGCTAGCAGCCCTAGCACCAGGCTAGGATGCGTTAGCCCAATCCGCTAATCATCCGAAGCTTAAATGATTAATGAAACCGTATTACGGCCCTTGCTCCTTATAGGAACAACAGGAATTTATATATATATATATATATATATATATATATATATATATATATATATATATATATATATATATATATATATATATATATATATATATATATATATATATATATATATATATATATATATATATATATATATATATATATATATATATATATATATATATATATATATATATATATATATATATATATATTTCCATAGCCTAGACTCTAGAGACATGCATTACATATTTTAAAATTTTTAAAAATAAAGTAAAGTTTTCGTAAGATGTTAAATAAATTTTACCCATATTCACCCAAATGCACAAAAATTACCATTATGTAATCAGAAAGATGCGATTTCACTAAATAAATTGAAAGTTTGCAAAAAACAGGTGACAGGATAAATAAGCAAACACCCTTATAAATAACACAAACGATCTGTGAAAGCA
The DNA here is from genome assembly GCA_956483635.1 of Panzeria rudis. Lineage (NCBI taxonomy): Eukaryota > Metazoa > Arthropoda > Insecta > Diptera > Tachinidae > Panzeria > Panzeria rudis. Next base: position 125,551,495 of record OY101450.1, on the reverse strand, counting down.
TACAATTTTATGTGGTTTGTTACACAGCATCCGTTTGTTTCTAACAAGTGTTGGACAGTAGTTCTGCCTCATCGCTACGAGCTAAGTAGGGGAAGAGTCAGTTTTAGTATCACAAAAATTGTTCCTGGCTGTTAACAATTTATATGAAACTTTATTACTTTTTTAAATTGAGTCCAATTAAATACACACTTGAGTTCTTTTGTGAATCATAGCAGCAACTTATTGATGATGTACGTACGTACGAGAATTGAGTCTCTAAGCAAAAACTTTTAATTCCCAATTTTGCTGTAATGACAAATGCCAAAAAATCAATTAGTTACATCAGCAGTAAGTGACTAATTAATATAGAAATAATTTATTGCCAATAAAATAACACAGCTTTGTCTCCACTTTGAGTGGGAAGTATCAGATAAATGATATGCAGACATACAGACTGGCTTAACCCACAACCAGCTAAAAGTTATTGAAATTAATATTATATATTAAACTGTCTCGTTTGTTGTAGGTTAAGTCATTTTATATACTGGATTAAACCATAACACATACATTTTTTTAAACATCAATTAGAAGAGTTTCTCCAATGAATTTAACAAAATTTTTTCACCATATATTTCGTGATTATTTTCATTTATAAAATAAAATATTATATTAATATTTTTGTACCTTCCCAAACAGCTTTGACCAAAGCACTTAAGCTTCTTACGCTTTGGTATAAATTGTTATATTACAAAAAAAGGGTTATTGCAAAAAATACTAGTACTCGTACAACAAAATAATTTTTATTTTGATGTCTTTTTACTGTGCTTAGTAGTATTTTGGGTTTGATTTAACCATGTTTATATACGTGCTATTTACTACGAATAATAATCTTTACTTATGACCATATATAATAAAAACTTCATAAAATATAACTTACTTTTAGTTTTACTCACCATATAAATACATACATTCATATGTATAATAAAATGTAAACAGTTTTATTCTGTTGGTATCTGTAATGTAAAGAAATAAAGAAATTATAAATAAAATATATAACTTTTTTATGAGGACATTTAGACAACAGTAGTAAGTAAGAAATATACTACATAAATATCATTTTGTATGAATAAGTACTATACATAGCAGTGAGCTGCAACAAGTGTCAAACTTTCGAGTATACCCAAATACGTACTCTAATTTTTTTTTCTGATGCAACCATTTTTGTTCAAGAGCAAGTAATGATTGTAAACGCAATAGCTCATTACAAACAATCAGTTTTAATCAGTTGTATTCGCAACAACGTTGCCATGATCAAAAAATTTTTTTAACCAAAATTAAAAAAAAGTAACCAGATGGGAAAAAAGTAGCCAAAATGTTTTTGTATATCAAATACTGTTTTATTTTTACTTCAGTTCAATATATAATTATTATAAAAGAATATAGTATATGTAAACTAACCATTATTACATATATATTTGTACTTCAGTCTTATAGCACAACGACACAAATTTGAATGTTGCAGAGATCAAATTAGATAATTCTTATGTATTTTTATCTGTCAAATTCAGAAATCACCATAAAAGTTCCCAATTAGCTTTAGTTTTAAAGATATAGCGACTTTAATATATTCATACATTACAGCATATTTCGTATTCTTTGCATCATATTTCGAGGCCGGTCCTCAAAATAATAAAATAGTCTATGAATTATTAATCTACACAAAATATATTTCTCTTGAGTGTTATTTAACTGATGTGAATTTCAGGATACTTTACTGGTATTACCAGGATGCTAAAAATTGTGTGCTCTTACTTAATCATTAGAACTTCAAAAAATATAATTTTAGTGCGAATTAAGTGTTTTATTTTCAATGAAAATTGGAAATACATTGAGTTAAACATTCAACAAAATTTTTTCATACTGACGTAGTACAAAAATAGTACATACTGTAAAGAAACAAAAAACTAAACTAAAAATAACAGTATTTTTGTTCGACAGAAGCATGTAAAAATTTTTTTTAACTCTAAGTTGTTTTTGAAATCTTTCTGAATCCTCTAAATGGATTTCCAATTTTCGTAAAAAAAACTATTCATTGGAATAATATATTTCATGCCACCCGTTAAAATGGTAGTTTTGTTGACGTTTTAAAATGTCTAACGACTAAAATAAAAACACATCCTGGCAATACCAGTAAGGTATCCTGAAAGGCGCATTAGCAAAACTACACTCAAAAGAAATATACTTTTTTGTAGATAAATAAACCAAAAATAGTCTTATAATTTTGAGGGCCCGTTCGAAAGTATGATGCGAAGAATACAAGAAATGCTGTAATATATATGAACATATTGGTCACTACCCTACCTGTTCTGTAAACAGAGTCGAATTAAAAATGCTCGATTTAGAAAAATGAAGTCCACTAAAAACGAAATTTTTCAGATTTTTTGTAGTTTTCTATTCTTTAGAGCTTAAAATATCATATTTGAGATTAATTTACTATAGATGATCAATAGAGGCATTATTTATTTTTGGAAAACGAGAAATTTACTCAGATTCGGTTTACAGAACATGACCGTATATGTTTAAAACTAGAGCTAATCGAAAAATTGTATGATCATTTCTGAATTCAGCAGATGAAAATACATAAGAATTATATATTTTGATGTCTGAAACATGTCCATTGTTGTGGAGTGTTATACAATAACAAAACAAAAAAGTTCTTAGTAATAAAAATAAAATGTAATTTAATTACATTCGTTAACAAAACACATTTATAGCTGGCTAGATAAAGTATTAAAAATTTTTAATATTAAAACATATCTTTGGCAAACTAAACCTAACGAGAATCTTCTATTTATGCACAATTCTTTAAATTGCATTATAGAGCTGATGGTCTTAAAATCAAACTTATTCCAGCATTTAGTTTTGACTAAACTTAGCTGCACAAATATCCTTTCAGCATTTTTCTTTGGAGACAGACATGTATCTTTGTGTTGATTATTCAGCAGTGATCAAAATTCGCATGATGCAAGTCTTATCGATCAGCTTCTTATTCAGCTGTGAGAAGACAGAGAAAAGAATAAAAGCTTCTCTGTCTTTCTCACAGCTGAATAATAAGCTAATCAACAATTAATTCTTTCCTTCTTATGTATGAATGTATACACAATATGAACGAATGTGTGCGTTTCTTCCATTACGAATGAGAAAGCAACACAAATTTCATGAGTATATGAGGCTGTGTACCCGTGGCTTTCCTCTTGCCGCTCTCGCCTACAAAATAATAAACTGATCAATAAGACTTATTTTTGTGTTGAAAAAAGTAACCAAGATGGAGAAAATGTACACAAGTACACATTGGAAAAAAGTAATAAATTTTGGTTAAAAGTAACCCTGATTCGCAATCAATATGATTGTTTGTGATTAGTTTCTTTGTATGATTCTAACCGCACAGGATGGATACGAACATGCTACTCCCATCATTCTTATACAACACTATTTATGACCGGCGCGAGCTATTTAATTTAATACACACACAATACATACACAAAAGCTATAAAATGTTCCTGCTATTGTAGTTGTTGCGTACAACCCTACAGTGTAAATCTACAGTGCTGACGTGTAAAATGGTTGCTTATGCTTATAAATCGTGCTGCCAGATGAAGTTGGGAAAAAATGGCCTCGAACTATAAAGTAAAAAAATAAGTTTTTAAAGATAATTTTTCTACTGTTTTATAGAACAATTATGCGAAAACGTTATATTGTTAATTCTAGATTGTCAGTCATATAAAATCTTACTGAATTCGGTGTTATAAAATTTTCTCAAAAAAGTCTTCAAATAAAAAAATCGTTAAAGCTTTGGGTCGATAAATCGACAATCTGGCAGCTGTATTTTTATGTTTACATATTTCATGAGAATAAACTAAAGACGTTTGAAAAAATTTTCCAACGAAAAAGTTAAAAGTATTGATAATGCCATCGCTATCTGATGAGGAAGAAATGTTAAACTTATATGTCTGAGTAACAAACTTATCTGTCTGCTATTAAAAACGGGGCAATCCAACTTTTCATAACTTGTGTTTTGTTTTTTGTCAAAAACCAAATAGCATTAATGCAGGGTTGACAAGACATTTTATATGTACATACACCTTTCAACGAGGTGATATTTTTATTGTAGAAAAGAAAACACCATAAGACATACTTGTTGCTGATTGTTTTTGTTCGTGTATTATACTCGAATGTGAACAAAATTTCCAAAGGCTTGATTGGTTTGTTCTTGTTAGATAGCGCTAGTGAATAAGACGGCTCGATCATACTTGTTGTAGCTCTCTGATACATCCATACATATGTATGTTAAAAACAAATTAATTTCTATGACGATTTTCCTTTAACATTAACACTCTATTACTTATGATTATTATTAATTACACATTACTCATACGTCTGATAAGTGTGATGTTAATATTACGAAGCAGTAAACTATGCTATAGGTAAATTAATATTGTTTTATTACAAGCGGTAGTTATGAAAATGAATAGATTTTTTACACTAGTGGAATTCAGTCTGTAAATGGTCTTGCAAAATTGCAAATTGTTGTTTGATTTTATAAAAAACCTATAATGTTTGGCAATTGCTCAGTCGCAAGACCCTTTGTACCGAACACTTAATACCGCTACTATCTCACAAACCTTTCGGCTTCGGTAGCAAATGCAACCCTAAAATAAAAAGACTCACAAATAAGAAGATTAGTAATACATTTTTATAATACGAAGAAAACATTTACTCTTTTTGGAGCAAAATTAAGAACTTTGAAAAAGATTAAAAAAAGCCACGCAGATAAAACACAAATTAAGAGGCTAAATGAAAAAAGCAAAGGCTAAATTTAGCGTCAAAAAGGCTAAACTGGCAACGCTGGTCATTACGATTTAATTTTCGCTTTCATGTAAAATAGAATGCCTGTGAAATAGTGAATATATTTCAAACTTACAAAAAGGGTAATAAAGCTATATCTTTGATTACAAAACGATTTATGTAAAAATCATAAGGAAGAAACCACGCTTTAATGATGTTAAAATTTGGACCACCCTGTTAAATGACACGGTGAGCTGCAGGCTGTCAATTTGACTATCTGGGCATAAAAAACTTTATTGTGCTCATAGCTTTTACACATGATATCAGATTTTAATTAATTCTAGAAACACATAAAGAAAGTACAGCTTATGTCTATAATATATCTTTAATATTTTCAAAGATATAAGGCATTTACACAGACCTTTTTAGGGTTCCGTACACCAGAAAACTTTGTCCGCTACAACACATATACATGACAATTACTAATGTATAGACACTTATATATAGACACTTTAAATTTTCAAAGTTAGTGTCAATTGGTTTAGTCTGTATAATAGACTACACCATTTAACACTGATATTTAAAATAATAAAAACTAAAGGGTGTTCTATCAGTTAATTGACTATGTAATTTAGACAATTTGCTGTATCTTGGAAACCGTAAGAGGCAAAGTGTTGAAATTAAAAAAAAGCTAAAACTTAAAAATTCAAAAATAAAAAATGAAAAAACGAAAAATCGCCAAAATGACTAAAGCGCTTGAAGTAAAAAAGCACCAAAAGTAAAAAATATTGCTAAAACGCCAAAAAGCACCGTAACTAACAAGATCGCCAAAACAACTAAAAACAAAAGTCAAAAACCGAAAAAAGCACAGAAACAAAAAAAAACTAAAACTAAAAATATCGTCAAAAAACGAAAAAAAAAAAATCGGCAAAAATGATAATAATCATAAAAACGAAAAAAAGCTCCAAACAAAAAAGAAAAAAAAAGCGCAAAAAAATTGCCAAAAACCGAAACAATCGCAAAATTTAAAAAATGCCAAAATATCGCTAACATAAAAAAAAATTACCAAAAACCGAAAAAATTCCTAAGTCGAAAAAAGCACCAAAACTAAGATAAGTCTCTAAGACTAAAAATATCATATAAAAGCGAAAAAAATGTTAAAACAAAAACAAACCGAAAAAATCGCCACAAAACGAAAAGTCGTCAAAAAACGAAAACAAAATCACAAAAATGGAAAAGCGCCCAAACTAATGTGAAAACAGTTTCATGGAATTTTTCAGATTTCACAAGTATATATCCACATATGTGGAAAAAATAAAAATTTTAAACAAAGCTTTTCATGTCCAAGGTAGTCAACTTTGGCCGATCAGATTGTATTTCAACAGGGAGGTCTAAAGTATACGTTTCTTAAAGCTTTGGTCATCATCTATACTTCTTACATGCATTGTTTTCTAATCAAATCGCAAGTTTCCAAGGTATAGATTTATTACCCTTCTTTTCAATTCGAGCCACTGTGCAACGGCTGATTTCATGAACAGCGAAACCCCGATTCGACTTTCAGTTGCGGTTGTTTAATTTTCTTACTAGTACACTAGTATTAGTAAAATATTAGTTATTGAGAAAATTATTTAAGGAAATAATCATGTCTATACCAATAACTCGTAACGTAAGTGTCAGCATGTAAGAAAAATAATGCACGACCTTCTTTTTTTAGAGTGTGTTAAACTTATGTAGGCTGTGAAAATGGGGGGGTTACACTACATAAAGCAAGGCCGAATTTTATCCCCTTTGATGTTATTGCTATTAAAATAACGCACAATGAAATCATTCTTGGCAACCTGCTGGTAAACTCAAACATTATACTTAAACTCTCCTCAGTATAAGCAGAAAATATTTTAAATTGTTTTAAAAGATATACAATAGCAAAGCAGCAAAGAAGTTATAAAGGCAACAACCTAGGAAGAAACCTATTTTATGCCTTTAGAACTGTTTGTGTTTTTGTTTCCTTTTGATTCCTTTGGCGAAAGATAACAAACTTTACTTCACTTAATATGAACTAAAAGAAAAAAATAGAAACAAAATTGTTTGTTCTACTTTTAATGTTATTGACTTTAAGGCCATATTTTTCATTCTATTTAAAGTTTTATTTGTTTTTTGAACTTTTGTGTTTTGCTTTTTTTTCATATTAGAAAGCGGGTCATAAAAATGCTTTTGTATGTATTTTATTTATTTTTGTCAGAAATATAAATTATTTATTTTCTTGAAATGGCTGTTAAAATACGGTCGGTCGTCAAAGAAAAATATTAATAAGAAATCTACAAATAAAATTTACTTTTGGCTGCAAAATAATTTAGCCTTTTTGCAAAACAAAATCAAATTATATGGAAAAGGGTAAAAGAAAATATTGAATTTATATTTTGGCTTTGAAATCCAAAATCACGTTTTTATTTTCGATTTCGTGTTAAGTGGAAATATTATGGACATACTCAAACATGTTCTTACAGACTAAAGATGTAATGAAATGTTGAGAAAATTCGGATATAAAAAATTGTGTGTTCAATTTGTTGGTATAACTAGATATGAGTTGGTCAAAGAAAAGTTTATTAGGATGATAAATGAATAATAAATCTTTTTAAACCTTCAGATAAATTGGACATATGAATGAAGGCAATTTAGAGTGACATTTAAAGCATTTGTGTATAATGAAATTTACGTCAATGGCAAATATAAATAAAAGGAAGTTAAGTAAACAATGTTTTTTTTTTGAAATCAGAAAAAAGTCCATACAAATTCTAAGAATATCCAAAGTTATTTAATATGTTTGGCTTAAGTTAATTTCAATTTTAATCTTTCGATCAAATTATTATTTTTATTTAAGAAAGAAATTCTAAAGCATGTAAATATTGAATATTCAAAGAAAAATTTGGATGAACGGGAGGTTGAACTGACATCAGATGTTTCGAGACTACCACAGACTTCTATACTACCAGCGACGGCAGCAACAACATCCTAGCGAAAATCGTATTTATTTTAGTAAGCTCAATTAAGAGGTTTTGTCGCCACCTCGGGGCGAGTCGTACCTATTAGTAATGAACCTTTTCTAAATGTTTGGAACTTTGCTAACTGTATTTTTTAGCATTTTTGATTTCTGACTTACCAGCGTGAAATATCATCGATTTTTTTCAATGCTGCGATTTTTTAATTATTATTTTGCCCAACTATTTTTGGAACAGTACAGATTCATGTTTTAGCTAAGTGCCATTAGAGTTTTAATAATTGAGTTATGAATTTTTATTGAAACACCTGATGTCAGTTCAACCTTGTGTACATCCAAATTTTTCTTTGAATGTTTAATATTTACATGCCTTAGAATCTCTTTCTTAAATAAAAAAATCATTTGATCGAAAGATTAAATTCAAAACGAAATTAAGCCAAACTAATTAGATGACTTAGGATAAAAACCATACAGTTCGATTAAAAATTCATAACCCAATTTTTAAAACTCTAAAGGCTCTTGGCTAAAACATAAAACATAAAACATAAACAATAAACTTTGGCCAAATAAATATTAAACAACCCCAGCATTGAAAATATCGATGATATTTCACGCTGGTAAGACAGAAATCAAAAAGCTTAAAATTAGTTGAACATGCTAAAAAAAAGACTGTTAGCGAAGTTCTGAACATTTAGAAAAAGTGCATTAATAATACGACTCGCCGCGAGGTGGCGACAAAGTCTATTAATTGAGCTTAGTAATATATAAGATTTTCGCTAGGCTGTTGTTGCTGCCGTCGCTGGTAGTGTTGGTAAAGGGCTCAGATGAGAAGACTGTGGTAGTCTCGAAGCATCTAGTGTCAGTTCAACCTTCCGTACATCCAAAATTTTTCTTTGAGTGTTCAATATTTACATGCTTTAGAATTTCTTGCTTAAATAAAAAATACATAATTTGATCGAAAGATTGAATTGAAATCAAACTTAAGCCAAATTAATTAAATGACTTTAGATAAAGGCCATATAGTTTGACTAAAAATTCATAGCTCAATTATTAATTCTAAGAATATTGCTTACTTTAGGTATAACATTAGTTTACAAATAATAAAATGTTTGCCATAACTTAAAAAAAATATTTGATAAGCTAATTTGAACACGAATATGGCATTAATTTATTTTTCTTAGGAAGCTTTTTCGACATATTCGGCAAAAACATGTTTTATTAGTAATTTTTTTTAGTTATTTCCAAAAATCTGTAGAACTTTTCATCTGAATTAAACGGAAAGATATGGTTGTGGCATGGTTGCGTCAACAATGGCATGTTTGCCGATATGGGTTATGGGCATGACAAATAAGTTATAATTGTTTTAGATAATTGTGTACCTTAATTAATTTACAAAAATGAAATAATCATAATAGGCTTTGAAAATTATACAAAACCCATCAAATAATTTTATTCGATATGAATCTCTTTTATTTTTTATATTTGTAAATTCTTAAATGGTTTTTAAAAGTCTGTACATACGATAAAGTGTTTGTAACTATTTAAAATTGTGTTTGAAGTCTACTGACGACTTGGTACAGTACCACTGAAATGCACAAAGCTTAAACATTAGCAAATAAATCTCGTTTAGAACTTATATGTATATAAGATCTCAAAAATTCGACCAGCCTTTCAGTTAGAAGCCTTTCAGTAAACAATTGAAAAACAAGTTGCTTATCACATGAATAATTTTATTGAGGATAAGCAAAAACGTCAAGGATTTATTACAAAATTATTATCAATTATCTCATTTCTTTCCCCTGATTTCCTTTTGTGCCACAAAATAAAAATTATACATGCATTTGTAACATTTTGCTGAGCATACTGAAAAAACAATAAAAAACCTCAGCTGTTTATTATGGATTATGCAAATTACATATTTCCTATATTATTCATATATTTTTTCCCTAAAAAAAAATATAATATTTAATATTAAGGCAATATTGGGAAAATTTTATCAATTGTTATATTTAAGCTAAGACAAAATGAAGAAAATTCATTGCATACGTATTATTTGTGGCTGTTGTTTGCATCTGGCCAATACAAGTATAAATATTTCATTTAATTTTCTCCTTCTTCGAAATTGCTAATTTGTTTCCTTATCATGAGAAAAATACTACTAAGCCATTCCATGAACTTGAATATGTATGGGGAATATAAAAGGAAATGAAAATTTAAGAAGAAAATATGATTTTCGATGTAATGAAACATATATTTGCAATTTTTATGTTGAAAAATTAACTTAATAAAATCATGAATTTATTTAGCTGGAAAACATATTCATATACACAATTAGTTTATAATGCAATATTTGTCATAAAAGCCACACAAGAAAACTATCAATTAATTTATTTAATCACAAACTCAAACTAGGTTCAATTAATTTTTATAATCTAATCAATTACAAGTAAAAAAAATTTTGAGTAACTGAAAATTTAAAATCTTATACTTGGATATACAATTTAACGGAATTAATTGAATCTGTAGTTTTTGTAATTAAAATCGTATTTTAGTCCTTTTTCTACGCATTTCACAGCCTTAATTTTTCCCTGTGTGTATGAAACCTAATATTCTTTCACTTCTGAGTCAACTAAAAATGTAAAATTTGTTTAACAAACCAAAAATTACTTCATCACATTGTTCTCTAAATAAACAATTTAACTTATTGTACAAACGTCTTTAACTTTTTTGCCATTTCTTTAAAGTTTAAACCAACAAATTAATCCTCATGATTAAGGTTACTTTACAGTTTAAACAAACAAAATACCCTGAAGGAAATGTCGATAGTAAAACTTTACTGATTCACTATTGACTTTGTCCCCAGTACTACTGACTAACTGTACCCCAGGCAATGTTCTGTGCTATAGATATATAGCATGTGCTTATCATTGAGATTCCACTAGTGACTTCGAAACTATTCACTTACTATAGACTAGAAGGTTATTATGGGACCACATTGAGACGTTGGCTCCAGAGACTCACTAGTGCATTTTAATGTGCATTTTTATGGCTCTAGTCAAATTATATGAAACTTTTTACTAGGTAAGGCAATTAAATTAGATTTATTAAGAAAATTTCTAGTTTTGCGTGCAGCTGCATTTATTTTTCAACACAACAAAAATAAAAAAAAAACAATTAAAAATCGTTTTGTAGCTGTCAAAAAGTTCTCTTCTCATTAAAGGCAAAATAAAAGGTGTATACCATTCGTTGACAATGTCACGAAAAAGTCACCAAACTTGTAGACAAAAGTGATGTTTTAAGACACTTGGCCCCTGGATCCCTTCAGGGTAGTCATGAGCATAGTTACTAATACATGCTTATGTGCTCATGCATGTGTAGTCTTCATATTTTCATGCCGACTTCTAAACCACAAATAAATATTTATCTGCTTTAAAAGCAGCAAAAAATAAATAAATAAATTCAGTATAGTGCGACTTTGGCTCGCACACGAAGGGTACGATTACACACATATCTCTTTTCATTTTTTCCCTTTTTAATTTGGGGGATTTTTTTGTTTTGCTTTTTTTATTTAATTTAAGTTTGTTTTAATTTTTAAGTTTTTTTGTTGTTGTTTTGGCGCTTTTTTCATTTATATAATTTTTTCGTTTTTTGAGGACTTTTAGTTTTTTGCATTTTTTTTTGTTTTTTGCCGCTTTTATAGTTTTCTCGATTTGTTGCATTTTGGGGTTTTGAGTTTTTTTCGCTTTTGAAGATATTTTTAGTTTTAACGATTTATTTAAATTTTGGCAATTTTTCAGTTTTGGCGTTTTTTAGGTTCTGAGGACTTTTTTCCGATTTTGGTTATTTTTTTTTAGTTTTAGCGATTTTTTTTTGTTTGTGATACTTTATTTTCGATTGGCGCTTTTTTCAGTTTTTTTATTTGTATTTTTTTTTTGTTTTGCCGCTTTTTTCGTTTTCGTGATTTTTTCCATTTATGGCGATTTATTCGTTTTTTGATGATATTTTTAGTTTTAGCGATTTTTTTTTTAAGTTTTAGTGCTTTTCTCGTTATGACGACTTCTTCGGTTTTTGACGTTTTTTGCTGATCTTTTTAGTTTTGGTTATTTTTGCGTTTTAGCGCTTTTTTAAATTTTGGTGCTTTTTTTCCTGTAAACGTTTTTTTTTTCATTTTGGCGATTTTTCGTTCTGACATTTTTTTAGTTTGGGAATTTTTTAGTTTTAGCTTTTGTTTTTAATTTCCAGAGTTTCCCTCTTACGGTTTCCAAGACACAACAAATTGTCTAAATTACATAGTCAAAATTACATTAACTGATAGAAAGAACACCTTTTAATTTTTATTGTGGCGAGAACAATAGGGTCCTTTACACTTTTGGTGTACGATACCCTAAAAAAGTGATGTGGCGAGAACAATAGGGTTCCTTTACACTTTTGGTTTACGATACCCTAAAAAAGTGATGAGAAGAAGAAAATACAACACAAATATTGAAATAGTCACATTTTTAACAATTTCTCACTCACACTCGAGGGTTCAGTCTATCAACACAAAAATGATTTTGAATAGAAATCCACAAAAAGCAAAAAATAAAAATTAAATTGAATTCGAATCGAACCGAACCACACAATAGAAAACAAGTATGGGGATAAAGAACATTTAAGCGTGACTAAAGCCTCCAGCCTTTAAGAGCAACGTTGGTAGTTACAATAATCGCCACGAATAATAATGCCAAAAAAAGTTGTAGAGAACGGAAATAAAAAATAGAAGCAAATACACATACCTTCAATCACATACAAACTGACATAAAAATACTCAGAAAGAACGATGATCTGATAATAAAAATCAACAGGAAATCAAGTTAAAAATTGGGATATAAAAATGAGTAATAAATACAAGATATTATGAAGCAATGTTTCGCACCCTACATTAAGCCATTAATGCACACAGCAATCTAGATTAAAAAGAGCTATGAAATTTGTACATCAAGTTATCTTAGGTATATGACTGATTCTCATTTCAAATGTTTTTTTCGTGTCCGCTAAAGGTATGGTAAAATATTTTATAAAATAAACCTATAGATTTTAAAATGAAAACTGCACACCCCGGTAAAACCACGAAGGCAAATGCAACGCTCAATACACAAAAATGTAAAAATATCGAAAAATATAATTTTATTTCAGGATCCATTGAATGAGGCGAAAACTATAAGATGAATCCTACACACAGGAAAAAAAAAAGAATGTAAAATCAACATGACACAATTGTAATTTAAAATTATATTAAATTTACAAGAAATTATTTGTCGTTTAAGTGTGTTAGTGTTTATTCGAAATATTATTAATCTAACCTTAAATCTCCTTGGTTTAAAATTTTTCACTGTTAAAACAACTTTGTTAGAAACGTTACATTTAATTTTAAATCTACATGACTATAACTGTAATTTCAAATAAGATTTATATTAAATAATCATTTAAATCATGCTGAATTAAAATTAAATTCATTTTATATAATATGATTATTTATATATCTAAAATAAAGTTTAAAGCAAAGTTGTTCATTTCACGAAACAATTGTTTGTACTCTTTATTTTATTTTTTTTATACTCTCTATTTAGTCGTTAATGCGAGAGCGACGAGTGTACATGCATAGTAGCTTTGTTGGGATTTAGCCACATACAGTGTGTAAAATAAATGATAATGATGAAAATAAAGTGCTTTTTATAAAAATAAAAATATATTTTTGAAAAAACTAAGGGGATTGGGGCAAAATGTATTGAATATATCTCCATTTTATTAAGTAAAGAAATAGTGAATTGAGTGTTTATACATTATTATACATTTTTACGACCAATATAATATCTTATGATAAAATTTTAATGAAAATCTTTGCGTTTACTTTATCGTATTACTGTAGTTCACAATTCTCACAGCAATACAGCTGCAAAATATTTTTGACCACCAATGGTTTAAAGTAAAGTTTAAAGCTGTTGTGGCTACAGTGGTTAGCGCGTGGACTATTATCATGCAAGTGGCAGGAGTTCAAATCCAACTATAACACAAAGTTTTCTGATGCCTTTGCTAATAACCATCACGTAAGTAAAATAATAAATAAAATAGCTACATTAAAGTCATGTTGTTTCAGCTCAACATAATTCTTAGTGCTGTATCAATATCAAATTCACGTTGTTTCAACTTGAAATAACTTTGATTCAACATGATTCTTTGTGTTATTTCAGTATCAACTTCATTTTGATTTAACTGTACTGCAATATTAAATCAACATGAAATATAGTTAATTCAAAAGGATAAATGTTCTTTCAAGATTATTGTAAAGTCATGTTGTTTCAGCCTGATATATATATAGTTTAACATAATTCTTAGTGTTGTACCAATATCAAATTCACGTTGTATCAACTTGAAATAACTTCGATTTGACATGATTCTTCGTGTCATTTCAGTATCAACTTCATTTTGATGTAACTGTACTGCAATATTAAAACAATATGAAATATAGTTAATTCAAAAGGATAAATGTTCCTTCAAGATTATTGTAAAGCATGTTGAATTAACATGAAAAGCCTAGGAAGCAAAATCACTACTGAAAAATGTTGAATTAATCTGGTTTGCGACGATTTTACATTGAAAATTTTCTGTGTATACCTTCTCATATTTAATTTAGTTACATTGTTAACAAAAAAACACACACACACATACAAAACTTACATTTAGAACGAGAATCAGCCATATTTTTTTTATCTACTTTAGCTGTTATTCCAAATTTAACGAATTGACCTTAACTCCAAAAATAACTCAATAATGACTAAGGCAACCAAACCCAATTAAAAATTATCAGTTTATCAAAACGAATAATGGCTTCTTAAGAGAATATTTAAAAAACTTGTTTTTTAACAAACTTGAGATAGGCTGTTATTCCAAAATCAAAAAGCGGGCTATGGCTGTTTAGATTTTTGGGTATAAAATATAGATTTTTTGAGCTACAATGATCAAATTTTGAGTGGTAGAGCATTTTAATGCAAGGAAACTTTGTATTTTTGTTGTAGCTGTTACATCTTGTGGGCACAAATATTATTCTGCAGGTATGAATGGGCCATACTGGTTAAATATTTTGGCAATTTAAAACTTTTCGTCTGTTTAAAAAAGCCCTCGTAACTAGTACTGAAAGAGAATAGTTCAGCCACTTAAATTTTTCATAACTAATGAAAAAATAAATAAAATAAAAATCAAACAAATGTCATGTACTAAAGCACTTGTTTAGAGTATCAATTGAAATGAAATTTTAACAGCAGTTTTCAATTGTTGGCTCTAAATTGAGTGTTACTAAGCAATAAAGAGCACTGCCATAAAAAAGTTTTTATCTCAAATTCAAAAAGAAAAAAAAGAAAAACAAAAACCATTTGGATTTTTTAAAGCCGGATATACTTTTAGCCAGTTTTGGTAGCACAGAATTTAGTTGTTTGAGCTCAAAGCCGGAGAAGACTAACATAGATGGTTGAGTTGTTGCTTAAATGATATGAATTAATTGTTTCATTATTAAAAACATATTCTCTAAATTTTAAATTAATTTCATTTGAAATCAGTTTCTAATGAAACTACATACATATGTATGACCATATGTGAAAAGGTTTAGAAGAGATTTTCTGCAGAAAAAAACGACAAATAAAATTTCTTTAAAAATATTGAAAATTCAATTTATTGTTTCTGGGTTTCTTATTTTTTCCTTTATATATTTCGTACTTCAATGCTTATCGTTAATGGTGATGTTGACAAAATAGCATTTTGGGCAAAAAAAAAAAAAAAATAAAATACATGAAAATATAAAACCTCTTGAGCACGCACATTTCTAAACGAGCGCGTTTAAGTCTCAACTAAGATCTCTATCTTTTTTCCCTTTTACTTTTAATTTTAAAATATTGTCCTAACAGCCATTATGCTCTAATTTGTACAAATTAAAAAGAAAAATTGTGAAATTGTTTTTTCAAAGAACCAACGATAAGACAAAATTAATACCATAAAAAACAGGACAATTTAAAGAGAAAACAAGCATTATATAAATCCTTATTACTAAATAAAAATCTTTAAAATTTTAAAGGGATTAAAAACGTTATTAAAAACTTGAACAAATGTTATAAAAGAGAGCTTGGTAATTTAGAAAGGTAGTCTTATGCCGGCAAAACAAAAGTTATTAAGAAATTTAACGGCCGAAAAATGCTTTAAAAGATTCTTAAAAGAACAAGAAACGTCCATTAAAAATTAATTCAATTCATGTTTATTGATTTTTCAAAAAGTTGTGTTATACTTTTCTTTCATGTTAATTTTTATAAAAGAATTAACATCTTCATGAAAAACATTAATCTTTAAGTGGTAGCAGTATTTAAAATAAGGTCTATCAGCAATGCCACAGAATACCATTCCGATCCGAAGTGGTTTCAATTCCATAAGTTTCTTCTTCAGAAAGCGAGTAGAACAAAAATCAGAAAAATGGGAATGAAGGAAAATAAACCGATGGCAACGCTGGGAAAGTGTACTGTAATATCAGCTTGATAGTGAATTAATTCTCGTATTCAATTTTCACGAAAAAGTTGTATATGTAAGAATTAAAATCACATTCAACAGAGCCACCTGACAAGTAGTGATAGCAAATACACGTGAGCACTGACGATGGGAGTGTAGCGGCTTCCGAAAGTGGCACTACTCTGTTCTGCTGTGTACGTTGAAAAATTAAGTGGATGTTAATTTTTCCCTTGTTCCTTGGAATATTAATCATCCCCAATTCTATCTGAATATAACGTTACGAACCTTAGCCTAATAATTAATTTAGATTCGAAAATATTTTTCGTAATCAAACCACTTTCAAATTTCAAAATGGAACTGAAAAACCCTTTTCTACTGACTCCATTTCTGGTAAATACTAACAGCCGTATTCATAAATATTTAAAACAGGGCAATAAACTACTTTTAAGCAAAATTTCATAAAATTGCATTCAAAAATGTATATTACATGGACGTTTTAAAATAGGTTTAAAGATGGTATGCACCTTCTATAAACCTTCAATAAATTTATATCATCGATATATCAATTTCAACTTCAAATATATTTGCAAATTTAGCACACAGGAACACATGATATGCTTTAAATTAAAGCTTGAAGTCTTGGCTATAAGGGTTTAAGTATGTTTTTTCTAATTTGATAGAATATGCCACTAAATTATTTAAGTTAAGCAAAATTCGCAACAAAATTAGCAAAAAGCACTATCAAAACACATAAAAGCAAAAAGATATGTTAGTGATGTAGAAACAATCAACACAAATGAAAATAGGCTCGTTATTCGAGTACCTTTTTCATACATGATATAAAGAGTCTTGTAAATTCTTTTGAAATCATTTCTCTTTTATGCTTTTACTTCATAGACAACTTGTATTAAACAAGTTGAGAAATATATTATAAAGAGAATTTAAAAAAGACTTAACTTACACGAAAACAATAAAAAGCTGTTCATTTATTTCCATATCCGGATGAAATCATATTCTTTCTATTGCAACACTAACTACAAAACATGGTGGTGTTGCCAGTATCGAAACCTAAAATTCCTTAAAACACACAATGTCTATTGTACTGTTTATGAATGCAATTTTATATTAAACATTTTTTAGCGTGAAACTGTTCAATAACAATTGTGAGTCTTAAAGCTAAAATAAAAATTTTCTTTGAATGTGGCTGTAAATATTTTTAGGAGCGTCAAATAAATATTTGTTGATGAGCTTTCCATGTTAATAAAAAGCTTAATGTGAGCTTTGCATGTAAAAACAAGAGTATACAAACACCTCAAGGTATAACAAATTTATCACTGTAAAAACGTAATACAAAATAAACGGAATCTGAAGCACCAAAAGTGTACTTTTTCGGAATGACAACTACGGAATCAAAACCAATCCGAACGGAATCTGTGACACGGCTGATAGACTCACTGCAATATGCATGTAAACATGAAAATACAACTGCCATATTGCTGATTTAACGACCAGAAGTTTAGGTGATTTTTTGGTTTGAATTTTTTATTATTTTTTTTTTTTTGAGAACAATTCTATAACACCGAACAACATTAAGATTTTATATCACTGACAATCTTGCATTAACAATGTAATGTTTTCTCATGTTTGTTCTATAAAATGGTAGAAAAATTCATTTTTAAAAACTCAACTTCAAACTTATTGGTTATAGCTGCCTTAACGGTTGTGGCTGCCGATGCCGTGAGGTCTTAGCAGAAATTAAATCTGATGAGAAAACCGGATGGTTTCGAAACATGTAAGTTCAACCTTCCGTTTAGCTAAATGTTTTTTTATCTCTTTAATTTTACATGCTTTAGAACTTCTTTCTAAAAAATAATTTAATTGAAAAATTATATTAAAAACGAAATTAAGCCAAACTAATTTAATAAATTTGGTTAAATACTTAACTTTTTTACCTTCTAGTTCGAAGCGATTTTTTCCCCCAATTTTATTTCGTCGCACTATTTATAAACAAAAGTCACCTGTTCTACAGGTCACTATCCACACTACCGATTTATAAGGAGGACAAGAGCAATTCCTTCCACCGTTAGTAAGGGTGTTTATTTTTAGAATTTAGTATACCACCCTTTTAGAGAATAAAACATTTTTAAGAAACGAGCACCAAATTGCACTCTCTACATGTTGCTTTTAAATGTATCCCTTTTTTGTACAAAATTAAACACCATAATACTTGCATGTGTATTAAGTGTACAATTTTATAAGATTATGGCTCTCAGAATACTGAACCAATTAAAAAAAAAATAGATTGGACTCATCTATCAACAAATATTTTTAAAATGGTATAAGTTTTGTTCAATCGGCTGTATAATGTGAGCGTAAGCTTCACCACAAGATATGGTCTCACCTATTAATTGAGGGGCTTAAAAGCAAACAAGTGCAAAAAACAAAAT
Organism: Panzeria rudis; assembly: GCA_956483635.1. Lineage (NCBI taxonomy): Eukaryota > Metazoa > Arthropoda > Insecta > Diptera > Tachinidae > Panzeria > Panzeria rudis. Next base: position 125,532,703 of record OY101450.1, on the reverse strand, counting down.
TCTGGGTAATTAAGCTTCAAAGTTGTTTGTTCCTATGCATTTCATGCCTAATATTTTTGGTTTCTAATAGATAGCGTTTTTCGAGGTTTGCATTTTTTTAGTGATAGATATTAGTATTATGTGTGTTGATTTTTGCAATTCCTTCCACCGCTTCCACCACTCAATTTCCCCAGTTTTGGTACTTGTATCCTGTTGCTTTTAGCCCCTTCAATTATATAGAAGTTGCGCAAAGTGGACATTGAAGCAATCAAATATTCAATAAATAAAGGATCCTACTAAAAATAGAAGTCGGAAGTCAAAGGCTCATTACTTTTAGTTGCTCATGATTTTCAATTAGGAAAAGGACCAACTATTAGGGTTTTTCTATTCCCGGACTTTTTTGTTTCCCGGGAGAGCGGGAAATAATAAAGAAATTGAAGGACGTATTAAAATATTAAACAAACATTTTAATTTCCGGTATCCATTGATTTTTATATAAGCAAAATTAATCCTTCAACCATTCTTTATTTTAAACTGAGCTTTATTTTAAAAGTATTTCGCAAACAAACTAACGAAATAAAAATAAGAAGCACAAAACTTATCTAAGCAGAAAAGCAAAAAGATTCAAAGTACATTAGGTAAAAAAGAACAATCTTTTTATCGAAATTTTAAGGAAATTCGTAAAAATTCTATTTAGACTAATAACAAAAATCATTAGTAATATCAGTCCATCAGTGATTAAAATCAAAGTACCTTTATTTCTGATCATTCATCAATGATTTTAACATGTGGTTGCCAGAGGGCGAAAGTGATTAAAAGAACGATTAAAAGGTTGTCTACGATAACTGTTACTGACAAAGAGCAGTCTTAGATCACTGAAATCAGTCCTCTACTCCTTGGTACGCAATGAAAATTCTCTCCCCTTAGAAAATTTGTACAGAACAGTCAATGTATTAATGGCTTCATCTCTCAATCGGTTTCTTATTTAAGTAACACAATTTCAGTTGTTGCGAAAAGCCTTCTTCCTTGACAGAAATTGCCCGGACAGTTAAGAGGCCGTTGTATAAATAAAGTTTCTTTGCAAGTCTTCTTTTTTAAAACATCATTGTCATCTGAAGTAATTTCTATTTTCCCATTTTCTTCGTCACTAAATGCATCAAAAAGATTTGTATAAAGATCTTCTGCATATCTAATTACCGTACATTTTGGTACATATTGAAAAACATTAGAGTTGCTTTTACTAAAAAAAGTTGGTTCTTTTAAATAATTAATTAAAGAGACAACTTTTTTCTCTTCTTTTCCCCTTAGGTATTATCCCATGATGATCGGCAATAACTTAAAGAATATGAAGAGTTTTTAGGTGCCAAAATCAGTACTTTTTATGTACATAAATAAACTGATTTTTAGTACCAATAGTTCCCGGATAAATTTCCCGGGAAAGCGGGAAACGAACATAACTTTCCGTCCCGGGAAATCTCGGGAAAAAACCCTACCAACTATAGAAGAAAACTTCATTTATAGTCTTAAGAAATGTTGGAAACAAAAGTTTTTTAAACGTTTTTAGTCTCTCCTCTAAAATTTATTAAATTGTATTTAGCTCCCTTTTAAAAATATAAAAACCCGTTTTAAAAAAAATCACAATTCTCCAACATGACAATGTGAATTCTCATACAACTATTCAAGCACAATATATAAATTTAATGGTTTAACTGACATACAGTCTGTCGAAAGGAACACAGTCATAGTAATAAATAACTGCTTATTAGCTAACAAACTCGCAAGATAAATTTTCCCTACCCTAAAAGGGAGGAATTTTAACAAAAGTTAATTATGACAAAAATATTAAAATATGATAATTACAACACCTGTTATTTGTGTTAATTTATATTTCAAGCATAAACATAATTTTAACGGTTAGCAAATATGTTGGTATATTACAATATATTGTATATATACATATGTACATACATTAATGTGACTCTTAATTATATGGCGTATTTCTTTTTTGATAACTTTTATTAATTCTCAAACCCAGTTAGATGAATTTTGATTTAAAAAAAAATTTATCGAAATTTTTATATCAATTGATTAGGGGTAAGACGTTGCGTTGCGCACAGTGGAACAAATCTGGAAAGAGGAATTTAAAATTTTGTATCGATATGTTGATTTTTTCTTATGATAATCGAAAGAAGCAATCAACACAATCAACATTTACAGCATGTAACTTTTCCGAAAAACTAATGAACGAATATTAAGTTGCTCTGGTCCTTCAAGTCCGTCACTCATCTAGTCTTATCGTTTCAAAAGTTCTATACTATGACTGTTAAGCTATTATACAGTGAAGGAATTGTATAGATGTAGCCTGTTATGACAGCTTGAAAGTAGGCACTATTTTTGTTGCAATTTTAATTTACACCGTTTTGGCTTCACAACTGCGTATATTTTATAGTTGATTATTTATTAATCATACGACCTAGTACTTATCCCAGTACCAGAGTTGTTAACTCAGTGCTTTTCGCACTGGTTTTAGTGCTTTTTCAACTTTTCGACGCGAAAAATTTTGGAGTTAGTGCTCGGTGCTTTTTTAGTCTAATTTTTGGTTCTTTTATTTTTTGACGGTGGAACTAAACCCAAAATTCAAAAATTAATTTCTTTATCTAAAAAATGTTTTTCAAGTGTAAAATTCTTTGCCAATGCAACTATTTCCTGAACACGTTTTTTGCAGTCTTGCAGAAGTATGAAAAATTGATTCAAGCAATCAATTGTTTTATTTTTCGAACCCCATTAAAACTAATTTTTGTACATATTTCGTTTGCTTGGCACTTTAGATTTCAAAAACTTTCCGTTTTCACGAAATTTTACATATATAAACATATGTATGTATATTCTACTCTTACGTGCGCATCACGTGGCGTAAGAACTAGCCCGATACTTTTTATGGTTTCTTTTTATATCCGTCTAAGCAACGGAAAGTGTTCTTGGCAATTTTTTGAGAAATGTTCATCTTATTCAAGATTGAATAACTTTAGAGCACATCATCATGTATTAATAAATTTTGTCTCATTCGAAAGGTTTCAGTCTCCTCTTAATAAGTGTTGATTAAAAATGATGTAGCTTCCCGCTAGAAAGTCCTCTAAAATGCCAAGGTATCCTTTATTTTTTAACCGACATCAAAAAGAAGGAGGTTATGAATTCATATATTTTTTATGTTTATAATGGCATAACTCTGTCATTTGTGAACAGATTTTTAAGGGTTTGCTTGCTGTTTGGTTCCACAATTTTTTTTTCGAAAATCGGTGAGGAATTTTCGCTCCCCCCAAACAAAACTCTGCAATTTGTAACCCGATTATTTTAAAGGGTTTGCCCGCAGCTTTGTTGCATAATTTTTTTCCAAAAATTTGCTCCACCAAGCATAAGTCTGTCATACGTGAACTGATTTTCAAAATTATTTTTTCGAAAATTATGCAAAGCGTTAAGCTAAGCATTACATAAAACGAAAAGCCATGTAACTAAAGCTCTTGAAATTTTACAGAATTTGGAAAATAGTACAAGTGGTAGTAGCAACGTTTTTTTTATTATGATGTCACCAAGCGCTACAGTAGAAGTTAAAATCGCGATTTTATCGATTGAGTTCTCTCACTTTTTGAATAAAATCAAAAGTTGTGGATTGAGTTTAATGAAAGATAGCTCGTTTTTTTAGAACATATTTCCTTATATATTTATATAAAAAGAATAGAATTTTTGTCGTCTCTTAATTTTTATGAATTTCATAACAAAAAGTTAAAAAAATTTTTTCCACGATTTTCACAATATCTCTGAAGCTACTGAGCTGATTAAAAAACAACCTTGCACCACTTTCTCACTAGCAAAGTTTACTTTACAAAGTTTTAATTCAGCCGGTAGAAAGGCAGAGAGCGGAAGACTTCATCTCTTTGTGTTTCTACCGGCTGAATTACAACTTTGCTAAGGCGAAAGCGGCGTTGGCACGGCTTGAAGATAATATTGTTGCCGAGTTTCGGATTTTTTTCATTAACTAAATAGCAGAAACCGTTCTCCAGTTAATATTTGTCGTGCAACTGCTCCATTTTTGACATAACGGTACATCTCGAAAACTAGAACCAATTTGAAGAAATCGAGTGCAGATAAGAAAACAACATTTTCCGTTGCTCCAGTTCAAAAGTTGTCCTGAATTTGTAAACTTTTGTAATCGGTAATTTTAAAAGTGATCGATTTTCAAACAATTTTAGCAGATGTATTGTATGGCTAGGAAACCCTCGAAAATTTTTTACTACATATGTACTTTTGTTTTCACCTGCTGGTCAGAGAAGTTTTAACTATTTTTTTAATTGAACTCAATGTTTTCATAGTTTTTTATTTATGAATTTTATCAATATTACTTTTTGTAGTGTATAAAATTTTCTCCAAGTTTTTTGTTGTAGAATATCAGTACCATCACTACTTGCTTCTAATGTATCGATTTTACAAATTTATAATTAGATAACTATTTTGCATACAAAACTAAAAAATTGCTTAAGCATTTGGGAGGAATAAGTTCTTGATTCTATTAAAAATATCAGTACTGCGTGCATTAAGTTATTTTATCAGAATATACATTAATTCTCGCAATAAATTCCCGGGATTGAAAATTTTGCACAGTTTCCGAGAATGTATGCAAGACAGATCTATTTTTTTAGTTAACTCCAAAAAAGGGTAAAATGTCGCCAAAAATGACAAAAGTCGCAAAATAAAATGAGTTTGAAAAAGTCGCACAAACTCTCACTGGCCGTCAAAAAGGTCGCAAGCTCCGACCAAGGCGAATTCATACTAGGTGGCCGCAAGAGCCCAGCTGTTTACGTAAATGTTTACACATTTGGCCTGTCAGCAGTGTTAATGTATCAACTTTTTTGACAGCCCAAATGTAAATTGTCCACGGCGAATTCTCTTGCGACTACCTGGTGTTGATATATCTTGGCTCCGACCAACAATAAAAGTACTAGAAAATATGTTTAAAAAAAGTGCCTACCTACATTGTCGTCATATGTTGAAAAATGTAAGATTTTTATTTATGAGCTTTTGAAAACGAAAAGATGTGTAAAAATAAGAATAAAGGTAATTTTATTCCGCATCTTTTGGTGGTTTAGTTATCTAAATCGAACAAAGTGATCTCGAACTATTCACCTTTCTGTTTTTAATACATATTATCATCTGTAACGCAACAAAACATTGTTTTCCAAAAAGTTTTTTTTCTTTAAAAAAATCTGTAAATATGAATCCTAGTCGTCGACCTTTGTATTTTTAACGGTTGTGAAACATATTTGATAAATGTTTGTTTTTGGTACTTATTTCAAAGGAACATGAGTTTTGTGAAATTGTGAAAAGTTTTTTAGTTTTGTGTGGAGTAGAACTTACTTACTTCCATGAACACCAAAGGGCAATCCTACATGTAGTTATTCTAGGAAAACTCAAGTTTTATATTATGCAAATTAACGAGAATTTTATATATTTTTGCAAACACTCAAGGTGGAAAGATCTCGAATTATTCACTTTTGCGCATGGTTGTTGGAACTCGTCATAGGATGTGAAGATGCAAGCCTTACGTTGAAGGTATAAAAAGTATTCTGAATTTTTTGTCTAGAACACGACGGAAAGCATTTTTGTGTAACCTTTTAATTCTCTATCTCTTCGTTGTCTTTTGGTCCTGTTCTTAAAAAAGGAATATAAAGGAATATAATGTTCTACAAAAATGTTTTTCGTGGTAGAGCTAGAAGGTTAAAATGTTTGGGTGCCCCTGTGGCTGAGCGGTAGCGACGCTGGTCTGTCAGTCCCGAGGCCGTGGGTTCGATTCCCGCCATAGGCAAAAATGTTTCTCGTGGTGTTTTACATAAAAGAGCTAAACACATCTTATACATTAAATGTAAGGCTTATAAGATTTCTTATGCAAAGTACTAATTGTAAATAATTTCGTAATTAACCCTTAAACACATTTTAATTTTCTAATGAATTCTGGTGTTCGTGCTGATTATGACGCTTGAGTATGTGAAAAGACCTATAGCATTTTATGTCAAATATTTTTGTCAACTATTTTAGCCCGCAATATCACCGCTGAAACGGATTTTATCGCCCCCTTTCTAAGAAAGAGACAAAAAGACCCATACAGCGTAGAGCGAGTGGGTTAATATGTTCTACAAAAATATTACTCATTGTATTTTACATAGAAGAGCATAAAAGCACATTTTATACCTCAAACTCAAAGGTTCCAATATTTCTTAATCCGAGTCACTTTAATTATGTGCAAGTGGCCCTTTTAGGTGAACGACTGCAAAAAGGGATGTGAACAACCGACTTTTTTTTAATTATATATATTGGCAGCGGAAGTGTGCATACCAAGTTTTGTGACGCAAGCCTGTCGGGAATTATTTCTTGCCGCAACTCTGCGATTTCCGGCCATAGTGCATAGTAGAAGACACATTTGACATCATAAATATTAGTTTTTCGAAACAATGTCTTTTAGTAAATATTGATTGTCTTAATTGATTCTTTCCATTGCCATAACAAAAAGTCAATATTTCTTAAAAAATCCTAAGTTCCTTTTTTTCCAGATTTGGTCCACTGTGTACCGCCAAGCCCGCAGAAATATAACATAACATTTAAACTTTTTTCCTCATTACTGCAAAGATATTAGTTTCATTAACAAATTTTGTAAAACGAAAAATTTGCTTGTAATGCGTACAACACTTACCCCCATATTCATAAAAAAACTGTTTAAAGTTGTGGTTGAAGTCCACTGACGATTTGGTAATAGCGCCAATGAAATGCATATAGCCGATTGCTTAATAGCATTCAACAAATAAATTCGATTTTAAATAAAATGTGTTTGAAATCTTTTTTAAGAAAATTTGTTATGAAAAATTTGACATAAAATGCATTTCAAATTCATTTTAAATTCTATGAATATGGGGGTTAATGTTTTAAAAAGTTTTCTCTAACGGCCGTTTTCACAATGTACGATTAAAACTTAACGTGGACTTTTAAGCGAGCATTGTGAAAAGGGTCGCAAATGTGATAGTTAACAAAATATATATGAAATTTACAAGCATTAGTTGTTTATTTTGACCTTTGCCCTTCCAACTTACGACTCTTGTATGAAAATCATGACTTTTATCAATTGAGTTCACTCAATTAATTGTGAATAAAATCAAAAGTTGTAGATCGATTTTAGTCAAATATGGCTTGTTTTGTTTGAATTAGTTTTACCTATATGAATGTCTTACCTTATGAATGTCTTAAAACAAAAACGTTTATATATATTTGTTTTGCGCAAGTTCCACAATATCTCGGAATTATTGAGCAGATTAACAAACAATGTTGCTGCGACTTAAAGATGATAGCGTTTGGTTTTTCGCTTTAATTAAAGACAGCAAACTGTTCTCCAGTTATGTTAACATTCGCCCTGCAACTGCTTAATTTTATAACTAGGTGTATATCTCGAAAAATAGAATCAAAAAAACAAATTGTAATATGAAACCGACTCCAGGTTCGAGTTCATCACCCCAAATTACAGTTTCTCCAGTTCAAACCCTTGAAAACGTTTTTTTTAGCTGTCATAAGCTGGATGGACGAAGGAACCATAGAAATAAACAACTGGGGATTGTAAATTTTATATATATGTATTTTGTTAACTATAGGATTTAAAAAAAAATTGGTGCAGAATAAAATGTTGTAAGCTTCATATTTACTTTTTAAAAAATTTCTTTTGAAGTTAATTTTTTTTTTGAAGTTATGAGGCAAGAAAATTAAATTTTAGTGTTTTTCCTAAATTTGAGCAGGTATCCGACATGTCTTATGCCGAACCGATTGTACTGAAAATTCGTCAGAATCATTTTCTTTAATCAATATTCACCAAACTAGGGGGTGAGACTGGGATAATTCCAATTTTTAATTTTAAGGATATCCTTAATATACATACATACATACATACATACATACATACATACATACATACATATACACATTATAAGTATACACATATGAATATGTAAACATAACTGGCATTAAGCATATGGAACAATTTTTCCCGCAATATGTTGGCGGTACAAGCATGAGCATTTAATAGCTGAATTTTATCCATTGTCACACTGTTTAAGTTCAGTTATAAACATTTTCAAAAATACTCGTGTGTTATTTGTTTGCAAACTGTCTTTGTTGACGTATGATTAATTTAAAATCAAATGCTTAATACTCATACGCACCCTTGTCTTCATGTAATTTATTATATTTTATTTATAAAAAAAAACACAATTTCCGCTACATTCTGATTTCTTTAGAGATAATTTTAAAAAGAAATCGTTCTCCTCACTTTTCTTTGTATATAATTCATATCTAAACCATACATGATATCATAACAAATTACTTTCAAGAAGACAAAAGAATTCATATATTTCCACAACTCGATTTATAGCATATTTTGTTCGAATCATAAAATATGGCACAGCCATTTTTAGCGTTTTTAAGTACTTTTTAATGGATTTTGAAAGTTTATGTCTACCAGGCACAATAGACTGAGTAAACTCAAGTAGTTTATAAAAGTAAAATTCAGCCTTTTCTTTACCCTTCATAGACACATGTGCAAAGGCAGAGTAACGATAAATGTAATAAATCATATTCATTTTGTGTGATACTAACAAATCATATTTTTGTATGGAAATTCTTATTTGGAGCAAAAAACAAGAACACAAAGTTTAATAAAGAGAAGATAAAAACAAGACTGGGTTCGCATGTATGTAAAAAGGAAGAAAAGTATTTGAGTTTTAATAATAATTATTTCTGAAACTTTTATAGAAAATTATAAAATTTCGGATAGAAAATTTTAGTGTGTGGTAGATTAGAGTAGCACGAAAATTTTTTAAATCGCAAGTTTACCACAATAAACTGCAAAATATCTAAAGAGTCCTCTATCTAGCGTAGCACAGTGGTTCCAATTAGAGAAAAATGGTAATAAACCTGTGTCTTTGAAACTGACAGTTCAATGATACACTATTCCCTGGGTGGCCATCAACTAGAATTAGTTGAAGAAATTGTGGATCTTGGTATTCTTCTTGATCCTAAGTTAGATTTCCGCAAACATATTACAATGACTATAAATAAAGATCGTGATGTACTTGCTTATATTAAACGATGATCGAAAGAGTTTACATATCCCAATAGATATAAAGAAACAGCTATGCACATCCCTGGTTAGACCAATTTCGGAGTATGGTTCTATTGTACTTTCAAAAGGCGAAGAACTATGCTAAGTAAGGCATTTCTGATAAATTTAATTAAGGGTGATGTCCTCTCCTTCCTGTTGATCAAACAAATTATGCTGATGCTGATCCGTTTAGGAGACTATGCAGACATTTCAATAAACTCTATAGTTCAATCGATTTTTCTGTTAATGTAAATGTTATTAAACGCAATATTATCATGTTTTTAAATACTTAATATCTCAAACCTAAATTTTTGTTTAAAGAATTTATATCCATAGACTTAATTAATTAAATAGATAAATAAATAAATTTTGCAATTGGCAAAAATAACTCAAACATTTCTTTAGCATCTTAATGATTTGAAGTTGTATAAGCAGTTGAAGGAAATGCTCTGCAATATATTTTGTAATATAATTCCTTAGAGATTATTTATAGCGTTATTGTTGCCTTCATATTTAGTTTACTTACAACTATATTTAGACATGTTATTTAGAAACAAACGAAAAAAAATCAAATTAATATTTTGATGCTTAATTTATTTGTCTGAAAGTACTTTGTTATAAAAAAGTTTTATTTTTTTTATTTATTTTTACAAGTATCATATTTTATTTGTTAATTTTGTTTGCCTGCTATTTACGTTCAGCATTTTCAATTTAAATCATCTTTAAAATTTTCCTGAAAAGTTTTGAGCAGCATTAAAATTTCTTTTAAGAACTTCAAAGAAAGCCGAACCAAACAAAGTGGATTGATTTAACAAATACTTGGCATTTTTTCGTTGGCCTTTGCAATGCACAGTGGCCAATACTCTCTTTATTTTAGAAGTAATCTAGAACAATTATTGAAATTATTTTAATGAAATTTCACATAAACCGGTCTGATTTTAAATTGATACCCAAATGCATGGCTAAAACGTAGAAAGTGGCGATGCATAGTCACGTTGGGAAAAATAAAATAAAATAAAATGGCTTAAAATTTTGTAACTTAACCTTTATGTCAAAATCAGAATAATTATACGTACGTCAGCAGCAGCATACCTGGGTATACATTGTATTTAAGAGCGATGTGCCTTAGAAAGTACCAAACATATTTTTTTTGTTGGGACCAGCACTCAGGGGAAGACCCCTACTTATGCAATGCATTGTGCCGGAACTAGGAAAATTGGTTATGGGAAGGAGGAAAGATGGATTAGTGTCTGTGGACATTCGACTTGAACTTTCCCATACTGAAAAAGACTGGAAAGACCTCTGCGGATAGTTTGTTGCACATACGATCTCTTGGGCCAAAGTACGAATTTTCTCTGTAATGTGTAGTGCAATTCACTGGCAAATCGAAGGATCTCTATTTAATTTAGAAAAATCAAATTCCGCCATTGCTCAAGCGCAGTTCTGTGAAGTCCAAAATTAGGATATTTTGTTTAGTGTGCTTAAGCCTTTAGTTAGTGGAGTAAGGTGGTTCGAAAAAAAAGTTGAGCCGGTCACCCCCTAGGACTAAAGATTAGTTGGAAACAATTCCAAATATATATTTTTTAATTTTTTGCCTCGCCCCAGTATACCGCCCTCTTATTTTTTTTTTGAACGCTGCGTCGCCATTTGTAGTCCGATCATAACATAATGCATATATTGTTGTTCATGGCTTGACTACAGCTAAATTTTTGCTTTGGTAAATTTTTAGTCCGACATCAAATTCAGGACGCCACCTGTGACATCTCGAAAATTAACATTTTTTGCACGTGGCAAGAAAGCTTTCCTGAAACTTATATGTCTATATTTTAATATTCCCACTTTTATGCCACGCCCCAAGGGTAAGCCCCGTTTTCTTTTTGAAATACATACTGCATAAAACCAGATTAAATAAAATAAAAAATTACATCGTAGAATCGATATCGAGCAGAATTGATCGAATTTGTTCCTTTTGGGATTACGGCATACGATAATCCAGTAGCTTCTGTTTAAACTTAATATATTACAAATTCTAAGTCGATTCAACAACCGGTGTAAAATAAACTTGGCAGCCTTTGTTAAACATTACGATTCGATGCTATCGGATGCGGTAATCCATCCATTCGATACGTGTCGTAATTTTATTCGATACAATACTGTGCTCGATATCGAATGCCGTGATTACACCCCTGGGCAGCACTTATGACATCTCGGATCCTTCCCCTCTTATGTCCACTTTTTCGCACGTGGCAAGAAAGCCCTTCTAAAACTTTTAACATACTCACTTTTATGCCATGATCCAGAATTAAGTTAATGTTTCCTTGGCGTATAAAAAAAAAACCAGCAAAGTGCTGTATTTTGAAGTGTGGCCAAAAAGAAGTCTAGAAATGTTATTGATATAGCTTTCATTCTAAGGAGTGACCTTTGGAAGTTTTTTTCTTTTATATATTGATCGACCTGGCTTAAATGCAATATATATGTGCAAATAAAAAAAGGGGCTTACTACTGGGGCGTGGCATAAAAGTGGGTATATTAAAAACTAACTTACTATACTTAAAATACTAACTTTTAGAAGAGCTTTCTTGCCACGTGCAAAAGAGTGGCTATAACAGGGGAAGGATCCGAGATAGCATAAGTGGCGTTTAGAAGTTTATGTCGGACTAAAAAGCCAACACTTGCAAAAATTAAGCCATAGTCAAGCCATGAATAACGACATGCAATATGTTGTGATTAAACCATAAAGTGCATCGCAGTATACAAAAAACTAAAGGGGAAGTATCAAGGGGCGTGGCAAAAAATTAAAAATATATATTTCAGTTAATTGTGTTGGAGGCTGAACCACTTTATAGCGGGGTATACTCGAGTATAAACGATAGTTTATAAATAAAAATGTCTCAATTTCTTAAAACCATGGTGCAGTATTTTAAAGATATCGGCTGCAAATAACAACCGATTATTACAATTGCTTAATTCTTTGCTAGTTAAACAAAAATAATTAAATTGTTTTAAAAATTTTAAGGAAATATATAATTTTTAATTTGAAAATTGAAAAAATTTTTAATATATTAAAAATGTTTCTCTCTTGAAAAAATCCTAAGGTACATATAATTAATTATTCAGGTATGTGATGGAAAACGTTTTCGAAAACGATCCTATTTTGAAAGGTGTTTTTCAAAAATATTTCTTTATTAAAAAAAACTTTACCACAAATATTATAAACATACTTCTTTGTTAAATATAATTTTATCACAAAAATTATAAAAATTGTATGGAAAGTGTATTAAAAATTACCTTTAAAAGTGCTTCGTTTTCAAAATAGTTTTCCATCATATGACAGATATGATTTTAGGAGAAAAATTTTGTCCAATTTGCCACTTTTGTTGGCAATGGATCCTTCCGAATTCCACATATTTTTCATCAATATTTTCAATTGAACACATATGTCCTGAAATCCCAAAGCTTGTATTTAAAACCAAACACCACTTGAAAAAACTCTTATGCGTGTTAATTTTTTTCCAAAGCTGCTTGTGAGCCTTGGACTAATTGCGAACTTTTTATGTAAAAGTCATAAAAAAATTAAATTTTGGGATTTCTTGGACATTTTTTAGCAATGCTGAGATTTGTTGAGGAAAATCATAGTTTTATTTTTTATTTATTTTTTAATCTTGCTTAGAATCTAGTACGTAAATTTCTGCAAAATAAAACCTTCGAAAATAGCGTTACGTAATATGTGAATAGACCCTAATTGTTAAATTTCAATAGACTATCTTTAAGTGTTCGAGGATCCGAACCATTCAAAAATTATAGCTCTCTTAAATACTGTGCGCGAATAGGCCAAAGGTTTTTGTCAAAAGTTAAACATAGATTTCGTTTTAGTAATAACACATACAAATACACACACACATGCACGCACACACGCAAACAATAGAGAAACACATTAGAAGTTATGTTATTCCTCCCAACATTGTGTGCTTTCATAATATTTCAAAAGAAACATTTTTTTTAATGTAAATGCAAAATGGAGCGGTAAATAATGTCTTAGACGTTTCTAAGAAGAAAATAAAGTACAAAAACAAACATACTCTCGCCGGAAATTTAATATTTAAAAGTGGAGGAAAAAAGTCAATTCCATTATAAATCAATAGAAAAGTGTGTAAGTAAATAATGCTACGATTTGTATGCCACGTCCTCTGTAATAAATTTTCAAATGATGTATTCTAATCGGCTTTGAAAAATTTTTTTATTAACAACATAAAGGAAAACATAATTTGTCCATGTTTAAGATGTGTCAAAATTAGTTTAAAAGGGTTAAAAATATTTCAACGCTTCTGAAAAGACATTTCAGTTTAAATCAACAAAAGTTTTGATTTTTACATCTGTGATTTTAATAAATTTTGGTATGGTTGATGCTTTTTGTAACAAAAAATGGTGGAAGCAAAATTTGGGCCCCCAGCTTATTTTTCTTTGAAGATATGACATCAAAACATTTATTTATTTTTTTATTTCTCACAAATTTCTATATAATCCGATATATCTCAAGAAGTATTTTTCGTTATGAAGCTCAAAATAGCTTGCGTAAAATTCTATATCTTAAGATCTACAATGATTTTAACACTTTATATAGAAAAACAAAAAAAAGAAAAAAAATGAGTACAAGTTTTATTAAAGATCTTTGGGATTATTTGGTAAAATATCTTAAATACATTTATAGCATATTATTATATATATTTTTGCCTTTATAAATACATTTATGGTTAACCAAAGCTTGACTAACTGTATGAAGGTTGCAAGAAAACTAAATAAACTCGTATCAAATATAAATTTGTTGTTGAGTAATTCCGTTTAGCCGGGTGTTACCATTTTACACATATTTTTGGTTATAAATAAAGAATATAAATTTTTTTTACTGAAAAAAAAAACGTTGCGGCTCGCAAGGTCATTAAGCTTAAAGTCGTTGAATAACGGGTAGACACTTATAGAACACAATTTCTGCTCAGAATGGTCGTCAGACAGCTGTGACTGGTGTAACGGTCTTAAAGAATTGTGACTTTCAGTTTTTAATTGTATTATGTATTTACTGTTTGACAAAAAATAAGTTTTCTTATAAAAAACAATTTTTAAAATGAGACGGGTATGACTGACGGCTGTGAACTAGTACGACAATTTAAAAATTCGAAGAAATAAATTTTTTTTTTTGATTTAATTAATATAAATGATATAAAGATATACTCATAAGAGAAAAACAAGACATTAAATTATTTGCTATCCGTTCTATTATAGACAGCAGAATACTCTAGCTGAATATTTTTTTTAAATTCAATAAAAAGCAAACAAAAGTATATTCTTGTCAGAGATAACGGATTTTATTAATAATGAGAAAGGGAATAAAAAAAATCTGAAATAAATATTAAACACAGAAAGAGGGAGAGCGAAATGTTTCTGGCATGATCATTTAAAAGTACCTCGAATTGATTAAAAAATATTAAATAGTGTATTTTAGTATTTTTTCTATATTTGTCATTCTTTAAAAAACATCAATTGAGAGGTTTTCATTAAAATTGCGAAAATTATTTTTTCCTTGCATAGGGCCGTTTTACGTCGAATCACTCTCTGTTGCGTTCTTTCATACGTATACTTAATTTTAAAAATTAAGAAGAAGAAAAAAAACATTGGAAGAATATGAATATTTAAGAACCAATTAATTCTAAACTTATAGAATAGGAAGGTAGACATATCACATATGAAAATGTCGAAGATTATAAATCTGAATTTTATTGAATTCAAAATAAAGTATGTGTTTTGAAAAAAATATTGAATTCATATAAAAAAATGTATTGAGCGTTACGTAAAAAAATTTTTTTAACGTTTTTTTAGAACTTTAAAAAAAGTTAACAGCAGCTGAAGGGTAGAAACGATGTAAGGAATATTTTCTGTTTATACATTTTTAATTTTCTTTGCAAAAATTTTTTTCTTTCGCACTGCGGGTTTTTATATTTTCGAAGAATGTATTACGTAGGTCATATTTTGCTATGAAAAATTATTTGAATTTGACATAATTTTTGAAATTGTTGGTCGATTTTATTATTTGAAAGAAGAGTTAGAGCCTTCTTTTCGGCCATGTTTAAATGTTTGTAAATAATTGTTTTATTTTTCCATGTGAGACCAAGTCAAAATTGAAAAAGTGGTCATAACTTTTAATTTCGGCCTGCGATTATTATAAATGTTTGTTTTTAGAGAGTAGATGTATAGTGCTTTCAAACCCTATACAAATTTTTGCGGTGTATTATATTCGCAAAAATTATTTCCCGAGCAACCCCGAAAGCAAGTGTAACGCTCAATACACAAAAATTTTAAATAATTGAAAAATATAATTTTATTTCAGGATCCATTGAATTAGACGAAAGCTAAAATATCGATCCTACCTTCCCATATTACATTTAGTTACATTGTTAATATAAAGAACACAAAATGTACATTTAGAATGAGAGTCTGCCTTATATTAAAAAAAAAGTTCATACAAAATTTCATTAAAATCGAGAAGGGTGAAGTCAATTTCAGTCTATTTTACTTTGAGGTATATTAAGGTCTTTAGTTTTTACATAAATAGAAAGACCTTTTTCATGATGCCTGGTGTTTAGTTAGGCATTTGTAGATGATGTCTCTACGTCTGTATTATGTATGAAATGTATTTCTTCCATACTCCAATTTTTTCTCCTCCATTTTGTGCCCACCCAGCAAAAAGAAATGCTTCGGCCGAAGCAGGTTTGTAAGCGAAAGAAGCTGGCTGTTGTTGTTTCTCATGCTTCGAAAAGCGCTTCGAACAGGCACACTTTTTGTTCGCGATCTCCCATTTGGGAGCTATTGTTTTTGACATAAAACAGTGCGTCTTTCGAAACATCAAATATGCTCTAAAATAATGTCTCTTGGTTTTATTGCGCTATTCAATTGTACCATCGTTAAACTACAGGCAAAACAAATCGTGTTTACAAAAAATCGTTATTCTCTATTTAATAATGCCTTATTGTTTATTTGAAACAATGCGTGCGACAATATTGTAGAACCTATTTTCAGTGTTGTCAGCTTTTAAATTTCAAAAAGCAGTGGAATGCAGTAAACTTAAAATTTTTAATTTTATAGAAATTTAAATATTTTAGCTATAGCTTGGTTTTAATTTTTCATATAAATTGCATTTTTATTTAGAGATCTAAGAGTAACAGTATGAATTGATTAAAGTTAGATGATATTTAACTCTTGAATGCAAACGACCGACTTTGCTCGAGTGGTCTAAGTGGAAAAGAACTCTGAAGAGATTAGCACGAGCTATCGAATCATGTCAGTTTGATCCTCCATGCAGTCAAAATTATCTTTGTCTAAATGCTTCACATTTATTTCTAAATAAAAATATAATTTAATTGAAAAATTAAATTAAACGAGAATTCAAGCCAAAATAATTAAATTTCTTTGGATATAAACCCATATAGTTCGACTAAAACTCATAGCTTAATTTTTCATTTTATATAAAAATAATATGTCTTTGAGAATTTCATAACGTACATATCGTCGTTGCTCTGACATAATCAGTTATGTGAATATTGTCGAAAAAATTTTTATTGCACCAATCTAAACATTTATTATTCATACGTCTACCCACCAAAGGGCTTAAGGATATTTTTACCAAATCCTGCGAGAAAAAATAGTTACATGCTTAGAAATATTCTAAAACGAAAAATAATCTTCTTAGAAATGTTTAGAAATAATTATAGTGATGCGAATATTGTTACAATAAACTGTTTAACTTTAAAAAAATATCGCATGGTTACGGCATAAAACAGTTTTTTGCCTCTACTGAAAACCTAGTAAAAAACACATAACTAATTTTGTCGGAGCAACGACGATATATAATTTTTGATCAAAAAGGACACAACTCAAAAATACTGATTTTCCAGAAAAGAACACTACTCAAAAATACTGATTTTCTGAAATCGGCAAATGAAAATATACATAAATATCTGCTATTTTGATCTCGAAGCATTTTCATTGTTGTATAGCGTTATTAAGTCGAGGTACATCAGTTGGTATCTTGCAGGTTTCACAACATGAATTTTCTCGCTTCACGAAAGTTTGATGGAAATATTTGCTAATGACTCAATTGGGCTTATATCGACTGTATATTTACTTGAAAACCCAAATAAAAATGTAAATAAATTTGTTTATTCTTCCACAAGGCTGCCATAAAGTATGTTCAGCAAAGGGTTGCATTAGCAAAGAATTTTACACTTGAAAAAAAAATATGTTTTTAGATAAATAAACTTATTTCAAACGAAATTTATTTTCTGATGGTTAAGCTTTGCCTATATGCATTTAATTGGTGCTTTAAAAAATCGTCAGTATACTTCAATAATGTTTTTGAACAGTTACAAAACTCTTATCTTATGTACAGACTTTCAAAAACCATTTGATAATTTACAAATAAATAACTTTCAAAAATAAGCATAAGATAAGAATTTGTAACTTTTAAAAAATACTGTTGACGTCTACTGGCGATTTGGTAAAGCACCAATGAAATGCATATAGACAATGCTTGACCATCAGCAAATAAATTTCATTTAAAATAAAATTATGTCAATATGTCAGATAATAAATTTCTTATAAAATTATAACAATTTGTCAAATAATAAATTTCTGAATAAATAAACCTATTTTTTAATTTTGTGTTTAGTGACGATGCACTGTCACAAATAAAAAGCACCAACAATTAAACAAGAAAAACAAAACACTGAGCACTAACTTGAAAGTTTTTCGCATCGAAAAGTTGATCAAGCACTAAAAATGGTGCGAAAAGCACTGACTTGACAACGCTGCCTATTTTGTAGAAAGCTACAATGCTAATGAATACGATTTTGTGTAATTTGAAGTTCCTGTTAAAAAGCCGACTAACTTCAAAATTTAAACAATATGAAAACTGAGAGATCTCTGACTTCTTTTCGAGCATCCTCGGAAGCGCTTCAAAACACGATTTTTTTTTTGCTGGGTAGTTATACTGTTCAACGGTGCGTATTAGTAATGTTAAAATTAATTTATTGTAAGTTATGTATATCTACTTATGTATTTTTTGAATTTTAATTTTGAAATACATATCGCTCATTTACTACAATATTGTCATAAATCAAAAAATTTGATTTTTGAGTTAATAACGCAGAATTAATAATTATATCGTTCTTTATTTTGTGTAAAAATTTGTTAAATATCTACATATATCCCGTAAACTCACATCTACAGAGAAGAAAATACTTTTATTATTCCATTAAGTTGTATGTAAAATGAGAACTTTAAAGTCGTTTTCTACTAAACTAGTTTTTTTGAGTTATGACACTATTGAAGTAAATAAGCGATATGTATGTTATTAAGTTATAATACCAACAGTTTTCTCTTGTACAATAACATAAAACGCATTTATGTAATAGTAATTTGTAATTGCCCAACAAATTAAATCTACAGGCTTTGACATTAATTCCAGAAAATACCATAAAGTCTTCTAAAACTAATATTTAACTTAATATCACACTGTTTATATTTTTGTATGTATTACATAAAACCAAACTTCTTACCACTTGACACGAACAGAAATCAAACGACCACAACCATTAATTTCTTATAACACCCATTAAACATAAACATCACGGCCACCGTATTAAATAATATCAGTGAACGAGCAAACGAACAAACGAACAAACGATGACTTTTATAAGAAAAACAATAAAAAGAAAATTACATAAAAGCCAACAAGTTGATAATTATGTTTTCCCAAAGAAAATATAACTTTTCGAATATGTGACCCCCATTGAACTCGTTTGATAAGGAAAATAAAAACATTTGCACTCAAATACACACGTCGTTAACTTTTATATAAAAATTAAAAGTAACAAAAAAAAAGATAATAAAAACAAATTATACTGGCATTTATGATACTTATAGTTACATATAAGGAATATTTGTTAAATTTTGAATTAATTCTACATTATTGTGTTGTTACCACAAGCATTGTTTGCATAGAATTTATATGAAAAGCACTCAGTTTTCCTGAGCGATTTTCATAAAAACTTTTTACTCAAGTCGCTTGTTTGCATTGTGGAAAGAAACAGCACATAAGAAAGCCTAAAATGAAATAGAAAAATGTAAATTTATAAAAATCAATAATATATAAGAATACATATGTTCTAATGCTATTACATGACGAGATTTGGTCTTTATTTACAGTTTAACAATATTTTAATGCGTTTATTTCAGTTATTCATGTACAATGTAATTGTAGCAAAAATCTACGGAACATTTACGACATCCGATTTTTTCTGGGTTGTAATAAACAGATTTTATTTGGATCCGATATATTGAAAATATTGAAAATTTTGAAAAATTTTATATTTCTTTAAATAAATAAATAAACAAAGTATACCTCAGTAAATATGAAAGGTAAGTGCTTAATCAAACTTAATTTTTTTAGAACTATAATAGGGCTGTAAGGCAGTGATTGCCACTCCATAGCCTCGCAAGGCAGTCAATAATCGTATTTTGCACACAGACACGGTCGGCAATTGACATTGAACAATTGGTAAAATTTTTAAATCTCATATGCCATCCCTGTGTTGTATACATGTCAATTGCCGACCGTGTCTGTGTGATAAATACGATTATTGACTGCCTCGCGAGGCTATGGAGTGGCAATCACTGCTGTAAGGACACAAACAATTTTTTGAATCGGACCAGAAACAAAATATATGATAAACGCTTAAAAATTTTACATAACCGAAGTGCCCTAATTTGATAATTCATAGCTCCACTCCTGTGCAATAACAGAGGCAGCTCTTTCTAAATTAAACATAAATACACCTCTGCTATGTCCATGTGCAGTGTTATACTTACCAGAAATGGCTGATTTATTTCCAAAATATGTGATGAAAAATTTGCCATTTCTTTTAGTTTATATTAAATTTTGTCTTTATTACAAACACAATGACAAACTTATGTAAAGTACAGGCTGTATGTATACCCTTTCCACCTGTGCTGAAGGATACAAAAATACTTTACGTATACATCATTGTATATGTTAATGCATGAGTGATGTACAAATGTATGCCTGGCTTTGTGTAACATCATATAAACTGTTGTATGAATTGAAATTTTATGCCATAAAAACAGCTAAAACAGCATAAAGGAAAAACCATAAAAGTACTATGTTACTATTTTTATTATATCAACAAATAATAAAGCAAAAAAAAAATAATAATAATTTTAATGCACAGAACAAAAAAACTTTTGGTATTTGAAAACAAATAAATTCAGTAAAGTGCGACTTTGACTCGCACACAAAGGGTTCCGTATGAATGCACATATATGCGTTTACGTTTTTGCCCTTTTTTCATTTTTGGCAATTTTTTCGTTTAATTTTAGTTTTTTTGTTGATTTTACAGTTTTTTTTGGTTATGGCGCTTTTTCCATTTATGCTGATTTTTTTTGGGTTTTTTGCGACCTTTCGTTTTTCGATTTTTTTTTATTTTTGCCGATTTTTTTAGTTTTGACGATTTTTGGTTTTGACGTTTTTTTTTGTCTGTTTTAACGATTTTTAGTTTAAGCGATTTATTTAAGTTTTGGCGTTTTTTCAGTTTTGGCGCTTTTTTTGGTTTAGGGATTTTTTTTGGGTTTGGTATTTTTTTAGTTTTAGCGATTTTTGTTTATTTTTGTTTTGACACTTTTTTCGTTTCGGTGATTTTCTTTAGTTTACGCGTTTTATCCTTTTAATGATTTTTTTTGTCAACTTTTTCCATTTTTAGTCTTAGCGATTTTTTTTTTGTTTAGTGCTTTTCTTGTTTTGAAGATTTTTTTTTTAGTTTTTTGGCGATCTTTTTAGTTTTGGTGATATATTTCGTTTTTGCTGTTTTTTTAAGTTTTTGCTTCTTTTCCTTTGAACGCGTTTTTCTTGTTAGCGATTTTTCGTTTTGATATATTTGTAGTTTTGGAATTTTTTAGTTTTTATGTTTTTTAAAATTTCAAGAGTTTGCCTCTTACGGTTTACATAGTTAAAATTACATTAACTGTTAGAATACTCTTTCATTTTTATTGTTTTAAAAATCAGTGTTAATGGGTGTAGTAATCTATTCTACAGACTACACCAATTAACACTAACTTTGAAATTTTGAAGCCTCTATATACTATGTGTCTGTATATTACATTTCAACATGTTTCGTTGCTCGCTTGAGAGCACCCTTTAGTTATTAACTGACATATATTTGTTGGTGTAGCGGCTAAAGTTTTACATATTCTGTGAAAATGTCAGGTTCGCAGCTCTTACGGTTCACGATAAAACAGTTTGTGACAGAGAGGCAAACGGACAGACATACAGACATACGGACAGACATAAAGACAGACGGACAACGTGACGAAAACAGTATGGTCCCCTTACACTTTTGGTGTACAGAATCCTTAAAAGGTATATATTTATATGGAAACCGGTTGACCTTGCAGGCTATCTCTGGATTGCCAAAGCTCGGTGCGTTCGAAGTTTAAAATTTTTTTTTAATTTTGCACAAAATTTTTTTTCTTCATTTCACCGTTCAAAAGCCTGAAACCATTGCACATACAAGAGAATAATCCCACCAAAAAAATATTATTTCTCTGGGAGCAGTAAAAAATGTTCATGCCTTCCACATGCGATGTTTTGGTGCGCTTCTGAGGTTGCTCAAAAAGAAGACAGAGATCACTCAGTATTCATAATGTTTATATTACGAAGTTAGTCACCATTTTACATTTATTTAAAACAAACTTCAAAATAAACAAAACCATATTCAATAGCATTGTAGACTTCAACAAAATAGGCTCTAAAGCAGTGTTGGCCATTCTCTCATTTTCCTATACTCGCGAGTATACACTGTTTTTTTATCATCAACACACGTACACTGCGTGTGAGACACACAGCCTACCAAGCGGTAAAAGGCATCAGGCCTGCAAATTTCAGATTTTTTGAAGGCCTGGAAGACCGATACACATGCATACTGCCCTCTTGTAGAAGGTAAGGTGGAATTAGTACTTTATTTTTCTAATTTTTCGTTTGATAGACATTCCACATTCCCTTCTTTAATCAGGGAAGATGGAATGGAATTTTTAAATTAAAAAGTCAAAAAGTGCTTTGGATATAACAAGCATTCTCGTATTCTTTTTTCGCATGTAATTTATATATAAAACTGAAATTTACATACAAACTACATCGCACATGCTGCTATTATGTCGAAGCTGATTAATTTATCATTATTCAGCCGGAACTACATCATATCCAATTCAATGTATAAAAACTACTTTGGATGAAAAGAAATAGTTCGAAATAAAAAAAAAACACATTAGTCAAATCGAAAGAAGCCGCTATGAAAATACTGAAATAGAAAAAAATATGTACATCCATTTGCTTTTTAATAGACATTCCTTAGATATCCTTCAAAACGGTATGCTAGAAGAGGCCTGTAACTACCCCTACATTGGGAAGCGGTTTGGAATGACTGAGCCGCAATGACACCATGGGTAAAAATGAAATCAGTATGGAATGAGGATTGGCAGGATTTATATCTGCTAAGCAGGGCTTCTAGAATGCCTCTTTACTCCTGCAATTTACCGCTGGGTATCTATTTAGTCGCGAAGCACATACACAAGCAAAGCATAAGATAGTGTATGTATGGCCACCACTGTTCTAAAGACTTGTCGCACGCATTGTTTCAAATAAACACTAACAAACTAAAAAATTCAAAACACATTTACTGCCTGTTCCACAATGTCGAAATAAAATATAAGCGATCGAAATTTGGATTCCTCTATGTTGACAGTGCTCATTCGAATTTACTTGCGTATGTCATTTTTTATTTCTAATAATAAATTATTAATAATAATAATAAATTTCTAGTTTATTGGGCGTTTAAAACGTTAAAATGACTACTAAATTGTTTAAGTAAAAATACAACTGAACGTAACAATAAGGAAGCATATTCCAAAGTGGTCGCAGTTGCACAGCAAATTCTTATGCTTTTCTAATGAAAATTCTAGTTTTATTGTAGAATTGCGACTACTTTGTTCGATGTGCATTAAACAATAAACAAATAAAATGTTGTCAATGTGTTGGTGGTTTTATTTTAAACAAATTGTATGAATAAAAAAATAAAAGACAGCCCAAAAATATTGCAATGAAGTGAAATATTGCGCCTCACGAAAATTTCATTGAGTTTTCCGCAAAAATGTTTACTAGTCGCAAGCAACACAACAAGTGAGTGATTTTGACATTGCGTTCGCATTACTTCGACATAGTGAAACCGGACTTCATATGAAAACATTAACGTCTTCTTGTGACTTGTCGTTCGAGTCATCGTTCGCATAGAAGTATGTTTAGTGCAACCAAAATCAGTTTTCTTTCGCTTGGAATGCGAACGCACGCACACTTTCGATATTGTGGAACAGACCATTAAAGTATGCTCTCTTACTACATTTCTCACCTATTGCAGGGAAGAAAACAAAAATCAAAATCGAACAAAAATCATGCATCATGTTCGAAGCGCTTTTTTAAGGAGCAGAAACAACAACAACCAGCTTCTCTTGCTTACAAACCTGCTTCGGCCGAAGCAGCAGTATTTGCTGGGTAACAATAATAGAATGACTTGAGGATATTTAAAATTTAATTTCTTATGTGTTTCTTGGCAAATTGTCCAGGTGTGATAAATCTGTAGAGCAGCCTCCTTAAAATCAATTTTTTTTTCCAAGAATTAGGTGACTTTACGTTGTTGTGAATAAAGTCACCATTAATCCATCGAATTTTATAGTGTCAATAATTTCTTTTTAGAAAAAAAAAACATAATTTTGGTAAACCTTAAATTAATGGACTTATATTCTTTTTGATATGACAGATTTAATTCATAATCGAGCTATTTACTAAAGTTGAGATATATTTTTTCGGTGTACAAACAAAAAAAAATTAGGAGCAGGATGTCGCTTAATGACAGCTTGTTTCTTTTTAATACTGAAATAGTTATCTCCATTTACTACATACATACATGCCGATGCTGCTGAAAATAAAACTGTTTGTTTCTAAGTCAATAGCCTATAAGTGTTCATGTATGTCGATAATGGAACAACTATTGTTGTATCAGTAAAATGTTAAGAGCAATTTAAATTAATAGATGAAAAACACATTATTTTAATCAATTTGCTTAAGGAAATGTATTTTCCAAAGATTTATGTTGAAATTGTTCTAAATTTTAATTTTAATTTTAACTTCAAGAACGAAATTATTTGAATATGCAATTTTCGTAATTGAAATCTTACTTTAATTTTCTTCTGCGTACACGGAAAAATTATTCCTAAAAAATTTCAATTAATTGACTTAATTAAATATTACAACTAATTTCAATTAATGTCGTAATAGAATCAATTACCCAAAAAAATATATACGTAAAAAAGTTCAATTAAAACAGTTAATAAAAAACTACAAATAGTTTCAAAGAATTCAGTAATTGAATCAATAACTCATGTGAACAAAAACAAACTTTTCTTACGATTTTTAAAATGTTTTGGTAATTGAAAATTTGAATTTTATTGATAAAATATAAAATTTTCGTCGTAGGTCGAATTTCAACAACGAAATTAATTGAATATGCAGTTTACATGATTGAAATCATACATTCATCTTTCTCTATATATATTAAGCCATCAATTCATTTTAATGTAAGAAACTGTAAAAAAACATTTCAGATATATGTAGTAATCTTAACAATAATACCAAATTTAAAAGAATTAAGGATATTTTGGATTTATGTCCGAAATTGTCCACCGTGTACGTATGCGGCAATTATGCTTATTGACATAATAACTGTGGCAAATACGTGCTTATAATATCACATGTTGCTTAAAATCTGTATATTTTGCAATTTTTTGCGAATACAAATAAAGTAAATAAACAATGTCTTACATAAAAATAGCATTGAGAATTTTTTCTACCCACATCATTTTTCATTCTCATGTGAATAAAGTACTTTAAATCCTATTTGCTTTCTTTCTTCCACGATTTTTTTCTTCCATAATATAATATAATGTATCATTTTCGTTATTCATTTTAACATATTTAAGTAATTTTATATTTGGTATCAAACAGGATTTCTGTCGTTGTTCCTTCGATTTTGTTGTGTGTGTACAATGTTGCCACAAATATTAGTTGAAAGCCACCAAAATTTAACAACATTTAACATGACCTTCATACATTATTTTCAAATGAGTATATCATTTACTAAAACCTGCTCTAATCTATTTTAATTTCTACAAAAATAACAAAATCCTTAGTGAGAGATGCCAATGTAAGCCCACTCATAAATATTTAATAACGACTAAGTTTGACATTTGTGGCATGATTTTTTCCTTCATGTACGAACATAAAAATTTAAAGATATATTAAAATTTATGCATATTTTTTTGCAAACTTTTAAAAAAAAAGTTTAGTTACTGATGTAAACCTTTAAAACTGTCAAAAATATTTTGTATCGGAAACTTCGCAACAATTTAACAAACCCATCACAATATAAAAAGTGGCAACACTAGTTATTATAATAAACATCCGCAGGCTAAAACAAACATTGTACGGAAAGTTGGGAACATTTTTGCACATACATACTTAATATAATATGAGTTTTTAAATACATAATCTCTGCTCATTCGGCCTAAACATTCGAAAGATTATTGATTGTAGACGGTTCGTCCTAGTATCTTCAGGATGATAGCACAATGCAACAAGAAAAATGACAGGGGGTACCACTATATATATTTTTTGTCAGGAAAAACAGTTGACATTTAAAATTCTATGAATAAATTTTTTTTTATTAATTTTTTTCTAATTTAGGGTTTTTGAAGAGGCTGCTTTTCGATTTTATCAGAACTTTTAAGGGCGTTGTCTAATTTTATTACTAAAACCACCAAAAAACTTTAAATAAAATTATCTTTAAGCCGTTCTAACATTATAATTTTTTACATGCTCAATAGTTTCAGAATTATTCAGACCGCAATTATATTCCCTTTTGTTCTCTTAGCGGCTCTTACGCTGCAACCCTGTCATAGTTTTAGAAAACAGTTTCACGAGCAACAGGTATTTTAGTTCTAGTTTTTAGTTTGATAAACAACAACAAAATTCTGCTTGTTCTTGTAATTTGATTGCTCACCCTCGAGCTCTCTGGCATGTTGGTTCGTCTAACTAAACATAGTTGTTCTTTTATGTTCATTCTTTACCCAACTCTACTTGCAAGCTAACATTTGGCTCCTTATTACTGAATTAAGTCCTAATTGACTGCGAAGATTGTGTGAAAATTGTTATAATTTTCAAACAAAATGCCCGTAAAATGTTCATTTAAATGAAGCCATTTTTTATGCAGAACGCTAAAGTTTTACATCTTTTAAGATACAGTAGTTAGTGTTAATGGTCAGAAAAAAACTTTTATTCTTAATTAAACAGAAATATTTGTATAAAATTTCACGCCTTGTGTTTTTTCACCCCCGCACAATGGCTCCAACGATTTGTGCCCATCTGTTTCGTTGGAGCTTGCAAGCCGAATACAAAACAATGTGTGCAAAAATCATACAGGAGGACGTAAGCTTTAATAATGCTGAAAATTTGATCACCCTGTTGAAACATAAGGTGAGCTATAGGATGTAAAATTGACTATTTCGGACACGAAAAATTTTGCTGTTCTAATAACTTTTATAGATATTACCTGATTTTAATGAATTAAAACTTGCTGTAAAGTAGATAAAAAGTTAAACATAAAACACTTGATTTCATTAATATATCGTAAATATTCTCAAAGATATTGGGATTTGAGTTTTCAAAATTTTAGTTTATGATCTGACTATATTCTCTATTTCGTAAATATCTGAGGTAGTAGCATAGCCAAAATTTTTAGAAAAATATTTTATGATATTTAACACATCTTCTGATTATATGCAGAAATAATTTTTTTGCTATCTCATTTCGTGTAGTCGTGAAAAAGAATCAAAGTCAAGAGTGAGAGTGAAAAGTGACTAACTTTTGACAAAAATAGAGCTTAAAAGTATACTTACACCAGAGCCAGGCAAAGAGAAAACTAAATAAATGAGAAATATTTTGTTATTTAAGTGCGTTGGTGTTTAATTACTTTGTTGATAAGTAAAACTGACTGTTGTGATCTTCTTGTGGTTTATTTTGATTGTTTGTGTTGTGTACATGTAAATTGTCGGTTATTTAGCCGACGAATGTCGTATGCTATGCTATGCATCGCATGCCTCCCACTTACACTCATCCGTTCCCTATCAGTTCCGTATCAGTGCTATATCAGTGCCGTGTCCGTCCGTTCAGTATCACTGAAAATCGGATGCTAATTTCCATTCATCCGTTGTACGTCCGGTATTTTCAGTGAACAGTCGTACAAATGTTAAATTTTTTACTAGTTATGTTGTTTATCATGTGAGCAAACAACTTTTAAATTAATTTGATAGTCTCAGAAACTAATTCTTGAACATATTTTATTTGTTGTGTGTTTGTTGCTATATGAGTTGGCATTAGCACCAACGAAATGCAGGCATGTATAATACCTAAAAACTTACAACAAATGAATTTATTGAAAATAACTATGTATGTAAATACCTGGGTATATAAGAAACTTAATAGAAATCAATTTGATTTTTTTATTATACTCTGCCAGTCAAACGCTTTCATTTGATATCCATATTGAGATGTTTGTAAGCTAATAAATGATTCGCCATTTTGTGGTGGCGGCCATCTTTGATTTACAATAATACTGAATACACATAATCGTATTGTCATCATATCAATCGGACAATAGGAAGAGAGTAAATTTTCAATAACTAGACTTTACCCAAACAAGACACAAGCTATGCTAACTTAATATTACTTTTTATGGGCGTGGCACAGCCCATCTTTCTAGTAACAAAATCGTATTGTTATCAAAGGTAAAGGAACTTAGTAAATTGCAGATCAATCGGTCAACAGGAAGGTGGCAAAACTAAATATAAATTTTTATGGGCGTGGCACATACCAATTTTCTAATCAAAAAATCGTATTGTTATCAAAAGCAAAGGCACTTACTAAATTGCAGATCAAAAGGTTAACACTATGGGTTTGAATTTGCAATAAGATATCGTCAGAGCATCAGTGAAAACCCAAAAAATATCGTTGCCGACGTATTAAAAAAAAAAAAAAAACATGGAACGGACACTGAAGTAGCACGGACGGAAAAACGAATGGGTATAAACAGCTCCATTTGAAACTAAGACAACGAAATTTTATTTTTCAGCGATACTGAACGGAATTGATGCGGCACTGATACGGAACGGATGAGTGTAAGTAAAGCTTAATTGTTCGACGTTTATCTCAACAATTTTTCAAAACTAAAATTCTTTCTTTTTAATATACCAAAAGAATAGACTTCAAAAACAACTGCATTTGAAATTTTAAATCGATTTAAGCATGCACGCTACTTGAGCGAATATAGTAATTTTTTCGAAATTTTAAATTAATCACTTAAGAAAACAAAGGAGCCCATCGATTTTTTCAAATTTCTTTACAAATTATTTTAGATATATTTAATAATTAGATATATTTAATTAAATATATTTAATTATTAAATTAAAATTTAGTGTAATCAATTGGGTTTTTAATTGTTACCCTCCCGCTGAAAAATGCTGCCAGGAGTGCAGATTTTCGAAAGATAATCAAATTTTCGGAAACATTTTATTTATCAGCATGAATTTCTTCATTGTTATTTCCTTACTATTTATTAAGAAGAATAGCAGTCTTCTTAAGTTTAAAAAACTTTAATGGCGAAATTTATTTGCTGACGGTTAAGCATTTAAAAAATTTATTATTTAACATATTGCTATAATATTATTTTAAAAGAAATTTATTTGCAGAAGTTTAAGCATTGTCTACACTCTAAAACATTACTTCAAATTTACGATCATATATTGTCTAAATTTGTGTCGAAAATTTCTTCTTGTCTAAGACTACATCGATTTTGAAGTTATTTTATTAAAGAAAAAACCTTTGAAATTAATCATATTTAGTCCAAGTGGAAAAAATGTAACATAAAGTATAATACGGCTATGGCTGAATGGAAGATAAGTCAGACTATCAGTCAGCAGGTCGCAGTTCAAACCTGTGCACAACCAATCGCTTTTTTTTAGTAAAAACATTTTGTTCAAAAATAATGCGTGTGTAATTTTAGGTCGATAATAATCTGTAAAGTGTTGCCGACTATTATCGACCTAATTTTCAACAAAAGTGCTTTAGTGTGTATATGAAATGCTGCATATAGATAAGGCTTAAGTTCCAGCAAAGAAAATTTCAGCTACAATAACATTATGGCAATATGTCAAATAATAAATTTCTTAAATGTTTAATTTGAATTTTATGTTTCATTTTGCCTTATAAATACTTTTATTGTTATCCGATGGATTTCTAATTGTATAAAGGTGTAGAAAAATAGATTCATGTCGAATAAAAATTATTTGCAGGGTTTTGTATAAGTTCCAGAGCATACTGTGCTTATTTTTGAAAATCATTTATATATTTGTAAATTCTCAAATAGTTTTTGAAAGTCTGTATATCAGAAAAAGGGTTTGTAACTGTTCAAAATTGTGTTTGAAGTCTACTGACGATTTGGTAAAGCACCAATGAAATGCTGCATATAGACAACGCTTAAGCTCCAGAAGATAAATTTCATTTAAAAGTTAAGCATTGTCTATTTGCATTTCATTAGTGCTTTACCAAATCGTCAGTAGACTTTCAAAAACCATTTGAGAATTTACAAATAAATGATTTTCAAAAATAAGCATAGTAGGCTTTGAAACTTATACAAAAACCAGCAAATAATTTTTGCATAAATTTCAAAGCTTATGCTTATTTTTGAAAATCATTTATTTGTAAATTCTCAAATGATTTTTGAAAGTCTACTGACGATTTGGTAAAGCACTAATAAAACGCATATAGACAATACTCAGCCATCAGCAAATAAGTTTAATTTAAAATAGAATTGTGACAATATGTCAAATATTAAAGTTCTTAAAGATATACTAACAGGAGCTTTTTATGAATGTTTAATTAAAACAAATATGAAGAAAATACGAATAGCCAACATTTTAGGGCAAAAGTGTATCACTACTATACGTAATATAGAATTATCGTATTACTCATACGTAACAGTATTGTTTTTAGTAATTTATGGGCTGTTTCCACAATGCAAACAAACGACTTGAGTAAAAAAATGTGTATGAAAATAACTCAAAAAACTGACTGCTTTTCATATAGATTTTAGACAAACGTTTCTTGTTTGCATTGTGGAAATAACACATTAGTTTGAAAATAGTACCTTTTTACCTAATTGCACTCGAGGGCATTTTATTTACTATTGAACACCAATTATATAAAGGGTGGGCAAATTTGAAGTTAGGAAGTGAACAGGCTCTCAAATGATGAAAAGTCAACAATTGAGCTGTCATCCTGTCTCATTTAGTTAGAGGAAACTTGGGAAATTTTCACTAGGGAGCGCTACACTGTTGAACAACAACTCTTAATTGCGAAAATTTACTATCAAAATGGTAAAAATTTTACTGTATCACTTCGAAAAGTTCGAGCAGCTTTTCCTCGTACTCTGGCTCCTTTAATTCATGAATGAGTTGAACTTTATAAGCGTGAAGATGAAGATCTTTATGCAAAAATTCTGTGCAAAGTGCCGCTGGTGATATGCAATTGTTGTAAACATCGACAAATTGATGTTGCAGCCTCATTCGAAGTGATATAGTAAAATTTATACCATTTCGGTAGTACATTTTCATAATTAAGATTCGTTGTTCAAGAGTGTGGTTAAAATTTCCCAAGTTTTTACTAAATAAATGCCAAAATATGACAGCTCCATTGTTGACATTTAAAAATTAAACAATTTTTAGAAAATGTTGCTCTTAAGTTAATAGTAAAATTAATTATATTAAATATATTTAACATAATTTGTAAAGAAATTTGAAAAAATCGATGGGGTTTTTTTTCTCGCACGATTAATTTAAAATTTCGTAGAAATGTTCACTATATTCGTCCAATGCTGGATGCAGCGCACAGAAAAATCTATAATATATTTTTATTTTAACACGCATGTGTTTGAACTTGTTTTTAAATTTTATTATTTTTTTCTTTGGTTTTTAAATATTCCAATACAAAATTTTTATAGAAAAAAAAATTCGGTTTTTTTTCTTATTAAATATTTACGAATTTTAGTGTTTAATTTTACGAATTTTGTGATAGGTCCCATTTCCGTTAAATAAATATTTGAATTTATGAATTTAGTAAGAGAATACGAGTTATAGTTTTTTCTATGCATGCATGCTTTAATCGATTTAAAACCATAACTGCAGTAATTTTGAAGCAATTTTTCACTCTCATTTGAAAGTCTAAAATATGATCCTTTTTCACGATTCCATGAATTGAAATAACTAAAAAAAATTTTCAGCATATTAGCAAGGATTTTTTTAAAAATCATAAAATATTTTTTGGAAAATTATATATAGGCTATTGCCTAGCCTTTATTTACGAAATAGAGAACAAAGTCGAGGCCAAGAATAAACATTTTAAATTCAAAGTCGAACATCTTGAAAAAATATTTAAGATATCTACTGAAATCAAGTGCTTCTTGTCTATCTTTTCATTAACTTTACAACAAGTTTGAATGTATTAAAATGGCATTATGTTTGTAAAAGTTATGAGGCCAACAGTGTTTTTCATGCCCGAGGTGTGTTTCAAAAGTATGGTCCAAATGTAAATATTCTCAAAGCTTAAGTTTTCCTCTATGATTTTTGCAAACATCGTTTTGTATCCAGATCGTAAGTTTCAAAGATACAGATTTATTATAACTTTTTCCAATTGGAAGCACTGTGCCCCGTTACTTTTAATTTACTTATGAAGAGCCTTATGCGATTTTTTCCCCAATGATTTTCTCTTAATAAAGTTTTCTTATTTAGTTTTTAGTCTAAAGTAACTTATTTATATCAGAATTTTGTAGAAAAGTTCACTATATTCGTCCAATGTTGGATGTAGGCTGTATGCCATATGAATGAAGTATATATTTTGAAATATTGAAAAGAAAAAATTTTAGTTTTGAAATTTTAAGCTCTATTTTTGTCAAAATTTAGCAATTTTTTACTCTCAGTTCAGAGTAATGACTTTGGTTCTTTTTCACCACTACATGAATTGAGATAACTAAACCTTTACTTTTTGCATATTATCAAGGAGTGTGTTAAAAATCATAAAATATTTCTTTCGAAATTATGGCAATGCTATTACCGGAGATATTTACGAAATAGAGAACAAAGTCCAGACAAAAACCAAAATGTAAAATTAAAGATAAATATCTTGGAAAATATTAAAGATATCTTAATTAAATCAAATGTTTATTCTTCATCTAATTATTAACTTTGCAACAAGTTTGAATTTATTAAAATCGGATAATATTTGTAAAATCTATGAAGCCAACAAAGTGTTTCACGCCAACAACAGGGTGGTCCAAACTTCAACATTCTTAAATATTAGTTTTTCCTCTATGATTTTTACAAACATCATTTTATAATCGGCTCACAAGTTTCAAATATACAGATTTATTATCCTTCTTTTCAATTGCAACCACTGTGCCTCGTTACTTTTAATTTACTTATGAAGAGCGTTATGCGATTTTTTTCTTAATGCTTTTCTCTTAATAAAAATTTTTTATTTACTTTTTAGTCTTAATTAACTTATTTCTATTTACTTAAAATAAACTTAATAGAGCAATTTATTTGCTGAGACGAAAGACTTCTTCATTATACTCGTACTTGTAATTTAATCAACACTTTCCTAAAAGTCATTAAAACAGACTAATAGTTTTTTATGTTGATGTAAAAACAATTTAAGAAAATGGTAGTAAAACAAATTTAGAGCAAGAAAAAAGTGTTTTACTCAAGCATGGCGATTTATTGTGTACCCTGTTATCATCAGATTAAAAAGAATATTAAAATATGCAAACATTAATACGAATTGTATCAATTGTTAAAAGCTTTTTAATGCCTGATGGCGAAATGACCAATGCTCCAAAACAAACAAAAAATTTTTTTTTTAAATTAATCTAAAGATGACGAATGTGTTGTTGAATTATACCAATATATTATCAACTTATCACAGCATTTCCCCAGAGTCATCTTTCTTTAAAGTTTAACACCATTAATTCTCTGCTTTTCAACTTATTGTATTTAAGTGAGTTACAAATAGGATAACAAACCTAATATAAATCTCATTTCATTGATAGCTGCTAAAAATAGAATTGAATTAAATGAAACTACGTTAGACCCTCATCAACACTTGAGTTGAAAAAGACAAAAGAGACCCAAAATTAACATTAACATTAGATCTTTTTCAATGTTATTTCCTTTAGAGAGTTTTTAGGTCAACAGGATTTGTTACAAACACACTCACACAGCCATACGTAAGTTATCATATACACACTTCAAACACTTGGCAAACAAAAACACACATTGTAGAAACACACACTCTCATAAACACAAACATATTTTAAAATTTTTTCCGTTATTTTAAGACAACAACAACTTACACAAACAAACACTTGAAATGGATATCTTTCAGCAGCAGTTCAGCAATAATTTTGTGGTTTCACGTGTTCAATTTAGAAGAGCAGACACTTTGAAATGGTTTTATTTTAAACTTGTTTTTTTCAATTTTTTTTTGTTAAATTCTTAATTTTTTCTTTACATTTATTCTAAAATTATTTTCTGTCGTAATCGTTTTTCTATTTATTTTTAAACTTTAATTAAGTTTTAACACTCACACTTAAAAAAAGAAAAAGAATTTAAAATTACTTTAAACGTTACCGTAAACAAATTCGTTTTACCGTTTTAATCCTTAAGCGTTCTTAACGCATTGATTACAACTGTGAGACTGATTCATTTAACAACTTCTGTTAAGGTTTTGTATTCACATGCTTCGTTATTTCCCATTATCCATACATACATCCGACCGACATCCATTCATACATACAACTTTATGTTGCTGCCTTCAGCATCATATGTACTATGAAAGAAAAAAACTTTCTTTTATGTATAAAAAATATTTTGAAGCATGCTTTTACTTTTCATGCTTTGTAATTTTTTCAAAACACAACATTTTAGTCCAACGAAAACACAACAAGTTAATTATGCAACATGTTGGAATGTATAAAAAAGCAAGAGTCCTTTTAAACTTTTTGTATGTACTGCGCAGTTCTCAATCGGCTAGCCTAGACATGAACCGATTCAAAAACCGTTGAAAATAATTTCAAAACAAAGAATTTTTAAAATAAGGAAATGTGTATTAATATCCTTGAATAAAGCCAAGAAACGAGTGGATTGGTTTGTTTAAAATGTATTTTCATCTTTTGGAAGGTGGCTAAAAGTATTAGTCACATCTTTAAGGAAAGTGCGGTTAGTATCGAGACTATAACTTGTAACAATTTCAGCAACTCCGGCCACTTTCTCCCATAAACATCCAATTAGAATGCTGTAAAATTTTTCAAGCCGAAAGGCCGGAAAAGTGACCATGGTCCTTAATAAGAAAATGTTGCCACCACATTGGAAACGTGAATAATAATTTCAGTAAACTTCTTCTGGACATCAAACTGCTAGTTGGCTACAGATGACCTTGGAAACTCAATAGCGTTATATAAGTTATATAACAAATGATGATACGGTACTTCCATACCAATTTTAACTTACAATTCACAGAAAAAATTATCATAAACAATTTTCAAACAAAAGTTTGTCTAAAATAAAATTTCATTTTCAGTAAATGTTCTTTACTGAATAAGTGAATGTTTTGTTTGACCTTTATTTAAAAATTATTAAAAATTATAAAAAAAACAACGATGGCGACATACACCAAAATAACAACAACAACAATAATAATAGCAAAAGGAATGCGATTGTAACAAGTTTATTTACTGAAAATATTTGAGTGAATCAATTCGTTAGCGTTGTTGCGTTATTTCTCATTCAGTTTTTTGGAGTCTTTAGATAAACATACAGAGTTGAACATATTTAACAAAGGAAAAATTCATAAACTCTCAATGGATGATGATGTTGTTATTTAAAACTTAAAATATATTTTATAAAAAAAATGTTTACCGACTCAGGCAAAAAGTTTGTTTGCTATATTACAAAAATCCAGTAAATATGTTCATTTGATTCAGTAAAATATTTTGCTTAAACTGCGTAAGTCTTTTTAGAATTGTTTTATAGAGTTGGATAATTTGTTTACTAAAAAAACCGGTTGAGACACTTTTGTCTGTATTTAGAAATTTATTTGCGTGTCGGTTTCTAGACAAAATATTTACTAATACATTGAATTTCTTTATTGAAATTGAAATTTAGTTATTTCTGTGTTTCGAGCGCCTTTGAGATAAAATTTATTCCTCTATTCTCTTATATTTGCAAATAAGCCTGTATCATTCCGAAGCAGCATTGGACGACTTGCTGTGTTTCATGGAGAGGGAGGTCATACACGTGGCCTTAATGCAAATCTAGTAGCCAATAAAATTCGATTCGTTTGGTCACTTAATTTTGCGCTCTCCTTCCTCTAAAACAAGAAGTTAAAGCTAGAAGCTGTATTTTGGTTATATGGGCTTCAATATGTTTCCTTTGTCTAATCACTGCTCGGACGATCTAATGGAGACAGCGTTTGAGACTAAGAATATACTAATGTTAGTCCAGGCATCACCCATACCTACCGTACGATAAAAGTGACCCTCCTCTACGTCCTGTTAGTACCATTATAAATGGTTGTGATAATATACTCTTAGTTGAGCCGTCAACTTAAACCTATTTCTCTGACATTTTTTTTTATTATTTCGGCTTTCTAGTTCAATATTTTTAATTAATGTAAATTCAAATTATTTTTTATTAAGAGTGGAGTGTTGGAATATTCAAATCAGATTAGCAGGATGGATCAGTACTATTGATTTCGACAGGCCGCTACACCATCTCATCAGCGTTCTTGTTCACTTTTACCACTTATGAAGGTGGATGCATTTTCCAAGGAAACATCAGCTATTTAACTAACTTTTGCCAGCACATAGAATACAAGACTTCTTTTAAATTGTAGCCCTGCATTTTTATTGTGACTCAGCTTAGTTTTGCTGAAATTTCCCTATCTGATTTGTAGTCCAACACTCTCAAACTCTTGTTATTTGTTGTCTCGCTCTGATGGGCATTTTTTCAATACCTACAATCAAAGCTGTTTGTGTGTTAGCTTCTTATGCGTGCTAAGCTGCTTGAGTTATTTTGTCTGTATTTTTAGTTCCAGATCATCAACTGAGGAGTGAATCATGCATATAACTATTTTTCGCGCGCCATCGCATTATTAATGCGACAACAGCTATGAAAAAATGCCCATCAGAGCGAGACAACAAATAAGAAGTTTGTGAGTGTTGGATTATGAATCAGATAGGGAAAATTCGGAAAATACTAAATTGAGTCACAATAAAAAATGCATGGCACGAATTTAAAAGAAGTCTTATATTCAATTTGCTGTCAAAAATTAGTTAAATAGCTGATGTTACTTGTAAAAAGGATCCGCCTTCATAAGTGGTAAAAGTGAACAAGAACGCTGATGAGACGGTGTATGGGCCTGTCAAAATAAGTAGTACTGATCCGTTCTGCTAATCTGATTTGAATATTCCAACATTCCACTCTTAATAAAAATAATTTGAATTTACATTAATTCAGAATAATATTTGTAAAAGTTATGAGGCCAACAATGTTTTTCATGCACGAGTTAGACAAGTTTGACATCCAGTAGCTCACCGTGTGTTTGAACAGGATGGTCCTAATTTCAGTATACTTTAAGCTTATGTTCTTGTCTATGATCCTTACAAACATCATCTTGTAATCGGATTGCAAGTCTTAAGGATACAGAATTATTACCCTTTATTCCAATTGAAGAAGTTGATATTTAACAAGATGGTCATCATTATGGTCCTAATGATCTCTGAGAGTACTCGCTAGCATACGGGCTACCTATTATTTAAACCAAACCCGTATTTGTTTTCTCATATGAATAAAATCCATTTGTTTTTTAGCTTTTTCATTTCAAATAATTCTTGCGAAAGCATCGATTCCCATACAGAGAGAAGGACGTCAAAAAAACGGACATTAAATCTTAAATAAATTTAGTTAAAAAGGCAATAAACTGGGAGAACTCCTTCCATGTAAAAAATTCCAATCTGTTTACAAATAGCAGTATTCGGAGGAAATAAGGATAACGAATATAGAATCTAGTTGGTAATTCTTTTTTTTACAAAGAAACAACATTTCATTAATTCATTTCTATTTAAACTCATTATTCCTGCCTTTACATCAATTCTACTACTACAATTATTTTACATTTCTTAATAAATGTTTTGCTTTGACCATTGAAATAACACCAAAAAACTTTATTATTAACTTTTTCCTTATTTATTTCGACAATGATAAAGTAGACAGTTTAAAATGATAGAAAAGCTAAGCTAGAAGTGAAGAGAAATTATCACCAACTGTGAAAACAACATCAAAGAATTTGATTCTCCAGAAAAAATATGGTCATCTGAAAAGAAAAATCAACCAACAATTAGAAAAGCGAGCAAGAAACATGAATCTAAATAAAGATGAATTAGATAATGAAAGCAGAAAAAAAGTTAAGAAACGGTGCCAAAAAAATAAAACTTTTTTACAAATGAATTCATCAAGTTAAAAAGGAAAATCGTTGTTAAAACTTTTTTGTTACAAAAAAAAAAACGTTTATAAATATTTGCTAAAAAGATCCATTGGATATTTTAATATAAGACTGTTTTGTTTGTTAAAAATGTTTTTAGATAGCGAAGTAATAAAATAAAACAAACACTTTTCATGAAAAGAAAACAAATAAAATTCCAAGCTTAAGTATTTGAATGTACTTTTAATAAAAGCAAATAGGCATGCTAATAAACAAATAAAACTCAGCGGTCCTTTTTATTTCAATTAAGCTTCAAGTATTTCATTTAACTGGCTGGCACGTGCCTACAAATGCTTAAGAAATTTTGTGGCAGTATGAAACAGTGGAGTTAAAGCGTAAAAAGGAAATGAAACAATTTAGTATGAGAAATAATATTTGCGTTTAAATTTTAAGATCCATAATAATTGAAATCTCCTTAACTTTTGGCAAGCTAAAAGTATTTACTTTTATTTCATATTATATCATTTATCAGCCAATCATTCTTCCTTTTATTCAGTAAAAAAGCCAATGATTAAATACCACAACTTAAATATAAAGGCTTAAGACGAAAGACAAATAAGTATTGGCATGCAAATTAATGAATTCGTAATTAAGTTCAGAAGTTATTGCAAATGTCATCATGATGTTCAGCAAACAACAGCTTTGAAATAGAGCAAATAATTGTTTTACTTATTTTATTAACAGAAGTGATAATTATATCAAACGTGGATAATAAAAAGGAGTACACAGGGAAAAGCTTTTTTTTAATGTTTCGAAGTATTTGAAATTTAACTTCAAAGATACGTTGCACTGTGGTGCGAAATCACAATACTTTGGAAATAAATCAACAATTTTTAAACAGATAGTTCGCTCATTATAAAGTTTTACACAGATATAGAAAAAGGAATATTTCTATTTAACTTGGGAAGATAAGCTTTCTGTACTAGTCAAGAGCGGAGGTATGAAGACACTTCGCCCAAATAAAGTCTTTTAACATATCTAATTTTTTGGGTTCTCGCCGGACTCAAAAACTTTTTTGTGTCCTTACAGCCCTTATAATAAATACTGGGTTTAGTCGAAGATTTTTAGCTAAATTTTTTTTAGAAATAATGGTCAAACGGAGTAAAGATACGTTTAAATGAGTAAAAACTCTAAAAATATTGCCTAAGAATTTCTTTTGGATTTGATATCCTGCTAAACTATAATCCGTTTGACCATAAACTTAAAAAAAATCAAGTTATAAAATCTTCATCTAAATCCCGTGTAAGGCTCTAAATAAATCATGTTTGATTAAGGACTTGTCCTGCAAAGTTTGTGAGGTATACGCATATGAAAATTAGTAAGTCTAAATTTTTCAAAACTTTGTTCCAATACTTTTAAGATATCGGATCCAAAGAACAAACTATTGTGGCAACTGCATTTAAACAACAACACTTTAAATCGTCGAAAAAAATTTATGAAAATATTCCTTTTATAATTTCAAATATTATTTTTGAAGCGGACAACCCAAAAAAATATTTTTGCCGAAATTCCTTGATATTTGGCATAGCTATAACTCTAGTAGGAATTAAATGCGTATACACAAAATTTTTTTATGATGTTTATTTGTCGAGTTATAAGGTGAGAAAGAGTGGCCGTTGTTAAAATTTTTTTTTTAAATTATTGCTTCGGACTAAGAAAATAAAACAAAAAATTATAAAATGAATAATTCTTCTAGGAAATCGTTTGCTGTTTTCAAAAAAAAAATATTTATATAAAAAAAATTTTTTTTCATGTTCAAAACCGAAAATGCCCAATTGAAATTAAAATGATTTTAACTTTGACATGTTTTATTTACGAATCCAAATTGATTATTATTATTCGTAACGTTTAATTGGGAAGGAATTGGGCATGATTTATATTCCAAGGAACAAAAAAGGGTAACAATTTTCCTTGTTCCTTGGCATATTAATCATTCCCAGTTCTTTCTGAATTAAACGTTACGAACATTAGCCTAATAATCAATTTGGATTGACAAGCAAATACGTTCGAAATAATCATACAAATTTTTTTTTTTTAACAAAATTAGCCTAGGATGTCCTCATTATAGTGCAAAAATTTGATAATAGGATCTCCATTCACATTTCTTAACATGCCTCCACCTTGTTCTCATTGTTATAGAGAATCGGTATAAGATATCATGTAAAACTTACGTTTAATATAGTTGATGTGTATAGCACTTTTATGTAAAACTCCACGAGAACAAATTTCAGGGAATATTTTAACCCTGTGTCGATTCGCCTCTCTTAAAAAGGGTCAAAAACTCCCTTTCGACGGGGACATAGAGGGCTAAAATATTTTTTAAAAATTCCTCATAAAATTTTATTATAAGTCTTAGAAGATAATAAATTTCTAAATTCAACTAAAACGCCATAAATCATTTTTGATCATTTTGCCTCAAAAAATATTTTTCCAACAATATTGAATAAAAACTTTTTAAACCTTTACTAAAGGCTATATACTTACTTTGCAATAAACACATCATCTTATAGGAAAAAAAAATTGTTTTTTTTTATATATTATATTTTATAAAAAATATCTCACTCTCATATCATACAATATATTTTTTTTGTTTCCTCTTTAAGATGAGTTTTCGCAATGCATTATTTACAAAAACAGAAAACAATTGCAAGAGTAAATAGCTGTAAATAAAATTAAACATATCAGTTTCGCTTCTTATTCTCACAAAATAGAGCAAATTCAAAAGAAAATGCTTTGTTTTTTATTGTCTTCAAGTTTTTTTTTATCATTCGTGACTTTTCTTTTCATCACTAAATATTATTATCAAATAAATCAATAAAATTTTTAGTCGTATATGCAAACTCAAAAGGTATTAATAGCATGTGAAACTGAAGTGTTTATTGAAAAGTTTTCATCAATTTGCTAAGAGTTCGTCATTCGTTACGTTAATATTTATTCCAAAAATTGAGGAAAGTGTTGAATAAAAGCATAGAAAAGAGCGAAGTATATTTCAATAGTAATAATATAAATCGTAAATAATTCAATTATTTAGCCAAAATTGTAATTCGTGATTTGTCTATTGGTATAGATTTTCTTGTAGTAGTTTCTAACATATCATCTCAGTGTTTTTGTTATTGTTTTGGATTTAAAGAAAAAATAAAATAGACGAAAAACGGCACTAAGAATGCTAAAAGCAAGGGAAGGGCGAATGCAATTACTATTAAAACAATTTATTATACAGATATATATATTAGTTATTTAGCTTTGATTTCAAGGAGTTCTAAGCAATTGAAACGACTTGAAATATTATAGAAATCATATGGTCTTAAAATGGGGTAAAGAATTACAAAATTTTTCTTAGGATTCTGTTATGTTTTCACAATCTATATAAAATAAAAAAGCTTGTATGAAATATTTTCCCCCTTTTTGTACGATCTTAAATTAATTATACTTATATAAAAAAATATTCAGAAACATATAGTTAATTATTATATAATTATTATACGTGTCTAAATAGTATCTTCACCAGGACGATTTTCAAAAAAAATTTAATCCTATTTATAATATTTATTGGCACTGGACACTTCCAAATTCTATCTATTTTGCAGCAAAATTTTGAATTCATTTTATACGTCCTAAAATCCCAAGGCTTGAATGCAATAATAAGCACGTAAAAAACTAAATATCATTTTCAGTAAAGACATTAAATGAATTAGTAAATATTTTATATAGAGATAGACCTACAAACAAATTTGTAAGCACAGATAAAAATTTTTCAACAATTTCACTGAAAAACCCCTGTTTTAACCAGTAAAAAAAATTTCCAAATCTATAAAACTATTTGCCTAAAAATATTTACAAACTCTAAAAAAAAATTATTTAGTGAATCAAATAAAAATATTTACCGATTGTGTTGTAATATATCAAACCAACTTTTTGTCTGAGTCAGTAAAACTTTTTTTTTAATATTTTCAAGTTTTAAATAATAATAATAACTGAAGCTTAGAATAACGTTTGCTGATTTTTTTGTGATATATTAGACAAACTTTTCATTTTAATTTATAAAAATTGCTTAAAAGTATCCATTAAGCATTTATTAAATTTCACTTTGTTAAATGTGTTCAACTTTGTCTGTTTATCTTAAGACTCTAAAAAAGAATAAATGAGAACTAACGCAAAAATCTTCAGTAAACAAACTTGTTACAATTTTCGTTTGATACAATTTGTATAAATTCCGACATCGTACTCTTTTTGCTATTCTTGTTATTGTTGTGATTTATGTATATGTCGTCATGGTGGTTGGTTTTTTGACGACAAAGAAAACTGGTTTTTGTTGTTGTTTTAGTGTTTGCGTTCTCAATAAAGTCAAACAAACAATTCACTGATTCAATAAAGAAAATTTTTTTAAAATGAAATTTTGTTTTAGATAAAAAATTTTTTTTTGTGATAAATTTTTTCTCTGTGTATCCATGTGTTTGCTAAAACATTTTATGGGCCTTTAGCCAATTTTGAAATTTTGAAATTCTCAGAAGCAAATGTTAGTTTTCTTGGCTTGCTTTGTATTTTGAATGTGAAATCCTATATAATTTTAAAATTTCATTGGAAATAAATCAATAATCAACGATTTTATAGCATTAAAAAAACATCTAATATGCACAAAACATGGCATAACATGCAAAAACCATTCCAAAACAAATTTTAAATTGTTAAAAACTACAAATAGATTTAAATTATATTTACGAAGTCTTTATCATAAATGAAAGCTTAAAATAAAAAAAATTATTTCAAATTATTATAACTCGCTAAACAGACATATACAGCCATGTCACAGAGTTCAACTCCGTTCCGAAACGCAATTCAATCCACCCCAAGATGTCAAGCCCTAACCGGAGTAACCGCAGCATACCAGCGCCGCCAACGGTCTGGACACACCTGACACATTTGAGTATTTTAGTTTTCATTTTAGATACCAGCTGCCACGAAAATGGAGTGGATTAAATTCCTTTTCCTAACGGATTTGAACCCTGTGACATGGCCGATAGACCTTTTTCCACCTTCTTATAAAATGTGCCACTGTGCGAATGTGATAAATAATATGCATGGAGAGGCCAAAAAGAACATACGTAAGTGACCAGAGGCAAAAGCAACACCGTCCTTTCAATTACCTAGAGATAAAATATCAATTAATTAATTTTACTGCTGTGTATACTGTTTAAAATTCATTACAAAGTCTTTTAATCTTTTTTAGAAGCCGAAACAAAAACACTGTTTTTCATTTAACCCGTATTTGCTGAAATACACTTGTGGTTTTTTGTTTTTGCTAAAATGTTGCAAAACAATAAATAACAAAATTTGCTTCAAACTTTTTGTTCATTGTCCTTTTTGTGATTTCCTGTCAGTAACACTCTTATCATGAAGTTGTTGCTTGTTAGTATGTGAACAAATGAATTTCTTTACAATGATTTCATTTTTTGCTATTTTGCCACCAGAGTTTTCCATGAAATCAAGCCTTTGAATGCAAGACAAGTGTTAAACTTTAAAAGGTAAATTGGAAAATGTTCAATACCACAAACAAAAATGTGAATTACAATGTTTAATTAAAGATTTAAAATATTTACATAATTAAAATTAAAATATTTGAGGACAATGCAA
The DNA here is from genome assembly GCA_956483635.1 of Panzeria rudis. Classification (NCBI taxonomy): domain Eukaryota; kingdom Metazoa; phylum Arthropoda; class Insecta; order Diptera; family Tachinidae; genus Panzeria; species Panzeria rudis. The sequence goes on along the minus strand of OY101450.1, from coordinate 125,489,033 downwards.
ACATAAATAAATGCTCAATTTTTGAGATGTAAGGCAAGTGGAAAGTTTTTGTTTTGCTAATAAAACTCTTTTTGTGATATACAAATTGTGGTCGAATATAAGCATACTTATTTTCTTTGAAAGTTATTGGTTTTAAATGGAATTTATTTGTTAAGGCATTATTTTAGCATTTGCACACATTTTTTAATTGTTTTATTTTTATTAAGAAAACAATAGCTTACTAACTTATTATCAAATTATAATTATCGAGCCATAACCGTCAAAAAAAAAGCTCAAGCGACATGTTTTTCGAAAATCGTTTTTGCGAGTATAGCAAAACTAGTGTCAAAAGCTGCAAGGATATCAATGAAACGGTTAAAGCACAGCTTGATAGCGATAATAATTACTAGTTGTGAAATAATTTCATTTAGTTAATTGATTTTTCATGGCATCAATAATATCTTAAAATATCCTAACCCCTACAAACATTAACATTACACATAACAGCCCACTACAATCCTATATATTTAAACCAAGGATAACTAAAAAACACTTCTCCTGTAAAATTTACTTTATGGCGCTTAAGCTTTTTGGCGGTTATAGCACATTATTATTATTATAATTTGACTCAATAACTACTTATTTTTGTTTAAGAAGTTCAAAAAATAAGGGATACCTCTTATAAATGTACTTACATTGTCAGAGCAATTAACTATTTATTATTTGACTTACTTGAAGCTAAAAATTAAGTAGTCAAATAGATATAAAAATTAAATTTTTTTTATACAAATTATATTTTATATATTATTTATATTTTTTCACACTTTTTTTTACCCAGCTGGTACATGAAGTGTGCTATTTCCGATTTAAAAACAAGTTCTTTACTCACTCAGCTATTGTTGACTTATAAGTTTAAGCGCCAAAAATGAATTTTTATATACAAAAACATGTTAACTTAAAAAGTGTTTGTCTACTTATTTTACTAAAACATAACAACAAATTGTAACTACTTTCAGGTAGTGCGATAAATATATACTAATTTGACTGACTAAGTAGTAGCTATAATTTAGAGCATAGTAATAACTACCACTCATTAATTTGTTGTCCATTAAAAGGGTACTACCGACTACAAAAATTCCAAAAGTTTTTCCTGGGTACGGCAGTATTTTTATTAGTGTTGCAATAGTTTGTTTTTAAAGATATTCAACTATTGCAGTCATAGTAATAAGTGATAAAAATTTGTATTTTTATGATCAATTATAATCAAAATATGGTCGCATGTGATCACAACATAATTTTCAACGGGTCACTGGAACAAATTTTTGTCTTGCAGAAATCGTTTATCGACTATCAGAAAACCTGAAATACTTAAGACTTTAATATTAACTAAATCAGAATTGCAGCATACAGTAAGGGGCTATTCACATATTACGTAACGCTATTTTCGGAGTTTTAATACCCCCCCACCGTAATATGTCAATAGCCTCTAATACATTAAGCTTGTACGTATTAATTGAACTTGGGAACTAATTTAAACATCTTCCTAGTGTTAAGGATAGTAATAATATAAAGGTAAAATTTGGAGCTCGTGCTATCTTTAATAAAATTATGTTTAATTATTAAAAAATATTGCATTAGTTTGCTAAAAGGTAACCAGACAATGTTTGCCACAACCATAATATAGGAGTCGTAATCATACCACAACTATATTTGTCCTCTATGTGCTTATTCTCGGTAAGTGAATCCAAAGAAATGCTTCAGCCAAAAGCAAAAAAGTATTAGAAATAAACCGTATGTCGCATGGTATACTCCCAGTGGGTGCTGTTGGCTGAGTTGCTAGCGCGTTCGACTACAAACCCTGAGGTCTTGAGTTCAAGACTTGTTTCAGGCAAGCCAACAATATCATGCATTTTTCTCATGTGCATTGGTGTGTTATTGTGTTGTTTGTTATTGGACTGTTAAAGTGATGAAGGTATAGCAATGATCACTTGATTATTAATACTAATATATCCTAATAACCTTTACAGCACCCTCCTTCGTCGGTATTGTAGCAGAACTATCGCCGAAGTAAAAAAACTAATAAAATGGTTATGCAGTTCCAAAAACAAATTAATGCCTCTACTTGACACCAGATGGGCTTGCAATACTGCTCTACAAAAAACGCGCAATAGCAGAGTTGTAAATTAATTAAGGTTGCTATCTCTCTCCCACTTCACCGCCTGTTCCCAAAGAAGGTAACACATTAATTAATTAACTGATAGGCATATATCGCCTGATTGTGTTACTTCTCTATTAAAAAGAAAAAACAGCTTTCATGTTTTTTGAAGCACTAAAGATATAAAGCGCATCATAATTCGCTTTAAAATATGATCTTGAATAAAAAAGTATTTGCTTTTTACTTATATAAAAGCTTCGTACAAAAGCCACACAAAAAAAATGATTTTATAGCGCTGATCCAATGCAGTTTTTTAAGCGAGAAAGAAAAGTAAGTTTATTTCAAGTTCTTGGTGCCGTTCTGCAAGAGTGTTTTTATCCGAGGGGTTGGTACGTTGGACTTCAAACCTGAAGGACCTTAGTTCAATACAAGTTGAAGTCAAAATAACATACAGTGGGTAAAAATATAATATTAATAAAAATAAAATTACGAAAAAATAAAAATTCAAACTGGCGTTAAGGTCCCCAATCCACACCGAACTATCTTTTTCATATATTTTCAGTTTTAGTGCTGAAAATGTTGAAAATTTTCAGCGCTTCAAAAATGTAATACTCAAATGTAATGAACAAAAATGTAATACTCAAAACCGGGAACTCGCCATACAAAAATCAGCAGTGATATCAGCAGGTTTGTCAGCGATACTTTTACTCCATAATAGTAGGAACCTGCTTTATTGGAAGCAATTTTTTTTACTGGGCAGTGGTTCCAATTGGATGAAAATTCTGAGTAGTTAAGGTGAAAAGTTTTTTGCTCCTATTCATTTCACACTTAATATTTTGCCTTTGTTTTTTGAGGTCATTAGACTGGTCTGATTTTTCTAGGAGTGACAGTTATTTATTTCTGCATCGAACTTAATTTGTTAGTTTTGACTCATGTACCCCTTGGCTTCTTAGCACTCCTATTAGCATTCATTTTCTTTAAGTAAGAAATGCGTTAGAGAGTATTCACTTTTCTTTATATCCTTTCTTCTTTTCCCTATATTATTTCTACTTCCACGTTGGCATTAAAGCTGAATTCACCCATTGTGCTCGAACAAAATTTTTGTCCGGACAAAATTTATTTCATTTTTAATTTGACGTCTGTCTCAAGAAGAGAACATCAAGCTACGTATAAAATAAACTTTGTACGGACAAAAATTTGTTCGGACAAAATTTGTGAATTCAGCTTAATTTTTCATCATCCTATAAATCAAAACCACACACAAAAAATTATTTTTGAATTATTTTGAATTATTTTTTGAATTTGAACTTGTTTTTTGTTTAATTCAGGACCTATATATAAATTTGTATATTCAAATACAAAAATTTGTTTGAAATAATCCACCGATTTTTCCAATTAAAATAATTATGTTATTGAACAAAATTTTAACCAAAGTCTCAAAAAAATGTTTAACAAATTTAAATATTTTAAGAAAGTACATACCCGTATATGGCAAACAATGTCGTTTACTAGAACAAAACGCATAAGAAATTTTCGACATCTTGAAAATGTTATTTTTCTTTAGAATATAATAACCCCAAAATATTTTCTGTTCTATTTTGCTTTAAAAATAAAAAGTTGTCAACATTACTATCAAAATTAAAATCTAACAAAACTTTTGTTGTAGAAGCGGACAAACACATTAATAACATATAAAAATAATTCCAAACAAGGGGTTGATAAAAAAGTATTTTCGGTATATTTTTTTGTGTGCAAATGACAGATGAAATTTTTTGTCAAAGTAATATTCAATGCATATTTTATTAGTTTTATGTTTTCCTAGAACACACTACTGAGTTTAAGCAAGATTAGCTGTACACAACAAGTTTTCAATTCATTTTTAAAACTCTAGGTAACGTTCAATACATTTTTTAATTGTTTCCTCAGCTAACAATATTTGATAAATTCATAAAGCTTTTAAATATTTAGGATCACTACCGTACGTTCTTCTTATATATGATGTTAAATTATTAGTAAATCATACTAAGAAACAGTAAGGTTCAATACACTAAATTACGGACAACAACAAATGAAATAAGGTATTTCGCTTTATCTTATTTTCAAATTTTTACTATATATACAATATAGTATATAAAAGTAATTGCCAATATTTTAACACCTTTATAAATTTATTGTCGTACTGTAATACAATTATAGTTGCTTAATGTGAAAAAGAGACAGCACTCAATTTAGAAAAGTCATTTTGTATGAAAATATAATAAATACTACTTTCGTTCTTTATTTTTAATTCATAATATAAAAAATTATACATACCTTTATTTACAATCACGCTAAAGTTGATTTCATATTCAAATTCATGTGTTCTTAGAATAAAACATTTCACTGTACTTTCAAATGACACGAAAAACCATGGCAAATGAGAATTGCCATTATGCGTTATTTAGAAATTTTTTAATTCTCAAAATAAGTCTTGAAGAACGAATCGAAGTCCGCTAGAAGCAAATATGTATTTAAATAACATCCATATTTCTTTGTAAATAAATATTCTCATAACTTCATATTTATTTAATAAATTATATCTCGTTTGCAATTTAATTTCACATCCTTGCTGTGCCATCTTTACCAATTGTAAATTTAACAAACTATTCATTTCAACTTCATCGTCTTGCTGTAACTATTTGTTAAAATGGAACACAATGCCGAGAATATATTTCCAATTTGCACAAACATGCATAAGCATGCATTTAAGGACATTCATATATGTGTATCAATTTTAACAAGCTCCTTACTGTATGATGCATTTTGTAAAGAATAAATATTTCTTTCTGGTACCTGCATCATCTCTGTTAGAGAACAATAATTTATTTTTGTAAAGAATATTTGAAAGAGAAAATTTGACAGATGCAATATCATATTTATACTTTCACTTTTTTTCTTTTGAAAAATAAATTTTCAAATTATTTATTATAAATAAAAGAGCTTATTTGTTGTTTTATATGAGTAAATAAAAGTAAAGCAGCTTTCACCAACAAGAGAAAAGTGTCACTTTAAATGTGTCATGAGTATTTAAAGAAATAGTTTGCAATAAATCTACAATTGAAGTAATAGAGTTTGTAAAACTAAAGGAAAAAAAGTATGTATTGAAAAAAGTAGATAAATAAATATTAAAGTATATAGTACATATTACAATATACATATCGCTCATTTACTTCAATAGTGTCATAACACATTAAAACTATAAAAAGAATTTAAAGTGTTCATTTTACATACAACTTATTGGAAAAATAAAAATACACATTTCTCTCACGCAGTGAGTATAAAAGATATTTTTATGAAATTTTTACACTATATAAATCGAACAGTAGTATTTAGAAACTTTTTGATAGAGACAAAAATTTTAATTTTCCTTCCCTGGCTAATATGCTACTACATTTTTAAAATTGTTCTTTTTCAGTGCCACTGGACTATGGTTGCGTATGGCTTACACTTGTTAATACTCATAAGTTTTGGTATATCTACACTCTAAAACATTACTTCAAATTGTCTAAATTTGTGTTGAAAATTTCTGCTTGTCTAAAATTACATCGATTTTGTAGTTATTTTATTAAAGAAAAAAGACTTCAAATTAAACATATTTAGTCCAAGTGGAAAAAATTTAACATAAAGTATAATACGGCTATGGCTGAATGATAGATGCGTCAGACTATCAGTCAGGAGGTCGCGGTTCAAACCAACACGCAGCCAATCACATTTTGTTCAAAAATAATGCGTGTGTAACTTACGGTCGAAAGTAGTCTGTAAAGTGTTGCCTACTATTATCGACCTAATTTTCAACAAAAGTGTTTTAGAGTGTACATAATTAATAGGCAAGACCATTCTCTGTGAGGGAGCTTATGCTCCGATTATTATACAACAGTTTTCACCAAATCAATACAAAATTACAAATATTTATTCACGAACGTGCACCAACCATATATTGTTAAAATCCGTTCAATAAAGCACCTAAATGGAAAAAATCACTAAAATTTAAAAAAATCGCTAGTATTACCAAAATCGCAGAAAAAAAACATAAAAAAACCTAAAAAGTAAACAAATCTCCAAAACTAAAAAACCCAAAAAAAAATGCAAAAACCAGAAAAGCGCTATAAACGGAGATAAAGTATAAAAACGCGCAAAGCGCCAAGAGTAAAAAATCGCCAAAAACGAAAGAAATTGCCAAAATGAAAAAAGCTGTAAAACGAAAAAGCACCAAAACGAAAAAGCCGACGAACTAAAGAATTGCCAAAACTAAATAAAGCCGAAACGAAGAAAATTGCTAAAAAGCCCTAAAGCTAAGAAAAATCCCAAAACAAAAAAATCGCCAAAACGAATAAAGGCTATAACGAAAAAGGTACCAAAATGACAAAAAACGTAATAACTACGAAAATCGCCGAATTTAAAAATAAATCGCTAAAAAAATAAAATAATCACAAAAACGAAAAATGCGCCAAAACTAAAAAAAATCGCCAAAATGAAAAAAAATCACCAAAAAAAAAAAACGCGAAAACTAAAGAAAATTAAAAAAAATCGAAAAAATTTGTTAAAACGAAAAAAAGCTAAAAATAAAAAATAAAAAATAAAAGCAATTAAGAGCCCAAAAACAGAAAACCGTTAAAACGAAAAAAAAATTATGTATATGGTGTTTGAAGGGAATGCCTTGTGTGATGATGTCCTTAATTTCAGTACAGGGAAGTTGCATATAATATCGGAAATCACTCTTGGTAGCATACTTGCACCTCTAGGATATAAACTATCATTTTCTGCTACAAATAATAAGAGTCTTCGTCAAACATTTAGGAGATATAGTAGTTTTGATTTACCTGCCTTTTGTTTAAGCGCACTTTTGACTTAACTGCACAAAATTATTAATTTGTGTTACTATTCTTTAAAATCCCATACAAATTCGTTTTTTAAGTGCACTTTCTGTACCTGCACTTTTAAGATAAATGCTTAAAATTTTGGAAATTTAAAAATTATTTTCATACAAAATATCAATGTTAGCTGCACTTTGACTTAACTGCACAAAATATGGTTTTTCTGTAATTTTTCTTCAAAAACCTTTTTTAAGTGCATTTTGTATACCTCCAAATTTACCATATTTTTTGGATGTTTTAAATTATTTTCATATAAAAAATCAAAGTTAGCTGCACACATTAAAAAAATGTGCTGGCCACTTTTTCTTAATAATATAATTTAACATATTTTGCCTACATGTCTGACGTCAGAAAAATCTGAAACTTTACCAAACAATCAAGCGAGTTATCTAAAACTACCTTCGACATTTGGCAGACTAGTCGCCAATTTTATGGTATGACGTTTGGGCACATTTTCTGAACTATTTGTTATCCGATTAATGTTAAAATAGTCTGCACATTATCGGAAGGCAATTTAATTTCCTTTAAGACGTTGTGAGAGAATATTCTGCAGATCGTCTGACCTACGACTTTTCATCCGTAACTTCTACACATTGTCCGACATTGTAATAGCTCTCATTTATCTCTGGAGAGTTTATGCATAAATGTGTAGGTAAATGTTTTCGGATTAGCTTAAAACTTTTTGATGTGCGAATTTTATATGACATTTCTAATAAATTTTTGATTTTATCTCCGACTTTTCTGTGACATTAATACGACAGGACGTACAAAGCAACAAAAGTGATGTTTTGCCATAACTTTTTCCGATATTGCTTAGACATGTTGAAAAATCCTATAAAATATCGACAGAAAATTGTTCAGAACTTTTTTTTAGACTTTTCAGCAAAGTTTTCAAAATTTTCACTTGTGTGATTATCACTTGTGTGATTTTCAGGCCGAGTTCGGACAGAATTCGGCAAAAAAAATTCGCAAATATAAAGAACGCTTTGCTTTAGCTGCACTCTTGGACAGGAAACCACAATTGTATACCTGCACATTAAGGCAGATAAGTACATTTGAGATAACAGCATTTTTGACTTATCTGCCCAAAAAATCGTGCAAAGTTGATTGTGCAGCTAAGTCGAAATTACTGTACATATATTATGTATAAGTATGTATTTTTCAAATGTACCATAAAAAAAGAACTACTTTTACTTATTTCTTAATTTATTATTTGTAGATTAATTATGAACTAAAATTTATTCAAAATACATACATTTGAGATTTAAATATAAAAAATAAATTGACAAATAAATAAACGTACACACAAATCAACTTTGTTTATTTTTCTTGTTGAAGCAATAGATACGTTCGACTACCCAAGAGTTTTTACTATTATCAAGTGGATTTATTGAAAAAGTAAGCAAACAGGCCTACTAATAGTTTGTATTTTATTTTCATGTTTGTTTTATACACTCTCAGAGAGTGTCACTGAGTAATTTTGTTCATTGCTAGACAAGTTTCCTACAGTTTTTAGTATTGCATATCTGCTACTGTGTAGGAAATGTAAGTTTCTTATATTTTGTTCTTTTTGTGTTACATATTGCAGCATATATCATACATAGACATGCAAGAGCTGCAAAGTATACAATAGCAGTTTCCTATGAAGAGTGATTTCCGCTAATGCTATTTCTTAAGAGATTTTCATAACGTTGGATAATTTTTTTCTTGTGAACCTTAATGAAATTATATACATCTAGATTACGGACGATTGTGTCATCCGTGGGTCATACTAGTTAAACCACTTTTATAATTTAAGCATTTCTAGAATAAAAATAACTCAGAATTTTTTATTTAATATCTTTAAGAAATATCGGTTTTCGTATAAAAAAAAAAAAACAAAATTTTCTTAAAGAAAAAACTAGCTGCTACATTATTAATGAACAAGTAAACAAAATAGATTCATGCTTAGATACCCAAAATTTATGTTTTACGATTAAACTATCTTTCAATAGCAATATTATCAATAAAAAGCTCAATACTGTCTTGGATATTTTTCGGCTATGACTAGTCTCGTTATTTATTTGTCTAATTAAAGTGCTAACGAACGGATGAAAAAATGTAATCACAAAAGGAGGGATGATTTCATACTTTATGTGGCATTTTACGGTTAAATATTATTAGTAAGTGTCTAGTTAAATCAATCAAACTTTTGTAACAAAAAAAAGAAAAAAAAACCAAACATTACTATAATACTTATCAGACGTATAATTAATCATTTTGTTTATGTCTACTAACCGAATTCATAGCGGTTAATGATTGCATGTTTGAGAGTACGGTTAGCTGGCGCAAACAATTGACGAAATAATCCCAACCATTATATTTGACATTCATATTACAATTCAATTTTATATGAAATAAATAAGATCACATTAAGTTTAAAAAGAGAAAAATTTTGTTAAATTGTCTGCTACAGTAAAGAGCAACTTGTCTTACTCAAATTTTACTAGATTGAAGCAAGAGATATAGATTATTTAGTTGGTAAACTATTTTCATCCAAACTCTGTCTCTTGTAACTTTAATTAAAATTGTAATCTAATTAAATGAAAATTCCCTTAAAAACCAGTCTACTTTTATTCATTTAAGTTCATTTGATTTTTAATGTTAAAACCTAATTGATATAAACCCTTTAAAAAAATAATTTACCCTTGTTCCTGCTATTCTGTAAAAACAAATGATTTTTGTTTTATCTTTAAATGAGCAAACGTCATGTTGAAGGCTTATTATTGTGCACCTATGTGACAGATCAAATATGCTCCAGAAATGACCCAGAGTAGGTTATAAACCAAATTGAAAAGTTAAATTTTCCATTTTTAGAAATTCGATTACACCCCAAAAATCGAAAGTTATCGATAAAATTATATTTTTGGGACGGACAAACAAAATTTTCACTGCGTTATTTCTGCACCGGTTTTAAATTTTTAAACTGTGTCGAATAGAGGAGGTCTTAAGCTTTCTGCGTGTATTTAAAATATTTTATTCCGACTAATATTTAGTGGAAATATTTTCAAAAGAAAATTTATTATTTTTTTTAGTTATTTCCGATTTTTTCCACTTTGGCTACACTCGACTGAGAAGGAGATACACTCTTGTTCTCCGGCGAAATCGGGTGAACAATCACCTGGCACCCGTCTGCTAGGAGACCAACAACTCCCACAGAATAAATCGGTTTCTTTTCACTTAATGGCTTAGACTTTTCTGAATATTTATCTAAGTGTTCATCACGTGTTCGTCACAAAATTATCTTTAACTTATAGCCGGAAAACAAAAGTACACAATTGGCCAATTCACAACCTGTTGTATGTATTGTAGAAATATAAATGTTGTTGGTCATTTCCACATAAATATATGCTTAGAAACATTTTTATTTGAAAATTATTTGCAAACAACATTTATACGATCTATGTACAAGATCTACAATAGGTTGTGATTGTTGTAAATGTTTCATCTTAATGGAGCCATTTAAAATGATAGTTCTTGAGAAAAATTTCTAAAACATGCTTTTTAAGTTGATGTTAGTTTTTGCCTTGTTCCTAGGAATATTAATCATGCCGAATTCTTTCTGAATTAAACGTTACGAACCTTAGCCTAATAATCAATTTAGATTCATAAGCAAATACGTTCGAAATAATCATATTAATGCTTTTTTAAACTTTTAAGTCCTGCATCTCAATAAATTTTTAACCGATCGGCACAATTAGTATATTGGTTGAAAGAAGAGAAAGATATCTATGCAACAGCTATTTTATTCCGATGAACCATTCTCAGAATTCTCGCCAATAAACGAAAAAACAAAAAAATGCACTTATTTTTAGGGAAAATCGAGAAAACGCGCATTAAGAAAAATAATTGAATTTTATATTGGTGTTCATCCACCCTAAATTAGATTAGAGCAGGTTTTTTTAACCTTCATGTGGCCGGAATTAAGAAGTTACGCAAGTGATCGGAAGTCTACATTTGTAGCATGTACTCGTAAGTTTTTGTATAGAAAACTATGTCCGTATCCCAGCAAAACTTGGTAATGAGTTGTCATTACCTAACAACATACTTTTCAACAGGGTAATCGTACGGCGACACGGCAATCGTAATTTCTACGCCTTGTCTGCTCTAGGGTATCACAAAGGGACCGAACCAACGGACCCAAGTGAGTCATTTCTTTAGTCGTGACTGCCATCCTAACCTAACCTAACCTAACCTACATACGGTCGGAATTACTTTACATAAGTAGTTTAGGCTGCCAGAATTCTGAACCCATCGACCAGGACATTTATGCAAATGCATGGTTTTTGTGGTGATAGATGAAGAGGTATTGACAAATTATCTATGCGAATCATCAAATTTTAAGTACTTTGGCATCGATTTGTAGTTGCATATTTTTGCATATTTTGGTGGTAAGAGCATATTTGTGCATATTTTGGCAATAAATCCATATTTTTGGAGTAATCAAAAAAATTTTTAATGCATACTTCTCAATTTTTGGAAAAAAATATTAATAGGCCGATTATGGATGACAACTGAGCCTCAGTTGGGTTACCAGTTGCTGAAAATTACACTCCTGATGGCAACTGGCAACTGAGAGCTATCAACTTTATGCCATTGAGAGATGCGCACAATTTAATCTTGACAGAAGCTACCGAGGGAGAGAAATAGCCATCTGCTCAGATAGTCAGGCTGCCATCAAAGCACTCAGCTCGCATGAGTTTACCTCTAAGTTAGCTTGGGAATGCCGGATTAATTTAAATCAGCTAAGCAGCATGAATAAGGTCACACTCTGCTGGGTTCCTGGACACGCCGGGGTAGTAGAAAACGAAAAAGCAGATAAATTGGCCAGGAGGGGGGCAAATACACCGATGATCGGTCCAGAACCGTTTTGCGGACTTGAACTGGACAAAACCCGGGAAGATATATCGATGGAGATCAAGAGGACTAGAGAAAATCTCTGGCTCAATCTCCCTGGATTGAGGCATGCAAAGCTATTGATTGGAACATATAACCAAAACCGTTTCATAGCTCTCATGTCCCTGAGTAAAAACAATCTAAGAATGGTCACAGGCTTCCTCACAGGCCATTGCAGACTGAGAAAACATCTCAACAGACTTGGCATTGAGAGCAACAATCTGTGCAGATTCTATGATTACGACGATGAAACTCCAGAGCATATTCTAAAGAAGTGCGAAGCGTTATGCCACAGAAGATATAGCCAATTGGTCAAACACCTATTGGAGGATTGGGAACTACCAACACTCGACCCACTGGCAATCTTGAGATTCCTCAGGAGAGTGGGTCTAGATGAGGTGCTCTAGCACATGGCAGGGGATACAATAGATCTACTTAGGTCACAGTGTCTTGTGTTTTTCATTAACCCTTAATTCATTCAATTCATTCAATTCAATTAAGTGCCTTTCTGGCAACCATTAATTTTCAGTTGCTGACTGACAACGCAACTAAAGCTCAGTTGCATTAAATAATAGACCCAATTATGTTTGTTTTATATTTCCTTCTCTAATAATAATAAAAACTTAAACAAAAATATTTTCATATTATTTTAGTTTTGGTACTTTCTTTGATGCATATTTTTGCGCATATTTTTCAGTTTTAGGTGCATTTCTTAAGCGCTTAAAATAAATTTTTAGTTGCATGAAAGTCCGAGCCCTGCATATCACAAACGAACGTACAACAACACCTTATATCTGTGGTAACAACCCTTAACTGCTTAAGTCGTTTTCAAAAATTTTCGGGCGAGCTGTTTAAAGTGTCAAAAACTCGCATCAAGTCAGTCGTCAGTTTGTTTTTCCTTAACTTATTTATAGATAACTGTCGTCTTAAAAATGTTACAAACTTAAAAAATGTTCAGCGAGTTGATTTAGACATGAATGTACTCGATCACACCAAAAATTTAATTTTTTCCTAACTCGACTTAAGCTGTTAACGATTGTGACCACATATATATTCCAAGAAGTAATCATATAAAAATAAACAAATTTTTATTTTGATACACATGTATCAACCATCAATATATATTTCAAATTTATGTCCAACAAATAACAATAGATACAAAATTTAACATGTAATTCATACATAAAAAACAATAAACAAAGATAAAAAATTCATTTAAAATTACAAGAGGCGACAATAAACACATGGGATGGCGAGGCCACCTGTGTTTATTTCATAGAGTAGTTGAACGACATAAGCTCCAGGCAACAGATGCTGGTAAAATTGATTCATGTAAACAGCGGTATAACAAAAATCAGCAGAAATTATATTTTTGTCTGCATTGACCTGTATCAAAAAACCAGGACAATTTAAGAGTGGACCAGGACACCAGTTTTATATGTCTAAAACCAGAACAATCCTGGAAAACCAGGACGTATGACAGCCCTAGAGTAGTTAAACAATTACTTACTAGTAGTTAAACAAGACATTTATTCCCTTATTGGCAGAGTACTAGTGGATCTGCTTATCATAGAAACGACAAAGAGTTCAACCCCTGGGGAAGCAAAATAGATTTTTTTTTAATTGTGTTCATGTTTGTGAAAAACCAGTTTTAAGACCGTAACAAAATAGTTGTGCAGTAGCCTAGTGAGTAAAACACTTGTTATAAAATAACACAATAACTGAAAACGGCATGAGTTCAATGCTTTGCAGAGACATTTAATTTTTATTGCATTTTGTGTATTCAATGCCTTCTAAATATTGAAATTTATAGCTTGTTGTTTGTAGTTCAATGTAGTAAGTGCTTGCCTGCAGTGACATCGCCGTGTTAAAGTAATTGGTAAAAATTCCAAAGTAGAAGTAGTATTTTTTCAATGTTTTGTCCCCAAGGCTTGATATGGATTTTTGCAGTTTGGCAATACCAGTAAGATATCCTGAAACTATATACATCAGCAAAATTACGCTCAAACGATAGCCGAGTTTGAAAACATTTCTATTTTAAATTCTTTGATTATTTAAAGCACAGATATAGAAACGTTAAGCATTCTTTTCGAAATAATCAATATATCGTTAGCTGAATTGCAAAATCACCTAACTACACTTTTTTAAACTTTATTGCAGGGAGAAAAAACTTAATAAAATACTTCAAGTGACTGAAGTAAAGTCTCTTTATTTTCGTTATTAATTTCGGGAGATTTTATGATAAAGGTTTGCAATTTTAGAGCATGCGTTTTGATGTAACACCGAATAATTAATTAAAAAAGCGATTTCCAATTTTTTGTTAGTTGCGTCGTTTGGCATTTCAGCTGACGCTATGTTTCAGAAAAATATTTTTAACATCAACTTTTTTCACAAATATGCGAAATTATGGCGAATGCCATAATCTCAAACTAAGAAAACTCGATCAAATCAAGCGACGATTAGGCCCCAGATCATAAGACTGCGAATATAAAAGAAACTAATTGACAGTCTAATACAACATTTCGCCACGATTTCTAACAGATTCCAAACAAAAAATTAAATTCATGTTGCACTGTTGCTAATGCTGACTTTAGACGACATGTATTTTACATCTGACTTGTCAAATTTCCCACTGCAAAAGTTGTACATGCCGTGTGAAACATATGAAACATTGTGAGATGACATTTACAGAAGCAAAGTCAGATGAAAAATTTTCAATTAGAGCGTGTTCTATTTTCATCTGACAAGGTATCTGACATCAGCTGTATTGAATTACAAAATTGTGGTTTGGCTGAAAAAAGATTAAAAAGCATAGTACGCTGTATATATTTATGAAAATTGTGCAAAAACTCAGCTGTTGTGAACACTTAGAGGTTATGTCAGATATAATTGCACATGTCATGTGAACGCAAAAATTATAAACCATCTGTAAATTGACAATTTTGACAAACATACGAAGCTACATATGTCTCACATATCTGACAAGCCATATGTAAAAAACATGTCGTCTAAAGTCAGCATAATTAGGACCGAATGTATGGTATCATTACGTATAAGTAACAAAGAAATTGGTGAAAATGCATATAACGTATACGCAGAGGGCCACTTAAAGAGAATGAAACAAATAGACTTTTAACAAATTTACCACAGGATATTGGTTTTGAGGCCATCTTATTTTATAACTAACATCAACTGACATGCATATGAACTCAAGCGGCTACATCAATTTAAATTTTATTTTTTTTTAAAGAGATGACTTGATCTAATCTTCTGGCCAGCGATGCCATTTTTAGCCTTTTCTACGATATTACAAAAAACCATATTACATACCGTAATTTTTTACGATATGACAACACCATGTATGGTTATGTTACTGTTGTCATATCGTAAAAAACTTACGATATGACAACACTAACAACACAGTATGTCATATCGTAAAAAAGGCTAAAAATGGCATCGCTGGTTCCGGCATATTTTTAAAGAAAATCGGCCCAGCCTCTTTCAAGTAATAATCCATTTTTTCGCAGGGTTTTAAAAGTTGTAATTTAATATTATTTTTATGTTAAAGTTTGTAACATCCCTGCGGAAAATATTATACCAATTGCTTTGAACGTACTTGTCCTAAGACTGGTGAAAATGGGAGTGGTATAAAATGTTCCTGAATCATGAAAAGAGAACATATCTGCTTAAAGTACAATAAATTAAGTAGTATTAAAGAAACCACAACAGAACAAGTACCTTAACTTTGGGCTTAGAACCTATCACGGAGTATCTTAATTATGTCAATTGAAGCCCACCCCCCACAATGACCACGGAATGTCAAAGCCAACGGTCCCTTTCATATAAAGTTCCAGAAGTCGAACCGTTTGCTAGGAACAAGTCGCGAGACCTGCGTCGTAGCAGGTTCTCTCCCTTCGAGGGATTTTATTTGATTTACGTTAATTAACTCCAACGTAGACGATAGAAAATAAAAACGTTTCATTTGGACATCGTCAAACCGCCTTTTCCGTGTTAATTTGCATCTTTTTAGACTAAGGTTGTTTGCAAGATATAAATTTCGTAGTTTAAAGTTTAATTAACTAAAACTCCTTTCCTACATACATGATTGTTGATAACATCTGATACACTTTATATAAAAAGACATTGTGAAAGAAAATAATATTCAAATCAACGTTTTTTTTTTGTAAACAAAAGAGAGGATACAACAACCGAATAAAATTAAAAACTTTTAAGCCGGTGTAAACAAACCAGTCACTTCCCTAAACTCTTAACCGTGTCAGATTAAAGAATGCAGGATCAAGTCTGAATACAATTTGCTGTTAATAGCTTGTCTTTTTTTATTGTAGAAGAACTAAAGAGTATGATTATTAGCATTTTAACTTCTTACTTTGCGATGACAGCATCTGCTGTATAGTAGTCACATACGAGTTCTAAAATTAATACAAAATTATGACGTAGGGTAAATTTTAGGCAGCTGCAAGAAAGAACCAATTATTGAATTTTAAATTAAAGAACAATTTTTATTTTGTTAAACTTGTCCTGTTTTGAAAAAAATATAAGCACGCACAACAACTTAATTTCATTTAAATGCAAATATAGATGTATGTGTGTGTGCAATCCCAGTTGCCCAGATTGTCTGGCAAGACATTGTCATCGACAATTCGTTAGCAAATTGTTCTCTGTCGATTAGGTTTTCTAATCGATAATTTAAGGGAAATTATCGTTGACGACAACCTGAGCGACAAATTTTTAGAAGTTGTCCTTTATTGAAAACGTTTGATGACACGATGAATGCCAATGTCTTATGTTTTGTCTGCAGTACAATTATTGAAGACAAGATGAGCGAAAATGTCCAACTTTGTTGTTGACAATGTGAGCAACAGTGTCTTATATTTTATGCTCAATCAGACGTTGTTGAGGACAATATGAGCGACATTGTCTTACATTTTATCCTCAATCCAACTTTGTTTAGGACAACATGAACGAAGCTGTTTTATGTTTTGTCTTCAGTAACATTGTGGAGGACAAGATGAGCGACAACATCTTAATTGTTGTCTCCAATCCAACTTTGTTAGGAGACAGTATGAACCACAATGCCTTACATTTTGTCTTCAATCCAACTTTCTTGAGGACAATATGAGTGCCAATATTTTACGTTTTGTGAAGAACAAGATGAGCGACATTGTCTTCGCTTTGTCTTCAATCAAAATATGCTGGGGACACGATGAGCGACAATGTCTTTGTTTTGAGTTCAACTAAACCCTGTTAAGGACAAACTCTGTTGAGAACAAAATAATCGATAGTATTTGTCTTTAATTAAACTTTACTGAGCACAATATGAGGGATATTGCCTTTTGTTTTATCTTTAATAAAAAAATTTGTATGTCGAATTTTTGCCGTCGATGATTCAGGTGCTACTACAGATAGAAGGTAAGCGGGATATCTTGTAAACATGTAATGACTTAATCAGTCTCATTTCGAATCTCAACTGAGCCAACTCAAACAGCAATAAATAATTAAACTTAAAGTAAATGGAAAGGAGCAAGTAAAAGCTTGAGCATTAAAAATGAAATAAGGAGTGATTTTTCAAAAGGGCTTATTTACACTTCCGAACTTGAACAGACCTAAGAACATCATCGCCTTTGTCATGTTTACCTGTATCCTCCAAATCAAAATCCACTGCAAAGAAGTTATGTTTTCGTGGATAAAAAGCACAGTTTAGTACAAAAGGGGACATTTCCGCCTAATTATTAGAGTTTAATAAAACAAAGGAATTTTCTATAGTCGCTATAAGTGCGTATTTATATTGCTACTACGCGTGTGTTCCACTTCTCTGACAACCGTATCAACCAGGTGTGATAATCACAGACATAGTTATTCACGAAACATTACAATAAACGGTCACATTTTCAAATGTTTCACGACAAAAGGGCACATTTCCAAATGTTTTATATTTAGTTAGTTAATTAAGCTGGATCTACGATCTGTTGTTGGTCTGGGGCTGCTTAATAAACGATTTCCAAGCACTCTGGTCTTGTGCGTGCTTTCTTCAGTTCGTGGTACCAAGAATCTGCATGTCTTCTTTCACTTGGTCCTTTTGCCGGAGCTTAGATCTTCCCTGTCTGCGCCTTCCATGGTAATTGTCGTCTAACACCTTTCTGGCTGAAGCGTTTGGATTCATTCGGCCGATATGGTCCAGCCAACGCAATCTCTGAATTTTGGTGCACTTAACTACGTTCATATCGGGATGTAGCTCATACAGCTCACAGTTCCTTCGACGTCTATACTCCTCGTTAATACAGATCAGCGTCATAAAGAAGCACAGGTAGAATAAGGGTGTTGTAGATTGTTGTTTAAGTTTGATGAGAGGGGGCTCTGCTCTTGAATTATTTGCTTAACCCGAAGTAGCATCTATTTGGCAAAACTATCCTTGGCTTTATTTCGATGACATCATTATTTCTATTAATGACGGAGCCGAGGACGCTGCAAGCATAAGTTTCTTCCTATTTTTCCTAAGTCGCTTCCAATTTTTACTGCAGATCTAGTGTCACTCAGAGTCTTTCTACAAAGACGTACAAGTTTAGAAGGGATCTAATACTCAGACATAGCTTGAACTTTAACGACAATATTAATTGAATCTGCTGTTTTCGTAATCAAAATCTTATGTAGACGTGGTCAACAGGGATCTATTAGAGTGTATTTCTATTTGCAAAAATATACAAGGCTGATTCTCATTCTAAACGTTCATTTTTTTTTGCCTCATTTAATGGTTCCTAACTAAAACATACAATTTCGCAAAACTTTTTTTCGAAACTCAATAGAATTCGGGAGTGGGAAATATTCCTGCGAATTACAGTGAATTGTGCTTTATATATTTAAAAAACTTAGAATTAAGTATTAATATTAAATTTGGAACGATTTTCCGTCATCCCACGTCAAATTTGGTTGATAAGCGGACCCGTTTCGGCTATGAGCCACCTACAGTGTTCTATTGAATCACGTCGGAAAAAAATACAACACTCATTAATATTAAACATTACATTATTTAAGATATTAAATCTTATACGTCTTCACTATCCGCACTCTAAAATCAAACTTTTCATTGTCATGTCACGTCTTTTTCATACTACCCACAGTTTGTTCGTTATATATTCGTCACTCGGTGTCTTCTGTTTAGTCAGCAGTATTGCTTTCTTAGGGCCAAATTCACAGTCATTAATTAACTAATGACAATAGTTTAGTCAATGATATTTGATTCACACTTCTTTGTTTACCATTAGTTAAGCCGTCAAGTGCCATTGGTTAACAATTAGTTAGATGCTTTGGAACATGGTGTAATAAATATACAGGTGGCAGCATAACGTCAGCTGATTATATTTTGCTCTGGTAGTTTTGTACATAAGCAACGTCCAGCACGTGTATTTTTTGACAAGTATTATCCATCGTAGATTTTTGTTGTATTTATTGAACCTGCATACTTATTACACCACGCTTCGGAAATTATTATATGCATATAGCAAACTTTTAGGAGCGAAAAAGTAATATTTGCTCCATTAGCTTGTGTGCTTCAAAATGTTTAAATTGCCGCCTTAGGATGTGAAATATTCTTTAATTCTTTATTTTTGCTTGTTTACTTGATATTCGATAGAGTTACCATTCTTTATCCATATTGAAATTTTTAGTTAAGCAATATACTGTGAGTATGAAGTTTTAGTTAAACAAGAGTTGTCATTTTAGTTTACAAATAATTAACTATTGACTGTAAATTGGAGCCTTACCCTACGTCCATACCTGATATATTTTTATCATAACAAATGTCAAATTTCATCAGCTAACATAAAACAAATAATTTTTCAATATAAAGTTTGACTTTTGTCATGATAAAAATATATCAGGTATAGACGTAGGGCTAGTCATTCTTAGGAAGTGTTGCCACTCCTGCTTGTGGGTACATCTGACGACACTAGCACATTGTTAACAATTGATGACACATTTTGCCATATAATACTATTTAACAAAGTTCACAAAAGTTTTAAATATTTAGAAGTGCAAACCTATGCTGTTATTTTAGTGTGTGTTGTTAATGCAATTTTAATAATTAAACTGAGTAATCAAGCATAATAAAAACTCGTAACGTTCAATACATCAGCTGAAACCAGCAATTAAACAAAAAGTTTCTAATATTTTGCAAAAATTTGATGTATGAAATTAAGAGAACCCAACGCAAATATTTTAAAACCATTATAAATTTAATCTCGTTTTTGAAAAAATGCATAGCTTTTTAATGTGGAAAATTAACACCATGCATTACGGACACGCCATTTTGTATGAAGAGGGGAAAAACAGTAGTCCAATTCACAATCTTGTGCAAATGGTCTTGCATCGTAGCATTTACAAATTGGTATAGTATATTGATACTCACCACTTAACAATTGTACTACACCATTTTGCAAATGCAACGATGCAAGACCATTTGCATTAGATTGTAAATTGGGCTAGTATTTTTTTTCTTTTTAACACATAATAAACAGTCTTACACAGAAAAAACTTATTTACATTTATTTACAATCTATTAAATCATGCTAAAGCAGTTTTCATTTTAAATTTTACGCATTTATTTTATGGAATATTTTTACTACACTTTAAATAGACACGAAAAGAGCATTTGAAATGAGAATGATCCATAAACAAAAAGCCATGGCATATTGTTTTGTAGTTTACAATGCAATAAGTGTTCGTATTATGTTCAATTCAGTACATGTATGTGGATAAATTTAAAGGCATATGCCCGGCCAACATTTACTAGCCAACTTGTTATTTTCTATTAAAAATATATGTATACATGTTTACATACGAGTATTTATACATATATGTAATTCTGCCAACAATAAGAAGTTAAATACAAAATGCGAGCAGCTTTTAAATTACAACATTTAACTTTAATGAAGTTGATAGGAAAAGCTTGCAAAAAGCAAAATTTACACACAAAAATTTCTTGATTTTCATTTTAATATGTTGAATCTCTATTAAGTTTGCTACAAATACATGAGATATCTGAAGTTCTGATAACAATTTCCTTTTAATTACCACACACTTAAAAATCCTTAATCACAATTTGAAATGTTGCCTGGTATTCTGCTGAATGCTTTTATGTAATTTCTTCCTTAATTATATATGGTAGCGACACAGATTGAAAGAAAAAAATGTGGCTTCTTTTTATTAAAACTTTTCTTCTTAATTCTTAATAAAAAACATTGTTTTAAAAGAAGATTAATTAAAATGTTTTAAGTTAAAACTTTAAACAAAACCCATGTACAAAAATTATAAACATGAGTTGCTAATATTTGTTTAATTAATTTTAAGTTTAAACTTTTTTCAACTAGTGTTTTTCTTTCTTTCTTAATTAAACAAACTTAAAGCTGCATTTTAAATTTCATAAGTCCACGATAACTCCCAAAATATTGCCAACTCGTTATATGGGAAGAAATCGCTGTGTGCCATCCATACAGCAGCTAAATATTAGCGATTGAATATTGAATGCCATTTAAATGTCATTTCGAATTCAGGTTACATTGTCTTACACAAAAAGCTCAATCATTTTCGGATCACTGCTGTTGCATAGTAAGAAATAAGAAATCATATTATTAACTTTAACAGTTGCCGATGTTGTACAAGCCACAAGCCACAAGCACTGACCATTTAAGAAGGAAGATTTAAATTTATCACATATTTAAGAGGATTTAGGATTAAAAAAAGGATGTGAGTGATTTAGGAGAAATACTACAAGTTTTTGTAAAAATATTGTCCATTTAAAATTCTTTAACATTATAGCTCACAAAAAGTTCTGGTCGTATTTTTATTTGTTATTGAAAGTAACCTTGGGAATGCACATACATATTTTATTGCTTAGTAAGTGTGAAATAGCAGTGGACAAAAACCATTTTTTTTATAAAACTATAGAATTATGGAATAATTTCGCTTGGATAACTTTTATAATTGTTGGGGTAGAAATATTGGTGGTTATGTACTTTTTTCATAATTGTCAATATATTTGCTTAATTCACAAAACCTCTTGTATCATTGTATCGAGTGTATTATAGTATTGAATACAATAGTGTAAAATTTCTTGTTCATAATTTTCATACCAATATCAAATACACTTTTACACTTTTATTTCATGTGTTTTGAAAAAATCGTATTTAATACGATACTCAGAGAGCAGCTAGTGATGACGCTTTGGCTTATTTTACCATTTAGATTTAACATAAACGTGTCATAGGCTGTTTCATCGGTGCGTTCTCGCTTAAAAAGTAAGCAACGATGTCAGCACGTGTCGCTGCTATGCGACTACATAATAAGTGAAACTGTAAGCGAGCTTCTTGTTGAAATATAGCCCAAACGTAGGGCACAGTATTTTTACATATAAGGGATAAATTCTATGAAATACAACGAAATTCTGACTTATTAGATTACACGTACATTGCAATCGAAGTACTTAGGTTGCTCGTTTAGAACGTCATCCTGACATCATCGATTATTATTCAGGTACTTCGTTTCATTTACCACTGGGTACCTACCCACTTTTACCCTAAAAATAGCGAGCATTTGCGATATATTGCAAACCAACGTTAAAATTGTTTTAAAATAGCTAAAATTGTAAGGAATGCAAGAAACTAAAAAAAATTGATAATAACGAAAAATTACAAGAACTAGTTAACATTAAAATGATAGAAAAGTCTGATGGTGATTAAAATGCGGTAAAATAAAAAAAGCCAATAATTGGCTAAAAAATCATTTTTATCGCGAAAATTTGTGAAAAATTGCTAACAAGTCCAACAAATGCTTTAAAATAGCTAAAGTTATAATAAACACCAAAAATTCGGAAAAAATCACGAAAATGACGCAAATTCACAATTTTCGCGATAAAAGTTATTTTTTGTCAGTTTTTGTTTTTTTTTTTACAGTTTAACCGACTTCTAAGCAGTATCAGACAGTATTCGCTTTTTTTTTAATCTTAGCAAATGTTTGCGAATTTTCGCCATTTTCGCTTCTTTTTCAGAATTTTTTGGCATTCCTTACAATTTTAGCTATTTTTAAGCAATTTTACGTCTTGTTTGACATATTGCTATTTCTCGCGAATTTTCGCTATTTTCGCGATAAAATTGATTCGAGAGATGTTTAACGAATTTAAAGGCTTGTTTCCAATTTTTCGGGAACTTTATTAACCAATTGAAGTAAAATTTTTGAAATAAATTTTTGTTACCAATTTTTTTGTTCACAGAAAAAACTAAATTACATTTTCTGTAAAGGAGTTCAATGAAATAGTAAATATATTGTCTATGAACGGAGCTACAAACGAATTTGTAAATATAGACAAAAATACCTCAACAATTTCATTGAAAAAAAACGTGTTTTTTTTTAGTGCACAAATCGTTTAAATCTATAAAACAATTTATCTTAAAATATTTACAAATTGTAGACAAAACAATTTACTAAATCAAAAAAAATATTTACTGGATTTTCTGAAAAATATCAAACAATATTTCTGTCTAAATTTAATAAACAATTGGTCTAAAAATACGAGCAAAATAATTTACTTAATCAAACAAAAATACAAAAAAAAAAATTTTCTGTGTCATCATCATCATCCATTAAACATATATGAGATTTCACTTTGTTAAATGTGTTCAAGTCTGAATGTTTATCTTAATACTTTAAAAAAATGAATGAGAATTAATGCAACGACATTAACTAAATGATTCACTCAAAAATCTTTTGTAAACAAACTAAGTAAAATTGCATTCCTCTTGCTATGATTGTTGTTGTTGTTGTTATTTGTGTGTATGTCGTCATCGGGGTGGTTTTTTACGACACAGTTTTTATTATTGTTTTTGGTGTTTGCGTTCTAAATAAAAGTCAAACAAACAATTCATAGATTATGGACAGAACATTTATTGAAAATTAAATTTATTTTTAGACAAACTTTTGCTTGAAAATTTTTTGGTGATAATTTTTTCTGTGTAGGTAATGGTTTTTTTCATTGACTTTTGTTGCGATAACACATTGTAAGAACTTTGGTTACAAATTATAACCATGGTGACTATTATTACTGTGGCAGAATAAGTGTGTGAATGTACGTTTATAATGAGAATCAGCCATTTATTATCGCTGTAGTGAATCCACCAAAAATAGTGCTTAATTCTTTAATTTATATCTAAATAGCCTTCAAGACTCAATTGTAACAACTCATATATACATACACTGCATATGGACATTCGCAAAATACAATTGTCAGTATGACTGTGTATTTAAAATTGTCATGAAACTACCAATTAAAATTTTTTCATTTAGCGGAGTATGTATGCCTAGAAAACGGAAGGCACATACATATACACAATTTAACAGACATATCCACTAAATCGCCAATATGTATCAGAAAAATAGCCAATGCATAGAGTTCCTGTATTATTGAGGTGACCACAATATTTTTGCTGGCTTTAAGTGGCATTTGAAGAGGTATAAAATATATTGTAAGGCAACAATACATATAATCAAAACTTTTAAAAAGAAAGTAACACTAAGTCAGTGTGGCCAGTAGATGTTATTTTAAAAGGCCACTGCGTGCAAAAGAAAATAAGAAAATCTGTCCGATTTTCCCTACGTTCATATTTTAATTTCCAAAATCCCTACACGTAAGGATTTTTCCCTACGTAGTGCATCACTGCACTAAATCTACATAACTATTAACATCTGGTTACCTTAACATTTCATTTAAATTCTCATAAGACTAATTAGTGCGATTTTTGGTCAACGATTGTTATTGGCAAAAATGAAAAAAAAAATCCCAAACGTGGAAACAATTCAAATTGCAAATAAAAGGAATCATTTCAATGTCGCACTAATTAAACATTTATTTCAAGTCATATTTTTCTTTTTTTTTTGTAAGTAGAGTTTGTAAAATTTAAAAAGAACTCACAATTTTTTATTTTTTTTTGAAAGCAGACAGCAAATAATAAAAATTGAGATAAAAATATTATTATTTTAATAACAAGCAAAAGGTGGGAAGCCATTTTGGCTTGTCTTCAAAAATACCTAACACTGAATAGCAGCACACTATCCATTAGCCTATGCTATTATATAACACTAGGCAGCAAGAAAAATGCTAAGAAGTGCCACTATATATATATTTTGGTGTGTGATGTTCCTCTAACTACAAAACGGACGAAATTTTAAATTCTGCGAATAGATTCTTTTTAAAATTTGTTTCTATAATTTAGGACTTTTCAAGAGGCTGATCCGTCGATTTTATCATAACTTGGGAAGGTTTTGTCTAATTTTTTTACAAAACCATCTAAAGATTTAAAAAATAAGCCTTAATTCCTTTAAATTTTTTTTATTACTACCCGGTTTCTGATTTATTTAGACTGCGAAAATGAAACATATATTCGAAAATTTTTAAAAATGTATAAAAAATGTGAAAAGCAAAAACTTACCATTTTAACAAGGCCACATATGGTACAAATTAAATAGTTTTTATTTAATTTCATTAAATTTGGCTGCATATAATGATTTTTTTCCAAATACCTGAAATTACCCGATTTTTGCAAAAAAAATTATTTTTAAAGATGCTGCCCCACCAATTTTATCATAATTTAAAATAATGTTTCCTAATTTTATTAGAAAAAACCACTTGTAAACTTGAAATTAAAATACATTTAAGCTGTTAAAATATTATTTTCATATATCCTTGATACTTTAGGATTTGCTGAAACCGCAAAAATGAAAAATATATCTTTTTCGAAAAAATTTTGATTTTTTAAAAATTTATAAAGCATGGAAAATGGCAAAAACTTAAAATTTTTAAAATGTAATTATAAAGCTGAATATTTTACAAATGAAATAAAATGAAATAAAGTAAAGTCAACTGATTATTGCAAAAATTGCGAATATTTACACTGAACAGCAAAATCTATTTTTTGAATAACAAGCTTCTAGTTCTGCTAAAGCGGCCTTCAAACTTTTAGATTTAGTATCAAAAATCAAATCTTAAGTAAAAATCGAACAGTGTGGAAACAAATTGTTATGATATGACAAATAATACGTAAAGATATGTGACAGTATTATGGTATTCGTAATTTCCCTGCGGTAAATGGAACTGAGACAAAACAAGTCACGTGACCGGTCCCCAGGTGGTAGGGACCAGTCCGTGTTCTAACACTTCCTATGAAGCGGACCAGCCACTTTTACATGGGGATGGCCTAGGATGGGGTCAATTGATACTTTGTATGCACCTTGTAACTTGTCTCTGAACTATCTTATGGAGTCCTAATCGGTGTAGAATAATATAGATTATATATAAATATTATTTCAAAATTCAGCTGTAATTATCGATGAATTTATTTTTTTATTGTTACAAATCCAAGTAGAAATTGTATTTTATTTTTAAGCGATGTCTTTGATAGGATTCGAACCGACAACCTCCGGCATGACAGGCTAGTACACTACCCACTCCACCACAGGGAAACTTATATTTCAATGTTATAAGTACCAGTTAAGCTGGAGTTAATATCTGAATATAGTTACGGCACAGGTTCCTGAGTGTCATGGCAGTCTCATTGAAGGGAGACAATTAAAATTATATAGATACTATGTGATAGGCCTTAGATCCAGGTGCATCGAATTTGTTCAGTGCCGTTTACTACAATACTAGCCGAAGTACTAACTAAATTGATTGAAAATGGTTAATATGTGACCATTTACACAATATGTCTTTTTTCACCATTCACTACTCCTTATTTTTGGTACCAGTCTCATTTTCTCAAGTCATAGGACAAGTACTTTTAAATCATTTGTCACCAAATTTTCCGCGGGCTTATAGGAAATTTTCTAAGCAATCACATTTTTAATTTTATCAGGGTTGTCCTTTGCACAAACAAACATAGGAATAACAAAAACAGTTGTATCTCAAAGCTTGTATTACAATGTGTAATGGCCTTCAAAGCCATTAAAAAAATACATTATTGTATCGGCGTTTTGAAAGTATGTATGCACTTTTGCCTGATCTGTAAAACATTGCCAACAAATAAATATCATGTTTCTGGAAGCAGTAAAAAACGTTCATATGTGATGTTTCGGAGCGCTTCCGAGAGTGCTCAAAAAGAAGGCAGAGATCTCTCAGTTTTCATATTTTAAACTACGAAGTTAGTTGGCTTTTTAACACGAACTTCAAATTAAAAAAAATTTTATTCATTAGCATTGTAGCTTTCAACAAAATAGGTTCAAGAAAATTGTCGCACGAATTGTTTCAAATAAACACTAACACATTTAAAGCATGCTCGCTCTCTAGATTTCTTATGTATTGCATGGAGGAGAAAGATTTATAATAAAACACTATTATTTTGCCCGTAGTTTTTTAACGCTATGGCTTAACGTTGGTACAATTGAGTAACGTAATAAGACGAAGAGACATGATTTTAGAGCAAGGCTGCCCAAAAATACGTTGCAGCTGTATTGCTGAGAGAATTTGAAGTATAGTAACTCGATAAAGTAAACGCAAATATTTTCACTAAAATTTTATTAAAAGAAATTATGTTGGTTGCGGTTCACACTGAATTAACTATTTCTTTACGTGGTAAAATGGAGAAATTTTCAATATATTTTGGCCCAATCCCCTTGGTTTTTCCAAAAATATATTTTTATTTCTAATAAAAAGCACTTTCTTTTCCATCCTCATTTATTTTACACACTGTATGTATATGGCAAAATACCAACAGAGCTACTATGCATGTACACTAGTCGCTCGCACATTAACGACTAAATAAAGAGTATAAAAAGAAATGAAATAAAGAGTTTAAGCAATTGTTTGGTGAAATGAACATCCTTGTTTTAGAGCATTTTTGATCCTTGCAAAGAAGCGCTGTTTTACATCAAAAACAAGAGCTCCCAAGTGGCACATCGCGAACAAAATCATGCATGTTCGAAGCGCTTTTCGAAGCAGGACAAAAACCAATAACCAGCTTACAAGCCTGCTTCGACCGAAGCAGTAGTGTTTGCTGGGGTTTAACACCGGTTTTCCGGTAATATAGCATTTTTACTCTTTCATCTTACGGCAACACTGTTTGCCTTTAAATGTTAAATAATAGACATGCGACTTTATTTGTTTCATTGATTACTTAAATAAAAATCATCATTATTAAATTGAAGCGAAATATATTTATCTGGTAGAAACAAATTGTATATAGATACATAAATCTGTGGTTTTCTTGAATAAGCGCATATGTCTAAAAGCCAAATTTCAGGAGAGTCGAAATACATTATTTTTAACACTATAGACTCTGTTTGATTTTTAATAAACTTTTTTTTTGGACAGTCACTTATATATATATATTGTAAGCAGTTTGTTTAAAAATGTCAGACAATAATTCCTAAAGAATAATTAAAAACATAATGCCCTAAGGATACTAAAAGTTTGTGCAGAAAAAAGGCTTATGTCGATAACAGTTATTTACATTGAATTCATTCAAGCACAAAAGCAGAGTTAAGCTTTTTTTTATCGGAAAAATGCTTTTGCAAAAATAATTATAAGTTTGTATTAGCTGAACAATAAATAGAAAATATTTCGGAAATGTGTTCAAAAGTAACAAAGCATATGGCTATGTGTTTTTCAACAGCAATAAACTACCAGCACGCAATTTTATGTTGATTTAATTCATTAGAGCTGGAAAATATTTTAGTAAATTAAGAAGCTACATTGTTATTAGAAAAAAAATTAAGAATTGGTTCATGTTATTGCGAAAATTTCGGTACATATTAAAAATTATATAAATTAATGCAATTTGGTATCAATAACTCAAAATCGACAAAAATAGACTTACGCGCTTATTCAAGGAAACCACAGAAATATATTCATATAGAATCAGTTAATATCACTTATTTTCCATTAGTTTAACTTTTACGCAAACACCGTTGATTTTATTTAATTTATTTTTACCAACAATAGAGAGTAAGTGGTTGTATTAAATGCTCATCTACTAACTAGAATAATAAAAGTATTAAAACTGTCTGTAAATAAATATATTATAGTAGAATTTATTTACTTATCGCATTCATTTGTTACGGTCTCGTTTATTTAGCGTTTATTATTTTCAAGATAAAACAGTCACTCAGCTCCCGGCACATATACAAGAGGAATATTGGACGGCATACAATGTTCACAAAATAAAGCAAAAAAGTTAAATTCCGTTTTATATAAATTATTTAGATAGTATACTCTAGACGTGTGATTTGTTGGTCGAAGTACAAAACTGCTCAAATTAAAGATCTTTAAACAAAAAAATTACAAAAGGATACAAATAAATTTTACGGAAAAATAATAATGACAGCAATTATCAATAAAGGTATAAAATATTAAGAGTGCTTAAAAAAAGAGTTAATGATTTACATACATATATAAAATGAAATTAGATGGTTTAAAATAGTGTCTAATACTCCTCTCTATCTTTATATTTTTCTATTTAAAAAACAAGCCAGAGCTACGCATTGTTTTATAATAAGAAGTTTGTTAAGATTTCATTATTAAGGATCAAAGAATGTGATATTCAAAATTATCTATACAGCAAGTAACAATTACTTTTTTATAATTTAAACGAAATATTTGTGGGTCGTGTGAAGAAAAAAAAATGTGAACTCAAAATTGTCCAATTGGCAACTGTTGTACAGTACAATATTTTATCCTGTCACATTATGAAACTTGTAAGAAATTCTAGTGTAATTTCACATTGCAATAACTCAAAACGTCAACATTTTTTCAAAGATGAAAGATTAAAGAAGGTACGCTTCAAAATTATCATTCGCGATCCTATATCAATCTCTAGATAGGGCCGTGCGTATATGGTTGATTATAATACTGTATGTTCACAAATATACATATGACCGAACTTGCTGCTCCATCTACAATGAATGGTATATATATTTGGGGAATCAGAAACTCTTTATTTTCTTAGTATGAAAATTTAGCGGATTGATCACATTTTTCATGTGAATAGTAAACGAGAAGGTAATGCGCAGCATGTATAATTTTTCATCCAAAATTCATTAACACAGAACATGTCCTAGGAAAGTAATGAACTATTTTAATGTATCCGGCGAATGAATTCTAAAATTTATTCTTTTTAATCCGTAATATAGTTCTTTTTCCCATATATTTTTAAAAGTTAAATGTTTAAAGAAATAAATTACATATGTATATCTATATAGGTATGTTTAGGTATATAAGCATACATTTATATGTAACATATATGTATTTATATGTAAGTATATATAAATATGTATTTTCTTTAACCCTTTGCGACTGACGTGACTTCGTTATCACAATTCAACTGACGTGGTAGTACACTAGACACTATTTCGACTGCTTATATTTTCCAAGTAAGCCCACTTAAAAAAATATTTTTGATTTTAGTTTAATGTAGTAGTTTATTATTTATTGTAATTTTTTGTTGAAAACAAAGCGACAAATCTTATTATAAACAAAATTATTGGCGTGTCATAAATCAGCCTTAAAAAACTTACATCCATACAAAAGCAAAAAAAAAATTTTTTTTTGTTGTAAAAAGTTTAACTGCCTATTTCTCAATGTCGAAAGAATTCTTTCTTTCTTACAATTACATTTGAAATAAAAAGAAAATTTTAAAATGTTTTTTTTGTTTTAAATGTATTTATACAAAAGAAAGAACTCTGTCGACATTGTGAAGTAGGCAGTAACACTGATTTTACCTTATACCTAAGCTAATCAATATAGAAAAAAAGAGATAATATCAATAATTTAATAAAAAGTTATAACGTATTTTGTCAGGTCTACCTCAATACTGACGTGGTAGACTTGATGACACGTGTATCCTCACATCAACGCGTGCGCTCCTTTCAATTGCTTTCTTCGCCATAATGTACACATGAGTACGTAATAAGAAGGTACTGAAAAGACCAGAATCGATATTTGTATAATTATGGCGTAAAACAATGATTTCTGTTTACTGGTGTCTGCTAGTCCACCTCAGTCGCAGAAGGTTAATTCCGTTTAAAATATATATACATACGTATGTATATATTCATTCACATATTCATTGTATTCACTAGATCTTCCCAGGTACCGCTGGGTTTAAAAATAAAAATTGCAATGTTTATAGGCGACATGAAAGCAAACAGAAATAAAGAATTTTTTTAAACGAATACGAGGAAAACACGAAAAATTTTTACGAAAAGTAACAATACATTCCTTCTTTAGCAGTTGTGGTAATATACGAGGTAATTAATGTGTAATTTTTGTGTCTGATCAAGCTACCTTCCCGCTTCCAAAGGAATGCATTGTTTTGCCTTTTAAAATAATACATCATATCTTTCATTACATAAGTAGTAAAATACTGCTTTTCTCGCTTGTACACGGCTGAAAATGGAATACATACAACTCTCATGTATATGCCGGTGCTTCAATGCCTAGTTTTATGTTACTTAGCCGCGTACAAGAGTGGACGAAGAAACTCATCGGTGACAGTAGCGTAGCCAACTCTTATGTTCTTAAGTATGACTCGTACTTAAAGTAAGCAGAAAAAACTTACACTTTGACCAATGATTCAAATCTTTATTATATATATAAATCTTTTAAATAAGTTTATCCTTATCAAAAATTAAACAAATTTCCACATTTTAAAAGATTTATTTAATCGATTTCCGATAAGGAATTCCCATGTTAAATTCACATAAATTACAACCCACTTAGAAACATATTTATATATAGTATATTTGATTAGCTTTCGATTATTTTAACAATTAATAGCAATACGTGTACATAAATTAAAAGTTATAATCTAGTCATGATTGTCAACAAAATAAAAAAACTTTAGAATGCTTTTAATTTAATAATCCTCCAATATAATTTGTTTAATATCAGAAATCTTATCACTTAAATAAGAAACCTTACCTACCAACTATTAAACTTGCATTGTTTTTAAACAATAAGAATTAAAAGACCTCGATTAAATAACTTTTAAGTCTTTTAATGCCGAATAGATGAAATGAACTTTCATATTCACCTCAGTATTTATGTAATTCAATACTTTTACATAGAGAGTTTTCTAATAAGGATGGGTCGTTACCCTGCGGAAAATTTAGTGACAAATGATTCAAAAGTACTCGTCCTATAACTTGAGAAAATGAGACTGGTACCAAAAATAAGGAGTAGTGAATGGTGAAAAAAGACATATGGTGTAGATGGTCACATATTAACAATTTTCAGTCAATTTAGTTGGTACTACGGCTAGTATTGTAGTAAACGGCACTGAACAAATTCGATGCACCTAGATCTAAGGCCTATCACATAGTGTCTATATAATATTAATTGCACCACATCACTGCCATGCCACTCAGAAACCTGTTCTGTAACTATATTCAGATATTAACTCCAGCTTAACTGGTATTTATAACATTGAAATATAAGTTCCCCTGTGATCGAGTGGGTAGTGTACTAGCTTGTCATGCCGGAGGTTATCGGTTCGAGTCCTATCAAAGACACCGCTTAAAAATAAAATGCAATTTCTACTTGGATTTGTAACAATAAAAAAATAATTTAATCGATTAAATTAATCTAATTACAGCTGAATTTGGAATAATATTTTTATATAATCTATATTATTCTACACCGACTAGGACTCCATAAGATAGTTCAGAGACAAGTTACAAGGTGCATACAAAGTATCAATTAACCCCATCCTAGGCCATCCCCATGTAAAAGTGACTAGTCCGCTTCATAGGAAGTGTTAGAACTCGGACTGGTCCCTACCACCTGGGGACCGGTTGCGTGACTTGTTTTGTGTCAGTTCCATTTACCGTAGGCTATTGACAGCCTGTGGCGGCCATATTGCTTTGTCGGTGGATGTCCAATCCGTAAACCTTTTACCAAAACTATAGTTGTGAGTAGTGCACTAAATGTTGAGTGGCATAAGCGTTGCTAAATATTGCGATATAAAATTGAAAAAAAAATTAGATTGCATTATTTTTCACCAGCTTAGTGAAAAGAGACATTTCTTCAATAGCACTAAGCGAATTTAGTGCTATTGCTAATTTTTCCACTAATACTAAACGCATATTTAGTGCACGAACCTGCACTATACTGAATTAGTGCAAAATGTTAGCCAGCACTAAGAAAAGCTGCAATTAAACACACTCTCATTAAACTTTTAAAAATTTAAGCTTCAATTTAGTGCGAAATTTTTACGTCGAAATCACATTAATGAAGAAAAAAAGTTGCAACAAACTGAACGAAGATTTTATTTAATTCAACTTATTTAATTTTTGTGCAAAGTTTTTTAACATCACTTTCCCTAATGTTTAGTATAAGCATACTAATTTTCAATATAGCATTAAACATAAAAATTAGTGCAATAGTTTTTCACTTTAAAACTGCAAAATTAGTGCACTGCCCCTATCAATAATCAAAACGAAGGCCAAAAATTTTTTTTTGTAATTTATATGTATATATTTTTCTATTTTTCTAGGGCCCTGTTTGGGAATGCGTCACATGCAGGCCTTTTTAATATTCCTAAATATTGTTGTTATCTATACGAGTCGTCTTAATATTGGTGTCGCTATAGTTGCCATGACAAATGCCGCCACAACTAATCCCGATTTCCCGGTATATTCCATGAAATAATAACTCATATATCTGTAGGTGGAAGATAAACTATACCAAGTCACATTTTGGAAACTTTACAGGAGGCGACAAAAACGTTTTGAAAATCACAAATATTTCTCTCTCTGTAGTATTAACAAATTGACGTAACCAGACTGTCTTATATAACTCTTATATTATTATTTCTTATTTCCAACATTGCTTAATAAAATTTCGTCATATAATATTACCGTTTTGTATTAAAAACTGCCTCGTATACCTCCCAGATGGTTTTGAGCACTACTTCGTCCTTTGTAACATTTTTGAACTGGATTTAACCCATCGATAGAGCAAAACCTGCTAACTCCCAAAGTATGAAAAAAATATTTTGAAAAAAAATGTGACTTGGTGTAGTTTACCTCCCACCTACAGATATGTAATATGTTTGACCTTTAGAAAAATATGTTCTTTTCTTTGCAGGAATATACTTGGAATGAAAAAGAAACTTCTTACATACTCTCCAGTTTCTATTGGGGCTATGTGATTACACAGTTTCCCGGCGGAATGTTAAGCAAACGTTTTGGTGCGAAAATTGTCATGAATGTGTCCACGTTTTTATCGGCGGTTTCGAGCGCAGTCACGCCTTGGTGTGTTAGTTGGGGCGGTTGGCAAGCATTTTGTGTGATACGTATTTGTCAGGGTTTATTTCAGGGTGGCTTATTTCCCTGCATACATGAACATTTGGCTAAGTGGTCACCTTTAGAGGAGCGTAATCGCTTGGGTGCCTTAAGTCAAACGGGAATTGAATGTGGCACCGTTTTGGCCTTAGGCATGAGTGGTCTTATAGCTGAAGGTTCTTTGGGTTGGCCTGGTATATCGTATGTTTCGGCTGGTATGTGTTTTGTTTGGTGCTTGCTTTGGACGATTTTTGCATCCAACAATGCTACTCTATCAAAGTTTATAAGCGAAGAGGAAAAACACTATATAGAATCATCACTAGAACATGCAGATGATTTTCATAAGAATAAAATTCCTGTACCGTGGAAATCTATATGGGTGTCGGTGCCATTTCTAGCCTTATTAATTGTGCGCTGTGCCGAAGGTTATGGTTTGAATATTTTGCAGACACAGATTCCCTCCTATATGAATGGTATTCTTGGCTTTCATATTAAAAGCAATGCTCTGTTCTCTGCTTTGCCCTTTTTGGCCATGTGGGGCATGTCTTATGTTTATGTTATAATGGCGGATATATTATTACATAAAAAGCTTCTTAGTCTAACAGCGATACGTAAGTTATGCAACACCATAGCATATTGGATTCCGGCTGCTGGTCTAATAGGCATTGGATTTTTGGATGTTAACAATAAAACCTGGGCCATAGTTTTAATGACTGTTTTGGTGGGTGTCAATAGTGGTGCCACCATAGGCAGTACCTTGAATACTATTGATTTATCACCCAACCATGCTGGTATATTAATGGGAATTGTTAATACTATAGGAAACTTTATGCCTCTAATTGCTCCTTTAATAGTGGGTGCTATTGTTTCGGATACGGTAAGTTTATACTCGTAATAAAAAATTATGAAATTCTAATTAAATTATTTTTTATCTAGACTAATCGCTCTCAATGGCAACTTGTTTTTATCATTGCTGCCGTTATATTCTTCATTGGTAATTTAGTTTATATAATTTGGGGCACCGCAAAAGTTCAACCCTGGGATGCTGAAGATTTTCTTATCCCCAGAGACGACGAAAATTGCTCTAATGAAAAATCGCAAGCAACAACTGAAATTGACGCCAAGGAGTTGAAAAATAGTAGTTCCAGTTCCTAAAGGAATTTATTCTTTAATTAAGTTATTTAAAATATCATGATAAAAGGAAAATCGGGTAGTTGCTGATACTTAGAAAATTAAGAACGCTCTATTTGGCTGTGCCAAATCTTTAATATCGTTTAACTTCTTCCTAGCAGAAAATGAGCATACAAATCATTAGTACTGATGAGTTGAGCTCAAAGGTGTTATATTTTTGGTGAAACATCAATGAATTTAAAATGTGGTTGTCATAGGATGGAAGTGATACAGGAACTGAATGGTATGTGCTTAAGAAGTTGTTTAGAACATATTTTGATGTAAACAGCGCCCTTAGACTTGTACAACTTCCAATTTTTTGCTGTGCTATGAAGAAAAAAAGAAATATTTTATAAATCAATTTTAAGAGAGATATAATCAATCGGCTGTGCCGAATCTTATATGCATTTCATGTATTATTTATATATAGAATAAAAAGTATGTATGACATTGTATAAATATTCAAATGTTCACTGGAATAAATATTCAAGTAACAAATGCAGAATTTTTTACCACTACGTTAAAAATCTCATGCAACAAATAAAAACTCCAATTTCACATTTTTTAATAACTTTTTTGCATTTCGAATATTATTCATAGAGTTTTAATTAAATGTATACTACGCAGCATTTTAGAGATGTATTTTATAATAATATTTAATACTGAAAGCAAAAGTCACGAATGACAAAAAAATAAGTTAGTTGCTAATAAAATAAATATTTATCCATTCATTTTCATGACTTCTTACTTATTTTGTTCCTAACACACCTGTTTTTACACAGAAAAAAAAGTTTTAATTTAAAACTGAAAATCTGAATGCAAATTACAAGACATAAAGATAACCTGTTCAAACATGTACAACAAGAATAGCTTGATTGATCGTAGGTGGAGCTTACGTATAAGCAAAACCAAAAATCAAAATAAGAGTTGGAAAAATTGGAATATAGAATCAGAAGTTGAGATTTCGGCACACCATATTGATAAAAGGAATAAGATAACTCATATTCTATTTCCTCATAGAATTTGGTTAAATAGCTGATGTTTCATTAATACTAGTATCCACGATCAAACGTGGTAAAACCTAACAAAGGACGCTGATGATGACGGTGTAATGGCTGTCGAATTTAATAGTACTAATCCGTTCTGCTAGTCTGATTAGATATTCTAATATTGCACTCTTAAAAATAATTTGCATTAACATTAATTTAATTATTGAACTTAAGCCGAATAATAATAACTTCAAAAAGTAAGATTCGTTTTTGATAACAAAAATCAAAGAATTCAACTATTTTTTAAAACTTCCTGTGATAAAGACTTTCGTTATAGTGATAAAAAAAATTTTAAAACAATGATACATTTTTTAATTAATAATCGAAAAATTTGAAGAAATAAAACACTTTATCAATAAAAACATTTCACAAATTAGAGAGATATCAAAAAGCTTAAAATAGCTGAACATGATAAGAAAAAAACACTTAGTGAAGTTCGGAACCTATACTAAAATCAATAATTAGTTGCGATTCGTCACGAGATGGCGACTCATCGGTTAATTGGTTTAATAATGTCGCTGGCAGTGTGGTCTAGGAGGAAAAGAGCTCTGATGAGAATACTGTGGTGGTCTCGAAACATCTGATATCAGTTTAACCTTCCATACAGCCATCATTTTCTTTGAATATTCAATATTTACATGATTTATGATTTCTTTCTAAATAAAAATAATTTTATCGAAAGATTAAATTAAAGGCGAACTTAAGCCAAACTAATTAAATAACTTTGGATTTCAATCAACTTTATTTCAAATTAAATAAATTTTGCATTAAAACTTGGCGGAATTTTTACAAAAAGTTTATATAAAATTTATTTATAATTTATTTCAAAATAGAAATATTATATAAATTTCAAAATATGTTGACATGGGTGGGGGACGAACCCAGTCATATTGGACGTAAAGCATGCTCTCTACAGCTGAGCCATATCCCAGTTGGTTTTTAATGAGATAAAATTTGTTTTAAGTATTTATGTACGAAAAGAAAAGAAACAACCGGCATGGAAAAGTGGAAATAATGGAAATATTAGTCAAGTCCAGGGCGCGAACTTTCATGCAAATGCTTTATTTTTTGTGACGATAGATAAAGAGGTATTGACTAATTTTCTATGCCAATCATGGAATTTTAAGTAGTTTGGAAGCGATTTGTAGTTGCATATTTTTGCATATTTTGGCGATAAGTGCATATTTTTGCATATTTTGGCGGTAACTACATAGTTTTGGAGTTATAAAAATTGTTTAATGCATATTTCTCAATTTATGAAAAAATATTAATAGGTCGATTATGGATGATGGGCAACCGAGCCTTGCCAGTTGGGCTGCCAGTTGCTGGAAATGATACTACTGATGGCAACTGGCAACTGAGAGTTGTTAAATTCAGTTGCTATTTAGTGCCTTTCTGGCAACCATTAACTTTCAGTTTCGGACTGGCAATGCAAGTAAAATTCGGTTGCATTAAACACGCCGTTTACATTGGGAAACATTTGTCGTCGAACATTTTCTTTTGCGTGAGAGTGATGAAAGAGAAATATATACCACTTGTATTCCTATCTCGCTCTTTTGCACTGAAAAATAAAGTTTTCGGGAAACAATGTTTCCCAGTGTAAATCAGCTCAAATAATAACCCAATTATGTGTGTTTTATGTTTTTTTATTTAATAATAATAAAAATTAAAAAAAAAACATTATCGGATTATTAAAGTTTTGGTACTTTGTTCGTAGGTAAATGTATGTTTTTGCGCATATTTTTCACTTTTAGATGCATTTGTTAAGTGCTTATAATTAATTTTTATATTCATGAAAGTCCGAGCCCTGCTCATGTCCATTAAAAAAATATTTGTTACGGCTAACCTTGCAAGCCCCCTGTAACTTTCAAAGAAAACTTTATTTAAAAATTAGATACCTCTCGAACCACTTAATCGCTTTACGATTTTAGTCAAATTTGCAGCCATATACGCTGTTTTTTTGAGTTTTACTAGCTGCTTAGATTCTGGAATTGATCAATTTATCTTATCTTATCTCTCAAACATAATCGGTTTATTATGTCACGAAATCTAAGTGAGACGAATGTCTTTAGAATGCTGTAAATAAGGCTCTGATCGGTTAAGCCGTTCTTAATTTATGTGAGGTTTACATACACACACACATACACACACACACATACATACATCCGTACGGACCTCAACGTAAAAACAATCAGAATGGATGCTCACGAGCTAAAAACGTCGATATATGATTAAAACTCGATTTTCGAAAATCGGGTTGAAATCCGTAACTTACTTTTAGATAGCGCGCAGTTAAAAATCTTACGCGATAGAAAAAAAATTAAAACCGATTTTAAAAAGCTTTTATATTCCTTATATATTTTTAGGGATTTTTTTTGTAAACCAGTGTAATTTATAAAAATAAATCACTCGTCTTTTTTGAAAACTTTTTGTTAACAACCAAGTATATGGGGCATTATTTTTGAAGTGGACAACCCAAAATTTTTTTTCCGAAATTCCTTGATATTAGGCATAACTATAGTTCTATGATGTTTATTTGTCGAGTTATAGGGTGCAAAAGTGTTGCCATCTAAAAAATAAAGTTTATAAATATTGTTTCGAACTAAATAAAATAAAAATTAAAATAAGTGATACTCTTAGGACACAGTCTGATTGCTTCAAAAAAAAATATTAAATTAAAAAAAAACAATTTTTTTACATGGTCAAAAAGGAAAATGACCAATGGAATGTCAGAAATCATTAGAAACTAATGGTGAATAAATATGAAATTAACCCTCAAGCACAGTTTAACTTTTTACTGATTGCTGGCGTTTCAGTTGAGTTAAGAAACTTATTGTCTTCTAACTTATAATAAAATTGTATGGGCATTTTTTCCATAGGATATTTCAGCTCGCTATCTCGCCGTCGAGAAGACTCATACAGGTAAGCGCTATTGGGTTAAAATGTTACATGAAATTGTTTCCCGTGGAGTTTTACATAAAACCGCTGAACATACCTAATACATTAACGGTAAGCGTTACACTATATCTTTTACCGATTCTCTATAACAATGAGCAAAAGGTGGGGCTTATATAGAGAAATTGACATAACTTTTAAACTTGTCGAGATGCCATTATCAAACCTTTACAGTATAATAAGGAGACCCTAAGCTAATTTTGGTAAAACAATAAAACTAAATAAAAAGGTTCGAAGTTAGTAAAATCTTAATTTCAAATGGTCATATCCGGTTTTGATCATTACAATTTTTTTTTAATTAAATATTTTTATTCAATAGATCAGACGATTTCCAATAAGAATCACTTGTTTTAATTTTTTTGTTTAATTTTTTTCCACTTCGAAACAATAATTCAATAATTCAAAAAAAATTTTTTTTCAAACAAATAAACATCGTACAAAAATAAAATTTTTGCATACACATTTAGTTATGTTTGGGTTGGCCGTTTCAAAAATAATGCCACATTTGTTTGTTAACAAAAAAACGAAAAACGTAAAACTATATCAACAGTCTGGCAGCTCCCGTGTGTGTGCAATGCAGTTGAAAGAGAGGTCTCTTGAGTCTTGAATTTTCTTCATAATTCATCGGGTGGAAAAGGGAGAACTAGATAATTTTTCTCTAATATTTTGTACCAAACACTACATTGTCTCTTTTGTCTGTAAAGTACTCAATATTTTTTGCTTTTTTCTCAGTGCGTGTGTTGTGTTTTTATCGTGCCCACTGCTTTTGCCACCCTAAACGTAGAGTGTATTTAGTAAGAGATTATCAGTCGAGTTCATGAACTCTTTAAGTAAAATTGGCAAGAAAATACTATAAAAAAGAAATTGGGCTTTGTGCTTTGTGAAGAAAAATAAACAATTATTAAATTAATATAAACATTTTTGCCTTAAATGTGAGTGATTTTGAATTATTTATTTATTAAAATTGAAAGCTAAAAATAAAATTTTAAACTACAACTAATTAATATAGTCTGTGGTGGGTGGTATAAGTGAGTGCAAATTTTTTTTCAATGGCAAAATTTTTAGGTCCCTATTAAAACGAACGATACAATGACGGAATATTTAATAAATTAATAAACAATAAATTAACGAAACAAATTGCTGTACAGTTTTGTTTTTGTTTATACTTGATATGTGAGCAATGATCTTATGCCAAAGAGAGATTGAATTTTAGTTATTATGATAACATCAGTTCATCCCGTTCCTATCCAAAACCAATGTTCTCAGATTAGTTTTTAGCTTCCACACCAAATTACTTGTCAAATATCGCCAAATTAGTCCAAATATCGCCAATATAATAGAAACATTAAATTTTAGTTGCAAATATTGTAATATTGAAAATTCGGTGAGTAATGCTCATCGTACAACATAAAAATTATATTATAAGGAAAAGTTTTTACACTAATTAACTACAGTTCGTTTATAAAAGGTACTTTTGCTTAGTATAAGATATATGTACATATATGTAAATACAGGCCTATAAAAAATATTCAAAAATAGCTGATATCAAAACAAGTTCAATAAAAATAGGATTTATTAAACTTTAACATCGAGATCAAAATTACTATTTAAATATTACTATTTAAATATAAAATAGAAATAACGTTTACTTAAACGTGTATTTAAATACCCATTTAGGTTATTGAATCAAAACGCATTATCTTCAGTGTATTGTTTGTATACATATTGTTGTATACATATTTCCCTCTAGGATGCATTTTCTTCGATTTAACTATCAGTTTTAATGTAATACAACGAAAATTTCGTGAGAAAAATTATATTGACAAAAAAATGTTTTCCTATATTATATTGTTTTCAATATACAGGGAATTTTCGTTTTATTTTGCAAAAACTGGCAGTAGAGTTACTTGTGGAAATAGCCAACAGCCAACAGTCAGAAAATCGATTTCATCCAGAAAATATTATATTACCAGATTAACGGCCCTTTTCATAATGTACGATTAAGAGTAAACATGGACTTTAACGGAAACTTCACCATACAAAACTTGCCGCTAAAGTCCACGTTAACTCTTAATCATTCATTGTGAAAAGGGGCGTAAGTAGTATTTACCCCAACTAGTTTATGGTGTAGAAAAAAAATCAGTGCATAAAAATAGCTATATCTTTAACATTATTCTATCTTATTGAAGTCATAAGACATATAGCCAAAAATATCGCCAAGTAAATCGCCAATCGCCATTTAAATATTGTCATCGCCAAAAACAATTTTTTATCACCACGTTTGGCGACATATTACCATATCTAACAACACTGTCCAAAACTATAAACAGCTGTTGAACAGTTGTCTGGAAGAGTGTAGGAATGTGTGTGCATGTGAGATATCAACAAATGGGTTTTGTTGTTTTATTTTGACTGCTCAGCGATGGAAAACTTAGTACCTTTCTATTTTCATACAGTTTACGTATTTCGTAAAAGTTTATAACGGTGTGCCAAGATAGAGTCGACGAAATAGCGCCGAGTTTTGGAATTTTAAATATCGGGACAATACGAAGAATATGTCTGAGTACTTTTTATACAACGTTAAATATATATCATTTTGGTAATTAAATTTTAATTATTAATTGTGGCCAAAAAGTTTTTTGCTGATTTTTCCTAGGACAAGGGAAGGCCAGATCGCCAAATGGCATTTGGAATATGAAAGTGGACTCTTTGAAGGACAAAATGAAACAATCGGGCACAACATCGGCAGAGTTATCATCCAAGATAGCAAAAACAAAATTATTGCTAGTATTTCCCAAGATCATAGGAGTTTTGAGTGCCAAATCGTCAATGAAATATAAAAGTGAACACTTTAAGGAAGAAAATGCAACACCCGTGAAAAAATCGATAGAGCCGTTTCCGAGAAAAGTGGCTTCATCTTAAATGGCACAATATCGTTACTGATTTTTTTTAGAAGCAGAGGAATACGAAAGTGGATACGTTAAGGAAAATAGATACGTTAAGGGACATAAAAAAAATCAGCAGAGCCTCCTCCGAGAAAAATGATTTCCTTATCCAAAATAGCCAAAATATATCTGCTGATTTTTTCTAGAACAATTATTAAATTCTATAATTCTTGTTATGCAATGATAATGCTTTCGACTGGGTGTAATAAAAAAATAAATAAATAAAAAGTATCGAGATATAAAATCCACACAAGAACTGTCCGACTTAGTTGAGACTGCAAGAGAAAAGTTATGATAGTGCATTATCATATATGATCGCCAGGTAGCCCAGTCATATGAGAGTTTAACATTATAATTTGAGATAAAAAGCTGAAAATTCGCATGTATCTTTCTTTATGGTTAGTTTTCCTTATTCTTTTAATTTTCATGTAAAATTTCATTAAAATACATTTCTGTACGTGTATAAAAACCTTAAGTCAAATAATCGGTTGCGGGCCAAAAACAAATTTTATTATTACATTTGTTGCTATTTTATCTATTAGAGATTCTTAAATAGAACTATCACTAAAAAATGTCATTAAGATAAATTTGGTATACCAATCGATAGGTATTTTGATACACTTTCAAATGATACCAGTATTATGAGAAACATATTTCTATTACAAAACATATAACCAATATAAAGCGATATAACAAACATTTCGCCATCTTTATTTATTTTAGGAAGTTATAAAAAAATTAACCTCACTTTCAGCATGGCGAGAGTAATATGCTAGTGGAAATATGATGTAGCCTATTCCACACTTTGCGCGCTCCATCACAATAACGATTAGTCCTACGATATATTGCTGTATATTTTTTTTAGGAAATTGTACAACTACAACTTGCGTATTCGAATTCAAAACAGAAAACGATATATACACTCAAATGCACTTTTTGTAACCGTTGACCTTTTGTAGCTAGCGTGGCGTACGTGAAATCATATGAGAGTTTTAAAACAGCTTGTACAACGCCAAGACAAACGTATATTAAAAATGTCAAATTCTGAAATTTATCACTTATTTAACTGCGCCAAATATATTTTCTAAGCTCAGCTTATTTTTAGTTTGAAACTTAAAAAGAAGTCTTAGGGGTTGTACTCTATTTGTTTTAACGTACGTTTTTCCTGCTTTTATTAATATAATTACCAGTTTTGCCATAAGCCCAAATCAAAAGCAGATTACTAAATCTCAGTACTTTAAAAATGAAATGCACATTCAGTGTTTAGCTATTCAAATTGAAAACATTATTAATTCCTAAATTATTTAAGTTGTTTTTTTTAACGCGAATTAGAATTGCAAATGCAATTTTAGTTGTGTTTGTTTGTTTATCAACATTGCAAAATTTTTACTTCCCATCTCTGTGTGTATTTCAAAGAGAATGATTGCGTGAGTTTGTATTGTAAACTAAATTCATAAAACCTGTTTATCCGTAAGATATTTAAGTATATATATTTTTGTTGCTGAAAAGTATTTTTGTTTTGCCAATTAATTAACAATGTTGCCAGCCTTTAGAAATATTTTAAATTTTAGTGCATTCATGTACGTTTTACATGTGTCTGTTGATATTATTAATTTTTACAGTGACAACAAATATGTATAACATAATTGAATAAAAAATATTTATTAACTGCAAGATTGTCTTGAGGTTTGTGACGCTGCAATATAACGATTCTACTTTCTCTTCTGGATTTGTCAATGAGCTCTGGATACATGCTTAAGTTTAAGAGAACGAATAGAATTTTGCAAATTAAATAAAATTTTTAATAACGAATTACACTGTACTGCAAAGTCTAATTTTTGCAAAATAAAAGAGATTCTAACGAATGATTCTGGTAGAGGGCACCAAATATACTCGTATATGCATACGTATGTGTATCGGCGTTTCAAAAGTTTACGCCTGCGAATAATTTTAGTGGGAGTTAAACTCCCCCTTTATGCATATCTGTAGTTATAGTGACTTATCATATGAAATCTTGTAAAACTTACGTTTAGGGTATAAGATGTGTTTAGCACTGCTGTGTAAAACACCACGAGGAAAATTTCAACCCTCTAACTCGTCGTTGTATAACACCCATCAGCCCGCGATATTTCGCTGCGGAAGAAAATTTGTTTGCCCGTTTTAAGAAAAGGAACAAAAGCACCAATACAACGAAGAGTTAGAGAGTTAAAATGTGCCACAAAAA
The DNA here is from genome assembly GCA_956483635.1 of Panzeria rudis. Classification (NCBI taxonomy): domain Eukaryota; kingdom Metazoa; phylum Arthropoda; class Insecta; order Diptera; family Tachinidae; genus Panzeria; species Panzeria rudis. The sequence goes on along the minus strand of OY101450.1, from coordinate 125,444,370 downwards.
TGTTTCTCGTGGTGTTTTATATGAAAGTGCTAATAGGGTTGATTGTTTGGTATACGTGGTTGTCTACTGCACGCAAGCATTTAAGTAGAATCAATAAGATTCCGTTTTGAGAGACGACTTCACACGTATTAGATCCAACCCTTCGCATTGCGATACCTGATCAGGTCACCTACAGCAATCTCTGATAGCTCGGATAGGTTGTCCAGTATATTGCTGGCCAAGAATTTTTGTCTCGACAGTCGCAAAGAGAGTAAAAACCGTTGCGTCTTTACTTTCATCCCGGCAACCACGGCAGAATGCATTGTAGGAAAGACCTATCCTGCTAGCATGTCTGCCGATTGCGCAGTGCTCCGTCGTTACTGCGACGAGCCTCGAGAGGTCGCTACGGATCCTGTTATTTAGTTGTATTGTGCGCTTATCGTTGTAGCAAGGCCACATCTTCCTAGCCACCTTACACGTGCTCAACTTGTGCCACCTGCATTCAGCTTTCTGCCTATAATGTTTGAAAATATGGTTTATAATAGTGACATACGGCATGGCTACGGATTCAGCAGAGGAGGCATCCATAGCAGTGCCAGCTATGGGCAGCTCATCCGCCTGTTTGTTGCAAAGAAAGTTTATCCAATTCGGCAAAACCATTCTCGAGTTATAATGAAATATATTAGGCCGACTGCCCTATTTCGGGTGTCATATTAATGTGATGCCTATAAAAATTCCACATGTTCTCATTAAAGGGAAACAAACTCTTTGCAGACTAGTGTTATTTCTACAGCTTTCTTTTGTACGTTAACTTATAGTGAAATTTTACGTATGACTTATCTTTATTACAAACTAGCCTCATAAAATCCCATTTGTGGGTATATTAACCCTTTTTAAGAAAGGGACAAGAAAATCCGTGTACACAATTTTTATTTATTAATTTATACTAATTAATATTTATTTATTTCTAAACCAACTAAATGATCGCCACATGTCCGGCAAAATATACAACTGATTTACTGTATATAGCAAATATAAACGGATGATCCGCCCGGAATATGATCTCATTACCAAAAAAGCCACTCAAATTTGTTAGTGTAACAACTGAAAGTAATAAAATAATAAAATACTAGATATTTACTTAAACAAAAAATAAAGACAAAATAATCTTACAAGTCGTAGCAGCTGCCTCTGAGCCTGCTTCATTGACATCCAAAAATGCTTTATGTTTAACTTCTGATATACTTTGGGACGCTGATGTTGTAAAAAGACTCTTAAAATTGGCCTTTGAACTAAAAGTTGTTTCCAAGCCCATCTGAAGAAAATAAGAAAATTACTCATAATTAAGAAAACTTTAAAAACACTATGCATCGCAAATAAAATTATATAGTTTTAATGGCTGATTCTGGCAGAGGGCAGCAAAGCATTATAAACACATATTGGCATTTTGAAAGTTTACATCTGTTCTTCTTCTTAGGGGGAGTTAAAGTTCTCCCCTTTTGCACATATGCACTTTATACTAACCTGGCATGGGAAATCTTGTAAGGCGTACATTTATGGTATAAGATGTGTCTAGAACTTTTATGTAAAACAAAACGAGGAGAATTTTCGTAAAACATGTTAACCCTATAACTTTTCGCGGTATGGGCCTTTTTGCCCCTTTCTGAAACATTCTACGTAAACATTCTACGTAAATGTCCCTCATGGTTTTCTACATAAAAGTGCAAAACATATATTATACCTTAAACGTAAGGCCTACTCAGTACACAGAGAAAACAGATTCGTTGAGACAACCGAATTTGTTGCCAATCAAATTTTGGCAGTTTCACCAACTACCATAGAACTCTTATTGAAAAATAAATTATTTTACAATAATAAATAACACATTGTAACAATGCAAAAGCACAAACACTTGACACTATATGTTCGATTCTACTGTCAACGGGTAGTAAAACTCTATACTCAGTTTTTCGAATTTGGAGACCAATTTTTTATGAGCTTCCAAAGTTTTTAAAAATTAGCGGCCCCTAAAAAAAGGTGTCATCAGTTTTTGGCCATAGCTAACTCAGAATTGATGACCGTTTAACTATATATGGCAATAATGTAGCTAAGAGTCTGCTAAACAGATTTTATTAACATTTTATGCCAAAAAATAATGTTTTCGTGCACTTTTTTTAAATTAAAGAAAACAAATTAATTATTTTGGCTTGAGTACGGTTTTGATTTAATTTTTCAATTAAATTATATTTTTATTTCGAGATAGATGTGAAGCATGTAGACAAAGAAAATTTTGACTGCGCGGAGGGTTGAACTGATGTTTCGATAGCTCCCGCTAATCTTCCGATAGGAATGGTATTCTGTGACATGGCTGATAGTTGAGCGGTATCATTTATTTTAAATTATCAGTTGGCCAGATATTGATGACAAAATTTTTTGCGAGCCCACTGATTTTCAGAAAGCTTGGAGGTCCATAAAAAAAATTGGTCACCAAATTTTCCAAACTGAGTATAGGGTGTTACTACCCCTTGCACACGGAAAAAAGGAATGTAAAATCAAGATGACGCAATTGTGATTTTAAATCATATTAAATTTACAAGAAATAATTTATCGTCTCTCTGAAGAAAGCCAGGGGCCAAGTGTCTCCAAGTCACCACTTTAGTCGACAAGTTTGGGGATTTTTTGGTGCTGTTGTCAACGAATCGTCTACACTTTTTATTTTAGCTTTAATGAGAAGAGAAGTTTTTAACAGCTAGAAAACGATTTTTTATGGTCTAATTTTGATGTGTTGAAAATATATGCGGCTGAACGGAAAACTAAAAATTTTCATAAAAAATCCAATTTATTTGTCTTAGCTGGAAAAAACTTTCATATGTGTTGACTAGAATCAATTAAATGCACTAGTGAATCTCTGGTACCAGTGTCTCCATATGGTCCCATAAGAACCACCTAGTCCATACTAAGTCAACAGATCCGAGGTCAGTAGTGGAATCTCAATGACAAGCACATGTTAAATGTCTATAGCACAGAACATTACCTGGGTACAATTAGTCAGTAGCACTGGTAACAAAGTCAATAGTGAATCAATACAATTTTACTATCGACATTACCTGCAGGCTTGTTACAGTTCACTGTTGTGCTTAGTTGTGTGACTTGTTGTTGTTTATTCTTACATGTGTCGGCTCTGTAGACGACAAACAAGGAATTACCAGCGAAAATTTACTGCTGCTGGTTTAAAGTTATCATTATTATTAATTTTAAATGAAAAATTATTAATCTAACCTTAATTCTCCTTGATTTAAAAATGTTCACTGCTAAAAAAACTTTGTTATTTCATTTTAAATCAACATGACTATAACTTTAAAATGAGATTCTTTTACATACGATGGGTTTATTTATTTAGTGTATAGCTAAAGTAAAGTTTGAGGATGTTGTAGTGCGTGGACTATCAAGTTGCACGAGTTCAAATCTTGTTCTAGGCCAGCTAGAACACAAAGTTTTCTGATACCTATGCTAATAACCATCACGTAAGAAGAATAATTAATAAAATAGCTACACTAAAGTCATATTGTTTCAGCTTGATGTAACTACAGTCTAAAACATTCCTTAAAATTTACGATCATATATTGTCTAAATTTGTATTGAAAATTTCTCCTTGTCTAAAATTACATCGATTTTGTAGCTATTTTATTAAAGGAAACCCCTTTCAAATTAAACATATTTAGTCCAAGTGGAAAAATTGTAACATAAAGTATAATACGGCTATGGCTGGAGGAGGTCGCAGTTCAAACCTGCACGCAGCCAATCGCTTTTTTTAGCAAAAATATTTTGTTAAAATGTAATGCGTGTGTAATTTTAGGTCGATAATAATCTGTAAAGTGTTGCCGACTATTATCGACCTAATTTTCAACAAAAGTGTTTTAGAGTGTATAACTCAACATGGTACTTATGTGCTGTTTCCACAATGCAAACAGGCGACTTGAGTAAAAAAATTTTATGGAAATTGGCCAAAAAACTGAGTGATTTTCATACAAATTTTAGACAAACAATGCTTGTTTGCATGGCGGAAGCAGCTCTGTAGATTTAGTATCAAATTCACGTTGTTTCAACTTGAAATAGTTTTGATTCAAAATGATTCTTCGTATTATTATTTTACTATTAACTTCATTTTGATTTAACTGAACTGGAATATTAAATCAGCATAAAATACAGTCATTTTAAAAGAAAACATTTTACATTAGCCTAAAACACCTATGAAGCAAACTCACTATCGAAAGATGTTAAATTAACCTGGTTTGCGACGATTTTACTATGAAATTTTTCTGTGTGTAGTGAATTTTAATTGCCACTAAATTTAGTTTCAGATGTAAACTTTCAAAATTCCGATACAATTATATACTTTTTTTGGCGCCCTCTGCCACAATCAATTGGTAGAACCATGTAATTTTTTTTTTGTGTTGTACACTGTAATCATTTTAAAAATGCTTACCTTTTCCAACGGCTCCTTTAAATCAATTTCAAATTCCAATTTAAATTTAGGCACATAAGCATGTACTTTCTTCAACATTATCTTGCTGGTAATTTCACTTAAATCCTTATTTCTTAATTGCAATTCCAATTTTTGCAAACCGTCAATTTTGTTGGGCAATATAATCAACATGGAAATATCACTATTATTGTAAGGCATTTCTAAGGCTGTAGCTTCCAATTCCGGCAGTTTAGCATAACCATAATACTCTTCATTGTACATAATCTCTGCTGGTTGGCTAACAATTTTATTAATATAAAACCTCGACATTGAAGTACTAGACTTGCTAAAAGCATTTAACCATTTGCCCTTAAAATAAATGGCATTTATTAATAAGGCATTTATCTCACTAATCACAGCATCTTCTTTTAAAATATCTTTTATTTTGTCTTCAGTTTGTTGGGCCACCCATTGATTTATATATTCTACCACAGTTTTAGAATCATTAAAATTTACTTGCTCCGCTTGAGTGTCAAAATATGCAAGAGCAATTTTATTAAATTCTTGAGACACTTCCAGCTGCTGATTCACATAAAAACGATTGATCATATTTAATTTTGGAGATTCACTAGTTAGATTGTTAGTTTTAGGATTAATCTGCAACAATTTTCGAAATCTTGAGGCTATTTGTAGTTTGTCATCTTCGCCGAGTCTCAAGACTTTGCGCATTTCTGCGGCAGTTTCTCCTTCAGCCCCGATAAATGTTAAAGCCATACAAGTTTGTATAGCAGCTGGAGAATAAACAATATTTTCAGAAGATTTTCCTTCAGTAATTACAGAAAATAAATCGGCCGCAAAAAGATTGTACAAATCATTTGATGATTCTTCAGGTTTAGCAGTAAGAGCAGTTGTTGTTTTTGTTGCTGATGTTGTTGTTGCTGCTGTTGTCGTTGATGTTGTTGTTGCTGCTGTTGTCGTTGTTGTTGTTGTTGTTGTTGTAGTTTTGCATTGCGATACAATGGCGATTATTAAATACAGGACTAAGAACAGATATATATATATATAGATCGCTTATAATCGACATATTTTTAAAAGAAAGTATTTTTTTAAGTTTACCTGTTTTGTTAAATGATTTCATATTAACAGCTTGGTTCATTGATTTCTTTCTGGCCAGTTTGTTTAGTACCGGTTTGTTAAATGAAGAAGCTTTCGAATTTTTAAATATTACTTTTGTATTTCTTGCAAAAATAATTTAAGTGTCTACTCAGTGCTTGCGTTGACGCTACTAATTCGTTTCATCTACAACATAGATGTTTATATAAAATGCGGGTATTTTCTTTTTTTTTTTGCTTATCACGTTTTTTCTTATATTCTTAGAATAAAATAAAATTGGTTTTTTTATTTACAAAAAGTTCCTTGTTCAATTTTCCTTATTATTAACTTGAGTAATATTAAACAAAGAAGACGTACTTGGTTGGTATAACGATTGAGCCGAATTGACTTTAAGAAATGCCAAAACCGTAGAAACTAACATATCGCTACCTCAAAATACGGATGTCGTATGTAAAAATTTCGGATTTTGGGTTTATTTTATATTCACAACAAAATTCGAACGCTCTTTTTAATGGTGTTATCAGTTTCTTTCTGAGCCTTATATATTCGCAGATGTGCAGTATGCATTATATTGTACGTCACAAAATTATATATATTATATTTTAAAATTAATTAATAAACGTTTTTAATAGCTGTCCATTGGTTTCCATAAAGTTTTTTTTAAGGTTTTATCATAAAATTTCCAATTTTACTTTGACAGATTAAATGATTCCAGTATGCTTTTTGTCGTATGTTCAAAGAAGAAATTTACAAGTTGTTAAAAAACGTGATATACGACAATTTTATTCTGAAGCAATATGCTAATAACGCCTTTCTCATTATGATGACATTAAATTTGACTCCTGCTGATGAAAACAAAAGATTCATGTTATATATACTATAAAACTGGAGTGAATCCTTTAGGCCATTTTAAAGATATTTGATGTTAAATATTAAAAACCGTCTCCTGAAAAGTTAAGTTTTGTTACATACGACATCCGTATTTTGAGGTAACGATATGTAGATTATTTTCTGGTTCTGATTTGAGAAAAAATGTACTAGTTCCACAAAAAGTTGTTGATAAACCGAATTTTGCCTTTCTCTGGCTTTTGACATTAGTAACTTTTTAATATTGGGAGGTTTTTTAAGGCAAGAAAATTTTAAGTTTTGTAAGAAATGTTTTTAGTATTCCGGTTATTCTAAGTGAAATAACTATATCATTGAGCTGGTCTACCTTAGGTACGGCTTAAGCTTTGTGGAAATGGAATATGATTTTTGAACTCAAAATACAAAGACACGAAAGATGTCCTTGTCATATATGAGGTCGTGAATGAGATCCATTTGGACAGGCGCTCAAACACACATGAAAAAAAGGAACGTAAAATCAACAGGTCACAATTTTGAATGGAAATTATATTAAGTTTAGGAGAAATAACACTATGCAATAAAATGAAACTACAAAACCAATCGAAATTTAAAATCCTATGAATACGTTTTAAAAACAATTTTTTTTTCTAAAATTTGGTATTTTTCAAGAGGCTGCTGCTACACCCATTTCATCATAACTTGAAAAGGGCGAGTCAAATTGAATAACAAAAAACACAAAAAAATTTGGAATAAAATTTCGTTTAAGCCGTTAAATTTAAAATTCTATGGACATGTTTTTATTAAACTTTTTTTTCTAAAGTTTGCGATTTTTCAAGAGGCTGCTACACTGATTTCATCATAACTTGGAAAGGGCGAGTCAAATTGAATTCCAAAAGCCACTAAAAAATTTGGACTGAAATTACCTTTAAGGCGTTCTAACATTGTTTTATATATACTCAATTCGGAATTATTCACACCGCAATGATTAAAAATATATTTTTTATGCAAATTTGAAACATTTGTATTTATTAAAAATTTTGAAAAAAATCTAAAATGGCAAAAACTTCCAATTTTTATTAATTGATCATAAGAGAACATATACTACAAATAAAATAAGCCTTTTTTCATGAAAATCAATAGATAAATTTTATTTTTATTCATAATAAATTGAAAACACCTAATTTTTTGCAAAAGTTGCGAATATTTACACTGTACACCAAAATAATTTTTTCTAAAAAACAATGTTCTAACAACTGATTCTGGTAGAAGTCACAAAAAAATACATTTATGTATCGCTCTCAGCAAGTTTTTGCGAATTTTCCTTTCCATTCCTTACAGTTTTATAGCTTTTTAATCGATATTATGGCTTCTTTAAATTTTTGCAATTTTTCCTAAACCTCTTATAAAACGGTTGCAATATTTATCTTAAATGAAACTTATTTGCTGTTGTTTAAGCATTGTCTATATACATTTCATTAGTGCTTTACAAAATTGTCAGTAGACATCAGGGATAATAAAGTTGGTACAATTGTACTTTTGAAACAAAAGTATTGAAACAAAAAAGGTATGATGATACCTCCGTGACTCATTTGGTACTATTTGCAGATTTTCCTAACTTGTTGGGTGGTATCCTTTGATTATTCAATAATAATTTATCTCTACTTTGGCCCTTAACTTAATTCTCTCTTGAGTCTACTTAGCCTGTTATTTCGTGAGTAGATTTGTATACTTATTTAATGAGAATACATAACAGGCGGTCTTGAGAGAACAGCTTATAATATTTGCTTGTTAGTGTTCAAGGACAAATATTAACAGCGATGCTGATGGAGTAGCTTAATGTCAAACTCCATATTATATAAACAATTCATTGGCTTTCTTGAATAAAGGCGTATGTCTTAACCCTCTGCGAGACTGCATTATCACAATTCCACTGACGTGGTAGTACACAAGACACTATTTCGACTGCTTATATTTTCCAAGTTCCGTTTGTAAACCCACTGACAAAATTTTTGATTTTAGTTTAAAGTAGTAGTAGTTTAAAATGGTAGTTTGTTATTTATTGTAATTTTTTGTTGAAAACAAAACGACAAATCTTATTAAAAACAAAATTATTGGCATGTTATAAATTAGCCTTAAAAACTTACATCCATACAAAAACAAAAAAAAAATTCATATACGTATTATTTTTTTGGTAAAAAGTTTAACATTAATTTTAGCGTATACCTAAGCTAATCAATATAGAGAAAAAAGAGATAATATCAATGGTTTAATAAAAAATTATAACGTATTTTGTCAGGTCTAACTCAATACTGACGTGGTAGACTTGTAGACACTTGTATGCTCACATCAACGCGTGCGCTCCTTTCAATTTCTTTCTTCGCACTAACGTACACATGAGTACGTAATAAGAAGGTACTGAAAACACCAGAATCGATATTTGTATAATTATGGCGTAAAACAATGTTTTCTATTTACTGGTGTCTGCTAGACTACGACGTCAGTCGCAGAGTGTTAAAACTGAATTTTCAGTAGAGCAAAACAAAATATTTATGAAATAGTGTCCACGGTATGAGCATCGTTGATTTTTTTAACACTTTCGGCATATATTTGCCAAAATAACTTTGTATGAAATTTTCAGACAAAAATAACGTTAGAACGAGATCCTAGCAAGGATGCATGAAACAGCATATGTCGACATAAATAACATTTATTTATTAAAATAGAACAAAATATTTTAAAAGATTTCAAAATGTGTTTAGATAATAACATCGTATTTCTGCTTGTGTGTTTAAATAAACCATCACACAGGTATACTTAAGTCATTATTGCTGAAAATTTATGAAATCAATATTGAAGTCAGTCAAGTTGTTGTGCATGAAAAAATATCCAGAATGTTGCATGATAATGCGAAAATTTTTACTTTCATTTAAAGAGCGTTTAAAAAAGAGCTTTTTCTTATTAATAATTCAAAATCTACCTAAGTCGACTTACGAATTTATTAAACAAAACCACAGAAATGTCGGATTTCAAATTTTAATAAAAAATATCCTCTTCTATGGCTTGTTTATCCATTGTGAACGAATTTTAAATTTTTTAACAAACTTCAAGTTTATAAGAATAAAGAAATTAGTAAGTATGTTCCTTGTTGTATGGCACAAGTGAAGTTGCATTGAGATAAATTGAAATTAATATTATATATGAATTTATCAAAAATATTTTTAGAAAACATATCCATATTTGATCATTGACACAATGAGTGGCTTACTTGGTCACTAAAATTCAAAAAGATTTTAGTACTATTTGAGCCGAAAAAGTACTAATTTAGAAGATCATTCGTACGAAATTAATATTTTCGTTTATCATCTCTGGTAGACATCTAACACAATTTTGAACAGCTATAAGCCCCTTATCTTATGTACAGACTTCCAAAAAGCATTTGAGAATTTACAAATATGTAAATGATTTTCAAAAATAAGCATAGTAGGCTATGAAAATTGTACAGAACCCAGCGACTAATTTGTATTCGATATGAATATATTTTATTTGTCTACGCCTTTATACAATTAGAAACCTATTTTATAACAATAAAAATATTTGTAAGGCAAAATGAAAAATAAAATCCAATTTAAACCTTTAAGAAATTTATCATGTGACAATATGTCATGTCATAATTTTATTTTAAATGAAATTTATTTGCTGGTGCTTAAGCATTTAAGCATTCGTGCCGAACGCTACATTTATACGCGTGTTCAGATCAAAATGTGAAAATTTTTTGGTCTTTCAAAAGCGATACCTTTAAATTATGCATAGTGTTTAGTGGGATCTAATTGTACTTTCAAATGGCATAAAACATAATTTTTTAACAGCTATTTGTTGCGAAATAATTGATCTTAAGGTTTCATGACGCACGCAACAACAAGTGAAAGTATCTTTGAAAGTTGAAGTGTGTTTTCGTAAGTTTTAGCGAATTTTGCTTAATAAAGCACACAAAATCTAATTTATAAAAGAAAGAATAATAGTAGAAAATTTTAAAATAACTTATTTGTAGCCAAAAACATTTTCCGTTGTTTTATCAAAAGCCGTGAACCCCTTGTCACGTACGCTACGTCACGCACACAACATTTTTTTCTTAATTTTTTTTCTTAATAGCTCTAACTTTTTAAATGTACAATTTACAACAAAAATATATTTAGTGAAGTTGTAGATAATATTATTATCTAAAAGAAAGCTTTTACAAACATTTCATATTTCTTATAGTTTACGAGATAATGTTGAATGTTGTTGAATTAACATGAAACACCAATGATGCAAAATCCCTACCGATAAATTAGAACCTTGTTATTATGTTTATATATTTTTAGTTGTACAGTGTGCATTAAGTACATTAAGGTGTTCTAATTACTTTTAATTGCTCGTTTTGATTTTTTCTCCTTGAGAATTAATTTCGAATATACAAACAAAATTTCTCTTTGACACAATAGTTATTCGCAAACTTTTGCATTTATTTTGAAAATGTATTTCTTAAAAAAATTTACAACTTGGCCACATGGCCAGCAAAATATACAGCTGAACTACTGCGAACTCCAAAAACAAATGGATGATCGATATTATATAAAACAGAGTCCTTGCTGCATTCTCCTCCTACTCCTATTTAATACAAAAAAAGGTCTTAGTATATTCATAAAATTTAAAAAAAAATCAACTTACCTGAATAAGCAGCTGCCTCAGAGCCGAGCTCATCAATCTCAAAAAGAGCTTTTTGCTTAAAAACTGAAATATACTGAGCACCCGAATCTAACATGGCAGGAAATTCGGCTTTTTCAGAAAAGATTATTGGTAAACCAATCTTATGAAGATAAGCGAAAATTAGAAAAAAACAAAAAACAACACAAACATATCCATTTTCAAATCTAACCTTTTCCAAAACTGGTTTAAAGTCCATTTCATGTTCTATTTGGAACTTGGGTATGTAAGCACACACCTCCTTTGGTGCCAATCTTGAGGGTATGTAATTGAATTCCAAGCCTTTGAGTTTTTCTTCTAATTTTTTCAAACCCTCAACTTTATGGGGCAACACAATCAACATGCTTAAGCCAGGGTAATTATAAGGCAATTCCAAAACACATGCTTCCAACTCTGGCAAGTTGACATAATTAAAATTACCTTTTATGTGCATCATTTCTACTTGTGTTTTCTCTTTTTCATTAAGTTGGAAGTTTGCCTTTTTCGTATACTTTTCGTTGAAACTATATTTCCATTTACCCTTGAAGTATAAACCATTCACGTAAACCATATTAGACTGAGAATTAATTTCGTCTTCCAGTAACAAATTTTTTATCTTTTCTTGTGTATATTTTGCTACATTGCAATTAATTTTGTCGGTTGTTGATTTGCCTTCAGCAAAATTTACATTTTTCATCCAGACATTAGCATTTTCTTGAGCTTTACGTTTGAAATCTGTTGATATATTAAGTTTATCGCTCACATAAATATGATTTGCAGCAAATAACTCGGGCTTCGAAGTTTTCGTTTCCTTGTTGGGTTTTATAAGAGTTTTTAAAAATTCTTGATAATTTTTACCAATAACACTTGAATCTTCTGTACCCAATCTGAGCACATGACGCAAATCCTTCTGGGTCTTACCATCAGCACCCGTAAAAGAAATTGTCAAGGCTGTTTCTATGGGAATTGGTGAAAAGAGAATATTCTCAGCAGATTTCGATTCGACTATAGTGTGAAATAAATCTGCGGCAAATAAATTATGATTCCCTGCCTCAGGATATGGGACTGCCTCAGTTGCAATCCGATGGAAAAGGCAGGAAAGAAACATTCCGCAGAACAAAGCTAAAAGCAGACAGGAAGAGAAATAGTTAATAAAAACTATATTGAAGTTTTAATTTCTTTTAACCTACCAATATTCTTAATCCGCATTTTGTCGGTGCTTGTTGAAACCTGGCTATTTGATGAAGTCCACTTACTGGTGACAGTAATAAAACTGAACTGAAAATCATCCTTAGCATTTGCCTTTTATACAGAATTCTTAAATTTATCATGATAGAGTTGAATTTGAGTGGAATCTTTGTGTGTTCTTTCCAATCTTTTGCTTCTTTAACAGTTTTTATTTTTAGATGTTGAGTTAGTATATTTGCACAAGTTTTCTTTTCTTTGATTTTTTTCATGCAAGCTAAAAACAATTAAGGTGTTGTTTGCAGCTCAACTGTTTGCCTAGAATATTAAACCTATGCAACACTTTTTATATATGGATGATTCTCATACTAAACGAACATTTTGTGTTTTTTTGTGTTACCAATATAACTAATATATACTCGTATATCAGAAGATAGGATTTTTATAATAGTTTTCGCCCCTTTCAATGGTTTCTGAAATACAATTATATGTTTCGATATTTTAACAGTTTTATGTCTTAAGGGTTACATTTGCCTTCGCGGTTGTTCTGAGAGTGATTTTTGCGAAAAAATACACCTCAAAAATGAGTACAGCACTATAGATCTACTCTCCAAAAACAAAAAATTATAATAATCGCAGGATGAAACTAAAATGTATGGCCACTTTTTTAAATTGACTTGGGTTCGCATGGAAAAATAAAAACTTTGTATGTTTTAAAATAATTCTTTACAAACATTTATACATAAGCAAAAAGTAGGCTGACTCGTCTTTCATATAAGACTTTTATAATAAAATCGACCAGCAATGTCAAAAGTTATGTCAATTTCAAATAATTCTTTTGTAGCAAAATACGACCATCCTAATACATTCTTCGAAAATATAACAACCCATAGTGCGAAAGAAGCAAAATGTTTTCAAAGAAAACCAGAAATTTGTAAATAGATAATATTCTTTATATCGTTTCTACTTTCCAGCTGCTGTTAACTTTTTTTCATGTCCTAAAATTTATAGATAAATTATATTAAAAAAAAATTTCGTAACGCTCAATACATTTTTATACGAATTAAATTTTTTTTAGAACACACACTATATTTTGAATTAAAAAAATCACATGTGAAGTCCTTGATGTATTTTAACATAAACTCTGTATTTGGATAACATTCGATAATTTTTTTTTTGGTTACAAACCATAATTGATTGATTGCAATATACTACTATTTAACAAAAATCACAAAACTTTTAAATATTTATATTGTTAATGCATTTTTAATATCTTAACTAATTAATGAAGCATACTAAGAAAAAGCGTAACGCTCAATACTCTTATATAACAAGACAACAACAATTTAAATAAAATATATAATTTCCAATATTTTTAAAAAATTGTATGTGTGAAACAAGGAAAGGCAAATACAAATATTCTTAAAGCGTTATAAATTTAATCTCGTTTTTGAAAAGATTCGTATTTTCTTAATGTAGAAAATCAACAGCATGCATTACGGACACGCCATTTTGTATGAAGAAAGGAAAAACAGTATTTCTGTTTTTCGTTTTTAACACATAATGGTTAGTCCTGCACAAAAAAAACTTATGTACATTTTAAATGAAATTTATTTGTTGGTGGTTAAGTATTGTCTACATGCATATCATTGGTGCTTTACCAAATCGCCAGTATACTTCAACCACAATTTTGAACAGTTACAACCGCCTTATCGTATGACCAGAGTTTCAAAAACCATTTGAGATTTTATAAATCATATTCAAAAACAAACTTATACAAAACCCAACAAATAATTTATATTCGATATGAATATATTTTATTTTTCTACACCGTTTTTGAAAATAATTTGTAAATTCTCCAATGGTTTGAAAGTCTGTGCAAAACACTATAAAACAATTTCGAAGTTTTTTCAAAATTACGGGGTTCTGTAAACCGATTCTGGTAGAGAAGGAAAAAAAAAATATATACGTGTGTCGGCGTTTTGCAAGGTCACATCGGAATTTAGCTTTAGGAGGAATTAAAGTTTCTCCCTTTTGGACTGATCGTGCAGCTGTCGGTACATGAAACTATGTGATGTTTATATCTGATGTGTAGGGTATAATCAGAAATTATTACGGCAAATATATTTTTGGACCTCGTCGTTTTATAGGACTTTTGGTATATTTCTTAAAAAAGGGGCAAAAACCCCCTCTTCATCGACGATATAGGGGGAAAAAGTAACACACATCCTATACCACAAACGTAAAACTTACAAGATTTTCTATGCTGAGTACGAATTGTGCATATGTACGAAATTAACCCTTAAACACATTTTAAGTTTTCAATAACTTCTAGCGTACGAGTTAAGTCTGGAGCTTGTGTCTCTTTAAAGGCTTATAGTAGAATATAGAATATAGAATATTTTTGTAGAATATTTAAGCTCCCTACATCGCCGCTGAAGGGGATTTTTTTGTCTATTTTTCAGAAATATACAAAAAGACCCATAAAGCGAAGAGTTAGAGGGCTAAAATATTCGAGCAAAATTTTTCACGTGGTGTTTTAAATAAAAGTGCTGAACTTACTCGTATCTTATCCCTTTAACGTAAGACTTACAAAATTTCCAATGCCGAGTACTAATTGTGAATATGTATGAAGTTAACCCTTAAACATAGTTTAAGTTTTCAATAATTTCTGGTGTACAACTTGAGTATGATGCTTATTTGTCTTTGAAGATTTAAAGTAGAATTTTATGGCCAATATTTTTGTAGAGCATTTTAACCCCGCACTCCTCCTTTTTGGGGGTGGTTTGAACGATTTGTTAGAAAAGAGCCAAAAATTATCGCTTTGTAGGGGAGTCAGAGGGTTAACATGTTGCACAAAAATATTTGCCATAATATTTTCTGCAAAGTTACTGAACATACCCTACACCTTAGATGTATAGAACACATAGTTTCCTGTAAAGATATGCTGCACTATCAGGCCAAAAGGTGGAAAATTTATATAAATAAATAAATTATATAATAAATAAATTTTATTTAAAATAAAAATATGATAATATGTCAAATAAAAAATTTCTTAGACTTGCACAGAAAAAAATAGACAAGAATTATATTCAATAAAACCATGTTATTGAAAAAAATATGAATTTCAATAACATTTATCTTTAACATAATAAAATATTTCGTTGTAAGTATTTCTTTTCCATGCCGGTTATTTCTTTTCTTTTTATACATAAGTACTTAAAACAAGTTGTATCCCATAAAAAAATAAATGGGATATGGCTCAGCTAGAGAGTGTATGCTTTACGTCCGGAAAGCCCGGGTTCGTATTCCAGCCATGTCAACATTTTTTTAATTTATATATATATATATATATATATATATATATATATATATATATATATATATATATATATATATATATATATATATATATATATATATATATTTTTATTTTGAAATAATTTTGTTATCAATATAGGGGAATTCTTTATCACAGGAAATTTGAAAAAAAAAATTATTGAATACCGGGATTTTTGTTATCAAAAGCGAAACTTATTTTTTTCTGTGTATGTACATTTATTTTTAATCTATTAAATCATACTAACTCCCCTTTTCACAATGTATGATTAAGAGTTAACGTGGACTTTAACGGCAAGTTTTGTATGGCGGAGTTTCCATTAAAGTTCATGTTCATCGTACATTGTGAAAAAGGCCCGTAAAGCAGTTTTAAAATTATAATGTTATTTTATAAAATATTTTACTACACTTTCTACACTTACTACACGGACGCGAAAAATCATTTAAAATGAGAATGAGCCAATATGAAAAATTAGCCTTTGGAGGTTAAAAGACATAAGCGCAAGAAAAAAAAATTGGATAAAAGTTGTACAATTATTTTCGTTAAAATTTTCACAACTATAAATTTTTTAAGCATGATTTTTGGTTGATCGTTAATTACTCCTTGCAGCAAGTAAAAAAAATATCACAAAACGTCTTTCGCATACTCAAGTTTTCATAATCGCATCTGCTACTCTGAGTTATATTTGCTTTTAAAGAAGTAGTGAACAGCACACTTACGGCTATTTTTTAAGGTTTTCTTTACAAAACTACTCGTAGAAATAAAAAACCCTAATCTTTTAACTTCGCCCTAATGATTCTTACTACCTCAATAAATTGCATACTGGATTGTCTAGTTTTCATTATCATCCAACTAAACGAGTATTTTAGTAAAAAACAAAAAAAAATGTTTCCTGTTTTCGAACAAAGAGTATAATATCATCTGCATACGAGCGTATGAGAAAAGGACAACGAAAACCTTTGAGTGCATAAAAACCTGAACATAAATAGTCTGCTTATAATTCCTAACATATAGATTTTTTTTATATTACGCCTCAAATCAGCAGTATGGGCAACTGAAGTTTAAAACTAATAGTATTAAGGGCTAGACTTAATGGTCTTCGCTAGTTGTTATAAAATATCAATAGTACAGTTGTGTTAGCTATTTCTTAGCATTACAGAACAATTATATACACAATATACTTATACGAGCTGTTTTAAATTATGCCTTTAGTCGAACTGTATGTGTTTTAATCCAAAGAAAGTTTAATATTCAGGCTTTAGTTCATTAAATTTAATTTTACAATTAAATTATTATTTTTTTATTGAGAAAGGATTTTTTTCAAAGCATGTAACAATTGAAAAGGACAACGACAACTTTTTGACTTTGTACTTAACACCATGATTTTTTCGAGATCAACCACAATCCCGTCATTAGAGTTCTTCTTATACTCTGAACAAGGTATGAGAAAATAAAAAAAGCACAAGTAATAATTGCCTAAGACAAGAACTATAATGTTGAAATTTCTAAGCTACCAACAGATCTTAAGTAAGTTTAGAAAAATCTTCAATATTTCAGGCCGTGGGGGTTGAGAATATAAGGAGAGCTCTGATAATGAGGTCGTGGCTTATCTCGAAGATATCATGCTGTTAATTTCGATCTTTATACAGCGTGTTTTTTTTTAACGTATACATCTTTGATTGGGCAGCACTGCTTTGTTTAATAACCGATTATTTCGCTGACAGTTACCTTGTGGCTAGTACAGTTTGACATTTTATAATGAATAGACTTACGGCAGAGCAACGCTTGCAAATCGTTAATATTTAAATAATTTATATGCAAGACTTGAACAAATTTAATGCAAAATGAATAATTTTAGGTAATTTTCCTGTTAATTGGCGACCAAGATCGTGTAATCTAACGTCATTGGATTATTTCGTTGGGCTTATGTAAAGTCACTCGTCTACACTGATAAACCAAGGATAATTGAACACCTTGGACATTAACATTAGACGAATTATTGGCAAAATATAGCCGCAAATGCTGCGTAAAGAATGTGAAAATTGGAGTTCCAGATTGCCATTTACGCGCCAGCCGTGATATACTCCTGCCCCAAATCATATTTAAACATTTATACCATTTAATCATCTATATTCACTAAAGTCAGTTCAGTTGATATTAAAAATAATTTTCTTTGCCTTATCTTAATTTAAAGTTGTATGCCTTTAAAAAAAACACCCTTTACAAAGTCAATAATTTGTCTTTGTCTTTTTCAACTGTTACATGCTTTGAAAAAAAACCATTTCTTTACAAAAAAATTATTTAATTGTAAAATTAAAGTGAATAAATTAAAGCCTGAATATTAAAATTACTTTGGATTATGAGCCTTTTATTTTGAAAGGGCTATAAGTCACAAATATCATGCCATATCCCAGCAAAAAGTATGAACCCAATAAAAAAATTTCATGTTTTTTGAAGCAATAAGGCTATAAAGCGCATAATAATATGCATTAAAATAAGAGCTTGTTGCATAGCAGTGAACGTATATGAAAGAAACTATACAAAAAAGCAGATTTTTCACTGCTGGCACAATGCAGGTTTTTAAGCGAGAAAGTTCCATATACTTACAGTTGTAGTGCTGAAAATGGTGATTATTTCCAAAGCTTCAAAAAGAGGTTTTTTTAATCAAAAACGTAGTACTCCAAAATGGGAAGTCGCCATACAAAAGTCAGCAGCGATATAGGCAAGTATATAAGCACTACTTTTATTCTCTCATAGTAAGAACCTACTTTTTTTAAGCAATTTTTTACTGGGAAGTATCTGGAAGTATGCTTCCCAGGTGCGCTATTTCGAAGCGCTTCCGATGATGGGAAAAAAAGGCAGAGAGTTCCCTGTATTCGTATTGTTTTAATTACGAAGTATATCGGTAATTGTATTTATTCAACACGAACATCAAAATAAATAACAACAAAATACACAACTAAGTGCAAATAAGTAAACAAAATCATATTCAGTAGCATTTTAGCTTCCCAAAAAGTAGGTTAGTGTCGCACACGGCTGGCCTGGGAGTGGATTTTACGAAAAAATGCTCCACCAAAAGTGTGTATAGTTTTTGAAAGTACTATATATGTACATATATGGCTTACGTGGCTGCCTGTTACGCACAAGCATTCAAGTAGAATCAATAAGATTCCGTTCTGACAGGCAATAAATAAATATCAAAATAAGGTTTGTTCGTTTACGTTACCCTTAAAAGCATCGATTCTAACTGGTGCAGACTTTTATGGAAAGCACACAAATAAGTAAATACATATATGTATATACTCTCAAAAAATTTTTTTTAATAATCGTACATTGAAAGGAAAGTCATTCATTCATTCAGGCAATGAAACTTTTTCATTAAATGTTCTTGCATTATATTAATGAGCAATTACATTGCATACATGAAATCCTTCAATCTTTATTCTTCATAAGTTTTTCATAGTTCATATATCAAGAAAATCTATAGACAAATCGTCACCTCAAAATACGGATGTCGTATGTAACAAAACTTAACTTTTCAGGAGACGGTTTTTAATGTTTAACATCAAATATCTTTATAGTGGCCTAAAGGATTCACTCCACTTTTGTAGTGAATATAACCTGAGTCTTTTGTTTTCAGTAGCATGAGCCAAATTTACTACCGTCATAATGAGAAAGGCGTTATTAGCCTTTTGCTTCAGAATACAATTGTCGTATATCACGTTTTTTAACAACTTGTAAATTTCTTCTTTGAACATACGACAAAAAGCATACTGGAAGCATTTAATCTGCCAAAGTATAATTGGAAATTTTATGATAAAACCTTTAAAAAACTTAATGGAAACCAATGGAGATTTATTAAAAACGTTTATTAATTAATTTAAAAAGAGAACATATATAACTTTTTTGATGTACATACAATATAATGCATACTGCACATCTGCGAAAATGTAAGGCTTAGAAACGAGCTGATAGCATCATTAGAAAGAGCGTGCTAATTTTATTATAAATATATAATAATCCCAAAATCGGAAATTTTGACATACGACATCCGTATTTTTAGGTAGCGAAATGTTGATTTTAATAACAAATAAATGGATACATCCAGACACTTAAAAGCTACTTTCCCTTTTAGTTTTTTGGAAACAAAAAATATATTATTACAGAAAGTATCTTTTAAGTGTCATACAGTTTCATAATATATGACTTATTTTGTCCATAAGAGGCCTGTCTTTAAGAAAAACAGCTAAAAATTAACGGTTTTGCAGTTTTAAAATTTTTATGAGTTCTTAGAGTGAAAAAATTTTTTAAAAAACTATTCCTCATAATTTGAAGGTAAGTTTGTAATGCATTTTGTTTAGTGTTTTTTTTTGGAACGTAAGTTCCTTATGGTGCGCCATGCACATCAATGCTTTGTATAACAAAAATCAACCCCCCAAGCATTGATTTTTGTAAAACAAAATTTTTTGAAAATGAAAAATAATGGCTGAATAGTGGTTAAAAATATACTGGTTGTGTCTTGTGGCAGGGATAGCTGAAGCTGTTTCTGCTAACTAATATTTATCTATAGACATAGGAAAGGCGAATTGACAACCAGGGCATGTATGTATGTATTAGAGGTCTGCAAAGTGTACACAAATATATTCGTAGAATGTACTCGGATGAATTTCGTGTGTGCATAGATGTATGTTCTTATGTATATACTTATGTATACATGCATTTATATGTGTATACATAGCCACGACCAAATATACATATATACATACATATATAAACACATTTATACAAAAAAACATACATGCATACACACACAAACATACATACGAGTACTTTCGAACATATTCGTGCAGTCCTCTAGTATGCATGTATGTATGTAAGTATGTATGTATGCATGTTTGTATGTTTGAAAGCTATGGACTCCTAAACTAGTGAGGCGATCTTGCTGAAATTTTCGCATTATATTACTGCTAGAAGGAACAATAGTATATATAATTTTGGAATACTATAAGTGGGCGTGGCAATTCCCATATCGAAGAAAAGTTTATTTTACGATATTTATGGAACTAATGCAGCTAAAGGCTTCAAAATTTTTGTGATTAACTCTTTTTAAAATGTTTTTAAATAGATATTATTAAAGAGTGGACAAGTGGGCGTGACACCTCCCATGTATAGAAGATAGATATTTTGACATATTATGGGAACTAATCCGGTAAACGCCTAAAATTTTGTAGGAATTACTCCATTGATTTTGTACATTGTTCTAGAGAAAATAGTCAGACAAAAATTTCTGGGCGTTGCTGCTCCCACATTTCTAACTCTCAGAAACTATACAATCGATTTTGATGAAATTCAAAACATAAATAGATCCGAGTCTAAAAGAAGGCATAGGCTATAAGTTTCTTTATAAATAGGACCACGAGGGGAGGTAGGGGGAGATTGCATCCTCTTTGAAACTATTTATCCGATTTTGATGAAACATGAAACATGAACATAGATAGATCTGAGTCTTAAAGAAGATATAAGATATAATTATTTTAAAAAATAGGACCACGAGGGGAGATTGGTGGAAATTTGTTCCTCTTTGAAACTATTTATCCGATTTTGATGAAATTCAAAACATCTAAGTCTAAAAGAAGACATAGACTAGACATATTTTCAAAAATATGACAACGAGGGGAGGTAGGGGAAATTTCACCCTCTTTTAATCTATTTATCCAGTTTTTATTAAATTCAAAGCTTAGATAGATCTGAGTCTAAAAGAAGAAAAAAGCTGTCACATAAAAATATGTGACATTAAGGAAAATTGGTTTAAAAATTCTTCAAAATACTTGATTTGGTTGGCCTGTGCTATTATATTATTATATATATTTTTATTATTATAGATGGATCATCGCTAACGATAAAAATTGATATTTAAAACTATCGGTAGGCTCATAGTATTTGAGTTTCAATGATAAAATAATTTTAAAATATATCAAGCTAGTGTTGTAGCTTTCAAAAACAATGTTTTTATGTTCTGTCGTATAGGTTCTACTTTGAAAATTGATACTTGGGATATTCCCCTCTATTATCAATGGTTTCGTCGACGTGGTGTCAATATCGACATAAAATAAATTGTCTCTTGTCTACTCTTTGTCGAGAACTAATGACTAATATTAACATGCTCGGCTAACTTTATAAGCCTCAGCAAATAATAAGAGACTGTCAATAGTAGTCAGTTCTTGTCGACAACAAGTAGACAACTGGCAATATTTTCCTTTAATGTTGATGTGATGTCGACGACCCCATTCATGATAAAGAGAATTGTTTGAAAACCTACTCTTTATGGGTAAAAATATTACGAACTTTAATAATCACTTTGGAGTAAAAACCAAATTAGTGCAAAAACTATTCCAATAAAAAAAGCCGCTTTCAGTAATTTGGCTCCAAAGGATCGATTACACTGTCATACATTTAAATTATTAATTTTTAAATTATAATTTTTTTGGAGCCCATAGAGAACGAAAATACCTTTTTAGTATTTCTAGGTCACTTCGTAAGGAAATTGTATAATGGTGAATGTAGCAAAAAAACGGGTTTCTTAGAGTTTAACATTTAAGTAGTCATTACTTCTTGCTTTCGCAATAGATTTCTACCAAGTTTACCATATTTGAAAGATCTGATTCTTATCTTTCAAACAAGGCATAGCTTTTGAAAATTGGTTAATAAATCGCTAAGTTATAGTATTCTCAGTATAAAAAAATATTTTTAAACAAAATTTTAAATTCCACAGGCTCTATGTTGCTTGTGAGATACCAAACAGTATAAAAATTTATTGACTAAATTGACTTTGCAAAATATATAATTGCATTAGAATCAAGTAGAAAATAAATGAGTTATGATTTGTGAGAGCCCCTGTGGCTGAATGGTAGCGATGCTAGCCTGTTAGTCCAGAGGACGTGGGTTCGATTCCCGCCATAGACCCTCGGTGTTTTCCGTAGACAAGCTAATTGATTTGCGGGTTGTGTTTGTTAAAAAAATGCTTTATTTTTTACTTTTTTGTTTCACGTAAGAACGATTTGTTTCACTCAAGAACGATTTGTTCGATTTTAATAGACGAAACGCAGCAAGATATCAAATAAAATTACCTTTCAGTCTCCAACATATAATTTTTTCTGAGTAATTTAGAAATTAGCAGCGAGATTTTTTTTTTGCAAAATTAAACTCTTTTTTTCAGAAACTCATAAAAAAAATTAAGAGGCTAAAAATTTTAAATTGAAATCGATGGCCAAGTCAGGATTTTATTCACAATTGAATGAAGGAACTTAATTTTATTTAGAAGTTATGCCTGTTTAACCAGGCGCAGATTTAACGTGAGCTTTTGGGTGGGGCTGGGGAACTTCTAACAGAAACATACTACTTTGCAAATCTTCTTTTAGAAACTC
Organism: Panzeria rudis; assembly: GCA_956483635.1. Taxonomy (NCBI): domain Eukaryota; kingdom Metazoa; phylum Arthropoda; class Insecta; order Diptera; family Tachinidae; genus Panzeria; species Panzeria rudis. The sequence goes on along the minus strand of OY101450.1, from coordinate 125,421,296 downwards.
AATAGAAATTTTGTATATTTTACTTGTTTTTGAGGGATATATCCCCCTACCCCCCACCTTGAAAGCACTTCAGGTTTAAACCTTAACCCCCTTATTTATAATACTTACAACAAGTTTATGAAAAAATTATGAAACAAATTTTGTATGAAAATCTGTTTCATAAACCTTTTATTAACATTTCATAATATATTATGAATATAGCCCTAAGGGCCGTTAACAATAAAAATATTAACCTGCAGTTAACACTAAACTCAAAATTTTAGTCTTGATAAATAAAATTTCATTAACACAAAGCAGATTTACTATGCAATTTCAATTAAATTTAACTAGAAAATTTTTTGAGTTTAAGTTCTTAACTGAAGATATTATTGACATTTGAAAATAAATAAATTTTTTGTTATTCTGAAAATATTTAACATACATTTTCAAGAATAATAACAAATTCAATGCTTTTTAGGCGAATGCAGCACTTCTTTGTGCAGCGGTCGTACTCAGATTTTGTTGAACCATGATATTAGTTATATAAATTGCTAAAACTTTTGCATTTCTCAAAAATAGTTTTTTTCAGGCAATCAAAAAAGTTGATGACACAAGTTAACTAAATTATTTTATTGTTAACGAAAATTTTTAACTTTCAGTTAAAATTTAAGTTTAGGCAAACTGAAAGTTAATAAACTTAAAGTTAAAATCAACATAACTGAGCTTTGTGTTATTGGCGGTAAGTGTATATTTATGCCTGGCAAGACTTTTTTTTTACTTTTCTTCAATGTTTTTTTATATAATTATTGTACATACATATTTCAATGAAAATTTATGTATTCGTGAACCAAAGTTTTTTACATGAAAACTAGAAGTAAGTGCACATTTTAAAGCCGTTGATGTGGTAATTGGTCAAAATAAAATTTTGTTTGTATTCATACCACCTGGGCCTCACCAGACCCAGTCAACTGTTTTCTTAGCATAAGTGCCATCACAGCAGCAATAACTAAAATTTGCAACTTAAAAATTTGTTTCAAGTCCTATGCAAACATTACAGTTGATGGGCAAAGATCGAAAATTACCCTTCTAAGCCAGGTAGATACGGCATCTAGATCTGGTGGGCATGTGACAGGAACTCATTCACTCTTGGAAGATACTCAGAAAAATGGGTTGGTAGACATCTCAAAAAAATTCTCTCCAAGTATGAGCTCTTCATTTGAATAGGAAGGTCCGCCGCCTCGCAAGTTTTTATTTTTTCGTTATTATTAGAAAGAAAAATTCATATCTCGGTATTTACTATTTGTAAAAAAATATCTCGTCTCATACGTTTGTAGAAAATTGAATTTTCTACAAAAAAGGTATTACAATTTTTTTTTTTGAAACTCACCGTTCAAAAGTTATTAAAGGTTGAAGATTGACTATTTTCAGGCAGATTTCATTTTTTTATGAATTTTATAACGCGTTAACAAAAAATTATTATGATACGCGCAGATCATAGTTTTATAGGAAATTTACTGCTCGACAAAAATGCTCTAATATGATTAGTCGATTAAATTAACCGTTTAAAAGATATTCATCGCCAACCTTGAATGCACACTAATTTTAACAGTTTTTGATTAATAATTCGAAGAATTTCAATTTAATTTATGAATTTCGGGAAAATTCGTATAAACTTGAACAGAGAAATGTTTTAAACTCTTTTTCTAGTTTTTTTTCAATCCTAAGCATGTTTGGGTACATGGAACAAAAAATTATTGAATTTTTCTAACTTTTTAGTGATTCATCAAATTTCGAGTAAATAACATTTTTATGACAAATTTAACATAAAAAGTATCGATCTAGAAGAAAAAAATAATTTCAATTTGTACGAAATTTCCCTGAAATTCATAAATTAAATTGAAAATTTTCTAATTATTCATAGGGTATTCATTCGGTTAACCGTTAATCGGTTAGCCGGTTAATTACTACCCGATTAACTGATCGGTTAATTTAAAATTGGCAATTTTCGATTAACGGTTAAACCGGTTAATTTCAGTCGATTAACCGACTAAGCGACCTAACAAAATTGTTAATTTTTTGTAGTATTATAACATATTTTGTGTGTGTTTAATTATTTGTTTTCTCTCATAGTTATACAAAAAGTGAGTGTTTAGAAATTATTTTTTATAAAAACATAGAAGTCTGTTCAGTGATTTTGACTTAAGTAAAATTCCAAAACCTTTTTCTACGTGGCCATAAAAGAGCTTAGTAAAGATTGTGATACTCTAATTGAACTTTTATTTAATAGTTTAATAAAAGACAATAATACTTTTGCCAACGATGTTATTACAAATCTAAGGATTACATTAGATGAGAGTCGAATTAAATTATTTTATACCTCCACTCATCAACATTTCCTTCTAGCAACAGTGATTTAAAATACGGTATAAAAACGGAAACTAAGTAATTCAGAATGTTCGGTGCTGAGCTCTGCCAGTATGAGTCAGATGATGACTTGACAACAGAAGAAACTATCGATAGTAATAAAAGAACAGATCATCGTACATCCAAATTTTTCTTTGATTGTTCAATATTTACATTCTTTAGAATTTCTTTCTTAAATAAAAAAATAGTTTGATCGAAAGATTAAATAAAAAATGAACTTAAGCCAAACTAATTAAATAACTTTGAATGAAAACCATACAGTTCGACTAAAATACATAACTCAATAAAAGAAATCGTTTAACAGAATTAACTGAAACAATTAGAAGTGCTAAGAAGTTGCAAATATCAAAACAGGACTCTAATGGTATAATGGTAGGTTTTATATGTTTAGAGAAATCCAGAAAAATGGCTGAGAAACTAGATATTCTGTCTACATTTACGATAACTGAAACGAGAAGAAGAAAGAACAGAATCGCTTAAATTCTAAACATTTAAACTAAATTATTTTTCTGAAAGATTGTTTTAGAAGACCTCCTCAAATATAGAAATAACTAATAAAATAATCTCACAAACCTGTTAATTTTTTAACTAATACATATTTATGATTTTTTTGCTTCATTTAGTTCAAGAATTGTCATGTTTGCTATGTTTTTTTGTTTTTTGTTTACTTAACTTTAAACTCAAAATAATAAATAGTTTATACATTTTTATTTGTTGAAATTACTTGAATAATGAAAAAGCTTTATTATTCGGTTAACCGATTAATACCACCATTACCCGATTATTAACCAGAGATATGAATTTTTCTTTCTAATAATAACGAAAAATTAAAAACCTTTCTTTCTATTAAAATTAAGAGTTCATACTTGGAGAGAATTTTTATGAGATGTCTACCAACTCATTTTTCAAGGATATAAAGTGAAAAAAAAACGGAAAAAAAAGTTTTTGCTCCCTAATATAAAAACATAACAAGCAAGGGATAATGAGTTATGCGCCTTGCAATGCACTGCAAAGATTCTGGAAGAACAATAGTTGCTAAAAAATTTGTTACTACATTGGATTAATATAAGGGGTTAATGAATGTTGAACTTGGAATTAATTGCTGGAAGTATAAGAATTAACAAGCGATGTATCCCTTTGGAAATAAAATCCAAAATTCCAAAAAGGGAACTGCTCTCTAGTGTTGAGGATAATATTGAAATATAGAAAAATAAAGTTGTTACACAATCCAGCATTAGAATAAACAAAATTAAGTGTAGATGAAATGAACCAAATGCTTCTAAAGTATACTACGAAGTGTGGAGCAAATTATAGGATTTTGTGATTTCTTTAGAACATGACCGATATAATGGCCTTAAAAGCTTCTTCACGAGACAAGGAGGGTGCTAGAAGAAATTTGCTATGCTCACATTCGTGTTGAAGAATGTAGCAAAAATAAACAATACATTTGTAAGCAGATCAGTTATAGAAGCTTTTCTGAACGGACAAATTAATGTAAGGCGAGACAAACTAAAATAAATTAAAATTAATAGTTTGAAGAAAATAACTAGAAATCTTTATTTGCAATAGGTTATTTTATGTTTTAAAGTTCATAGTGGAAATTTTTATTAAATAAATGGAGTTATTTAAGTTTTTGGAAAATAAATCCAAATGCTAAATTTGCAATGAAAACGATATTACTTAAACATGAATAATTTTTTCTTCTCTTTTGTATGAATATTGTTATCTACGATGTCCAGCGCATGGGACAATATACTATTAAAGATGGAAAAACTGTAAAATTATGGGCTCCATATTTTGTACTGGTCTAATGCACTATCCTTGAGTAGTTTCTCAGTAGTTTTTTTTTACGTTTTCTACTAGCATTGATCATCGAAATGCACTTTATAGTGCGACCAGCGCTAACATTTTCCGTATCAATATCAACCCTAATATAATCAACTAAACGTCTTAGGCTAAGTTCACTGGATCAATTATGTCTTTAAACTTTAAAAGTAACTCTTTAATTCCTGCTGAAATTGGAAACATTACTTTACTTGTGACCAAATAAATAAAATTTTATATATTGGTTCCATCGGTAATTCCAATTGAGCAGAGTTTAAGGACAACGGAATACGTGTGTTATGTGCAACAATACACTTCGTTAGTAAACTATTTTATAATACAATAAAAAAAAAAAAGATTGTACTTTCGTTTCAATAAAAATATATTTACTTTATATTTTTCTCTTACCATAATGTACTCTTAAAGCAAGATCAGTTTACATTTTGTGACTAAGTTTTCTATAATAACAGCGATCTAGCCCTGCTAATAAATTGCTTAACTTAAATTTTAATATCACAATAAATAAGTAAAGAAAAAAGTCTTAACTGACTATGATGAACAAATAGTGAAAATGTAAAATCAAATTATATAATTAACAAACTAAAATATCTGCCTTAATGTATGCAACACTAAAAGACCACTTAACCATAGACTACAACAGAATGCCACATTTAATTTACTCACACCACTATCAATAGCGCTTTTATATTTGTCCGTTAAATAATCTTCATATATGTCTTCCATTATTCGGGAGTTAATGTCGTTTCTCATATCCCTTAAGCCGCGCAGTTCATCAGTTTGATCGCGGAATATGACATTATTTTGTTTATCGAAGACACCAAACATGGTAAATGGCCTCACATCATCCTTGAACTTTTTGCCAAACAAACTATCTATTTCACGCAGGGAATTGTAGATTTCATTTTGTCTTACCAAGGGACCATCATGGGTCATAACGTAACTACGTGTAGTCCAGTGCATGTAGCAGAATTCAAACTTTGAATGTCTTTCATTGTTGCCATAGGGACAAAGAATTTTAAAAGATTTATGACCACTTTGTTTAACCCAAGGTGAGGTTAAATTACCCACGATATATTGCTTATAGGTAGTGGAGCTTATAAAGGCCACATCTCCTTTTTGGGCTAGACACCTTAAAGCCCCCTCATCGCCTCTGTAGACATCAGAGCAAGTTTTGTCTCCATGCCAAAGGCAAGAATCACTAGAGAAATATTTATGAGGAGATATAATTTGTCCTGTTTGGTTGTGTATAGTTTCTAGCAGCGAAAGATAGGCAGGTCCTTCATATGAAGGCAAACAAGCTTTGGCGCCAGCCAGATCTTTAAAAGAGTTAAATTTGGAGTCTTTATGAACTACAGCCACGGTGGCATAAAGATCATGCATGTTTGCGGAAAATTCATATAAAATGGGCTTCAGTTTATATTCACGTTGAGCTTTAAGACGCTGTTCCATGTCCACCACCACCAAATCGGCTGCCTTGTATTTTATGTCATCCATGCAGGTATCCAAAGTGGCTGATCTTATACATTGAATATTTGGTTGTACACCATAAACTTGGGAAGCTTCTTGCAGCCAAGAACACTTAATGTGTTCTATAATAGAGGTGGTGCAAAACACAACTGAACGTGGTGGATTACATTCAGGAAAACTGTAGGCACTTTGAAAGCCAGTAGCTTGATCCAAATAGTCATCGATGGGTATAACATTGTCTAAAGGATTTATTTCGACATGGTAATTTTCCAGCAAACTAAGCAGAGCATTTTGCCAACTAGAAGGAGAGTCATGATTGAGACCGGTAACAAGATGCCCCACCTGTGCAGCATGAGTTCTTCTGGCAGCTATAACAGGCCAGGGTTTGGCTACCCAAACACAGGGTTTTGTGGTATTAATAGGCTGCAAGTGGCCATCGACACACAAATAGCTGTATTCACTTGGATTGGCTTGAGTCTGTAGGCCAGACAGCTGTTTTGAGAAAACCATAGATAATTAAGCTTCAATAAATATTCTTCTTTAAAAACTTACACCAAAATGACTTTGAACATCATCCAAACGAGCCCAAGCAACACTACCGCCACCACTGGTCAAGCAGTATAAAGCACCTCTTCGGCCCCAATGCTTGTCACCAATATCACATCTGTAAGGATCATAGCACATTTGACACAACGTGGGATAGCGATCTTTTAGCACACGATCCTGCTTTTGATTTGGCACCCACGGACCAGCCTTGCAACTGGGACCAAAGAAACGGGCTGAAGCCCTTATGCGGTCTTCGGAAATAGACAATTCAGGATCACAGGATTTAGCTACCATAGTTGATTCAAAGTACTAAAAATTAAAAAAAAAGCTAATGAAATAAAATTTCTTACATATAATTCATTCAAAACTCACATTAGCCAATACATCAGTCCAATGATTTTTCAAACCATAACCTGGATGACACAGCTTAGAACCTCTTAAATCATGCACGGTATGTATATCAGCTTCATTATCCACTACTGCTACTATTTCATATTCAAAGTGTGAATCGTGTGATCTTAATTCACTTGTCACCAATATTTCTACACTAGCCCAACGTGCAGCCACTAAATCTTCAGCGGAGAGCACACCAAAGTGTGCGGTACCTTTGTGTATACGACGCACACAATCCAGACGATCAACACCCACTACACACTCCATATTGCTGGTGGATTCGAGCATGGGACAGAATTGCGGTGCCTTGCGGTAGTGACCGCGAGATTCGACAATGCAAACTCGCACTGAAAAAGAAGATAAAAGTTATTATGAAAAATTAGGTTTGTCATTTGTAATTTTTGCACTATTTATTTGTGGCTCGATAAAGAAGCACAACTATCGTAAATAAGATTTGAAATTTATTTTCCCATGAAATTTTCATTTCCCTTCGAGGGAAAATTGTTATTGTGAAGTTCATGTAAACTTTTTGTTCCCTTCTATCAGGTCTCAGTGAATGCAAAAAATTAAAAAAGAATTATAATGCTAAAATATATTACAAATCAAAGAAATTTTAGTTTTAAAATAAGAAAATATAGAATTAAGAATTGGAATTATCTTTTCATTACATAAAGATTCTAAGCAAAATTCAATTGTTCGTCCATATTTGGTAGATGCATTCTATACCTTAAAGTACCCGAATGAATTTGAAATAAATCTGTGTTTTTATTTATTTTGGACGCGGTGAATGTTTCTCTGTATACGCGGAAAAATCATAAAAATTAGTGCATGTATACCAGAAGAGTGATGCAAAGAATTAGTATTAAGATAAATGAGCACCATGTACTGATCTTGACTTGAAACTAAATAAATATAAACTTTAATAAATTCCGTCTACGAATACCATATGGGCATTTCCAGAAAACTTTTAACTTTTGTCTCGTCCGTTGCCAAGCACTTAAGCTGGTTTTTTTTCAATGAAAAACTTAATGTTTTTTTTACTTCTTTATAGTCTTGCGGAGAGCATAATTATCTATAAATGAAGTAAATGAAAAGGGGAAAAAACTTGAGTTTTTCTAAAAACAAAAAAAAATCAACCTTAAGTGCTTGGCGACGGACCCGACAAAAGTGGACTCTTTCTGGAATTTTACATTTTGGCGAATTTATTATTTTTTTACTCTAATTTCAGCGTGGTTTTTTTCGTTTTTACGCACTTTTTCGTTTTTTGCGATTGTGATTAGCTTTGGCGATTTTTTTCGTTTTGCAATTTTTTGGTTTTTGACAATATTTTTAGTTTTGGCGAATTTTTTTTTAGCATTAAATTTATTATTTCGACTTTTAGTTCAAATTAATGTAAATTCATATGATTTTTATTCAAAGTGGAGTGTTGGAATATTTCAATCAGGTTAGTAGTACGGATCAGTACTACTGATTTGGGCAGGCCGCTACACCGTCTCATCAGCGTTCTTGTTCACTTTTACCACTTATGAAGGTGGATGCTTTTTACAAGGAAACATCAGCCGTTTAACTAATTTTTGTCACGAAATAGAATACAAGACTTTTTTATGTAAATTCTTGCATTAATTTTATTCGAACTCAACTTAGTTAGCCGAAAATTCCCCTATCTGATTAAATCCAACACTCACAAGCTCTTATTATTTTTTGGTGTTCGCTTTGATGGGCATTTTATCAATACCTACAATCAAAGATTTTTGTTTGCTGATTTTTATACATAATTAAACTGGTTTTCTTAGTTATTTGTCTGCTAGTTTTCAGACATTCAACAGATAAGTTAAACATGCATATTAACTGTTTCAGCTTTGGCGCTTTTTTCTGTTTTGGCTATTTTTTTCCTTTTTGTTGATTTTTTTTGGTTTTGGCGATTTTTTATTAGTTATGACAATTTATTTTCTTTTGGCGCTTTTTTTCGTTTTTGGTGATTTTTGTTAGTTTCGTCGATTTTTGCGCTATTTTTTCGTTTTGGTGATTATTTTAGTTTTAACGATTTTTTTTGTGTGTTTTTGGCGATGTTTTTCGTATTTTCTTTTATATATTTTTTTTAGTGAATCCAAATTGATTATTAGGCTAAGGTTCGTAACGTTATATTCAGAAAGAATTGGGCATGATTAATATTGCAAGGAACTAGGGAAAAATTAACATCAACTTAATTTTTCAACGTACACAGCAGAACAGAGTAGCGCCACTTTCGGAAGCCGCTACACTTCCATCGTCAGTGCTCACGTGTATTTGCTTATCACCACTCGTGAGGTGGCTCTGTTGAATGTGATTTTAATTCTTATATATACAACTTTTTTCGTGAAAATTGAATACGAGAATAAAAATCACTCTCAAGCTGATATTAAAGTGCACTTTCCCAGCGTTGCCATCGGTTTATTTTTCTTCATTCCCATTTTTCTGATTTTTGTTTTGGCGATTTTTTTCCGTTTTTCTCGACTTTTTTAGTTCTGGCGCTATTATTTTCTTTGCGTTGGCAAATTGTTTTCGGTTTTTACGCGTTTTTCTCTTTTTGTGAAAATTTTTTAGTGTGAGCGACTTATTTAGTTTTAGCGTTTTTTTCGGTTTTTGAGTTTTGGTGATTTTTTAGTCTTAGCGATTTTTTTTTTGCGGTGACACCTTTTTCGTTTTTGGCGATTTCTACGCTTTTTGACGATTTTTATTTAGTTTTGCCGCTTTTTTAGTTTTTGCGATTTGGTTTAGTTTTGGCGCTTTTGTCCTTTTGACGATTTGTTCGGTTTTGGCGATTTTTTTAATTTTTCGGTTTCTTTAGAGTTTGTCTTTTAAGGTTTTCAAGATACAGCGAATTGTTGAGATTACGTAGTCAAAATGACATTAACTGCTAGAATACCCTTTAATTTTTATTGTTTTAAATATCAGTGTTAATTGGTGTAGTCTGTATAATACACTAACTTTGAAAATTTCAAATGTCTATACAAGGTGTGCCATAAAACAACGTCAAGCCGAAAGCGGGTACACAGAAAAAACTGAAATTCATTTTCTGTAAAGAAATTCAATGAAATATTAAATATTTTTTCTAGGAACGGACCTACAAACAAATTTGTAAATATAGCCAAAAATATCTCAACAATTTCATTGAAAAAACGTGTTTTTTTCATTGAACAAATTGTTTAAATATATAAAACAATTTGTCTAAAAATATTTACAAATTGTAAACAAAACAGTTTACTAAATCAAACAATATTTATGTCTGAATTTATAAAGCAATTAGTCTAAAAATACTAACAAATATTAAACAAAATAGTTTACTTAACCAAACAAAAATATTTACTGGATTTTTTGTAATCTATCAAACAAAATTTTTGTCCGCGCCATCATCATCAACATCCATTAAACATTAATGAAATTTCACTTTGTTAAATGTGTTCATGTCTGAATGTTTATCTAAAGAATCTAAAAAATGAATGAGGATTAATGCAATGACAGTAACAAATTGATTCACTCAAAAATCTTCAGTAAACAAACTTGGTACAATCGCATTCCTTTTGCTATCATTGTCATTGTTGTTATTTGTGTGCATCGGGGTTGCTTTTTTATGACGCAGTTTTTCTTGTTGTTTTTGTGTTTGCGTCCTAAATAAGAGTCAAACAAACAATTCATTGATTCTGTAAAGATCATTTCCTGAATATGAAATTTATTTTTGACAAACTTTTGTTTGAACATTTTTTGCTGATAATTTTTTTCTGTGTAATAAGCCAAGTAGTGACTGCTCCGAAAAAAGTTTAAAAAATCCATGTCACTTATTTTAAAAGGTGGTGCCATTAAAAAAAAACATCACTGTGATGATCTTTCTATTGTTGTGACTACAAATTTTCACTTTTATTTTTATTTTTTTTTCTCCTACATTATTGTGAGATAGTCTTCTAGAAATAAGAGCTAAAAATTCATACGGTAGTGGCCTGATTTTCAAAGAAAATCTTACCTTTTGCCAAACGATATACTTAAAATTATTACTACTGCCAATTTTAACCGGCCGTGTTGAAAAAAAATATGGGACCTAAATGCAAGCAAACGCTTTCAAACCAAAAAAGAATTTGAAAAATCGGTTAATAAATGACAGAGTTATGCGTGGGGGTCCCGCTACAAAATCTCAAAAACACATACAACTTATATTAATTGTGGGCCAAATATCTATGTGTGTATCAAATTTTATTTGAATCGGTTGAGTCGTTTAGGCGTGGTGCCGTAACAAAAATCTGCAAACAAACAAGAAAACAAACAAACATACACCTCATTTTTATATAATTGGACATGTCACAGAGTTAAATTCCGTTCGGAAACGGAATTCAATCCACCCCATTTTTGTAGCAGCTGGTAACTAAAGAAAGAAAACTAAAATACGCAAATTTGTCAGCTGTGTCCAGACTGTTGTCGGCTCTGATATGCTGGGGTATGATCCGGCTTAAGCTTGACATCTTGGGGTGGATTGAATTCCTTTTCCGAGCGGAATTGAACTCTATGATATTTAACTAATTTTTGTCACGAAATAGAATACAAGACTTTTTGCAGGAATTTATATGAAAAAAGTCTTGTAAATTTCTTTAATGCACAAATTAGAAGTGTCTAAAAAAGGAGTGTCGCAAAATTGTGACGCGTGGGACGGCGTGAGCGTGAGTAAAAACAATTTTTCTTCGTGATAGTAAGTTATAAATATTTCAGGGGCCTTAAGAGGGAGACTTCCAAAGTTCGCATGGAAAATAGGGATTTCTGCATCAAATTTAGCAAAACTTTTAGTTAATATTTAAAAAATCGTCTAAGCTTGAGCTGTGTTATTGCCTTTTTGATGACGAGGATGTTCTTAATACCAGGATATATGGACGTTGTGCGAATCTCTGTTTTTTCTTGAATTTTATGCCTCTGGTTTTTTCTTGCCTAAATCAATTTAGAATTTTGTACCCAACTTCAAACTATGATAACACGTCTAAGTCTGCGTACATTTTACCTGGGAACGAATCAGTTTGCAAATATATAAAAATAGTCATAACATACTCATAATATATTCAAGTTCTTACACCGCAACAAGTGGTCATCTTTCAACATTGTGGCTTTACATAAATAAATATGAACTTGGCATTATTTTAAGGTTAGCGGCATATCAAAGACAAGCCGAATTGTTTATGGCTTTATGAAACAGTTATATCTGACAACTATAACTTCGAGAAAAGTAACAGTTTTCCTCATGCAAAAAAAGCTTGTAGTTTTAAAGATTCAATATGACATCGAAAGACATTTAGATTTTTTATAAAGTTTAGTTCAAAAAAATAAAAAGATAATAAAATAAAACTTGATGGATCTTTTCCTTTATAAAAAAATATCGAAAAAATTTACATACACACACCATTAATTAGTGTCAATACATGTTTTAAATTATTAACCAGTTTCGTTGCATTTTTTTTAGTTTGTCTTTTTAATTATTGTGTTTAGGATCTTCTAGAAATCTGGCAATTTTTTTCTTTTTTTTAACAAAGCTGACTATATACTTGAAAAAAAAACCATTATATAAAACAAAACTGGTAAAATATTTCTTTAACTGTTTCTGTCAGAAGTTGTATTTAGTTTTTAACCTTGACTAGCACGTTAAGAAGAAAAAAAACCCAAAATTTAGAAAAACATTTCGTTTTGAAAAGGCAAATTATATTCAATGAAGTGAATATAATTGTATTTATGTTTAAGATGAGTCATTTTGTAAGCTTGAAAATATATCGCATAATAATAGATTTACGGGAATACACCGGTTTAATAGTTGTGTGTTTTTTTTTTGTTTGTTTATGTATCGTACAATTCATATTGAACAAAATTTTAAAATTCCTATTACGTTTGCATGACAGTACACGCTTATAAAACTTGATTTTTTATTTTTTTGTTATTAAAAGAATAAGATGTGTGGTTTTTTTTTAATTTTGCATAAGTATTTTATTTAATAACATTGGAAACCTAAAACTGTTTCACTACGTTTCATTTGAGTGGAAGGCTGCACTTGAGACAAGGTGATCAATAAGACACAACTTTGCGCCTGATCACTGATCGCGAATTGTTCTTGAATTTTAAGGCATTTTTAAGAAATTACAGTTGATTTCAAGTTATATAAAGGAAGGCTTTTATATTTGTTCAGTGATAGATAGCACCTAAATGCGCACTTTCTTTTTATTGTAGATCAAAAAAAAAATTTGCAAAATTTGTAGACCTGTGTAATTAAACTGTACTACAAAAATGAAGTTTTTACAAAATAACAAGGTTATAATGACTGATTCGGATAGCAGTCACCAAAGAAAAGAATGTATTTAAAAGTCCACGAACGGGATTGTTTCTAGGGGGAGCTATTTTGCACATTGTTAAAGTGAATCGGCATCGGAATATCTTGTATTATTTAAGTTTAAGATATAAGACGTGTCTAGCACTTTGATGTAAAACTTTATGAGGAAAATGTTTGTGCAATAATTTAATCCTCTACCTGTTATAACAGTTTAATCTAAAAATCTCCTTAACTTTTATGTCAACAACTGGAAAGTTATACATACGTCGAGATCAGCATACACGGGTATGTATTAGAGGGTTGCACAAAATGTCTTGAAGGTGTGTATACGACATTTGTTTTCTTTCAAACAACAATGATTTTGTGAAGAGTATGTATTGCAAACGAATATTTAAACACATATTTTTTGTGTGTTTAAAAATTCGTGAGCTTGTAGGGTGGTAGGATAGTTTCCACATATTGCACTATAGGAAATTTTACCCATTTTTGTGGCCATAATTAATTACAGCGAATCAGCAGTACCCATCTAAATAAATAACATTTTCCATGCGCACTTTGGAAGTCTCCCTCTTAAGGCCCCTGAAATATTTATAACTTACTATCACTCCTTTTTTAGACACTTCTAATTTGTGCATTAAAGAAATTTACAAGACTTTTTTCATATAAATTCTTGCAAAAAGTGTTGTATTCTATTTCGTGACAAAAATTAGTTAAATAGCTCATGTTTCCTTGTAAAAAGCATCCACCTTCAGAAGTGGTAAAACTGAAGAAGAACGCTGATGAGACGGTATATCGGCCTGTCGAAATCAATAGTACTGAACCGTTCTGCTAATCTGATTTGAATATTCCTATAATCCACTCCCAGCAAAAATTTTGCTTACTGGTAGGCAAAAAAGTACCTACTCGATAACTACTTATTTTTGTTTGAGAATTCCAAAAAGTAAGGGGTACGTACCCCTTACAAATGTATTTACATTGTCACAGCAATTAACTAGTTATTATTTGGCTTACTTGAAGCTGAAAAATAAGCAGTCAAATAAACAAATTAAAATTAAAAAAATATATACATATATACACATTATATTTTATTTATACATATTTGAAACTTTTTTTTTTGACCCAGCTGGGATATGAAGACAAGTACTATACCCACTCAGCTATTATGTATTGACTTATAAGTTTAAGCGATAAAAATTAGTTTTCATATATAAACACATCTTGACTTAAAAAGTGATTGTGTACTTATTTTATTAAAACATTACAACAAATTATAACTACTTTCAGATACTGAGAAAAATACAAACTAATTGTATTAAGTAGCAGTTCTATTTTGAAGCATAGTAATAAGATAAATGAGTTCCACTCATTACTTTGTAGCCCATTAATAAAGTACTACCGATTGCAAAAATTACTACAGTTTTTGCTGGGCTCTTAATAAAAATAATTTGAGCTTACATTAAGTCAAATATTGAACTAAAACCCGAAATAATAAATTTCAGACCTATAACTATTCAGTTCAAAAAATAAAATTACGGAAAAAATAATGGAGTTTTTTAGTTTGAGCAGAAAAAGAGAAACATTTCTTACAGTGCATTGTACAAGTTTAAAAAATTTCTTAGCAGTACATGTTGCTTGCAACATTATTGTTGCGACCGGGCTTGAACCAAACCAAATGTCTTGTGGGGTCGGAAATATATAAAATTTGTATTTCTTCAGTTTTCATACCACAATTCAATGAGTATTTATAAAAATCTACCCTAAAAACAATTTCAGATCAACCAGCTAAGATGAAGGCGTCTTGCACGCCCACCGAAGTTTATATACATATATATATATATATATATATATATATATATATATATATATATATATATATATATATATATATATATATATATATATATATATATATATATATATATATATATATATATATATATATATATATATATATATATATGTTCCTTTAGCTCGCATTGGAGCATAGAGCACCGAAGTTTGAGCAAATGTTATTTTCTGTTTTTTTATATCTCATAACTTAATAAATATGGTATTTACCAAAAATTTTCTTTCACAAAGTTGTTGTCTGTGAAGTTTCCAATAGCTTTTGCCTTACCGACTTTTATCTAAATCGCATATTAAACAAAATAAACAGCAATATCGAAAACAGCCAATAACTTTTAAAAAGTCAAAAAAGCCTATAATTTTACAAATTTCGTTAAACTTTTTCGTTACCTAAATATGATAGTTCTTTCGTTATTTATTATAGCCGCTGCACACTGGGAAAAAAGACCAATCTAGCGGCGGAAAAATCATATCTTCCAAACGAATAGTCTAATTCACAAAAAATGTATGGATGGATTATAGGGAAGGATGTATGCTACAAGGTGTGTTAACAGTTAGCTAGCTATTTTTATCACAGTGGGCGCTATATGTTGTTATATAAGACCAATTTTACCGAAAAAACTCTTTAAGCGTCGGAGAGATTATAACTTCCAAACTAATAGTCTGATCGACAAAAAACGTACGCCTGGAAAGGCTGTAGGGGCTATAAGGTCTGTAAATAAATTAGCTATTTTTAACACAGTGATATTAGATAACACCAACTTTACCAATAAAATTCTTACGTCTTCGGAAAAACCATATCTTCCAAACTAATATATAAAAATATATAGATAAGTTATAGGTAAGGATGTAGGCTTTAAGTTGTGTAATTATTAGACAGGTATTATATACTATATGTTCTTATATAAGATCAATTATGCAGATAAAATTCTTTAGTCGTTGGACAGCTTATAAATTCCAAATTATTAGCCTCATCGACAAAAAATGTGTAGATGAATTATAGGCAGGATGTAGGATTTAAGGTCCGTAGAAAATTAGTTACCTGTTTTACCACAGTGGCCTATATGTCTTGTTGTATAAGACCAATTTTACCAATATGGGTTTTCGTAAAACTAATATCTTCCAAACTAATAGCTTGATCCAGAAAAATGTATAGATAGGTTGTAGCCAAGAATGTAGGATATAAATTCTGTAAAAATTAGACAGCTTTTTTAACACTGTTCAAACTAATAGTATGATCCATAAAAAACGCATGCCTGGAAAGGCTGTAGGCTATAAGGTCTGTAATTAATTTAGCTATTTTTAACACAGTTGGCACTATATGTTGCTCTATACGATCAATTTTAAAAAGTCAAAATGCTTTAAAAAAAAATAAAATTCAAAGTGCACTTAAATTTCAAAATGCATTAAAAATGTACCTTAAAATTGAAAACGACTACATCATTGGTATTTTAATTTAATAACAAGTGGTTTCGAAAGCAAATTACAACAAAATCATATAGAAGTACAAACAAGTAGGAAAATTTTAAAAAGGTTTATAGTTAGATAAACTGATGTAAAAGTCACATATGCAGGTCTCCGTAGCTAATGTTTAGAACAATATCACTCTATAATATCTACATTAAGATTCCAATAAATTTTTAGGGACTCTCGGGTATACTTTTTTTGTATCTCTACAAAGATCTAGAAAAATAAAAAATAAAAATGTTTTCTGTATTTACGCTTGTATAACACATTATCAACAAAAAAAGTTGTTTTGTCCCAAAACGTCCATCATTAGCGATTCAATACGCCAACAAATTTGATATAAAAATCAATAAAGAACTACAAACTAAATTTTTCTCAATGTTTATAAGGCTATATTTTCCGAACCAGGTAACGTAGTGATAAATAAATTTGATTTTTTAATTAACTGATTTGTCCGCTTTGAAACTGCACTTAAATGTTTTTCAAAATCAATAATTTTTTATATATTTTTCCGCCGCTAGATTGGCAGTTTTTCGCTCTGTACACTGAACGCGAATCTAAACTCAATTTTTCCCCCTCTATTTTTCGAGATATAACGTTTATATCAAAAATGAAAGCACTTCCATGACATATATTAGCATAACTGGAGAAAGGTTTACTCTGTTCAGTAAAAGAGAAAAACCAAAATTTGATAACCTTTATCTTTATTACAAAATTGTCAGTATAAATTATCTAATTCGTAACAAGTCCTTAACAATCCCCTGAAGCGTTACGTAATATATTAATAGTCTCCAGTTGAGTGTGTAGCTTAAGTGTCCTTGAAAACCTATAGAAGAATTTTATAGCTAATATTTTCTTGGAACATTTCAGTGCGTACAGAAAATCTTACAGCTTCAACGTAAGGCTTGCAAGATTTCCTATGCCGAGTAACTATAAATAACTAGGGGGAAACTTTAGCTCCGCTAAAATTCTGCCAGAATTAGTCATTAGAACTTTGTTAATTTTTTTTTTTGTGTTGTACACTGTTCAATTAATTATTTCAGCTTAGTAAACTAAGGGTAATTCCAATTGTGAAACAGTTTTGAAAAATACCCATATAGATTCTATTTTAATCAAAAACATTTCCTATGCGTTGGATGCATTTCAGCCGCAAATGCACTGAGTATGAATTTTTACCAACTAGACCAGTTTTCTAGTTTTATTCATCACATTCAAAATATGTATATATAAATATAGTTGCGTATGTATGTGTTAGCCATAAAATTAACATTAATAAAAAACCCATATTTACACTTTTATTTATTTAAATAAAACAAAGTACGTACGTCATTCTTTGTGTGTTCGAAAACCTGTATGAGTTTGTAATTAACAAGATATTTTTTTTTGCATAAAGTTCAGAAATTCTTGCTAACTATATTTCATTGAAAAAAGTTCCCTCGAATTTTAAGTTTTTCTATAGAAATCCTGCTTAATAATGAACTTTTTTATATTGTATTAATTCTTTCATTTTGAAGGGTAACATCGCACATTGGCGTGAATTTGCAAAAAAAAAGGTTGCAGAAGTACATACATACATAGTATATATGTATATAACTTCTAGATCATTAAGTCAATGCCTAAAACAAATTGCGGTTCGTGTCAGATGCAAAAACACACCCTATGAAAAAAAGTTGTTGCAAATTTCAGTAATTAAGTTACTTTATCACTAGTGCAGTATGTGGAGATAAGAGCTATGTATAATTTTATATTAGTGTGTTAGTTACCTTAGAGCTAATTAATAATACATGTAAAATAAAAAAGAAAATATAACATGTTCGGTATCAGTGCAAAGGAAAATGTATCTTCCTTTTATTATATTTTTTATAGGGTACCAAATAAAACTCCAATATCTCTTAAGCGGAAAGGTCTTGCAAAAACTTTACCTAGGAACATGGAAAAAATCAAGAAAACAGAACATAGGGCAACTTACTGTATTCATTTTAAGCCATTAAATTCAAAATATAATAAAAAATACTAATATACTAAGATTCATAATGAGATAATGCGATTTTATTTTTTTCAATCAATTAGCAATGCTGGTTTTATCTCATTGTACGGTCATAAAAAAGCACTTAATTTGAGTTTACAAAAAAATTATATAATTTTTGATTTTTAATAAAAAATATGATTCGAGCAACTAAGTATTTGCTTCTTCTATTTCTACTTTTTTATTGTTTTATTTTGTTCTTTTTTTATATATTATTCAAAGCTATAACTTGTTTTTAGATATTCCAGTTATCAGTTTAATTTTCTATAAATAATATTAAACACTAAAGAAAGCAACGTGCAAGTAGAAAGAACACACCAACGTTCAAGTAGAAAGAACACAATTTTGAACTTTTATTTATTTCTGAGAATATTATTAATGATATCAAAAAAAAAGTATGAGATACGGTTGAAATTGCAGGATATCCCTGCTACTTCCCGATAATCTCAAGCACAAAGTGCTGGAAAGACCATAGATTTTTGTAGTAAACTATTTCTTTTTAATATCGCACAAAACATTGGTCTTTTAGTCGGACAATTTAGTGCATTCGTAGCTTAGTTGGGATAAAATATCTGAAGCTTAAAAATCAACTGAAAGGCTGCCATAAGTGAGATTTTGAGCTGAATTCTTTCCTGAAAGTTGCCGATTTCAAAACGAAATGGTTTTCAAAAGCATATGTGTCAACAAATATGAATGTATACATATATCTATGTTTTTAGATTCAAAACTATTTATTTTTATATTTTATTTAAAAAAAATATATATTTTTAGCTGCTGTCAATTGTTAATCAAAATATGGTTAAAAAACAACCTTTATATGGTTATTTAGAACCATGAAATATTTATATACTAATATAATGTTATTAGCTTAAATCATAGTATTTCTACATTCAATTAAACATTAGTTTGTATGAATCATATTATTGTTATTTAATACAACAATATTATATTTAGGACAGATTCATTTTCATAATACATAGTACGATTTGACTCCAACCATATAATTCCATCATAATATGTTGCTCTTAGATTATGGTTGCCTTAACCATGTTTTTTCTTTGCGTGTACATAAGTCAAAGTAACATTTTCAAATATACACGGAAAGCTTCTCTATTCGATACCGCTTAAAAATTTTAAACTGGTGCAAAGCAAAGCAGTGAAAATTTTTGTTTGTTTGTGAAGCCCAAAAAATCGTTTTTATCGATAACTTCCAATTTTTAGGGTGCATTGCAGTTTTTAAAATGGCTAAACGATTTACTCAATTAGGCCTACAAGCCTCAGTAAATCTTTTTTCACGAGTATATTTACTGCTATAGAATGTAATTCATAAACTGTAGATATAGTTTCAATTAATGCTATTACTTAACGCCAACGTAGCTGTAAGGTTGCACTAAAAGTCGGCAAAAAAGTGCAATCAGTGGCATATCATGCACTTATTTCATTTCTGAAATGAAAGTGTTTCTAAAACTATGTATACGATGTGTTTTCATTATATACAGAATACTGTACATACATAAAACTTTATGATACAGTTTTCTTTAATAAACGCAAAAAGAAAAAATATGGATGAGGCAACCATAGTCGAAGAGCAACATACTATGATTGAATATCTGGTTGAAAATAAGTCTGTTCTCTATATAATAACCGTATATGTGGTTCAAAGCAACCATATATATGGTTGAAACAACCATAAATATGGTTCAAAACAACCATTAATATGGTTAAAAATAATCATATATTGTTCAAAATACCCAACCATAACATGGCCCAAAATAACAATATATGGTTAAAAATAGCCATATATATGGTTCAAAATAACCCTATATTGGGTTTTGAATAATCATACATATGTTGTTTTCTTAATCATACTTTGATGACAAATTCACAGCAGTCAAAGTATTATATTTATTAACTAAAATCCAAAATGAAATTTCTTAGCCGGTGTGTTGTATTTGGAATAAATAATTATTAAGGAAAACGAAATATATGTACAATGTACATATCAACATATGTGCAAAATTTCATAGGAATCGGCTAAGTAGAAATAGTTCAAAACGAAGCGTGACGGGGCCACTTTTATAATAATAAAATTATATTGCCACGGGTGCCGAATGCTTGTGCAAAGTTTCAAGTCCCTAGCTAATCAGGAAGTTACTTTATAATAAATTACAAAATGTCACCCGAACAGACATACAACGTACACAAATAAATTGGTCCATTATATGTATTATTTATTTTCACATATGCACATACATTTTTGTTGACACATGTTTTATTTATTAATTGTTAATATTTATCTTTTTTTATTATATTATTATTATTTTTTTTTGCTTATTATTTACAAACAAAACACAAAACTGAAAAAAAACAATCCACCACGAGTGAGAACAAACACATTTTTGGAAGCAGACAGCCATATCTGTTTTATAACAATAGCTTATTTGCCAACAAACTGCTTTAAAATATTATAAATCGAACTATTGTTGAAATTTTAAATATGCTATGATTGTAGTCAGATTTGTTTTTAATAATATATATTGTTAAATGCTAAAATATTGCAATTTTTATGAATTATAATAATGTCATGATTAAATGTAAACATTTATTTTTGTAAACTTATTAAAGTTTACAATCATGTAAGACATTAATAACTTATTTGCCACTACCATAAACTATATCGGCATTATTATATGACATTGTTAATGCAACCATGGAAGAGCCAAATATTTACTCTATGTGTACAATGAACTTTTAGGTTAGCTTTTCTTTAATGAAAAAATTCAGTGACCCCATGTAGAAATTCGTAGCTAACACGAAGCTTTTCCTTTCAGTGTACATATTTTTTTCAAAATTTAAAAATCATTAAAACTTTTCGGGATGGGTATCATATGAAACGGTTTTTGTGTTCTCATTCTAACTATATATAGCAAATTAAATTTAAATTTTAATTTCACCTGCCATTAATAATTTTGAGTGGCCATACGATCAGTACACCTAGAATAGAAAAGTGCTGACAGACTCCCATCGTCAGTGCTCATGTATATAGCTGTTTATCACCCCTTATCGGTTGAATGTGATCACAATTCTAATATTAAAAAAGGGGACACGAAATAAGGCCGACTTAAGAAAACGAAATAAGAGCTCATAAAATTGCAAAGTTTTTAATTGGGATTTATTTAATTTTTTGGGGCCTTTCTTTATTTAGAATTTGGATGTTATTTCATAATGAAATAAGACCCAAAGAAAAAACAAAAAAAAAAAGAATCGTTTGGGCCTTATTTCATATAAAATAAACTTTATCGTATTTTATTTTGGCTTTATTTCATTTTCTTAAAAGTTGAATTTGTACTCATTTTGAAGACATTTACTTTAAAAAAATGTATTGTAAGAAAAATCGGTACCATGAAATAACTACTAATGAAATAACTTCCAACGAGAAAAATTAAATAACTCTAAATATTTTCGATATACATTTAGAAGCTATTTCATATGAAATTTATCATCTCTGGTATGTCCAAAAATGGCTTCGCTTACTTGTTTCTGGAATGCCGGCCTACGGCAGGGTTCAACCATTTTCTCCTCTCTGGCATATGAAAAGCTGCCTTCGCTTTTCTAGAGTGTCTTGCATTGGTTGCACCCGTCCGAAGGCCAGCAATGTAGGAATGCTAAGTTAAGCGAAGTCATTTGTGGACATACCAGAGAGCAGAAAATGGTTTTGCTCGGCCGAAGCCAGTTTTGGACATAACCGAGAGAAGAAAAAGGTGCGCCCGGCCGAAGGCTGGCTATTCAGGAAAGCTTAAGTAAGCGCAGCCATTTTTACACATGCCAGAGAGGAGAAAATAGATGCACCATGCCGAAGGCCGGCAATACTGGAAAGCTTAAGTAAGCGAAGCCATTTTTGGACATACCAGAGATGATAAAATTACATTAAAAGTTTTGTGAACTTTGCTAATTAGTATTATATTACAAAACGCTTCATTAATCAATCATGATTTGTATCAAAAAAAAACGTACTGAGTGTTATCCATATTTTCTTAATTTAATTGAAATTTTTTAGTGCATTATTAAGGATATTATGTAAAACTCATCGCAGATTATAAATCTGAATTGCTTAAAATTCAAAATATAGTATGTGTTCTGAAAAAATATTGAATTTTTAAGAAAATGTATTGAGCGTTACGTTAACAAAATTCTTAAATATAATATATCCATAAATTTTAGGACGATAAAAAAAGCTAACATAGAGAAAAGCGACATAGAGAAAATTATCCGTTTAGAACTTTTTTAGTTGTTTTTGAAAAATTTTCCTTCTACCGGTTTGTTATATTTCCGAATAATGTATTTTGGTATGAATAATTTTTTAAAGTTGTAGCATTGTCGTTAGATTTGATTAAAATTAGTCTTATTTGAAAGAAAAAGTTAGCCTACCTTTCGCATATGTATACATTTTTGTAAATAATTATTTTAAAAGTTAAAAATTTTTTATTTTACTATGTGAAATCAAGTCAAAATTAAAAAAATAGTCATAACTTTAATTTCGTCCTGCGATTATTATAATTTTTTGTTTTTAGACAGTAGATGTCTAGTACTTTCAAACCCTATACTCATTTTTTGTGGTGTATTTCTTCGCTAAAATCATTCTCAAAATAATCGCGAAAGCAAATGTAAAGCTCAATAAATAAAAATGCTAAAAATTCAAAAAATATAATTTTATTTCAGAATCCATTGAATGATGCGAAAACTATAATATGAATTCTAACTTCTCATATATCTGTTTGGTAAACATTCGTAAAAAAATATATATACACTTAAAAGGAGAATCACCCATATACTAATATAAGATGATACATTTTAATTGTTTTAATTCTATAATAATACAATTCTGTCATAGTTTTTTGTTCTTAAATTATGGTAGCACCAATAAAAATGCAAAACGATGACACAAAAATGTTGGCAATATTATACAAAAAGCGGCATATAAATAGCAACAGATGAAATTTACAACAAAAAGTTGACTGCCTTCATATCTTTTCTACACACTTCGAATAGCATTACTACAAAAGCTCTGCTGTTGAAGCAGTTTGAATAAGTTTTTATTAAAAACGTAGTCGTGTGAACGTCGCTGTAAAATAATTAGTCTGAAAGTTATAGTGGCAAGTGGAAGTAAATAAAAGTGTTTGTATTCTTATTGGCATTTGAGTGTTAAACTAAATGAATAGTGGTGTAAGAAAATAAACAGCTGTGTGTGTAACTTTTTTTTGAGCAAAAATAATCTCTAGAAAATAAACAAACGTTGCAAAGAGTTGAACGTAACAGTTTGTTTGTCTTTTACAATTTTTGGCTAGGAATAACAAATATTAATATTAATTAAAACAAGTTATTGAATGGTTATTATTTCATTAACAATTTACTTTTCAGCATACAAAATACATGTGCGAACAACCTAAGCTATTTAACTTTTTTGTTCTATTTTTTAATGATTTCAACCACTTTAACTTTAGAACTTATACTGTTTTTTATATCATATATTTTTGCTATTTTTCTTTCCCATTTAAACTTACATTTGCCATCGTTTGGTATATCCCCACAGCTGATATTCCATGAAATTGATAATAAAACTAACAGGCACAATAATTTTTTCAAAATCATTTTCTTTTTTTGAATAAAGTTCTGATTGTAGCAATTTTTTTGTAGCACGTTGAAAGACAAAAACAACAATTTATATGTAATTTTGTTGCTAATTATTGATTTATTTTTATATTCCAGTAAAGATTTTTATTTAATCACTTAATGCAATAATACAGACTAGTATACGCCTTCCAAAAAACACAATTCATATAATTTAATCTTTTTTATTTTATTAAATTTTTTTAAAAACGCGTCATTGAAGTTGTGAATTCTGTGCTAAAAAAAAAAGTTTAATGAGACTTGTGCTACTAATGAAAGCTCAGCTTAAACTGAAATCTTAAATTCAATGTTCAGTGTTTACATTCGATTTTTAATGTTTGTTGTTGTTATTTGTTTGTTTTTTTATATTTTATTTTGTTTATCATGTTAAAAAGAAGAATGATTCAAACGCAAAACGAAACCTACAAAATTATTGAGATTGACGAAAGCATCTTTTACTCAAAGGGAGTTTTTTTATATACACAGAGATACAGATTTAATTCGACTGTATTGTACGAGTATAGACATGTCATAAATGTTGGGAAGATTGCGTCGCATGTGGACAACAACATTGTATGTGAACTACAGTGGCGATCAAAACATTTAAGTAGAGTCACAATGGTGATTATATCAGGATATCTTGCTGTTATTGCAAGGATATTAAAAATCGTGTGTTTTTGGCTTAGTCCTTAACTTTTTTTTATAAATTTTCTGAAATCAAAATAACTGTTCCTTAAGTTTCTTAGTCCGCTGATTTTGAAAATAACATAATATTTTATTTCTTGCAACTCTTGTTTTAGAAATATTGTGCACTATAAAAAAAATACTTTAAAATTTCCTTTTCTAAGGCCTCAAAAAAAAAATTTTTTGCTTTGATGTCTTATTTATCAATTTATATCTTTAAAAAGAGATCTGCTAGAAAAAAATCAGCAATCTTAATTTATACCATATTTACACTATGCAACTTTGTTGCATGCAATTTTCATTTTAAGTGAGAGTGTTGAAATAGAAATGTACACATTTTGTATTTCTTCTCTGTCTTTCTCACTGAAAAAAGAGAGTTGCATGCAACAAAGTTGCATAGTGTAAATATGGTATTAGTCAAAACTATAAACAGAAGTAAGGAACATTTTTGAGTATTCCCCTGTGTAAAAGATATCAAGTGAATTGATGCAAAAATTGCTAAATAAATTTTCAGTTAAGAAATTTGTGTTAGTTGAAAATTTATATTCTCTTGGCAAAGTTTTGACCAACAGTGCAGTTATAAGTAAAAATACGAATTAAAAAAAAATCTTTAAATAAAATATCAAGTTTTTGAACTTGTTTTTTTTTTCTTCTAACCTTCTCTATGGCTGGATAATTAACTATAATTAATTGCCGGTATAAGGTTAAATGTATATTATATAATGAGTTATTGTTCTCAAAACGTTAATATCGGTTTTTTAAATAAAATATAAGAATTTTACTAAAATTTTTGAAGATTATTCTGAATAAATTTGGATCAGTATACATATATAGATATATAAACCCACTGTGGAAACAAAAAAAGAGTAGTTTCTAAATCAAAATATAATAAAAATTTATATAGACGGCAATGCAGAATGTAATTTATTTAAAAAAAATTCCTCTATAACGCAATTTCGTTTCCCATATTAGTTATGCTCAATCCATTCGCGCTCTGCAAAGGTCTGCTTCCTTTGTTATAAATAAGTGACCACTGTGTTAGGTCTATATTTTAATTTATAGACTATGTCAGTTCACATAGAAAAATTGCATACTAAAATTGTCGAAAACAAGGTTAATGTAAAATTTTTCGGTAGTGATTTTACTTCATAGGTGTCTCATGTTAATTCAACATGATATTACAATAACCTTCAAAGAACATTTTTCCTCTTGAAATAACTATATTTCATGTTGATTTAATATTGCAGTAAAGTTAAATCAAAATGAAGTAGATACTGAAATAATACGAAGAATCATATTGAATCAAAGTTATTTCAAGTTTTAACAACGTGAATTTGATACTTAAATTATACGAAGAATCATGTTGAATCCAAATTATTTCAAGTTAAAATAACATCAATGGGAATTAAAACAACACGAAGAATTATGTTGAATTAACGTTATATCAAGTTGAAACAACATGTCTTTAATGTAGCTATTTTATTAACTATTTTACTTACGTGATATGTATTCGCATAGGCATCAGCAAAATTTATGTTGTAGTTGTCTGCCTCAGCCAAAATTTGAATTTGGGCCAGTTGCTTGGTAGTCAACGCGCTAACCACTGCAGCCACAACAGCTTCCAAGCTTATTTTAGATATACACTAAATAAATACCATCATAAGTAAAATGAATTTAATTTTAATTCAACATGATTTAAGTGATGATTTAGCATAAAATTTATTTTCAATTAAAGTTACAGCTCAGGGCGTTAAGCGTCTCGTTGGCAGCAGGGTACGTACTTACAGCATATTCTAAGACAGAAAACTACTTTTAAATGTACGGGAAATAAGGGTACGTATATAAGGGAACATTTAAAAGTAGTTTTCTGTCTTGAAATATGCTGTAAATACGTACCCTGTTGCCAACGCGACGCTTAACGCCCTGAGCTGTAACTTTAATTGAAAATAAATTGTTGCTGACGTGACGTTCATCGCTCTGATTTAGGTTTGGCTGTTGTAGTCGTGTTGATCTAAAATGAAATGTAACATTGATAACAATGTTGTTTTAACAGTAAACATTTTAAATAAAATAGATTTAAGGATAGATTAATAATTTTCATTTGAAATTAATAAGAATTAATGATAATTTTAAATCAGCAGCAGAAAATTTTCGCTAATAATGCGAAGTTTGTGTGCTATTTGTCGGCTATTTACATAACACGAACATCAAAATAAACAACAAGAAGTTACACAACTAAGCACAACAGTACATTATAGCTATGAATAATGCAACTAAATACCAACACACTTAAACAACAACTTATTGACAAATTTATGTGTTGTTTCCACAATGCAAACAAGCACTGCCGGTCTCAAATTTATATGAAAAGCACTCAGTTTTTTGAGTGATTTCCATACAAATTTTAGACAAGCAGTGCTTGTTTGCATTTTCAAACAAAATTGTGTCGTATTGATTTAACATTGGTATTTTTTCTGTAAGTTGCTTAATAACAACAAACGAATAATATGATCTGACGAGATAAATGCTTCGTCTTTCTGTGTTCAAAATACGATTAACTACGGTTAGTGGCGAACAAGTGTACTAAGTCGAGATAAATTCTTTCTCGATCGTTTAACTGCAACATGAAATACTAAATCCGACAAGATAAAGTCTTCGGCTCCCTACCGGCTAGTGGTTAGGGGGAAAACGTACAATACGTCGAGATATATTCTTCAGTTCTCGATCATCTAATTATGAAAAGCAAATACTACGATCCGACAGGATAAACGCTCCGGCTCTTGATCGGCTGAATGCTGTTAGTGAAAAACGTGCAATACGTCAAGATATATTTTTCAGCTCTCGATCATCTAATTACGACAAGCAAATCGAAAAGATAAATACTTCGGCTTTTGATCGGCTAAAGGGTTGTTTCCGCATACAGCCGTCGGCAAAAAACAAATTAAAAAATACATTAGCAACGAAAAAAAGTCTTCTTGGAGCTTTATTTCATTGCAAATACAATAGGTAAATACTACGATTCGGCAAGATAAATATTAATAATTTTTTTTTGGCGCTAATTTCTGAATAACTCCGAAACAAATGGAAATATAAAATATATATATATGAATGACTGAAACGTAATTTTATAAAGCATACAAGTGTTAAAAAATCACCACAGGACAAGTTCCTCAACTTTGGATCTCGATTTTATCACTGAGTATCTTAATTATATAAATTACACCTTCCAATGAAAATGCCATGTAAAAATGGCATATCCCTCCCATACGAAGTTGCAGAACTAGAACCGGTTGCTAGTCCTTGGGAACAATTTACGTTACTGGTCTTTTTAATATTCCCTCTGGGGATATAAAAAAACAAACGCTCAGTAAAACACTTGTCTTCAAAATCAAAGAAGCATGAGTTCGCTGAGCCAGCTGAGGCTAGATTTGATTAGTTTTATTTAACATTAATTTCATTTACTTAGTCATTATCTCTGGTACTCATTATTTTTTGTTTAAACACTCTCTTTAGTTAGTGTTTAATAAAAATCTTATATGCAGTTTTAAAATTGTTATCAATTAAAATTAATTACAATTAAAATATAAATAACATTTAACAACAAATACAATAAAACAATTGATAAAAAAAAATAACAAGCATTTTAATTGTTTGCATTTTTGTAATACAACAACTGCAGCGTAATAATGAAGTCAGTGTAAAGTTTTCTTTTATTAAAAAACAAATTTAGTACAGATGTATATTTATTGTATTTTTGAAAATTATCTTGTTTGATTTGAGATTTTTTTTTCATCTAACAAGTGCTCATTGGTTTTATCAAGAAATCTGAGTTTTTTGTTTGTATATGGGAATTCCCAGCTTCAGTAAGGCACACACGTCAAGAGCAAAATTTTTCAAATTGTTTTATTCGGTTTATGATATTGTGTTTTCTTGAGAATATTCTGCTGCAATTTTTTCATTAACAAACAGGTATGAAAAATGATTGACAAGTGCTTTAAGTGTAGTAAATTATAGAGTTTTTCAATAAGGGCAGCTCAATTTGGCCGTGGAAAAAAGCAAGCTGTGTAAAAGGTTTTAACGGAAATTTTTTTTATTTAGTTATTTATTTATTTATTTATTTTTAACGTTTCCAAATCATATTGCACTATTCAGTGAATTATTTTATGTTTATTAAAAAAATACATTGAAAATAAATAATTGTGCGATTCCAAAGGAAAAGGGCCCATGTCTTCCAATCTCAAATTTTACAGAGAACTAAAAACAGACTTTTATGTAAATTTAAGGTTTATCTAGGCGTACGGTAGTGCACCAAGCCAAGGTCCGGCCTAACAGATTGTATATGTACACTAAACCATTCGAGCAGTTTTTACACCCCCCTCATAACTTTGCTCCACTTGATCTTAAATAATGAAACAGAGGTAACCTCATAGGAGAAATTTGAAAGCGTAACAAGTCCCAGAGGTGTTAAGGTGTAAAAAGTGTATATATATTCACTGACTCACTCACTGACTCATCAATATTATTGGGCACTTCCACTATAGCTAGAAACCTGAAATTTGGTATACAGGTAGGTCGTGGTGAGCAACTAACCAGAAAAAATTCTGAAAAATGGGCACTTTTCACCTGGGGGCAACTGCGGTGCGCCTTCTTTGTATGGGAAACTCGCAGTATAGCTAAAAATCTGAAATTTTGTACACAGGTATGCCCTGATGATCAATTAACGAAAAAAATTTAAAACGGGCAATTTTCATCTGGGGGGACTAGGGCGCCCCTTTTTTGTATGGATGGGTTATTTCCAGTATACTAAAAAGCAGAAATTTTGTGCGCGGTTAGTTCCCGATGAGAAAATAGTCAGACAAATCTGAAAACGGACACATTTCATCTGGGGGGACTATGATGCCCCTTCTTTGTATGGGGCAGTTCCAGTACAACTAGAAAGCTGAAATTTGGTGGGTATTGTTAACAGCCAGAAAATCTGAAAATAGGCAGTTTTTATACGGAGGGACTAGGGTGCCTCTTATTTTTATGGGACTCTTCCAGTATAGATAGAAAACTGAAATTTGGTATACAGGTATGTGTTGATGGGAAAGTACTAAGAAAAATGGGAAAAAGAAAATTTTTCATCTAGGGCTTATTGTATGGGGCACTGATTGTATCAAATAAAAGCTTAGAAAAAAGAACTGAGATCCGCACAAAAACATAAATGTGAAAATAAGGCCAAGTTCATATCCAAAAATTTCGACCGTAAAAAGTACTGTAATCAAAATTAGACCAAGTTCTTGATTAATTTTATTAATCGCTGCTATTAAAAACGGGAAAGCTATCAGGTGTTAGGAAAACTTTGAAAATTTTGCAAACTTTGAATTTCAAAAGATGAGTTTTCCATACTAGAATCTAAAATTATATATTTAACAATTAATTTATGAGTTTTATTCGAACTGAATGGGTCTACAGCACAAAAAAATTTAATTATTTTGGCTTGAGTTCGGCTTTATTTTAATTTTTCAATTAAATTATATTTTTATTTAGATATAAATGTGAAGCATATAGACAAAGAAACATTTTGACTACACGGAGGGTTGAACTTACATGTTTCGATAGCTCGCGTTCATCTTGTCAGAGTTCTTCTCCTTGAGCTAATTTTCAAAACTTTCTTGCTATTGAGTTGTCTTGTTGTGTAATTTTCGAAAAAGCATAAAAATGGATTGTGGTTTTGGGCAGATAAAGTCCTTTTCTGGGGCTAATGTAGATCATTAGGCAAACTAAAATTTAGAGTTATCATATCTGTAGACTTTTGACCAAAGCACTTAAGTCAACTTAAGAAAATATCTTAGATATATCCACTGAGCTCAAATAAAATATTTTTATTTCCAAATTATATGGGTAAAGATAGTTATAACCAACCAATAAAATTAAAATTTTGAACCTTACCCTCGTACAACAACACCTTTAACGTCTAGAAATATTTGTGAAAAATTACAGTATCGTTTTTTAAGCGCAGGAACCTTTAACTTATTTTTACATAAATTTTGTAATATTTTAAATACAATACTTCCAAATTGTAATTTTTTTAATTTTCCTGCATATTTTAAACAGATAGTTTTCGCAATAATTTTTATATTTTTTTAAACAATAACTATTTTTTGTTAATTAATGCATTATATACACATATACTGGCACACAATTAGTTTTCACATTGTTATTGTTTAGCCTGATTTTATTTAATTTATTTATATATTTTTGCCAAAATAAAAACCCACGTGCACTAAAAGTTCAAATTTATTCATATTGTTAGTAATTAACAAAACATGTATTCACTTTCGATATCGTGTTTAATCTGACGACAACTGGCTAGATAATGTTGATAAAATCAACAAAATAAAAGATAACACTTTATACATATATTATGGAAGTAAAGACAACTTTTAAATAGTTTTATTCTAATGTTTGCTTAAAATAACTTAATTATGCTGAGAAGTTTAACGACATACATAATCTCTTGCGCACTAGAGATAAAACAATTTTCTTATCAAAAAATAAATTTCTTAAAATAACTACTCTTTATATTGATTGATGATAAGAGAATTAAAAGAAATTTTCATATGAAAAATTTTTCATTTGAAGCTTTTTGTACAAAATTAATGGGTTCAAATAATATTATAATTGGCTTAATTAACATTTATGCCAATATTGATATGAATATTAAGATAAGGGGTAATAAAATGGAACAACAATTAGTGCAGTAAGCTCTGATGTAATTTATAGATAATAATAGAAATAGATTCAATAATAATAGTTGCTCGTTATACTATCCACCAAAAATTGTAAGTTGAATATTTTTCATTGCTTATGCTATTTCTACAATATCCATTTGCAACGTCATAAAGTGTCAGGACGTGAAATCGATTTTCCCAAACCCTAAAATATTTAGAGTCTTGGGATTTGGACTGATATGGCAGGATTTGTCTCAAATAGATTGGTAATGGAATATAGTAAAAACCAAATACCCACCAGCCATGAGATTTGAATTCATTTAATATAGAGTAATATGAAACATTTTCGACACGGTCTGGATTTTTATCCCTTACGAGATTAATGAAATTAGGCATATAAATTCTAATCTTTTGTGCTCATTACACAGCAAAAGATTTACTTCAATCCTCTTATGTTTTATATTTTATAGCAGTCTGAACTTGGGCATCTTATCTTGGCCAGCCTTTCTGAAAATAGATTATGGTAGAGGAGACAAAAAATAATAATGAATGGACATGCACCGGCATTTTGAAAGAACATATTGAAATTTTTTTAGGGGGGTTAAAGTTTCCCTCTTTGGCCTGTTAGTGCAGCATATCGGTATATAAAACTATGTGTTTTTTACCTCTGAGGTGTAGGGTATGCTCGGCAGCTTTGTAGAAAATGTTAAGGCAAATATTTTTGTTGAACATATTTACCCTCTAACTCCCTCAGATAACGATAATATTCGGTTCACATCTACCAAATTGTAAAAAACACTCCTAAAAAGGAGGAGGCCGGAGATTAAATGTTCTACAAAATTTTACCATAGATTAAAGACAAATAAGCTGCAGACTCAACTTGTACGCCAGAAATCATTAAAATTTAAAACTATGTTTAAGGTATAATTTCATTCACAATTACTACTTATCATAGGAAATCTTGTGGGTCTTACGTTTAAGGTATAAGATGTGTTCAACTTTTTTATGTAAATCACCATACAAAACATTTTTCTTGAACTCCAACGCTTCGTTCTATGGGTGTTTTTGTACATTTATTAAAAAAAGAGGCAAAGAATTCGCTTTCAGCGGCAATATAGCGGGCAGAAATGTTCTAATTAATAGTCCTCTACTTGGTCTTTCGTTAGGAGCATCGAACTTCCTTGGCATATCGTTCCGCTCAATTCGACCGGCATGTTGTAGAGAGCGCAGAGATAGGTCCACGAGTTTTGGGAGGGCCATGCCCCAGCGTCATAAAAAAGCATACGGAAGCATAGAAAAAGCTCAGCCCGAGCTCAAGGTATGTTTTTTGGCATTTTAACTCATTACTTTTCCATCAACATTTTTCTTGGGTAGCTCATTTTATTTTTAATATACCAAGCTTTCTGATAAACTGATAAAAATGTAAAATTTTTGACTTCTTAATTTTTTTTACGAGTTTTTGAAAAAGACAAAAATTTGTATATTATATAAAAAATTATATATGGAGGACAGAAATGTATTTTTAAGCTGCGTTTTTTTAAATTTATTCAAGTCGGACAAGCCGTTCTCGAGCTATAAAGATATATATTAGCGTGACCGCCCGCCCCGTTTCGGGTATCATATTAGCAGTACCCATAAAGAAAATCTGTACGTGATTGGGAAACGGATTTCAATTTATCGCAGTAAAGTCTTTATATTCCACATATTTTCGTTGTGTTGTGTTGTTGTGTTTTTCTTCCGACGGGGTTTTTTTGAATTTGGAACGATTTTCCGTCATCCCACGTCAAATTTGGTTTGTAAACAGACCGGTTTCGGCTATGTGCCATCTTCAGTGTTCTATTGAATACTAAATTTAGTATTCAATAGAACACTGAAGATGGCACATAGCCGAAACCGGTCTGTTTACAAACCAAATTTGACGTGGGATGACGGAAAATCGTTCCAAAGACATTGTGTCTCTTCGTGTTAATTAAAGCGATTTTATTAACTTCTGCTTTAAAAAAAAAAGTTTTCATCACAGTGTAGAACAATGTAGAAGTTAGCTTTCTACTTTTATAGAATCTATTATAGCATAGTATGTCTTTCAAGTATCGAAGTGAAGAAATTGCTCCTCTTAGGACTTTCCTCGATGTGGTGTGGTGTGAAGAGCCGTGATAAATCTTTATCAATTGTATTCAATTCACAGAAAAAGTTATCACCAAAAAATAAATTTAGTTTTCAGTAAATATTATTTGCTGAATCAATGAATATTTTGTTTGAAATTTATTTAGGACGCAAACACCAAAAAAAAAACAGGAAAAACTGTGTCGTAAAAAAAGAACCCCGATAGCGACATACACACAAATAACAACAACAATAATGACAGCAACAGGAATCCGATTGTACCAAGTTTGTTTACTGATGATTTTCGAGTGAATCAATTCGTTAATGTCGTTGCGTTAGTTCTCATTTATATTTTTAGAGTCTATAGATAACCAATCAGACTTGAACATATTAACGAAAATTTCATAAATGCTTAATGGATGATATATCACAAAGGGACCATTATTATTAGACCCAAGTGGGCTGGAACCCTTTCTTTATAATTTTCACCAGCGACCTGATAACCTAATGGATGATAATGCTGGCCCAGACAAAAATATTGTGTGATATATTACAAAAAATCCAGTAAATATTTTTCTTTAATTAAGTAAACTATTTTATTTAATATTTGTTAGTATTTTTAGGTTAATTGTTTTATAAATTCAGACAAAAATATTCTTTGATATTTTTCAGAAATTCTAGTAAATCTTTTTGAATGATTTAGTAAACTATTTTGTTTACAATTTGTAAATATTTTTAGACAAATTGTTTTATAGATTTAAACAATTTATTCACTGAAAAAAGCACGTTTTTTTAATGAAATTGTTGAGATATTTTTGTCTATATTTACAAATTTGTTTGTAGATCGGTTTCTAGACAAAATATTTACTATGTCATTGAATTCCTTTACAGAAAATGAAGTTTAGTTTTTTCTGTGCAGTTTACGCTTAAAGTTGGGCAAACGTTCTTTTCTCTTTTTCTTTTAAATTGGTCGCAGTACATCTTATGTTTGAAATGATACTGAACAGTTTTCTTTAAAATCTATTCGAAATTATGAAACTAAAGTTTAGGAACTCCAACCTTTTTTTATTAGTCTCTTGTACTTAATTAAAACTTATATCATTCGACGAAAATTGTACCAGAAAAGCAGTTGCATTCGTGCTTTACTGCACCTCTCCACGCGCAGCAATTATGTCCGAACAGAAGCAATAACGTCGGCAAAATAATAGTACAAAAATGTTTGTGTCCAGGCTTATGTTCTGAGCTATAGAACATATATTGTGGTATTAAGCATACATATCAAAAATTCGCTGTCAATGCATCCATGTTTTTTGTATTTATTTTAATTTATTTAATTTTATTTAAAACTATTTTATTTAAATTTGCTTTATTATATCGAGTAGTAACCGCCAAAAAAGCTTAAGCGCCAAAAAGTCAATTTTACAGGAGAAGTAGTTTGTAAGTATCCTTGTTTTTAATCGAAGTAGAGTCTTAATAATGGCTATATAGGATTGTAGTGAACTATTATATGTAATGTTAATAGTTTTAATAAATTTCCTATAAGACAACGCATGTTTGTGGTGGTTAAGATATTTTAACAAATTCTTGATGGCATGAAATATCAGTTAATGTAATCAAATTATTTTAAAACTAGTAATTATTATCATCAACAGTAAGCTGTTTGTAACTGTTTCATTGATATCCTTACAGTTTTTGACACTAGTTTTGCTCTATTTGAAAAAGAGAGTTTTAGATTAAGCGACACTTTGCAGTTACAAAAATATGTAAAGAAACTAAAAATTTATATGGAAAATGCACTTAAGCTAAAATGTCTTTTGCTATATTTCCGTAACTGCACTAGACATGACTATAAAATTTTGACCTATTGTCCGAGTAAGTCGTAAATAATCGATTTTCGTCAAAAAACGATTTTCGCAAAGGAATTTCGCTTAAAATTTGTTGGCGGTTACCACTCGATATATCAAAAATGCTGTACGCGCAAACAACAAGTGTCGATCAAATTTGACAGCTTATGTTCAACATTATTTCTTGAAAATAAGTTTGAACAATTATTTCGCAATTTATTTGCAAATAAATATTTCAGCGGTACAAACGTGAACTTATTGTGTTGGAAATAGAATTTGACAGTTGAGAACATAATTATTTCCAAGTTTATTGCGCGTGGAGACCCCCAGTTAGAAAACCCCTTCTCTATAATATGAATTAACATATACACCCAGCGAAAAAATTAATAAAAACCATATTGATTCAATAAGAAACATTAACGAAAGTCTAGTCATGTCGAACATTTTTATTTCAATATTGAACCATATTTATTCAAAATTGAAAATGATTGATTTACAGTATTTTAGTAAAGATTTTCTTTTGAATTGAAAATTATTGAATTAATATAACGAGTTTTTATTTTTAAATTGCCGTTTTTCTCTTAGTGTACTCTTATGAATTGTCCTATATTCTCAACCAGAACTGTCTTGTAAACTATTTAGTTTTTCATTATATTAATATACTGACAAATGAAATATAATAAAACTTTTATTATATATCTTTCTAATCATTCTTTATCGCCACTACATACATCTATCATCAGCACTTGAAACTCTATTAGCCGCAACACTAACAACAATTATTATTTATTAGCTAGACTGAATGTCACACACTCACTCATAAATACAAGCAACTGCACAGTGGAGATTTTCTCAGAATAATTGGCAATTTAGAAAATACTGTCATTAGATATTTGAATATTGACAAATAAAAATGCAACTATAAAAAACACAAACCAGATAAACATAACAACAATAATACTTCTTGAACCTAGCTATCTATAAAAGCAAAAAGAATATCGAAATGTGGAATAAATAATTATCAGAGATGGAGAATTTCGCACTAACCAAAATCAACTTGAATTAATATGGAAAGTTTCAATTGACTATCATATTCTATTACGTTAAACAACTTGGTTAAATAGTTGATATTCCGCCTCACTAGCATCCACCTTCACAAGTGGTAAATAACACTACGCCACAAAAAAAAATGTGTGAACCATTGCTATTTGTAACAAAATGCGACCTATATAGTACTATTTTCCGAAATATAACAACCCACAGTGCGGCAGAAACACAATATTTTTAAAGCAGATCATAAATTTCTATACGAATAATGCTGTCTATATTGTCTCTGTCCTTCCGCTGCTGCTAACTTTTTTTTGACCATCCTAAGACATTTAAGAATTTTGTTAACGCAGCGCTCAATACATTTTCTTACGTATTAGTATTTTTTCAGAACACACTATATGTTAAATTTAAAACAATTCAGATATATAACACAGTGCAACACGAAAATATATAACCATATACGGGCACCACTACGTGATTAAAGACCAAAAAAAAAAAGACCCGTGTCTCCCAGTTTGCCCAAACTCATGAACTTTTTTATGGGCCCCCAAAGATTTGGGGCCTCGGTGTCTTTTTTGCAAAAAAAAAATTATAATTTTCTCAGGCTCATATCTTGCAAACGGTTCAGAATTTTGAATTACTCTCTATGGCGAAGTTGTAGCTCTTGTCATAAAGGACAAAAATTGTGAACATTTGAAATCAAAAAAACTTCATCTTCATGATCAAAATTGCAAAAAAAAAACTTTAAAAAATTCGATTTTTACTTTTGCGGCTACCTAAGCGCTACCTAAACTGTGTTAAAAATCATTCCGAGGAAGTTTATATGTTCAAAAAGTGGTTTATTGAGATTTTAGGTAAATTTTTGTAGTTGATTGTTTCCTTAAATTTTGAACGGTTTGCTACCTATGGACCTGAACATGGGAAAAAAGGTAAAAAATCGAATTTTTTAAAGTTTTTTGCGATTTTGATCCTGAATATGAAGTTTGTTTGATTTTATATGTTCACTATGACAAGAGCTACAACTTTGTCTCAGAGAGTAAATCAAAATTTTTAACGGTTTGCAAGATATGAGCCTGAGAAAATTATCAGTTTTTTTGCAAAAATGACACCAAGGACTCAAAAAAAAAAGTGGTAGACACGAGTCTTTTTATTTTTTTTTGGTCTTTTATCACGTAGTGGTGTCCGTATATGGTTATACTTCCATGACTTAAAAAATTACACACAGTGTAACCTTCCATGAGTTTTAACGTAAACTTCTAGCTGATACACCAAAAAATTTAAAAATAAATTAAAAAACTGTGGATAACACTCAATACATTTTATTTTATTATTTTGGACAAACCACAATTGATTGATGAAACCCTTTACAATATAATAATATTTAACAAAGTTTACAAAACTTTTATTTAGAAGTACAAACCTTCGCTCTTATACCCAGTAAAAAAAGACACTCCAAAGAAGTCATGAAAATGTAAAGTTTGCGATCCGGAAGTAGTGCAAATTTGGATCATTTCTAATGATTTTTACATAGGGTTGTCATGGCAAGAAGTTCTCTTTTTCGATTCCTAATCAGCGAATTGGAAGCGAAGTTAAGAAATATTTCCTTTCTGGCGTTCTGTATTAATATTTTTTTCTAGGAAAAAGAGTACAAAGTTACACATTTTCGCAACTTGTTTCTTTTTATACGAATTTAAACGCAAAACGGCGTTTTTATGTAAATTTCAGTAAATAACTGTTAATTTTTAGACGAAAATTAGTTCATAAATTTCTTAAAATAAATTGAATTTTTAAAAAGCGTTGTGGGTATTTCATAAAACTATAAAGGAATTACAAATTTGTGTGTGACTAAAATAAATTTTGACTTGCTTTTCTACTAATTATCTGCATTTTTGAATATCGATTCTTTGGAAGCAATGAAAATGTAGCTCCTCAAAAAGGACTTGCAATTTTTTTTACTGGGTATTAGTGTATGTTATTAATGCAATTTCAATAATTAAACTGAGTATGGAAGCATATTAAAAGAGCGTAACACTCAATACACAAAACTGCGGCTAACAACAATTTATAAAAAAATATAATTCCTATTATTTATCAAATATTTAATGAGTAAAATAGGAGAAGCAAATGCAAATATATTGAAACGTTATAAAATTACTCTCGTTTGTAGAAAAGTTCTTACTTCTTTAATGTGGAAAATCAAGAGCATACATTTCGGACACATCATTTTGTATGAAGAGTTTATACTTCTTTGTTTTTAATACATAATGGACAGTCTTAAACAAAAAATTTTATGTACATTTATTTATAATAGTTATTTTAAATTGTGCTAAGCAGTTGTTATCATCAAATGTATGAGTCTATTTTATGAAATATTTTACTATAATTTCAACGGACACGAAAAAAACATTATAAATGAGAATCTCCCATATATAAAATATGAGAAAAAAGTACAATAAATTGGCTAAGACTTAATGGAAACATAGCCTAGCATTAATAGGGCAAATGAAAAAATTTTGAGCGAAAACACACTCGAAATAAAAAAAAATAAAATAAACGGTGCATTTTAAAATAGATTATCGCATACTTACATAAAATGTGCTATATTTCCAACTACAACTGTTTCAAACTAGGCACTAAAAGGTGTTTTATTTTATTAAAATTTTAATAAGCCCCAATATATTAATTACAACAAAAATAAGAACTGATAAAGTTTTCATTGTATATCTTTCGTATCGTCCTACATCTCCTATCAGCACTTGTTCGTCTAGTAGACTAAACACTAACAACAATCCACATTGATTAGCTATAGCAGTGTTGCCGAGTTCTGTGTAATTAATCAAAAAACGTAAAAATAAAATTTGTTATGAGCTAAAAGCTTTTAGTCATGAGTTTAAAATGCTACTAAGATCATACAATTGGATTTTGCTAGACTTTTTCTCCTCAGGTTACTTAAAGATACTTAGGGTCAGCTGCGCAAACATGCCAATCCTCGCTGACATATGAACAATTTTATGTTTCATACCTACCAAGGAAATTAATTGTAATAAATAAAGGGAAACTTATTTATTGTATAATCTATTCCTTATGGCCTCCAACGCGCTGTAGGTAGCTACAACAGCTTCAAACTTTACTTTAGATGTACAGTAGTTTTCATTTACCTGCCTTTTGTTTCAGTTCACTTTTGATTTAACTGCACAAAAATATTAATTTCTGTCACTGTTGCCTAAAATTCCATACAAATTCATTTTTGAAGTGCATTTCTTTACCTGCATTTTTAAGATAAATGCCTTAAATTTTTGGCATTTTTAAACTATTTTCATATAAAAAATCAATCTTACCGCATTTGGACTTAACTGCACAAAACATTTGTTTTCTGTGATTATCCTTCAAAATCCTTTTTTGTGTGCACTTTATATACCTGCACACTTAACATATTTTTGCCAGTTTTAAGTTATTTTCATATAAAAAATCAAAGTTAGCTGCAAACGCTATATAATTGTTTTTACCTGCACATTAAGGCAGATAAGTATATTTGGCTCAACAGCATTTTTTAGTTATCTGCACAAAAAATCGTGAAAAGTTGTTTGTGCAGCTAAATCGAAATCACTGTATGTGACCTTCTCCGAGAAAAGGGACCTAGTGTGTAAAAAAAACGGGCTTGGACTTAAGAGTGGATTCTGGTACCTAAAAGGGTGTAGAATAAGATGAAATGAGTTAGATTTCTGATAAAAATGTATTTACCCCATAAAAACGTACAAAACGAACTTGGGAAAATCGATAAAAATGAGAAAAACATTAAAATTTTATTTTTGGGTTTTCATCATAACTAACCATACCAAATCGCATCTTCCAACTGAAGGTGTGTAAAAAATTATAATGCGCTATGAAACTTTAAATGCTTTTTTCTCAAAACTTCATTTTCCCGGAGAAGGTCACATATACTAAATAAATACCATCATAAGTAACATAAATTTCATTTTAATTCAACATGATTTAATTCATGGTTTGGCAGACATTTTATATGAAATTAAAGTCATGTAACGTTAACAACAATGTTATTTCAACAGTGAAAAATAATTAATCATTAGATTGATAATTTTTCGTTTAAAATTAATATGAAACAATGTTCATTTTAAATCAATCGCCAGCAGTAAATTTTCGCTGGTAATGCGAAGCTTATCGGCTATTAACATTTATACGATACGCACATCAAAATAAACAATAAAAAGTCATAAATAAACACTA
Organism: Panzeria rudis; assembly: GCA_956483635.1. Classification (NCBI taxonomy): domain Eukaryota; kingdom Metazoa; phylum Arthropoda; class Insecta; order Diptera; family Tachinidae; genus Panzeria; species Panzeria rudis. The sequence goes on along the minus strand of OY101450.1, from coordinate 125,380,670 downwards.
ACAAACTTAAACAACAACAAATTTCTCATAAATTTAATATGATTTCCAATCAAAATTGCGACATGTTCATTTTATATTGGTATTTTTTCTGTAAGTACCGATTCACTATAACAATGTTATTACTAGGGATGTAACGAATACCGATACCGATACCGATATATCGGCGATACTTCAGATTTTCCGATACATCGGTATCGGCGATATTTTACTGTCGATACGACGATACTTTTAAAATATTTTTCAGAGTTTTTTTTTAACAAATAATTTATTTTTGTTCAATTTTGCCATGAATTAAATTCACTTCGTTATTTTTTAAATCTTATTAATATCAATTTTAAAAATTAATAGTATTTTATGCTGTTATTTTGTAAACAAATTATTTATTTTTTGTTAATTTTACCATGAATTCAAATTCAAGTCGTTGTTTTTTAAATCTTATTCCAGCAAAAAAAGACACTCCAAAGAAGTCATGAAAATGTAGAATTCGCGATCCGGAAGTATTGCAAATTTGGATAATTTCTAATTAATTTTACATATCCTTGCCATTGCAAGAAGTTCTGTTTTTTGATTACCAATCACCGAATTAGAAGCGATGCTAGGACAAATTTCTTTTTCGGTGTTCTATAATGGTTTTTCCTCAAGGAAAAGGGATAAAAAATTACCTATTTTCACAATTTTTTTTTTATGCGAATTTAAACTCAAAACTTTATTTTCATGGAAATTTAAGTGAACAAATATAAACTTTTAGAAGACTTTTAATAATTAAGCTATTAAGTTATTTAGAAGAATATTAGTTGATAAATGTTCTTTAAAATATAGATTTTTTAAAAAGCATGGCGAGTATTTTTCAAAATTACAAAAGGAATTAAAAATTTTTTCTTCCTTTTCTACTAATTATCTGCATATTTTTAATATAGATTTTTTGAAGCAAAGAAAATGTAGCTCCTTAAAAATTACTTCCAATTTTTTATACTGGGTTAAAATCAATTTTAAATATTCTCTCTTACAAAGTAATTTTGTATAATAAAAAAATTGAACTTGAGCTTTCTTGATCTAAACTTGAACTCAATTTCAATATTCGTATCGGTATCGGAATCGGTATCGGCGATATTTATTTTTAAATATCGGTATCGGATCGGCAAAACGGCGTATCGTTACATCCCTAGTTATTACTATTAACTTTAAATTTTTTTTTGACAGTTTAATTTGCTTATTGTTTAATTTCCCACTGTTTTGGAGTACTTTGAAGCATTGCCTGTATAAACTTGAATTGTAGATTCGGCAACACTGCTCGACTGAACTTCTCTCACTTGTACAACTAACTGACTTATTTTCGCCTCTACCACCCCCTTAACAAAGCAAAACTTATGCAAACTAATGAAATGTTGATATTTTCACTTAGTTTCATACAAATCGACAACTAAAACCTAATTAAGATCATAAACCAATAAAATAAAATGAAAACAAAACATCTTATCGTTAATTCTTTTAAAAGATTATAGTGCAAAATACTCATACAATAACACACACACACACACACATGCACGTAAACCCTCCAGAAAAACTGTCTGAGTGTCGTTTGGAAATTGTCTATGGCTGGTCTGCAACAGTTAGCTGGAGCTGCTCAAAAGAGTAACATGAGAAAAGTGTAGAAGAAACAAAAGAAAACTCTAAAGTAAAAAAAGGTCTTCAGAACAATGCAATGAATGTGATTGGATTTAAATTTTAAATATTTGCCATCGAACTGGAACTGTGATTGATGTATTAATTCGAAGCTTTAATCAAGACAACTACTGAGTTTACTGAAATATTGTTAAAAATGGTTAAACTTGATAAGCGTTTATTGCCTATAAAGGCGCATTATTTCTTTTTTATGGCGGGTAAGTTAAAATGCATATTTTATTATTTTAATTTTGTTAAATATTTCTGATTTCTTTTTCGTTAAAAGCCATGGGCCCAATTTTACCGCAGCTGTCTGTTTGGGGCAAACAAATTGGCATTGCGCCCGAGGTAATGGGTTACATTACTTCCATTTTGCCTGTGATGTATGTTTTAGCTAAACCTTTGTTTGGCTTTATAGCAGATTATTTTACGGTAAACTATTTATTATTGTTATAAAAGAATTGCAAATAAATATTTTAATGTTTTTGTTAATTTTCAGCATTTACGTAAATTTATTTTTATCGGTCTGATAATGGCCATGACTTTCGCCTTTTCTGCCTTCTATTTTGTGCCTCAGCCTCAGGTTTCTTTTGTTCCCTTAAATGAGGCCTGGAATGTTACATTAAATTTACAAAATTTAACGATATGTGATGAAAAGGTAATTATTCAGAAATTTATGGAAAAACATTACAATTAGTTTTAAAATGTCATATATAAACATTTCCAATTCTTAAACATATCGATTCCTTAGAACTAAATTATCGTAAATGCGAAAATCTAAAATTTTCAGTAGAAGGTTTTTATTTATATTTTGGTGTATCCTTAAAAAAATTTTTGGAAAATTTGTAATTTTTAACTTCTATCCAGCTAACAAATTTTAAGGCCTTCCTTCATAACAACTATTGTTTAGATTTTTGAAAATTCGGGAAAATTCTTTTCTATAAATCATAAGAAATCTTGTAAGTCTTGTTTTTATGGTATACGATATGTTCGACAATTTTATGTAAAATAGTACCACCAACAGTTTTGTGGAATATTTTAAACCTCTAATTTTTCGCTGTATGTATCACTTTGCTCCTTTAAAAAAAATGCTAAGAACACCCATTCCACAACGATATAGCGGGAAAAACTATTCAACAAAAATGGTCCTCGTGGTGTCTTACATAAAACTGCTAAACATATCATATACCTTAAACGTAAGGCTTAGAAGATTTTCTATGCCGAGTACTAATTGTGAATACGTGCCAAATTAACCCTTAAACTCACTTTAAGTTTTAAATGATTTCTGGCGTTCCAGCTGAGTTTAGAGATTGAGTGTCTTTGCGAGCCTATAATTGAATTTTAAGACAACATTTTAACCTGCTACATCGCCGCTGAAGGGAAGATTTTTGCTATTTTTTAATAAAGGGGCAATATGACTCATAAACCGAAGAGTTAGGGGGGTTAAAATATTCCACGGAAATGTTGCTTGTGGTGTTTTACATAAAAGTATTAAACAATCTTATGCTCTCTCAAATTTTAAAAAATCGAAAAAATATATAGTTATGGAAGACTCACTACCCAACCGGGCTTAATAGCAGTTCTTGTGGATAGAAGGTGAATTTTAAAAATTTTCAAGAAAGTCGCAGGATACACTCGTTTTCAAAAGCACCATTTCAAATCTTAAGACTAGTATGCAGTTCTGCCTGAGTTTTAGGCGGCCATAAGAAGTATGTGTAAAAAAACAAACTGAAATTCAGGTTAAACAAATTTTCAGGCGACTTTCCGTTTGGTAGTACGCAGCTGAAAAGAAAAATCAACACAATTTTTCTTTAATACAGGGATGGCATATCAATTATTCTAGACTTTTTTCCGTCAACTAAAACAAAAATTAATGTTCAGACAATTGTTTGGTCAAGAAATTTTTGATATTTTGTGTTTTTGTGGTCTTTTAAATAATTTTTCATATTTTGAAAGTTGAAATTTATAAAAATTAGTGAATAAACGTGAATAAAAGTATATTTGTCTGCACAACAATTATTCCGTGTAGAAATAAATACAGACTTTCAAACCTGAAATTCAAGCGGATCTGTGTACCAGGCATAAAAATCAAAATCAATAAAAAACCTCAAAAAGCCAAAATTAAAAAAAATATTTTCCAGTTTGGACTATTATTAAGAAGTTATACAGAAAAAACTATATTCCTTTTTCTGTAAACGAATTCAATGAAATTGTAAATATTTTGTCTAGGAACGGACCTACAAACAAATTTGTAAATATAGACAAAAATATCTCAACAATTTAATTGAAAAAAAAACTTGTTTATTTTTCAGTGAACAAATTGTTTAAATATATAAAACAATTTGTCTAAAAATATTTACAAATTATAAACAAAACAATTTACTAAATCAAACAAAAAGATTTACTGGATTTTCTGAAAAAAAAAATCAAACAATATTTTTATTTATTCATAAATAAATAAAATGTATTTGAAATCTATTTTAAGAAAATTTTGAATGAAAAATTTTACATAAAATGCATTTCAAACTGATTTTAAATTCTATCAATATGGGGGTTAGTCTAAAAACATTAAAAAATATTAAACAAAATAGTTTACTTCATTAAACAAAAATATTTACTGGAGTTTTTGTACTATATCAAAAAAAAATGTTGTCTGGTCATTTATCATCACCATCAGCCATTAAGCATTTATGAAATTTCACTTTGTTAAACGTGTTCAAGTCTGAATGTTTACCTAAAGACTCTAAACAAATAAATGAGAATTTACGCAAGGACATTAACGAATTGATTCACTCAAAACTCTTCAGTAAACAAACTTGGTACAATGGCATTCTTTTTGCTATCATTGTTGTTGTTGTTGTTATTCGTGTTTATGTCGTCATCGGGGTTGTTTTTTACAACACAGTTTTTCTTGTTGTTTTTGGTGTTTGCGTCCTAAACAAGAGTTGGGTGAGTAGTTGCGCGTTTGACTACAAACCCTGAGGTCTTGAGTTCAAGACTAGTTTCAGGCAAGCCAACAACATCATGCATTTTTCTCATCTGCATTGCTGTATTATTGTGTTGGTTGTTGTTGGACTGTTAAATTGATTAAGGCATAGCACTGATCACTTTGGCAGTACCGGCAGCGATTAATACTGACATATTCTAATGCACTTCACAGCACCCTCCCTCGTCGGTATTGCAGCAGAACCGTCGGCGAAGTAAAAGAACTAATAAAATGGCTACATAGCTTAAACAACTCAATGCCTCTACTTGACATCAGAGGGGCTTGCAACACTACTCTACAAAAAATGCGCAATAGTAGAGTTGCAAATTAATTAAGCTTTCTATATCTCTCCCACTTCACCACCTGTTTGTTCTCTTTACACTATCCCTTTCCCAAAGAAGGTAACACTTTAATTAATTAACTGGTAGGCATTAATTGCCTGATTGTGTTACTTCTCTTTAAAAAAAAAAAAATTCATTAATTATGTAAAGAACATTTATTGAAAATGAAATTTATTTTTATACAAACTTTTGTTTGAAAATTATTTGATGATAATTTTTTCCGTGTATGAGCAAAAAATTAAAACAAGTGATATTTTGTTAATTTAATATATTTTGAATATATTCAAAATCTGAAATATGTAAAGCGCTTTCATCCATCCATTTAGAAAAAAGCTCATCAGCGATCATCTTGAAGCTGCCGAATATATTTCCTTTAATCTAAAATCCGACAGATATTTATACACTTATGCAAATGTTAGGAGTTAAAAATTACACTGTTATTATGTTATTGTGCAATAATATCTTATCAAAATAAATTTAACTACAAACATTTATTTCTCAATTATATGTGTGAAAATATTATGTGTGTGGAAAAATTAATAAAAATCATAAAGCGATAAATGTGTTTCTAAGTACATATTTATTAATTTTAGTACACTTGTTTATCTTTTTATAAGAGAGGGAGCAAATAAAATACAAAATTTATTTTTAGCCCCGACCAAAAGAAAGGGGTATTATAAGTTTGTAGTGTGTATCTGTTTGTCTGTCTGTTCCCTCGTAGAGCCTAAATGGTTGTACTGATTTTGATTTATTTATTTATTTTTGTTTAGAAGCTATCACCTCTTTTCTAGCTGCATCTGAAATCAGTTTGTTTGTGTTACCAAACGGATTGATCGACTTTAATTTAGTTTATTTTGTTTCAAATGTGACTTTATCTAAAATCTTCTGACCTATATTTGAAAAAAATCGGACCAGCCGTTTCAAGCGATCATCTATTTTTTGGGGGGTTCTTAAAGTTTTTAATTTAATGTTATTAATATTTTATTTAATAAACTATTTATTTACTTTTTTCTTTTTAGCTTTTAACTAAAACGAATTTATGCCGAACATCACATAATGCTCAGTGTCATGATGAAACCTCAAAATTTGAAGCTTTTTTTGTTGACATATTCAATCCAGCCATTAATTATCTCAATCTGACCTCAAACTATGAAGAATCCTCTTTACAATTGCATATATGTGTGAGTGAGTCCTTTTCTGTCAGCCAAAATGCATCTACTTTCAATGGCACCTGTGACTTTCGCACTGCTGTGCAATCTCAGTGCCTTTATAGATCATCGGTGTTTTGGATTTTTGTAGTATTAATGTGCGCCGGTACAATTGGTTTCAATGTCACCAATTCCATATCGGATGCAATTTGTTTCGATATGTTGGGTGAACAAGAGGAAAGCAAGTATGGTGCCCAGCGTGTGTGGGGTACTATAGGATTTGGTGCTAGCGCCTTGATTTCCGGTATTTTAGTTGACTATTGGACTTTGGGTGATATCAAGAGTATTGTTCCAGCATTAGTAATCATGTTAATATTTAGTGGCTTTGATTTATTAAGTGTCTCCAAGTTAAAATTACCCAAATTATCGTCATCGGAGTCGATATTCAAAGATGTCTGGGATTTGGTTAAACATCCTTCTATTGCAATATTTTTAGTATTTGCCACCATAGCTGGCATAATCGATTCATTTATTATATATTTTATGTTTTGGCATTTGGAAGAGGTGGCCGAACAGACGGGTTTTATGTCTCAAATTAAATTGATAGAAGGTTGTGTGGTGGCAGCAGAATGTCTAGCCGGTGAAGTTCCCTTTTTCTTTTATAGTGGCAAAATTATCAAGAAATTAGGTTACGTACATTGTATGAGTTTATGTTTCTTTTTCTATGCCATACGACTGGCCTTGATATCTTGGATACCAAATCCTTGGTATTTAGTTGGTGTCGAACTTTTCTTCCAGGGTTGCACTTATGCTCTCTGCTACACTTGTATTGTGGCCTATGCCTCTGCTGTGGCTCCACCTGGTACTTCAGCTACTGTACAGGGCCTTATGGCCGGCATGGATGATGGCTTAGGCTTTAGTATAGGATCTCTGATCGGAGGTTTATCTTTTAAGCGTTTTGGTGGTAGACGCAGCTTTATGTATTTCTCTATAGTTGCCATTTGTACTTGTGTTGCTCATATTCTTATAAGACCTTCGTCGAGAAAAAAGCAATATTTGCCCAAATCTGGCTATCAGCTGCCAAAAGAACAGGCTGCCGTAGCTCTGGAGCCAGCGAAGGAAGAGCTAAAAACGTAGTATATAATTGGCTGGCATGTGTTAAGTGAGAGCACAATAAAGTTGAAAGATGACAACGAGTTTTTAATATTAATATGCTTAAGTGTTATATTTTTGTTGTATTGTAAATACCATGTTTAAGATATTTGATAATAACACTATGCGAAATGACCTAGTGCAAATTATGGACCGACTTTAGTAGATAATTTTGTCATTTTTTAAAATTCGATTAATACGATTAAATACGATTTTTTTGGACTTTACGAACAAAAAAAATATATGCGTTATTTCTGCACCGATTTTCAATTTTTAAATGGTGTCCAATAGAGGATGACCTAAACTTCCATGTGTATTTTAAATATTTTATTTTCGCTAACATTTCGTGGAAATATTATCAAAAGAAAATATTTTTTTTATTCTTTTCCGATATTTTAAAGTTTTGCATCTTTTTTTTTGCAACACTTTGTTTGAAACCCTACTCAGTTTTTCATTATCTTAAGAAGTGTATCTTATACCGATTAAAATAAGCCAAAAATTATAAAAATCTGTTGGAAATTGTTAAAGTTAAAATTTTTTTAAACAAAGTTTCAATATGAAATAGTGAATGCAAAACATTGCCAGTGCATTGTGGAGCTGCTCACAATATAAATGGTAAATAATACATAACTTCTAAGCAGATTTATTTTAAACTTGACATATCACTAGGTAAGGAGTTATACTTGTGCGATGCTGCTTGCAAAGATGTGCAGGTTACGAATTAACGACGCAGCAGTGGGCAAAAATTAAACACATAGCATGTGGTCAATTTTAGAAGTCTTATAACTTTCGCGAATGTTTTTCATGTACTATTTTGTATTGAAATTTTGTTTAAAAACATTGTAACTTTGCCAATTCCAAACCGATTTTTATAATTTTAGGCTTGTTTTAATTAGTATAAGATACACTTCTTAAGAAAGCGCAACGCTTAGTATAATTTCCAAAACAAAGTGTTGCAAAAAATACTTCAAACTTAAAAAATCTGAAAAACATAATAATTTTCTTTCGGTAACATTTCCACGAAATATTAGCCCAAATAAAATATTTTAATTATACGCGCAAACTTTATACCCGACACCGTTTAGAAGTCAAAAACCGGTACAGAAATAACGCAGTGAAAATCTTTTTTGTCCGTGAAGTCCCAAAAAATCGTATTTCATCGATAACTTTCGATTTTGAGGGTGTAGTCGAATTTCCAAAAATGGCAAACTTATCTACTCAAGTATGCCGACAAACTACACTAGGTCAGTTCAAAAGTATCTCCCATTTTTTTGACTTTATAACAGTGTAATTTTTTAGATAATAAGAATATGTTATGTATATAATTGTCAAACAATTTTATATTTTTATATATGCATAAACATGAACAAGTAAAAGTATTTTTAAATAATTGTGTTTATATTCTTACTTACTTTTTGTGGAATCTATATCATTAATAGGCATGTCGATTTTTTATTGGATATTACGCTAATACTATACAGCCAATTTTGTCAAAGCTAATGCCGTTGTAAAGGCGTGCAGAAGCTATATTTTTATTAAAATCGGTTCAGTGGTAGCCGAACTATAAGAGTTAAAATGGCATTAATTTATCGTCGCAGAAAATGCAAAAAGCCCTATCTAACATTTTAAAAGTATAGCGGTAGAAACATAAAAGTTGTTTACATGAAAAAATATATTGACACTTAGTGCAAAATTTTACAATAAATATATAAATTTGTGGGTCCTTTTTTACTTGTATTGTAAGATTTCGCACTAATTGTCAATATAGTTTTCATTTAAAGAAGTTTTATGCTTCTCCAGTAAAACTTTTAAAATGTCAGATAGGGCTTTTTGCATTTTCCGTGACAATATGCGCACATACATAGGGTACATGTATTAGATTAAAGTTAAAAAATTAACAAACTATGGATATGTAGATTTTGCTTTTGCAAAAATAATAACCATACAACTTTTCTTCTCTGCATTGAATTGATGCTCTTGTAGGAAAGCCATGAAGGTTTTAGTCTTTTCTTAACAAGCATTGATTAAAAAGGATATAGCTTCCTGCTAAAAGTGCCTCTAAAATACCAAGGTAATGTTTATCCTTGAATAATAGTATGCCAAAGTTTAGACGGCTATAAAATAGAAACCATAAGAGGTATCAAAATATTTCGCTATGTGATGAGCACATAAGAGTATAATACACTGAAAGAATTTCGCTTCACAAATCCAATGAAACAATTTCGTTAGATTTTCTTTTCAAATCTAATGAAATAATTCACAAATCTAATGAAATTTCACGAATATCGGGGAAGAATTTCTTTGGAATTGCTTCGTTAACTTTCATAGTTTCATTGTAAAATTTTATTGGATTTATGACAACAATATTTTGTCATTTTATGGAAACTTCTTTAAGTTTGGACAAAATATTTTAACCGATACTTAAAATTCTTGAAATATATGCCATAACAAATTAAAAAAAAAGTAAAAATTTTATGTGCTTGAATGTCATAATTTCAATGAAATGTATTTCATTGTTTTGATGAAAAGTTTCATTGCACTTATGAATCACATATATATTTTCTTTTTAAAAAAAACATACTCTTATTTACTTCAACAGTTGGCAACCAAAAGCGAACATCAAAAATAGTTTTATATGTTTTTGTTGTTGTACTCTTTCTTATTATTATACACTCCTGGACACATTGTTTCGACAATGCTGTTGACTGAAGTGGTTAAAACGTTGCCTATAAAGCAAATGATGAGAATCAACAGTCTGTGGTCGATACTGTGAGTGCTCATTAAACTTACAAATTTTTCTGGTGTGCATTGGCGTCTATCGTACATATATCAACCATGAAATTGTCAATAAATTAAAATAGTCAATAAAATAGAGAAGTTAATGGGACTACTAAGTTATATAATAATTTCATTAAAACAATGAAATCATTTCATTAAAATGATGACAGAATATAATGTAAATAATGCCAAAATTTCTTTAAAATAATGAAATCGTTTAAATAAAATAATTAAATAATTTCATTAAAATGATGAAACAGTTTCACTAAAACGATGAAATAGTTTCATTAGTATAATGAAATATGATTATTAGCTTAGTGAATTTATTACATTGGAGCAATGAAATTATTTCATATAATTAATGAAACTTTCATTATAATAATTTTAACGAAACTTGTTTTATTAATCCAACGAAGCGTGACGTTGGTTGAGTTTTAATGAAAACTTTCAATGGCTTAATGTCAAAATTCACAAAATTTTTTAACAAAATTTTTTCAGTGTACATAGGTCGAGCTTTATTAAAATCGGAGAAGATAAAAAACCAAACCCTTGTTTTCGTTACGAATTTTTTTGAAATAACTCTATAATAATATGCAAAAGGGGAGAAATGTAATACCTCCTAAAAATAAATGACAGGCGTAAACCTACAAAGCGCCGATACACGTATGTATATTTTATTGTCCACTTTGCCAAAATCAGTCGCTATTTTTGGTTGAGTAGTATAGTGTATTAGTAGTACAGTGTAATTAGTGGTATCGCTCACAGTATAGAGCAAATTTTGATAAGACATACCATTTTAAAGATATTTATTAACAAATGTTCACAATCTATATATTGTTATAATCGGTTCATATGCATGTATTAAGTTGACTAACCCCAGCGGGAAAACTCAGCAGACCTTCTCACTTCAGGCCTCAATAAAGGCCTGTTTAGAATTTTTTTTCATTCAACTACCATTCTTATCTAACTGCAAAAAATACATTAAAGAAGGGTCGGCTCTTTCGTATAAAATACTCGTATATGATACACATTCCATATTCGCTTCTATGAGAAGGAAGAATAGAAGGAGTAGCATTTTTTTTTTGCCAAAGTAAAAGAAAATCGTTTTGTTTTTAAAAAAATGTAAAATGTACAAACAGCGTCGTATTCTTTTTTAGCAAATAATTTATATATAAAACTGAAATTTACCTACAAAAATTATCATACATGCTTGTGTGATGCTATTTATGTTGGAGCTGACTAACTTTTACTTATTCCGGCGAAACTATATATATCGTTCATGATTCATGTTCAATTCATTCTTAATAAATAAATTCGTATAAAAAATTACTTTAGATGAAAGGAAATAATTCGAAATAAGAAAATCACATTAATCAAAAATACAGGAGCCGCTATAAAAACGCCGAGATCAAATAAATGTATCTCCATTTGCTTTTTGATAGGCATTCCTTAGAAACCTAGTAAACTAAAACTAAAACTAGTAAAGTTAAGACCTTTTCCGCAAAGACAACGTGTGCAAAAAAATATGAACATGGAATGGAGTGAGCAGGCCTTATACATCAAAAAGAAGGAGAACAGAGGCCTTCTAGAAGGCATCTGTACTCTTTATTTTCCCCACTGGGACCAATAAACCAATAATGCATGTGTATTTATAGATTTTGCTTTGGGAAAGACAATAACAATATTTTTTTGTTTTGAATTGGTGTTGTTGTAGGAAATGCATAAAACTAAAAGGGAAGAGAGGTAGTTTTATATGAGAGGTATTTCGTTTCGTAAATTAATATTGCTTTTTAGGATTTCGTACACCAAAAGTTTAAAGGAACCCTATTGTTTTCGCTACGCTGTCCGTCTTTCTGTCTGTATGTCTGTCTGTCTATCACAGGCAATTTCCTCGGGAACCGTAAGAGCTACGGAGCTGAAAATTTCACAGAATATGTAAAACTACAACAAAACCGCTACAACAACACCAAATATATGAATATACAGACACTTATATATAGGCACTTTAAATTTTCAAAGTTAGTGTTAATTGGTCCAGTCTATTCTACAGACTAAACAATAAAAATTAAAGGGTCTTCTATCAGTTAATGTAACTCTGACTATGTAATTTAGACAATTTGCTGTATTTGCTGTAAGTGGCAAACTCTTGAAATTTTAAAAACCTATAAAACTATCAAAATTAAAAAAAAGTTAATACGAAAAGTAGGCATAATGGTAAAAGAGCTTAAAGGACAAAACACCAAAATTAAAAAAAAATCACCAAAACTAAAAAGATTGCAAAAAAAACTAAAAAACGCATAAAACCTAAAAAAAGTCGTCAAAACGAAAAAAAGCACTAACTAAAAAATCGCTAAAACTAAAAATATCAAAAACGAAAATTTTCGCTATAAACGGAAAAAAATCACCAAAACAAAAAAAGCATCAAAACAAAAAAAACGCTAAAATTAAAAAAAACGCAAAAAACCTAAAAAATCTTCAAAACGACAAAAGTGTCAAAACTAAAATAAAACAGAAAAAATCACCAAAAACCGAAAAAAGCGCCGAAACTGAAAGAAGCGAAAAAACTTTAAAAAAAATGGCAAAACTAAATAATCGCTAGAACTAAACAAAAAAGTCCAAAAAACTAAAATTCGCAAAAACAACGAAAAAACTTAAAAAAATAAAATTAATTGACAAATGAAAAAATGGCAAAAACGAAAAGGGATATACATATGTGTATTCGTACGGAACTGCCCTTCGTGTGCGAGCCAAAGTCGGTCGCACTTTACTGAATTTATTAATTTCAGTGTAGACAATTTACTATGTATCCCTAATTAATTAAAGTAAATTACCTAATTAATTAATTAATTAATTATAATGGCGTTATATATTGTGTGACCATTTTTTATAGATTTTGTTTAGCATAGTCAGTGACGTTTAGATAATATTTCTATGAATCTTAATAAAATTATGTATTTACATCGAGAATATTGACGATGTGTACATAGACTAATAACTAGACCCGTCACTTTACAACAACATTACGAAGATTGTATGAAAGAGAAAGCAAATTTTATTTTCTAATATGGTTTCTAATTTGACTTTCATTTTCATATTATCATAGTAAGAACATTTTACATTTAGAACTGCATAACACATGATAACAGCCTTTTTTAGGTGCCAAAAGTGAGTACTCTGTTCCATATTCTGTGATTGTGTAGTTCGTTGGCTGTACTAGTGCAAACTAATACGTTTCACTTTTATTTCAGTCATTTTTTGTTAGTGTTTTTAGACACAAAAAAAAACATATATCCGGCAACCTGAAAAATTAAACAAACACTCTTTCTTCACTCTCAGTTTCAGTAAGTAAAACTCACAAAAATAATTAGGAACTTATTTTCTACGCCAACTCACTAGTTAGAGTGGGACAATGATATGTACTTTATGTTATTTGTTAACCAGAAATGAGCGAATAAAAGAAATAAAACAAAAATCCTCTGCGGCTTGTGTCATTTGAATATATTGGCTCTCACTGTTGTGTACAGCCGTTTTCACAAAAACTATCAATAAATAAATCGTAAAAGTTTGAATTGATAAATTTAAATAAAATACTAAAATATCTGCTAAATTCACTATAAGACAAATAAATTTGTGATTTCATTATAGCAAGTGTAATTTTTATTGTGAGTTGTTTTTATTAATTTTACTTTGTGCATGATAATAAATTGAGGTCTTTACTTTCAGATGGCTTCCGCATCGAGTAGCAGTGCCAGACATTTGTTTGACGATAGGTAAATATTGAATTTTTTTTATTAGTAAAAAATTTCATTGTTTTGGTGGTCACGAAAACTTTATAATTTTGCAAAATCTTGGAGCTCGGTTTTGATACTCTAAATGGCATCTCCTTAAGCTTCAACAAAAAGGCTATTGTAGCGACACACATATAAGGGAATAAGTATTGATATGAAACTATTGGCAGTGACACCAAATGGCAAGTTTTGTAAACCACACAAAACAATGCACTCCACCCAATTGAAGACGAATGTTTTAAGATGACTGAAGAAATCCTCATAAGATACATGCACAACTACCAGACACGTTGTAGTGTGGACATGAGGAATGTCCGTACCGTTTGCAATAAAAGCGTTGCATGAAAAAAGGGCTCATTATTGGCTAAGTATGTGTAGTATGCAGTTGACTAATGATTTACTCATTCGAGATTCCATGATTAACAAAACTTCAAATAATAATAGAGGTCCTATGGTCGCTATACATACCTATTTGTAGGTACATTAGCGTGTCCGTTATTTGTACGGTAAAATTATTTTTTTTTTATATCAAAATCTTCAAATCTCACCGTCCTTAATGTGATTAAATTACATTGATAAGGCATGATGACCCACAAGTCGAAAAATATGATCACATCATGAAAAATTTTCTTCTAAAAAGTTGTCTGTGAAGTTTTCAAAAGATTTTGCCTTAACGACTTTTATCTAAATTTTATACATATATGTACATATAACAACATAAACAGCAAAATATCGAAAAAGCCCATAACTATTACAATTAGGGAAGTAACGAGACACCGTTTTGCCGATCCGATACCGATTCCGATACTTAAAAATAAATATCGCCGATACCGATTCCGATACCGATACGAATATTGAAATTGAATTCAAGTTTAGATTAACAAAACTCAAGAAGGGCAATTTTTTTATTATACAAAATTATACAGTGTAAGAGATTATTAATATTTAAAATTGATATTAACCCAGTATATAAAATTGAAAGTAATATTTAAGGAACTACATTTTCATTGCTTCCAAAGAATCTATATTAAAAATATGCAGATAGTTAGTAGAAAAGCAAGTACAAATTTGTTATTCCTTTATAATTTCTAAAAATACTCGCCATGCTTTATTATTCTTCTAAATAACTTTATAGCTTAATCATTAAAAGTCTTCTAAAAGTTTATATTTATTCACTTAAATTTACATGAAAACAGTTTTGTGTTTAAATTCGCATAAAAAGAAACAAGTTCCGAAAATGGGTAATTTTTCATCCTTTTTTGAGGAATCATTATAGAATACCGAATAAGATATTTGTCCTAACATCGCTTCAAATTCGGTATTGGTAATCGAAAGAGAGAACTTCTTGCAATGACAAGCAAATATGAAACTAATTAGAAATTATCCATATTTGCAATATTTTCGGATCGCGAATTCTATATTTTCATGACTTCTTTGGAGTGTCTTTTTTTGCTGGGAATAAGATTTAAAAAACAACGAATTGAATTTGAGTTCATGGTAAAATTAACAATAAATAAATTATTGTTTTTGCAAAATAACAGTGTGAAATATTATTAATTTTTAAAATTGATATTAATAAGATTTAAAAAATAACGAAATGAATTTACTGCCAGTTTTTGTAAATAAAATAAAAATTTTCGTTAGGGACTTTGAATTGAAAACAAAAACAAATTTGAGTTTTTTTTTTATTGTTGTTTCAATATAAATTCCCTAACGAAAACTTTTATTTTATTTACAAAAACAGGCAGTTAGTTCTTGGTAAAATTAACAAAAAATAAATAATTTGTCAAAAAAAAGCTGAAACATTTTTTTTAAGTTTCGTCGTATCGACAGTAAAATATCGCCGATACCGATGTATCAGAAAATCTGAAGTATCGCCGATATATCGGTATCGGTATTCGTTACATCCCTAATTAAAATAACAAGAAAACCCCAAAATTTTAAAATTTCGGTAAACTGTTTCGTTCCCTAGAAATTGAAGGTGTTTCTTTAGTTATTTGGGCCACTGAACAGGAATCTGAACTCCAATTTTTCATCAGTTTTAGTTTTCGAGATATACTGCTATTTCGAAAATGTAGTTACCTGCACGACATATATTAACATAACTGGAGAACGGTTTACCCTATTCAGTAAAACAGAAAAATCAAATGCGACAACAAAATTATTTTTAAGCCTAGTTTCAGAAATATCATAAAAGTTTCAGCCTAAAAATTAAAAATTTCACATAAAATTTTAAAAGCTCTCTCACTAAATTGTGTACAAAATCAAAAGTTGTGCACCAATTTCAACTTAAGAGGGCTCATTTCCCTTGCAATATATTAAGCTACATGATACTGGGCAAAATACGTAACTGTTGGTGTATTTTTATTTTTTTTTATGAATTTTTAAACACAAAAATTTATTTTATTTTTCTCTAGTATTAATTAGTATTTTATCAAAAATTTAATGCTGCCTTTTAAATTCAAATCGAACTGTAAACTAAAAAGTCGTAAGCAAACAACTAAAAAAAGTCAAGACAAAAATAAATATATTTAAATATCTTCCAAAATAAGCGATATATGGAAAAAGATTAAGGAATTTTTTTTTTGTCTTAGCCCGAAGAGCTTGAAATTTTTTAAATCGGATTGCGTATAGAAAGTTACATGACTACAGGGGTCATGTAACTTTCTATACGCAATCCGATTTAAAAAATTAATTTTTATATGAATTACAAAATTTGAAAGTTTAAAAATCAAATTGTAAAAACATACCAAGGTTGGGGGCATGGTTATAAGAATACGGTTCATCTGACTAAAATTTCACTAGGACTTTTTTCATAGAGCATTTAATTTCCTTCAAGATATGTTCAGGTCAATTCCTTTTGGGTTGATGGTTTGGGAGTCAAAAGTCAAAAACTTGCATAGACAAAAAAAATTTAAAATTGCGATGATAGGCCTCTTAATGTTAATATAAAGCGCTCAAATTTTGACAATAATTCTTTTTTTCATCCCAAATAATATTTTCTATATACTTTAAAAAACAAAAGTAAATTTTTTTGGCCCACTCTAATATACATATATAGTGGCAACCTGACTTCGGACCGGTTAAATTTTTTTGGAGCGGAACTTTTAAATGAAACGAACCATTTTGTAAAACTTCTTTTAGGAACTCCATAGAAATGAGGTATATTTTGTTTTGGAGGGGGAAATATCCCTTTTCCCCTCCCATGGATCCCCGCGCCTGGTGGCAACAGCGGTGGTACGTTTAGCAGCAGATTAATTTGTCATATTGTAAAGAGTTACATGAAGGAACAAGTTACAATATCTATATTACTGCAAAGCAACATGCGTTTAGGAAGCCAACTATAATTTTTATTCTTGTAAATTTCATTTCAGCAAAAAACGTTTATGTGCCAGAGTGGCTGTTAATGTTAATAATATGGGTTCAGTGGCTCGTCAGGTTGTACGCAGCTCGAAATCAAATGAGGTAGCGTACCTATACAAAAAAAAAATATTCTAACGCAAATCTAATTGTTTAATTTTATTACTTATCTTACAGATTTTAAATCAATCTATTCGTAATTTCACTCAAGTGGACATTGTATCTGATTATAGTGCTCAGAATTTAAATAAAATGTCATTGATATTACAACATGTCAGTTATCACTATGATGCCATGCATGATAGTGTCAATCATTTGGATTATCTCAAAGAGCAGGTGACATCAATGGAAAGGTGACTGGAGGCTAAAAAATAAGAATCAGTAAACAAGTGTTTAGTCAATTTTTTTTAAATAACTTAGATCTTAGCTTTGTTCTCTAAGCATTTAACTAGCACTATTTCATTTTAAGTTAGTTTTAATTATGTATTAGTTAAAGTTAGTTTTATAGAAAAATTTCATATATAAAGTAGTGCATCAATAGTTTTTCATAAAGAAAATTTTAATGTATATTAAAATTCAAAACCCCATTTTATACTTGGAATAAAATATTAATAAAAAACTATCAGTTCTGTCTTAAAAATCTTAAGATTTCAAATTGCCGTTTTAAATCACACTTCTGATTCGTTCCTGTTCTCTAAATTAACCGATGGTTAGCGAAATATCGAAGAATAAAAATAAAATTAATTATTTCTAAAAAAAAAACCTTAAGCATAAATAAATATATACAAATTATCCAAATAAAAAGGTTAAATAATAGACAATAGAATCAAGATTTATTATTTTTTGATGTAATTGCAAAACTTTGAAAATACGAAAAAAGTCTGATGTAATTGTCTAGATAATTTTGTCTTAATTAGTTTTCTAAGCGAAGTTGCAATTAATTAGTATTGTATAAAATAAAAGCATTTAATAGTGAATCCGCTGGGTAAAGCTTTCCTCTCTAGCAGGTATTTCATAGCTCTCAAGCAGTTTCTCCTCGGGCTATGTCAAATAGGAGCTTGGCTGCAAAACATTTTCTGTCTGAAACGATTTATTACCTAGCCTGCCTTCGCGCAATTTGAAAATGTTTCCTCTCTGGTTTTGTCTAAGAAAGGCTACTCCGAGCATAGATATTATGCTAATATATAAAGAAAAGGGAATAGTGAAGCCGCCCGCCATTAGAAATAAACAAAGCAGAAAGTTCGTAACAACGGCCACAAATTTTAACACCAAATATGCTTCTATCGCAAGTCGCTAAACCGTTCTTAGAAATATTTATATTCTATATTCATATATGTGTGCATAAACAATAATTCTTGCAATAAAACCGACAACAAAAAAAGGCATGGCACTGCCCACATTTTTGAGAATTATGCTGTAGTTTCACGAGAACTAATTGTGAATCGGTTAAGAATCGGTTAAGTAGAAATAGTTGAATAAGTAATTTATTTTTATGGGTGTAGCACTGCCCACCTTTCTAACCATAACGTCGTATTGTAACTATAACAAAATGTGTATGCAAAGTGTCATAAGAATCGGTTCAGTAGAACATGTTGAAAAAGAAGATTTACTTTGCATGGGCGTGGCACAATACACTTTTTTCATCATGATGTAGCATTTAAAATTTCATAAGAATCGATTGAGTAAAAGTAGCTGAAAAGGAAAGTGTATTTACTTTGTATGGGCGTGACCCTGCCCACTTTTCAACGGTTCCAATCTGGAACTTCATCCTTTTCAATAAAGAAAAATTTCAAATCGGTTTATAAATGACGAAGTTTTGAGGGAACATACATAAAAGAAATAGTATACATTACGAATTGATAACATTTCTTCTTTTTTTCAAGTCAGTTAAAAATGATAATACAATATTTTTCTTCACTTTTTCTCATGTATTTTAATTTCAACTACTTTTTTTTTGGCAAAAACAAACATTTTAATTTAAAAAAAATTTCATTAAGTACTTTTGCGACTAAGTACATTTTTCCTTGGCCGAGAACCATTAATTTTCAATAACTTTCGGGATGATATTGACCATCTTCTTCATGACCATCATGCTCAGAGTTGGTGGCAAGTGCCAGACGGTCAGCTTCCTGTTGGGCACCAATTGCAGCATGTTCGGCAGCAATGTGATCGTATAAACTCAAATGTTTGTGAGTGGCTCTAACAACAGCTTCACTTTGATTGGGACCAGTCAGAGGGGCCTGTAAATGAGCGAATAAAATATGAGAAAAATATGAACTTTTATAAAATTAAGCTTTTAACGTGTTTTGCCATGCAAAAATAAAGCATAAATTTGCATCTACAATACCTACCGCTGGATGATGCGCACCAGCTGCGTGCTCTTGCGCAATGCGATTGTATAATTTAAAATGTTTTTGTTTGGCTGCCTTAACGGCCTCGCTGTCTTCATTTTCATGGCTCAGTTGTGGATGGAAACCATGTTCATCAGCTACATACTGAACAGTGCGCACTTGATTTTTGGGATCAACATAAGAAAAGGCACCACGTATAACACCAGTGCCATCGGATACCTCAGTATGTTGACG
The DNA here is from genome assembly GCA_956483635.1 of Panzeria rudis. NCBI lineage: Eukaryota > Metazoa > Arthropoda > Insecta > Diptera > Tachinidae > Panzeria > Panzeria rudis. The sequence goes on along the minus strand of OY101450.1, from coordinate 125,360,870 downwards.
ATCTACATGACCGGGGGCACGACCAGCTTGATAACTGAACACATAGGGACTAGCAGGGCCCGCCTTAGGCGTTGTGGTCTCATAATGATGACCCACAATGTGTGAAACATCCGCTAAGGCCAGAGTTATACAAACTGATAGAAATACCTTTAGATAAAAAAAATTTATTTAAATTTATTTTAAAACTCGTTGCGGAACTAAAGTATCTTTTTTTCTATTATTTAAAACTTACAATTGTTTTCATTTTGTTAGTTGTGTGTTGACTGTTTGATTGTTTTTGAAAAACTAATAAATTTTTTTCAAAGATTTGTTAAAATATTTGCTAAAAAATAGTAAAAGAAAGAGAAAACGTGAAGCTTAAATACAAATTTGATGTCTTTCAAAATACTTGTTGAACAAGTATTTTGTCTGTCGTTTTTTGTTTTTTTAAATTTATTTTACATATTTATTATTATTTGTGTCTTTTTAATTTCAGTGGTTTGCAAAAAAAACGTAATGGAAAGAGCTTTGAACATTAAAAGCTTATAGAATAGGGAGCTTTTCGTATAAAATTAGTATTAAACGGGTTTGTAAGTGCATATTGTACTTTTTACAAATTTAGAGAACGTACACATATGAACTCATAAATAGCACAACAGCAAATTAATGACTCTGGCGATGCACAGTGGCTCATAATCGCTTTTCGTTGGCCAAAGTTCTGTAACTTTTTAACCGGTTGAGATATTTTAATTTTTAACCGACAGACAACTTCTTGAGCTTTTGTTTTAATTAAAATCGGTTCTGCAGGTTTTTAAAGCTTCAAGCCCAAATTTTAATTTTTGAATATTTCTTTTGAACACATTTATTTATTAAATAAACAAATAATTTTAATAATAACAAGATACGTTTTTGATCAGGCTTATATCAGCTATGTCGACGATATAGGGGGTGAGGATTACTCCTTCCCCTGCCACTACACCGTCAGATTTTTCCTAACTTTGTATTGAAAGTAGATTATAGTAAATTTTAAGATTTTTACTGTTAAATCTTTCTACTTAACAGCAAATTATTGATTACTTTGTATGGGGAGTATCCCTTACCTCGATCCTATCCCGCCACTGTTTTACATAACTTCGTATCTTACATTAAAATTTGTTCGTACCAAGTAAAAAACTCTTAATATCATAGCTTTCCAGGTAGCGGGTCAATATTAATTACCTTGTATGCGGAGCACAACTTCCCCGGTCCTATACTGCCAAATTTTTAACATACGAGTACTTCGTATTTCCTCTAATTTCTTGATATAAAATACTTACGTAGCATATTTATCCATCAGATTGTACTGTCATGGGATCCTAATATGTGTACAAAGTTTTAAGTTGATCGGACGACTTGAAGTTGGTGAAAATTTGCGTTCTATGAATAATAATATTTGTGTATTTTCATTTAAATTATATATAGGTACTAAATTATATATAGGGTTAAAAAGGACACTTTCACCTTTCTCTATGTGATTAACTTTTTTAATCCCTTTTGATCTTCAAAAGTTGTATTCCTGTAAATTTTAAATTTGCAAAAATGTATTAGTATAAAAAATATTTTATAACACCTTCAATATAAACAGTACAGTGGCAGCCCACTTCTTAAATCCTACTAACTTTGCAGAAAGGACCGAATACCATTACCGACGATAGTTTGTGAGAAATTATCATTCGTTTTGATAAAAATTGTGTGTGTTTAACAGCATGCCACGACCACAATTACAATTATGTGCAAATATATTGGAAGCAAGGTAATTTCATTATTCGTTAATAATGAAATTACCTTGTTTCATATTATCTGTAGATTTTTGTTATCTGGTTCAAGAATATTTTGCAAGAATGGCCAAGAAACAATACATATCTATCACTCATATATTTTTGTTGTTTATCCAAGGGGTTCCCCTATGGCTGAGTGGTAGCGATGCTAGCCTGTCAGTCCAGAGGTCGTGTGTTCGATTCCCGCCGTAGGTCCTGGGTGTTTTCCGCACCAAACTAATCGCTTCGCGGGTTGTGTTTGTTAAAAAAAATAACCCATAATCATATTAATCGAATAATCATATCACTACTTGCGTCTTAGCAGTTATATTTCGTAATATGTACTCTTGTCTGCAATGTGCTACTTTTGTGAACACAACTGTCCTATTAATTGGGCAAAATTCATTAAAAAAAACATTAAATTAAAACATTTTTAGTGAATCATCGTTATATTCAGTCAAGAGAGTATAAACAAATACAAAAACAACTAATTTTATTTTGTATTACCTCTACTACGGTCTTAGTCGAAGCCTGGCATTATCACGGTTTAAGCTCGAAAGTAGAATTTGAACTTCCCCTTATACTTGAATAGTATTCAGTAAACAAAAATCATTTTAAAAGTTGCTATTTACTAATTTATTTATTTTATGTAATTAAAAGGTTATCAATAATACTAAGAATATTTGATTTGGGAGATTTTTTTATACGAGGGTGGTTACTCAGGACAGAGTACTACATACCGCCTCCCTCCCTCATTTACGACTCAAACTATTATTTAAGTTTACAGTAACATTTTAATTTGTGTTTGTATGAGTGTTGAATGGAAATCGCAATTTTTGTCAAATGAGTTCCTTTAATTCATTGTGAATAAAATCAAAAGTTGTGGATTGATTTTAATGAAGTATGGCTCGTTTTATTTGGAACATATTTATTTATGCGCTAAGCCTGGTACTGTGTTCAAATTTGGGAAAAATGTTGGACAACATTGCTTATCTCACACGAAAAATTTGACATGCACGTTTACTATAATCTTCATGTGTTTGTTGTAAATTGCATGCGAAAAAAAGTGCCACTCATATTATTTCGCATGAAAACTTAAAATGTTGCCAATACATTTCATATGTTTTCCTTAAGAAAAACAGAGTACTACTTATGCAAATTTTTTCGTGAACAATTCATGGCAATTTTTTTTATTTGTATATATGACAGCATTTCACGTGAAATGCTGAACATAATACCATGCTCTAACGAAAAAAACGGAGTTTTTGTTGTTTTTTTTTTATTATTATAAATTTTTTAAATCAAACATTTTAATTTTTTTTTTGTACAAGTTGCATCATATCTCTGAAACTACAGACATACTATCTTGACTTAATCTTAACTGAATAAAACAAAACGTTCTCAAGTTATGTTAATATTTGCAGTGCATCTGCTGCCTTTTTTAACATAACAGTATATCTCGCAAACTAGAACCAATTTTAAGAAACCGGGTACAAAATCGAATTCACCGCCATAAATAACATGAGAAACAACTGTCCGTTGTTCCATTCAAAAGTTGTCCCGACTCTGTAAGGGTCACATTGATTTAACATCGTACGTTGGCTTAGAAATTGAATTCTTTGGCCAAAGCCTAAATTTGTTGTTGTCACCGATTTAAAAACTGTTAACGCTATATAATAGTAAACATATCTAAACTAGGGCAGCGGTCTTAGACTGCGGTTTTTTTTTGAGACATTAGCAGGATTGTAGTTTTCAAAAAGTGGTACGGGTGGCCACTATACTGCTTATATTTAAGTTGTTTAGCCGAATAAAACAAAAGGAATAAAAAAAGTTAACCAGATAGAGAAACTTGAAAGTATCTTCTTTAACTCCCTATATATAGTTTTGTACCCGTCCGGAGCCTTCCGTATACAACTTTTTCAATTTTAATGAAATTACTCAAAAATTTTTATTAAATGAACGCAAATTTTTTTCTCTACTGCTACAAAATGGTATGATAAATTTTAAGCAATTTGAATTCGTCCGAGCAATTTGAAACTGCACACATATTAGGATGCCATGATAACACAATGTGGTGAATATAAAGTAATTATCTCATATCATGAAAGCTATAGCAGTCAGAGTATTCACCCTGTGGCTGAGTGGTAGCGATGCTAGCCCGTCAGTACAGAGGTCGTGGGTTCGCTTTCTGCCAGTGTTTTCCGCAGACAAGCTAATCACTTAGCGGGTTGTGTTTGTTAAAAAAATATATATTTTGTTTAAAAAATACGAAGTGTATCAAAAAGTTGTGACTATAGGACCGAGGGAAGGGGTACCCCCAGACAAAGTAATTAATAATAATGTGCTATCTGGAAAGCTATAAAAGTATGAATCTTCAAATTTGATATCAGTTAATTTAAATACAATATACAAAGCTAGGTAAAAAGCTGACGGTGCAGGTGCGATGGAAGGGGTACTCCCAATAAAACGTAATTAATAATTACCTGCTATCTGGAAAGCTATAACAGTAAGAGTCTTCAAATTTGGTATGACTGAGTTAATTTGGAGACAAGATACGAAGTTATGTAAAAAAACTGGCAGCGTAGATGCGAGGGAAGGGGTACTCCCATACAAAGAAATCGATAATAGCCTTTTAACTGGAAATCTATAACGGTACGAGCGTTATAATTTGGTATGAGTTAATTTGAAGACAAGATACGAAAGTTATGTAAAAAAACTGGTAGGTTAGGTATGGGGAAGGGGTACTCCCCATATAAGCTAATCAATAATTACCTGCTAACTGTAGAGATATAACAGTAACAGTCTTCAAATTTTTTATGAACTAATTTGAATCCAAGGTACAAAGTTAAAAAAAACTAACGGGATAGGTGAGGGGAGAAGGGGTACTCCACACCCCTATATCTTTGCAATTTATCGATCTTCGGCCTGCATTTTTTAGAAACAATCTATCCTTACATGATCAAAAACGTATCTAAGGAATTATTAAAACGATTTATTTGTCCACATATAGCCTTTTTTTTAATAAAGGGGCTCAAAAAATAAAAAAACCACTTTTTTATGTATGTAATATATTAAAAAATTCAAAGGGTCAACTTTAGGCATGCATTTCTCATTGACTGCTGAACAGATTTAATGAAGATAAAAACAGTTTTATGATTAAAACTCGCCAAAATTGAAACGAACGCCAATAGATCGGGACAAATTTTCAAAAATTACGAAAATTCAGAAAAACTTGTTTATATATGAAAGATTACAATGTTGCGATGGATTAAAAGCCCCAAAAAATGGAAGAACACAAGCAAAAAAATTAATGACAAAAATTCGGAAAAAATTGCGCAAATGCCCAAAATTCGGAAATATTGCTAACAGCTTGCAAAAAGCCACTTCAATCCCGAACATTGCAAAAATTCGCGTGAAGTTGAATCATCGGAAACAAGCCCTAATATTGACTAGATACCACTAGAGTCCTAGTGAAACCAGTCTTTTGAGGCCAAAAATCCGAATATTCGGCCGAATCCGAAACCTTTTTAGCATTAACTAGTATGGATATTTTTAAAAGCTCATAAGAATTAAAATCGAAAATAATAATACGTTTTCGTTTGAGCTTGAGGTCAAACAAAAACGTATTATTGTTTTCATCTTATACACTTTGAAGTATTTTATTGTCCAACAATATTGATAAAACACATATGGTTTAAAAGATATTTTGCTCTAGATATTGTGCATATCTTTTTACCTAAAAAAAACCGGTTACAAACAAACCCAGTTACGGATTAAGTGGTAGAGTTTCGGCCACCGGGCGGGATCGTTGTTATAATTAAAAAGGTCGAACAATAAATTAATTAATTATTATAAGAATTAAAAACTCGTTTATTATATTAAGAGTATTTTTATATAATAAATACAATGTTAGTCAAAATAATAGCAAAAAATGCATATATTTTGTTCCATCGGACAAAAATACAACTTAAACATTTAGGAGCATATGACTAATAACTAGGGATGTAACGATACTTCAGATTTTCCGATATATCGGTATCGGCGATATTTTACTGCCGATACGACGTTACTTTTAAACATTTTTTCAGAGTTTTTTTTTTAACAAATAATTTATTTTTGTTCGATTTTACCATGAATTAAATGCACTTCGTTATTTTTTAAATCTTATCAATTTTAAAAATTAATAATATTTTATGCTGTTATTTTGTAAAAAATTATTTATTTTTTGTTAATTTTACCATGAATTCAAATTCAAGCCGTTGTTTTTTAAATCTTATTCCAGCAAAAAAGGGATACTCCAAAGAAGTCATGAAAATGTAGAATTCGCGATCTGGAAGTATTGCAAATTTGGATAATTTCTAATTAGTTTTACATATCCTTGCCCTTGCAAGAAGTTCTGTTTTTCGATTACCAATCACCGAATTGGAAGCGATGCTAGGACAAATTTCTTTTTTGGTATTCTATAATGATTTTTCCTTAAGGAAAAAAGATTAAAAAGTACCCATTTTCACAATTTTTTATGCGAATTTAAACTCAGAACTGTATTTTCATGTAAATTTAAGTGAATAAATATAAACTTAGAAGTCTTTTAATAATTAAGCTATTAAGTTATTTAGAAGAATATTAGTTGATAAATGTCCTTTAAAAAAATCGATTTTTTAAAAGGCATGGCGAGTATTTTTTTAAATTATAAAGGAATTAAACAAATTTTCTTGCTTTTCTACTAATTATCTGCATATTTTTAATATAGATTTGTTGGAAGCAAAGAAAATGTAGCTCCTTAAAAATTACTTCCAATGTTTTATCAATTTTAAATATTCTCTCTTATAATGTAATTTTGTATAATAAAAAATTGCACTTGAGTTTTGTTAATCTAAACTTTAACTCAATTTCAATATTCGTATCGGTATCGGAATCGGCGATATTTATTTTTAAATATCGGTATCGGTATCGGATCGGCAAAACGGCGTATCGTTACTTCCCTACTAATAACACCTTGGCATGAAATTAGCATAAATGATGAACAGTGTTCGGTACACATAGGAGTGTTTATTACTCTATTGATGACGTTACTTTCTGCTAAACAAGAGCACCAATCACCAAGTAGAGTCGGAATAACTAAAAAGATATAATAAAGTAGAATATTTACCTATTTTGACACTACATTTATACGATTTCATCTCTACTAAAGTGAAGTTTTTGATTTGGGGCCGCGTTTCATCGATGCTATATGCAATAAAGAATTATTCTCGACAGTATTGAAATTACAGTGAAGATTGAAATTAAGCTTCCTTCATATTTTGATATTATTCAAAAAATCAATTTTAAAACACAGTCTATTTCAGCGCAAAATCCCAGACGTTTACTATTCCATCGGCTTACCATTCCCTAGTTTATGCTATTTATTTTGGAAACAAAGAGTTGAATAATTTATGGTACTAAATATATCTTTTGGTTGAGCTTTATTTGTTTTTTTTTCCTTATATCACTTATACATCTTAATGTACATATGCATTTGCCTCGTATTTTAAGCCCATTAAAATTTAATAAGACTGATTATTTATATTGTTTGAGGTGCTCTAAGAGACTTCTAGTCTTACATGTACTTATAATGATTTTTAATAAATAAATGAATAAGTGACACTTTCATTCAATTTGCAAAGATATGGGATGGGAAACGTTAGATTCATGGCGGTGATATATTTTAAATTTGGAAAATACCATTTCGATTAATTGCTTTATTTATACAGAATAAAAACATTCGGTTTCAATATTCAGCCGAAACCGCAATTTATTACAAATCCGAAATCGAAATCAAATATTCGGTCGGACTCTAGAAACCACTAAAGCCACATGCTCACGAAAAATTGCTAACTTAATTGAAGAAATCACTAATATTGTAAATAAATCCTTTTTTGTAAATACCCAAAAAAATTCCAAAAAAAGGAATATATCCGTTACTTACCTGGTATTTACCCACACATCGGGTAAATGCCGATTCTTTGTGAATATGACGCTACGAACCTTAGTGTAATAATGAATTTAGATTTAAAAGCAAATCCTTTTACTTTAATAAATTCGAATGTAGCTTATAAGCTTTTAATTCGGCTGAGTTTCCATTTGATGCTTAGAAAATCAATGAAGTAAACAAATTAAATATCTTTGGATTTAAAGCAGAGCTCAGATTTACTCGATTTTACTCGCAAGTGAAAAATACTCGCGAAGAAGAGTACTCGAAGAGTATGAGTGTTACAAAAAGTTTACTCTCCACTCGTTTGCTTTAGGTGGGAGTACTCGCGAGTACTCCTTTTTAAAAATTAAGAGTGGGAGTAAAAATCTTTGAAATAGAGTGAGAGTTTACTCTTAAGAGTAAAATCGAGTGGAAAAATAGAAACTGTTTGTCTTTGCTGACTTGTGTGTTCGTGTGATTTTTGTGCACTCTTTCAGTCTTTCTCATATAGTGCGCGTGTGCGGAGCAATTACTTGGTTTTATAATAAGAGTTTTATTATATTTTTAAAAGTTTACTTATATTTTCTATATTATAATGAACACTCGTAATCTTCTTCGCGAGTATTTTTGTACACAAAAACCACCGGTCACTTACAATAGATTCTGCTGTTTTTCTCTTCTTGGCCTCCTAGTCCTCCCTCATCAGTCACCTCTCCCCACCTCAGTCCATAGGAGTTACACACACACGCACACACAAATCGGCAAAAACAAACAGTTTCTTTTTTTCCACTGTATGAGAAATACTGAAAGAGTACTCGGCAAGAGTATTATCTGCTCCATTTCGAGCGTATTTTACTCGCACTCGAAATCGAGCAAAGCATATGCGCTCTTATGCGCGTGGCATAGAAAAATAGAGTATACTCGATTATTTTTTTTTCACTCGCAGGAGTACTCGCGCTCGAATTCGAGCGAGTTTCACCCTCTACTCGAGTTCGAGCGAAGATTTCGGAGCTCTGATTTAAAGTAAAACAGTTTTATGAAAACTACAAGCACTTATTTTCAATTGTCATTATTTTCCTTGCCATTACTTGTAATTCTTGCTACACCCTCGTATATTTAAATTAAAAAGAATTAAAACAATTATCTTTTAAGTCAAGTACCTGTTCAAATTTAAATAATAAGCTTTATAGAATCACATTTGAAATCAGTTCATCATCATCTCTCGAAACGGGCAAAAATTGTGCGATTTACAAAATTTACAAATAAATATGAAAATTTGTTTAAGTTTATTAATCTGTTTAACGTTGCTAACAACTTGTTATTCTGGTAATTAAATTTCAAGAATATTTGTTTTGTTTTTTATTTTGTATTCGTCCAATTAAAAATTATTTATGTGCCTAATAATTTTTGTTGCTGCATTTGGTTTTGTGATGATAATATATTTTTTATTTTTTTTATTTTTATAGATTGTGAAGTTTATGGTTTATTATTGAAGAAAGGTGAAGCGAAAACAGTGCCCGGAAAATGTAGCCAAGTTGTATGCCAAGGCAATCGTTATGATGAATATGAAATAGAGGGGTAAATAAATACTGGAATATAAGAAAATATAAGAAATATAGTTAACTTTAATTTTGTGATGATATCTTATGTAAAAACAATTTTTAGCTGTCCAAATGCTTACGGAGCTAAGGATTGTAGTTTTGTAGCAGTGGATCTAACGAAACCGTATCCAAAGTGCTGTCCACATTGGAAGTGTCCGGAGAAAAAATGATTATTGGATTAATTTTAGTTTTTAAGTATTTTTCATGTTACTAGAAAATAAAATTTTATATTAGTTAGAGATAAAAACTAAAAAATTTAATCTAAAGTTATAAGAACAGCGACACTAGTTTGTGCTCAATTTTCTCATCCAATGTGTTCTATCTCAAATTAAAAATTCATTATAATCACTCACCAACAACATATTGTGCTTTGCCTTCGTATTTGATAACAAAATTAAAAAAATCTTGAGGCTTAAGGAAACTTGACGCAAGGATATGTCTATCAGATATACATTCTTAAATTTAACAACTACATTTAAGCTAAAACTGCAATCAGAATGAAAAAACAATTGTAATAAATTTTAAAACTTTAAATCGCATATATTCTTAATTTAAAAGACTAAAATTTAGCTATAGTTATAATCAGAAAGCAGTAAAAATTTAAAACTTAACCTTAATTTATGCTCATAATATGCACAAAGAAACGCCCAACTCCCATGTGTTAATTTCAAAAATTACATTTATTGTTAGAATGGAGATAATTGGGCAGGTCACTACTGTGCGCCGGGTCCCCTTTCAACGCAAAACGTGCATTAATTATTACACTGTACAGCAAAATGAAATTGCTTTTACAAGGTTCTACAAGGTTCTTTCAACTATGAAAGTCCCAATTTTTGTCCATTGAGTTCCCTCACTTGATTATGAATAAAATCGACATTTGTCGATCAATTTTAATGATTTATGGCTTATTTTATTCCTAATGTACTACTTTATCTTTCTGTTAAAGGATAAAACTATAAAATTTTTTCTCTTATAATTTTTTATTAGTTTTTTTTTTGAACGAAAAAAGTTTAATTATTCGAAAAAAAAACAAATAATTTTTCGCCGCTTATTTCTGAATAACTCCGAAATAGTTGGAAATATTAAAAAAATTGCATGAAGTTGACTTAAAGGTAATTTTATTCCGCATCTTCCCATGCTTGATTTATCCAAATCTAATGAAACGGTCTCGAGTTATGATGAAATATATTAGCGTGACCGCCCTATTTCCAAAACACAAAACATACCATAACTCATTTATTTTTTTAGCTAATTTTAACGTAATTATGCATTATATAAAGCTTTTTTTATTGAAAATTTTCCTTTTTTTTACACTTAAACTTCTATAACTTAGCCATTTACTAACTGATTTCAAAAATTATAACTTGTTTAAAAGATAAGAATTATATCTTTGAAATATGAAAAATGTTGTAGAAGTCTGTTTGAAACAAAGAAGTTATGACTGTTTAAAATTCAAACTCTAAGAAAACAAATTTTTCACTACATTTACCGTTATAAAAGCACTTTACGAAGTGATCTAGAAAAATTAAAGGCATTTTCGTTCTCCATAGGCTTCAATGAAGCAGAATAGGTGCATGAGAACCCCTGAATAATTTAGTGTATCACGATGTTATTATTCAAATAACGCTAATTTTCTCCCTATTGATATAAAATAGTGTGATAAATTTTCACCAACTTCAAGATGTTCCATTAACTTGAAACTTTGCACAAACCAATCTGACGGATATAAAAGTGGTAAGTGCCATGCCTATACTAAATAAATATCTCATATCATGAAATCTATATACATCTATGTTATTTTTAGAGCAAAATGCGAAGAATGTCAAAAAATTTGCAGTATAGGACCGAGCAAAGGGCTAGTCTTCATACCATGTAATTAATAATAATGTGATATCTGAAAAGTTATTAAATTAAGAATCTTCAAATCTAATAACAGTTAATTTGAATATAACATACGAAGATAGGTAAAAAGCTGCTAGGGAGTAACACCCTTACAAACTAAATAATTATTACCTTCTATCTGGAAAGCTATAAAAGTAAGAATCTTCAAATTTGGTATGATTTAATTTGAAGATATAATACGAAGTTATATGAAAAACTGGCAGGGTAGGCGCGAGAGATGGGGTACTCCCAACAAAAAGTAATCAATATTTACCTGCTAACTGGAAAGATATAAGCGCAAGTCTTCATATTTGGAACGAGTTAATACGAAGTCATGTAAAAAAAAACTGACAGGCCAAGTATGAGAGAAGGCGTACTCCCCATACAAAATAATCAATAATTACCTGCTAACTGGAAAGATATAACAGTACGACCCTTAATATTTTGTATGAACTAATTTCAATACAAGATACAAAGTTGGAAAAACAACATACTGGGTAGGTGCGCGGAAAGGGTATTCCCCACCCCTTATATCCTTACAATTGATTGATCTATGGGACTACATTTTTTAGAAATAACATATACTAATCTGATCAATACTTATCATAGGTATTATTAAAATGATTTGAATATCCACATATGGTCTTTTTAAGAAATATAAAAACCAAAATTTTTGTGTACAATTTTAAAAAATTCAAAAGTTAAATTTTGGGCTCGAATTTCTCAACAATTGCTGAACCGTTTTTAATGAAAACAAAAGCTGCTAAGAACTCAATGAGCTATATGTCCGTTAACAAAACTTATTAAAATATCTCAAACCGTTAAAAAGTTACAGTATATCGAAATTCTGCTTTTTAAGCGGCCAATCTATTATACAATAATATTGTCGTTTTAACCTATACTATGCAATAAATTGCAGAATATTTTCAAAGAAAATATTGCCCAGTTTTGCTGACAGTGAAAAAGTAAACATAACATTGAACAATGTTGCCAAAAATTACACACACACACACAAATTACAATTTTTAAGTCCTATTTCTGAGTAAGAAACAAAAAGGTCAAAATATAAAACGTACCATAAATCAATTATTTTCTTAACAGACTTTAACGTAGTTACGCCTTATAGAAAGCTATTTTAATTAAATATAAAATTTCTTTTTTTGCACTTGAACATTCATAACATAGCTATTAGCCAACCGATTTTCAAGCATAATGTGTTATTTTTAAGACAAGAATCATATCTTTCAAATATGATAAAGTTTAAATAAATCCGTTTTAAAATACGGAAGTTAAGACCGTTTAAATTTAAAACTCGAAGAAACAAGCTTTTGACTACATTTACGGTTATAAAATCACTACGAAGTGACCTAGAAAGCTAAAGGCATTTTCTTTCTCTGTATGAGCCAACAAAACAGAATTGGTGCATGAGAACCCCTAAATAATTTCTTTCTCAACTTTTGTATCATAGTGTAATTTTTGAGTAATTTCGCTAAAATTAAAAAAAAATAGTTCTACAGATAGATCCGGACGGGTACAAAGGTGTATTTAATTTTAAAGGAGATACTTTCACCTTTCTCTGGGTGGCTTACTTTGTTGATCTCTTTTGATCTTCATAAGTTTAAATTGTATATTTGCCAAAAAATATAGCAGTTTAAATAATATTTTATCACAGTACACTGGCCAGTCATTGCATCCCATTATCGATGATCATTTGCGAGAAATGATGATCGTTTGCAAGAAATGATGATTTCATTCTGATTAAATATAAATAACTCACTTTGTTTTAAAATATGTAAAATATGTGAATTTAATGTGAATTGCACATATCTTGACCTAGTTTTTTTGCTACCTTAGCTTAGATCTGTTTACTATTAAATGACGTTAAAATTTTAAAAAATGGTCATAAAAAACATTTAGGTTTTGGCCAACGAATTCAATTTCTGAACCACCGCTAAGTGGTTTCCAATTGAAAAAAAGGTTAATAAATCTGTATCTTTGCAACTGGCGATCTGATTATAAAACAGTGTACGTAAAAATCATAGAGGAGGACCCAAGGTAGATTTATTTACCAGGTAGTAGCAGTTCCTTGAAAATATCAAATTATTAAAGCACACACACAACATAACTTGCATATTTTGATACAAAATTTACGTCCACAAATAAAAAAAGAGTAAACAGTTGTGGAATCAACTCAAAGTCAGTAATAATCAAAAATTTATTAAAAGTTAAGAGTTCTCAAGAAGTTTCAAGTATGTGGATCATCAGCTTCTGTAAGAAAATTAGCTTAAAACGTTAAAGGTACCCGGATACCTTGGTATTCACATAAAGGTTCAAATTGTTGAAGTTTAAACTACCCTGTTGAAACACACCGTGAGCTAAAGGGTGTAAAATTTGACTATCTTGGGCATGAAAAACTTTGTTTACCTCATAATTTTTACATATATTACCCGATTTTATTGATATCAAACTTGTTGTTAAGATTATAAATAGACCAAGAACATGCACTTTATTTTATTAAGATATTTTGCAATTTTGTTTGCTGTCCTCAACTTTGTTCCCGATTTCGTAAATATCTGCGGTACTAGCATAGAGAAAATTTTCAAAAAAATATTTTAGTGTGTTTGGCAAAATCCTTAATAATATGCAGAAGACATTTTTAAGTTATCTCAATTTACGTATCCACGAAAAAAACTCATAGTAAAGACTTTGAAATGCGTGTGAAAAATTAATAATTTTGTGGCAAAAATAGGACGCTTTTCTCAACAAATTTCTCTACAAATTCTATTAGATCTATCTAATATAATTAATTTGGCTTTTAATTTGTTACCCGCCCCCTCAAAAATGTGGCCAGGAGAATAGATTTTCTAAAAATTTTAAAATTTTCAGTAGCCTATTCTTTACCAGTATGGAATTTATACTAAACTACATTTTATAAAATCGAGTAATATTTGTAAAAAATTTGAGGCCAACAGGGTTTTTTATGCCGAAGGTAGTCAACTTCAACACTCTGTACCTCACCGTGTGCTTCAACAGGGTGGTTCGAACTTCATAATTCCTAAAGCTTAGGTCCTGCTCTATAATATTAACATTCATCGTTTTATAATCGGATCGCAAGTTTTAAAGATAAAGATTTATTACCTTTTTTTCAAATTGGAGCCACTGTGCATCGTGAGGTGTGCCGCACATAAGGCACACTGTAATGGACAATTAGGAGATTATAGTGATGGGTATTGTAGCTACCCGAAAAAAACTTAAAAAGAAGAAGTGAGATCCATACACACGCAGAGAAAAGACATGGTTGTGGCATAGTTGCGTCAACAATGTCATGTTTCCCGATATAGTTTATGGTTGTAGCAAATACGTTATTATTGTTTTAAATTTCTGTGAACCTTAATTAGTTTACGACAACATAGTCATGTTTACAGTTAATCATGACATTATTAGCATTCATATAAATTAAAACATGGTTGCATTTAACAATTATACTTTGTTAAAAAAGTTTTGCCTACAACTAACAATGCAACAATAGTATGATTCTGGAACAATAAAATATTGCAAGAACCATACTAATTTAACGGCCCTTTTTACAATGTACGATTAAGAGTTAACATGGACTTTAACGGAAATTTCGCCATGCAAAACTTGCCGTTAAAGTCCACGTTAACTCTTAATCATACATTGTAAAAAGGGGCGTAAGTCAGTTTTGTTTTCAATGAAGCTATAGATATAAAACAGACATGTCTGTCTGTTTTTAAATAATTTTTGTTTCTAACTTTGATTGAATATTTTTCTGTTAGTTTTATATTTTATTTTCAAGCTTTTGGTTTAGTTTTGTGCGCTTTATTAAAAAAAATTATATTAAACATTTTAAAAACCGCCCAAGAAAATGGATTATAACTTCCAAACGGTTAGACCGATTTTCAAACCAATTTTCAAAGAACAAAAAACCGAATTAGAATCGGTCTAGCCATTTGGGAGTTACGCTACCACAGACACTCAGATTCAATAATATAATTTTTACACGGCTAGACCAATTTTCTTCACTTATGGCTAAGAACACTCTCGATCAAGTAATACAACAATACAACATTAGAACAGATTTATTTTCATAATAGTATGATTTGACTCCAACCATATAATTCAATCATAGTATGTTGCTCTTAGATTATGTTTGCATCAACCATGTTTTTTCTTTGCGTGCAAAACCATGAATGTGAAAATAAGGCCAAGTTCTTATCCAAAAATATCAGCAGTATAAAGTACTGTGATGAAAATGAGCTCCAAGTTCTTCATAGGTAAGTATAATACATACCATCTCTTTGTTAGGCAACCTGGTGTTCATTTCTTAAAACTACAAGTCACATATTTAAAAGTAAAATACCACAACACTTATTTTTGTGCGGATATGATTCACAATTCTCAACTTGATGAAAATTATTCTCATAAAATATATATTCTTCACAAAAAGTCTGGCCATTCCGTACTTATAATTTGTAATAAATAAGAGCGTTAATTGCTTTGAATTTCATTTGAGTTATCCAACTCTTGCAGTGTAAAAGAAAAACATAAAAATACCGGAACAAAAACAGCGGTGAGTATTTTATGAAAACTAAGCATTTTATATACATCCATATTTCAAATTGTGCCTAAAAACGTTGTAAGTAGTAGTGAAATAGAAAATACATAATTGATATTGTTTTAATATTAATTATTTTAAATAATTTTTATTTAAACTTTATTTATATTTTCATCAAGTGATATCATACATTTTTTGTGGTCATTTGTTTTATTTTATTATTAGAGTTTATAAAAAGAGTGTATAGTTCAGAGATGGTAAAGTTGATGGATTTTTGATTTTATTTGTAGTATATGAACATAAAAATAGTACATCACTGATATATTCAGTATAATTGAAGAATTTCATCAGTTTTTGTAATATTAAAAGGCAAATCATTATTGCCGTCTTATTACTAAGAATATATTTGCTGTGTTCCTTCCTTTCTCTACGGTATTTGACATTTCCTTATAGAGCTAGTTGTGCGTATAAGCTCCACCCGTCTTTCAACGTTTTTTGACAGTTAGTGAAGTATTTCTACAACAAATTTTCTATTGTTGTAGAACTGTGTGTGCCTGGTTATTGTATCATGGGCTAGCCCATGATGTCAAACGCATTCTTTCATACAATTACATTGAAAACAAAAACAAATTATAAAAAATGTGTTTTTGTTTTAAATGTAATTATACGAAAGAGCGAATTCTTCCGACATTGCGGCCAGGCAGTAAGAGTAGAAAAAAGTAGATTTCTTACACTTTTCAAGATGCATATCATGGTAGAATAATATAATAGGTAGCATCATAACTAATACAAATGTACATTTGGGGTAGAAAATGTCAAACATTAATAGAGAGGGTATGTGTGTGTTTGTATAACAGAAGCAGCAAATCTATGTGTGGTATTGTGTGCGCAACGTAGTTATTTCACATATACACAACATTTAACAGTTCGTACCTTGAAAAAAGCAAATAAAAAATAATCAGCTGGCATTCCAGGGCTACCTTGTATATTATTTTACCATGATGCACATTTTATGTTGCTCCACTACAAAAAATAACGTTGACGGCTACAAATTTGATTAATATTGATTGATTCAATCGAGAGATATCGTTGAAGAAAATTTTCGAAAATAGCGCTGTATTATTATAAGTCCAAAAGTTGTTGTCAAATCGATTTCTAGGATTGATTTACTTTTATGGACTTTGAAAAATGCATCTTACGCAGCAAATTTTATCCAAATTTTTTAAATGGTTCGAGAAATATAATAGTAGAAAATTTTGGCAAAAAATTTTTTTTAATTACTCCAAAACTACATGGATTTTTTTGCGCTTTTTCGAGCTTGAAATTAGAGACAAGTTCCACGGATGGCTTGCAAGGTCAACACGAAATCCCATATTTCTTTAGTCGACGTAACTATTTTTAAAACCTCATTTCCCATGTCTGGGATGAAGTCTTTGATGAGAGTTAGAGAGAGAGAGAGAGTTAGAGAGAGATAATTAGAGAGAGACAGAGAGAGAGAAAGAACAAGAGAATAAATATATTTATGTCAGTGCTGCGAATACGGGGCAAAAATATTTTTTTATTTGCACACAAATGGAATTTCATCATAAGAAAAAATTATTGTATGAGGGCTGACTTATTTTATTTATTTGTAAATTATGTTAGAACTTTTTGCTTCCGAAAAAATTTACAGTATCATAGAAAATACAAATTTAGTAATAATAAATCTAAAATTTCCTTAACTATTTTAATACGTTCAGTTAATTTATTTCGGGTATATGTAAATCATTATTAAAAAAAAACGTGATGACAAATATGATTATGAGTCGTATATTGACGCGAACAATTTTCATCATAAGCATAGGTAATGACTTAAGGGAAGTAAAGGAACCGAGCAAGTGAAAGCAGATACGACACTCGATTAAACTCCCACCAATCAATCTGGAAAGTACATATTCGAAATTGATTGATTGGAATTATAATCGATCACAACCAGAATTATATATTATTATTCTATGTCCGTCTCATCATCCCAGATCACATGTCCCATATCAAAAATTTTGCAAACTAAAGACTTCTCGTATTTTTAACATTATATTTCCTACATTAATTTGTTATGCCCGTTAAAAGACTTAGAGCAGTGGTGTCCAAAAATACACTATTTTGTTCTGTATTTTTGTATATGCTTCGCGGCTAATTAGATAAGCTGTGAGTCTCACACACAGTGTACAAGTGTTGATGGTAAAAAAAACTATGCACGAGTGCTTATGAAAATGAGAGAGAGGCTGCCACTGATTTATAGACTTTGTAAGGTACATCGGAGAACTTTGAGCATGCCATATTAATTTTGGTACCAAAAGTAAAAAAATTGGCTACTAAATATTGAGTTGAGTACGAGCTCTTACGGTCTTCACTATTAACACACCCGGCTCGAACTTGTTGAGAGTGCATAAGAATGTACTTGTAGAAGAAATTTACTAATAAACAGATGCAAGAGCAGGGCTAACAAAATCAGGGTTGTCAGATGTGGCGATTTCTCGCCAAACGTGGCGATTTTAAAACTTGTTTGGCGTCTTAATTTTCAATTTGGCGACATGGCGATATTTTTGGCGATTTATAAAGTAGTTGGCGATTTTGTTTGCTATTTTTGATGAGCCATACATTTTTTTGAGAAACTTAAGGGAATTATAAAAAAATAACATTCCCCCTTATTCCGTAACTATTTGTCGACGTCACGTCAATACAATACCAAAAATTGGCACATTTCTACTCGTCATCGACAACAATTTACTATTACTGACATGGGAAAAGGCTGCTAATAGTAGTAAATTTTTGTCGACAGCGAGTAGAAAAGTGCCAATTTTTTGGTATTGTCGATTATATTTACTCTTGTAGTTTTCTATATGAATTT
Source organism: Panzeria rudis (assembly GCA_956483635.1). Lineage (NCBI taxonomy): Eukaryota > Metazoa > Arthropoda > Insecta > Diptera > Tachinidae > Panzeria > Panzeria rudis. Next base: position 125,342,197 of record OY101450.1, on the reverse strand, counting down.
TTATACATTCATATGTATGTATGCGAACAAAATGTATTGAAAAAATATTTTCAACACATCAAAGCTCATTTGCAAAATAGAATGCAATCTGAACTTCTGGAAACGTTATTACGAATTTTAAAATATTTAAGCGCAAATAACAATTTGTTGCACTTCTTCTGCACCTTCTCAAGAAATGCTGAACCAATTTAATTACCCTACTCTTGAGGATGAAGTGTATATTGCTCTTGATATGTAATAAAACTTTAATTATATACAAGTTTTTTTGAGTTTACTTCTTAACAATCGATTTTATATTAGCAGTAAAATCATGAATCATAAAATTAAAAATGTAATCAAAACTCTGTGGTACTTCATAAAGCCCTAGAAAACTCAAATTTAATACATAAGATAGGATAGAAATCAGAAACTTTTCTCCTAGTAGACTGAAATTTGGTTTATAGACTACAAGTTGCATATTGGAGAGGTAAAAAGGAATATCTGTAAAATATATAAAAAACGTACTTGGTAAAGTCTTACATGACTGAAATTCAGTATGTAGGATAGAAATTGAATACTAAATACGTAAAAATTAAGAAATCAAACCGCTCCAATACTCCTATAAGGTGGTGCGAATTATCGCTAATTTTCCCCTTAAATATCTGCTCATCTGATATCGGAATTTCCTCACCAACCCTTGAGAAGGGGTGTATATCTATCTGTAAATTTTTTTTGTATTACAGTCGTGCGTTGGAGCTGACACAGGTAATTTTTTATTGCTTTAAGTAAACTATAAGCTAGTTTATAGTGAACACTGTACATTTTTTGTGTTCCCTGATCATTTTTGCATAAAAATTAAACAAAATAAATATTTTGGCGATTTTTTTTATATATTTGGCTAATTTTAGCGATTCGGACTAAATTTATTTTTTAATATTTATAAAAAATATTTTTAAAATTTAAAAAAAATTTTGTATTATTGCCAAAAACTAAGCAAACCCAATTTGGCGATTTTGGCGATTTTGGACATTGCATTTGGCGAAAAGGCTCAAAATAAATCTGACAACCCTGAATAAAATTGGTACATTTTGATACTAATGGAAAAGTAAATAAATATGTACACATATTGGTTGTTTTGCTATAATTTGTTCAAGTTCTTGGAGGTGAAAGATAATTGTTAATAAGAAAATTCAACAAATATTTACCAGTAACAAAAATCTTGATACAATAATTCTGCCAGAAAACCCCGAATTCAATCCAAAGATCTTATTGAACAGATTACAAAACGGACGCACAAATGATACCAAACCTTTCATGTCCTTTCAAATAAAATATTTTGAAAATCGGTAAAGAAATGGCGGACTTATGCGATAATTAATATACCGGGCTACCAGTATGTCCACCACCCGATTTTTAATTCCATGAAACCAAACTTCAAGCAAACCCTTTCAAACAAAAAAAAAATTGAAAATCGGTTCATAAATGGAGGAGTTATGCGATAATCAATATATCCGCGGAAAGGAAGGGGGTATGCGCCGCAGATTTTCGAACAAAATTTATGCGACCAAATTGCAGGCAAACCCTTTAAACCACCCAGTAAAAAATTTTCGTGTTTTTTGAAGCACTAAAGAAATAAAGGGTATCATTCATTATTCGCTTTAAAATATGAGCTTGTTCAGAAGCTGATTTGATAGCGCCCCAACAATGCAGGTTTTAAAGCGAGAAATTTAGCAAATGTATAACACATCCAATGGGTAGTATGAATAAAAAATATTAGCTTTTTACTTATGTATATAAAAGCTTCGTACACAAGTTATACAAAATATGTGATTTTATTGTGCTTTCAAACCAAAAATCGGTTGACAAATGCCAGAGTTAAGCTTGGGGCGGAGCAGATTTCCCACCGATTTTCGAAAAAAAATTATGGGACTAAACTGCAGGCAAACTCTTTCAAACAAAAAAAAACTATTTTGAAAACTATGCCTGGAAGGGGAGCAAATTTCCACTCCGATTTTCGAAACAAAGCAAACCCTTCAAAAAAATATTTTTTTTTTTTGAAAATCGGTTGACAAATTCATGTGCAAAAATATAAAAAAATACACACGAATTGATTATTAAAATACTCAGAAATTTTAGTCTTGTGTATAATCGGAGTTCCATTCCAAAATTATTAAGCAGAATCTCAGAATATTATTATTACAAAGAAATTTGCATAACTTTCGAACTTGTGGAGATGCCATTATCAAACTTTTAGAGTTGGTTTTTAAGAACGAGATTAGAGATTAAGTTAAATTTAATATCCGTATTTACTCTTTGAGTTGACATTTTTTAATCTTTTTTTATTAGTGTAGCGGCCAATGTTGGGGTTTTAATCTTAATCTAGCAAAAAAATTAAAATTTTTTGTCAACTTAAGAAGTAAATACAGATATTAAATTTACCTTAATCTCTGATCTCGTTCTTAAAAAAGCACTCTTACGGTATGATGAGTATACCCTAATCTAATTTGCTTAAAAAAAGGGGAAAAAATAAAAGATGTCAAAGTTAGAATAGTTTTAATTTCAATTGTTATTCGAAATCTTATTGTTATTCGAAATATTTATGCATAATCAAGAAAAAAGTGACTCACTGATATATTAGAAAATATATTAATTTGCGATATTTGTTCACCACATAATTTCTATAGAATAACGAATAATAATTAAATTTATCTGAAAATTTTTATGAAAATGGCAAAAATTCGAAACATTGTGGTTTTAATACTTTTTAGACTAGGTAATTTTGATCACAATAAAATTTTGTGATTAGAAAAGCAGGATGCTCCGCGACCGTAAAAAGTAATATTTAGTTTTCGCCCTTCTGTTAACGAACTAATATAAAATGTAGTAACAACCTTTACTATATAATTTGGTATTTAAAAAGTGGGCGGCCGTCACGCCCATAAAGGAATAAAAAGGAATACTTGTTTTAGCACTTTCCTGTTAAGCGATTGATCTAACATTTTATACAATTTTGATATTGGAAAAGTTTGCTTCGCCACTCCCATAAATAGTAATATTGACTTTTACCCCCTTCCTGTTGACCGGTTAATTTGAGACTTAGTGAACACCTTTACATTTCATGTCCTATTGATCTGATGAGGATACAATTATGCTTATTCAGTATTATTATAACTCAAAGATGGCCGCCGCCACAAAATGGTGAATTAGTTATTTGTTTACAAACACCTCAAAACGGATATCAAATGAAAGCCTTTGGCTAGTAGAATACAGTACGCAATGAAAAAATTTCAATTCCGAAATGGTGCCCAGTACGAAATGCCTAAAATATGGCATAAAAACTCGAAATATGCACTAAAAAACTCGAAAATATGCACTTATTTTTAAGTCTTTATTCAAACAAAAACATAACATTTTAATTCAGTCTCATACGTAACACGTATTTATACGTGACTACAGTATGTAAAAATACAATATAAATAGAAATTAAAATATATTCTTATTTTTTTTACATGTAAAAGTAAAATTTGCTTCACACATTCAAATGAAAACTCTTTCGATTTAGGTAAGGACACTTTTCTTTAAATACTGCTACTTTTAATTTCGATTTGAGAACAAATTTTTTTGGTAAAAAATAATCATTTTGTTGAAATTTTAAATTATCACAAAATATGACATAAAAATATGAATTTATAACAAAAATATATAACAGTATGCATTTTCATCAAAATATGCATAAATAAGCAAAATCCTTATTTCGTAAAGATATTTCGGTTTTGCCATAATCCGGCTTAAGGGCAAAAACATGTATTTGCATGAAACCCCTGCCCCTGGATATGATACTGGAAATAAGTAATCACATTTTGTTATTTTTTATATTGAGAATTTTAGACAATACATAAAGAAGCTTGTAATATTTTTCCTTACAACAAATAAAAATATATTCTTCTTGTTTTACATGTAAAAGTAAAATTTGCTTCATATTTTCAAATGTAAAGTTCAAAATATTTGGTATAAGAAAGGTTTTTAGATTCGGATCAGGGTCCTTTTCTTTAAATTTAAATACTGCTGCCTTAGATTTTAATTTAAGAAAAAAAAAATCATGGTATAATTATTTTGTCGAAATTTTAATTTTTCACAATATGTGACAGAAAAATATGCATTTATAACAAAAATATGTAAAAAGATGCGATTTCAGCAAAATATTAAAAAATATGCACTAAAAAATCGATGCCATTTTTAAGCGAATTCATTATTTCGAAAAGATATTTCGGTTTTGCCATAATCCGGTTTAAGGACAAAAACATGCATTTGCATGAAACTCTTCACACAGAAAAATTTCCATGTAAAATCGTCGAAAACCAGGTTAACTTAACATTTTTCGGTAGTGATTTTGCTTCATAGGTGTTTCATGTTAAATCAACATGATTTACAATAATCTTGAAAGAAAATTTTTCCTTTTGAATTAACTATATTTCATTTTGATTTAATATTCCAGTACAGTTAAATCAAAATGAAGTTGATACTGAAATAATACGAAAAATCATATTGAATCAAAGTAATTTCGAGAATCATGTTGAATCAAAGTTATTTCAAGTTGAAACAACGTGAATTTGATATTGGAACAACACGAAAGAATCATGTTGAATCAAACGTATTTCAAGTTGAAACAACGTGAATTTGATATTGGAACAACACGAAGAATCATGTTGCATTAAAGTTATATCAAGCTGAAGCAACATGACTTTAATGTAGCTATTTTATTAATTATTTTACTTACGTGATACTCATCAGAAAACTTGTCGTTGTAGCTGACTGCCCCAGCCAAGATTTGAACTCGTGCCACCTGCTTGATAGTTCACGCGCTAACCACTGCAGCCACAACAGCTTCAAACTTTTCTTTACTTATACATTAAATAAATACCATCGTATGTAAAATGCATTTCATTTTAATTCAACATGATTTAAATGATTATTTAACATAAAACTTATTTGAAATTAAAGTTGTAGTCATGTCGATTGAAAATGAAATTTAAAGTTTATAACGAAATTGTTTTAACGGTGATTTAAGGTTAGATTAATTATTTTCCGTTTAAAATTAATATGAAACAATGGTAATTTCAAACCAGCAGCAGTAAATATTCGCTGGTAATTCATTTTTTGTCGTATACATCGACGACACATGTAAGAATAAACAACAACAAGTCACACAACTAAGCAGAACAGTGAATTGTAGCAATGAACAAAGCAAGTAAACACTAACACACTGAAACGACAAATTATTTCTTGTAAATTTAATATGATTTGCAATCAAAATTGCGGTATGTGGATTTTACATTCCTTTTTTTCTGTGTGTTGTCCCTGTTTATTATAATTTTTCCAAGCAGCCGGAAATAAGGAGAATTTATGAAAAAAATTTTGGAGGTTTTGCTAACAATACAACGACATACATCCGCTGAGAAAAATTAAGAATATCATTTCGGATGATGCTTTAAGTGCACCGCTAGTTGTTTAATATTTGAGGGGCTTAAAAGCAAAGGGATACAAATGTAAAAAAGAAAATTCTGAGTAATTAAGCATTTCATACATAATATTTTTGGTTTGTAATACATACCACCACTTGAGGTCATCGTACAAGTCTGAATTTTTTTTCAGTGATAGATATTGGTATTAAGTGTTAATTCCTGCATATAGCTAAATTTTTTTAGTTTTGGCACTTGTACCCCTTTGCTTTTAACCCCTCATTTGTTATTTTTTTTTACTTCTTTTATTAATTTAATCCAGTCATATAAGATTAAAGTAGTGTTGATTTTAAACGATCAATTTCAAAACGATCGAAACAATCTCAAATTATTGACTTAATAAGCAGGCCAGGAGACAAATTACAGACAATCGGCCATGTCACAGTGTTCAATTCCGTTCGCAAACGGACTTCAATCAACTTTAAGATGTCCAGCCCTAGCCGGAACATACCCCAGCATACCAGCGCCGGCAACAGTCTGCTTACACCTAAAAAATTTACGTATATTAGTTTGCTTTTTTAGACACCAACTGCTGCAAAAATGGGGTGGATTGAATTCCGTTTCCGAACTGAATTGAGCTCTGTGACATGGCCGTATATTGAAAAATTCTGCAAAGAAACAAATAAGAAAGTATTGGCAAAAGCAAAAAAGCATGAGCAGATCAAAAATATATTCGGTTTTAAATCGTTTCGTTTTTAATGTTGATTTAACATTCATTTTCATACGTACTTTTATATTTATTTAAAGTTCGTTCTGAATATGTATATGTAGAAGAACAATTTATTTCTGTCATCTTATATTTGTTTTTATTTTATATAGATTTTATGAGTGTAAATTTTTTAAAACTCAATTTACTAAAATACAAAAATATATGTATACTACAGAGAAGAAAAAAAATAGACAAGAGTCATGTTCAATAACAACATATTATTGAAAAAAATATGAATTTCAATAACATTTGTCATTAACTCAATACAATATTTCGTTGTATGTTTTTCTTTCCCATGCTGGTTATTTGCTTTCTTTTCATACATAAGTACTTAAAACAAGTTTTATCTGCTAAAAAAAATAACTGGGACATGGCTCGGCTGTAGAGAGCATGCTTTACGTCCGAAAAGCTCGGGTTCGGATCCGAGGTGTGTTAAAATTTTTTTTTATTTACATTTTTTTTTCTTTGAAATAATTTTGATATCAATATAGAAAAATTCTTTATCACAGGAAATTTGAAAACAAAAAATTATTTAATAATGGGATTTTTGTTCTCAAAAACGAAACTTATATTGTTCTGTGTACCCTTATTCTTTAATAATTTGATCTGAGCGGTAATTCCCGTGATACCAGGTAATTTCAAAATATTTCCCGATTTCCCGTGAATTGAAAAAGTCCAGGAAAAGAAAAACTCCACTAACAAATCACTTGCAACAAAATCTGTTTGTCACTCTTTTATCATGCCTTACAGTTTTTAGGAGTCGGTATTTGAGATTTCTTGTTTTAAAATATTTGTTGAAAGTATATTTAATAATGAATATTTTACTTAATTATATGTATATAGATTTATCAAGCTGTGGTGGGTCAGTTTTAATTTTTATATAAAAAACCTATTTTAAAAAATCTAAAAAAGCTAATCAAAGACATTGGCGAAATATTGAATTTGTTATATAATAAATATGTACGTTTTTTATATGAAAATTAAAACGGATACAAAGCTTGATAAATCTATATATAATTAACTTAAAAAAGAGCTGGAATAAATTAAAAAATAATATGAAAATTTTACTTGCTTTTTAAAATGTTTTTAAAATAAAATTTTAGAATTACATACATAGTTCTTGCGAAATATTCTCATTGCAATATGGAGCCGGTCATTAGCATAATGTAATAAATATACATATAATTTCATAAAATATCAATAAAGTAGAAAACAGAATTTTTGAAAAGTGTATGCAACGGCAAGGCAAACCCCTCTAGCATAGATGGGCTCTACGCTGAAACTACATCAATAGCATTGGGTATGGAAAGCCTTGCGCGAGATGTAATTTACAAACAAACTTAAATCAAAAGTTTGCCACATGTCCGGCAAAGTACACAGCATCTTTGCCGCGTATAACAAACACAAATGGATGATCCGCAAGGAACACCTTCTTATCTAAATCTAAGCTCATGGGTACAATTTTTAAATCTAAAGAAAAAAAAAAGAGAATGAAATATACTATTATTTATTTTACTTTTATAGTGGATAATTTTACACTTACAAGTGGCAGCAGCTGCCTCTGAGCCGGCTTCGTTGCAATCTAAATATGCTTTATGTTTTACATCTTCAATTCTTTGGGGCGTAGCGCCGTCAAAAAGGCCACTTAAATTGGCATTTTGTGCAAACATCGAAGAACAGCCCATTCGCTCTAAAGTTGCCTTTAAATCAATATTAGATTCCAAACGAAATTTGGGCAAAACTACATCAACTTTTTGTTGCACCAGCTTGCTAGTAATGTCCTTTAAATCTACTCCTTTGAGTGCTTTTTCTAAGTTTTCCAAATCTTCAATTTCATTAGGCAATATGATCAGCATTGAAATATCTGAATCTCTATAGGGCATTTCTAAAGCTTTAGCATTCAAATCAGGCAATTCAGCATAACCAAACTTATCGTCTGTATACATCATATCCACTTTTACTTTTTTGTTACGATTCTTATGAAAATCTCTTTTACTAGTAGCAGCTAGACTGAAAGGTTTCAGCCATTTGGCTTTGAAATAAATGGCATTTACTAATACACAGCTGGTATCGTCATTAAGCGAGTCTGGTTGGAGCAGATTTTTTATCTTATTTGCCGTTTTTTCCTCCACCCATTTATTTATTTTCTCCACAATTGTTAAAGCTTGGCTAAAATCAACATTTTCCGCTTCACTTTGGAAATTATCTTGGGCAAGTTTGTTGAATTGTTGTGAAATTTTGATATCACTATTGACATACAAACGTGTGGCCATTTTTAATTGTGGCGCATTATCATCAGGTGTAGTAGCGTTGAATGTGGTTTTCAAAAATTTGCCATAGTCCGAAGCAAATTGCGATTTGTCTTCTTGATCGATCTTTAAGACTTTGCGCAATTCCTCGGCTGTCTGACCAGCAGAGCCCAAATATATTAAGGCCAATGAAGTGTGTATGGAAGCAGGCGAATAACAGATATTTTCTGTCGATTTCTTTTCCACAATAAAAGAAAATAAATTGCTGGCAAATAAACTTTGACTGGTTGGCTCTAATGCTGTAGTAGGTTGTGCCATTATTGTGTTGTATTGTAATAAAAGGATCGCTGTTAATAATAAAACTGAAAAGAAAAAGAACAACAAGCTACAAAAAATGCTAAGTTAAAAAAGGCAATTGATCAACAATTTTAGTTTGCTTCAATTAATTTCGTAAGTAAATAAATTATACAAGTGGTGAAAAGCCAAACTTTCTTATATTCTTTTGCGATTTTCAATATATCTGAACAAATAAAGACTTCTTTAGATATAATGTTTGAACCATTAATACGTTTTTACAAGAAAACAATAGTCCAACGAAATCAGTCAATGTAACACATGACAAAAACAAAAAGGTAACCCAAAAAACGTGCAATTACAAAGTGCTACCTATATAGAGAAACACATACCGAGCAAAAAAATATTCGACATTTAAGCACCCCACCCACTTGCAATATAATTGTGCAATTTTTCATATTGTGCAATAATATCGCCAATGTGTATGTAACATTAGAAGGTTGCACAATATATTGGCCAAAATCAAAAGGTTATTGATTTTTATTGCACATCGAACCATTTTTTCCATATATATTCAGTTTTAGTGTTGAAAATGTTGAAGATTTTCATCACTAATATAAACATTTTGTGGAAACAGAAAGTATTGCTTCTAAGCTGCTCATCGCGATCGAAAATCATGCATTATAAAAGCCCAATTGCAAGTGATTCCGTTTTCTTGTCTACCTTACAAAAATGCTTCCAGCAAGCAATAATTTTTGCTAAGTATGTAGTAGCTAAATGCCCACATAATAGAATATTAAATACCAGAGCTCGCATAAGTCATCTTTCAGTAGAATTTGTTTTTGAAATCGGCGCTGATTTCAAATCGAACGATTTCCATCACATACTACAATGTTCTTCTTTACTTTTATATTCTTGATACCATACAAATATGGTGGTTTATTGAATTTTTTTAAATTTGGCCCCTGCAGTGCCTATCATACTCCTAGATGGGTCAAGTGTATGAGCGACTCCCATTAGTTTTCTAGCCCCAACATTTTTTCTGAATAGATCTAGCCACTTTCTCCATTCCTTAGGGTAGCTCCCATACAAAATGTATATTTTTTATACACTTTTTAATGATATAAACTCAAACGATTTTTTAATCGCACTACCGGCCCAACTTCCACTCCAGACGGGAATCGAATACATAAACCACACAACTGCCGGTCCAGACCGGAACAGGAAATATGAACCGCACTACAAACCCAACTTGAGGTCCGGACCGTAATCGGATATAAGACCTAACTTCCAGGCAATACTGGAACTGAAAAAAAGCGCAAATGAAAATGCTACTTTTATGAGCAGCTCTTTTCATGCATACAGCGAAAATAATGCCGCAGAGCAAGCTTAATAATAAATTGGGGCTACTGTTTGCATAAAGCGTAAAAAAGAGCAAAAAGACTGGTGATGTGCTGCTGAAGCGAAAAGTATGAAGAACAGGTAGAGGAAGAGACACGGTAGAAAAACCAGCGACCAAGAACCGGAGAAAGAGAGACCTAAAGAGATCATGACAGACAGTGAGATACTCGAACGAACGACACCTCATTCAGAGGTTGTTAGAACATCGTTATTAGATGTATCATTCGTGTTTTGCCACATTGGCTGGTGACGTACGTGACAAAAAGTGAATTTTTCTGTGGAAATGTCCTTATTAGAATCTCGGAAATAATGTCAATAAAAAGCTGCTGTGAAAATTGAAAAGTCCCCACATAACACATAGCGTGGAAAATTTCAGCCGAAATTACTTTTTCAGCATAACTTGTATGCTGAAATAATAAAAAATATTGATATATGAACTTTATTGCATTAAAATTTTAAAATGTATAATGAATGAGAAATTGTCCACAAATTTTAGAAACAAAAAATTCTCCTAAAAATAACATTAAAATTTTTTTTGTTTTAGCATAATATATTTGTCATTCATTACCTCATTTTAGGACGATATGATTTCCATATTACTCTTCAACTCGTTCTAATTGCTTAGAACTCCTTAAAATCAAAGCCAAGGAATTAACATGAATTACAATTTTTTACATGTTCCTAATGGTCTAATATAATTGAATTATTTACATCTTATAAATCTTATAGCGGGTAAATCTTTGTAGGAGGAAAAAAATCAAAAATTTTCCTTATAATGGGTGATTTTATAAGAACTATCGGAAAGTAAAAAAAAAACACATAAAATTCAGAAAAATGCATGAAATATTTATTTGGATCGATAGTTGGGTCGATATAATTTAATGTTTGAAGATTATTTCATGCAAATGTTGGCCGCGGCTGCGCCTCAAATGGTCCATCCGCTTAGTCCAATTTTGGCATACTCTTTCCAACATTTCGGCCGGTATCTCACGAATAATGTTGGCAATGTTGGCTTCCAGTGCGTCAATCGAAGCGGGCTTGTCGCTATAGACATTATTCTTAACATAGTCCCACAAAAAATAGTCTAGAGGCGTTAAATCGCACGATCTGGGCGGCCAATTGACTGGTCCCAAGCGTGAAATAAACTGTTCACCGAACTCGCCTCTCAATTGGTCCATTGTTTCGTGCCACATGCCAGCACCGTCTTGTTGAAACCACATGTCATGCAAGTCAAGCTCTTCCATTTTGGGCAGAAAAAAGTTTGTTATCATCGCACGGTAGCGCTCACCATTCACAGTAACGTTGTGATTCGCATCATCTTTGAAGAAATACGGCCCAATGATGCCGCCAGCCCATAATCCGCACCAAACGGTTGTTTTTTGTGGATGCATTGGTAGCTCTTGCAATGCTTCTGGCTGCTCTTCACTCCAAATACGGCAGTTTTGCTTGTTCACGTATCCATTCAACCAGAAATGAGCCTCGTCGCTGAACACAATTCTTCGATAAAAAAGTGGATCTTCATCTAACTTTTCAAGAGCCCATTCACCAAAAATTTGGCGTTGTGGTAGGTCGTTTGGCTTCAATTCTTGCACCAGCTGTATCTTATAAGGCTTCACACCCAAATCCTTCCGCAAAATTTTCCACGTAGTGGAGTAACAGAGGCCCAATTGTTATTACAATATTTAATAACTCTCGTATATCCAACACTATTGGAGAAATAGTGTTAAAAGCTGATGAGACAAAAAATGTCAATTTGTTTTGAGTCTAATCTGCGTACGTTTTTAAAAAGTTTCTATCTATTATTTATGCATAAATGTCAACCCAATTGCTTCAAAATAAATTGGGAATTTTTTGCGTAGAAAAAGTAACAATAAAATTTTAATTTTATGACTGAAAATTACTTCCTTATAATGATAATAATATGTATTATTTTTTGTTTATGTTTAATTCAATGTTAAAGGGGGTTGTCTTATCGTTGTTTATTTGATTCCATGAATATTATTGATTAATTTTCTTAAATAAAAAAATTTCGTCATTATGTCGAAATCATATGTGGGACAAAAGAAATCAATTTTTTATTATTGTTCATACAATGAGTTTTACTCTCTTATATGGGTCGATGACTAAAAAACTATTTTGCCCCTAGTCGACCACGAACAGGAAAAGGCGAAGGTGTATGTACTTATCAGTGACTCTGAAGTTATCGCTATAATGTGCGGTGTGTTTTGCTGTGTTATTATTAATATTTACAATCGAATGTGTTCTAAGGGAATCCTAATGTATCTACTGATGTCTCGTACACATTGAACATTATTTTGTTGTCATTTTGTCATTATATTTCAAACATGCTGTCATTTTGTTTTTGTGACTACAATATTGTTGCATTATTGTGACAACAGTACACATTAGACCCGCAAACCGTTTGCCACACACCGTAAAATATCGGAAGTGGCTAGAGGGCTGCACGAATATATTCGAAAATACTCGTATGTATGTTTGTGTGTGTATGCATGTATGTTTTTTTGTATATATGTGTGTATATATGTATGTATATTTGTTCGTGGCTATGTATGTACACACATATACATGCATGTATACATAAGTATATACATAAGAACATACATCTATGCACACACGACATTCATACGAGTACATTCTACGAATAAATTTGTGTACACTTTGCAGCCCTCTAGTATACACTATCATGTTTGCTTGCGATGTCATAAAATGGCATAAGAGCTTACTTATTTGTGCTTATTTATTGTGCTCTCTTCATAAATATTTTCTGTAGCTTTCAATATGCCGAAAAAATAAGGCCCTAATTAAGTGAAATTTATATTAAAGCAAAAACAAATTTGAAAAAATTTTTTAAATATATTTTTTTTTGTTTTCCGTAAAAATTCATCACCAACCAAACGCATAGAAATTCAAGTGTTGCTTTGCCTTTCAAAAATTATAAAATTTGCACTTTTTGACGTGATTTACACAATTAGGGCCTAATTTTTCTTCAATTTTTTTCCCATAACAACTCAGAAAAAATTTTTATGGCAAAGTAACGAGTTAAAATGCTGATAGCCAAGGAAACCGCAATTATGGATTTGCATTTTTTCCTTTGCGATGTATGTAGGCACAAATAAGATATTTATATGTTTCAGAACTTTTTAAAAATTGTTGCCTCGATTTGTGCATATTTTTGTATATTTTACCCTTTACAGCAAGTTTTAACATATTTCACACTTAGTCGCATATTTTGGCAATTTTCTGACTTTTCTGATCTTGGATTTTTGAGTAGATAGAATATCTTTACTCCGCGAATAAACTATTCGACATTTCCATGGAATTAGTATCCACGATATTTTCTTGGGCATTATTGCATGCCACCAATATATATATATATATATATATATATATATATATATATATATGTATATAATTCGTGGTGTCTGAAATGAATGTTATATAAATTATAAAAAAAATTATAAAGTTTTAAGAAAATATTTTTCTAAATTTTGCTAGCATACTTTTTAGCTTTTAGTGGATATTTAATGCGCAAAAAATATATTTTTTTAGAGCATATTTCCGATTTCCCCGCTATTAACCATAACATTCACTACTTCTACTTTGACATTGTAACAAATTACTTTAAATGGCAACTCATTGGAGGGACGCAAGTATATATTTACCACATTGGCTTACAAATAGCAACTTAAAGATTTCAATATTTAAAATTCATTCAATACGAAAAATGTAATAAAAATTAAACGTCTCCGCTGGGCATTCAATTCGTGACATTTTAAGTTCTTGTTGTGTTTCGTGCCAAGTGTTTTACTCACTGGCTTACTGTACAACTATTTTGTTACGGGCTTAAAATTTGTTTTAATGAACATGCTCGCAGTCAAAAAATCCAATCTGCTCTGCCACGGTTTGAATAGGTGGTCATCTGTATAATAATAGGAGGCACTACTACTGTGCCAATAGGAGAATAAATAGCTTGTTGTTAGTAAGTAATTAATTTAACTACTGTAAAGTAATACAGGCGGTATGCTGTTTATGTCAAAAAATATGTTGTTTGGCAATTGCAACCAATTATTAAGATTTTGTTAGTATGTTTTTTAACAATTTGCTTATTTTATTTTTAATCAATGTTTGCATTTTTGAATCTATAACAATAACTATAAAGATCACCTGTTTTTATGAATGACTTCATATTCGTGATTTGTGATAATTTCCGCTTGTTCTAAAATAAAATAATTTTACTGTATTTTCAGCGTTTAATATTTTAACTATATGTTTTACATTAATTTATATATTTTATTTGTTGCTTTTTATTCTCCAAATTATTTCACTTAAAATCACCCTGCTTTATAATAATCTCCACTTTGTATCCTACAATGTCGCTCGTAATACAAAGACCGTCTTTATAAAGGAAACGATGAACAAAATGTTTATAGTTTTAAAATATACGACTCAAATCGCTTAAAAGTTTTCCAGCTTTAAATGTTTGTTCTATGAGCTATAATACTCATATAATGATTTTGTGTTTCAAGCAAGTTAAACGTTAAAATTTTTTTTTATAGAAATCACTCAAACAACTGACTCTTTTTATGTGACTCACTCGTTGGGAATACAGAACACAAACACAGTCCAGTTGCACAGTGGGGCAGCTATGGAAAATAAATTTAAATATATTTGCATTTGTTTGAGCCAAACAAATAAAATAAAATTTTATAAAATATTTGAATATTTTTGTTGTTAAAATTTCATATGAAATAAAATATACAACAAACAGTTTTTCTCCAGTATAATGTAGCTTAATATATTACTAAAGAAATGAGCAGTATTTTTATTGAAATTGGAGCACAGCTTTAGATTTGACTCACAATTCAGTGAGATAACAGAATTGCTAAATACATAAATTTTCATACAATAGCAACTTTTACTTTTTATTTGTATTTCCTACTGTTGTATGGAAACTGAAATTTTTGTCAATTCAGTTCTCCTTGCTTGTGAATAACATTAAAAGTTGTGCTTCAATTTCAATAGAAGAAAAAGCTTAATTCCTTTGGGATATATTTAGCTGCATGCTATCGGACAAGAATCTTGTTTTTTTTATGAAGTCCTAAAAACAAAAATGTTCATTGCCAGGCCCATTATATCGACACAATTCTTTCTTTCCTACAATTACATTTAAAACAAAAACAAAATTTTTTAATTTGTTTTTGTTTTAAATATAATTGAGCGAAGGAAGGAAACGTGTCGACATAGTGGTGCTGCCTGGGAGTAAAAATTGTTTATAAATTTAAAATTTTTTTTTTGCTCAAACATTTACGATATCTCTGAAACTACTGAGCAGTGCCGTCTTTACCGTGCCCAGGGCCCCTGACCTCACGGCGGCCCTTACTGTGAAATAATTTCATAAATTGATATGCATTTTAGTTGATATTATTTTATTACTATTTTCCATAGAACACATTTGAAAACTAAAGTAATTCAGCGCCATTTTTTCAAGCCTAGGTATATGACGCCCTTGCGACAGAAAATAAGCGGTTCTGCGCCTCTAGATATATTAGAAGCAGAGTTGACCGTTAAAATTTTTCAAAAAGTGGCACAAGCACAGCTCTAGTAGCTTTCTGTATAAAGAGTTGTATATAGCAATCGGCATTCTGTCAAGAAAATTACATAAATGATTGACATCCATCGAAGAAGCGATATTTCACGATACTATACCAAAATAAAGTTTTCTCCTAAGAGTGAAATAGTGAAAAAAGCATCATTCATGTCGTCTAAGAGAACACAGTCGAGTTTTCCAGAGTGGGGATAGATGATCCCCTTTGACAGCAATAATACATACATAAATACATAAATTAGTGTTACAATTGTTGCTTTTCATTAGGAGTTTTTCGTATAAGAGTTTTACTTAAAAACATAGATTAAATATTTCGAGACTCCCCGGGTTTTTTATAAGCATCCAGGTATTCAGTATCAGGATTTGTCAATCACGAAAAATCCTGCGATTTTCGGGATCAGGAATTCGGGATTGGCATTCCTAATGCGGATTTACTATAATAATGTACAAAACGGCGGGAAATTTAACTTCGCTTAAATGAGTTCCAGATGTAAACGTTTAAAACGCCGATACACGTATATATTTTTTTGAGCCCTCTATCAGAATCAGTTGTTAGAGACTTGTTATTTAGAAAAAAGTGTAAAATTTTTGAAGTGAATTTGAACCTTTTTCTTCCTGATCACATAAGAAATTGCGGAAATCGTAGAATTATATTTGTTTGCAAATATTTGCAATGAATTTATGAATATAATGGGACAGAACGTGTGAAGAACGGCTGCTATCGAACAACAATTGTTTTCTTGTCATTATGTTTGTGTTTGGCGGGCCCCGAATTCTAGTGTGCCCGAGGGCCTCGGCATATCCAAAGACGGCCCTGCTACTGAGCAGATTTAGAAACAATATTTGCACTTCCCATAGATAATTTTGTTGTCGAATTTTTAATTTGTTATATCATCGAATAGGGCAAACCCTTCTGAAGTTATGCTAACATATGTTGGGCAACTCCCTTCATTTTTCACATAGCGGTATATCACGAAAACTAAAGATGATAAAAAGATTCTAATTATATATTTAAAATCTACATAACATATGTAGTCGTTAACGCCTAACATTTTTCCGAGACGCGATGTACTGTAAACATGTGTAATGGTCAGGGCTCGGACTTTCATGCAAATGCAGGTTTTTTCTGGTGATAGATAAAGAAGTATTGACTAATCATCTATGCGAATAATCAAATTCTAAGTAAATAAGCATTGATTTGTAGTTGCATATTTTGGTGGTAAGTGCATATTTTTGCATATTTTGGCGATAAATGCATATTTTTGGGGTAATAAAAATTATTTTAATGAATATTTCTCAATTTAAAAAAATATATTAATAGGCCGATTATGGATGGCCACCGAACCTCAGTTGCTGAATTTCAGTTGCTATTTAGTGCCTTTCTGGCAACCATTAATCTGCACTTGCAGACGGGCAACGCAACTAAAGTTCGGTTGCATTAAATAATAGACCAAATTAGGTTTGTTTTATGTTTTTTTTTCTCTAATAATGATAAAAAATTAAGAAAAATATTTAAAAATTTTAAAATTGAGAAAAAACGTTGTTCGTAGCTAAATGCATACTTTTGTGCATATTTTTCATTTTTGATGCATAGGATGAGTTGAAATATAGTCTACTCAACTAATATTTTATCACCATTACCATTTTCCAATCAATCTATTTTCTGGGTGCAGGAATTTATGTAGTGAATGCCATAGTTCAATCAAAAGCACATAGTTCTTTGAGTGATTTGTATGAAAAAAACAACCCTACAGTACTGATATTCGTCGTTTCGACGAGTACCGCCCTTTCTTTTTTGTTTATTTCTTTACTGCTTGAGTCGATTACTCTAAAATTTTCTGTGACGCTAGTTGTTAGGCTATTGTTACCAGAAATAGTCGTGTTTTGTAGTGCTCAAACTGGTTATCATATTTTTTTCAGACATGTCTAAGATATGATGGGAAGACGTAACGACTTCAAAGTGTTTCTGAATATATACAATCAGGAGATGTTATCAGTAAAGAAAATAAGAGCAGTAATAGCAATGCTTACGAATCGAAATAAAAGAAAAAACATAGTATGTACAAAGTCAGCTTATCATAAATGCAAAAACCTTGGGCCAAATCGTCGCTTTCGATATCGAGTACACTATCGTATCGAATAAAATTTCGACACGTATCGAATGGATAGATTACCGCATTCGATAGTATCGTATCGAAATGTTTAAAAAGTATACCAAGTTTATTTTATACCGGTTGTTGAATCGACTAAAAATTTGTAATACATTAAAGAAAATTTTTGTGTTTCTAGCAGCTAGTACAACAACCAAGTCGATTGACCAACTGTCATCAGGTTTATAGGTAATGTTCCATCCTTTTTTGCAAAACAAACACAACAAAAGAAAATATTGTATTCGATCGCTCTAGTGCTAACGAGTGGAATTTAAACAGCAGCTACTCGATTATCATATGCCGTAATCCCAAAAGGAAAAATTTCGATCAATTCTGCTCGATATCGAATGCGACGATTCGGCCGGCCGCTTATATGTGGAGAGCATAAACTTGAGCGTTGTGCCTCTTGCTCAAATTGAAGTTTTTTGATCAGTTTTTATTGTTTTAATTAATACTATAAATATGTGCTTACAAGTTTCATTTGGTTTTTCGTTGTATTTTAAGTTACAAAAAAATTTTTTTGGGCTTTGTATGAGCTCTTCCGACAAAAATACGACACAAACTGAACTAATAATTTAATAAAATAAAGTATTTTCTAAACGAATGAAATTGACACGTTGATTTTAATTCAATATTCTAGATATGAGAGAAGCCAAAAATATTGAGTTTACAATAGTTTTATTTTTATTTGTAAGAGAAGCTGATTTTAAAAAAGACATCGTCGAATCGACGAGCATTAGCTACAACGTATGTCAAATATAGTTAGTAATATAGGGTTAAAGATTTTTTAAAAGAACGCATTTTATAAACCGCTCTCCAATTTTTTGAGAGCTTTTCAAGATAAATTTTATTACAAAGTTCTGTTGTTACTTGCTATAGTACACCTAGAGGGAAAAGAACGTGTCACAAGACAAGTCACATGACTGGTTCCTAAGGACTAGCAACCGGTTCGAGTTCCAGAAGTTTTTATGAAAGTGACCGGTAACTTCTACATAGCGTTGTCATTGGAGGATGTCAATTGACATAATTAAGATACTCAGTGATAGGTTCTAAACCCAAACTTAAGCTCCCTGTCGTGTGATGGGTTCTTTAATAATAGATAAATTACTGTACTTTAAAATTATATTTTTAATTTGAAGAAAGTCTGCTTGTACACTGAATTTATTTTGCTAAAATTTTTGTTATAGTCTTGTGATATGTTCTGATATAATTCTTTTCACCGGTCACAACTCGGGAACATTTTGTGATATTCCCATTTTCACCAGCCAAAGAACAAGTACGTTCAAGACAATTGGTGCAACATTTTCCGCAGGGACTTCATTGTATAGAAATTTGTGCCTACAAGGAATAACCTAACTTGATTTCGGCAAGCAACAAAGCATTTTTCAGTCGTTGTCTAAAATCAGAGAATTTAGAATAAGCCAATCTTTGTATTCTCGATGTTAGCCATTTTATAACATGTTAATTTTTAATTTAATTTATAACGAAAAAAAAACTGTTAACTTAAGAGAAGTATAAAGATAACTCGGTTTTAGCTGATATTTCTTGTGGCCACAGAATTGTATTGATGAATGGAATAGTGTCATCCCATTAAGAGATAACGATTAAGACAAATATTCAAAAACACTTAAAATTCTTTTCTTTCCTCTGTTTATTGTTTATTACTCACTGGCCAATATTCTTTTGAATCTGCTTTTTTATTTACACTTTTGTTAATATTTATTTATTTAGCAACTTCTTTATTTAACAAAACCTCAACTCTTTAACTGTTGTCAGATACTGCAATACATGTATACTCTTCAATATATGTATACTCTTTTTGTTTTCTTTATTTAACTGGTACTTACTTGAGAGATAACACTAGGGTTTCCAAATTTCCGACATTTTTTGATTCCTGGGAATCGGGAAAATTTTTGCATATATAAAACAATGCTGTTTTTAAAATTATATTATATTTTTTATTATGTTAGGTTATATTGTACAGGCAGCTTCCGCTCACTTGGGTCCATAGTTGGTCACTTTGTGTTACCTATAAAGAGAGAGGAAAGGGATAGTTCAAGTAAAGGTGTGAAAAAAATGAGAAGACGAAGAGAAGGAGAGAGTAGTATGGCGATCATTCGCCAGAAGAGTATGGTTCAGGACTGGAACCATCCACTGCGCCTTTTGAAAAGGCTAAGTTTGTTAGGGTTCGTCGTTGCCAGCTCAGATAGACTGACGAAGGTCCGTTGACCGAATTGTGTCAGTCGCTGGTTCTCCAACGAAGGGCAGAGGCACAGGAAGTGAAGAATGGACTCCTCCTCATCCCGACAGCTTCTGCAGAAGTCGTGATATGTTAGTCCCATTAGCTTGGCATGGTTGCCGAATTTGCAGTGACTTGTGATCGTTGCGACGACGTCTTTAAGGTGTGATTTCTGAAGTGTTGTAGATTCCTGCTGCGGTCTGAGTCCAGCCTTGGTCAGATCAGCCTGGAGATCCTACAAGTAGGTTCATTGAACCATCTGGTCTGTGCCAGGGTGTGGACAAAATTTTCGATTTGCTGTTTGCAAGCGTGTAGGGGAATATTGAAACAAAGTAAAATAAATTTAATATCAGTAAAGCAAAATTTATTGAACAGCATAATATAGCTACGTAGCGCGAAACACGTGACTTTCCTTTTGACAGGTTCTCTTCCTTCTAGGGTAGTCACATAATTCAGAAACATAAATTTAATAGAAAGAACTTCAATAATTTTTAAAACATTATTTGAGAGTAAAATAGCTCAAAAAGTGTGTTCTGTAGAAAATGATCGCATATTCCGGTTCATTTTACTTCCCGGGACTCCCGGCAAAAGTTCCAGGAAATCGGGAAGTGAGAAATTGATCCATTTCCCAGGAATTTTTTCCCGACGCTTCCCGGGAACGAAACTCTAGACAACACTAATTGTTGTCGCCATTACTTACAAAATTCCATGAAAGCGACAGCGATTCTTGTGTTAGTAAGAGAGTGAGTAAGAGACGCTTCGCGGGCACGAAACTCTAGATAACACGAATGGTTGTCGCTATTACTCACAAAATTCAATGAAAGCGACAGCGATTTCTTGGGGTAGTAAGAGAGAAGTTAATAAATAACCTTAAAATTTAAGTTTACTTATTTAAGGCTAAATAAGTAGCATTAAATACATAGGCTTAAATACATATTTATGTACATATGAATATAGGTTAGATTCAAAACAAATTGATATTTTTTTATCTCATCAGCTTTTAGCACTATTTCTCCAGCAGTGTTGGATAAAAATTAATAAAACCCTTACTATCGCTAATATACTTACATTGCAATAAATATATTATCTTATACGAAAGAAAGGCTTTATTTTTAAAAAATGTTTCTGCCTATAAAATGATATCTTACTATCATTTCCTACAAATTTTTTTTCTTTGCTTTAAGATGTAGTTTTATGCTTTGCATTATTTACAAAAACAAACAACAAATGAAAAAATAAATGAGCAAGTCTCGTTTCTCATTCTATCTAAATAGAGAAAATGCAAAAGAGAAAGCTTTGTTTTTTATTTTAAAAGTATGTCTACAAGTTGTTTGTCATTCGTGACATCTTTTTTAATACTAAATACTACTGCTTTATACTATAAATTAGCTATGAAGCATTACACAGGTGGGTTTAAAATCGGAAAAATAGCGTTTCGTAATATGTGAACAGCCTGTAATAATTGTTTATATAAATTGGGCCAATAAATAAATAGAGTCCTAGTGTATCATTTTCATTGCATACCAATCACTTCAGGTACTCAATTTAATATTCTAAGGCTGTTGTTTATATCAAAAATAGTTCTAGACATCCTTTTAAGGGCATACAATTCAGTTCTTCGTATCTCTTCTGTCCTATGACAACCATGTGTTGAATTCATTGATGTTTCACTAGGAATAGAACTACTTTGAGCTAAGTTCATCAATGATCTGAGTAAAGATTTGTATGGTAATATTTTGCTGGGATATGGATTGTAATCTTATAAAACACGTACATGTGCTACTTTATTTCAGTTTATGATGACTGAATTTATGATTTTTTCTATTTCTAAAAATTCACTGTGCATCGACGTTTTTAATTTGCTTGTTTTGGCGTTTCCATTCACAAATAGGAATTACTAGTACTTCTCTTAACGAGAGTATTATTGATTAAATTTTTGTTATCTATTGAGTTTAAACTCAACTGCTTTTTCTAAAGAGAGAGAGAGAGAGAGAGAGAGAGAGAGGGAAGCTTTTATGAAATCAAATTACAATGCAGCATATAAATTATAAAAACAATATTAACAATAACAAGGTTATGGACACAGTGAGCAGATATTTGACGAAATTAGCGTAACCACTAAATATCTTAGTTAAAAATTCTTTTATTTAAAGTGGCTGTTGCACAGCGAACATGCTGTCGTACATGTTGGTTGATCGTGAGCTTCTTAGCGAACATCAGTATAAATAAATAAATTTTCAAAGAAGATGCTTCGAAATGACGCATGGATTTGTAGCTGCTGCGTTGGTTATAAGGGAGTTTTTAAGGGCAATATACACGGTCAACATGCTTGACAAGCGTGGTAGTAGTATGTGTGAAATTTCGTTAGTATTAGTGACACCGACGGCGCTTGATGGAAAATCTACTTGGTTTTGATTTTTCGTCCAGCACACGTACACGAATCTGACATCAAGCTGATTGACCGTGTATATTGCCCTTTAGAAAATGAGTGTAACCAAGAAAAACTGAAAAGAAAAAGATATATTTTAAGTTAGGAATGGTTCGATAAGCGCCAAAAATATTCTCACACAAATCTATAGCGAAATTCCATAAATTCCTTTAAAAACATCCGGTCGCCAATTGCCATATTTTCTGTTTGCAATTTTTATGAACTCCAATATGTATGTTGGACGAACCACCATTTACACACGTTTGATGGCTCGATGACGAACCAAAATAACAGAATGTTTTGAAAGGACGGGAGCATGCTCGACAACTCGTATTTCGCCTTTTTACACTGGCGAATCGGTTAGTCCAACATAGATATTCGACAGCGTTTTATAATGTCTGCTACTTCATTTCCTCTTGTATCTATATGAAACATTACATAAAGCGGACAATTACATAATATTTATGTTTCCTATTTTAGTAATATTTGACTATGTTGAACATATCTACCTATATATAGGCGCAGAGCCATGCGGGAGGAATAATGGAAAAATGTAAGACTTCCTTCTATGACTCTTCTTGAGCTTTGTGCTATTATTTTGACTGACACTATATGTATGTAAAAATACTCTTAATAAAATAAATGAGTATATAATTCTTATAAAGTTTTGAAAATGGCAATATTAGTTAATACTAAAAAAGTTTCAGTAAGTTTCGGATCGGGCACAGTATTCGCCATTTTGTGTGAATATTTGGTTCGGTTCGGCCTTGGCCTCAAAAAACTGGTTTCGGTCGTACTCTAGTTAAATGTTAAATAATAAATTAAATTGTGTTTCGATAATGTGCAGGCTAGTCAGATATTAATCGAATAATGTTTCAGAAACGGTTGAGAAATGTCGTATAAGAAAACTGCCGACTATTCAACCAAATGGCTGAAGGAGTTTTAGACAACTCGCTTGATTGTTTGGTAAAGTTTCAGACTACAGGTCATATCGACAAGTAATATTCACTGGGACTATATTATTACATATTGAAATAATTAAACCAGGAGCATGCTTCAATTGTTATTCCCGTTAAGGTTTAGTTATTATCAGCAAATCATTAAAATGAAAAGTATTCTATCTCAGCCCTCAGATCTATTCGTTTTAAATTAAAACATTTAGTTTCAACTAAACCGCAGTGAGCTTTAAACGTTTGTTAGTTAAGTGATTTTAAGTAAAGTTTATTTTTATTTCTTTTTAAAAGACTGATGACAACTTTGATAAAATGATTTTTAAAGGTAATTTAATTGAGAAAAAAAACAGATTCTTTTTTGGTATAGAAAATTACTAAAAAGTAAACTAACATAAACATTTTATTTAATAAAAAAATTTTATTTTATAAAAAAAATTTTTGTGCAGAAACATTTTTCAAGAATAAGGAATTTTTTTAATATGCTTGTTTTCTATTGAGTTTTTTTGTATTTCTTGTAAGCATACAGTTAGAAATATATTTATTAAATTGATCGTTAAAAATTTAATTTTTTTGGACGTCCCAAAAAAGCCTTCCTTTTGATGAAAAAATAATATAAGCCAATACAAGTTATGAGTTAGTCGAACTGTATGGGTTTATATCCAAAGAAATTTTAATTATTTTGGCTTAAGTTCTGTTTTAATTTAATTTTTCAATTAAATTATATTTTTATTAGAGATAAATGTGAAGAATGTAGACAAAGAAAATTTTGACTGCGCGGAGGGTTGAACTGACGTTTCGATAGCTCCCGCTAATCTCATCAGCCAAAATACTTTGTTTTATAAACAAAAAGAACACGTACATGCACCTGTCGTAAGCCGATCTAAGTTTATTTTTTTATGAGGAGAAATATCTTTTGTGAATCTAAAATTTTTCAGTGTATACAGTTCATGAGTTTATTATTGAGAATATCTCTATAAATATGAATTTTGTGAAAAAATTATAGACCATTTTTGAGGAGATTTTCATTTGCTACAAAATTGTTTTGAATAATTTTTCTCAAATTCGTATACTTAAAGAGATATTTTGGAAAACTACGACTTTATCAAAATACAAACTTAGATCGGCTTGCACGTGCTCCTTTGGTTTAAAAAAAAACAAAAACATTAACTTATATTATTTTTTTCCATCAAGCGAAAAAATTTACTTGTTACTGTTAAATTGCGATTAGGATTAGTAATCAATTAGATTACTTTTTAAAAAGAATCGTAATGCTTATATAATCCACTAGTAAGAAATTTTTGATTACTAATTGATTACAACTACAATAATCTAAAAATAGTCGGGGACTATTTACGGTTATTTCAAATAATCAAAAATAAACCCGCTTATTTTTAGATTATTTGTAATCCTAATAATGGGCTTATGATTACAAACTGAAAATAATCGTAGTATAATCCATTAATTTACCTTTTGAACAAAAGTTATTAAATTACTAATCATTACGATTGCTAATAATTACCAGGGCTCGGACTTTCATACAAATGCATATTTTTTATGGTGATAGATAAAGCGGTATTAACTACCCAGGTAGAAAAAGACCATTAGCACGACGTTGGTACGTTGGTCTGAGGGTACAACTAACATTAGTACAACATATTGTTTACCGAAATTTTAATGTCTAATAACATTAAAATTAGAACGCCGAATGACCGTCCTCCGACTCTTGTTTTTAATGTTGCCACAACATTGTAAACCTAAATTTAATAAAACTTAAATTTAATACATATATAGCTGCAGTCATACAAATTTAGAATAAATTTTTTCAACTATTTTTTTCTAATTTTTAATTTCATTAAGATTGACCTGCGCATATTAAGTTCTGACATTGATAAGAAAAATTTCCAAATTTTATTTTAACAACAAGAATACTTAAAAATAACTAAAATAGAATTTGGTTTTTAAGATCTGTTCTGTATTCCATGCGAAAGGAAAATGTTCGGAGTGATCGAAGCATTGTTGTTATTTAATATTTATAACAACGATGCTTTAACAATTCCAAACATTTTTATTACGCATGAAATACAGAACAGGCCTTCATATAATAGAATGCTATCGCGTAATTTTCAACAAAAAATTCAAGTTTATATACGAATATTTTGCATTCTTAACTTTAATGAAATTCGGAATATATAATCGAATCGGTATAATACTACTTTGTAAGCTTCTAAATTTATGTATCTCGACCATTTTTGTAAAAACTATTCATTATATTCATAGCCCCAAGATTAGGTTTCCTCTTCGTAAATATATATCTAATACAAAACACATATTTTTCTGTTGTAATGAATGAAAAATATCCCTTATTCTTTCTTATATTTTTTTCACAACAAAGAGATTAAAATGATATTTGAATATCTGCAAGAGTCATAGAATTTTTGTAAGGACAACTAACGAATTATTTGATATGAAAAGCTTATAAACCATAACAGCCATAACTATTGAGGCTTTTGAAATTTTAAATATCAATTTTTAATTTTTAAACAACAAAGACTAAATTTACACGATGAAATTCTCAATGATTTTTTTTTAATTTTCTTTCAAAGTTGCAATTCAATGCGACAGTTATAAAGTACAAAAATGATAACGATTGAAATTTGTAAAAAAAAAATACATGAAATTGAAGTAATGGCATCAAAGTATACCCGTTCATATGAAATAAAATAAGTGAAAAAATGTATACAATGAATAAAGTAAAACTGTTGTTGTTTTGTGAATATCTTACTTGTAGACTTGTAACTTTTATTTTCGAGAAATAGAACCCAGGGCTCATTTCTCAAAACTACAAGATACAAATGTACAAGTAAAATACCTACAAAACAACAAAACTTTTACAAAATGTATTGTTGTCTTGTGGGTATTTTACTAGTAGATTTGTAAGTTGTAGTTTTGGGAAATCGTCACCAGTACTCAATAGTTGAGTTCTGGCTTATACAATCATATATAAGAAATTCACAAGGTGTACTAATATCATAGGTACTAACATAGTATAACATTTCAAACAGGACATATTTGAATATCCTGTCAAATGTCATACTAAAGACGAAAAAACTTCAAAAATTAAAGATCAAAGTATTAAATAAATATATTTATGTACATACAATAAAAATACAAAGATTAAAATTCAAAATAGAATCGGTGTTATGCGAAAATTATTGAGCTAAACACATAGCACACAATAAAAACATATATACATAAGTTGTAGTGTCATACTATATTTTTTTATTGAGAATATCAACAACAAACATACAACTATTGTATAATGTTAGTACCTACAACAGTTAGAACACTTAGGACAACCTTGTGAATTCCTTCAATAACTTTGTTTTTGCCATTTAAATTGAATATGTTTCCTATGACATTTTTATATAATTTGAAATTTATTGGTGAAAAAATGTTAAAAATGCCAAATATATAATTAGAAAGCGCTAACAATGCAGCTAAATCAAAATAAAAAATGCTAAACTTAGCTTCATAAATGCTAAAGTGGCCACACTGTTTAACACATAATGGACAGTCTTACACAAAAGAAACAAACGTATGTACATTTATATATAATATGTACATTAAATCATGTTTATGTATAACAAATATTTTATGAAATATTTTACTATAATTTCAACGGCCACGAAAAAAGCATTTAAAATGAGAATTACCCATATATAATTAAAAATTAAATAATGAAAAATTTAATTATATCAATTAAATCATTTAGTTAAAAATACAATTAAACGATTTAATTGAAACAAATACAAATATTTTCTTTTCTATGCGGCTACGGCCTCCTAATCTATGTAGTTTACGTTTACATAAAAAAAATAAAATAAAAGTCGGTTTCCAATTAAAAAATCTAACTAACTTTTCATATAATTTTGTTTTACAGTCAAAATTTCGTTAATACTTTGCATATTTACATTGTCCCTTCTTGCCTCACCTCGTCTCACGATGGCCAACAGTGCCGAAAATGAACCATTTAATAAGAGCTTAGAAAGCTTTGGCATTCGTCTCTTCTCCGAGTTGGCCAAGACTAATCGTGGAAAAAATATTGTTTTTTCGCCTTTTTCCATACAAACATGCATTGCCATGGCACGTATGGGGGCAGAGGGTGATACCGCTCTCGAAATGGATCAAGTTATGGCTTCTTCCGCTCAAAAAAGCAATGATGTGGCTCAAAATTATCACGATATATTGTCAATATATGAAAATAGTCCTATTCTTAAAATAGCCAACAAAATTTATATGATGGAAGGCCATCAAATTCAAGATGAATTCAATAAATTGTTGACCGAAAAATTCTTCTCCTCTGTTGATCCTGTAAACTTTGCCAATAGCAATGCTGCTGCGCAAACTATAAATTCCTGGGTGGAAAGTAAGACAAATAATTTAATTAAAGATTTGGTTAGTCCCTCGTTATTGGATGCTAATACTCGTTTGGTGCTGGTTAATGCCATACACTTTAAGGGTGATTGGGTATTTCAATTCCCGGAACGTGGCACTCGTGAAATGGATTTCTATTTGGATGAGACCAACACAATTAAAGTGCAAATGATGCATATAAAATCAAAGTTCTACTATGGCGAATTTCCTGAACTAGATGCCACTGCTTTGGAAATGCCCTACAAAGATTCCGATCTATCTATGCTGATTATATTACCCAACTCACGTACCGGTTTGGTTAATTTGGAAAACAAATTGCAAAATTTTTCATTGAACGACTTAACCGCAAATATGTACAACTCGACAGTTATTGTGGATATGCCAAAATTTAAAGCTGAATTTCAAGTCGAATTGTCGGAACCTTTGATGCAAGTAAGGACGTTAAATTATATTTTATTAACTCAATGAATTATAATTTGAAATTTTTTCTAAGATGGGTATGAAGCGCATGTTTACACCTGATGCTGAATTCGGCAAAATGATGGAATCCAAGGAAAGATTAAATGTTTCTTCGGTAATACATAAAGCTTTTATTGAGGTCAATGAAAAGGGTACTGAAGCTGCTGCTGCCACCGGTAAGTTATTTAAATTTTCAATTTTCTTTTTTTGCTGTTGTGTTATTGGTTTTGGTGCTAATGTCTTTAACATCATTTTAGCTGCTTTTTTAATTAGTTACTAACACTATGCAACAACAAAAAAGTGCCATAGAGTACCACAATATTTTTTTTTCATGTGCTATGGTTATGAAATTTTAAATTCTATGGACAATTTTTATTTTGCCGATTTTGCCATAACTTAAGAAGTGGTTGTCCAATTTTATTTCAAAAACCATTAAATATATTGAAATAAAATAGCCTTTAGCCCGTTTCAAAATTTTTTTGTTTGTATACTCCATGGTTTTGGAATTATAAAGACCGCCGACGCGGTGATGAAAAATATATATTTTTATGCAAAATTGTAAAACTTTATTTGTTTTTAATTTATAAAAATCTAAAATGGCAAAACTTAAAATTTTTGTTAACTGATCATAAAGCCACGTATACTACAAATAAAACAAGCTTTATTTCAGGACTATCGATGAATAAATATTGATTTCATTCACAACTATGTATATATAATTACCTGATTTTTGCAAAAATCGAGTTTCGACTAGACAGCCCCTCGGATTTCATTATAACTTGGGAAACGGTTGTTCAATGGTATTAAAAAAAACAGCTGAAAAACTTGAAACAAAACTACCTTTAAGATATTAGTAAATTATTTTTTTGAAACTCAATAGTTTCGAAATTATTCAGGCCGCAATCATGAAAAATTTATATATTTGTTTTGGGGGGAAAATTGGAAAATTTTCATTTATTAAAAATTAAAAAAAAAATTATAAAAACTTTGCATTTTTATTAACTTATTATAAAGGCACATATACTACAAATAAATTAGTTTCATTTAAAGAAAATCGATATATAAATATTGATTTTATTCATAATAAAGTCAAATCATCTGATTTTTGCTAATATTTACACTGTACCTAGGGCTCTTCTGGGTACCGGGACACGCGGGGGTGCCCGGTATTACTATCGCGGACGGTCTAGCCAAGGCTGGTGCCCGCCTACATGAAAATGACATCGACTGGCTAGTAGGTGTCCCGCTAAAAAGCTGCAAAATACAAATTCAGCACCAACTATTTGGAAAAGCGCAAACCAGATGGACAAATGAAATCAGTTGTGAGATTTCCAGATCCATCTGGCCCCAGTATAACTTCGCAAGATCTGCAACCATACTGGGGCTTCCTCGTCAACAGCTGCGTATACTCGTAGCGGTCATAACAGGGCACTGTCTCATAGGTGTCCATGCCAGAAAATTAAATCTTCCTTTTAACGATTTCTGCAGAAGTTGTCAGAATGATGAGGAGGAAGAGACTGTCAAGCACGTCCTCTGTCGATGTCCAGCACTATTTAGAAATAGGGCGTCATATTTGGGAAATGCGTCACTACCCGAACTAGCAGACCTGGGGGAATGCGACATTAGGGGAATAAATTTAGTCATACGATACTCGGGTTGGTTTAACACAGACCCAACCTCTGGGTCTATGCATCCCAGGCATCACAAAGGGACTAAAGGATCCAAGTGGGCCGGTTTTTAGAAACTGGCAGCCTGTTCAACCTAAACTAAACTAAACTACACTGTACTATACAATAATTTTTTAAAATAACAAAGTTCTAACGGCTGATTCCAGTACAGGCAACCAAAAAATATATACATGTATCGGCGTTTTGAAAGTTTACATCTGGGACTCATTTTATTGGGAGTTAAACTGCCCCTCCTTTTGCACATAGCTATACATAATATATCTTGGAGGCCTTACGTTTTACGTTTAATATGTATTCAGTACTCTTATGTAAAACATTTTGTATAATAAGGGACAAAAAAACTTTCCTAAAGCGGCGATATAGCAGGATGAAGTGTTCCACTGAAATACTACTCGTGGTGTTTTACATAAAAGTGTTAAACACATCTCATGCCTTAAACGTAAGCTCTACAAGATATGTTATGCCGAGTTTGTGTAGCTATGTGCAAAAGTGGGGGAAAATTAACTCCTCCCTAAAATTAATCCCTGATGTAAATTTTCAAAACGGCAATACACGTATATATATTTTTGGTAGAATCAGTCGTTATAACCTTGTTGTTAAAAAAAAAGTTCATTTTGTTATACAGTGCAAATATTTGCAATTTTTGTAGCACTTAGTTGATTTCATTTTGAATAGCTTAAAGCTAATTTTATTCCAAGTGTTCTAGTGTTTCTTGTAATAAAATTTGAGTACCCCCTCACAAGTTATGATGAAATCGATGGAGCAACCTCTTGGAAAATCCCAAGTTTTAGGAAAAAATACCATTAGAAAAAGCGTATCCATAGAATTTAAAATTTCGACTATTTTTGTAGTTATGGGACCAGAACATATCAAAAAAATGTAGGGGTGATCAAAGGTCATGACAAAAGTTTCATTTTGTTGCATAGTGCAATCAATTGCGCTTTGGTTAGAAGGACTCTTGTGAAAAGACAGCTTGGCAAAAAACCGCAAAAAGCTGCGGTTTTGGAAAGTGGAATAAGTCCATTTTTTTATTACTTAACGGCAATTTTAATAAGACCTAGTCTACATAATAATAAAATTGCAGCTAACAAACTTTTTTCAATAAGTGGACTTATACCACTTTCAAAAATAACAGCTCATATATTTTTATATATACGAGTAAATTAAGTTTTGGTTCTTTACTTCAGTTTGACAAAATTGCCCATCTGACACGACAGATTAAAGAAAAACAACTGATGATCAGCCGCTAATCTAGTTTCAGTATTTGGTGCGCGAAATTTAAAATGAACCTTATGATTTTTTATATTTCAGTTCTTCACCTACTGATTACACATGTTTACAAATTTCGAAAAACTTTTTCGTTCGCTAGAATTGAAAGATGTTTATTTAGTTATTTGGAACGCTGAACGCGAATTTGCACTTCATTTTTTTCATTACCTTTAGTTTTCGCGTTATAGCGTCATGTAAAATTTTAAGGCACTTTCAACACATATAGTAGCATAACTTTAGAAGAGATTTTTCTATTCAGTAAAAACGAAAAACCGAAATTCGCCAACAAAACAATCTTGAGGCTGTGCAAACATTGTTTCTAAATTTGCTCAGCACTTTTAGAGATATCATAAAAGTTTAACCCAAAAAAATAAAAATTTTATAATATATTTCGAATTTTTGTTTTTAAGAATGCATAAAAAATAAAAATACAACAATGAGCTTATTTTTAATTTAGTAGCTTTTAGCTAAATGTATTCCAAAGGAATTAAAACCCTTTTGATTACAATTGGTGCACAACTTTTGATTTTATTCATAATTCAGTGGGGGAGCTAAATTGATAAAAAAAAATCTATTTTCATACAACAGTAATTTCTTATTTAGTGTTTGTGTTTGCTACTATTGTATGGAAATTAAAATTTTATCAATTCAGTTCTGTCACTAAATTATGATAAAATCAAAAGTTGTACACCAATTTCAATCAGGAAGGGCTCAATTCTTTTGGAATATATTTAGCTACATGCTACTGGACAAAAAATGGCCCGTTGTTGTATCTTTATGTAAAAATGTAAAAACTTTTATAAGAAACTATTTTTTTGCTCAAACTTTTACGATATCGCCAAAACTACTGTGAACATTTAGAAATAATGTTTGTACGACTTTAAGATTATTTTGTTGTCGAATTTTGAATTTTTTACTTAACTGCATAGAGCATGGCCTTCTCAAGTTATGCTCATATACGTCCTGCAAGTGCCTTCATTTTTGACATAACGAATACTAGTGCTGATGAAAAAAAATCTAATTATATATTTAAAATCTGCTTAACATATGTAGTCGGTAGCAGCTAAAATTTTCCGCAACGCGATATATTGTAAACATGTGTTATTAAGTGACCTTGGGATAGGTTCTCTAAATTTTATAAAGTCATTGGATGCATTATCTTGACAACCGAATCATACAATATCTGCTATAAATAATATCTTGTTGACAGAGTTAGTGTCATAAGCTGTTTTTTTTATCAAGAGTACTGCCAATCAAATACTTCTTCATTTTATAACTTTGTGCACGTAAACTGGCTATATATATTAAAAAATCCTCAACAAAATTTCAATGTCATAAGTTCTGCATGTGAATCTTTCTGCTTTTATATTTCTAAGAAAACATAAATCTCTCCTCACCTTGGTGCATATTAATCGCTTTATTTATGATTTGAATTTATCACTTATTATTTGCTTTTTTCAACATTTTCTTAAGATTAATTTCAGTGCTATTCATTTCATTTATAAAATATATTTGTCTTTTGTCTTTCCATCTTCTCATCTTTTAGGCATGGTTATGAGAAGGAAACGAGATCTTGAAAGCAAAGAGTTCAATATTGAACATCCGTTTCTGTTTAAGATTCTACAGAAAACTCCATCACAGATAGAAAAAAGCAATTCAAATTTAGTTTTATTTGCGGGTAAAATAGAAAAAATTTCTGAAATTGTTTTGTCAACTCCTTCGAATTTGAATGGAATAAAAGATGAACTTTAAATGAAAGAAATTTCAAATATTTTAAATAGTATAAGATGAGTTCAGCAAGGTGGATGTAAGAGCTGCTTTTCAGAATTAGTTTGAAAAGCTTCAACTAAGGCGTTTTGGTGATAAATGTTATTTTAGTATTAACGAGGCTTAACATAGTAGATATGATCAGGAATCCTGATTATTATGTTAATCCTGGTTCAGGATAAACATAATGGCGCATATGCATAGTCCTAAAAAAAGTATACTTTATGAATTTAAAACCAGTATTGCCATACAAAATACTGGTTTTAAACTCCTAAAGTATATTTTGTTTTGACTATGATTATGCGCCAATAATTTTACAGTGATTTTGTAGAACTGTATTGGTTTTGAATCGAAAGAAATATCTTATTTACAGCCCTTTTCACAATGTACGATTAAGAGTTAACGTGGGCTTTAACGGGAAGCTCGGCACACAAAACTTGTCATTAAAGTCGACGTTAGCTTTTAATCATACATTGTGAAAAGAGCCGTTATAGGCAGATTTTGTAAAAATTTTCGTTTCTAATGTTTAAAATTTAAATAATTTTTTGAATTCGAACTTAAGAAGGCTCCCTCTTAAGATCGTTAAAATGTTCACCAACACTTCCATCGTTCAGCATGTTGCTTCAATAATCGCATACATAGATTTAATTAAAATATTCATTAAAGTTCAATGTGAAATGGTACATTGAAAGCATTCATTGTTACTATTCTTTAACAAAAATAATGAACCAGTTTACTGATTTAGTGTACTAGAAGGTTAAGTCAAATTTAATGAACAGTTGAAACGATGAATTTTTTATTTATTTATTTTTTATTTTTTTAAGTTTAATAAATCAAATTATACTTATTTAAGTATTTTAAAACTTGGATTTTCACAATCACTTTTTCTTTGAAATACACTTCAAGTCCAAATAAATTTTTTAATAAATGCGTCAGTCAGCATATCGAAATATGAAAAAAATCTATGTGAAAAAAATTAGTTGGGGCCTTTCTATATTAAAGCAAGGAAATACATGTATTAGACATACCGATGGTCATACGTTGCACAGTGGTGCAAATTAAAAAAAAAGTGGTAATAAAAATTAGAATGGTTGCAAATGAGGAGCCAGGCTATTAGAATCATTTCAAGTCTTTCTTTAGCTGAACCAGGGACACAGCTCTATGGGGTGAAAATTGGCTAACTAGGGTATGACAAACCTTGTACGGCTTTTTACTTTCGTATATATTAACCAATTTTTAAAATTTTAAGCGCGTTAGATTAAACTACCAATGTAAAGCATATGTTTTTGATCGATATCTCACCACAAAACCAGCTATTTTTGACATTTATCGTGGTGCTGCCACATTATTATTGTTTAAACTAGGCATAATACATAGGAAATGAATTACTGCTGTTGAGTTTTAAGTAGATTTAAATTTTAGTTTAGTTTAACAAAACTAGCGTTTCAACGTACACTGATTTATTAGCCATAAGTTATAAAAAAAGTCTGAGCTCAAAACTTTGAAATTTAACTCAAAAATCTTGAATTTTTCCAAATCATCATCAATTTTCAAAATAGTTTTTGAGCTTAGGGGCCTGTAAAAAACTTTGCACAGGGTTCTTAAAAAGATCCATGAGCAAGGTTTTATTAGGTATGTAGTTAGCATTGTTCTGGCCTTAAATACTACATCAAGCCAGGCCAAATAAAATAAAATTAAATAAAAAATTGCATCGTAGAACGAAAAGTATATCAATGACGTTTCTAAGACTGTAACAAAAATATTTTTGCCACGCCCCCAAACTATAGCACTTTTTTAGTTTTACATGTAGCGCCGCCATTTAAAGTCCGACCTTATCATGTCTCATATCGTTGTTTAAAGCTTGACTGTCACTTAATTTTTGGCTCTGCTGACTTTTCAATCCGACATCGAATTCTGGGCACTACTTATGACATCCCGGATCCTTCCCCTCTTATGTTCCTCGTTTTGCACGTGGCAAGAAAACCCATCTAAAACTTGATATGTCTATCTTTTAACATTCTAAATTTTATGCCATGTCTCCAGAATTAAGTTAATGATTGCTTGACTCTTACATATTTCATCGCTTGCCGTATATAAAAAAAACAGCAAAGTGCTGCATTTTAGAGCGTGGCAAAAATTTTTTTACAGTTCTAGCTGTTAATATACCTTTCTCCTAAGGGTTGAGTCCTGCAATTTTTTGTTTTCTTTTATATATTGATCGGCCTGGCTTAAATGCAATATATATGTGAAAATAAAAAAGTGGGTTACTATTTGGGCGTGGCATAAAATTGGGCATATTAAAAACTAGATATACTAACTTTTAGAAGGGCTTTCTTGCTACGAGCAAGAAAGTGGATATAATAGGGGAAGGATACCAGATAGCATAAGTGGCGCCCAGAATTTGATGTCGAATTAAAAAGTCACCACAGCCAAAAATGAATCCATCGTCAAGCACTGAATAACGATATCCAATATGTTGTGATCGGGCCACAAACGGCAACGCAGTGTACAAAAAACTAAAGGGGCGATATCCAGGAGTGTGGCAAAAATTAAAAAAAAAATATTTCTGGAATTTTTTTCAACTAATCTTTGATGCTAGGGTGTGACCGGCTCAACTTTTTTTATTTTATATGGTGGCCGAACCACTTTAATCACCTTTCACAGTGTAAAAAAATAAAATTAACATTTCTAAAAAAATCTATACAATTTTAAAAATTATAAAAGCACTTTTTTTTAATTTACGATTTTTTAATTAAATTTCAAAGTTTTGAGTATAGACCTTTTTTACGACTTAACGGCTCAGGATATTTCAAAGCTATGTTTCGCTTGTTCACTTAGAATTTTATTAGGAGTTTAATACTATGCTACAAAGCTAAAATCGAATACCTAATAAAAAAGTTACAACGAAAAAACCAAAAAACTTGGCGAAATATCTCTTAAACTATAAAAGATGCTCCTAGTGCAGCTAAATACTTCAAGACACATTTAGATAATCAATCCATTTAGTAGTTTTAGAAGCTCTGTATTTATTATCACTTTTTTTTAATTTACACCACTGTGCATTGGCAACACGTAGCTGATTTTTACATCTTTTCAGTTGAAGAAATTACATTATAAATGGGCCGCAAGTAGGGTTGCCAGGTGCGCTGGACTTGGCTAGATTGTCCAGCTTTTTTGATGCTTGTCCAGTTTCAAGCTACAATTAAATTTGTCCAGCTAAATAGGAATTTTCGAAAAAATATCCATATTATTTATTACTATAAATTTATAATTACACTTATTAGTTGGTACACAACAATAACTTTTGTAAATGCCGTCATTTTCATTTTCTCTTTGAACTGAAAACATTTACTGCCAGGCCCACTATATCGGCACGACTTTTTCTTTAGTACAATTAAATTCTAACATTTTATTTTTGTTTTAAGTTTAATTGTGCGAAAGAAAGAATCGTGTCGACATAGTGAGCCTGGTAGTTTAGTTTAATTAAATTTTGATTTTTAAAGAAACGAATTAGATATGTACATATCGGCATGCTTCGGTATGGGCTATATTTTTATTGCCGATACAACGATACTTTTGTAAGTTAAGTATGAAGAAACGTTAACAGTAGTCAGTTTTTGAAACTGATTAACTAATTTCACGGCTTATTTTTCGGCTTCACAACAACTGAGAGGCGTTTGTTACAACAAGAAATTGCAGTACCAGTTTGTCTACGTCGTATAAAATGCAAAGTAGAACTTACAACGGAAAAATGGATGGTTAAAATTTGGCGTTATTTCGAAGAGGCTCAAAAGTCAGTTAGGAAAGCTACTTCGAAAATTTTTAGAAAACATGATAAATCTATAAACAGGAATACATCTAAATCGCAAAAAATTAGTAACTGTCTTGGTATTGGTTCTTAATGAAAGATTTTACGGTTTGGTAATGAAACATATTGCTTATCCACAATGTTTGACCCTCAGTCTACTACTTCTATATCAAAAAATCGTCTTATATTATTCCGCAACTATTGCAAACACGGTCACCTCTACACCTCGGACAAGGTCTGATAAGTCTACGAGATTTATACTTTGGAGCGTTTGTGAAATTTTTATAGAATCCAAGGAACATGAGACCCTGTTCATTCTAAGCTATAATTCAGTAAAGAAAAACGCAGATCTGTTTGTTATCTGTCGCATTGACGTCATATACCCAAATTTCAGAACCAAAGTGCAACAGTGCTTTGATTTTCAAATGAGTTTTGTCTCGTCTGAGAGATTGTTTTCTACTACAGGCCTTAATCAAACATAATTTTGAAATCGTCGTTCTCCGCAAAATTTGAGAATATGTCCTTTGCTTTTTAAATAAAAATTGGTCTATTTGAGTGTTGGTATCAGGTCGGCCGAAAGGCGTATCGATGCGTGCCTAATAACAATGCATAAAACATTTTTTAACATGTTTAAAAAATATTTATTTGTAATGGTTTAAGGTAATATATGGCTGCATTTCGTTGATACTAATGCCAACTCATCAGTAGACCTTTAACCATCATGTTTAAAAAGTTTTCAAAATTTGTTTATACAAAACAAAAATTTTTAAATCTACTAACTTTCGAATGTTCAACTTTTTGTTTGTTTGTCCAGTTTTTTTAACCCCAATGTCCAGTTTTTTGCGAATCTGGATCTGGCATCTCTAGCCGCAAGCAAATTATTAAGTAGATATTCTTAGTAACGTCTCTTAGCGATTTATGTAACGGTTCCTGCGTTTTGTGAAAAATAATAAAAAATTAGTTAGGTGTTGTCAACGTACGAGTAAGTCCATCGCTATGTAATTTTAATCTAAAATTTGTTCCTATTTATTTTGTATCCTTAAATATATATCTTTTTAATTAATAGCTATGATCGGTTTTGAAACATCACTGCGTCCAAACTTAGCTACAAATTTCACCATTAAGAGACCATTTAATTACATGATTAAGAATAGAATAAATGTGGTATTGTTTCAAGGAAATGGAACATTTTGAAAATTATATTTAAAGTAAAAGGTATACTGATTATTAAGGCTTTAAAACTAATATTTTATTTATTTATTTAATATTAATTACATAATAAATTATTATAAATAATTTATGGAAAGTGGAGTACTAGCTGCTATGGCTTTCGACTTCCTATAAAGTTAAATCTAAAGTTAAACCTTCTTATTAAATATACAAAATTTTTCATTTGGGACCAATGTGTATCGTTTGCAAAAGTCCTACCATTGGGTAGAAAGTACCTGAAATACCGAAGCAATAAATAAAATATTAGTCCGGCAAACAATTTTTAAGCTGTACATAATCGTAAGGAGTGACTTGGGCAAGTTTTTTTTTACAGGAAGTCCAATCCGCTATATTGTGCATATTCGAATTTCATCAATTTCCATAATCAGCATAAAATGTTTACGTCTAAATTTAAAAATACTTATAATACTAACTAACCCACTGATTTAAAAACTTGAAAAAGTCTTTACCAATGCGAGTTCATGCCAGGTGGCCTCTAGATGTCAAAATATATTTTTGACACATGTTTTGCTAATTTTTTTGACATCCCAATAAGAGGGTATTTTCCAATGCGAATTTGAGCCGAGTCTAACTGGTATAAAAATCTGTTGGCCATTACTAGTTTCAATAAATTTTTCTTTGACATTCATTCCAAATTTTATATAAAAAAAGTTTTTATTTCTTGTTTCTGAATCAGCTCGTGTTTAATAAATTTTTGTAATTGTCCATGTCCGTTTTGAAAATTTTCAAGTTTTTTTTCGAAATAATGGTATTTTCACTTAATATTTGAAATTTTCAGGAGTACATAAACCTTTCATTATGCCCGGTATGCAAGTGATCAACACTTTTGTAGCGAATAAGCCATTCGTTTATGTTATTAAAAATCTACAAAGTGTAATTATTTTTATTGGATATATTCAAGAGATAATAAATAAATAAATTAAGGTAAAGGTACGTTTACACTTGGCAAATATATGCGGAAAAAAATGTGCCCAACAAACAAGCTAAAATTGTATTTCGTTTAATTTCAATATTTTTTTAAATATGGGTTCGCACTTATTGACTTTATTTTGTGATATAAGACTAAGTTAAATCACACTAGGTTAGGTTAGGTTGAACAGGCTGCCGGTTTCTAACAACCGGCCCACTTGGGTCCTTTGGTCCCTTTGTGATGCCTGGGATGGATAGTAGGGAAGTTCAGAGAGGTGTCCCTCCTATCCCAGAGGTTGGGCCGGTGTTAAACCAACCCGAGTATCTTATGAATGAATTTATTCCCTAACGTCGCATTCCCCCAGGTCTGCTAGTTCGGGTAGTGACGGATTTCCCAAGTATGACGCCCTATTTCTATATAGTGCTGGACATCGACAGAGGAGGTGTTTAAAATCACACTAAGTAGTGGTTACGCTTTTTTTTTGCAAATATTTGCCAAGTGTGGACGTACCTTAAGTACTTGATTGACAAGTAAGAAATGAATTTTTGCTTATAATATTTTCCATATTTTTATCCACAAATAGTTTTTGTTGATTTTAATGGGTCTGAGTATAAAATTTTAACATATTCAGCCATATCACAGAGTACCATTCCGATCGGAAGTGGTTTCAATTGCGTAAGTTGCTTCTTCAGAAAACGAAAAACGAATATATTCTTCGGAATCAAACCACTTTTAAATTTCAAAGTTTAATTGAAAAACACATTTCTACTAACTTCATTTGCAGCAAATACTAAAAAAAACGTGAGTACTTTTAGGAGCGGCAAATAAATATTTGCTCATGAGCTTTCCATATTAATAAAAAGCTCAATGTGAGCTTTGCATCTAAAAACAAGAGTAAACAAACGCCTTAAGGTATAAAAACTTTATCATTGTAAAAACAAAATAAAAAATAAATGGAATATAAAGCACCAAAGATGTACTTTTTCGGAATGACAACTACGGAATCAAAGCCAATCCGAACGGAATATGTGACACGGATGATTAAAAGCGTTAAAAAAATTTGTTTTTGAAAATTTATATGAAAAGCGTTCGTTCTATGGTGGGATATGAAATGAAAATATTTGGAATTGTGAGAGCATTTTTGTTATAAATGATTTAATAGTTCCGAACATTTTCATTTTACAGGGGGAAAAATAAGCCTTTATATTGGTGCACTACAATGTTAAATCCTCGAGGGCATTTGTCGTAGAGCTGGAACAATTTATTACCGACGTTTTCAAATAAGGCTCATAAAAATCGTGTACGTTTCAATGAGACACAATCGACCAGCTTGTCATTCACATGAACACATCGGCGACATTTTCGCTTATTTTGTCAGCAATGTTAATATGTAAGTGACAATATCGCCTGTCTTGTCGTCACTGAATAAATAAGCGACAATGTCACCTATCATGTCATCCATAATTACACTATACAACAATTTTGAACTTTTTTCAATATTACGGGGTTCTGTAAACAGATACTGGTAGAGGAGACCAAACAAAAATATGCGTTTGTCGGCGCTTTGCAAGATCACATCGGAATTTTAATTTAGGGGAGGGAGGAACTTCCCCCCCCCCCTTTCTGGCCTGATCGTGCAGCATGTCGGTAAATGAAACTAAGTTCTTTACGGTATGTTTAGTAGCTTTGTAGAAAATATTAGGGTAAAAATTTTTCTTGAACATTTTAGCCCTTTAACTCTTCGTTTTATGGGTCTGTTTTTACATTTCTTAAAAAGTGGGAAAAAACTCCCTTTCAACAGCGATATATTGGAAAAGATTCTGGTACAAAAATGTTCCCCGTAGTCTTGTATATAGAAAAGCTGAACACATCTTCTACCTTAAACGTAAGGCTTACAAAATTTTCTATGCCGAGTACGAGTTAAGCCTGGAGCTTGGGTCTCTTTAAAAAAGTACAATTTTATTGCGAATATTTTTGTAGAACATTTCAGCCGTCTATTGCGCCGGTAAAGGGGAGTTTTGGCCTAGTTCTTAAGAAATCTACAAAAAGATCCATAAAGCGATGAGTAAGAGGGTTAAAATGTTTCAGAAAACATCTTACATCTTAAACGTAAGACTTACAAGATTTCCTATGCCGAGTACTAATTATGAATAAGTATGGTATGAAGTTAACGCTGAAACCTTTAAGAAATTTAATATTTGACATATAGACACCTTTGCGCGAAATGATCGTAAGCGACACTTTGTAAGAAACCAGTTTACTTATTGAAATCAATATTTTATGACAATAGCCATAGTTTTCAAGCGTCAACATATTAAAATTGTTGTAAGCGACAGTCTCTGAATATAAATCATGTTTAAATACAACAAAAAATCCTTCTCCTGAAAAAGTTTACTTTTCTCGCTTACGATCATTTGGCGCTAAGGGGTCGATATTCTCATAATTTGATTTTAAATGAAATTTATTTGCTAAATAGTAAATTTCTTAAACGTTTAATTTGGATTTTATTTTTAATTTTGCCTTATAAATACTTTTATTGTTATCCAATGGATTTCTAATTGTATGAAGATGTAGAAAAATAAAATAGATTCATATCGAATATAAATTATTTGCTGGGTTTGTATAATTTTCAAGGACTACTATGCTTATTTTTGAAAATCATTTACATATTTGTGAACTCTCAAAAGGTTTTTGAAAGTTTGAAAGTTTGGCAAAGCACCAATGAAATGCATATAGACAATACTTAAACTCCAGCAAATAAATTGCGTTAACCCTTAAACGTACTTTAATTTTTCAATGATTTCTGGTATACAAGCATCTTGGTTGTCTATGAAGATCTTTAGTAAAATTTTATGGCCAACACTTTTGTAGAACTTTTTATCCCCACACTCTCCATATTTAGGGGTGTTCCTTACGATTTGATAAAAAAAAGAGCGCAAAATGACTGTTATGTGGGAGAGGTGGAGGTCAAAAAGAGGGAAACTCCGATTTGATCTTCCAAAACGCCGACACACGTATATTTGTTTGTGGCCTCCTCTACCAGAATCGGTTTACTCAACTCTGTAATTTTTTTTTTCGTGTTGTGCAGTGTTATGTAAGAAAAAATTTCCCCTCTTCTATGTTTATGTAATGTAAAATGCAACATTATTATATTTACCTGTTCGTTTACGTTCCATTTAAATTATTGATTTTGAGGACTGATTGACTTGAGTGCGATTCGAGCTGAGGCTACATGTTTATAAGTTATCGCGCTCAGTGTAGCACCACTAAATCATCGACAACAAGAAATCAACATATTCATTTGTTTGATTGAAGACAAAGTGTACGACACTGTCGCTCATATTGTCCTCAACAAAGTTGGATTGTGTATAAAATGAAAGACATTATCGCGCATCTTGTCCTCCACAATTTTACTGAAGACAAGGCGTAAGACAGCGTCTTCCATATTGTCCTCAACAAAGTTGGTTTGAGAACAAAATGTACGACATTGTCGTTCATCTTATTCTCCACAATGTTACTGAAGAAAAAATGTACGACAGTGTCCTCCGCAAAGTTGGATTGAGGGAAGAATTAAAGACGTTATATTGTCTTCAACACTTTAATTAAAGACGAAATGTGCAACACTGTCGCTCATATTGTCCTCAAAAAAGTAGAATTGAAGACAGAATGTCCCTTATCTTGTCCTCTGGAATATTACTGAAGATAAAACATAGGACAGTGTCCTCCATATTGTCCTTAACAAAATTTAAGACATTTTCGCTCATATTATCCTCAGCAATTTAACCTAAGATAAAACATTCCACACTGTCGCTCATATTGTCCTCGAAAAAGTTGTGTTTAGGACAAAATGAAAAACATTGTACCTTATCTTGCCCTCCACAATGTAACTGAGGACAAAAGGTAAGACACTGTCGCTTATATTGTATTAAACAAAGTTGGATTGAGGACAAAATTTAAGACATTATCGCTAATATTATCCTTTACAATTTTACTTAAGATATTACGTGGACATTGTCGTTCATCTTGTCTTCAAAAGAGTTTAATAGAGCACAACATTCAAGACTTTTTTGCTAAGATTATTGTGAACGACGATTTTTCTTAAATTATAGATGAGAAAACCTAATCGAC
Organism: Panzeria rudis; assembly: GCA_956483635.1. Lineage (NCBI taxonomy): Eukaryota > Metazoa > Arthropoda > Insecta > Diptera > Tachinidae > Panzeria > Panzeria rudis. The sequence goes on along the minus strand of OY101450.1, from coordinate 125,298,957 downwards.
AGAGAACAAGTCGTACAATGTCGGGCAAGGCAATATGGCCAACTGGGATATTAAGTGACTTTTATGCTAATATTGTTGAAAAAAAATTTATATGTATATTAGGTTGTCCGTTATTTTCTAAGTGGGTGTTTTCGGTCCACAAAATTTTTAGTTTTCGCCCTAAAAATATACATATATCCAACTCAAAAGAAAACTCAAAATTGTAAAATTCAATCGTGCCGAAATCATGTAATATTTCCCTTATGAAAATACATGGGATTTTCGGACTTTTTGTATTTAACTCTTTTTATCTGATACAAATAACAGTATCGCAATGACCAGCATATAATTTATAGAGAATTGAACGCTCTACTCTTTGATGACTTTTTTTTGATAATTTCACTCTTTCGAAAGTTATTTGGGATTAAAATTTTGTCCATACTGGATATTACAATTTATAAAAATTAATTTTTCCGTTGTTCCTTGGAAAATTAATCATGCTGAATTCTTTCTGAATATAACATTACGAACCTTAGCGTAATAATCAATTTGGATTCACAAACAAATACGTTCGAAATAATCATATTAATAATACAATTAGCTACTGGCTTGATCTTTTCACATGTTTACATGTTCGTATATACATACGTATAAAATCAAACCAAAGAAGTTTGTCTTAAATAGCACAAAGAAAAAATTCAAAAAATGGGAATGAAGAAATATAAACCAGTGGCAATACTGGGAGAGTGCAGTTTAATATCAACTTGAGTGAATAAATTCTCGTATTCAATTTTCACGAAAAAGTTGTATATATAAGAATTGAAATCACATTCAACAGATTAGATATAAACAACAATTTAGATATAAAAATTTATGTTTTGAAAAAAATCATCAAAAAGAAAAGAAAAAGAAATCAAACCTTAAATTATTTTTCTATTGGCATTTAACTAAGTATGTTTTAAGCAAAACAAGAAATATATCATTAAAATCGATCCACAAATGTATGGCTGTAAATTAGTGTAGTGTGATCTAACTTAAATACAATGCAATTTTAATCACGCAGCAATCACGGGGAAATTATAGCTATACACTTTCACTCACGTCGCCTAATTTTTTATTAATTTTTTATACTTAAATACACTTTTGCAATATCATGGGATAAAGAGAATTTTCATTCCCGAGCATGCGATATTAGTTGTGATAATGCTTAATTCACCAAAATGTCATGGGCGCCTTATTCTCTACTACCATATATGTAATATTAAGAGTATTGAAAAAGGTTTATTAACTACTGTATTGGTTGAATGTACTAAAGTTTTTAAAATTTTGTTTGATATTTTTTCATACACTGCTTTGCGCAAAATGAGCTTTATAGTTTGTTAATAGTAACCTAAATAGGGTTTACAATCTTTAAAATAATAACAACTTCTTTCCCACAACCTTCGTAATGCATTTCACCAAATTTTCACTATCAGTTATATAATACATAACAAATGTTTGTAGTGGTTACGCTATCTTTCGTCAAATATTTGCCACGTGTGACTATAGTTTAAGAAAAACTTACTCGATGCACACCTCTAATATACACTTTAGCGTTCATTTTGCTTCACCCTGTACACATGTATATATATTTTATGTTAAGCTTTAGCAACCAATACAAGAGTTAGTTACTATCTATATACATCTTCCCCTTTATTCTGCAATTCGCTAAAGAAAAATCTCGATTGCTAAAATGTCGAATGAATACAAAATAAAAATTTTTTGGCGATGACATAAAACACTAAAATTTCGGCGGATTCAATTTTAAAGTCATTGTCTAGTTTAGTAATACACGACTTTAAAGATTTTTAGCGATTGAGCTTTATCTTTAGCGAGTTACTGAATAAGGGGACTGAATGCCTTTATTAAATATAATTCCACATTATTTCTTATTCTCTTATTACTTATTAATTAATTTCATTTTCAAACAGGCATGCGTATAATGTTAACCTCGATGCCAAGGTTCGTGGAACCACCTAAACATTTTAATGCCAATAAACCATTTTATTACATGTTGCTTAATAAAATGAGAGTTGTTATCTTCAAAGGATATGCTCAAACATTTTGAATGAAATTGATGAGTAGCACAACAGCAATGATAATTATATAAAACGTTCAAAAATAAACACTAAATATTTTTAGAATATTTATGCTATTGTTTTAAATTATTTTTAAAATTGTTAAGAAGAAACTATTAATTTTATAATTTAAAAAGCTCCTTTCATGTTCAAAAACACACGGCAGAAGAAAAACCCTCAATGAACTTTTCCTGGTAAGAACCTTAACTAAATAATTAAACTTCCCACAGTGGCGTGCAGTGAAAAAGTGCTAAAAAGGTCGCAACTTCTTACCTACCCAGCAAAAAATAATCAAGATTTTGGAAGCAGTACAGACTTTTCATGTTATACAAATGCGCTTCATAGTAGTGACAAATGTATTGCCTGAATATATGCACTAATGTATGGCAAGAAATGCTTAAGCTTCATAGATTTTTCTTTTTCGTCCACTTAAAAAACAAAGTTTTGCACATTCACTTACAGTGGTGCATTCAAGGAAGCGCTACTGTAAGGCAGAGATTGTAAAAATATACTATTTTTTAACCGACTTCAAAAAAGGAGAAAAGTTATCAATCAATTCGTCATGTATTTTTGTTTATGTATGTTCCCTCAAAACTCCACCGATTTCGGATTTTTTTCCCTATTAAAAAGAACGTAGTTCCAGATTGGTCCCGTTGAAAAGTGGGCAGGGTCACTCGCATACAAAGTGAATACACATTCGTTTGCAACTACTTCTACTCAACTGATTCTTATGAAACTCTACAGACACATTAAGCTTCTGTTTAAATACTACATCAGGATCAAAAAAGTGGGATGTGCCACGCCCATGCATAGTAAATATTCTCTTTCAACAACTTTTACTAACCCGATTCTTATAAAACTTTGCGCACACCCTTAGTTATCGTTACGATAGAACATTATGTTTAGAAAAGTGGGCCGTGTCACGCCCATGAAAAGTAAATATTCATTTTAACTACTTCTAGTTAGCCGATTCTTGTGAAACTTTGCATACACATTTAGTTATCGTTACAATACATCATTGTGGTGAGAAAAGTGGTCAGTGCCACGCCCATGAAAAGTAAATATTAATTTTAACTCCTTCTAGTTATCCGATTCTTGTGAAACTTCGCATACACAATTAGCTCTCGTAGTAGTACATGATGATAAAATATGGGGGCGGTGCCACGCCTATTTTGTAGTCGTTTTTATTTTGTAAGAATTATTTAAACGAAATTGCAAAACTTTTATTTTATACAAATTTATAATAAAAATCCAAATGGCAAAAAACTTACCATTTTTATTAACTGATCGTTAAGCCACATATAGTGCAGATAAAACAAGCCTTATTTCATGAAAATCGTTGAATAAATATTGATTTAATTCACAATAAAGTGAAATTACCTGATTTTTGCAACTAATTGAATTTGGAAGAGACTGGTGCACAGATTTTGTTATAACTTGAAAAAGACTCCACTAATTTTGTTAAAATTATTTTAAATCATTTGAATTTTAGCTGTCTTTAATATATTTTAACATTATTCTTAATATGAGTATAGTATAGTAAAGTTTTCGGGTTAGGTATTTTCCTTGATAGTAAGCCTTATTGGAAAAGGAATAATCAGGGAGGGCTAAAGAAAAGACTCAATGAATACCACGCATGCAGGAATTCCATTGGAAGTAGCTGCGATCTGCAACCAAAGGTGATAAACTGGATTTACACATCGGTTCTTAGGCCGGCTATTTCATATGATTGTATGCTATGGTGGGAGCCATTCGTCATTCTTCACTTGCTTTCCATAGAGGACATTTAGTGGCGAGAACGGCAGTAAGGGTCGCCTTAGACTCTTAGAGGTAGGTTTGGTAAGGACAGTTATACGTCAATCTTGAATGAGATCAGGTTTAGCTGGCGGGTCTCCGTAACCCATGAGTTCACGGGGATATAAGGGCTTTACAATTAGTGTTAGTAGTACACTCACTGCTAATTCCGGATAGATACTTTTCCATCAAGTTTATAAGCTCTATGAGGCTTACGCGATCTTCATAGACGGGTCAGAAATTGTGATAGTCACTTGTGCTGTTGTCTATATCTTGGGGACAGACATTCGTCCACAAGATGTGCCATTATTATTAGTAATATGGTGTTGAACAGAGCCAATCGTTCATGTGGTTGTAGGGAGGATTGTAGAGTATCGAAGTGTATGTAGATAAAAAAATGACTTAAGAAGATTCAAACTGTTACTGGATATGAATAGGCAGGTGCTTGGAGTCTCGATAGGTGCGTCGACTGGTCACTGCTCGTCCAGAGCGAAGACGAGCATTTGGGAAACATTTGGGTATGCGCGAGGATGTAGAGGAGCCAGAAACCATTGTTGCAATGCCAGAGGCTTAGGTGCCAGAGCAGACGTTTTCATGAAAGCATTAATGATATCGCGAAGTAGAAACTGGAAGATATAAGCAGCTTCATTATGGGAATTAAGTGGCTTAATGACAAATAATAGGCGTTTTCTCGGTACAAAGGGGGTTAAGCTACTAACGGGTACAAGTAGCAAGAAATCACAATGGATTCAATAGGGTCTCCGAGTGGATGTACGTTACATCACTACCCTTCCTAGCCCAACCTAAAGGTTTCGGCGTTATTTAGAATGAAATAAAAAAAATAAGAAATTAAAAATTGAAAAAATTTACCATTTTTATTACTGGATCACACCTCAAATGCATTATGGTATATTCTAGGAAAATCAATCGACAAATGACGATGTTATTCATAATAATAAAGAAGTTACTTGATTTTTGCCAAAAATTGCGATTATGTACAACAAAATAAATTTTCTTTAAATAACAAGGATCTAATGACTGATTCTGGTAGAAGGCACACAAAAAAAAATACACGTGTATCACCGATTTAAAAGTTTACTTCTGCGATTCATTTTAGGGGGAGCTGAATTCCCCATTTTTCCACATACTTTACTGGCTAATGATAGAATATTTTGTAGGCGTTACACAGAAAAAATTCTGCTTCATAGAACCAATGAAATTTCATTAGTTGTTTTCCATTAATCCAATGCAAATTTCACAAATCCAATTACAATTTCATAAATCCAATAAAAATTTCATTAATATTGTGAAAGCGTTTCATTGGTTGAATGACAATTTCATAAATCCAATTAAATGTTTCATCAACCAACGAAATTCTTTCACAATATTAATTAAACTTTTCATTGGATTTATGAAATTGTTATTCAACCAATCAAATTCTTTAACAATATTAATGAAAATGTCATTGGACTTATGAAATTGTCATTGGATTAAGGAACAAATGTAATGAAATTGTTTCATTGGTTGTATGAAAAAAAAATTCTTTCAGTGTACGTTTAAGGTATAAGATGTGTTTAGTAATTTTAATAAAAACACCACAATAAAACATTTTTATAGAAAATTTTAACTCATCGTGGTATACTTATTTTTGTCTCCAGCAGCGATGTAGCAGCGGGTTTAATTTTTCTATAAAAATATTTATTTATGTTTTACATAAAAGTGCTCTAAGCACGTCTTAAACCTTAAACGTAAGGTATACAAGATATCCTATGGCGAGTCACTAGAACTACATACATATGTACTATGTGCAAAATATTGAAAATAAGGTTAGAGCTAAATTGGAAACAGTCTTTTATAAATACTAATAATGTGGTGATTAAATGTAAACAGGAGTTTGTTAATCGTAGCTTAAATAAGACCTACAATTTTTAAAACAATAATAACTTATTTCCCATAACATTTTCTCTGCGTGTAAACATTCGTGATAGCCTAAGTTGTGCTGAATGCGTCTCGGTTGATGTTTGTTGACTTTTTTTCACACTCTCGCCTACATGTTCAATATTTTCAGATCTCCGCACTGTACGTGGTCTTGCGACATCAGGGAGTTAGTTTCCTTACTGAACCTTGTGGGCAAAAATTTACCAACAGTTGATCTATTGTTGGCACTGAAGGTGCAGTCCCCTCATCAAAATGCCGAAAATATATTATATGTACAGTGCTGGAAGATATAATAGGGACACATAAAATTTCCAGTATTTTCTTAAATATTTATATGATTTTGCATTATTAAAATTAAATATACATATTAAATTTTTAAGCATTCAATTTGTCCATGAAAAAACATCAAAAAACTTACAATCCTGCTGCATTTGGAAATTTATGTAATTCAAAAATATATACCTGAAAAAATAGGGACATTTTCTATACATATATAAGAACAAAATTGGTGTTTACTATTAAATGCTGATATTATTTCAGTATTTGCTAGAAGTTTCTCTTTGACTACTTGATGATACCGTCGCATCATTGAACTAACAATATTGGCGCAGATATCCGGAGAATTAGAGTACTAAGCTTACTGAATTGTATCCCACATAACCTGTCTATTTGTAAGTTTTTACGTTCCAACTTTTTATGCTTTAGAGCTACACAGAAGTGCTCTATGGGATTCGAGTGTGGTGATTGGGATTGCCACTCTATAAAACTTTAGCTCAAAAGACGTTATTGTGAAAAAAGAAATTTTCCCTATTATTTCTTTCATCACTGTATATGATGTATATTTATTTTATGTTAAACTTTAGCACTGACAACCAATACAAATTTTGTTATACATGTGAATACCTTAAGAAATATTCGTTCAACTCATTTATTATACGATTGTCTAAATCTAAATGAATTTTGCATCATAAAACCAATGAAACAATTCCATTATATTTGCTCATTAATCTAATGACTATTTCACAAATTCAATGAACATTTCATTAATATTGTTAAAAACTTTCATTGGTTGACACAATTTTATTCGATTTTTTCATTAATCCAATGACAACTTCACAACTCCAATGAAAATTTCATTAACATTGTCAAAGACTTTCATTGGTTGAAACAATTTTATTAAATTATTTCCTTAATCCAATGACAAACAACTTCACAAATCCAATGAAAATTTCAACAATATTGTGAAGGAATTTCGTTGGTTGAATTTTTATGCAGAATTTAATTAAAATTCAACCAACAGAATTCTTTCACAATATTAATGAACTCTTCATTGGATTTGTGAAATTGTTATTAGATTAATGAAAAAATATAATAAAATGCTTTCAAACAATGTAAATTTTTAACAATAGTAAGGAAATTTTCATTAATGAAAATAATCTAATGAAATTGTTTATTGGTCTTATGAAACAAAATTCTTTTTGTGTTATCTTATTAATTTTTTATTTAATATTTAAATAGGCATTTATCATCCCATGTTAGTCTCTATCCCAAAGGCCGAGGAACGTTTTAATGCTAATAAACCATTTCATTACATGTTGTGTAATACTCGTATTAATATGGGACAAGTTCTCTTTCAAGGAAATATTCAAAATTTATAAATGAAATTGCAATAACAGTTGTATTAAACATGGAAAAGTAAACAAAACTCCTTTTTATAAATATACGTATGTATGTGTGTAAGGTATTGTTTTAAATTATTTTTCAAGTTTGTACGTTAGAGATACGTCTGAGAGACGTATGCTTTTAAATATACTGTCAAGAATATTAGAAAAAGGAAAACTAATATAAAATATATTAAGATCACATATATTTATTCAGTTTGTTTATGCTCAGAATAGTTTTTGAATAAAAATGTATAATAAGAAAAAAATTAACAATAAAGTTCAATAAGCATTTAAAAATAGCTATAAAATAAAAGGTCTTGTCCAGTAGACTCAAAATCAATTCTAAGAACTGAAAAACTCAATATTTTTAAACATTATTTAAATATTTATATATAATTTAATACATATATGAAAACCAGAATTGTTTCAGCATTACATGCAAGTGTTGCAAACTTAATTTTTGTGATCGCCATGTATATGTGTCTGATATTTGACAAGTAACATTTTTCACATTCGCCGAATTTTTGATGAGCAGAAACTATAATATATTTTAGTTTTAGGTAGGATTTGATCTGCACTACAATTAATAGTTGTCGTATTAGACATGAAAATTCAAAATATTGTACGTAAAAATTCCTACCTTGCACACTTTACGAAATTATTTCGACAAGAAAAAAAATATTAAAACACGAAACCGAATAATTTTTAGGAAGGTTTAGCTGCCGCTGGAACTATTTTCATTGAGGAGAATCCAAGAGCATTTTGGCCCTTCATCAAGTTTAGCCTGCTGCTACTTTTGAAGTACGTTGGGACATCTTTATTAGCCAGCTAAAAGTCGTAGTAGTTTAATTATTTGTTTATTGGGGTGCTTTTTGACAGGGAGGTGTATTTCCATTTACCTCGTCAATTTGTATAGTCTCATCTTGAACATCTTTTTGAACATCGTCCGCTAAGACTTCACTCAATAATTCAGTCAAATTTTTGGTCGAAATTGAGTCAACTATAATGTCTTGCGGTAAACCAGGAACTCTGTGATACTCAAACTTCGTTTACTTGTCATTATTAATACAAATTTGTATGCAAAAGTTTGTAGGAATAATTAAATATATGAAAGAAAGTGCTAATATAATGAACTCTAAAAGTTACAAAAAAGATAACCATACGTCTGAAGGACGTATGATTTGTCAATTTCTCAGAACAAAATCCATACAGACCAAAATAATAACCAACAGTGACAAGGTACTGATAAGAACCGAGAATACTGAGTATAAGAATTTTCTATCACAACAATCAAAAAAGAAAGAGTCAAAAACTTTAAAGTTATACGTCTGGCAGACGTGATGTTTTTTTCAAAAATGGCAACACTTTCGCACCCCATAACTCGACAAATAAAGATCATACAATACAAGCGGACATAGTTACACATATTCTCTGAATATTTCAGGTCCTTACCTCTTACAGTTCAAGAGAAAGAAGCCTGTGACAGGCAGATAGACAGACAGACAGACATTCAGACGGACAACCTAACGACTTCCTTTTCACCTTTGGTGTGTGGAACCTTAAAACGAATTTTTACATTCGATTGTTGGACATGGTACAGCCGACATACATATCTAAAGTTTGAATTCAAAATTATGAAAGTTTGCAAATATTTTGATTACATAAAATGTTATGCCAGGGATATAAAAAGGACTTCAACAGATATATGTGTGTATATATATATATGTATGTATGTATGTTGCCTCAAAAATATCTCCCAATAGCCAACATGAAATTATCATTCTCAAAACTGAAAAAATATTCCGACTTTGGTTAAAAATCTTCAAAACTATAAACACTGGTGAATTTTTATTTTATTCCTTTAGTCCAGTGGTGGCCATTCTCTCAATTTCCTATACTCGCGAGTATAGGCTGTTTTTTTTTTGCCATCAACACACGTACACTGTGTGTGAGACACACAACCTATCTATTTAGCCGCGAAGCACATACACAAACAAAGAATAAGATAGTGTATGTATGGCCAACACTGCTCTAGTCGCTCTCAAGGTAGATTGAACAGGTATCACTACGAGATCTGTTGTTTTTGTAAGTTTGTGAATGTGTGCGTCACACAGACAATAGATTTTGACACATCTCTGGTATGTTTCTATCAACAACGGGCATGTGTTAGTAAATTTTAGGGAGCTTATGAATGTGTGCAACACACAGACAATAGATTTGACTTATTTCTGGTGTGTTTCTACCAACAAAATACATATGTTTTTTGGTGTTGTATTTGTTGTCGTCGTGGTGGTACCTACATTATTGTATCATAGTCGCTCTCGAGTTGTTGGACGCGAGCTCTTTGGAACTATTTTCGGTATTATTTTTTTTTGTTTAGAATGAATAACCATTTTATTATATTGTCAATTTATAGGCATGCAGATGTATGCTTGCTCTCGCTCTGCAAACCCCATTTTGTGCAAAATTTTCATGGTGAATAGACCATTTTATTACACAATAAAGAACAAAATGAATGTGGTGTTGTTTCAAGGAAATATAAAAACAAATTTTATAAGTAAGTTTCTAGAAAAAAGATCCATGAAGATTAAAAAATAAATAAATTATCAACATTTAGGGTTAGCAGAAGCGAATCCTGGCATGGACGTGGCAATTAGTAACGAAATTTTGAAGGCCTTGGAATACCGGAAGCGTTGGCTTATCGAAGATAAAAAACAAAGGAATGCATAAAATATATTAAAGGCTCTTTCAGACTATAATACAAGTATTAATACTTTTGAAGAAAATACCTCCCTGATATAATTAGTGTTTGACATTTTTTAAAAAACAATAACAATTATCCTTTCACAGTTTCATTTTCCTGAAAAGTATTAATACTTGTATTATAGTCTGAAACGGCCTTAAGCAACATTTAGTAATTTAAAAACAAAATATATTTCTTATGGGAAAAACTGATTTTTATATACATACATATTTTTTATATATTCCTCGCAGTATAAACTTTGATTGTTTTATAATATAAAAGGTTATACTTCTGATATTTAAAGAAGTTAAAAGTTGAACATTCACAATCCATTTTTTTAGATACACTCTAAAAATCTAATTTTCATGATATAGGTACAGCAAAAGTTATTTTAGCTTAAGTGTATTTTGCCTTGAAACTTGATTATGCCCAGCAAAAACTTTGGTTACTGGTAGGCAAAAAAGTATATGAGGATTTAAGTTGTAACTACGAGTACATACAATTTCATTCGCTAACTACTTATTTTTGTTTGAGAAGTCGAAAAAAATAAGGGGTACCCCTTACAAATGTATTTACATTGTCACACCAATTAACTAATTATTATTTTGCGTAATTGAAGCTAAAAAATAAGTAGTCAAATAAACAATTTAAAATTAAAAAACAATTCTATACACATTAGCGGAGTTCGATGCAAATGATCTTGCGAAAGTGGAAATGCGAAATATCGTAGAAAGAAAGAGTAAAAAATTTAAAAGTTATACGTCTGGCAGACGTACCTTATCTATCCAGGGTTAAACATCAATATTGCATACTATTAACCGGGAGGTCGTAGGTTAAGCCGATAAAGGCTTAAGCAGTATGTGTATTCGTTAAAAAAAATTGCTATAAATGATGAAACAGAACTGGGTCGAGACGAGTTTTTTCATATAAATCAGGAACCGGCAAACATATACTAATACATTTTGCTTGTATGGGTTTTATTTTGGAACTCTCGCTCTTACATAATTTTTGTTAGTGTATATCAAGCAATAGCAAGAAACAAGCGATAACAAAAGCTGCTTGTTTGAATGTTCATGCCATAGAAAACATAAAAGCCTTACTCTTGGCAAATAACTGTCAGAAACCTAAGTCGGTTGTCAAAAAAAACCTACCCAGCAGCTAAAGTTACAACTAGTAACGCTTTGGGACAGTCATATTACTAGTTGTAATGATAATAGTCAAAAAACGACAGTCATATTACTAGTTGTAACAAGACTAGTAACGTTACTGGTCAAAAAAGTACAATCATTTTACTAGTTGTATCGACACTAGTAACGATACTAGCCAAAAAAGGACAATTATATTTCTAGTTGTATCGAGACTAGTAACGATACTAGCCAAAAAGGGAAAAAAATTTTCAGGTAACGATTTTATATAAAAAATATTTTTAGCTATTAAAAAAATAAGTAGAATATGGCTCAGTGGGCAGAGTACTTGCCTTAAAGTATGAGGAATGTGTGTTCGTTCGTACCCCGGTTGAGCCATAGTTTTTTTAAGAGTTACAAAACTCTTAATAAAAAAAACTAGTAAACGCACTAGTTTACTATAACTAGGACTCAAACAGGGATATAACTGTATACTAGTTGGTCTCCTATGACAATCTAATGTTAAAATCGGTAGTTCGATATATGAGAAAAGGATAGATAGGCAACTAGTCTGAAGCAAAAAGCGACTAGCATAGTTCCAACTGTATACCAGTTACTTTGTCTGCAGGGCCCAGCAGCTAAAGTTACAACTAGTAACGCTTTGGGACAGTCATATTACTAGTTGTAATGGCAGTAGTCCAAAAACGCCAGTCATATTACTAGTTGTAACAAGAGTAGTAACGTTACTGGTCAAAAAAGAACAATCATATTACTAGTTGTATCGAGACTAGTAACGATACTAGTCAAAAAGTTGCAACATTTTCAGGTATACGATTTTATATAAAACAAATTGTTAGCTATTAAAACAATAAGTAGAATGTGGCTCAGTGGGTAGAGTACTTGCCTTAAAGTACGAAGAATGCGTGCTCGTACCCCGGTTGAGCCAAAGTTTTTTTAAGAGTTACAAAACTCTTAATAAAAAAACTAGTAAGCGCACTAGTTTACAATAACTAGGATTCCAACTGGGAGATAACTGTACACAAATGAACTAGTTGGTACCCTATGACAACCCAATGTTAAAATCGATAGTTCGATATATGAAAAAAGGATAGATAGGCAACTAGTCTGAAGCAAAAAGCAACTAGTATAGTTCCAACTACAAACCAGTTACTTTGTCTGCAGGGTAAGTCTAAGAATGTATTAGTATAACGTTTTGTATTAGTATTGGTTTAAATAAAAATTTCACCACACCACTAAAACCATACATATTTGTACATATAGTACAAATTTTTAGGTATTACAATTAATTTTTCATTAAATAATGAAAATATGAATTTGGAATCCTTTTTAATAATTTGAGCTCAAAAAATATTGATTTACTAAACATTTTTTCCAATTTTTCTATTTGCTACTAAAGAATTGTATCTCAAATATTAACAAAAATGCAATGATGCCGAATGAAAAAAAATTGGTTCAAAACATCGATAAATTTCCTTTAGTGCAAAGATGTTCAGCCCATACCGGGTTAGATTAATAATTTTTTTTCTAAAATTAATATGAAATGATTTTACATTGGTATTTTTTTCTGTGTACACATAAAACACTTTTGTGCAACATTTTAACACTCTAGAATAGAATAGGGAAAATATCTGGTCCAAAGACCGGCACTGCAACACCTAGTGGATCTTTTGTGCCATTTTAACACTCTAACCCTTTGTTGTATTGGTTTTTTTCCCCGTTATCTTAAAAAACGGGCGAAAATCTTCCGTTCGGCGACAATATAGCAGAAGGAAATATTCTACAAAAATATTTGCCATAAAATTCTACTAAAGCTTTTTAAAGACAACTAAGCTTCAGACATAACTTGGACGCTAGAAATCATTCAGAACTTAAAATGTGTGTTAAGAGTTAATTTCGTACTTATTCACAAGAAGCAACTCGGCATAGGAAATATTGTAAGACTTTTTTTTAAAGAGAGGGAACACAATCATTCAATGAATGCCTATCAGTTAATTAATTAATGTGTTACTTTCTTTGAGAAAGCGATAGTGTAGAGAGAACAGGTGGTGAAGTGGAAGCGAGATAGCTTAATTAATTTACAAATCTGCTATTGCGGGTTTTTTTTTTGTAGAGCAGTGTTGCAAGCCCCTCTGATGTCAAGTAGAGGCATTGAGTTTTATTAGTTCTTTTACTTCGCCGACGGTTCTGCTACAATACCGGCGAAAGAGGGTGCTGTAAAATATGTTAGTATTAATCGCTGCTGGTACTGCCAAAGTGATCAGTGCTATGCCTTCATCACTTTAACAGTTCAACAACAACCAACACAATAACACGCCAATGCACATGAGAAAAATGCATGATGTTGTTGGCTTGCCGGAAACTAGTCTTGAACTCAAGGGTTTGTAAAAGTTTCGGTGACGATAATAATGTATGTATTGTAAAAAAAATAATTGGGTTTGACGTGCATATTAAAGAAAAATTTTCATAAAAATTTTGGCTAAAGTACACTAAAAAAACAAATTATTTTTTTTTAAAATACGGCCCTTAGTCTGTAAGCACTAATCCTTAAATAAATAATTATTTAAGCTACAACAATCAAGTGTATACAAGTTAACGCCCCAATTTAACTACGAAGCAAAAACTTTCGTCATTTTTGTAATCGGTAGTACTTTATTAATGGGCTACAAAGTAATGAGTGGTCCTTATTTATCTTATTACTATGCTTTCAATTAGAACTACTACTTACTTTTTAATAGAATTAATACATACTTTTCTCATTATCCGAAGATAATTATAATTTGTTATTATGTGTTAATAAAATAAGTAGACAACCACCTTTTGAGTCAACAAGTGTTTGTATAGGAAACCTAATTTTTGTCGCTAACTATCTTCCACTTTACTGTTGAGTTGTAATAATGGCCCTTAAACTTATAAGTCAAAAATAGCTGAGTGAGTAAAGTACTTGTCTTCAAATCTGCACGAGCAGCACAGTTTCGTATCCCAGCTGGGTCAAAAAAATTATAAAATTTAAAAAATATAAACAAAATATAATGTGTAGAAATAACTATTTTTTAATTTTAATTTGTTTATTTGACTACATATTTTTTAGCTTCAAATAAGCCAAATAATAATTAGTTAATTGATCTGACAATTGCTATATTCACAACCTGTTGTAAGTGTTGTAGATCGTAAAAATGTTGTTGGTAATTTCCATATAAACATGTTTCTAAGCAAATGTTTATTTGGAAATTACCAACAACAGTTATACGATCTACAACACATACAACAGGTTGTGAATTGGCCAAATGTAAATACATTTGTAAGGGGTACCCCTTATTTTTTGGACTTCTCGAACAAAAATTTATAGTTATCCAGTCAAATTGTAAGTAAGTTACGACTTAAATTATCATATACTTTTTTGCCTACCAGTAAGCAAAGCTTTTGCTGGTTAACTAAGAAGTAAACGCCTTAATTTAATTAAATAATACCTTAACTTTAAATACAATAAAATTGTATTGCGAAATAATGTTGCAACTCAGTAGAGTGTATGTCTGCGCGCGTTACAATATGATCCTCACTTAAAATTATTTATTGTAAAACTGTAAACCAAGCGTTTTCTTACAATATTAATATGCACTTTTTTTTATTATAATAGAAAGCCAGAATTGCTTGCTAAAGTGGCTGCTAGACAAGCCAATATTTAGGCTTCAATATATATGTTTGTGTGCGTTTCTTATGAAAATTAAAAAGCATTTTGATATTCTTCAATATTTCCCCTCCGTTCATGTGTATAAATTTTTTGTAAACAAACGCACACAAACACATAAATTGAAGCTGAATATTGGCTTGTCTAGCAGCCACTTAAAATTCAATTCAATTATAGGCGTGGAAGAATAAACAACATTTTAGTTTAAACATTAAAGCTTGTTCTTTTATTTTGTCGTGTGAGTCCACATCCAGTCAGGCCTCTTGGGCGTCCTTGTTTAACTTGCATTTGACAGCTTTGGATCACATAATAGCTGCGACTTCAACACCATTTTCTATAGATATACTTTGGTTGTAAGTATATTGTAACTTTACAGCATACTTCTGCAAGATATGGCAAGTATTATATATAATATGTATTGATAAACTTTTTTTATGTATTTTTAAAATGGGCTAGCATGTACAATTTGGTATAATATCATGTCTGTATGGGGAATTATAAGTGAATTTTAAATTTTTTATTAACAGAAATTTATCATAAATAATATTATATTCCTTCCAGTGTTGCGCATATCTCCTGTAAGCCATGTTAGACGGAAACGCTTTAATGCCAATCATCAGTTTATTTATATTATTAAGAGCAAACAAAATTTGTCGTATTTCTTTGGTCGTTTTATGCAATAAAATTTCATTAGAAAACTAAAACCAAAAATATTTAAAAAAGCACAAAAAGAAAAATAAAATTATGTATAAAAAAAACTAAAAATTTAAAATGATAAAAAGTTGGTGTAAAAATTATTTATTTTAATAGTAAGTACAAGTTGTTTTTTTTAATATATATGTATATAAATATATATGTATATCATTCATTAACATTCTATAATTCATCATATAATCTTTGTACACAATGTGCTATTATTCTATAAGTTTGTTTTCGCCCCTGAATAAATTAATGCAGTCAGTCAAAAAATCTGTAAGACTATAGAAAAATTAAGGATACAGTGGTGTAAAGTAGAAAAAAATGGTAATAAATATGGAACTTCTAAACTACTCAACGCTTTCTTTTTATTTAAAAAGTATGTCTTCAAGTTGTTTGTCATTCGTGACTTTTATTTTTAATATTAAATAATATTCTTAAATAAATGAATAAAATGATGAGACATATATATTAATTAAAACTTTATGATTAATAGTGGCAATGCGAAAAAAGTTACTAAAAACATGTGATATTGAAATGTTTATAGAAACATGTGTATCATAAGCTTCGTCAATTTGCTAAGAATTTGTCATTTGTTACTTGAATTTACTCCAAAAATTCAGGCCACAATTTTTCGAAAAGAGCAAATTGAGTCGTAAATAATCAGATCATTTGCTTAAAATTTTATTATGAAGAAAAAGAAGCATGTAAAAATATTGTAATTTAGAGCTTGTCTATTTGTATGGATTTTTTTGTGGTAGTTTCTAATATATTATTTCGGCGTTATTGCTATTGTTGTGGGTTTTAAAGGAGAAGAAAACTTAATTAACCAGTAGCGGGATTCTGTAACTTTTAACGATCCGACAATCGTAACATTTATCGACATACTTAGTCGCTTGAAGTAACGATAGTGTAATTTTATTCGATATCATGTAGCATCTCTGTTAGAAAAAAACAAAAAGCGCAAAGAGGAATGAAAAAAAAACAAATGAATTTGTCCATGCCAAACAGTGTACAGACAATTTTTTTCATTATTTTATTCATTTTATGTTAAAAAAATGTTTAAATAATAGAAATATTGTTGTTTATACATAAAAGTGTTTATATGTTTCAATATTTTTGTAGAACCATTAACCGACAGCGAGTATCATTATAAATGTTACTGAATAACAATTTCGATAAATTTTCGTTATATATATTTTAACGATGCGATCATCGTAATAAAAGTTACAGAATCGCACTACAGAGCAGAGATCCAAAAACGTTACAAAGAAAAATAAAGAAAAGAGAGAAAAGCAATTATTCTTAAAACATTTTATTTGATTTAACAATTCTTGAGCATTCAGTTAAAGGTGTTCTAAGCAATTAAACCGAGGTGAAATAATATAAACATGGTTGTTTCATTCATTACATATTTTAAAATAATTAAGTTCATAAATATATATAAAATTATTTTCTTTTTCGTATGATGTTAAATGAACTTTAACCACATACAAACGCCCAATTGCTTGAAATGTGTTACGTTTTCTATATACTACGCCCATATTGCCACATAAGCTTTCAAATAGCAAGTTGCGAAAACATCTCAAACGATCAACTATAGTAGTTTGTATACATACAGCGTTTTTGTCTTCAATTTAATACTATTACAACAAAGTCATGCCCCAAAAGCCAATAATCTCTTTTTTTACAGAAGTTGAATTGAAGTAAATACAAGTTATGGTTTGTATTGCTAAAAAAACAATATGTTAAGTGTTGCCAAAGTCACAGTTGGATTTTAAAAACAAAACTTAAAAATTACAAATAACTACTATATAAAACTTTATAATACATACATTTTTTTAATAAATAAAAAAAAATTCACAAAGGCAAAAGCTCTTGGCTTTTTTGGAATCAGTTGTACTCTTTTAATGGGCTACATAGTAATGAGTGGTACTTATTTATCCTATTACTATACTCCAAATTAGAACTATTACTTAGTAATTAATAAATTTAGTACTTATTTATCTTATTACTTCAAAGTAGTAATAATCAGTTCTGCTGTTTAGATAAAATAAGTATAAAAACCCATTTTAAGTTAACATGTGTTTGTATATGAAAACTAATATTTGGCTATTAAATCAATAATAGCTAAGCTAGTAAAGTTCTTGTCTTCAAATTTTAAAGAGCAAAGGTTCGTGTCCCAGCTGGGTCAAAAAAAAAAACAACAGATTGAAAAATATAAATATATAGAGTGTATAATTGTTTGTTTTTTAATTTTATTTTGTTTACTTTATTACTTATTTTTTGGCTTCAAGTAAGTCAAATAATAACTAGTTAATTGGTGTAACAATGTAAGTACATTTGTAAGGGGTACTTCTTAATTTTTGAATTTCTCAGACAAAACTATGTTGTTATCGATTAAATTATAATTAGTTACGATTTAAATCCTCATATAGTTTTTTTGCCTACTAGTAAGCAACGTGTTGGCAACGTGTCATAAGTAGGGCTCGGACTTTCATGCATATGCATATGCAGAGGTATTGACTAGTTAATTATGCGAATCAAAAAGTAGTTGGCATCGATTTGTAGTTGCATATTTTTGCACATATTGGTGGTAAGTGCATTTTTTAGCAATAAATGTATATTTGTGAAGTTATAAAACATTTTTTAATGCATATTTCTCAATTTTTGATAATAAATATTAAATAGGCCGATTATGGATGGCAACGGAGCCTCAGTTGAGTTGCCAGTTGCTGAAAATGATACTACTGATAGCAACTGACAGTTGCCAATTTCAGTTGGATTTAGTGCTTTTCTGGCAAGCATTAATATTCAGCTGGCGACTGGAAATGCAACTAAAGTTCGGTTGCATTAAATAATAGACCCAATTATGTTTGTTTTATGTTTTTTTTTTCTAATAATAATAAAAAATTAAAAACAAATATTTACATATAATTTTAGTTTTAGTACTTTTTTCGTAGGTAAATGCATATTTTTGAGCATAATTTTTAATTTTAGGTGCATTTGCTAAGCGCTTATAAATAATTTTTAGTTGCATGAAAGTCCGAGCCCTGGTAATAAGGTTTTAGCTTAAAACTTTTTTTTAGTTTTTTGGTTGCAAAATATCCTCAAAATCATTTTCCATAACTTGAAATAATTTATATGTGAAAGTATAAAGTTAGATAGGATAGTTACAGTGAAAAACACGGCAACATTGGCAGTGATTACCTCTATTTTATGGCAATATTTTGCTAGTTTGTATAAATATTGCTGAAAATCATTAATTTAAATCATAGTTTGGCTGTAAACAGTTAAAATCAATTATCTCTAAATAAGTTCAAATAAAAATTTAAGAAAAATAAGTATTAAAATGTATTTTATTTCTCATATTGCCATACTGGCAACTGTATTGATTGTATCAACTGCAAGAATTATTTATCACAAAGTTGAGGTTGGTCATGACTCTGCTGGGGCGGCGAAAGCTTATCACTTTTCTATTATAACTGAACATAAGGTCCCTACTCACAAGAAACATGAATATTTTAAAAATCATGATTATCGGCCTATACAAAATTTAGACACAATAATGGATGGACGAAAGTACTCGAATAATAATATATTGGCCAATGTAACCATGTTCTAAAAATTTAATGCTAAATTGACCTAAAGAATAAATTAACAAATAACTGCTAAACTACTTTTATTTTTCATGGATATATTGAAAATTGCGACTTCTTTCGCTTAAAATTCTATTTATTGTCTATAAATCTGTGGCAAAAAGGAATAAGTGCTTAAGACAAGTACTTTTTAAGTCAACATGTGATTGTATACGAAAACTAATTGACTTATAAGTCAACAATAGCTGAGTGAGTAAAGAACTTGTCTTCAAATCTGAGCGAGCACGGGTTCGTTTCCCAGCTGGGTAAAAAAAGAAACATAGTGTGAAAATATATATATAAAATATTTAAGTCGTCATATACTATTTCGCCTACCAGTCAGCAAATATTTTGCTGGGTATGATCATTTAATGAAAATCATTAATCATTAAAAAGGATTTTGCATAAAAACTATATTTAGATATCTTATTAAGGTGAATAATTCCGTTGCCATTGAGGATATAAGAAATGCTAGAACGACTTGAAGGTAAGTTTCCTTCAAAATTTTATGTACTTTTCGCAACGAAATTTCCATTACCACTTGCTAAGTTATGACAAAATGGAAAAACTTCTTGCAAAATCGCAAATTTTAGAACTTAACCTATAGATAGAATTTTAAATATCGACTGTTTTTGTAGAGAAAACCATCACACAGAAAAATTTCATAGTAAAATCGTCGAAAACGAGGTTAATTTAACATTTTTCAGTAATGATTTTGCTTCATAGGGTCTTCATGAAATTCAACATGATGTACAATAATCTTGAAAGAAAAAAAAACTATATTTCACGTGGATTTATTATTCCAGTACAGTTAAATCAAAATAAAGTTGATACTGAAATTATACGAAGAGTCATGTTGAATCAAAGTTATTTTAAGTTTAAACAACGTGAAGTTGATATTGAAATAACACAAAGAATCATGTTGAATTAAAGTTATATCAAGTTGAAACAACTTGAAGTTGATATTGAAACAACACGAAGAATCATTTTGAATTAAAACAATATCAAAAAAAATAAATTATATCAAGTTGACTTACGTCATGTGTATTAGCATAACCATCAGAAAAAGTTGGGTTGTAGTTAGCTGCCCCAGCCAAGAGTTGAACTCGTGATATGATTTCCAATCAAAATTGCGTCATGTTGATTTTACGTTCCTTTTTTCATGTGTGATGCAGAGGGCGAAGCCGATATAAAATGGTGGTCGGCGGCTGAGACCAAATATACTCGGCGGCGGCTTCTAGCCGGCTAAGAGCCGAAAAATGTTCGCCGCCGGCGGCTACCCAAATGTATCGGCTAACGGTCGGCTAACAGAGTATTTCTTGTTTACTTACATACAAGGCATATTTATAACAGGTATACTCGGGCCAAATATAAATAAACTTGCCTTTCTGGACGATTTACTGCCTTATTTATATAAAAAATTTTCATAAGAAATTTTCTTCATACGTTTCAAAAATAAATTAACTATTTTTAACATGCAAATACCCACTTTTTATATTAAAAAATCGGCTTAGCCGCTAGCCGATATTAGCCGCACTAATCGGCGGCGGCTAAGTGATTGTGAAAATCATCGGCGGCGGCTTTTAGCCGGCTATTAGCCGACCGGCTTCGCGTTCTGGTGTGATGACATATCAAAAATGTATCATGGAAAAAGTTGCATTTTGTTGCCAATACCAATAAAAACTGTTAACTTTCCATAATATAAAAATGTTACGTTACTGATTTCCCTCCGATTTTCGAGAAACGAGTTTTCATCAGATCTCGACGTTTTAACTAGGGATGTAACGATACGCCGTTTTGCCGATCCGATACCGATTCCGATACTTAAAAATAAATATCGCCGATACCGATTCCGATACCGATACGAATATTGAAATTGAGTTCAAGTTTGGATTAACAAAACTCAAGAAGGGCAATTTTTTATTATACAAAATTACAGTGTAAGAGATTATTAATATTTAAAATTTATATTAATCCAGTATATAAAATTGGAAGTAATTTTAAGGAACTACATTTTCATTGCTTCCAAAGAATCTATATTAAAAATATGCAGATAATTAGTAGAAAAGCAAGTACAAATTTATAATTCCTTATAATTTTAAAAAATACTCGCCATGCTTTTTAAAAAATCGATTTTTAAAGGACATTTAACAACTATTATTCTTCTAAATAACTTAATTAATTAATTAATTAATTATTAAAAGTCTTCTAAAAGTTTATATTTATTCACTTAAATTTACATGAAAACAGTTTGGTGTTTAAATTCGCATAAAAAGAACAAGTTCTGAAAATGGGTAATTTTTCATCCTTTTTTGAGGAATCATTATAGAACACCGAAAAAGATATTTGTCCTAACATCGCTTCAAATTCGGTATTGGTAATCGAAAAAGAGAACTTCTTGCAATGACAAGCAAATGTGAAACTAATTAGAAATTATCCAAATTTACAATATTTCCGGATCGCGAATTCTACATTTTCATGACTTCTTTGGAGTGTCTTTTTTGATGGGAATAAGATTTAAAAAACAACGAATTGAATTTGAGTTCATGGTAAAATTAACAATAAATAAATTATTGTTTTTGCAAAATAACAGCGTAAAATATTATTAATTTTTAAAATTGATATTAATAAGATTTAAAAAATAACGAAATGAATTTAGTTCTTGGTAGAATTAACAAAAAATAAATAATTTGTCCAAAAAAAAAACTTAAACATTTTTTTAAAGTATCGTCGTATCGACAGTAAAATATCGCCGATACCGATGTATCGGAAAATCTGAAATATCGCCGATATATCGGTATCGGTATCGGTATTCGTTACATCCCTAGTTTTAACGTCCTAGGAAGCTGTTATAAAATTATTTAAAATCAATACTATTAATAGCACTATGTGACAAATAATGACTTTCCGCAAAACACACGGACTGGACAGGACAGGTTTGATTGTGCACAGAAAAAAACTAGTTTCGTTTTTGATAACAAAAATCCGGTATTCAATTCATTATTTTGCTAGTTTCCTGTGGTAAAGAATTCCTCTATGTTGATAACAAAAACTGTAAAAAAGCTATAAATTTGTTAATTAATAGTCGAAATATTTGAATGAAAAAAACATTTAATCAATAACCTATAGTTTTTCCAATAAATTTTATTAGAAATTTAACTACGTTTTTTGTCAAAAGTTAGGGAATTTTTTTATGAAAAATTTATTTAAAATTTACTATTTACTAATATATATATATATATATATATATATATATATATATATATATATATATATATATATATATATATATATATATATATATATATATATATATATATATATATATATATATATATATATATATATATATATATATATATATATATATATATATATATATATATATATATATATATATATATATATATATATATATATATATATATATATATATATATATATATATATATATATATATATATATATATATATATATATATATATATATATATATATATATATATATATATATATATATATATATATATATATATATATATATATATATATATATATATATATATATATATATATGTATATAGATTTAAAAAAAATGTTGACATTGCTGGGATACGAGCCCGGGCTCCTCGGACATAAAGTATGCTCCCTACAGCTGGACCATATTCCAGTTTTTTTATGAGATAAATCTTGTTTTAAAGTATGTATTTGATTCAACGGTTATGTTTATTAAATATTTGCTATTTTTCAATAATTTTTTTTTTATCAAACACTTGTTATTGGGTGATTTTTAAAATGCACGGTATTTATAAATATTGTATTAAGTTAATGACAAATGTTATTAAAATTAGTCTTTTTTCGAAAACATAATTTTATGGAACATAATTACACTGTACAACGGTTCGAAAATCCGTAGGGTTTCATGACGTTTTTTACATATGTTTTCGCGATCGCTGAATCCGAATCTGAAGTTATTTTTTTCGGGTTACGTCAGATTTTTGTGCTACAGAGGGGGCAAGTCCTAACCCACCACTGTCGGCTAGGGTTAATATACATGACCAACCCCATTACTTATTCAAGAGAAACATTTTTTCCTTAGCATTTTTTTTTTGAAAAAATATAAAAAACAATTATTTTATTCACTGTTTTCAGCATAACTTGGGCACTCCAACTGTTTCACTAACAATAAAACAACAAAGGAAAAAAACAGTAAATACTACAATCAGCAATATAAGAAATGTAAAAATAACAATGAAAATAATAGAAAAATTCAAGTTACAAAGTAGTTTTTATGGGCTACTTAGGGTGGCTAGATAAATTCAGACTGTATTGATATATTTACAAAAGTTGCTTAACTTTACCGTAGCTATAACTTTCCCAAATATTGTTAGCCAAAAATTAGGAGTCTCTGTAAGTTATTCTGAAAACAGTAAAAAAAATTTGTGTTCCTTTAATTTTTCAAAAAAAAGTGGTCGAATAAATTATAATCGTTTTTTGACGAATATCGATTATTTACGATAATTTGGACTGTATGTTATGGATATACAGCAAAAGAAATTTTAGCTTACGTGCATTTAAAAAATAGCTTACTAACGATAACAATTACTAGTTTTAAAATAATTTTATTAAATTAACTGACTTAAGCCCCAGAAATATGCGTCGTCTTATAGGTAATTTATTAAAACTATTAATATTATATTCCTATGCAGCCAATATTAAGGCTCTAATTCGATTTAAGCCAAGGATAATTAAACAATATATCTCCTGTAAAATTTATTTTTGGCGGTTAAGCACGATATGGCAAGTCTGTTGGGATGCAACCTAAGTGCCCAAACTTTGCGGATTTAGTTCGCTTTGAATTAAGTACCCAATTGTAGAAGAGAGCATGGCCGCCAAAAATTTAACTTAAAGTGAACTAAGTCCCCAAAAATCGTTGTTGTAGCCCTCTATATAAAACTTTGGGGACTTGTTCATTTCTGGTTTGGGGACTTTGTTCATTGAATACATACTGACTACCTGGACGGACAATATAAACTAAATCCCCAAAGTTTGGGGACCTACTTCATGGTCCCCAATGGAATAAAATTAAACCCCGAACAAAATTAAGCCGAGTCCCCAACAAAAACGTTGTTTTTAATAATGACCAAACATCCTGTCAATAAATAACGTTACTTCTGACTTCTTTTACTTCTTTTCTAAAAAAAAACAAAAAAGTTGAATGCGTGAAAAAAGTCTTTTCCAAATGCCACTAACAAAAATTTGTTTAAATCCAAATTTAGAATATATAATGTATATATATTTATACTTGCATATACGATTATATACATAGTCCTTTACTAGAAAATCCATATTCATTCGTATGTAATTTTAATATACTTACATCGTTATGTAATCGGATCGCTAGTTTCAAAGATACAGATTTATTAAAATTTTTTTTTTAATTGGAGCCACTGTGCACTGGCTGGACTTATTATTAGCATTTTTAGATTTAAGATTTGAATATTTATTTTTAGTTCAATTTACAATTGAAGATTAAATAAATAGTTTAACCGTTATAAAATAAATACTATGTCAAAAAATATCATTTAAAAATTTTAAAATATTTACTTACATTTTTCTGCAAATAACATTAATTTTTAACTTAATGAAAATTACTAAGCTTTTATTTTCGGCTCAATTTCTTATTCGAATTATATACTTCCAAAATAGAAGGCCTTCGACCAAAAAGACACATGCTATAAATATATTTAGAGATATAAATTAAAACAAAGTACGTGTCAAGTATATCTACGAATAGTTAAAAATTTTAAACAAACACAAGTGCGTTGCATTGTTCGTATCTGATGACGTTAGTAGGCAGCAACGCAAAGTTTATGTTAACATTTGAAGTTTTAAGGTGGATTCATCCATTGTTTCCGAACAAAATTTTTGTCCGGACAAAATTTCTTTTACTGAGAGTGTTTTGCAAGACGATTCACCCATTTCGAACAATTTGTCTGGAAAATCAAAGCTACCATATGTTATATGTAAATAACAAATAAACATCTCCCACAAAATTGTGTAGCAATTGGATAAAATACTAGTGTTTATGTTATTAACTATTAAACTAAATACTATGATATTACTTGTAGGGCACATTTATAGAAATAAAACAAAAAATGAATGAATTGCTATAAAAACATTCTTTGATGTGGCAGGCAACTCAGTTCCTCTTTGTCCGGACAAAAATTAAAATTAAACCAATTCAAGCTGAGAGTGTTCCGAACAAAATTATTTCTCTTCTTTTCTCTCTCTCTCACAAAGAGAGACGTCAAACTACATGTAAAAAAAATTTTGTGCGGACAAAAATTTTGTTCGGAAACAATGGGTGAATCCAGCTTTAGCAAAAGAAAAGAAAGGCATGGATCCAGCATGTGGTTGGGGGGTGGTGTAGGAACTTTTAATTGAAACATACTTGAAGCATATTCGCAAAACATCTTTGAGAAACTCAAAGTACCCGCATCGGCGAATTTAAGCTTATTCAAGTACATTCACCGTGACACGAAAATCTTCAACAATATTCATAGAAAACAACGAAATTTTAGATGATCATGTCGCAATTTTAATTGCATATCATATTCAATTTATGAGAAGTAATTTGTTGTTTAAGTGTGTTTGTGTTTATTTGCTATGTATGTATTTGCCGCCATTGACTGTGTTGCTCAAGGTGCCCCTGTGGCTGAGTGGTAGCGATGCTACACTGTCAGTCCAGAGTTCGTGGGTTCGATTACCGCCATCATCCCTGGGTGTTTTCCGCAGACAAGCTAATCGCTTCGCGGGTTGTGCTTGGTTAAAAAAAAAGTTGTGTGACTTGTTGTTGTTTTGTTGTTGTTGTTATTTATTATTATATAGCCGACAAATAGCCGAAAAACATCGTATTACCATTAGGATTGCCATTATTTAATATTAATTTTGAACGCAAAATTATTAATCTAACCTTAAATCTCTTTGATTTAATATTTTTCAATGCTAATAAAACTTTGTTATAAACATTACATTTAATTTTCAATCAATTTTATATTAAATAATAAATTAAATCAAGTTGAATTAAAATGAAGTTCCCTTTACATACGATGGTATTTATTGACAATCTATAATTTATAAAATTTATAAAACAAATTTATGTATGAAAATTTGTATTATTAATCTGTTATAATTCAGAAATATTTTTTTATGAATTAAGGCATTAGTGTGTATCTACAGTAAAGTTTGAAGCTGTTATAGCTGCAGTGGTTAGAGGGTTGATTACCAACCAAGTGGCCCGAGCTCAAATCTTGGCTGGGGCAACCAACTACAACACAAATTTTTCTGATGCCTATGCTAACTTACATCACGTAAGTAAAATAATTTATAAAATAGCTATATTAAAGTCATATTGTTTCATATAACTTTAAGTCAACATGGTTCTTCGTGTTGTTTAAACTTAATATAATTTTGATTCAACATGATTCTTCGTGTTGTTTCAATACCAAATTTACGTTGTTTCAACTTAAATAACTTTGTAATTATTTTATGTAATTTTATTTTTTGAACTGAATAGTTGGTTATAAGTCTGATATTTATTATTTTGGCTTTTTAGTTCAATATTTGAATTAGTGTATTCATGGAATTCATGTATGGAATATTCAAATCAGATTAGCAGAACGGATCAGTACTATTGATTTCGATAGGCCGATCCAAGGATTCCCAAAAACTGGGACGAAAATCTCACCGAAATCGCAGAAGTTCCGCGGAACTTCCAAAGAAAACAATGGCAGCACCGAAAGCCCCGAAAATACCAAAGAGGTAACACTGAGTTTTTAAGGAATTTAATTTTCGCGCCATCCTGTTGCCTTCGTTTTGTATTTTCGTTACCATTATCCGTTACCAGTATTCGTTTCACGTATCTGTTATACGTATTTGTTACATGTATTCGTAACAAGTAATTTTTCATATTAAAATTTTTTTACCATCTAGCAAAGAAAGCATTGATAGGAAACTTCCTACGATTTCCAACTATCGAATATAAAAATATCAGTTTTTGGACTCCTCACCGTACTGGGTAGGATACATCTAGTTGAAAAATACTGAATTTCTCATATAGTAGATAAACTCAATAAGAAAATTTTCAAAGCTTCTATTTTGAGGAATGCGCTTATCTTCAGTACTTAATTGACTGTACCGGCGTTATCGTAAAACAGCTTTATAATCAACATGAACACACTAAAAAAGTTTGGCAAATAAGGAAAAATGCTGTAATAAATTCACTTTAAAAAATATGCTTTTATAAGTAAAGTATGCGAATATATGCTACCAAAGGTGAAATATTGAAAAGTATGATCTAGAATATTACTACCACAATGTCTTTTTATATGATTTAATAAATTTTTGACTGTTGACATGCACTTGATTGTCTGGCGCCAATCTACGACAAATTTATCTACATAGTATGTTTGTATAAGAGCGCCATAATATAATATTTATTTTCAAAAATATATTATAAAAACATTTACGTAGAATTCATAATAAAAACTTTTGTGCAAAATATGTATGTATGTATATACATATGTATGTACATATATGCGCTGAATACACTACACAACAAAATATCACTTTTCTAATGCCTTCTGTAATGCTTGATTCAAACCTTTTAAAAAATTTACGTTTAACATGGAGTAGAAAATGTTTCATCAGTAAAATACATATTTTTCTGTTTCAGATACACGGAGAAAAAGAATATGGGATACAATTGACCTTGCAGTACACCCCAGGAGCTTCCCGCTAATTTCAAGCTCAATGCGCTGGAAAGAAAGTTCATAGATTTTTTATTTGATTTAACAAAACATTCAAAATTTGATAATTGACTTTTATTTAAAAAAACAATTGTTCAATTCACAAGCCCGTATTAACGTCGTATGTGTTGTGTAATCGTCTAATTATACAATATTGTATTGTTGTTGTTAGCAATTTTCATACAAAAGTGCGTTATAATTATACGATTGATTTTTATATGTTTTCCAAATGGTTGTATTGTCTGGAAATACTTTATTTGCTAGATTAATTTGTATACAAATATAAAGTATAGAATTGGAACCTGCTATAACAGCTTGTAGAAAGAAGAGTGGTTCAAAAAACTTCGCAAAATTAGGATTATTTGCAAAATCAAAAGTAAATAAATGCAAACATCGATATCAAGGCTTGAAATGGATTAAAAGTGAATCGAGCTCTAAAAATGACAAAAACTTAAAAAAAATAAAGCACATCGCGAAAATGACGAAAATTCGCGAAAAATTGCAATATTGGAAACTAGCTCCAAAATTGTAAGGAAAGTCAAACACTCGGGAAAAACGAATACATTATGAAAATTTGTAAAAACTTGCAAAAATTTTCAAGATTACAAAGTGCAATATTGATTAAAACCCCTTTAAAATTAAAGAAAGCCAGAAAATTAGGAAAATTACGCCTGTCGCGAAAAAAAGTGAAAATTCGCGAAAAAGTGCAAAATTTTAAACAAGCAATAGTTTTGATTAAAAATCGCTAAAACTGTGAGGAATGCAAAAAATTTGGTAAAAATCGCGTAAATAGCGAAAATTCGCAAAAAATTGCTAATAGCGGCATGATAACAAAGTCAAATATTGCCTAAAAATCGGCAAAACTGTAAGGAAACTGAAAACTTGCAAAAAGTCGCGTTTATCGCGAACTTTGCAAAAATTCGCGAAAATGTGCAAAAGCGGAAACAAGTCCTAAAATTGATTAGAAATCGCCAACACCATTAAAAACGAAAAATTCAGAAAAATCGCGAAACAAAATTGCCTATTAGCGAAAAATTGCTAAATGTATTAAATAAATCACTAAACCTGTAAGCAATAACAAAATTCGTTTTTTGTCATAGACTATTTACTGAAAATGAATTGACTACATTGCATTAACATTTAAAATACGACAAAATAACGATACAACAAATTTGTCTGTTCACAAGCACATAAGCAAGTGTCGTCTTTTTTTAAACGATAAGACATACGACTGAGCTTGTGAATTGAACAAATGTTTCAATATTGAACTCGTATTGCCTGATCAAGCAAATTCATATATTGTATATATATGCCCAATGCTGAAAGTACGAAAATAGCAAAGAGAAATATCAAAAACCCTCAACTTTTAATTCGTGACCGTTTTCTTACCCCGTTAGCTTCTCAAGACCTCACACCAACAAACTAAAAAGGGACGCCTTTAAAGGCAAGCGGAAAAGGCATAGTGTAAACTGACTATTAGCACCTTTTCAAAAAAACGCTGAATTGGGAGGTTTCTCGTTTTTTCTGTTAGCGCCTTTATTTAAAAACAGTGCAAAACGAAAAATAAAAATGCGAATATTTAAAAAACTGGACCTAGTTAACTCAAAGCAAGTTTGGTTTTTTTACGAGGGCATCTAGGTATATCAAAACTATTAAAGACCGTTTCAGACTAAAATACAAGTATTATTACTTGTGTGGAATATGAAAACCTGACATAATAAATTGTTGTTACTTTTTTTTTTAATTTTCAAACAACAATTAGATCAGAGAGGCATTTTCTTTATAAGTATTAATACTTGTAGTAAGGTCTGAAACGACCTTAAGCAGATTTATTGTTGATCAGTGTAATAAATAAAATCTTTAAGTACTATCTATGCTTAAACTAAATTTTGTCTAGTTTATTTTAAAACTTATTATTTAAATCTTCATGTATTAGTTTATAGAACTTAGCACTAATATCTAAATATCTCTCATCTTATCTACGGTGGTTTACGTAATACTTTGAGAAAAGCTGAATCATTTTTTATATATATATATCCGAAAACTCCATGTAGAGATTGAAAAAAAAATTATTCATTATTCTTTCGAATCGAATAAAAACGTTTGGCAATTATTCGAAAGAGTCATGAACTTTTACTCCGACGCAAATTAACAACTGAATGGTGTAACTACAGCAGCTTATTATTTTATCATTTTGCTTCAAGCGCATGCATGTTCATATAAAAAATTAAAACAAAAGTTGTATGCTCGAACGGTCAAAAACAGAGCTGGAAAATATTTTTAAAATTTACTTTTAACAGCCGCGGTTTGTGGATTGTAAGCCATATCCCTGAAATATTAATATTCTATTAGTTTTTAAGGTGAAGGTACATAGCATGCGTTAAATACGCTAATGCGTTACAGACTTCTGTCAAAAAAGTTGAAATAGTGTGTTTCAATAAGGCAAGATACAAAGCGAAGTTTGCGACGCGTGAAAGTTGAACATTCTTCAACTTTCACGCGTCGTATACAAAATGACAGGTAGTGCTGTCAGATTCATATGCTAAAATGTTTGTTTAATGGAAATAAATTATTAGAAATTAATTTTTTTATTAAAAAATGGATGAAAACTGCATTAAATACATAAAGAAAAATAAAACTTAAAGCCAAGACAAAATATAGCCGGCAAAGGCTTGAAATTGTATAAGCAGAAGAGCATCAAAAGCGTGGTGTGTAACTTGCCATTCTTAAAGCGTTAAAAGTTCGACAAGTAAGAAAAGCGTTGCCGCGTAACGCGTGGTATGTACCTCCACCTTTAGTGCCTAATATATGTAAGTGTCTATGGCCAACAAATCATTTGGAAACATACAATAAAAAAACCTTTGACAGATCGAGCCGCCACTGCGAAATATTCTAGCAACACAGGTTTTTTTAAATATACATATATGTATCGATTGTGAAAGATATTAAAGTGATTTTTTTGTTAATTTTTAGTGAACGAAAATAACATTGGCGCATATTCATAGTCAAAACGAGGTATACTTTAAGAGTTTAAAACCATTATTTTGTATGGCAATACTGGTTTTAAATTCCTAAACTATACTTTGTTTATGACTATGAATATGCGCCATTATGTTGAAAACCAACTGATGGCAAAGGAAATACTAATGGTAGATCAAGGCGAATTCATACAAGGTGATATCGTATGTACATGTTAACCTTCATATAAAAAAATTTTTTTTTTTAAATTGCTTACATTTTATTTTATATGGAGTTTGACATGTACGCGGTCCAGGCAATACGAGCAAAAAATAGTCAACTGCCGTTGTAGCGTCACCTGTATCTCAATTCACCTTGTGTTAGATCTTTTCTAATAGTCAAACAATTTGTTAATATCTTTCTCTGTAGACATTTTAAGTTAGCGGATCTTGGAAGTGCGAGAGTCGAGATGGCTGATAGCAGGAACATGACGAGCCTACACTGCCAGACGAATCGAAAGCTGTCATTTGATCCATTAGAGCCAACGAAAACATCATCCTAGACTGTGACGCCAATGGCAGACAAAAAAAAAGGACATAGAAACGAAATCAATGACTTTTCTAAATAGTTAAGTACACTCAAGACAAAAATCAAGCCATCCGTACATAAATCAAGCCATCCGTACATAAATCAAGCCAAAATGGCATCAAACACACATTAGAAAGGATTTCTTAAAGCAAGTACAGAATGTTTGATTCAAGAACGGATTTATCAAGCGCTAAATTCTTAATTTTAGCCATTTATAAAACCGGACAGGATTGATTTTAAGCCAACAAAAATGATTAGATTGAGAGAACTAGGCTTGATTAAAGGCAGAAATGGAATTGGTTTGTACTGGGACCTTGATGGACGTGGTCCATCTACCATGCACACAATAATTGTGCCTTAAATTAAGACTGATTTAAATTAAGACTGCAATGAGTGAACTAAGATTTTTCGGCTTGTGGGCCAGTTGAAACTATGCAGCTTATTAATTCTCTTTCAATACTGGAACAGTCTGGACTTAAAAATGTTTAGTATTTAAATTTTTATATTATATATTTTATTTACTTGTTTCTTTCTACCTACTTTAGCTTTCCACTCTATAATTTTTAAGGCTATTCAGTCTTGAACTCAGGGTCTCAGCCAAGTCAACATTTCAAATTCAAAAGAATATATTTAAGTATTTAAAATATGAAATGGCTTGAGCATTTACGTACTTTTTTTAAGAATTGAAGGCCTTAGTGCAATAATTCGGGAAGCCACATGAAATCAAAAATTGGTTTTATATGCTCCTAGAGAATTTTTTGGATAAATTCTTGTGTTTTGTATTTAATTATGCTGCTTATTTAAAGTAGAAAATTCTAAAATTTTAAAGTCGATTTTTGTGGCTTGTCGAGCTATTGCACTAAGCCTCTCAATTCCAATATTGATTTTTTAAGTAACCCTGTTTATTTTTCTTGTTTTGAGTATAATTAAGTGTTATTCGTACTTAAATTTTTGAGCACAATTAATACTAAAAGTGAAAAAAATGTTTAACATATTAGGCTGAATTGCGTGAATCTCCGTCATTCACTTGTTTTTAAATAAAATAATCACAGAAATTCCCGCTAATATGCAAATCAAAGTTTATCAAAAAAAGTAATTTTAAACTTGATATCTGTTGTCCCTTTTGTTTTTTATAAAAAAGTTATATACACACAGAAAAATTTCCATGTTAAATCGTCGAAAACCAGGTTAACTTAACATTTTTCGGTAGTGATTTTGCTTCATAGGTGTTTCATGTTAAATCAACATGATTTACAATAATCTTGAAAGAAAAATTTTCCTTTTGAATTAACTATCTAAAATCAACATGAAGATTTAATATTCCAGTACAGTTAAATCAAATGAAGTTGATACTGAAATAATACGAAAAATCATATTGAATCAAAGTAATTTCGAGTTGAAACAACGTGAATTTGATATTGGAACAACACGAAGAGTCATGTTGAATCAAAGTTATTTCAAGCTGAAACAACGTGAATTTGATATTAGAACAACACGAAGAATCATGTTGAATTAAAGTTATATCAAGCTGAAACAACATGACTTTATTGTAGCTATTTTATTAATTATTTTACTTACGTGATAGTCATCAGAAAACTTTTCGTTGTAGCTGACTGCCCCAGCCAAGATTTGAACTCGTGCCACCTGCATGATTAGTCTACGCACTGCAGCCACAACAGCTTCAAACTTTTCTTTATTTATACACTAAATAAATACAATCATATGTAAAATTCATTTCATTTTAATTCAACATGATTTAAATGATTATTTAACATAAAACTTATTTGAAATTAAAGTTATAGTCATGTCGATTGAAAATGAGACTTAACGGTTATAACAAAATTGTTTTAACGGTGATTTAAGGTTAGATTAATTATTTTCCGTTTAAAATTAATATGAAGCAATGGTAATTTTAAACCAGCTGCAGTAAATATTCGCTGGCAATTCGTTTTTTGTCGTATACATGGACGACACATGTAAGACTAAACAACAATAAGTCACACAACTAAGCAGAACAGTGAATTGTAGCAATGAACAAAGCAAGTAAACACTAACACACTCAAACGACAAATTATTTCTTGTAAATTTAATATGATTTGCAATCAAAATTGCGGCATGTGGATTTTACATTCCTTTTTTTCTGTGTGTATTAATGCTTCCAATATTTCGCCACTCCTTTGTGTGGCTTTTTAAATTATAAAATTGTAATAGAACAATATTTTACAAAATTTAAATTTGTTAAAATATTGTTCTATTACAATTTTATAATTTGAAAATAATATTCCCTGAAGAAGCCACACAAAGCAGTGGCGAAATATTGGAAGCATTAATAAATAACTTTTTTATAAAAAACAAAAGAGACCTGGAGCTTGAACTATCTTAATATATAAAAGTAATTTTATAAAAAATTTTATCAAAAAATTAAATGCAAGAATTCTTCCCCGTGATGGCAGGAATCGTACGACACAGTTTAAAAATTGGCCAATGATAAAAAAAGCGGAATTTCAGAACTTCATTCTTATATATATAAAGAAATTAAGTGATTCTTTGGCAGTCATGAGCTAAATTGTATAGCGTTAAGATTCCCCACGTTTTGCACATAGTTATAATGACTCGGCATAAGAACTCTTTTAAGTCGTACGTTTAAGGTATTAGATGTTTTCAGCACTTTTATTTAAAACATCACGACGAAGATTTTTGCAGAACACTTTAACCCTCTATCTCTTCTTCCCTGTATGGGTCTCTTTCTTAAAAAGCGATAAAAAACTTTCCTTCACGCTCAATATAGTGGGTTGAAATGATCTACTAAATTATTTGCCATACGATTCTACTATAAACTTTTAAAGACAATCAAGCTGCAGAATTGTGTGGAATTCCAGAAATCATTCAAACTTTCGTGCTCGGCATAGGAAATCTTGTAAGGCTTACGTTTGAGGTATAATATGCGTAGAGTATAGCCCACTAACCGTTCGATGTATGGCTCTTTTGTCCCTCTCCTTCAGCGGTGATATAGCGGGCTGAAATGTTAATCAAATATATCGTCGCTCGCATGACCAACTAACGGAACTGACATTTACAAAATTTTACAGGAGAGCAGTTTTAATATTTTTGACCCTTTATTCCATTGTCCCTGTCGAAAGGTATGCATGATATTTTCAGTCTGCTTTTCTAATTATGTACTCTAACGTCTACTATTCAATATTATTATGGCAAATTGGTATTATATTGGATTTTAATGCGATTTTTTGATTCCAAAATCTGCAGATACGTTGAAAATGTTATGGCGTTTTCTGAGATAACGGTACTATATACAATCACATAATTTACACACAAGATGCGACATGCCTAAAGAAGTCCCATAGTGGTCCTAACTCAGTTTCGGAAAAAATGTCAGTTCCGTTAGTTGGTCATGCGAGCGACGATATGTTCTATAAAATCTATTTCAAATCTTTAAAGACACCCAAGCTCCGGCCTCAACTTGAATACAAAAAATCATTAAAAACAATTTAGTAGTTGACATAAAAAATCTTGTAAGGTAATATACACACAGAGAAAAAAATCGAATGTAAAATTAATATGTTGCAATTTACGAGAAATAATTAAATTTGTGACAAATAACTTGATGTTTAAGTGTATTGATGCTTATTTGCTTCGTTCATTGCTACAACTCACTGTTGTGCTCATTTGTGTGACTTGTTGTTGCTTGCTTTTTGTTTGTTTTTATATAGTCGACAAATAGCCGAAAAATATCGCGCTGCCAGCGAAAATTTTTCTGCTGCTGATTTCATAATAATTTTACATGGAAAATTATTGCTCTAGCCTTAAATCCCTTTAATTTAATATTCTTCACTGTTAAAACAACTTTGTTATAAACGTTACATTTCATTTTATATCAACATGAGTATAACTTTAATTTTAAATAAATGTTATATAAAATAATGTATTAAATCATGTTGAATTAAAATGAAATTCATGTTACTTATGATGATATCTATTTTGTGCATATCTAAAGCAACGTTTGAAGCTCTTGTGCCTGCAGTGCTTGGCGCGTTCAGTACCAACCAAGTGGCCCAAGTTCAAATCTTAGCTGGCGCAGCCAACTATAATATAAATTTTTCTGATGGCTATGCTAATACACATCGCGAAAGTAAAATAATTATTAAAATATCTACATTAAAGTCATGTTGTTTCAACATGATTCTTCGTGTTATTTCAATATCAAATTTATTTTGTTTCAACTTGTAATAACTTTTTATTCAGCACGATTCTTCGTGTTATTTCAATATCAAATTCATGTTATTTCAACTTAAAATAACTTTGATTCAACATGATTATTCGTGTTATTTTAGTATCAATCTCATTTTGCTTTAACGTATTGGAATATTAAATTTATTTAATTACAATATTTAGAGACATAATAGATTATTAAATTAATTTTTAAAGAAAAGATATTAACAACTATGGTTTGGAAAATGTTTTTTCAAGTTTATTGAATATATCATGTTGAATTAACATCAAACAGCAATAAAGCTATCACTACCGAAAAATGTTAAATTAATCTCGTTTTCGATCATTTTAATATGAAATTTTTCTGGACGTACGTCTGTCCTGCATTTTTATGCAGAACATTTCAACCCCTACACAGAAAGAAATTATGATAGGTTTTTTTTAACAGAAATGTTTTTGAAACTGATTTTAAATTCTTATTTTTGTCTTTATTTGGTTTGAGAAATAGTTTTGTTTGACTTATTATTTCATTTCATTTTTGCTATCGTCAAGGCTGGAAACCTGATAAAATTATTACAAATTTCTGCATTTGAATTTACAAATTTCTTTATAGGACCTAAATTGAACAAATTAACATTTGACTCAGAGAATTGGCTATTCAACGAAGAGTTAGAGGATTAAATTATTCTACAAAAATGTTATTCGTAATCTTTTACATAAAAGTACTGAAGACATCTTATATTTTAAGCGTAAGGCTGACAAGATTCCTTTTGCCGAGTCACTATTAATGGCGAAATAACCCCCTAAAGTTAGTCCCAGACTTAAACTTTCAAAGTTCAGATACACGCATATATTTTATTAGTGCCCTCTAGCAGAATTAATCGTTTGCACCGTGATTATTTTTTTTTTGTTGTGATTTATGCAATCATTTCATACTATTTAAAAATCCCCAAATTTCTTTCTGTGCAGTCGCGTTTTTGGTATGATGTTAACTGATATGAAACTATTCGATTTGAGCTCATAACAAGTATTGTGAAGAAAAAGTTATATTAATATTGAAAGTATTACAAAGAAAATAATTGCTCGGAATTGATCATTTAAATATCGTACTGCGATCGGACTAATATATATAAACAAAATTATACATATTTTTGGCATGTGGCCCTTAAGCATCATTAACTTATTCTGAATCGTATTCTGAAACGCTTATAGATCCAAATGTACTGAATCGATATTTCGGTTGATCGACTTAAATTGCTCGAATTTATTTATCTTTATACGAAATTGAATATCTCAACTTGCTACAACAATTATTTGGCTACAATTATTCGATTAATGGAACAAACAGTAGCGAGTACCCTGATCATGCTTTATACTCGTACATAAGTTTTAATTTTTAGTTAAAAGCAACTTTTTATTTATTTAAAATTTTATTTGTTATCACATATAAACAAAAAAAAAAACCCCATAAGAAAAATAGAAATAATACCTACTCAGGTAGGTATTAGTTCAGGCCCGGCTATATAATACCTAAACTCTCGAATTAAAATTTATATTAAATCGTCCACTTAAGTAGACAAGTGTTAAGTAATTTTAGCTAAATTAAAAATTTAATATTTCCAAGATATATGACAATATATTTAACTACGCAGTAATGATTTTTAAAGGTAATTTTATAGAAATATGTATATATAGAGACAAGTTTTTCTAATACAAAAACCAGAAATCCTAGTTTATGATTAAACAGTTTGGTACAGTAACCATGTAAGCCACAAAATAAAAATGTTGAGTAAATTTTATTTCAAATATAAAAAATGAATGTAAAATTTTATGTGTTTTTCGGAAATTTCGACTTAAAATATGCAGCGGCAGTGCAAATCCATCCACTTCTTTAACAATAGTGTATTAGCCCGAATTTTAAACATTTAAAGCAGACAAAAATTTTTTATTTATAGGAAGTGACGATTAAATAAATGTGCAATCGTTAAAAAAATATTCACAGAAGCAAATTGATTAATTTCCTGTGACAAAGATATTTGTAGACTGTTCTATGGAAATGTGTTGATTCAATAAAAAAAAGTTTTTGAATTTTCTGTGATATAGATTTTTTTCTATACTTCATAAAAAGAATTTTTAAAAATATTTTTATTTTTCTCTAATATTTTTTTTTTAATTTTATTTTCAACAAACATTATATTTGAATCAAAATCAGGTTTTATTCATTACAATGTACTAATGGAATATCATATTTGTTCGTCGGCTACTGAAAAAATAATGATTTTGA
This sequence comes from Panzeria rudis, assembly GCA_956483635.1. NCBI lineage: Eukaryota > Metazoa > Arthropoda > Insecta > Diptera > Tachinidae > Panzeria > Panzeria rudis. Next base: position 125,260,691 of record OY101450.1, on the reverse strand, counting down.
GTTACTCCCGTCGAATTAAAAAAACAATTTTTCTATCTAAAATTTATTAAGTCGAAATAACCAGATTAACAGAAATATATCAATCAAGTCAAACTAAAAATTTATTAATTACAGCGTTAGAAGCATGAATAAAGTCACAACCTAAAATACTTACAGTAAATTGAATCAAAATATTGCAGGAAAAAGATCAAAACTTTTTTGTTGTTGTTGTGAAAAAGTGTTCAGAACAATACGAAATTTGTACAGTTGTTAGATATGAATATTAAAGGTCTATATTTCCCAATAAGTAAAATAATTAAAATTTAGAGTTAATACAATATTGCACAGTGGAGACATTCGCAAAATAAATTATGAAGCCCTAAACTGCTGATTGGATTTGATTAAAACTTAGAACATCTTTAGAGAAACAGTCGGGCGTTATAGTCCGTATCTCGGTGGCATTGTAGCTTAATCAGATTCGGAGCTACAGTAGGCTAAAGTTGACCACATGGGAATCAAAAAGTTTTGTAGGCTGTGCCACTTTCTTAAAGGTTATTCGATTTCAAAACCTTAAAGCGTATTAAATTATTAAAAAAAAAAAGAAATCATGTTTTCGCATTTGTTTCGAAATCTATCATAGTTTAAGAGATATTTGACTTTAAAGAAAAAATAAATTTATTTTTGTCTTGACTTTTTTAGTTCTTAACCTTTAACTTTCTAGTTTGCTGCTTGATGTTAACTTAAAAGGCACCGGTCGATTCTTGATAAAATTCTATGTAAAACTGAATAAAGCTTTAACTTAAGGATTAAACTTATAACGGTTTTATAATATCTACATTTGCTTTTCATATTTTACACATACGATTTTTGAAATATAATAGAAATTATTATTTTTTGTTATTGTTGTTGTCCGCTGTCTTCTGTACTGCGCATTACGCTTTTTTAGTACGCTTCATTACTCAACAGCGTAATTAGCAACATACACTAAAATAAAATGAACTTCTAAATATTTAAACGTTTTGTGAAATTTGTTAAATAGTATTATATTGCGCATGGTTTATCTATTTAAAATTTTTAGTGAAAACTTTGCTTACTGGTAGGCAAAAAAGTATATGAGGATTTAAGTCGTAACTACTTACAATTTTATTCGATAACTACTTATTTTTGTTTGAGAAGTCAAAAAAATAAGGGGTACCTCTTATTAATGTATTTACATTGTAGGAGCAATTAACTAGTTATTATTTGGCTTACTTCAAGCTAAAAAATAGGTAGTCAAATAAACAAATTAAAATTAAAAAAAAAATTGTACACATTGTTTTACTTACATTTTTTCACTTTTATTTTATTTGTTTATTTTTTGACCCAGCTGGGATACGAACCTGTGCTCGTTCAGATATGAAGACAAGCACTTTACCTGCTCAGCTATTGTTAACTTATAAATATAAGCGACAAAAATTAGTTTTCATATACAAACACATGTTGACTTAAAAAGTGGTAGTCTTCTTATTTTATTAATACATACATACTAGGGTATTTATTCGGTTAACCGTTAATCGGTTAACCGGCTAATTACTACCAGAATAACTGGCCGGTTAATTTAAAATTGGATATTTTCGATTAACGGTTAAACCGGTTGATTTCAGTCTATTAACCGATGTACCAAATTTTTTCGTGTTTTGTACTAAGTATTTTTTATGTTTATTTATTTGTTTCGTATCATATACAAAATGTATATGTTTAGAAATTATTTTTCATACAAACAAATAAGTATGACAAAAGTTTTTGCTGGGTAAGAAGATTATTTTAAAATACATCGAAGATTATACACCTAAGAGCCATTATTACAACTTGACAATAGCTAAAAGCAGACTTTTGTCGGACGGATAAACAGTTTATCATTATTACAAATGTACTTTAAGCTACCAGGTAGGATGCACCTGACTTTAACTTATCGCTCACTTTCATTTAAAGTGAAGTTTTAATAAAGGTAAACCTTTTATTCGTCCGACAAAATCCTGCCTTTAACTATTGCCTAGTTGTAATAATGGTCCTAAATTGTTTTAAATTTAATATAGTGTGTGATCTGGAAAAAATGTTGAATTCGTATAAAAATGTATTGAGTGTTACATAACAAATTTTTTGTATGTAATTTATCTATAAATTTTATGACGCTAAAAAAGTTAACAGCAGCTGAAGGGTGGAAACGATATAAGAAACATTATCTGTTTACAAATGTCGGAATTTCCTTGAAAAAAATTCACTTTTACCGCACTGTGGGTTGTTATATTTTCGAAGAATGTATTAGCTATAGCCTATAGGTCGTATTTTGCTGCGACTAATTATTTGAAATTGACACAACTTTTAACATTGCCAGTTGATTTTATTAAAATAAGTGTTATTTGAAAGAAGAGTTGGCCTACTTTTTGCTGAAGTATAAATGTTTGTAAAAATTATTGCAAAAGATAAAAATTTTTAATTTTTCCTTGTGACCCCAAGTCAAAATTGAAGAAGTGGTCATAACTTTTAATTTCGTCCTGAAAATACTATACATATTTTATTTTTTATTTTTATAGAGTAGATCTATAGCGCTTTCAAACCGTGTAGTGATGTTTTTGTTTTGCAAAAATCATTGCCAGAACAACCGTGAAAGCAAATGTAACGCTCAATACACATAAATGTTAAAAAATCGAGAATATAATTTTATTTCAGGATCCATTGAATGAGGCAAATACCATAATGTGAATCCTATCTTCTCATATTTCATTTAGTTACATTGGTTAAAAAAACGAAATGTACGTTTAGACTGAGAATCAGGCATGTATTACATACACGCGGAAAATTTAAATCCTAGTCTATACGATACCGTTTATAAATTAGAAAGCGACGCAGAAATAATGTACGAAAATTTTTTGACTGTGAAGTAAAAAAAACACACATTTTTTTTATCAATAACTTCTATGTAACTTATTAATATTGCTTTAATTTATATATTTTTTACAGTAAATATTTCGCAAATACTTTGTATTCGTGCCATCTTCATAATTGCCCCACCTTGTCACGCGCAATTAGCAGATTCACAATCTTTTGAAGTTCGCCTATACTCCGAGCTAGTGGAAGCTACGCCCAAAGAAAATATTATCTATTCTCCTTTGTCTATAAAAACATGCCTTGCCATGACTCGTATGGGTGCCGTTGGTCAGACTGCTCGGGAAATGAGTAAAACTTTGGCATTATCGAATCTAAGTCGCACGAAGTTGGCTGATTACTATCATGATGCTTTAAAACCATATCAGAATAGTTCGATTCTTAGCATGGCTAATAAAATTTATATAATGAAAGGCTATAAAATTTATAAAAGTTTCTACAATGTATTGACCCAACAATTCTTTGCAGAAATTGCTGCTGTAAACTTTGCCCACAATTATGCATCGGCAAGGGCTATAAATAAATGGGTGGAAAATAAAACTAATAATCGAATTAAAGATTTGGTATCGCCAGATCAATTGGATGGGGAAAGTCGTTTGGTGCTGGTGAATGCCATACACTTGAAGGGTGAATGGGCTTCTAAATTTGATGTAAATAATACTAAAGACGAGCTTTTCTATTTGAATGATACTTATTCATTTAATGTGAAAATGATGTTTCAAAGTGGATATTTCAAAAATGATTATAGGAGAGATTTAAAAGCTAGAGTTGTGGAGATGCCTTATAAAGATTCCAATTTTTCTATGTTGATTATATCACCATTTAAAACTACCAAATTGTCTGATGTGGAGCACAAATTGAAAACAATCCCATTAACCAACTTAACAAACAGCTTGGAAGAGTCTGAAATTCATGTGTATTTGCCAAGGTTCAAATGTGAATACGAAGTTGATTTAACGAAACCTTTGAAAAATGTAAGGAAAATGTATTTTATTTTACTAATTTTATAAAATATATTTAATTTTTTTTGCAAAGATGGGCATTAAGCGCATGTTTGCAAGCAATGCTCAATTTAACAACATGTTGGTTCCTGCTACAGGGTTACAAGTGACTTCAGTCATACACAAAGCTGTCATTGAGTTCAATGAAGATGGCGTCGAAGCTGCTGCTGCTACCGGTATGTTTTTTCATTGTTTTATTTAATTTTTTTTTTATTGGTTTACTTAATTAAAAGTTTTAATGCTGATGTCTCTGCGGGTAATTTTGTATCAATTATGTTCAAAGTACTGGTCTTATAACTAATGAAAATAGGAGTACTGCAATATGTTGCCAGATCTTGAGCGGTGCAAAGAGAATAGATCACCAAACCAGAACAAAAATGTTAACAAAATACCCTCACTGGTAATTGCACACGATTAAAAAAATGGCCCTAAGGAAAAGAGAAGCTTTCCAAGGACTACCAACTACTGCACAGAAAAAAATAAATTTCATTTTCAGTATAGTAATTCAATGAGTTAGTAAATATTTTGTCCAGAAACGGACCTACAAACACATTTGTAAATACAGACATAAATGTCTCAACAGTTTCATTGAAAATAGAACCGCTTTTTTTTTGTTCAGTAAACAAATTGTCAAAATCTATAAAAACTCGTAAAATATTTACTTGAGTTTCTGTAATATATCAAACAATATATAAATCAAATTATAATAAAATTTTTCTAAAATCACTTACAAATTCTAAACAAAATAGCTTAATGAAGCAAAAAAAATATATATACTTGGTTTTTTGTAATATATCAAACAATCTTTTAAATTTTTTTTTAATATTAACTTTATCATCCATCAAGCATTTATGGAATTTCACTTTGTTAAATGTGTTTAATTCTGCATGTTTATCTAAAGACTCTAAAAATTTTATGAGAATTAACACAACAACATTAACGAATTGATTCGTTCACAAATCTTTAGTAAATAAACAAACTTGTTACGTAAGCTATACACGTTGTGACCGTTGGTACAACTTGAGTAGATTGTACACGAGATTGCAACGTTTGTGGGTTCGTTGTATTAAGTTGTGTCTCGGTTGTTCGACAGATTAAAAAGTTTTGATTTTTTTGCAAGTTGTATAACAGGGACGCAACGCGAGTGGGTATGTTGCGCAACCATAATCTATTTTGTCCCTACTTTCGCACTGGCAAATTACCAAACAACATTGAGTGAGAGTATTATTTCACATCTTTGCTCATAATGAGTTGCTAGCAGACAAAGTTGTGCAAGGGATTTGTGTACAATCTTGTCTTGTTTATGGGCGTAACACCCAACATGATTACCGACCTGGTTATACAAACGGTCGCAGCTTGTATGGCTTGCTTTATAATTTACGTTTGATACTAATTATATGAATTGCGACATCGAATTGTTTTTCTACATGTTTGCGTCCTAAATAAAAGTCAAACAAAAAATTCACTGATTCAGTGAAGAACATTTACTGAAAATGAAATTTTATTTTAGACAATCTTTTGTTTGATAACTTTTTGGTGATAATTTTTTCTATGTAGATTGAGTTATGGAATTTTATATGAGTGAGACCTGTCACATTTATGTGGCGTTGTTATTGGAAGGGGCACATTGACATAATAATAATTAAGATACTAAGTGATAGGTCCTAGGTCCTAGGTCCAAACTTAATGTACTTGTCCTTTGGCGCTTTCTTTAATACTAGTCCAATTACTGTATTTTAAACAAATATTTTTGATTTGGAAAATATCTGCACGAACAGTGAGGGAGGAGATTTTGTTAACAGTTTTGTTAGAGTTATGTGATATGTGATAGGCACACGTTGTACCGCTTCCATTTTCATCAGTTTTAGGACAACTACGTTTCAGACAATTGGCACAAAGTTTCCGCAGTGATGTTATCCATACAAAATCAGCATATACACATATGAATAGACATTTTAAAAACTCACGTTTCTGAATTTTGGAACACAATTAAGTGCTTCAACGCCATATTTACTTATTTCTCTAAGGGAGCACATAGTGTTCCATAACCATAAATTAGTTTAATAATATAGAAACGTGCGTTTTTAAAACGCTGGAATGGCCTTAGATTATTTTCTGGCTTGATTCATACTTAAAAGTACTTATATATATTTATTTTCGTTTTATAATTTGCAGAGGACGAATTTAGTTGGCGGAGTTTACCCACGATGGTCAGAGTTGACAGACCATTTTATTACATGATAAAGGATGCAAACAATATGAAAATATTTGAAGGAAGAATTAATAGCGAATTTTCTGCGTAAAATTTTAAATGCAGAAACTAAACACATACGGCCATGTTCTGTATTTCATGTCGAATTAAAATGTGCGGAATTATCAAAGCATTGTTGTTGTAAATTAATATTTATAACAACAATGCTTTGACAATTCCACACATTTTAATTCCACATGCAATACTGAACATACCCGATATTTCTATTTTTGTTTCTTAGTTTTGTCATTTAAACTATAAAAAACTAAAACAGAATTATTCGCAATTCTTTTTTTTTTAATAAATTTAAAATTCTAGTTGGTGTAAAAATGAAAATTCTAATACATGCAAAATGATCTTATTATATGCCTCTAAAGATTCAATATTTAAGTACCGAAGATTGTGTGAGCACTTGAACATCCTATAGCTTTTATCTGACTTCGCAACAGACTCAACTTGATCAAAGATCGTAGTAGATAATATAATTATATTTCAACTAACCAACAAGGAATTATGTATATTTTGTGTGCTCAATAAATAAATAACCAAATAAAACTTTTTTAAAAAACCACATTAAAACAAACTTTTTTTATGTCTATGCTAATACACCTCACGTCAGTAAAATAATTAATAATATAGCTACATTAAAGACATGTTGTTTCAACTTAATATAACATTAATTCAACATGATTCTTCTAAATGGTTTTATTTAATAACACATAATAATGATGCAGATAATGCACTAAAAGCTAAAAATAATAATTATGTAGTACCAGGTGCCAGTTACCACACCACTCTCCTAAAGCCCTGTACAGACGGTTGTCAGATCTTACAATACTGTCAGATCTGACAATGTGCTGACGATGTACTGACAATAAAAAATTGTCAGCACAAGCTATATTTTTAGTTCACACGTTGTATCAAAGTTGTTAGAAAAGCTTACAATTTATTGGCAGACAACTGTCTGACACTAAATTTATCTGACTGTATTGTCAGTAAAAAATTGCCAGTTCATGCGATTGTCAGATGCAAAAATTGTCAGATCTGTTATTTGGTGCAGCCAGACTCAGATCATTTAACAGAAATTATCAATTATTTATCATCTGTGCTTGTGTTAACTTTAAAAAGTGAAAATATATATATATTTTTGCTGCATAGTTTATTTTATTTTTCTTTTCCCCAAAAACAGATGTGCGCAGTGCTGCCAATATAAAGAAGTCTCTGACAATGACGCCATTGACAGATGCAAAAACTTGGCACATCTGACAATTAAAAAATGTCTGACAATAATCTGACAATGGCAACGCGATGTGTTCACACGGTTGTGAGATGTCTGACAATTTTTTGTCAGCAGGTATATTAAAATCGACTGACAATGCTTTTTCTGCCAACGTAGCCAGACAAAAATTTTCACTTCACACGATTGTAAGAAATTTTTAGCACATTTTACTTACAATATTGTAAGATCTGACAATAATCGTCTGTACATAGCTTAACAAACATAGGGCATTAATCAGACTAAAATAAAACCGTGGGGCATTGTTGACTATAGATAACCGAAAGTCGATGCGCCCCACGGTTTTATTTTAGTCTGATAAATGCCCTATGTTTGTGAGGAGAGTAGTGTGGTAGCTGGCACCTGGTACTACATAAGTATTTTTTAGCTTTTAGTGCATTATCTGCATCATTATTATGTTTCATGAAAATTTAATGTGTTCACCAAATTTCAGATCAATCGGTTAACAGAAAAGGGCTAAAACTAATTACTTTTCATGGGCGTGGCGCCGGCCCTTTTTTTATTACAAAAGCGTATAGTCATCGTAAGTAAAGGTGTCCAACAAATCTCAGATTAATCGGTTAACAGGAAAGGGCTAAAACTAAGTATTACTTTTTAAGGGCGTGGCGCCATCCATTTTTTAACACCAAATTGTATTGCTATGAAAGGTAAAGTTATTCACCAAAGAGGAAGGGGGTAAAAATCCATATTACTTTTTTTGGTCCTGGCCAAGCCCACTTTTCTAATCTCAAAATTGTGTTGTAATCAAAAGTAAAGGTGTGTATTAAATTTTCGATCAATCGGTTAACAGAAAGCCATTAAAACTAAGTACTACTTTTTATAGGCGTGGCGCCGCCTACTTTTGTAATTACTAAATTGTATAGTCATTGCAAATAAAGATGTCCACTAAATCTCAGATCAATCGGTTAACAGTAAAGGGTTAAAGCTAAGTATTAATTTTTATGGGCGTGCACCGCCCACTTTTTTAATTATAAAAGTATATAGTCATTGTAAGTAAAGGTGTCCAGCAAATTTCAGATTAATCGGTTAAGAGAAAAGGGCTAAAACGAAGTACTACGTTTTACGGGCGTGGTGCCGCCCACTTTTTTAAATACAAAAGTGTATACTCTTTGTAAGTAAAGGTGTCCAGCAAATCTTAGATCAATCGGTTAACAGGAAAGGGCTAAAACTTAGTACTACTTTTTATGGGCGTGGCGCCGTCCAATTTTCTAATCAAAGTATTAAATTATTACCAAAGCAAAAGGCGCTTACACAATTTCAGAGCAATCGGTCGGTCAACAGGAAGGGATAACATTTTCAATTACTAGATTTGACCCGACGACACAAACTCCACAAACAAGTTAAGTTGAATAAAACCATTTAAAAAAGAAGTTAGCTGAGAGTGTGTTCTTCGAATTAACCCTGCGTTTAGACATGTAAGTACTTGCATGCAAGTTCTGTGTACGTATTATCAACGAATAAGCAATTTGTATTCGTTTCTCTGTCTTTCTCATAGCTGAACCAAAAGTGTGTTAGTAAAAAAGTTTGAGTGTATTGAGTTTTTCGAACTTGCACTTGCATGTGTAAAGGCCAGGTAAGGCAAAAAAAATCCAGCGACTTTCTGCGATCAGTGAAAAAACTTATAAATTTTCTGAAAAAAGTCGCGAATATTCCAGTGCATGATTGTAATAAAATCTGTTGCATGCATTTAGGCTTAAACTTTACAAATACTGCTTCAGCAGCCGTATGGTTTATTTTTAAAGCAAACCCTTCCGAAATGAACGATTTTGACACAATTTCAAATAAAAAAATTACAAACGGAATGACAAATCTATATATATATATATATATATATATATCCTTACCATTTTTGGTGAAGGGTATAAACATTGATAATGAGGCTTTTAAATTGGGTATTTCGTCATTACATGCCCGAATAAAATTAATGAAATGCATATTTCATGTAGCTTATAATATGCCTTTCGAAAAAATGGTCACTAAAAAAACGAATGAGCTTACAAGTAGATTCTCTACAACAAGGATCTTGGTCTGCGAACGATGGCAATACCTCAAGATTTTTCTTTTCCCACCCTGCGCTTATTGCCGATATAACAGCTGTCAATGAAGAACTCATAGATCGCTTTCTAATTATTCTTTAGATACAAACATGTGGTCAGAACTTTGATACTGTGACATTTCAAAAATTTGCGTGGGATACGGCTGAGCTATTTGTTACAAAATATAACTGGTACTTCATGCCTGTTACTGTCCATAAAATACTAATACATAGAAAGGACACAATTGATGCTGCAGTACTCCCTATTGGTATGCTCTCCGAGGAAGCAGAAGAAGCACGTAATAAAATTTTTAGAAAGTATAGATAATTGTTTGCTAGAAAGTGCAATAGAACTTCAACATATACAGATGATCTGTTCCGCATATAAGTAGCATCCCTACGGTAAGTGGAACTGACACGAAACAAGTCACGTGACCGATCCCCAGGTGATAGGGACCAGTCCGTGTTCTAACACTTCCTATGAAGCGGACCAGCCACTTTTACATGGGGATGGCCTAGGATGGGGTTAATTGATACTTTGTATGCACCTTGTAACTTGTCTCTGAACTTATGGAGTCCTAATCGGTGTAGAATAATATGGATTATATAAATATTATTCCGAAATTCAGCTGTAATTATCGATTAATTTATTTTTTTATTGTTACAAATCCAAGTAGAAATCGTATTTTATTTTTAAGCGGTGTCTTTGATAGGATTCGAACCGACAACCTCCGGCATGACAGGCTAGTACACTACCCACTCCACAACAGGGGAACTAATATTTCAATGTTATAAATACCAGTTAAGCTCTCATTGAAGGGAGACAATTAATATTATATAGATACTATATGATAGGCCTTAGATCCAGGTGCATCGAATTTGTTCAGTGCCGTTTACTACAATACTAGCCGGAGTACCAACTAAATTGACTGAAAATGGCTGATATGTGACAATATGTCTTTTCTCATCATTCACTACTCCTTATTTTTGGTACCAGTCTCATTTTCTCAAGTCATAGGACGAGTACTTTTGGATCAATTGTCACCAAATTTTCCGCAGGGATAATACAGATGTCAACATCATAAACCTCTTTTAGAACTGGGTGATTTTTTACTTATTTTGTTTATACGTTTATATGGGCAATGAGCGTGGCTGATGTTCATGAAACTTTGCATATATCTTTTGTTTATTTTAGAAAGTATATGTACCAAATTTGAAGACTTTTATTTGGATAGGGACAATTTATGCGAATAAAATTGATTTGAACTGTTTGGTAGGTGGGCGATGGGCGTGGATGATATTGATGAAACTTTGTATGCATATTTGTTTATTATAGAAAGCGTACATATGAAAAAATTTAAGGCTCTTGCTTTGATAGGAACAATTTTATGAGAAGAAATCGATTTTGATTGTATGGGCGCTGACCGAAGAGTGTTGCCGATTTAGATGAAATTAAAATTAAAACTTTCAATCATCTAGGAAAACTCCTTAAGTTTTTTGCAAAAAAAAATTTATGAAGCCATCCGTCTGTGCGGGCTTTTGATACCCCGTGGTAGTACAATCGAACCTGTACTGTCAAGTCCTTGTGTTTTTCCAAAAGTCTTCATTGATCGCATAGTGATATTAATTATTTTTATAAAAAAAACACATTAAAATTGATTGCCGATTGCCTATGTGCATAGTGCAATTATAAATTTAAAAACTAAATTTTCGAGTAACACAATCAGGCAATTAATGCCTACCAAATAATTAATTAATGTGTTACCTTCTTTGGGAAAGGGATAGTGTAAAGAGAACAGGTGGTGAAGTAGGAGAGAGATAGAAAGCTTAATTCATTTACAACCCTGCTAATGTGCGTTTTTTATGTAGTGCACTGTTGCAAGCCCCTCTGGTGTCAAAAAGAAGCATCGAGTTTTTTAAGCTGTGTAACCAGCTTATTAGTTCTTTTACTTCGCAGACGGTTCTGCTACAATACCGACGATGGATGGTGCTGTAAAGTGCATTAGGATATGTCAGTATCAATCGCTGCCGGTACTGCCAAAGTAATCAGTGCTATGCCTTCATCACTTTAACAGTCCAACAACAACCAGCACAATAACACATCAATGAACATGAGAAAAATGCATGATGTTGTTGGCTTGCCTGAAACTAGTCTTGAACTCAAGACCTCAGGGTTTGTAGTCAAACGCCAGCCAACAGCACAAAGCCAATAGACAAAGAATATTTTGACTAGGCAGAGGGTTGAACTGACGTTCCGATAGCTTCCGCTAATATCATCAGAGTTCTTTACCGTTTAGACCACTCGACCAAAGTTGGTAGTTTGCAGTCAAGAGTTGAATATCATCTAATTTTAATCAGTTCATACTGTCAGTCTTAAAGCTGTATTTCATTTGATAGTTATTGATATTTACTTTTTTCTTTCGTCTCGTGTTAAGCTTCTTTTTATTATTTCTCTATGCGGTAAAGAACTCTGATGAGATTAGCGGGAGCTATCGATCAGTTCAATCCTCCGTGCAGTAAACATTTTCCTTGTCTACATGATTCACATTTATCTCTAAATAAAAATATAATTTAATTGAAAAATTAAATTAAAACCGAACTCAAGCCAAAAATAATATTTTTGGAAAAATATCTGATTTAAAAGTTTTCATTATGATTCGTTTTCATGACTACATGAATTGAGATAATTAAAAATGGTTTCTGTTAAAAATCATAAAATATATATTCTTTTTATATTATGACTATGCTATCAACGGAGATATTTACGAAATAGATTACAAGGTCGAAACCAAAACTTAAAAATTCAGAGCTAAATATCTTTTATAAATATTAAAGATATTTTAATGAAGTAAAGACTGTTTTCTTTTTTAATAAAATGGGATAATATTTGTAAAAGTTGTGAGGCCAACAACGCTTTCTATGCCCGAGGTAGTCTAATTTGACTCACTGTAGCTTACCGTGTGTTTAATTTTGACATTCTTAAAACTTAGGTCTTTCTCTATGATTTTTACATACATCGTTTTATAATCGCATCGCAAGTTTCCTAGATGCAGATTGATTACCCTTTTTCCAATTGGAACCACTGTGCACTCGTTGCACCTATTTATTATGAAAATTTTTTGATAAAAGATTTGAGTATTTATTGTTACAATAATGAAGATTCAATAATTAATATAACTGCTATAAAAAAGAAAAAAACATTATGTCAGAAATATAATTTAAAAATTTTTAAATATTTACTTACATTTTTCACAAGTAAAATCAATTTTTAATTTAATGAAAAGTACTCAGCTTTTATTACCGGCTCAATTTTTTGTCCGAATTATGTATTTAGTTCCGAAATACAATGCCTTCGACCAAACGCCAGCCAACAGCACAAAGCCAATAGACAAAGAATATTTTGACTAGGCAGAGGGTTGAACTGACGTTCCGATAGCTTCCGCTAATATCATCAGAGTTCTTTACCGTTTAGACCACTCGACCAAAGTTGGTAGTTTGCAGTCAAGAGTTGAATATCATCTAATTTTAATCAGTTCATACTGTCAGTCTTAAAGCTGTATTTCATTTGATAGTTATTGATATTTACTTTTTTCTTTCGTCTCGTGTTAAGCTTCTTTTTATTATTTCTCTATGCGGTAAAGAACTCTGATGAGATTAGCGGGAGCTATCGATCAGTTCAATCCTCCGTGCAGTAAACATTTTCCTTGTCTACATGATTCACATTTATCTCTAAATAAAAATATAATTTAATTGAAAAATTAAATTAAAACCGAACTCAAGCCAAAAATAATATTTTTGGAAAAATATCTGATTTAAAAGTTTTCATTATGATTCGTTTTCATGACTACATGAATTGAGATAATTAAAAATGGTTTCTGTTAAAAATCATAAAATATATATTCTTTTTATATTATGACTATGCTATCAACGGAGATATTTACGAAATAGATTACAAGGTCGAAACCAAAACTTAAAAATTCAGAGCTAAATATCTTTTATAAATATTAAAGATATTTTAATGAAGTAAAGACTGTTTTCTTTTTTAATAAAATGGGATAATATTTGTAAAAGTTGTGAGGCCAACAACGCTTTCTATGCCCGAGGTAGTCTAATTTGACTCACTGTAGCTTACCGTGTGTTTAATTTTGACATTCTTAAAACTTAGGTCTTTCTCTATGATTTTTACATACATCGTTTTATAATCGCATCGCAAGTTTCCTAGATGCAGATTGATTACCCTTTTTCCAATTGGAACCACTGTGCACTCGTTGCACCTATTTATTATGAAAATTTTTTGATAAAAGATTTGAGTATTTATTGTTACAATAATGAAGATTCAATAATTAATATAACTGCTATAAAAAAGAAAAAAACATTATGTCAGAAATATAATTTAAAAATTTTTAAATATTTACTTACATTTTTCACAAGTAAAATCAATTTTTAATTTAATGAAAAGTACTCAGCTTTTATTACCGGCTCAATTTTTTGTCCGAATTATGTATTTAGTTCCGAAATACAATGCCTTCGACCAAAAAGACACATGCTATAAATTTATTAGTGATATAAATTAAAACACGAAATATGTGTCAAGTATTTTTATTTAAAAATGTAAAGCAAACACAAGTTCTTTGCATGACTCGTACATGACTGATAACGTTAGTAGCCATCAACGGAAATTTTATTTCAACATTTGAAGTTTTAGCATAAGAAAGGGTGTTGATCCAACATGTGCTTAAAGGGGGGGGGGGTCTGGTGTTGGAACTTTTAATTGAAACACACTTGAAATATATTTGCAAAATTTCCTTGAGAAACTCAATAAATATGAGGTACATATATATTATTCGTTCTGGGTTAGGAGGGATATTCTCTCCCTGTATCCGAGCTTACTAAAAAAGTTCCCGCATCGGCGAATTTAAGCTCATTCCAGTAAATTCACCGTGACGCCCACTTTCCAATAGCATACACAGAAAAAAAAAACAGAATATAACATCAACATGTCGCAATTTTTATCGGAAATCATATTAAATGTATGAGAAATAATTTGTTGTTTAAGTGTGTCGGTGTTTATTTGCTTTGCTCATTGCTACAATCAGCGTTACCGTTGGTGCTACTAAAGTAGCAATTTGTCACTTTTTCGACTACTTGGATACTATTTTGCTACTTTTACAAAATGCACCCAAATGTGATACTTTTTGCAATTCTTGCCACTTTATTGATACTTTTTACTAAATGAAGAGATACTTTAAACAATTTTCCTTACGCAGTGAACTAAGTGGTGTTTTTTTTTTTTTGTTGCAAAATCAGTCTTTACATTACACTGCTTTACAAGCAAAATGTATAAAGTTTCTAATGGATTTGTTAGGGTGATTAAGATATGCTTAACACGAGAAAAGTAGAGATAAATTTTTAATTTCGGCAATTTCCAGATAACGGTACATTTGTATTTTTTCGATGTTATACTCCCCAGAGTCAAAAGCTGGTTCGATTAAAGTGATCCATATATTATTTGAAAAGCTTCAAAATTACGCGTCGAATAGTCGGAATCTGTACCACAAATAATAGCAAAATCGATTTAAAAAAAATATTAAGCCATAATGGACCGAAATTGGATAAAAGCTGAAAATGGTATAGTAAAAAAACAAAACACAAACATTTAAATTTCCAAAAAATTGCACTATGTAGTAAAAATGAAAATAAAACAAAACTATTAAATAAAATATTTGCTAGTAAATTTAAATGCTATTGTTTCGGTTTTTTTTTCTTCAAGCATTTTTAATTTTTATTCGATTTCGGTCCATTATTGCTTAAAATTTTTTTTAATCGAATAGACTATTCAGTAAAGGTATTTTTTATTTCTGGTATAAAACAGCTTCCGAATAGACAACACTTGGTGAAAAACGATAAATATTAAAAAAAATTAAATTTGATCCCCTATAACTAAATAATTTTTTTATCCGATAAAAATCAATTATCCACTATTCGATGTGTAATTTTGTATCCTTTCAAACAATAGCAGTTTAATAAAACCAGCCTTGGAATGTGGATAGCGCCTTAACGGGAAGTATACATCGAAAACGCAAACGTACCATTATATAGGCAATGGCCGAAATGAAAAAAATTTTATTTTATTTTTCTCGTGTTTAGCATTTCCATAGTTACCTTAAAATAAAGATTTGTAAAGCAGTGTTATGTATTACGCGTTCTACAGTCGCCAAACAACACAGCTTTAGTACCAACTTTTTCTTTTCGCTGCTTTCCTTCAACTGCTGAGTTGTCTCCTTTCGTGTGAGAATTTATGTTGAAAACAACAATAATATGCGATAGTTGGTTTTTGTTGGCAATATAATTTCTCTCAAAAAAAATTTTTGTTTTATTTTACAAAAATTACTCACACAATTTTGAATTTCATAATTTTTTTTTTCAAATTTCATGATGAGTAAGACCTTCTTTAGCATAACATATAATTTTAACTCTTTCAGCTTCAAATAGAGATTTTCGCCGACCTATTTAAATTTCAGGCTTTGAAAGATCAAAAATGTATTAAAAACTAACAATTCGCGGTGAAGTAAATTATTCTGATTAGGCGCTGCTCTTGGACAAATTTTGTTTTGCAACAATTATATGATAATGGTACAATATTTCCGTTAAATTTTTTGCACAGATTTCTCGAAGCGCATATTATTTATTAATAAGTCCAATTTTATTAGTAGTTTGAGTAATAGTTTTTGATAGAACTGAAAAAAAGTATTGCTAAAATGTTAAATTTAATCAGATGAGCGGCAGTTTATGTTTGCTAACCTTTATTTTTAAAAATTAAATAACTTTTTCATATATTTTTTGTTATTAAAGTTGCCCATTTTTTTTCTCAAAAATCCCCTTTTTGTGCCCCTTTTATTTTCAAAAAACCCTTTTTGTTCCCCTTTTTGAAAATTTTCAACGGTAACGCTGGCTACAATTGACTGTTGTGCTCAGTTGTGTTACTTATTGTTGTTTTGTTGTTGTTTATTTTTATATAGCGACAAAAAGCCGAAAAGCATCGTATTACCAGCGAAACTTTCCTGCAGCTGATTTAGGATTACCATTGTTTAATATTAGTTTTGAACGCTAAATTATTAATCTTTGTTATAAACATTACATTTAATTTTCAATCAACATGACTATAACTTTAATTTCAAATAAATTTTATGTTAAATATTCAATTAAATCATGTTGAATTAAAATGAAATTCATGATACGAGGGGGGATTGATATTGAAGCTACCTAGCGCTAGATGGCAGCACCAACACGAAAGCTTTTTTTTTTAGAAATTGCGATCTGTCAAACGTCAGCTGTTAAAATTTCACCCAAATCCATCGATTAGTTTATTTGTTGTAGTCGTTTGAAGTAAGCAACTTTTGTGTTTCTTGAAAAATGGAAAAAAGTGAATTTCGTGGAGTGATTAAACACTATTATTCGAAAGGGAAAACGGCGAAAGAGACAAAAGAAAAGCTCGATAAACATTACGGTGAGTCTGATCCGTCAGATTACATGGTAAAATATTGGATTGCTGAATTTAAACGCGGCCGAACAAGCACTGCAACAATACCATCAACAGCAAGGCTAAAAGAGGTGGTTACTGAAGAAAATATCAAGAAAATCCTCGATATCGTTATGAATGATCGCCGAGTCAAGTTACGTGAGATTGTTGAAATGGTAAAGATATCATATGAACCTGTGTTCAACATTTTGCATCAACATTTGCATATGAAGAAGTTATCGGCAAGATGGGTGCCGCCTTTGCTCAGTGTCGAACAAAAACGAGTTCGACAGACCACTTCACAGCGGTGTTTGGACATGATAGAGAGTAATCCTGTTGATTTTTGGCGTCGATTAATAACGTGGGTCCACCACTACACACCTGAAACCAAAAATCAATCGAAACAATGGATGGAAGCTGGTGGAAGTGCTCCGAAGAAGGCGAAGACAGTGAAATCGGCTGGCAAGGTTATGGCCACTGTATTTTGGGATGCACATTGGTAATATTGCTCATCGATTATCTTGAAAAAGGTTCCACAATCAGAGGAAAGTATTATCGTGCATTATTGGATCAATTGATTGATGCAATCAAGAAAAAACGACCACATTTAAAGAAGAAAAAAGTGCTCTTTCTTCAAGACAACGCACCGGTTCACACAGCATTAGATACACTTCGAATTGGTTGATCATCCACCTTATAGTCCAGATTTAGCTCCTAGTGACTTTTTCCTGTTTCTAAATTTGAAAAAATGGCTCACAGGAACAAGATTCATCTCAAACGAAGAAGTGATTACCGAAACTAACGCGTATTTTGAGGGGTTCCCAAAATCGTATTATTCAGATGGTATAACAAAGTTGGAATATCGTCTTACTAAGTGTATTGAGCTAAAAGGAGACTATGTTAAGAAATAAATGGTTTTTGAAAACAAAAATGTTTTTTTCCTACTTAGGTAGCTTCAATATCAATCCGCCCTCGTACATATGATGGTATATATTGTGCATATCTAAAGTAAAGTTTGAAGCTGTTGTGGCTGCAGTGGTTAGCCCGTTGACTACCAACCAAGTGGCCCGAGCTCAAATCCTGGCTGGTGCCGCCATTTAAAACAAGAAAATTTCTTATGCCTATGCTAATACACATTGCGCAAGTAAAATAATTAATAAAATAGCCACATTAATGTCTTGGAGTTTCAACTTGGTACAACTTTTACTCAAGATGATTTGTCGTGTTGTGTCAATATCAAATTCACGTTGTTTAAACTTGAAAAAACTTGAATTTAACATGATTCTTCATGTTATTTCAATATCATATCTAAGTTGTTTCAACTCGATATAACTTCAATTCAACATGATTCATCGTATTATTTCAGTATCAACATCATTTTAATTTATATGTACTGAAATATTAAATCAATAGGAAATACTGTTATTTTAAAAGGAAAAACGTTCTTTGAAGGTAATTATAAAATCATGTTGAATTAACATGAAACACCTTTGCAGCAAAATCACTATCGAAAAATGTTAAATTAACCTTGATGATTTTAATATGAACTTTTTCTTTTTGTACATAAAAACTTTAAATTTATTTTGTACATGTAAAGCTTAGCGCATATTATTCATTTAGCAGCTTTTTGCTTTTTGCGTTTTTCCTTTTAGTGCCTTTAGTTAAGACAGTGGAAAGCCAAAAAATAAAAACGATGAAATTTAGCAGACTGGACTTCATCAGCTTAAAGTAAGTTTGGTTTTATCACGTTTGCACATAGGTATATCGAAACTAGTAAGCAGATTTATTGTTACAAAGTCTTGTTGATATACGATAATTAAGTGTTGTTTGGTATGGGAGTTTTCTGCTAAACAATGAAAACTGCGTTCAATATATTTTACGTCATAGTTCTCTAGATATGTGATTATAAATAATGCTTTTCATACTGCAGTCTTAGCAAGTAATTTTCTCGTTCGAGTGTGCGCATTACTCCTGCCGCTCCCTCCATATACGAAAGCAAATTGGACCACCTTTAAGGCATACCATTTGATATAATAGAAAAATTTTAAATCGGTTGACAAATAACGGAGAAAAAAAGAACGCATGGTTGCATGGGACACCGGGTAGGAACAAAGTTCCTGTCGACTTCGTCCTACCGTCTGTCGGCGTGGGCCTGCCGTCTTCGACCTCCTACTTTCGGCCTAATGCAATCACACTGACTTTTTCGGATTTATGCCATCGGTTGGTTACCTTCAGTCCGTCATCTTCATCCTGCAACCTTCGCTCTTTATCGCCCTTCGGCACACTCCGTGTTGCAACCGGAGCCGGTGCCATTACCACCACAAAAAATTAAAATTATAATTTAAAACCAAAAATTTCAGCTACCTTCATGACACCAAAGCAAATGAAGACAATAATTTCTACTTCTAGATAAAAAAAAGACAATGCCAGCAAAAATTACTGTCCCCGGAAGATATTTAGGCGTTATTTCTCAAGAATTAGCCCGAGACACCTGGATTTTAGCAGAGACAACTTCATTTAGCAAGGACATTAACCCTTAGCAAAAAAACAAAGCCGATCCAAGGACTCCCAAAAACTGGGAAGAAAATAATGGCAACACCGCAAACCTTGCAAATACTAAAGAGATAACACTGAGTTTATAAGGAATTTAATATTCGCGCCGCCTTGTTGCCTAAGTTTTTGTATTTTCGTTACCATTATCCGTTACCAGTATTCGTTGCATTTGTATTTGTTACACGTAATTATTACACGTATTCGTAACAAGTATATTTTCATGTTAAAATTTTGTTACCATCTAGCGTAGAAAACATTGATATGTACAAAGTGCCATAGGAAACTTCGTCTCGTTCGTATCGTTCCTACGATTTCCAACTATCGAATATAAAAATATCAGTTTTTCGACTCCTCACCGTACTGGCTAGGACACATCTAGTTGAAAAATACTGAATTTCTTTATAGTAGTTCGAGTACATATTAAAAACTCAATAAGAAAATTTTCAAAGTTTCTGCATATTTTTAAGAATGCGCTTATCTTGAGTTGACTGTTTATCGTAAAACAGTTTTATAATCAAAATGAACGCACTAAAAGAGTATCGTAAATAAGGAAAAATTCTGTACATAATAAATTCACTTTGAAAAACAAATGCTTTTATATGTAAAGTATGCTAATATATGCTACCAAAGCTGAAATATTCAAAACTATGATCTAGGAAATTACTACAACAATAATTTTATAAAAACAAATTCTGGGAATTCATCATATAATATAATACTCGTAAATTTACGTTTAAGATAAAGCAGAAATTATTTTATCACATACACATTTTTTATTTATTTCACATACACAGAGAAAAATAATATGGCATACGTTTGACCTTGCAGGCCACCTCGAAGCACTGGAAAGTCGATAGATTTCTTAATTAAAAAAAAAACTTTTGTTAAAAAATATCATAATTTAAATACTAAACTCCCTCAATTGAACATGCTGAATGATGAGAGTACGAAAATGGGAAAGAGAAATGTCGAAAAACCCCTAAAATTTTAATTCGTGGCTCCAATTATTCGATTAATGGAACAAACAATAGCGAGTACCCTGATCATGCTTTATACATAAGTTTTAATTTTTAGTTAAAAGCAACTTGTTATTTACTTAAAATTTTATTTGTTATCGCAAAATAAACAAAAGCAAATTAAAAAAACATAAGACAAATAGAACTAATACCTACTCAGGTAGGTATTAGTTCAGACCCGGCTATATAATACCTATACCCTCGAATTAAAATTTAAATTTCTATTAAATCGTGCATTTAAGTAGACAAGTGCTAAGTGATTTTAACTAAATTAAAAATTTAATATTTCCAGTAAATCTGACAAAATATTTAATTTCATTAAAATGATTTTTAAAGGTAATTTTATAGAAATATGTCTTATACAAAAACCATAAATGTTAGCTTATGATTAAACAGTTTGGTACAGTAACTATGTAAGCCACAAAGAAAACATGTTGAATCAATTTAATTTCAAGTGTGAAAAACGAGTGTAAGCTTTTATGTGTTTTTTCGGAATTTTGGGTTTAAAATACGCAGCGGACGTACAAATCCATCCACTTCTTTAGCAATAGTGTATTAACCCGAATTTCAAACATTTAAAACAGAGACAGAAATTGTTTATTTAGAGGAAGTGACGATTAAATAAATACGCGATCGTTAAGAAAATACCCACAGAAGAAAATTGTTGAATTTTCTGTGATAAAGACATTTGTAGACTTTTCTATGGATATGTGTTGATTCAATAAAAAAAGTTTTTGAATTTTCTGTAATAAATATTTTTTATATACTTGATAAAAAGAATTTTTTAAAATATTTTTATTTTTCCCTAATAATTTTTTTTAAAAATTTTATTTTCAACAAACATTATATTGGAATCAAAAACAGGTTTTAACCATTATAATCGTACTATATAATCATTATGATGAACTAATATAATTTCGTAATTGTTTGTCGGTTACTGAAAAAAATAACGATTTTGAGTTAATTCCATCGAATTAAAAAACAATTTTTTTATCTAAAATTTATTATGTCGAAATTAACCGGTTAACAGAAATATATCAATCAAGTCAAACTAAAATTTGATTAATTAGAGCGTTAGAAGCATGTATAAAGGCCACAACTTAAAATACTTACAGTAAATTGGATCCAAATGTTGCAGGAATAAGTTCAAAACTGTTTTTTTGGTGTAGTGAAAAAGTGTTCAGAACAATACGAAATTTGTACAGGTGTTAGATATGAATATTAAAGGTCTATATTTCCCAATAAGTAAAATAATTAAAATTTTGAGTTAATACGATAACGTTTGCAAAATAAATTAGGAAGATATAAACTGCTGATTGGATTTGATTAAAACTTAGAACATCTTTAGAGGAACAGTCGGGCGTTATAGTCCGTATCTTGGTGGCATGGTAGCTTAATCAGAATCGGAACTACATTAGACGAAAGTTGACCACCTCGGAATCAAAAAGTTTAATCGATATCAAAAATTTAAAGCGTATTGGATTATTAAAAAATAAATAAAAAGAAATCATGTATTCGCATTTTTTTCGAAAGATATTTGACATGTCGGCCAAAGTTGTTTCCTGGGAAGAGGGAACATCAATACTTTCTTATTTCCCTTTTGTTTTCTGTGCTGTCAAGAGAGAGTCAGCAATATCCTCCATCTCATGTCATGTCAGTACAGCCTGTTCACATGTTCACAAAACATAACTCTACGTCTCCACCTAACTTGAAATGCTGTTGTAACTTGAAGTTATGACTGCGTTGTTAAAACAATTGCACTAACAACTATGTTATAACCTGAGCGGTCTACACTTAAGTTAAGTTAAGTTAGGTGTAGACTGCAAATAAGGGTATGTTATGAATGCTATTTTTTTTTCATAATAACATAAAAAATACGAATTGATCTAGAAAAACTGAGAGACACGGGTATTCAATAAAATTAAATGTAAGTACAATTTATTAAATACACGCGGAAAGTTTAAATACTATTCTATTCGACACCGTTTAAAAATTAAAAAGCGGCGCAGATATAATGTAGTGAACAGTTTTTGTCCGTAAAGTACAAAAAACATATTTTTTATCGATAACTTTGGCTTTGAGGGTGTATTGGAATTTCTGGAAATGGCCAAATAGTCTTCTCAACTAGACCTAGAAGCCCCACTGAAGTTGTTCTTTGAGAGGCCATAAATCTAGCTATTTTGTAACAGCGTGTTGTTATTTTATTTAATTCCAAGATTATTTCAATAAAATTTTAAGATGTCGTAGCTTATGAATTCAAATTAAACTATGTAACTTTTTAACATTTCTTTTATTTATATTTTTTTACAGTCAACATTTCGCAAATACTTGGTATTTGTGCCATCTTCCTATTTGCCTCACCTTATCACACGCAGTTGGTAGATTCACAATCTTTTGAGGGTAGCCTATACTCCGAGTTAGTGAAAGCCACGCCAAAGGAAAATATTATCTATTCTCCCTTTTCCATAAAAACATGCCTAGCCATGACTCTTATGGGTGCCGTTGGTCAGACTGCTCGGGAAATGAGAAAAACGTTGGCATTATCGAATCTAAGTCGCACGAAGTTGGCTGATTACTATCATGATGCTTTAAAACCATATCAGAATAGTTCGATTCTTAGCATGGCTAACAAAATTTATATAATGAAAGGCTATAAAATTTATGAAAGTTTCTACAATGTATTGACCCAACAATTCTTCGCAGAAATTGCTTCTGTAAACTTTGGCCACAATTATGCATCGGCAAGGGCTATAAATAAATGGGTGGAAAATAAAACTAATAATCGAATTAAAGATTTGGTATCGCCAGATCAATTGGATGGGGAAAGTCGTTTGGTGCTGGTGAATGCCATACACTTGAAGGGTGAATGGGCTTCTAAATTTGATGTAAATAATACTAAAGACGAGCCTTTCTATTTGAATGATTCTTATTCATTTAATGTGAAAATGATGTGGCAACGTGGATATTTCAAAATTGCTTATATGAGTGACTTAAGGGCAGTTGCTGTGGAAATGCCTTATAAAGATTCCAATCTTTCTATGTTGATTATATTACCTTATCCAAGTACCAGCTTGGCTGATGTGGAGACCAAATTTAAAACAATCCCACTGACCAACATAACAAACAGATTTGAGGGCAAAGAAAAAGTTGATGTGTATTTGCCAAGATTCAAGTATGAATCCAAAGTCGATTTAACGCAACCTTTGAAAAATGTGAGGAATTTGTATTTTATTTTATTAATTTTATTAATTTTATAAAATATATTTATATTTTTAATTTATTCAAAGATGGGTATTAAACGCATGTTTGCAAGCAATGCTGAATTTAAGAATATGTTGGTTCCTGCTAGAGGGTTACAAGTGAATTCAATCGTCCACAAAGCTGTTATTGAGGTCAACGAAGATGGCGTCGAAGCAGCCGCTGTTACCGGTACGTTTTTATAGTTTTATTTTATTTTTATTTTAAATTTCGTTTCTTTTACTGAAAGTATGAGTGTTGTTGTCCCTGTTGGTAATTTAGTACCAATTGTGTTCAATGTACTTGTCCTATAACTGCTGAAATTAGAAGTAGTATAATATATTCCCAGGTTTTGAGCGGTGAAAAAAGAATAGATCACTTAATAGAAAAAAATGTTAACAATATACCCTCACTGATATTTGCACACGTTAAAAAAATGAAATAATTTCAGTTTTATAATGCTAGTAAGGAGAAGATTACCTGACCCACAACAAGTCATGTGACTGGTTCCGAAGGGACTACCAAATACTGATTTAAATTCTGAACCTTTATATGAGTGAAACCTGTCACATTTACGTGACGTTGTCATCGGAAAGGGTCAATTGACATAATTAAGATACTTATTGGTATGTTCAAGATCCAAAGATAAGGTAATTGTCCTTTGGCGCTTTCATTAATAATAGTCAAATTGCTGTACTTTAACATATATTCTTGATCTGGAAAATGTCTGCACGAAAAGCGAGCGAGGGTTTTTTGTTAACGTTTTTGTTATAGTTAAATAATATGTTCTCTTTTTACCGATCACGACTCAGGGACATGTTGTGCCACTTCCATTTTCATCAGTCATAGGACAAGTACGTTGAAGACAATTGGCACAAAGTTTCCCGCAGTGATATTATCCATACAAAAGCAGAACACACACACATATGCATAGACATTAACATATCCATAAGTCAATCCAAGAGTTACAATTAAAGCTGGGTCAACACGACTATTTCAAAAATTCACGTTTCTGAATTTAGGAACAATGTTAACTGCTTCCATACCTTATTTACTTATTTCTCTAATGGAACAAATAGTATTCCAAAACCATAAATTAGTTTAATAACACAGAAACGTGCGGTTTTAAAACGCTCGCATAGCCTTAGATTATTTCCTAAATTGATTCGTAATTAAAGTTATTTATTTGTTTATTTGTTTTCGTATTATAATTTACAGAAGTCGGAGTTAGTAACCGGAGTGGAGACTCGGATATCAGGATTGACAGACCATTTTATTTCGCGATAAAGGATCAAAACGATATGAAAATATTTGAAGGAAGAATTAATAGCGAATTTTCGGCCTAAAATTGCAAATGCAAAAAGAAACACATATATATATTTTTGTTTCTTAACTTTATTATTTAAGCTATAAAAGCTAAAACATAATTAAACAATAAAACAATAATTAATCAATTAAAATTCTAATTCGTACAAGATGATCCTATATGCCTCTACAGACTCCATATTTTCGTTCCGCAGAAGCGTGTGCTTTTGAACATTCTATACCTTTTTTAGTGATTTCGGAACATACGCAACTTGTTCATAGATCGTAGTAGATAATATAATTGAATTTCTACTAACCAGTATATCTTTTATCTATATATTTTGTATGCTGAGTAAATAAATGATCAAATAAAACACTTATAAGAACCACTTCATTTCGAGATCAAAAAATAATGGTTAGAAATTTTTGTAGTTGGTCACATCAATAATTGATTCAATATCGAAATTAATTGACATGAATTTTTAATTTTTGGTTACCTGGTTGTAATGATATTTTTGGAGGAATAATTTATTCCGTGCACAGGAAAATTTTAACCTAAAAAAGTTTTATATAATATACCTAATCAAAAATCAATACTAGCTTCAATTAATTTTGTAATTAAATCAATTCATGATCAAACACTAAATTTTCTTAGAAATTTTACAAATTCTGAATAATTGAAAATTTGAATTTCACTGATTGAATATATAATTTTCATCGTAGGTAGAATTTCAGCAACACAATTAATTGAATCTGCAGTTTTCGTAATTGAAATAGTATTTTAGTTTTTTCTTTGTGTGTACAAAGAAAAAATTACTTTCATTTAAGACGTGGACTTTAACGGAAAGTTTTGTATGGCGAAGTTTTCGTTAAAGTCCATGTTAACATATAATCGTACATTGCGAAAAGTGATGTTAATGAAAATTTAAACTATCTTCAATTTTATTCGTATTTGATCGAATAATCATGTGGTCGAAAATAAAACACTGAAAAAAGTAAAATCTGATTTCAATTATGAAAACTACAGATGCAATTAGTTTCATTGTTGAATTTCAAGCTACGATGAAAATTGTATATACAATCACCGAAATTCAAATTTGCAATTGCTCAAAATTATTTTAAATTGTTAGAATATTGTGTTTTCAATCACATGACTGAAGATGGGAAAATGGTAAATACTCAAATGATAAATACCCGGTAAAGATGGTGCTCTTGGCTGAGTAGTTAGCGCGTTTGACTCCAAACCCTGAGGTCTTGAGTTCAAGACTTTAAAGTGATGAAGGCATAGCACTGATCACTTTAGCAGTACCGGCAGCAATTAATATGTACTAACATATCCTAATGCACTTCATAGCACCCTCCTTCGTCGGTATTGTAGCAGAACCGTCGGCGAAGTAAAGAATTAATAAAATGGCTACACAGCTTAAACAACAAAATGCCTCTACTTGACACCAGAGGGGCTTGCAACACTGCTCTACAAACAAAACGCGCAATAGCAGGCTTGTAAATGAATTAAGCTTTCTATCTCTCTCCCACTTCACCACCTGTTCTCTCTACACTATCCCTTTCCCAAAAAGAAGGTAATACATTAATTAATTAACTGGTAGGCAATAATTGGCTGATTGTGTTACTTCTCTTTGTAAAAAAAAGAAAATATTGGGTAAAATTGTGTAAATACTCTGGTATTTACCCGAAGGCTGTGTATAACTATTGTTTACAAAAATTTTATAAACGGACACATTGCACGGTAAAGTAGAATGTCAGCCACGGTAAAGAAGAATGTCAGCCACTCGGGCAAAATCACAAAAATTACGAAAATTCGTCAAAATTTGCTTATATATATGAAAGATTACAATATTGCGATTAATAAAAAAACAGCAAAAATGTAAAAAAAAATCCAAAACTTTGGAAAAGCTTCGCCTATCGTAAAAATAGCGATGATTTTTGAAAAATTGCAATATATTAAACAAACCATAATTTTGATTAAAAATCGCTAAAACTGTAAGGAATATCATAAAAAAAAATTCGCAAAAACTTGCTAACAGCGGCTTGATAACAAAGTCTAATATGGTTTGAAAATCGTGTAAACTCTAAGAAGTCTAAAAACTTGCAAAAAGTCGCTTCTATCCCGAACAATGCAAAAATTCGCAAGAAGTTTCAACATCGGAAACAAGCCTTAACATTGATTAGAAACCGCTAAAGGATAGTTGCGTGATGTGTTGTATTTTGCGTCAGAATAAGTTGAGGCGTAGAAATCAGCAAACATATTACTTATAACAGATGCCTCAGTTGATTCTATCCTTGAATATTTCATAGTGCAGGCGTAACTATTAGATTTTTTTTGTGTTCACAAATTTATTAAACGATTTTGGATCACATTTAAGATTTTGTTTTATGTTATTTATATAATTTTTGTACATCCTCAAATTAAGTAAATTGTATTCTGGCCGCAATTTACATTATTCGATATATTCTATTAACGACGACGTAGACTTTATAATGTTTGTTTATTTTTTATTTTTTAATCCTGATAACATTTTAGATGCCCAGGGAGGGCCAGATGATAAAGTGACGAAGTGCTTTTGTACATACTCATCCATATAATCCTTTAAAATTGTATAAAAGGAGTTAATAATTCCATCTATGGCATCAAGGGATTCATCAGATATAGAGAGGATATCACTCCAGTTTGTGTTGGTTAACAAAAAGTTTAGATTTTCGCAGTTAGTTTTCGTAAAATAATACTCCTTCTAGAAATTACGTTTAACTGGAAATTACATTTTAATTCGATTTTGGGGTAACATCGGTCCTCCAAACTAGAGATTGGACTGTGACGAGTCAGAGTACGGGTTCATTTACAACTACGAGGTCAAGCAATCTGCTAAAATCATAGTAGATACCATTTATTTGAAAAAGACACCCATCGGATAAATCGGCTAAAAATTCCTCAATAAAGTTATTCGTGTTCATCGGCAAGTTACAGGAAGGCTCCGGTAAAAGTTTCCAGTTAAGAAACGTAAGTTAAAGTCCCCAAAAACAAAAATGGAATCTTTGGGATTTGATAGAAGAACGACGGATTTAATGGCTTCAGAGTGTTGAAGATATATCGCTTGGTCGAACCTAGTTTAAAAATTAAACTCGACACATTCAGTAAATTTGGCCAAATAATAGGTCTGTTCATTTACTTTCCTAGCAGAAACTAGCAACGAGAGAGTAAAGCAGAAATTTGTAAAATTACTCTCTAATATATGAAAAAGTAAATGAACGCTTTACTAGCAAAAATTTGCAAGTAACAAAATAAAGAGTTTGTAGACACAAAAAACTTTACATTAGCTGTTAGTACTTTTTATGAAAAGTTAGACATATCGTAAAAAATATATGAAAATTTTATGATTTTTAAGTACATAAACACAACTTAGGATAAAAAGTGTTACCTTTTGACTGTCCGTAAATAAAACTTTGTGTGTAAAGTATTTAAATAGCAGAAATAAAATACATAAGGATTTTTTAGTTAACAGTAGAAATAAAGTTAATTTCAATGTAATTATAGAATTTTTTAAATTAATTACGTTGAATTTGTTCTTTGCAGGAACTTGCCAAGTTTTTTTCTTATATTTGACTCACATAATATTTCGAGTGTAACCTTTATGATTTAACCTTAAGGTGGAAAATTTTCTACCACCCAATTCAAGCTTTTTAAACTCTTTTAACGACCACTGCTGCAGTCAAATTAAAGAAAAATATGCAATCTTACCGTATTTAATATTTTTGACTTCTTAAAAACTATTAATTTCTTAATAATTCAATAAAATTAGAAAAAGTTTACTTTTTCATGAATTTTTCAACCATTTATTTTATAAACAAAAGATCTAAACAGCTGTTTGGCTAATTCCTGCTAGTAAAAATTTTACTAGCAAAAACTTGCAACAATTTTTTTTTCTCTCAACTTTTTATGCTCTTTTTTCACTCTCTCGTTGCTAGTTTTTCGAGTACGTGAACACTTTCCAGTAAGAACTAGTAACAATTAGTAACAACTTTCAGTTATTGAACAGACCTAATGACATTTTGAATATGTCATAACTTTTGAAATGAACACTTTTAATTTTTTTTTTCTTTTGCATAAGTTCCTTACAGGCTGAAAGAAAACATCTGACCAAATTTCATTAAAATGAAAGGGGTCGTGTCTGTCTGTTAGTTGATTTCACATTGAATTACCCATATAAAAAGTGGGTTGCAGTGAAGTAAAGTATTCTGAAATTAGTGACTGAAAATTTAATTTTTTGTTTATTATTTTCAGCAAAAAATTAATCTAATTGGTTCAGAGCCTTCTAGTGCTCATCAGTTGTAGTGTCCTTCATTTGCAAATGAATAAATATCATTTTTTTACATTTATCATCGAAAGCAGCTCACATTTATGGATAGAACTGAACTTACGCAAACAAAAAACAATCATATGATTTAGAAAAAGGTATAAAACTACGAGTTAGAGAATTAAAATTTATGTGGCTGATTCTCATTTCAAATGCTTTTTTCGTGTCAGTTGAAAATATACACAGAAAAATTATGATGAGTTTTTATTTTAACACACTTGTGTTTGATTTTCAAATATTTCAGTGCAATATTTTAATAGAAAAATATTATGTGTTTTTTCTTATTAAAATGTACGAATTTTAGTTCTTAATTTTACGAATTTTGTGATAGGTCTCATTTCCGTCAAAAAAATATTTTAATTTATAAATTCAGTAATAGAATACGTTTATATTTATTTCTGCGTAATAAAATATTTCATAAAATTAACGCATAGATTTTAAAAAGAAAACTGCTTTAGCATGAGCTAAAAGATTATAAATAAATGTACATAAGTTTTTTTTTTTGTGCAGGACAGTCCATTATGTGCGAAAAACGAAGAACAAAAATACATACTGTTTTTAATCTCTTCATACAAAATGATGTGTCCGTAATGCATGCTGTTGTTTTTCCACATTAAGAAACTATGAATTTTTCCTTAAATTTATAGCTTAAATTTATAGCGGTTTTAGAATAATTGCATTTGCTTCTCTTATTTTACACATGAAATTTTTGAAGAATATTGGAAATTATTAATATGACTATTTCGAACGTATTTGCTTGTGAATCCAAATTGCTTATTAGGCTAAATTTTGTAACGTTTAATTCAGAACAATATTAATGATAACAATAGTATCAATAATAACAATAATAATGCTTAAAGTTTAAATTCCAATAGCACAGTGGTTAATGAAGAAAACTATAAGAATTTAATTGAATTTATTAAAAATGGATTAAAAATCAATGAATTTAAAATCAAGGAATTTAAACATAAGAAATCGTTGTATTTAAATTCGCTTAAAGACTTTACAAGAGTGAAAGCATATTTAGAAAAAACCGAAAAAAATTCTCTACTTTTACTCCCAAGAACTTAAAAATAAAAACATATTTACTAAAAGGTCTCGATGAAAACGAAGACACAGATGAAATATTTTTCGAACTATTAAAATCAGAGAGCGATGATTTGAAATTTATAAAAGTAACAAATTTCTCCACAAAATTATCTAAAGAAAAGGGAATAAAAAAAACTTCCAATGTATCTGGTGCAGATATCACCTGATAGCAGCATAAACAAATTAAAGAGCATCGAAATTATACTCCGTCGTTGCATCAAATGGAAACAACTGCGAATACCCGAAATTAGACAATGCCGCAACTGTTAGGGCTTCTTCCTTAGTGCGGCTAATTGCTTCCTTTCAAGGAAATGTGCTAAGTGCAACGAAAGCCATGAAAGAGGAACTTTCCTACGGTACGGTAGAAAACGTCCTACCAGAGGAAAAAGGAAAACTATATTACGTATTGTGCAACATATATGGACACCCCGCTTCGTACAAAGGCTGCGAGAAATACAAACAGGTAAAGCAAAAACTAAATATTAAGAAAAAAAACTTTAACAGAGAATAGAAATTACAACAAAAATACATCCACTAACACAAATGCATCATTTGCAAATATATTTAGGAGTGAAAGAGCTAATATTGAAGAAAGTCCTAGCATAAATATCTCATTTACACAAGAAATTAAACATTTTATGATAAGTATTAGCAAGCAAACTACAAATTTACAAAACCAACTAAATTTACAAGTATCTAGAATAGATGCTATATTTTCCATGCTTGAAGCATAATGGCGTCAAACAACCCCTCAGTTACCATTTTAGAAAACCTTAAAATAATCCAAATCAATGTCAACTCCATAGTATTGATAAGCCGCAGATATGAACTTCAACGGTTAATCAATATACATGACCCAGATATTGTACTCTTAAATGAGACCAAACATCAGAGTGAGACAACAAATAACAAGTTTGTGAGTGTTGGATTATTGATCACATAGGGAAATTTCGGCAAAGACTAAGTTGAGTCACTCACAATAAGAATGCAGCGCAAGAATTTAAAAGAAGTCTTGTATTCTATTTGCTGGCAAAAATTAGTTAAATAGCTGATGATTCCTTGTAAAAAGCATCCACCTTCATAAAGTGGTAAAAATGAACAAGAACGCTGATGAGACGGTGTAGCGGCCTGTCGAAATCAGTAGTACTGATCCGTTCTGCTAATCTGATTTGAATATTCCAACACTCCACTCTTAATAAAAATAATTTGAGTTTACATTAATTCAAAAATATTGAACTAGAAAGCCGAAATAATAAAACAAATTTTCAAATTTATTTTTATATTTTTTTAGATCAAGAACACACAGCTCTCAAGTAAAACAAAAAACTAACAAAAAAGAATTCAACCAAGGGATAGAACAAAAACTTTTTTGGAAGCAAGAAGCCATGTCTCTTTTGTAACAATAGCTTGATTGCAATTAATATGAATGCTAATAATGTCACCATTAAGGGCTCTACCTAAATAAGAGCGTTGTGCCGTCGCGTTAGCAGCAAAGTAAGTATTTACCATACATTCCAATAGACATATTTTAATTTGAATGTGCGGTAAATACGTAACCTGTTGCCGTCGCGTTGTCTTAACGCTATTATTTCGGTTGGGCGGTAAATGTAAGCATAAGTTTTTTGTTGTAAACTAATTAATGCTCACACTTATTTAAAACAGTAATAATATATTTGCCACAACCATACGCTATATCTGGAAACATGATATTGTTGACGCAACCACGCCGCACCCATATCTTTTCTCTATGTGTAAGAACAATTGCAAAATACTTCTACTGTAAAATTTACTTTTTGCTTGTTGAGCTCAAATAATACAGGTAGTGGTAATACTAAAACAAATACAACATCACAAAAACAACATGAGTTTTTGTTGTTGTTTCGTTGCACGAAGTGTCAAAAATCAAGTCTTGATTTATTGTTTTTTTTTTAATTTCCTTTTTTAGTTTTTTTTACACTTCTTTTATCACTTCAAGAGGTTGTAAGAAATAAACAACTTTTCACAGTTTCAATCAGGGTTGTGAGATTTTTTCCGACCTATTTCGCTAAATTCAATTTTAAAGATCGCTAAAATCAATTTTATGTAGTTTTTCTTTATATTAAATGAAATGTATTTGCTGGAGTTTAAGCAATTGTCTATATGCAGCATTTCGTTGGTGCTTTACCAACTCATCAATAGACTTTAAAAACAAATGTTAAACAGTTACACATTGATGCCAACTTTGGCTCTTTTTTACGATATAACAAAAAACGATATGTCATATCGTAAGTTTTTTACGATACGACAACACTAAGATATACATACACGGTGTTGTCATATCGCAGCGTTGTCATATCGTTAAAAACTTACGATATGACAATACAGTATGTCATATCGTTTTTTGTTATATCGTAAAAAAGAGCCAAAGTTGGCATCAATGCAGCTACAAACCCTTTACCTTATGTACAAACTTTTAAAAACCATTTGAGAATTTACAAATATATAAATGATTTTCAAAAAATAAGCATAGTAGGCCTTGAAACTTATACAAAACCCAGCAAATAATTTTTTATTCGATATGAATCTATTTTTTTCCAGCAAATAAATTTCATTTAAAATAATATTATGACAATATGTCAAATAATAAAGTTCTTAAAGGTTTTTCTTTATATATATTCTATAATCAATTTTTTTATATAATACTTTTTTTAACATAAATTTTTATAAAATTATCGTATAAAAATTTAGCAGAAAAGCGCCATAAGTAGAAATAAAATCGCCAAAAAGCATTTCTTTTAAATTTTTCTCATCCAAATTCAAAACCCATTAATGACACTATTATTAATATAAGAAAAACCACTAAAATCACATTGTTTTAATTTCTTGCAAACGAGTTTTGGTGCGATTTATTTTTGAAAATATTCTTTAAACAAAGTAATTTTTCCGAATTATAAAAATTTTTAACTTAAATTTTAATAAAAAAAATAGCCATAAAAATCGCCAACAAATTTATTTATCGCCAGAAAAATTGCCATGTCGCCAAATCAAAAATTTTGACGCCAAACAAGTTGAAAAATCGCCACGTTTGGCGAGAAATCGCCATATCCGACAACCCTTGTTCCAATAATGAAAATATATAAACAGCTGTGTTTTCACCACTACCTGTATTAATCTACCTTGGTTGACCTCTTATGTTTATAGTACAAACCAAGGCATATTTATTACAGGTTCCACCATAACTAAAACAAATACAACACCAAAATATACATGTATTTTGTGGGTAGAAATACCCCAGAAATATGTCAAATCCATTAACTGAGTCGCACACATTCATAAGCTCTCAAATTTACTAACACATGCCCGTTGTTGATAGAAACTCCCAGACATGTGTCAAAATCTATTGTCTGTGTGACGCACACATTCTCAAATTTACTAAAACAGCTGTTCTTGTAGTGGTACCTACCTGTTCAATATACCTTGGTACAAACATGAATTGATTTTGTATGATTTTTTCCATCAAATTACTATTTTTATAACTTATTTGATACGGTTCTCTAATTTTACATTCAATAAATAATAAAATATATACATATAAATAAGCACAATTATGACTTTTTTTTCATTTTACGCGACATTTTCAAGCAACATTTCATTTTCCCTTTCCACGAATTGCACAGGAACGCTATTACCGCGTAAAACGGGGAATAGGTGTTTATGCTATTAAATGTACGGCTGCACATCCAGAGAAGGTGAAAAAGGAATATTTCCCCTCCAAAAATGAGTTTGAGTTTCCAAAAGAAGTTTTACAAAATGATATTTTTCATATAAAAGTTCCCCTCCCAAAGGCTTAAAAGCTTGATTCGCGCATGTAAAAGTAAAACATTCCAAACAATGCTCTAGAAAACTATCTCCATCAAATTTCCTCGTACGATTTTGCAAGTTTTTGCTTGTCATGCAAATTATTTTATGACGCAAATCTACTACAAATTTACCTATTTACGCGTCATAATATGATATTTAGTCATCTGTTTTATATTTGAAAAATTTTGTTTTCAAATACAATAAAATGTCAATATTTACAAGAAATAATAAAAGCATTTCCGTCGAATTAAAAATAAAAAAAATTTGTCAAAAATTATATGTGCGCTGATTACACTAGCTAACAAAATATCACAAATGTCTTTAATTATAACTGCGAAATTAAGCACATTTAAAGTTTCGTATAATTTCTGGCGTTCAAGTTGAGTTTAGAGCTTTAATATCTTTGAAGGCTTATAATAGAATTTTATGACAAATACTTTATCAGGCCATTTGAGCCCACTACATCACCAATAAAGAAGAGTTTTTTGAATTTTTTAAGAAAAAAAAACAAAGAGATTAAAATGTTGCACAAAAATGTTTCCAATGGTGTTTTACATATAAATGTGCTGTAAGCATCTGATACCTTAAACGTCCTATGTCGATCTTTTTATATCCTGTAGCAGAACCAGTCGTTAGAACCTTGTCAGTTTTTTTTTGTGTTGTACAGTGTTATTGCCTTTAGAGATCACAATGTACGCATTAGTTTTTATTTTTAGCTAACAAATTAACTTTTTGTTAGCTTAAAATTTTAATTGTCATCAGAAAATAACAAAATAAAAATTTCAGAACAAACAGTACTATTTCCTTCCTGAACTTGACTATATAAGACCTGTACCATTGTATTAAAATTTAAGCTTCTCTTAAACTGTGTTTTAAGGTGTTAAAAATATTTAAGTGAATTAAAATGGGTTTTAAAGGTATTAACAAAAAAAACAGTTTTGCTTACAAATCAGAAATTGTAGTTTATAATCGAATTGGGAACAAAATAAAAATATGAGATACGCTAGGGGTGCTCCGCATCATCCCTGGAACTTTCCGCTAATTTCAAGCGTAAAGCGCTAAAAAGTCTATAGATTTTCGGAGTAACTTAATAAAGTTTTTCGTCATAATTTTCGGATAGAGTTATCTTTCGAACCACTTGACTATTTTAGATTAAATTAAAAGCAATCGTCACAGTTTTTCAAGCCATAAAAGCTCCTTACGGCCGTTAAACTTTGAGTGGTATAAAAGGTTAAACGAAAACCCCTATTATGTTTTCTTTATTTTTTAACTTTATTTGCAAATAAGCCCTGCGTATAAGCGTAGTAACATATCAACAAATTGTTATTACTTTCAGATAATGATAAAAATGCGTACTAGTTTTATTAAAAACAAAGTAGTAGTTCTAATTTGAAGCATAGTAATAAGATAAATAAGTACTACTCATTATTTTCTAACCCATTAATAAAGTACTACCGATTACAATAATGACAAAAGTTTTTGCTGGGTAAGAAGATTATTTTAAAATACATCGAAGATTATACATCTAAGAGCCATTATTACAACTTGACAATAGCTAAAAGCAGACTTTTGTCGGACGGATAAACAGTTTATCATTATTACAAATTTACTTTAAGCTACGAGGTAGGATGCACCTGACTTTAACTTATCGCTCACTTTCATTTAAAGTGAAGTTTTAATAAAGGTAAACCTTTTATTCGTCCGACAAAATCCTGCCTTTAACTATTGCCTAGTTGTAATAATGGTCCTAAATTGTTTTAAATTTAATATAGTGTGTGATCTGGAAAAAAATGTTGAATTCGTATAAAAATGTATTGAGTGTATTGACACAACTTTTAACATTGCTAATTGATTTTATTAAAATAAGTGTTATTTGAAGGAAGAGTTGGCCTACTTTTTGCTTAAGTATAAATGTTTGTAAAAATTATTGCAAAAGATAAACATTTTTAATTTTTCCTTGTGAACCCAAGTCAAAATTGAAGAAGTGGTCATAACTTTTAATTTCGTCGTGAAAATACTATATTTTATTTTTTATTTTTATAGAGTAGATCTATAGCGCTTTCAAACCGTGTAGTGATGTTTTTGTTTTGCAAAAATCATTGCCAGAACAACCGTGAAAGCAAATGTAACGCTCAATACACATAAATGTTAAAAAAATCGAGAATATAATTTTATTTCAGGATCCATTGAATGAGGCAAATACCATAATATGAATCCTATCTTCTCATATTTCATTTAATTGCATTGGTAAAAAAAAACGAATTGTACGTTTAGACTGAGAATCAGGCATATTTCACATACACGCGGAAAATTTAAATCCTAGTCTATACGATACCGTTTAAAAATTAGAAAGCGACGCAGAAATAATGTACTGAAAATTTTTTGACTGTGAAGTAAAAAAAACACACATTTTTGTATCAATAACTTCTATGTAACTTTTTAATATTGCTTTAATTTATATATTTTTTACAGTAAATATTTCGCAAATACTTTGTATTTGTGCCATCTTCATAATTGCCCCACCTTGTCACGCGCAATTAGCAGATTCACAATCTTTTGAAGTTCGCCTATACTCCGAGTTAATGGAAGCTACGCCCAAAGGAAATATTATCTATTCTCCTTTGTCTATAAAAACATGCCTTGCCATGACTCGTATGGGTGCCGTTGGTCAGACTGCTCGGGAAATGAGTAAAACTTTGGCATTATCGAATCTAAGTCGCACGAAGTTGGCTGATTACTATCATGATGCTTTAAAACCATATCAGAATAGTTCGACAATGTATTGACCCAACAATTCTTTGCAGAAATTGCTGCTGTAAACTTTGCCCACAATTATGCATCGGCAAGGGCTATAAATAAATGGGTGGAAAATAAAACTAATAATCGAATTAAAGATTTGGTATCGCCAGATCAATTGGATGGGGAAAGTCGTTTGGTGCTGGTGAATGCCATACACTTGAAGGGTGAATGGGCTTCTAAATTTGATGTAAATAATACTAAAGACGAGCTTTTCTATTTGAATGATACTTATTCATTTAATGTGAAAATGATGTTTCAAAGTGGATATTTCAAAAATGATTATAGGAGAGATTTAAAAGCTAGTGTTGTGGAGATGCCTTATAAAGATTCCAATTTTTCTATATTGATTATATTACCATTTAAAACTACCAACTTGTCTGATGTGGAGCACAAATTGAAAACAATCCCATTAACCAACTTAACAAACAGCTTGGAAGAGTCTGAAATTCATGTGTATTTGCCAAGGTTCAAATGTGAATACGAAGTTGATTTAACGAAACCTTTGAAAAATGTAAGGAAAATGTATTTTATTTTACTAATTTTATAAAATATATTTAATTTTTTTCAAAGATGGGCATTAAGCGCATGTTTGCAAGCAATGCTCAATTTAACAACATGTTGGTTCCTGCTACAGGGTTACAAGTGACTTCAGTCATACACAAAGCTGTCATTGAGTTCAATGAAGATGGCGTCGAAGCTGCTGCTGCTACCGGTATGTTTTTTCATTGTTTTATTTAATTTTTTTAAATTGGTTTACTTAATTAAAAATTTTAATGCTGTTGTCTCTGCGGGTAATTTTGTATCAATTATGTTCAAAGTACTTGTCTTATAACTAATGAAAATAGGAGTACTGCAATATGTTGCCAGATCTTGAGCGGTGCAAAGAGAATAGATCACCAAACCAGAACAAAAATGTTGACAAAATACCCTCACTGGTACTTGCACACGGTTAAAAAAATGGCCCTAAGGAAAAAAGAACCTTTCCAAGGACTACCAACTACTGCACAGAAAAAAATAAATTTCATTTTCAGTAAAGTAATTCAATGAGTTAGTAAATATTTTGTCCAGAAACGGACCTACAAACACATTTGTAAATACAGACAAAAATGTCTCAACAGTTTCATTGAAAACAGAACCGTTTTTTTTTTTGTTCAGTAAACAAATTGTCAAAATCTATAAAACAATTTGCCTAAAAATGTTTAAAAACTCTAAAAATATTTACTTGATTTTCTTTAATATATCAAACAATATATAAAAAATATATATAAAATCACTTACAAATTCTAAACAAAATAGCTTAATGAAGCAAAAAAAATATATATACTTGGTTTTTTGTAATATATCAAACAATCTTTTAAAAATTTTTTTAATATTAACTTCATCATCCATCAAGCATTTATGTAATTTCACTTTGTTAAATGTGTTTAATTCTGCATGTTTATCTAAAGACTTGCTATGGCTTGCTTTATAATTTACGTTTGATACTAATTATATGAATTGCGACATCAAATTGGTTTTCTACATGTTTGCGTCCTAAATAAAAGTCAAACAAAAAATTCACTGATTCAGTGAAGAACATTTACTGAAAATGAAATTTTATTTTAGACAATCTTTTGTTTGATAACTTTTTGGTGATAATTTTTTCTATGTAGATTGAGTTATGGAATTTTATATGAGTGAGACCTGTCACATTTATGTGACGTTGTTATTGGAAGGGGCACATTGACATAATAATAATTAAGATACTAAGTGATAGGTCCTAGGTCCAAACTTAATGTACTTGTCCTTTGGCGCTTTCTTTAATACTAGTCCAGTTACTGTATTTTAAACAAATATTTTTGATTTGGAAAATATCTGCACGAACAGTGAGGGAGGAGATTTTGTTGACAGTTTTGTTAGAGTTGTGTGATATGTGATAGGCACACGTTGTACCACTTCCATTTTCATCAGTTTTAGGACAACTACTCGTACGTTTCAGACAATTGGCACAAAGTTTCCGCAGTGATGTTATCCATACAAAATCAGCATATACACATATGAATAGACATTTTAAAAACTCACGTTTCTGAATTTTGGAACACAATTAAGTGCTTCAACGCCATATTTACTTATTTCTCTAAGGGAGCACATAGTGTTCCATAACCATAAATTAGTTTAATAATATAGAAACGTGCGTTTTTAAAACGCTGGTATGGCCTTAGATTATTTTCTGGCTTGATTCTTACTTAAAAGTACTTATATTTATTTGTTTTCGTTTTATAATTTGCAGAGGACGAATTTAGTTGGCGGAGTTTACCCATGGTGGTCAGAGTTGACAGACCATTTTATTACATGATAAAGGATGCAAACAATATGAAAATATTTGAAGGAAGAATTAATAGCGCATTTTCTGCGTAAAATTTTAAATGCAGAAACTAAACACATACGGCCATGTTCTGTATTTCATGTCGAATTAAAATGTGCGGAATTATCAAAGCATTGTTGTTGTAAATTAATATTTATAACAACAATGCTTTGACAATTCCACACATTTTAATTCCACATGCAATACTGAACATACCCGATATTTCTATTTTTGTTTCTTAGTTTTGTCATTTAAACTATAAAAAACTAAAACAGAATTATTCGCAATTCTTTTTTTTTAATAAATTTAAAATTCTAGTTGGTGTAAAAATGAAAATTCTAATACATGCAAAATGATCTTATATGCCTCTAAAGATTCAATATTTAAGTACCGAAGATTGTGTGAGCACTTGAACATCCTATAGCTTTTATCTGACTTCGCAACAGACACAACTTGATCAAAGATCGTAGTAGATAATATAATTATATTTCAACTAACCAACAAGGAATTATGTATATTTTGTGTGCTCAATAAATAAATAACCAAATAAAACTTTTATAAAAAACCACATTAAAACAAACTTTTTTTATGTCTATGCTAATACACCTCACGTCAGTAAAATAATTAATTATATAGCTACATTAAAGACATGTTGTTTCAACTTAATATAACATTAATTCAACATGATTCTTCTA
This sequence comes from Panzeria rudis, assembly GCA_956483635.1. NCBI lineage: Eukaryota > Metazoa > Arthropoda > Insecta > Diptera > Tachinidae > Panzeria > Panzeria rudis. The sequence continues at coordinate 125,220,436 of OY101450.1, read as the reverse complement.
AATGGTTTTATTTAATAACACATAATAATGATGCAGATAATGCACTAAAAGCTAAAAATAATAATTATGTAGTACCAGGTGCCAGTTACCACACCACTCTCCTAAAGCCCTGTACAGACGGTTGTCAGATCTTACAATACTGTCAGATCTGACAATGTGCTGACGATGTACTGACAATAAAAAATTGTCAGCACAAGCTATATTTTTAGTTCACACGTTGTATCAAAGTTGTTAGAAAAGCTTACAATTTATTGGCAGACAACTGTCTGACACTAAATTTATCTGACTGTATTGTCAGTAAAAAATTGCCAGTTCATGCGATTGTCAGATGCAAAAATTGTCAGATCTGTTATTTGGTGCAGCCAGACTCAGATCATTTAACAGAAATTATCAATTATTTATCATCTGTGCTTGTGTTAACTTTAAAAAGTAAAAATATAAATATTTTTGCTGCATAGTTTCTTTTATTTTCCCTTTTCCCAAAAAAAAGATGTGCGCAGTGCTGCCAATATAAAGAAGTCTCTGACAATGACGCCATTGACAGATGCAAAAACTTGGCACATCTGACAATTAAAAAATGTCTGACAATAATCTGACAATGGCAACGCGATGTGTTCACACGGTTGTGAGATGTCTGACAATTTTTTGTCAGCAGGTATATTAAAATCGACTGACAATGCTTTTTCTGCCAACGTAGCCAGACAAAAATTTTCACTTCACACGATTGTAAGAAATTCTTAGCACATTTTACTTACAATATTGTAAGATCTGACAATAATCGTCTGTACATAGCTTAACAAACATAGGGCATTAATCAGACTAAACTAAAACCGTGGGGCATTGTTGACTATAGATAACCGAAAGTCGATGCGCCCCACGGTTTTATTTTAGTCTGATAAATGCCCTATGTTTGTGAGGAGAGTAGTGTGGTAGCTGGCACCTGGTACTACATAAGTATTTTTTAGCTTTTAGTGCATTATCTGCATCATTATTATGTTTCATGAAAATTTAATGTGTTCACCAAATTTCAGATCAATCGGTTAACAGAAAAGGGCTAAAACTAATTACTTTTCATGGGCGTGGCGCCGGCCCTTTTTTTATTACAAAAGCGTATAGTCATCGTAAGTAAAGGTGTCCAACAAATCTCAGATTAATCGGTTAACAGGAAAGGGCTAAAACTAAGTATTACTTTTTAAGGGCGTGGCGCCATCCATTTTTTAACACCAAATTGTATTGCTATGAAAGGTAAAGTTATTCACCAAAGAGGAAGGGGGTAAAAATCCATATTACTTTTTTTGGTCCTGGCCAAGCCCACTTTTCTAATCTCAAAATTGTGTTGTAATCAAAAGTAAAGGTGTGTATTAAATTTTCGATCAATCGGTTAACAGAAAGCCATTAAAACTAAGTACTACTTTTTATAGGCGTGGCGCCGCCTACTTTTGTAATTACTAAATTGTATAGTCATTGCAAATAAAGGTGTCCACTAAATCTCAGATCAATCGGTTAACAGTAAAGGGTTAAAGCTAAGTATTAATTTTTATGGGCGTGCACCGCCCACTTTTTTAATTATAAAAGTATATAGTCATTGTAAGTAAAGGTGTCCAGCAAATTTCAGATTAATCGGTTAAGAGAAAAGGGCTAAAACGAAGTACTACGTTTTACGGGCGTGGTGCCGCCCACTTTTTTAAATACAAAAGTGTATACTCTTTGTAAGTAAAGGTGTCCAGCAAATCTTAGATCAATCGGTTAACAGGAAAGGGCTAAAACTTAGTACTACTTTTTATGGGCGTGGCGCCGTCCAATTTTCCAATCAAAGTATTAAATTATTACCAAAGCAAAAGGCGCTTACACAATTTCAGAGCAATCGGTCGGTCAACAGGAAGGGATAACATTTTCAATTACTAGATTTGACCCGACGACACAAACTCCACAAACAAGTTAAGTTGAATAAAACCATTTAAAAAAGAAGTTAGCTGAGAGTGTGTTCTTCGAATTAACCCTGCGTTTAGACATGTAAGTACTTGCATGCAAGTTCTGTGTACGTATTATCAACGAATAAGCAATTTGTATTCGTTTCTCTGTCTTTCTCATAGCTGAACCAAAAGTGTGTTAGTAAAAAAGTTTGAGTGTATTGAGTTTTTCGAACTTGCACTTGCATGTGTAAAGGCCAGGTAAGGCAAAAAAAATCCAGCGACTTTCTGCGATCAGTGAAAAAACTTATAAATTTTCTGAAAAAAGTCGCGAATATTCCAGTGCATGATTGTAATAAAATCTGTTGCATGCATTTAGGCTTAAACTTTACAAATACTGCTTCAGCAGCCGTATGGTTTATTTTTAAAGCAAACCCTTCCGAAATGAACGATTTTGACACAATTTCAAATAAAAAAATTACAAACGGAATGACAAATCTATATATATATATATATATATATATCCTTACCATTTTTGGTGAAGGGTATAAACATTGATAATGAGGCTTTTAAATTGGGTATTTCGTCATTACATGCCCGAATAAAATTAATGAAATGCATATTTCATGTAGCTTATAATATGCCTTTCGAAAAAATGGTCACTAAAAAAACGAATGAGCTTACAAGTAGATTCTCTACAACAAGGATCTTGGTCTGCGAACGATGGCAATACCTCAAGATTTTTCTTTTCCCACCCTGCGCTTATTGCCGATATAACAGCTGTCAATGAAGAACTCATAGATCGCTTTCTAATTATTCTTTAGATACAAACATGTGGTCAGAACTTTGATACTGTGACATTTCAAAAATTTGCGTGGGATACGGCTGAGCTATTTGTTACAAAATATAACTGGTACTTCATGCCTGTTACTGTCCATAAAATACTAATACATAGAAAGGACACAATTGATGCTGCAGTACTCCCTATTGGTATGCTCTCCGAGGAAGCAGAAGAAGCACGTAATAAAATTTTTAGAAAGTATAGATAATTGTTTGCTAGAAAGTGCAATAGAACTTCAACATATACAGATGATCTGTTCCGCATATAAGTAGCATCCCTACGGTAAATGGAACTGACACGAAACAAGTCACGTGACCGATCCCCAGGTGATAGGGACCAGTCCGTGTTCTAACACTTCCTATGAAGCGGACCAGCCACTTTTACATGGGGATGGCCTAGGATGGGGTTAATTGATACTTTGTATGCACCTTGTAACTTGTCTCTGAACTTATGGAGTCCTAATCGGTGTAGAATAATATGGATTATATAAATATTATTCCGAAATTCAGCTGTAATTATCGATTAATTTATTTTTTTATTGTTACAAATCCAAGTAGAAATCGTATTTTATTTTTAAGCGGTGTCTTTGATAGGATTCGAACCGACAACCTCCGGCATGACAGGCTAGTACACTACCCACTCCACAACAGGGGAACTAATATTTCAATGTTATAAATACCAGTTAAGCTCTCATTGAAGGGAGACAATTAATATTATATAGATACTATATGATAGGCCTTAGATCCAGGTGCATCGAATTTGTTCAGTGCCGTTTACTACAATACTAGCCGGAGTACCAACTAAATTGACTGAAAATGGCTGATATGTGACAATATGTCTTTTCTCATCATTCACTACTCCTTATTTTTGGTACCAGTCTCATTTTCTCAAGTCATAGGACGAGTACTTTTGGATCAATTGTCACCAAATTTTCCGCAGGGATAATACAGATGTCAACATCATAAACCTCTTTTAGAACTGGGTGATTTTTTACTTATTTTGTTTATACGTTTATATGGGCAATGAGCGTGGCTGATGTTCATGAAACTTTGCATATATCTTTTGTTTATTTTAGAAAGTATATGTACCAAATTTGAAGACTTTTATTTGGATAGGGACAATTTATGCGAATAAAATTGATTTGAACTGTTTGGTAGGTGGGCGATGGGCGTGGATGATATTGATGAAACTTTGTATGCATATTTGTTTATTATAGAAAGCGTACATATGAAAAAATTTAAGGCTCTTGCTTTGATAGGAACAATTTTATGAGAAGAAATCGATTTTGATTGTATGGGCGCTGACCGAAGAGTGTTGCCGATTTAGATGAAATTAAAATTAAAACTTTCAATCATCTAGGAAAACTCCTTAAGTTTTTTGCAAAAAAAAATTTATGAAGCCATCCGTCTGTGCGGGCTTTTGATACCCCGTGGTAGTACAATCGAACCTGTACTGTCAAGTCCTTGTGTTTTTCCAAAAGTCTTCATTGATCGCATAGTGATATTAATTATTTTTATAAAAAAAACACATTAAAATTGATTGCCGATTGCCTATGTGCATAGTGCAATTATAAATTTAAAAACTAAATTTTCGAGTAACACAATCAGGCAATTAATGCCTACCAAATAATTAATTAATGTGTTACCTTCTTTGGGAAAGGGATAGTGTAAAGAGAACAGGTGGTGAAGTAGGAGAGAGATAGAAAGCTTAATTCATTTACAACCCTGCTAATGTGCGTTTTTTATGTAGTGCACTGTTGCAAGCCCCTCTGGTGTCAAAAAGAAGCATCGAGTTTTTTAAGCTGTGTAACCAGCTTATTAGTTCTTTTACTTCGCAGACGGTTCTGCTACAATACCGACGATGGATGGTGCTGTAAAGTGCATTAGGATATGTCAGTATCAATCGCTGCCGGTACTGCCAAAGTAATCAGTGCTATGCCTTCATCACTTTAACAGTCCAACAACAACCAGCACAATAACACATCAATGAACATGAGAAAAATGCATGATGTTGTTGGCTTGCCTGAAACTAGTCTTGAACTCAAGACCTCAGGGTTTGTAGTCAAACGCCAGCCAACAGCACAAAGCCAATAGACAAAGAATATTTTGACTAGGCAGAGGGTTGAACTGACGTTCCGATAGCTTCCGCTAATATCATCAGAGTTCTTTACCGTTTAGACCACTCGACCAAAGTTGGTAGTTTGCAGTCAAGAGTTGAATATCATCTAATTTTAATCAGTTCATACTGTCAGTCTTAAAGCTGTATTTCATTTGATAGTTATTGATATTTACTTTTTTCTTTCGTCTCGTGTTAAGCTTCTTTTTATTATTTCTCTATGCGGTAAAGAACTCTGATGAGATTAGCGGGAGCTATCGATCAGTTCAATCCTCCGTGCAGTAAACATTTTCCTTGTCTACATGATTCACATTTATCTCTAAATAAAAATATAATTTAATTGAAAAATTAAATTAAAACCGAACTCAAGCCAAAAATAATATTTTTGGAAAAATATCTGATTTAAAAGTTTTCATTATGATTCGTTTTCATGACTACATGAATTGAGATAATTAAAAATGGTTTCTGTTAAAAATCATAAAATATATATTCTTTTTATATTATGACTATGCTATCAACGGAGATATTTACGAAATAGATTACAAGGTCGAAACCAAAACTTAAAAATTCAGAGCTAAATATCTTTTATAAATATTAAAGATATTTTAATGAAGTAAAGACTGTTTTCTTTTTTAATAAAATGGGATAATATTTGTAAAAGTTGTGAGGCCAACAACGCTTTCTATGCCCGAGGTAGTCTAATTTGACTCACTGTAGCTTACCGTGTGTTTAATTTTGACATTCTTAAAACTTAGGTCTTTCTCTATGATTTTTACATACATCGTTTTATAATCGCATCGCAAGTTTCCTAGATGCAGATTGATTACCCTTTTTCCAATTGGAACCACTGTGCACTCGTTGCACCTATTTATTATGAAAATTTTTTGATAAAAGATTTGAGTATTTATTGTTACAATAATGAAGATTCAATAATTAATATAACTGCTATAAAAAAGAAAAAAACATTATGTCAGAAATATAATTTAAAAATTTTTAAATATTTACTTACATTTTTCACAAGTAAAATCAATTTTTAATTTAATGAAAAGTACTCAGCTTTTATTACCGGCTCAATTTTTTGTCCGAATTATGTATTTAGTTCCGAAATACAATGCCTTCGACCAAACGCCAGCCAACAGCACAAAGCCAATAGACAAAGAATATTTTGACTAGGCAGAGGGTTGAACTGACGTTCCGATAGCTTCCGCTAATATCATCAGAGTTCTTTACCGTTTAGACCACTCGACCAAAGTTGGTAGTTTGCAGTCAAGAGTTGAATATCATCTAATTTTAATCAGTTCATACTGTCAGTCTTAAAGCTGTATTTCATTTGATAGTTATTGATATTTACTTTTTTCTTTCGTCTCGTGTTAAGCTTCTTTTTATTATTTCTCTATGCGGTAAAGAACTCTGATGAGATTAGCGGGAGCTATCGATCAGTTCAATCCTCCGTGCAGTAAACATTTTCCTTGTCTACATGATTCACATTTATCTCTAAATAAAAATATAATTTAATTGAAAAATTAAATTAAAACCGAACTCAAGCCAAAAATAATATTTTTGGAAAAATATCTGATTTAAAAGTTTTCATTATGATTCGTTTTCATGACTACATGAATTGAGATAATTAAAAATGGTTTCTGTTAAAAATCATAAAATATATATTCTTTTTATATTATGACTATGCTATCAACGGAGATATTTACGAAATAGATTACAAGGTCGAAACCAAAACTTAAAAATTCAGAGCTAAATATCTTTTATAAATATTAAAGATATTTTAATGAAGTAAAGACTGTTTTCTTTTTTAATAAAATGGGATAATATTTGTAAAAGTTGTGAGGCCAACAACGCTTTCTATGCCCGAGGTAGTCTAATTTGACTCACTGTAGCTTACCGTGTGTTTAATTTTGACATTCTTAAAACTTAGGTCTTTCTCTATGATTTTTACATACATCGTTTTATAATCGCATCGCAAGTTTCCTAGATGCAGATTGATTACCCTTTTTCCAATTGGAACCACTGTGCACTCGTTGCACCTATTTATTATGAAAATTTTTTGATAAAAGATTTGAGTATTTATTGTTACAATAATGAAGATTCAATAATTAATATAACTGCTATAAAAAAGAAAAAAACATTATGTCAGAAATATAATTTAAAAATTTTTAAATATTTACTTACATTTTTCACAAGTAAAATCAATTTTTAATTTAATGAAAAGTACTCAGCTTTTATTACCGGCTCAATTTTTTGTCCGAATTATGTATTTAGTTCCGAAATACAATGCCTTCGACCAAAAAGACACATGCTATAAATTTATTAGTGATATAAATTAAAACACGAAATATGTGTCAAGTATTTTTATTTAAAAATGTAAAGCAAACACAAGTTCTTTGCATGACTCGTACATGACTGATAACGTTAGTAGCCATCAACGGAAATTTTATTTCAACATTTGAAGTTTTAGCATAAGAAAGGGTGTTGATCCAACATGTGCTTAAAGGGGGGGGGGGGTCTGGTGTTGGAACTTTTAATTGAAACACACTTGAAATATATTTGCAAAATTTCCTTGAGAAACTCAATAAATATGAGGTACATATATATTATTCGTTCTGGGTTAGGAGGGATATTCTCTCCCTGTATCCGAGCTTACTAAAAAAGTTCCCGCATCGGCGAATTTAAGCTCATTCCAGTAAATTCACCGTGACGCCCACTTTCCAATAGCATACACAGAAAAAAAAAACAGAATATAACATCAACATGTCGCAATTTTTATCGGAAATCATATTAAATGTATGAGAAATAATTTGTTGTTTAAGTGTGTCGGTGTTTATTTGCTTTGCTCATTGCTACAATCAGCGTTACCGTTGGTGCTACTAAAGTAGCAATTTGTCACTTTTTCGACTACTTGGATACTATTTTGCTACTTTTACAAAATGCACCCAAATGTGATACTTTTTGCAATTCTTGCCACTTTATTGATACTTTTTACTAAATGAAGAGATACTTTAAACAATTTTCCTTACGCAGTGAACTAAGTGGTGTTTTTTTTTTGTTGCAAAATCAGTCTTTACATTACACTGCTTTACGAGCAAAATGTATAAAGTTTCTAATGGATTTGTTAGGGTGATTAAGATATGCTTAACACGAGAAAAGTAGAGATAAATTTTTAATTTCGGCAATTTCCAGATAACGGTACATTTGTATTTTTTCGATGTTATACTCCCCAGAGTCAAAAGCTGGTTCGATTAAAGTGATCCATATATTATTTGAAAAGCTTCAAAATTACGCGTCGAATAGTCGGAATCTGTACCACAAATAATAGCAAAATCGATTTAAAAAAAATATTAAGCCATAATGGACCGAAATTGGATAAAAGCTGAAAATGGTATAGTAAAAAAACAAAACACAAACATTTAAATTTCCAAAAAATTGCACTATGTAGTAAAAATGAAAATAAAACAAAACTATTAAATAAAATATTTGCTAGTAAATTTAAATGCTATTGTTTCGGTTTTTTTTTCTTCAAGCATTTTTAATTTTTATTCGATTTCGGTCCATTATTGCTTAAAATTTTTTTTAATCGAATAGACTATTCAGTAAAGGTATTTTTTATTTCTGGTATAAAACAGCTTCCGAATAGACAACACTTGGTGAAAAACGATAAATATTAAAAAAAATTAAATTTGATCCCCTATAACTAAATAATTTTTTTATCCGATAAAAATCAATTATCCACTATTCGATGTGTAATTTTGTATCCTTTCAAACAATAGCAGTTTAATAAAACCAGCCTTGGAATGTGGATAGCGCCTTAACGGGAAGTATACATCGAAAACGCAAACGTACCATTATATAGGCAATGGCCGAAATGAAAAAAATTTTATTTTATTTTTCTCGTGTTTAGCATTTCCATAGTTACCTTAAAATAAAGATTTGTAAAGCAGTGTTATGTATTACGCGTTCTACAGTCGCCAAACAACACAGCTTTAGTACCAACTTTTTCTTTTCGCTGCTTTCCTTCAACTGCTGAGTTGTCTCCTTTCGTGTGAGAATTTATGTTGAAAACAACAATAATATGCGATAGTTGGTTTTTGTTGGCAATATAATTTCTCTCAAAAAAAATTTTTGTTTTATTTTACAAAAATTACTCACACAATTTTGAATTTCATAATTTTTTTTTTTCAAATTTCATGATGAGTAAGACCTTCTTTAGCATAACATATAATTTTAACTCTTTCAGCTTCAAATAGAGATTTTCGCCGACCTATTTAAATTTCAGGCTTTGAAAGATCAAAAATGTATTAAAAACTAACAATTCGCGGTGAAGTAAATTATTCTGATTAGGCGCTGCTCTTGGACAAATTTTGTTTTGCAACAATTATATGATAATGGTACAATATTTCCGTTAAATTTTTTGCACAGATTTCTCGAAGCGCATATTATTTATTAATAAGTCCAATTTTATTAGTAGTTTGAGTAATAGTTTTTGATAGAACTGAAAAAAAGTATTGCTAAAATGTTAAATTTAATCAGATGAGCGGCAGTTTATGTTTGCTAACCTTTATTTTTAAAAATTAAATAACTTTTTCATATATTTTTTGTTATTAAAGTTGCCCATTTTTTTTCTCAAAAATCCCCTTTTTGTGCCCCTTTTATTTTCAAAAAACCCTTTTTGTTCCCCTTTTTGAAAATTTTCAACGGTAACGCTGGCTACAATTGACTGTTGTGCTCAGTTGTGTTACTTATTGTTGTTTTGTTGTTGTTTATTTTTATATAGCGACAAAAAGCCGAAAAGCATCGTATTACCAGCGAAACTTTCCTGCAGCTGATTTAGGATTACCATTGTTTAATATTAGTTTTGAACGCTAAATTATTAATCTTTGTTATAAACATTACATTTAATTTTCAATCAACATGACTATAACTTTAATTTCAAATAAATTTTATGTTAAATATTCAATTAAATCATGTTGAATTAAAATGAAATTCATGATACGAGGGGGGATTGATATTGAAGCTACCTAGCGCTAGATGGCAGCACCAACACGAAAGCTTTTTTTTTTAGAAATTGCGATCTGTCAAACGTCAGCTGTTAAAATTTCACCCAAATCCATCGATTAGTTTATTTGTTGTAGTCGTTTGAAGTAAGCAACTTTTGTGTTTCTTGAAAAATGGAAAAAAGTGAATTTCGTGGAGTGATTAAACACTATTATTCGAAAGGGAAAACGGCGAAAGAGACAAAAGAAAAGCTCGATAAACATTACGGTGAGTCTGATCCGTCAGATTACATGGTAAAATATTGGATTGCTGAATTTAAACGCGGCCGAACAAGCACTGCAACAATACCATCAACAGCAAGGCTAAAAGAGGTGGTTACTGAAGAAAATATCAAGAAAATCCTCGATATCGTTATGAATGATCGCCGAGTCAAGTTACGTGAGATTGTTGAAATGGTAAAGATATCATATGAACCTGTGTTCAACATTTTGCATCAACATTTGCATATGAAGAAGTTATCGGCAAGATGGGTGCCGCCTTTGCTCAGTGTCGAACAAAAACGAGTTCGACAGACCACTTCACAGCGGTGTTTGGACATGATAGAGAGTAATCCTGTTGATTTTTGGCGTCGATTAATAACGTGGGTCCACCACTACACACCTGAAACCAAAAATCAATCGAAACAATGGATGGAAGCTGGTGGAAGTGCTCCGAAGAAGGCGAAGACAGTGAAATCGGCTGGCAAGGTTATGGCCACTGTATTTTGGGATGCACATTGGTAATATTGCTCATCGATTATCTTGAAAAAGGTTCCACAATCAGAGGAAAGTATTATCGTGCATTATTGGATCAATTGATTGATGCAATCAAGAAAAAACGACCACATTTAAAGAAGAAAAAAGTGCTCTTTCTTCAAGACAACGCACCGGTTCACACAGCATTAGATACACTTCGAATTGGTTGATCATCCACCTTATAGTCCAGATTTAGCTCCTAGTGACTTTTTCCTGTTTCTAAATTTGAAAAAATGGCTCACAGGAACAAGATTCATCTCAAACGAAGAAGTGATTACCGAAACTAACGCGTATTTTGAGGGGTTCCCAAAATCGTATTATTCAGATGGTATAACAAAGTTGGAATATCGTCTTACTAAGTGTATTGAGCTAAAAGGAGACTATGTTAAGAAATAAATGGTTTTTGAAAACAAAAATGTTTTTTTCCTACTTAGGTAGCTTCAATATCAATCCGCCCTCGTACATATGATGGTATATATTGTGCATATCTAAAGTAAAGTTTGAAGCTGTTGTGGCTGCAGTGGTTAGCCCGTTGACTACCAACCAAGTGGCCCGAGCTCAAATCCTGGCTGGTGCCGCCATTTAAAACAAGAAAATTTCTTATGCCTATGCTAATACACATTGCGCAAGTAAAATAATTAATAAAATAGTCACATTAATGTCTTGGAGTTTCAACTTGGTACAACTTTTACTCAAGATGATTTGTCGTGTTGTGTCAATATCAAATTCACGTTGTTTAAACTTGAAAAAACTTGAATTTAACATGATTCTTCATGTTATTTCAATATCATATCTAAGTTGTTTCAACTCGATATAACTTCAATTCAACATGATTCATCGTATTATTTCAGTATCAACATCATTTTAATTTATATGTACTGAAATATTAAATCAATAGGAAATACTGTTATTTTAAAAGGAAAAACGTTCTTTGAAGGTAATTATAAAATCATGTTGAATTAACATGAAACACCTTTGCAGCAAAATCACTATCGAAAAATGTTAAATTAACCTTGATGATTTTAATATGAACTTTTTCTTTTTGTACATAAAAACTTTAAATTTATTTTGTACATGTAAAGCTTAGCGCATATTATTCATTTAGCAGCTTTTTGCTTTTTGCGTTTTTCCTTTTAGTGCCTTTAGTTAAGACAGTGGAAAGCCAAAAAATAAAAACGATGAAATTTAGCAGACTGGACTTCATCAGCTTAAAGTAAGTTTGGTTTTATCACGTTTGCACATAGGTATATCGAAACTAGTAAGCAGATTTATTGTTACAAAGTCTTGTTGATATACGATAATTAAGTGTTGTTTGGTATGGGAGTTTTCTGCTAAACAATGAAAACTGCGTTCAATATATTTTACGTCATAGTTCTCTAGATATGTGATTATAAATAATGCTTTTCATACTGCAGTCTTAGCAAGTAATTTTCTCGTTCGAGTGTGCGCATTACTCCTGCCGCTCCCTCCATATACGAAAGCAAATTGGACCACCTTTAAGGCATACCATTTGATATAATAGAAAAATTTTAAATCGGTTGACAAATAACGGAGAAAAAAAGAACGCATGGTTGCATGGGACACCGGGTAGGAACAAAGTTCCTGTCGACTTCGTCCTACCGTCTGTCGGCGTGGGCCTGCCGTCTTCGACCTCCTACTTTCGGCCTAATGCAATCACACTGACTTTTTCGGATTTATGCCATCGGTTGGTTACCTTCAGTCCGTCATCTTCATCCTGCAACCTTCGCTCTTTATCGCCCTTCGGCACACTCCGTGTTGCAACCGGAGCCGGTGCCATTACCACCACAAAAAATTAAAATTATAATTTAAAACCAAAAATTTCAGCTACCTTCATGACACCAAAGCAAATGAAGACAATAATTTCTACTTCTAGATAAAAAAAAGACAATGCCAGCAAAAATTACTGTCCCCGGAAGATATTTAGGCGTTATTTCTCAAGAATTAGCCCGAGACACCTGGATTTTAGCAGAGACAACTTCATTTAGCAAGGACATTAACCCTTAGCAAAAAAACAAAGCCGATCCAAGGACTCCCAAAAACTGGGAAGAAAATAATGGCAACACCGCAAACCTTGCAAATACTAAAGAGATAACACTGAGTTTATAAGGAATTTAATATTCGCGCCGCCTTGTTGCCTAAGTTTTTGTATTTTCGTTACCATTATCCGTTACCAGTATTCGTTGCATTTGTATTTGTTACACGTAATTATTACACGTATTCGTAACAAGTATATTTTCATGTTAAAATTTTGTTACCATCTAGCGTAGAAAACATTGATATGTACAAAGTGCCATAGGAAACTTCGTCTCGTTCGTATCGTTCCTACGATTTCCAACTATCGAATATAAAAATATCAGTTTTTCGACTCCTCACCGTACTGGCTAGGACACATCTAGTTGAAAAATACTGAATTTCTTTATAGTAGTTCGAGTACATATTAAAAACTCAATAAGAAAATTTTCAAAGTTTCTGCATATTTTTAAGAATGCGCTTATCTTGAGTTGACTGTTTATCGTAAAACAGTTTTATAATCAAAATGAACGCACTAAAAGAGTATCGTAAATAAGGAAAAATTCTGTACATAATAAATTCACTTTGAAAAACAAATGCTTTTATATGTAAAGTATGCTAATATATGCTACCAAAGCTGAAATATTCAAAACTATGATCTAGGAAATTACTACAACAATAATTTTATAAAAACAAATTCTGGGAATTCATCATATAATATAATACTCGTAAATTTACGTTTAAGATAAAGCAGAAATTATTTTATCACATACACATTTTTTATTTATTTCACATACACAGAGAAAAATAATATGGCATACGTTTGACCTTGCAGGCCACCTCGAAGCACTGGAAAGTCGATAGATTTCTTAATTAAAAAAAAAACTTTTGTTAAAAAATATCATAATTTAAATACTAAACTCCCTCAATTGAACATGCTGAATGATGAGAGTACGAAAATGGGAAAGAGAAATGTCGAAAAACCCCTAAAATTTTAATTCGTGGCTCCAATTATTCGATTAATGGAACAAACAATAGCGAGTACCCTGATCATGCTTTATACATAAGTTTTAATTTTTAGTTAAAAGCAACTTGTTATTTACTTAAAATTTTATTTGTTATCGCAAAATAAACAAAAGCAAATTAAAAAAACATAAGACAAATAGAACTAATACCTACTCAGGTAGGTATTAGTTCAGACCCGGCTATATAATACCTATACCCTCGAATTAAAATTTAAATTTCTATTAAATCGTGCATTTAAGTAGACAAGTGCTAAGTGATTTTAACTAAATTAAAAATTTAATATTTCCAGTAAATCTGACAAAATATTTAATTTCATTAAAATGATTTTTAAAGGTAATTTTATAGAAATATGTCTTATACAAAAACCATAAATGTTAGCTTATGATTAAACAGTTTGGTACAGTAACTATGTAAGCCACAAAGAAAACATGTTGAATCAATTTAATTTCAAGTGTGAAAAACGAGTGTAAGCTTTTATGTGTTTTTTCGGAATTTTGGGTTTAAAATACGCAGCGGACGTACAAATCCATCCACTTCTTTAGCAATAGTGTATTAACCCGAATTTCAAACATTTAAAACAGAGACAGAAATTGTTTATTTAGAGGAAGTGACGATTAAATAAATACGCGATCGTTAAGAAAATACCCACAGAAGAAAATTGTTGAATTTTCTGTGATAAAGACATTTGTAGACTTTGAATTTTCTGTAATAAATATTTTTTATATACTTGATAAAAAGAATTTTTTAAAATATTTTTATTTTTCCCTAATAATTTTTTTTAAAAATTTTATTTTCAACAAACATTATATTGGAATCAAAAACAGCTTTTAACCATTATAATCGTACTATATAATCATTATGATGAACTAATATAATTTCGTAATTGTTTGTCGGTTACTGAAAAAAATAACGATTTTGAGTTAATTCCATCGAATTAAAAAACAATTTTTTTATCTAAAATTTATTATGTCGAAATTAACCGGTTAACAGAAATATATCAATCAAGTCAAACTAAAATTTGATTAATTAGAGCGTTAGAAGCATGTATAAAGGCCACAACTTAAAATACTTACAGTAAATTGGATCCAAATGTTGCAGGAATAAGTTCAAAACTGTTTTTTTGGTGTAGTGAAAAAGTGTTCAGAACAATACGAAATTTGTACAGGTGTTAGATATGAATATTAAAGGTCTATATTTCCCAATAAGTAAAATAATTAAAATTTTGAGTTAATACGATAACGTTTGCAAAATAAATTAGGAAGATATAAACTGCTGATTGGATTTGATTAAAACTTAGAACATCTTTAGAGGAACAGTCGGGCGTTATAGTCCGTATCTTGGTGGCATGGTAGCTTAATCAGAATCGGAACTACATTAGACGAAAGTTGACCACCTCGGAATCAAAAAGTTTAATCGATATCAAAAATTTAAAGCGTATTGGATTATTAAAAAATAAATAAAAAGAAATCATGTATTCGCATTTTTTTCGAAAGATATTTGACATGTCGGCCAAAGTTGTTTCCTGGGAAGAGGGAACATCAATACTTTCTTATTTCCCTTTTGTTTTCTGTGCTGTCAAGAGAGAGTCAGCAATATCCTCCATCTCATGTCATGTCAGTACAGCCTGTTCACATGTTCACAAAACATAACTCTACGTCTCCACCTAACTTGAAATGCTGTTGTAACTTGAAGTTATGACTGCGTTGTTAAAACAATTGCACTAACAACTATGTTATAACCTGAGCGGTCTACACTTAAGTTAAGTTAAGTTAGGTGTAGACTGCAAATAAGGGTATGTTATGAATGCTATTTTTTTTTCATAATAACATAAAAAATACGAATTGATCTAGAAAAACTGAGAGACACGGGTATTCAATAAAATTAAATGTAAGTACAATTTATTAAATACACGCGGAAAGTTTAAATACTATTCTATTCGACACCGTTTAAAAATTAAAAAGCGGCGCAGATATAATGTAGTGAACAGTTTTTGTCCGTAAAGTACAAAAAACATATTTTTTATCGATAACTTTGGCTTTGAGGGTGTATTGGAATTTCTGGAAATGGCCAAATAGTCTTCTCAACTAGACCTAGAAGCCCCACTGAAGTTGTTCTTTGAGAGGCCATAAATCTAGCTATTTTGTAACAGCGTGTTGTTATTTTATTTAATTCCAAGATTATTTCAATAAAATTTTAAGATGTCGTAGCTTATGAATTCAAATTAAACTATGTAACTTTTTAACATTTCTTTTATTTATATTTTTTTACAGTCAACATTTCGCAAATACTTGGTATTTGTGCCATCTTCCTATTTGCCTCACCTTATCACACGCAGTTGGTAGATTCACAATCTTTTGAGGGTAGCCTATACTCCGAGTTAGTGAAAGCCACGCCAAAGGAAAATATTATCTATTCTCCCTTTTCCATAAAAACATGCCTAGCCATGACTCTTATGGGTGCCGTTGGTCAGACTGCTCGGGAAATGAGAAAAACGTTGGCATTATCGAATCTAAGTCGCACGAAGTTGGCTGATTACTATCATGATGCTTTAAAACCATATCAGAATAGTTCGATTCTTAGCATGGCTAACAAAATTTATATAATGAAAGGCTATAAAATTTATGAAAGTTTCTACAATGTATTGACCCAACAATTCTTCGCAGAAATTGCTTCTGTAAACTTTGGCCACAATTATGCATCGGCAAGGGCTATAAATAAATGGGTGGAAAATAAAACTAATAATCGAATTAAAGATTTGGTATCGCCAGATCAATTGGATGGGGAAAGTCGTTTGGTGCTGGTGAATGCCATACACTTGAAGGGTGAATGGGCTTCTAAATTTGATGTAAATAATACTAAAGACGAGCCTTTCTATTTGAATGATTCTTATTCATTTAATGTGAAAATGATGTGGCAACGTGGATATTTCAAAATTGCTTATATGAGTGACTTAAGGGCAGTTGCTGTGGAAATGCCTTATAAAGATTCCAATCTTTCTATGTTGATTATATTACCTTATCCAAGTACCAGCTTGGCTGATGTGGAGACCAAATTTAAAACAATCCCACTGACCAACATAACAAACAGATTTGAGGGCAAAGAAAAAGTTGATGTGTATTTGCCAAGATTCAAGTATGAATCCAAAGTCGATTTAACGCAACCTTTGAAAAATGTGAGGAATTTGTATTTTATTTTATTAATTTTATTAATTTTATAAAATATATTTATATTTTTAATTTATTCAAAGATGGGTATTAAACGCATGTTTGCAAGCAATGCTGAATTTAAGAATATGTTGGTTCCTGCTAGAGGGTTACAAGTGAATTCAATCGTCCACAAAGCTGTTATTGAGGTCAACGAAGATGGCGTCGAAGCAGCCGCTGCTACCGGTACGTTTTTATTGTTTTATATTATTTTTATTTTAAATTTCGTTTCTTTTACTGAAAGTATGAGTGTTGTTGTCCCTGTTGGTAATTTAGTACCAATTGTGTTCAATGTACTTGTCCTATAACTGCTGAAATTAGAAGTAGTATAATATATTCCCAGGTTTTGAGCGGTGAAAAAAGAATAGATCACTTAATAGAAAAAAATGTTAACAATATACCCTCACTGATATTTGCACACGTTAAAAAAATGAAATAATTTCAGTTTTATAATGCTAGTAAGGAGAAGATTACCTGACCCACAACAAGTCATGTGACTGGTTCCGAAGGGACTACCAAATACTGATTTAAATTCTGAACCTTTATATGAGTGAAACCTGTCACATTTACGTGACGTTGTCATCGGAAAGGGTCAATTGACATAATTAAGATACTTATTGGTATGTTCAAGATCCAAAGATAAGGTAATTGTCCTTTGGCGCTTTCATTAATAATAGTCAAATTGCTGTACTTTAACATATATTCTTGATCTGGAAAATGTCTGCACGAAAAGCGAGCGAGGGTTTTTTGTTAACGTTTTTGTTATAGTTAAATAATATGTTCTCTTTTTACCGATCACGACTCAGGGACATGTTGTGCCACTTCCATTTTCATCAGTCATAGGACAAGTACGTTGAAGACAATTGGCACAAAGTTTCCCGCAGTGATATTATCCATACAAAAGCAGAACACACACACATATGCATAGACATTAACATATCCATAAGTCAATCCAAGAGTTACAATTAAAGCTGGGTCAACACGACTATTTCAAAAATTCACGTTTCTGAATTTAGGAACAATGTTAACTGCTTCCATACCTTATTTACTTATTTCTCTAATGGAACAAATAGTATTCCAAAACCATAAATTAGTTTAATAACACAGAAACGTGCGGTTTTAAAACGCTCGCATAGCCTTAGATTATTTCCTAAATTGATTCGTAATTAAAGTTATTTATTTGTTTATTTGTTTTCGTATTATAATTTACAGAAGTCGGAGTTAGTAACCGGAGTGGAGACTCGGATATCAGGATTGACAGACCATTTTATTTCGCGATAAAGGATCAAAACGATATGAAAATATTTGAAGGAAGAATTAATAGCGAATTTTCGGCCTAAAATTGCAAATGCAAAAAGAAACACATATATATATTTTTGTTTCTTAACTTTATTATTTAAGCTATAAAAGCTAAAACATAATTAAACAATAAAACAATAATTAATCAATTAAAATTCTAATTCGTACAAGATGATCCTATATGCCTCTACAGACTCCATATTTTCGTTCCGCAGAAGCGTGTGCTTTTGAACATTCTATACCTTTTTTAGTGATTTCGGAACATACGCAACTTGTTCATAGATCGTAGTAGATAATATAATTGAATTTCTACTAACCAGTATATCTTTTATCTATATATTTTGTATGCTGAGTAAATAAATGATCAAATAAAACACTTATAAGAACCACTTCATTTCGAGATCAAAAAATAATGGTTAGAAATTTTTGTAGTTGGTCACATCAATAATTGATTCAATATCGAAATTAATTGACATGAATTTTTAATTTTTGGTTACCTGGTTGTAATGATATTTTTGGAGGAATAATTTATTCCGTGCACAGGAAAATTTTAACCTAAAAAAGTTTTATATAATATACCTAATCAAAAATCAATACTAGCTTCAATTAATTTTGTAATTAAATCAATTCATGATCAAACACTAAATTTTCTTATAAATTTTACAAATTCTGAATAATTGAAAATTTGAATTTCACTGATTGAATATATAATTTTCATCGTAGGTAGAATTTCAGCAACACAATTAATTGAATCTGCAGTTTTCGTAATTGAAATAGTATTTTAGTTTTTTCTTTGTGTGTACAAAGAAAAAATTACTTTCATTTAAGACGTGGACTTTAACGGAAAGTTTTGTATGGCGAAGTTTTCGTTAAAGTCCATGTTAACATATAATCGTACATTGCGAAAAGTGCTGTTAATGAAAATTTAAACTATCTTCAATTTTATTCGTATTTGATCGAATAATCATGTGATCGAAAATAAAACACTGAAAAAAGTAAAATCTGATTTCAATTATGAAAACTACAGATGCAATTAGTTTCATTGTTGAATTTCAAGCTACGATGAAAATTGTATATACAATCACCGAAATTCAAATTTGCAATTGCTCAAAATTATTTTAAATTGTTAGAATATTGTGTTTTCAATCACATGACTGAAGATGGGAAAATGGTAAATACTCATATGATAAATACCCGGTAAAGATGGTGCTCTTGGCTGAGTAGTTAGCGCGTTTGACTCCAAACCCTGAGGTCTTGAGTTCAAGACTTTAAAGTGATGAAGGCATAGCACTGATCACTTTAGCAGTACCGGCAGCAATTAATATGTACTAACATATCCTAATGCACTTCATAGCACCCTCCTTCGTCGGTATTGTAGCAGAACCGTCGGCGAAGTAAAGAATTAATAAAATGGCTACACAGCTTAAACAACAAAATGCCTCTACTTGACACCAGAGGGGCTTGCAACACTGCTCTACAAACAAAACGCGCAATAGCAGGCTTGTAAATGAATTAAGCTTTCTATCTCTCTCCCACTTCACCACCTGTTCTCTCTACACTATCCCTTTCCCAAAAAGAAGGTAATACATTAATTAATTAACTGGTAGGCAATAATTGGCTGATTGTGTTACTTCTCTTTGTAAAAAAAAGAAAATATTGGGTAAAATTGTGTAAATACTCTGGTATTTACCCGAAGGCTGTGTATAACTATTGTTTACAAAAATTTTATAAACGGACACATTGCACGGTAAAGTAGAATGTCAGCCACGGTAAAGAAGAATGTCAGCCACTCGGGCAAAATCACAAAAATTACGAAAATTCGTCAAAATTTGCTTATATATATGAAAGATTACAATATTGCGATTAATAAAAAAACAGCAAAAATGTAAAAAAAAATCCAAAACTTTGGAAAAGCTTCGCCTATCGTAAAAATAGCGATGATTTTTGAAAAATTGCAATATATTAAACAAACCATAATTTTGATTAAAAATCGCTAAAACTGTAAGGAATATCATAAAAAAAAATTCGCAAAAACTTGCTAACAGCGGCTTGATAACAAAGTCTAATATGGTTTGAAAATCGTGTAAACTCTAAGAAGTCTAAAAACTTGCAAATAGTCGCTTCTATCCCGAACAATGCAAAAATTCGCAAGAAGTTTCAACATCGGAAACAAGCCTTAACATTGATTAGAAACCGCTAAAGGATAGTTGCGTGATGTGTTGTATTTTGCGTCAGAATAAGTTGAGGCGTAGAAATCAGCAAACATATTACTTATAACAGATGCCTCAGTTGATTCTATCCTTGAATATTTCATAGTGCAGGCGTAACTATTAGATTTTTTTTGTGTTCACAAATTTATTAAACGATTTTGGATCACATTTAAGATTTTGTTTTATGTTATTTATATAATTTTTGTACATCCTCAAATTAAGTAAATTGTATTCTGGCCGCAATTTACATTATTCGATATATTCTATTAACGACGACGTAGACTTTATAATGTTTGTTTATTTTTTATTTTTTAATCCTGATAACATTTTAGATGCCCAGGGAGGGCCAGATGATAAAGTGACGAAGTGCTTTTGTACATACTCATCCATATAATCCTTTAAAATTGTATAAAAGGAGTTAATAATTCCATCTATGGCATCAAGGGATTCATCAGATATAGAGAGGATATCACTCCAGTTTGTGTTGGTTAACAAAAAGTTTAGATTTTCGCAGTTAGTTTTCGTAAAATAATACTCCTTCTAGAAATTACGTTTAACTGGAAATTACATTTTAATTCGATTTTGGGGTAACATCGGTCCTCCAAACTAGAGATTGGACTGTGACGAGTCAGAGTACGGGTTCATTTACAACTACGAGGTCAAGCAATCTGCTAAAATCATAGTAGATACCATTTATTTGAAAAAGACACCCATCGGATAAATCGGCTAAAAATTCCTCAATAAAGTTATTCGTGTTCATCGGCAAGTTACAGGAAGGCTCCGGTAAAAGTTTCCAGTTAAGAAACGTAAGTTAAAGTCCCCAAAAACAAAAATGGAATCTTTGGGATTTGATAGAAGAACGACGGATTTAATGGCTTCAGAGTGTTGAAGATATATCGCTTGGTCGAACCTAGTTTAAAAATTAAACTCGACACATTCAGTAAATTTGGCCAAATAATAGGTCTGTTCATTTACTTTCCTAGCAGAAACTAGCAACGAGAGAGTAAAGCAGAAATTTGTAAAATTACTCTCTAAGATATGAAAAAGTAAATGAACGCTTTACTAGCAAAAATTTGCAAGTAACAAAATAAACAGTTTGTAGACACAAAAAACTTTACATTAGCTGTTAGCACTTTTTATGAAAAGTTAGACATATCGTAAAAAATATATGAAATACATGAACACAACTTCGGATAAAAAGTGTTACCTTTTAACTGTCCGTAAATAAAACTTTGTGTGTAAAGTATTTAAATAGCAGAAATAAAATACATAAGGATTTTTTAGTTAACAGTAGAAATAAAGTTAATTTCAATGTAATTATAGAATTTTTTAAATTAATTTAGTTGAATTTGTTCTTCGCAGGAACTTGCCAAGTTTTTTTCTTATATTTCGAGTGTAACCTTTATGATTTAACCTTAAGGTGGAAAATTTTCTACCACCCAATTCAAGCTTTTTAAACTCTTTTAACGACCACTGCTGCAGTCAAATTAAAGAAAAATATGCAATCTTACCGTATTTAATATTTTTGACTTCTTAAAAACTATTAATTTCTTAATAATTCAATAAAATTAGAAAAAGTTTACTTTTTCATGAATTTTTCAACCATTTATTTTATAAACAAAAGATCTAAACAGCTGTTTGGCTAATTCCTGCTAGTAAAAATTTTACTAGCAAAAACTTGCAACAATTTTTTTTTCTCTCAACTTTTTATGCTCTTTTTTCACTCTCTCGTTGCTAGTTTTTCGAGTACGTGAACACTTTCCAGTAAGAACTAGTAACAATTAGTAACAACTTTCAGTTATTGAACAGACCTAATGACATTTTGAATATGTCATAACTTTTGAAATGAACACTTTTAATTTTTTTTTTCTTTTGCATAAGTTCCTTACAGGCTGAAAGAAAACATCTGACCAAATTTCATTAAAATGAAAGGGGTCGTGTCTGTCTGTTAGTTGATTTCACATTGAATTACCCATATAAAAAGTGGGTTGCAGTGAAGTAAAGTATTCTGAAATTAGTGACTGAAAATTTAATTTTTTGTTTATTATTTTCAGCAAAAAATTAATCTAATTGGTTCAGAGCCTTCTAGTGCTCATCAGTTGTAGTGTCCTTCATTTGCAAATGAATAAATATCATTTTTTTACATTTATCATCGAAAGCAGCTCACATTTATGGATAGAACTGAACTTACGCAAACAAAAAACAATCATATGATTTAGAAAAAGGTATAAAACTACGAGTTAGAGAATTAAAATTTATGTGGCTGATTCTCATTTCAAATGCTTTTTTCGTGTCAGTTGAAAATATACACAGAAAAATTATGATGAGTTTTTATTTTAACACACTTGTGTTTGATTTTCAAATATTCCAGTGCAATATTTTAATAGAAAAATATTATGTGTTTTTTCTTATTAAAATCTACGAATTTTAGTTCTTAATATTACGAATTTTGTGATAGGTCTCATTTCCGTCAAAAAAATATTTTAATTTATAAATTCAGTAATAGAATACGTTTATATTTATTTCTGTGTAATAAAATATTTCATAAAATTAACGCATAGATTTTAAAAAGAAAACTGCTTTAGCATGAGCTAAAAGATTATAAATAAATGTACATAAGTTTTTTTTTTGTGCGAAAAACGAAGAACAAAAATACATACTGTTTTTAATCTCTTCATACAAAATGATGTGTCCGTAATGCATGCTGTTGTTTTTCCACATTAAGAAACTATGAATTTTTCCTTAAATTTATAGCTTAAATTTATAGCGGTTTTAGAATAATTGCATTTGCTTCTCTTATTTTACACATGAAATTTTTGAAGAATATTGGAAATTATTAATATGACTATTTCGAACGTATTTGCTTGTGAATCCAAATTGCTTATTAGGCTAAATTTTGTAACGTTTAATTCAGAACAATATTAATGATAACAATAGTATCAATAATAACAATAATAATGCTTAAAGTTTAAATTCCAATAGCACAGTGGTTAATGAAGAAAACTATAAGAATTTAATTGAATTTATTAAAAATGGATTAAAAATCAATGAATTTAAAATCAAGGAATTTAAACATAAGAAATCGTTGTATTTAAATTCGCTTAAAGACTTTACAAGAGTGAAAGCATATTTAGAAAAAACCGAAAAAAATTCTCTACTTTTACTCCCAAGAACTTAAAAATAAAAACATATTTACTAAAAGGTCTCGATGAAAACGAAGACACAGATGAAATATTTTTCGAACTATTAAAATCAGAGAGCGATGATTTGAAATTTATAAAAGTAACAAATTTCTCCACAAAATTATCTAAAGAAAAGGGAATAAAAAAAACTTCCAATGTATCTGGTGCAGATATCACCTGATAGCAGCATAAACAAATTAAAGAGCATCGAAATTATACTCCGTCGTTGCATCAAATGGAAACAACTACGAATACCCGAAATTAGACAATGCCGCAACTGTTAGGGCTTCTTCCTTAGTGCGGCTAATTGCTTCCTTCCAAGGAAATGTGCTAAGTGCAATGAAAGCCATGAAAGAGGAACTTTCCTACGGTACGGTAGAAAACGTCCTACCAGAGGAAAAAGAAAAACTATATTACGTATTGTGCAACATATATGGACACCCCGCTTCGTACAAAGGCTGCGAGAAATACAAACAGGTAAAGCAAAAACTAAATATTAAGAAAAAAAACTTTAACAGAGAATAGAAATTACAACAAAAATACATCCACTAACACAAATGCATCATTTGCAAATATATTTAGGAGTGAAAAAGCTAATATTGAAGAAAATCCTAGCATAAATATCTCATTTACACAAGAAATTAAAAATTTTATGATAAGTATTAGCAGGCAAACTACAAATTTACAAAACCAACTAAATTTACAAGTATCTAGAATAGATGCTATATTTTCCATGCTTGAAGCATAATGGCGTCAAACAACCCCTCAGTTACCATTTTAGAAAACCTTAAAATAATCCAAATCAATGTCAACTCCATAGTATTGATAAGCCGCAGATATGAACTTCAACGGTTTATCAATATACATGACCCAGATATTGTACTCTTAAATGAGACAAAACGTAACAATAGACATCAGATTCAATTTCCAAACTACAAATTAATTAGAAAAGACAGAAAAAATGCTAGGCGTACACTCAAAATAAAATGATAGGTAAATCTAACCAACATAAATAGTTAACCTACTGTTAATGTAAATTGTTGTTGCAATTTTTATGAAATAACAATTTTCATTGGTTAAAATAACTTTTTTAAAGTTGTAAGTCATTTCATGTCTATGGTTACTTTGTGCTATCGTTATTCAACAAGATGACTTTGCTGAGATGGTAAAGGAGTCCGGTTCATAAGCATGAAGTTCAAGACCGAAATATTACATTTTACTGAATTGTAAAATATCGGGCATTTTGTCAATGCCAAGCAGAGCATTTTTTCAATGGCCATCAGAGTGAGACAACAAATAACAAGCTTGTGAGTGTTGGATTATTGATCACATAGGGAAATTTCGGCAAAGATTAAGTTGAGTCACTCACAATAAGAATGCAGCGCAAGAATATAAAAGAAGTCTTGTATTCTATTTGCTGGCAAAAATTAGTTAAATAGCTGATGTTTCCTTGTAAAAAGCATCCACCTTCATAAAGTGGTAAAAATGAACAAGAACGCTGATGAGACGGTGTAGCGGCCTGTCGAAATCAGTAGTACTGATCCGTTCTGCTAATCTGATTTGAATATTCCAACACTCCACTCTTAATAAAAATAATTTGAGTTTACATTAATTCAAAAATATTGAACTAGAAAGCCGAAATAATAAAACAAATTTTCAAATTTATTTTTATATTTTTTTAGATCAAGAACACACAGCTCTCAAGTAAAACAAAAAACTAACAAAAAAGAATTCACCCAAAACTTTTTTGGAAGCAGAAAGCTATGTCTCTTTTGTAACAATAGCTTGATTGCAATTAATATGAATGCTAATAATGTCACCATTAAGGGCTCTACCTAAATAAGAGCGTTGTGCTGTCGCGTTAGCAGCAAAGTACGTATTTACCAAACATTCCAATAGATATATTTTAATTTGAATGTGCGGTAAATACGTAACCTGTTGCCGTCGCGTTGTCTTAACGCTATTATTTCGGTTGGGCGGTAAATGTAAGCATAAGTTTTTTGTTGTAAACTAATTAATGCTCACACTTATTTAAAACAGTAATAATATATTTGCCACAACCATACGCTATATCTGGAAACATGATATTGTTGACGCAACCACGCCACACCCATATCTTTTCTCTATGTGTAAGAACAATTGCAAAATACTTCTACCGTAAAATTTACTTTTTGCTTGTTGAGCTCAAATAATACAGGTAGTGGTAATACTAAACAAATACAACATCACAAAAAGAACATGAGTTTTTGTTGTTGTTTCGTTTCACGAAGTATCAAAAATCAAGTATTGATTTATTAATTTTTTTTTATTTCCTTTTTTAGTTTTTTTTACACTTCTTTTATCACTTCAAGAGGTTGTAAGAAATAAACAACTTTTCACAGTTTCAATCAGGGTTGTGAGATTTTTTCCGACCTATTTCGCTAAATTCAATTTTAAAGATCGCTAAAATCAATTTTATGTAGTTTTTCTTTATATTAAATGAAATGTATTTGCTGGAGTTTAAGCAATTGTCTATATGCAGCATTTCGTTGGTGCTTTACCAACTCATCAATAGACTTTAAAAACAAATTTTGAGCAGTTACACATTGATGCCAACTTTGGCTCTTTTTTACGATATAACAAAAAACGATATGTCATATCGTAAGTTTTTTACGATACGACAACACTAAGATATACATACACGGTGTTGTCATATCGCAGCGTTGTCATATCGTAAAAAACTTACGATATGACAATACAGTATGTCATATCGTTTTTTGTTATATCGTAAAAAAGAGCCAAAGTTGGCATCAATGCAGCTACAAACCCTTTACCTTATGTACAAACTTTTAAAAACCATTTGAGAATTTACAAATATATAAATGATTTTCAAAAAATAAGCATAGTAGGCCTTGAAACTTATACAAAACCCAGCAAATAATTTTTTATTCGATATGAATCTATTTTTTTTCCAGCAAATAAATTTCATTTAAAATAAAATTATGACAATATGTCAAATAATAAAGTTCTTAAAGGTTTTTCTTTATATATATTCTATAATAAATGTTTTTTTTTATAATACTTTTTTTAACATAAATTTTTATAAAATTATCGTATAAAAATTTAGCAGAAAAGCGCCATAAGTAGAAATAAAATCGCCAAAAAGTATTTCTTTTTAATTTTTCTCATCCAAATTCAAAACCCATTAATGACACTATTATTAATATAAGAAAAACCACTAAAATCACATTGTTTTAATTTCTTGCAAACGAGTTTTGGTGCGATTTATTTTTGAAAATATTCTTTAAACAAAGTAATTTTTCCGAATTATAAAAATTTTTAACTTAAATTTTAATAAAAAAAATAGCCATAAAAATCGCCAACAAATTTATTTATCGCCAGAAAAATTGCCATGTCGCCAAATCAAAAATTTTGACGCCAAACAAGTTGAAAAATCGCCACGTTTGGCGAGAAATCGCCATATCCGACAACCCTTGTTCCAATAATGAAAATATATAAACAGCTGTGTTTTCACCACTACCTGTATTAATCTACCTTGGTTGACCTCTTATGTTTATAGTACAAACCAAGGCATATTTATTACAGGTTCCACCATAACTAAAACAAATACAACACCAAAATATACATGTATTTTGTGGGTAGAAATACCCCAGAAATATGTCAAATCCATTAACTGAGTCGCACACATTCATAAGCTCTCTCAAATTTACTAACACATGCCCGTTGTTGATAGAAACTCCCAGCCATGTGTCAAAATCTATTGTCTGTGTGACGCACACATTCTCAAATTTACTAAAACAGCTGTTCTTGTAGTGGTACCTACTTGTTCAATATACCTTGGTACAAACATGAATTGATTTTGTATGATTTTTTCCATCAAATTACTATTTTTATAACTTATTTGATACGGTTCTCTAATTTTACATTCAATAAATAATAAAATATATACATATAAATAAGCACAATTATGACTTTTTTTCATTTTACGCGACATTTTCAAGCAACATTTCATTTTCCCTTTCCACGAATTGCACAGGAACGCTATTACCGCGTAAAACGGGGAATAGGTGTTTATGCTATTAAATGTACGGCTGCACATCCAGAGAAGGTGAAAAAGGAATATTTCCCCTCCAAAAATGAGTTTGAGTTTCCAAAAGAAGTTTTACAAAATGATATTTTTCATATAAAAGTTCCCCTCCCAAAGGCTTAAAAGCTTGATTCGCGCATGTAAAAGTAAAACATTCCAAACAATGCTCTAGAAAACTATCTCCATCAAATTTCCTCGTACGATTTTGCAAGTTTTTGCTTGTCATGCAAATTATTTTATGACGCAAATCTACTACAAATTTACCTATTTACGCGTCATAATATGATATTTAGTCATCTGTTTTATATTTGAAAAATTTTGTTTTCAAATACAATAAAATGTCAATATTTACAAGAAATAATAAAAGCATTTCCGTCGAATTGAAAATAAAAAAAATTTGTCAAAAATTATATGTGCGCTGATTACACTAGCTAACAAAATATCACAAATGTCTTTAATTATAACTGCGAAATTAAGCACATTTAAAGTTTCGTATAATTTCTGGCGTTCAAGTTGAGTTTAGAGCTTTAATATCTTTGAAGGCTTATAATAGAATTTTATGACAAATACTTTATCAGGCCATTTGAGCCCACTACATCACCAATAAAGAAGAGTTTTTTGAATTTTTTAAGAAAAAAAAACAAAGAGATTAAAATGTTGCACAAAAATGTTTCCAAAGGTGTTTTACATATAAATGTGCTGTAAGCATCTGATACCTTAAACGTCCTATGTCGATCTTTTTATATCCTGTAGCAGAACCAGTCGTTAGAACCTTGTCAGTTTTTTTTTGTGTTGTACAGTGTTATTGCCTTTAGAGATCACAATGTACGCATTAGTTTTTATTTTTAGCTAACAAATTAACTTTTTGTTAGCTTAAAATTTTAATTGTCATCAGAAAATAACAAAATAAAAATTTCAGAACAAAGAGTACTATTTCCTTCCTGAACTTGACTATATAAGACCTGTACCATTGTATTAAAATTTAAGCTTCTCTTAAACTGTGTTTTAAGGTGTTAAAAATATTTAAGTGAATTAAAATGGGTTTTAAAGGTATTAACAAAAAAAAAACAGTTTTGCTTACAAAGCAGAAATTGTAGTTTATAATCGAATTGGGAACAAAATAAAAATATGAGATACGCTAGGGGTGCTCCGCATCATCCCTGGAACTTTCCGCTAATTTCAAGCGTAAAGCGCTAGAAAGTCTATAGATTTTCGGAGTAACTTAATAAAGTTTTTCGTCATAATTTTCGGATAGAGTTATCTTTCGAACCACTTGACTGTTTTAGATTAAATTAAAAGCAATCGTCACAGTTTTTCAAGCCATAAAAGCTCCTTACGGCCGTTAAACTTTGAGTGGTATAAAAGGTTAAACGAAAACCCCTATTATGTTTTCTTTATTTTTTAACTTTAAGCTTAGTAGCAAATTTAAACGCTTATAGCCTCAAAATATTGAACCGATTTGACACATTTTTCAATAAATATCTTTAATATATTATTCGTTGTGTCAAAATCGCATGTATAATATGGGCATATACAGCAGCACAAAAAATGGTCCGCCTAATAGTTATATAGATAAATAGATATATAGACATATATGTGAAGTTTTCAACACTGTATTCAGACTTTAATTTAAATTTTTATGAAAGACTTATGGCAAAACAAAAGAGAAAATAGCTATGGTGAGTTTTTGGGCAAAAATTTGCATAAATTCAACATTTTTAAATTTTCAAATTAAAAACTGTATATTTTCCATCTCTGAAAGAATATTTCCATCAACTTTCGTTTGAACTGTTCAATTGGGACAATCGGCTGTTATTTGCATCCGATATCTTAAAAATACTGGACCAAGGATTTGAAAAATTGAGATATGTTAATATTAAAATGAGTATACTTCACTAACTATACAAGATAATTGGTTAACCAAAGACATTTTTTAGAACTTTATGAGGTCTATAGTGACACAAGAAATTTATTGAAATCGAGTGAGAAACAGAGAAATAACAAGCGTTGAAAATTTTTACATGACTGCAGTGCACTACTTTGCACTTCATATTGCTCAGGGGGAGGAGCAAAATGTTAAGCTCATCTCATTAGATTAAATAAGAACGCTCATGTGATATATCAATGTGAAATTTTATACTGATCGGTCTATAGAGCTAGAAATGGTTGATATATTTCGAAAATATTTAATTCTGCCCCACCGGCATTTTTCGTGTGCTTATACTCCATACAAAATTTTTTTAATTCAAATTCGGATATTTTCACTAAATCTGCTGTAACTTTCTAACTTTTTGCCTGATGTTAATAATTTTAGTTTTTGTATGTTGGAAACAAAATTTTATTTAAGATATATGTCAAACCAAAAAGTTAGAATCTTTTTTTATTTTCTTTGCTTTATTGCAACATTTTAAAATGGTGAATTTTGATAAAATGCAAAAAATAAATTTTTTCAAATATAAATGCTTGTAACTCAGTGAATTTTTATCTGATCAACACAGTATAAATACGAACTGATAGAGGACAAACTTACCTATGCAGCAGTGCCAAATTTGCTTAATTCAAGTAAACGGTGCTCAAGATTTTTGAAATTGCTTTATAAACTGCAAATAATACGATTTTCGCGAATATTTCGAAAATGCTGTTTAAGAAAAATAAATTAATATCATATTCGTGATTAGCAGCCCCAATTTAGCTTAAAAAACAATTAATTTTTGAGGCGAGTTAAATTGTGGCATAGTGTAATTAGAACTTTACAATTGGGCCGGCCAAGCCGATTAAAAAATTTAGCTACATACTAAATACAATACAATAAAATAGCAGCGCAGAAAGAATGTTGTAAACATTTTTTGTCCGTGAAGTAATAAAAACCCGTTTTTTTCGATAACTTCCGAGTTGAGGGTATATTGTGATTTCTGAAAATAGTAAAATGATTTTCTCAACTAGACCTACAAGCCTCACTAACGGCCCTTTTCACAATCTACGATTAAGAGTTAACATGGACTTTAACGGCAAGTTTTGTATGTCGAACTTGCTGTTAAAGTCGTCGTTAGCTTTTAATCACACATTGTGAAAAGGGCCGTAAGTCGTTTTTCAATAGCAAAAAACTAGCTATTTTGTAACAGCGTGTTATTATATTTCATTGCTATATTAATTAAATAAAATTTAAAGAAGCTCAATCTTATTAAATTACAATTAAATTATGTGACTTTTTAAAATTTCTTATATATATAATTTTTTTTGCAGTTAACATTTCACAAATACTTTGTGTTTGTGCCATCTTTCTATTTGCATCCCCTTGTCACACACGGCTAGCAGACTCACAATCTTTTGAAGTGCGCCTATACTCCGAGTTAGTGAAAGGTACGACCCAAGAAAATATTATCTATTCTCCCTTGTCCATAAAAACATGCCTTGCAATGACTCGTATGGGTGCCGTTGGTCAGACTGCTCTGGAAATGGATAAAACTTTGGCATTATCGGCTCAAGATCCCACAAACTTGGCCTATAGCTATCATAATATTTTAGAAAAATATCAAAATAGTCCGTTTATTAGGATAGCTAATAAAATTTATATAATGAAAGGCTATAAAATTCAGGCAAAATTCTACAATGTGACAACCCAACAATTCTTCGCAGAAATTGCTGGTGTAAACTTTGCCCACAGTTATGCATCGGCAAGGGCTATAAATAAATGGGTGGAAAATAAAACTAACAATGTAATTAAAGATTTGGTATCACCTGATCAATTGGATGGGGATACTCATTTATTGCTGGTAAATGCCATACATTTTAAGGGCGAGTGGGCATCTAAATTTGATGTAAAGAAAACTTATGATGCGCTTTTTTATTTGAATGACAATTCAACATTCGATGTGAAAATGATGAAACAAAAAGGAAGTTTCAAGTATGGTTTTATAGAAGAATTACGTGCCGAATTTTTGGAAATGCCCTATGATCGCTCCAATCTATCTATGTTGATTGTATTACCCTCGTCACGTACCGGCTTGCCTCATGTGGAGAAAAACTTGAACACAATTTCATTGAACTACATAACAAGCAGAATGTATACTTCTGAAGTTGAAGTGCATATGCCTAGATTCAAGTCTGAATTTAAAGCCAATTTGAACCAACCTTTGTATAATGTAAGGAATTTGAATTTTATTTTATTAATTTTATAAAATACTTATTTGTGTATATATATAAAAATTTTTTAATTCATCTAAAGATGGGTATGCGACGCATGTTTTCAAGTGCTGCTGAATTTGGTAAAATGTTAAAATCTATTGATAGGTTGGAAGTAAGTTCAATCATCCACAAAGCTGTTATTGAGGTCAATGAAGATGGCACTGAAGCAGCTGCTGCTACTGGTACGTTATTTTTTTACTTTATTATTTTTGGAATTTGGTATATTTTATAGAAAGTTTTAGTTTTGTTGCATTATAAATGCTGAAATGATTGTAGTCTTATGAACGTAGTACAAAAAGGTGTATGAATTCTTGGCTTCAACCTCTGCAAATAATAATAGATCGTCTAAAAACTAATTTACACAAATACTTTTTTGACCGTTAAAAATTATCCAATATGCTCAAGGGACAATTGTCTTCAAAAGCAATCATTACTCTGGCTTACAAAGTTTGACTTAGTGCCTATCGTAGCGGATATGATGATATATTACAAATATCTGGAGCACATATCTTTGTTGTTCTTTCATAATATCTTATGTAGAGTTAAGTCAAAATCGAGTTAACATCTGGTTCGTTTTCTTACAATCTACATTTGAGTCCAATGCGTTTGCAAATACTCCAATTTTCGAAGAAGTTATCACAGTTTATTTTTTAGCTTTCTGGACACTACGGATTTTATATCAAATCGTTAATATCTCCAAACACGAATTTTAGACTTAAGATGTTATCATAAACGCTCACAAATGCATTAAAACTAGAAAACGTTCTAAAGACTGTTAATCGGTAGGAAATTACAGAAGTTTACAAATTCAGATCAACTTTTGGATTGGATCAACTGAAAGTTTTTTCTTATGTAATTTAGGGTACTACATATTAACTGAAATCGGCTTCTGTTTTTTGTTCTAATTTTCGAGATATACATACACTTATTTCAAAAATGAAGCAGCTGCACGACAAATTTTAGCAATAAAAAAAAAGTCAAAAACTCAATAACAATATTATCTTTGAGCTGTAGCAATATTGTTCATATATCTCCTCAGTAGTTTCAGAGATATCATGAAACTTGTGCCAAAAAAAATATTAGACAATTTTATTCTTTTAGAGCTTTGATACCTTATCTCTTATCTAAGAGGATTATATTCAGCTCCCTAAATATTGTTTTACTGGAAATAGTCCTCCGATATAGCGTGTAGTGTTCCGAAGCCAAAAATTTGTGAAAATATTCGTTTTTAAAACGCTCGCATGCCCCTAGAGTATGCTTTTCACTCAAGAAAAATTTTATATTTCCTGTAATAAAGCTTTTTGTATACTGTTGCATGGAAATGTGTTGATTGAGTAAAAAAAAATCTTTTTTTTAATTTTCTGTAACAAAGCTTTTAATATACTTGATAAAAAAAAATTTTTGAAAATATTTTTATTTTTCCCTAATGAGTTTTTAAAAATTTTGTTTTCAACAAATATATTATATTTGCATCAAAAACATGTTTTATTGAATTTCATGACATTTTCGCAAATTACCATTGTTAAATATTTATTTTTTCTGTATTCTTGAATTCTCAATTACTAGAAATTAATAACATCATTTTCTTTTTTCAATTTGCAGCAGTCGAATTGGTTAATTACTTTGGAGGCGATGACCCGGTGTTTATAATTGATAAGCCATTTTATTATGTCATAAAGGATGAAAACAATTTGAAAATATTTGAAGGAAGAATTAACAACGAATTTACTGCCTAAAAATACATATCTTTACTTTTGTCTTTTTGGTTTGTTATTTAAGCTATAAAAGTAACACAAAACTAAACTGCAGCACTGCATTTTCAATAACATATAAAATTCCAATTCAATATTTTCGTTCTAACTAAAAAAAATTGTATCCAACCGCAAACGCCATGAATGATGTTAACAGGATTAAATATAAATTTTTAATTTAATTGTTACTGATTCAGTAAAAATCATTTACTTTAATTGAAATTTTATTTTAGACAAACTTTTATTTGAAAATTTGTTGGTGAATTTTTTTCTGTGTAACAAATAGTAGCGCGATATTCCATTGACGTATTCAAATAAGTAAATATTTACCATAACGACTACACACTTTAACTTTATTTTATGTTTATGGAAAGTTTATGAAAAATAAAATATTTTTGAAAAACAAATCTCATGTTTACTTAACGCAATGCGCGTGTTAATTACACAAGCTTACAAGGTTTTGAGTCACAGCAACTGAAAGTTGTTTCTTATAAAATTTTTGGTGCTGAGTCAGAATCTGTAGTCGTTTTATTTATTTTTTTTTCTAGTTTTCGAGATATACATATTTTTCAAATGGAAGCAGTTGCACAACAAATGCTAACATAACTGAAGAACGGTGTGTGGCATTCAATTAAAACAAAAACCAGAACTCGATAGCAATATTATCTTCAAGCTGTGCTTACATTATTTTTTAAGTTGCTCAGTAGTTTCAGAGATATCCCGGAACTTATGAAAAAAATATATATATATATTTTATAAAAATTCTTGTTTTTATTTCATTCATAAAAAATAATATTAAAAAAAATCTGTTATTTTTCTATTCACATATAGATAAAAGTGTTTCAAACAAAATAAGCCATGTATCATTAAAATCGACCGACAAGTTTTGGTTTTATTGACAATTAAGTGAGCGAACTCAATTCATAAAAATAATAAAAATAGTAACATTTTAATTTGTGTATGTGCGTATGAGTGTTGTTTGAAAATCTTGATTTTAATTAATTGAGTTTCCTCACTTAACTGTGAATAAAATCAAAACTTGTGGCTTGATATTAATGAAATATGGTTTGTTTTGTTTGGAACATATTGGCCTGTATACTTTTGGAAAAAATAACGGAATTTTCATTTTATTTTAATTTTTTATGAGTTTTTTTTTTTTTAAATAAAGTTATTATAAAAATCGATTTTGTTTTTGCACAAGTTCCACGAAATCTTTGAAACAACTGCGCAAATTAAAAAAACAATGTTGGCGCGATTTAAATACATATATAACTAGTGTAGCCAACGGACGACCGCAGTCTAGAAATATAAACATAAACAATCCCTTCTATGAAAGGCGACGTCGACACCAACACGACATAAAAAATTGTCACTTGTTTACTTATTGTCGAAACAATTGATTAATATTAACATGCTGGACTAATTTTATAAGCTCTTGAAAATAGCAAGCAGTCAATAGCAGTCAATTATTGTCGACAATGAGTAGACAGGTGACAATTGTTCACTATCGTGTTGATGTGACCTCGACGTCGCCTTTCATAATAGGGGGGGAATATATATATGTTCATAAATAAACATGCCAGAATTTCATTTTAATTCTCTTTTAAAGAGAAAAAACTCTGTATTTGATTTACTCTATTTTGTATTTTTGCTTTTTATTTGTGAAAAAACCATCGAATATTTACTTGCGAGTTTTACTTGTAGCTGAGAAAAGAACATGCATTTGTTTATTGGTGTAAGTAAGAACTTGATAGTTGTATTACTGCTAAAGTACTGAACCGATTTAAATAAAATTAAAATTGTCCGGTGCTATGTAAAAACACGTTTTAAAACATATAAATAATTCCAAAAACGGTTTAGTATTACGGTCGTAAAAGGGATCTAAAAAAACGTGTTTGTTTATTAATTATCTAGATATTGTTATCGAGTTTGGTTTTTTGTTTTAATTGAATAGCACAAACCGTTCTCCAGTTATGTTAACATTAGTTGTGCAACTGCTGCATTTTTGAAAAAAAAATTGTATCTCGAAAACTAGACTCTATCTTGAAAAACGAAACTCTGATTCGACTGCAACGATGCCTAAAATAACATTAAGATTTGTTTTCATCGGCTCTTTTTCAAAAGTTGACCGGACTTTGTAAACTTGTGTTATTATTCTTCTTATACGGACGTAAAAACTTGTGTTTAAGCAAGTCATCTTAAAACAAATATAGTTTTTAAAATAATTAAAACAAAAGTAATAGCAAAAATAATCTTTCGATTAAATTATTTTTTATTTAAGACAGAAATATTGAACATTCAAAGAAAAATTTGGCTAAACGAAAGGTTGAACTGATATCAGATGTTTCAAGACCATCACAGTCTTCTTATCAGAGCCCTTTTAGCCCTAGTGAAAGTTCTATTGATCTATGTAAACCAAATTAACAGATGTGTCGCCCCATCTCGTGACGAATCGCACCTACTACTGAATTTTTTGTAAAGGTTCGGAACTTCACTAAAACTTTCTTCTTTATCATGTTCAAATATTTTCAGCTTTTTTATTTTTGTCTTACCAGCATAAAATATCATCGATATTTTCAATGCTGGGACTAATTATTAATAATATTCGATAAAATTCATAACTCAATTGTTAAAACTCTAGAGGCACTTACCTAAATCAGGAATGTATACTGTTCCAAAAACTTGGGCAAAATAAACATTAAAAAAATCCCAGCATTGAATATACCGATGATATTACACGCTGATAAGACAGAAATCAAAAAGCTTAAAATAGTTGAACATGATAAAGAAGAAATAGTTAGTGAATTTCCGAACCTTTACAAAAAAAATTAAAAATTCTGTGGTAGGTGCGTTTCGTCACGAGATGAAAAAAAAGGTTTTTTCCCGTTTTTTGCAGAAAAAAGTGCGTTAGTTAATTATTTCTTAATAAGAAAATTTTTTTTCGATAAAACTTACCCCATAATTATTCCTATTTGAAAGGTAGTACAATAGAGCATCTCACTGCAAAATCGTTTTTAAAAAATGAATGAATTAGCCAGAATGTTTCAAAATAGACATATTTTTATAGCAAATATCAGTTTTAATGCGCGTTTTCTCAAATCGCAAAGCTGTAATTAAAAAAAAGTATTAACTCCTTGTGAGGCCTAATGTGCCCTTAAACATTACGCAAAAAAATATCTGCGCCCAGCGAAAAATTAAAAAAAATACAGCGAAAATACTGGGAAATCCCCTTTTAGGGATTTTCTGGAATTTCTTTGGGAATTTCGGGGTTATTATTTTTTTTCTTCCTCGGTATCAGTATATAAATTTCTATATATCTACAAAATTTCGTTCGAAAGTATCAATAATCAAAGATTTTACATCACTAACAAGCAAAGTTATACTTATATGTTATATGTAGTTTTCAATAGCCTATTTAGATTTTAATAATTTTTGAAAGACCTTTCGCAAAAAAATCGTGGAAAAGTTGTTATATGGTGTCTTCAGCATATTATATTGTTTATTAATGTCATAATATCGTGGATTATTGATATTTTCGAATGAAATTTTGTAGTTATATAGGCATTTTGTGCCAAATACCAAAGAAGAAAAATATAATAAGTTTTGTCTCTAGGAACCCCAAAATTCCCAAAGAAATTTCAGAAAATCCCAAAAATGGGACTTTCAGTATTTTCGCTGTATGTTTCTTATTTTTCGCCTAGCGAAGATAGTCTTTTGGGAAATGTTTTGAGGGCAAATTACGCCTCAAAATGAGTTAATATGCTTTTTTGATTACAGCTTTGCAATTTGAGAAAATGCACCTTAAAACTGATATTTGCAATTAAAATATGTCTATTTTGAAACGCTCTGGCTAATTCAATAAGGAAAATGTTGAAAAAAAAATGTTTGCAGTAATCTCCTGCATATAGTAGTACCTTTCAAATAGCTATAACTATGTCGTAAGTTTTATTGCAAAAAAAATTTCATAATTACGAAATAATTAACGCACTTTAAAAAAAAATGGGGAAAAATCTAAAATTTTTTTAAATTTTAATTTAAACTGCGTATAACTTTTGACTGAGTAGCTATTTTTGTAAAAAATTTTGTCAGAATAATAATTTTGTTAGTAATCAACAAAAAAAAAGTTTTTGGAAATCGGAAAGTGGGTAAAAAGTTAAAATATTAATTTTTTAGTCGTATATCCCCTAAAATGTAAGCGGAAATCCATAAATGTGGTAAGTTTTTTTACCTCTTCGATAGGAGAATCTACATGCAAATAACAGCATGTCATAGGTTTAAGTTTTTCAGAAGTTCGAGGTGACTTTTGTTCAGCTTAAGTATTTACTGAAGTGCATTGAGGCTACGAATTAAGCCAATTATTATTCTACACCGTGAGAGATTGTATACTTCACATGGAGTCATTACTATACATCCAAGGAACTTTATTCTGCGCGCCATTATCACCGGACAGTCACAGAGAATGTGCACAGGGGCCTTTTCTTGCGTTTCGCCGAGTCTACACAGATTGGCCTAAGAGTTACCAATGATAAATTGGTCTTTCTTGAGACTGCAGTGTCCAGTACTCTAAAGTTAATTTTTATCCAGTAGCAGTACCTTTTGGAATTTGTTTTGGGGTTAAAGTGATGAATTGTTTTGCTTGCCAAAGAAGGGCTACGATCCTATAAACTTACGTTGGACGTCTTTTGGTTAGGCACTCAGCACGTTCGTTTCCAGCATGGCCTTCATGGCCATGTACCCAGCATAACGGCAGTATAATTCGAGCGCAAAGTTCATTTAGGGATTGAACAACTCAACAACCTGAGCTTCCAAGCATATGGTTACGCCAACGATCTTATCATATCTGTGGTAGGATGGAACGATGGAACCATATCGGAATGGATGCAAAAAGCTTTAAACTTAACTAACAAGTGGTGAAAAGATAGGGGGTTGGTTATCTATTAACCCCGACAAGACAATCATTGTATCTTGTACCAGACGAAGAAAACTTGGAGTAATGAAACCTACCTTAAATGGTTCAATTATCAGGTTCTGCAGCGAAGTTAAATACCTTGGGGTCATTCGTGACAAGTCCCTCACTTTGAGTCAATATGTTTCCTATACTGCCAACAAAGCTATCAGGGCACTTCATGCCTGCCAACGGCAACTTGGCGAAACGTTGGTACTGAAACCAAACTATGATATATTTGTCATTTACCGCCATAAAAAATCAATACTAAAATACGCTGCCCTAGTTTGGTGGACAAAAACTGAACAAGCCACTACTAGGGCACTACTCAACAAGGTATACCGCTTAGCAGGTGCGGATCCAGGGGAGGGGAAAAAGGGATATTTCCTCTCACAAAGCGAATAAAATATACCTCATTTTCATTGAGTTTTTAAAATAAATTTTCCAGAAGTGTATATTTCATTTAAAAGTTCCCCTCCCAAAAGCTTAAGCTGAATCAAAGAGGAGGACCGCAGGAGCGAACTTCGGCTTCCAGGCATCTCCATTATAAAAACCGGAGATCTGGCTGGGCACATGGCTATATTAGGATAGCTTGTAATTGACCCATATATAAGGATAAAATATCAAATACAACAAACATTAGTCTTGAAGTAAAACTTTGACGCTATAACTACTGATAGAAGCGTATGCATGGCACGAATATGTTGACCTGATGTGGTTCACTGACGCCTCCGAACAGGAAAGTGGAGATACGGTGGCAGGGATATCCGGCCCTAACTTCCAAAGGGTCATTCCCATGGGTAGAAGTTCTACAATTTGCAGCAGAAGTCTATTCCATCCTTATTTGTGCTAGAAAATGCTTGAGGCGAAACTGTAAGGGTATTCGTATCTACTTGATGTCAGATAGCCAAGCAGGTCTGAAGGCCTTAATCTCTTATGAGATAGGGTCGGGTGTTGTTATGAATTGTGTGTTTACCGATCACCAACGTCCACAGCGGACTGCCCCTAGTAGCTCTTATGATCTTCGTACTTAAGTTTGACTTAACCACCCTGGATAAAAACTTTTCTAATGTCCAGTTTTTTTTATAATTTTCGGAACTCCTTTGTCCTTTGTCTGTCAAGAGCGTTACCGATCGTGTCGTACGATGAAGGCTGTGGCCTTTTGTAGGACAGTAGTTAAGTAGAGTATGGCTGTTACCGTTGAATTTTTTCTAGCGTAACTGTCAAGCAGTTAAAGGAAAAACAAGATGGATACTTACATTCAATTGAACATTAGGTTGTATGAATCATTTTACCAGATTACCAAATTTGCATAATAGTATGATTTGACTTTAAGCATATAATTCAATCATTGAATGCTGCTCTTAAATTATGGTTGCCTCAACCATGTCTTTTCTTTGCGTGTACAATTTAATATAAAGAGATTGAGAAAATTTTGCTATCAACATGTAAAATTTTTTTATGAAACCATTCTGTATAACAACTTAAGCGTGATTATTACTACTTTATTCTCTTGCCTCGTGCCTTATAGCTTTTTATTTTTATATTTATAACATGGTAATAGGGTGCAAATATAAACTAGAGAAAACCATATATTAAGAATTTTAAAAATCATGTGCTAAACAACTGATCTTTAGCGCGTTTATTCAAAAACCTCAAGGATTTTCATATCTTAATAATACAATTAAAGATTTAAGATGGTTTTATCAAGAGTACTGATGTTTAAATATATCAACGTTTTATTATTTTATGCACAGCAACTACTCATATACTCGTACATGTTGTCACAGTTTCACAAAATATCTTGAACATTAGATGTTCTGCAAATGATCATTGTTTAAATTTGGTACAAAGTTTTCTATCTGTTATCTATGAATTTCAGCTTTAATAATTGAAAAATAAAATCTTCATAGCCTTGGTTAACTTATCATTTGCGTTTATCATAATTTTGTTTAGATTATTTTGAACACCAACAATTTTTTGTACAAAATCGTTGCCCTTCAAATATCTTTAGACATGCTTTTAATCAAGTAAAGAGATTCTGAAGATTTCAACTAAATCTTAGAGTTCAATATGGAAAATCCGAAAATCCCAAAAATCACTGACATATGAGCTATCACTTGCTCTAAACTTTATAGTTCAGCAAAATCTTACGAGAAAAGAAACGGGAAGCTTTGCATTTCATAAAGGATGAAATTTTTGGAACTTTAGTTTCATAAACATAACAAAAATCATTGCTTTTGGTGTTAAACAAAATTTTTATGAAAATGAAAATATACTGGTCACAAACACTAGTCACAAATACTGGGCGGGAATACTGGTCACAACTACATAGCACGATGGTGTTGCGATTGCGGATTTTTTAGATTTTCAGCGCTGCCGCGATTTTCAGGGGGAGTGCTGGGAAACTCCTGGAATTTTGGGGATTATCGGCCTAGTTTTTTTGGAATCTCTAATATGTATCGTGTCTTTGCTAAATGGTTTGTGACTTGGCTAAGTGCTTCTTGGCAGTGGTAGCTGAAGGTGTCTCTACTAACTAAAATTTCGTTTCTAAACGTTTCAAATTTGTATGAAAAGTAGCGCAAATACGTTTCAAAAAAAATTTTTTCCATACAAATTTCAAAACGCGTTTCAATTTACAAAAATCTGGCTTCAAGTTTGCTTTGTTTGTTTGTTGCGATTTAACATAGTGTCCACACCTGATGAATTTATATCATGATGAACGTCTAATTGATATCATGATGAAAATTCATTACGTATAGACTCAATTTATTAATGTTATATCAGCGTTATGATATAATCAACAGAGCTCAAGCTCAGATGAATATATTATGATATGAAACGTCATTTCATTTGTTGTTTTTACTTTATGGTTTATTTTCTTTATTAGTATTAGTGACAATTATAAGAAATAAATATTTTTTGATGTAAAACCATAAATTTTATGATATTTATTAAATAGATCTTATAATAAAAATATTTAATTTTTTGTGGTAGTTGTACGACAAAGAAGAAAACATGATTCATCATGATATAAATTATCAACGTCAACCACTATGTATTGATGTTTAATCTCAGAAACCATCTATTGAAATATACATAGATCTGAGTCTAGAAAAGCACAAAGGCTATACATATTTTTTTTTAATAGAAGCACAAAGGAGGGTAGGGAACAATGTCTGCCTATCCGAATCTATCTGACCAAACATGGATAGCTGTGAGTCTGGAAGAACACATAGGTGATATGTTTTTTCAATAATAGGACCACGAGGGGGATTAAGGGGCAATTTCTGCCCTTCTGAAACTATCTAACAAATTTTAATGAGATTTAAAACATATATAGATCTGTGGCTGGAGGGACACAAACATTATATATTTTTAAAAAATAACCCCACTAGGGGTAAGGGGTAATTTCTAAGTGTATCTATTTTGTTCGATTATTTAACGAATTGTCCTGTTCCGTTCTCTATGCGAAATGAAAATGTTCGGAATTATAAAAGCTTTGTTGCTACAAGTAAATATTTGTAACAACAATGCTATGCCAATTCTGATTATTTTTATGCCGCATTGAATACAAGACAGTTCTGAATATTATTAAATAACTCCTGGCGCAAAATTTTCCCAAACCGAAACATTTGAATAGTAAAAAAAATTATTTTAAATGATAAATTTATCATTTACTTTATATAGAAATATTGTTTTTCTTTTGTTTTTATTATTAAAATATATATAAAAACGCGAAAAAGCTTGATTTGTTATATTGCTGTCCACAAAAATTTACCAACAACCGAGTAATTCAAAAATTTTTCAAATAACTAGAATAATTTTTAGCAGTAACACTTGCTCGAAGAACTCGAACGAAATAAAAGTTTTACTCGATTGTTCGAGTAATTTAAAAATGGCAATTTCGATTAATTGATTAATCGAACAATTGAAAAGTCGATTAAAATGTATACCCTACTACTCACTAAGGAACTCAGAAAGTCATTTCACGTATGTCTTTCTCATTATCAGTAACGGCATAAGTCGATTTATGAAAGAATTGAGTTATTTATACTACCGTATTCTATTAACAAATCTTCCATTCCAACAAAAAAATATTATTATTTTTAAATTTATAATCGCACTATTTATTTATTTATTTATTTATAAGGTAATTCCAATACAACAAGAACTTGTTTTATATTATAGTATTGGTTAGTATTTGGCATATGTATGTAACATGTTCACAAATTTAATTTAAAAAATAAAAAATAAAAAAAGAACAATATTTAGAATAAATTACATGAATAAATAAGAAATAGTTTTTAAAAATAAATAATAATAAACGTTACAATTAAGACAGATAAAACAATTAGTTTGTTCATACGTTTGCAAATAGTAGAATATTACTACGAAAAGTGCTTAAATATGGCAGATTTAAAATGACTTGCATTGTTTATGACTTGTATTTGAGGGGGTAGCTGGCTCCAAAGACAAATTGAATTAACGAAGAAATGTTGCGCAATGATGGCTTTAGTATATTTTATACTATTTATCCTGTTTCCTCTATTCGATCTAGAAAAGGTTATTTTTCGAAACAGGTAGGTTGGTTGCTGGTTATATGCAATTTTATGTAAAAACAGTGGTGTTCGGCACTTTAGCAAATTATCAAACGTTATAGTATAGATTTGTTTTGCAAATTGTGATATGCTTCTGTTCCTTTTGATAGCAAATACATATCTAGCAATGGTGTTATATGTTACATTTAGCCTTCGCCTACTTACAGCATCGCAACTAGCAAACAGCTCACAACCATACATAAGAGTTGGCAATAAATAAGTTTTGGCTAATAGCATCCGGATATGAATCGGTGTGAAATATTGTGTCATCCAAAGATTCCGAAGCATAGCAAAGGTTTTCCCACAGTTTATTTTAATGTGATCTGACCAATTGAGTTCTTTATTAAATATAACACCGAGGTTTTTAGCAGATTCTACAAAGCTTATGGTCGTATTATTAATATGTATTGGTGGGAGACACATTGCGAAGTTTTTAGGAATTCCCACGGCTAAAGCACCTGATTTTTTGGGATTTAAACTTAATCCATTTGCAGATGCCCATAAGTAAATTTGATGCAGATCCTGGTTTATCAACCGTACACAATTAGCTGCGTCATCAACACTGCAACTAATATACAGTTGTACATCATCAGCATACATTTGTATTTGACAATGTTTTACATGCAATGGAAGGTCGTTAGCATATATCGAATACAATAGTGGGCCAAGTATCGAGCCCTGTGGTACACCTCTTGGCATTGAATAGCTGCAGGAGATCATTGAATCATGGCAAACACTTTGGCTTCTATCACTAAGGTACGAAGATAAAAGCTTTATCGCAGTTGAGGAAAAACTACACAAATGTTTTAACTTATGGCAGAGAATTGTATGATGTACCGTGTCAAATGCCTTGGAATGGTCAAGCAATATAAGAAATGACATTTGGCGTTTATCAATTTGGCACCTTATTTCCTCAGATACGCTAATCAAAGTAGTGAGGCAGCTATGCTTTGGGCTAAATCCAGATTGTCTTTCACTTAACAACGTGTTAGTGTGCAAATGACGGCTTATTTGAGAGTGTACTAATTTTTCAAATGCCTTTGATAGGTATGGTAAGATCGCAATAGGTCAAAAGCATTTATCAGATTTTAACACTGGTAAAATTTTTTATCATGTTTCCACACAGATGGGAACGTAGACGTAGTAATAATTGTATTTAACATATGGGTGATGTAAGCCAGCGTGTAAGGAAGTGTAAGCTTGATAAATTTTGGATGCACTCCATCAAATCCAACAGCATTAGATATAATATTAAGAAATGACTCTAGTACATCCTCCTGCGTAAAGTGCACAAAATTGAATTCAGGTGTTTGTTGCTGATTCAAAACGACGTTGTTGTAAAAATTAATGTTCATTTGTGGCATAGGTATATTTGCAAATTCTTGATTTAACTGGTTTACGTCTATTACTTCTGTATCAGGATTGTTACGATTAACTAAACCCAGTTTCTGAATTTCTCGCCATTTTTTGCGGGAGTCAATGCATGTTTGGAATTTATTTTGATAAAACATTATTTTGGCATTTCTTATGTTTGTGTTAGCAGCAGCTCTAGCGTATTTGAAGTCTTCATAAAGCTCTGTTGTTCTAAAGCGCTTCCACCTAGCGTATGCACGATTTCTAATGTCAATTAGAGATTTTATTTCAGAAGAGAACCATGGCTTGTCATTCTGCAGAACTCTAGATTTTATAAGAACATATTTATCATATAGATAACTCAGATTGCGATCGACAAAGTTAATTTGTTCATCAACAGCTGAAGTAGAAAACACATGGTTCCAATTTAGGGATGATAAT
Organism: Panzeria rudis; assembly: GCA_956483635.1. Classification (NCBI taxonomy): domain Eukaryota; kingdom Metazoa; phylum Arthropoda; class Insecta; order Diptera; family Tachinidae; genus Panzeria; species Panzeria rudis. Next base: position 125,175,458 of record OY101450.1, on the reverse strand, counting down.
TCGGCAGCAAAATTAATATTTTACTTATTCAGTATAACATTAATTGTTTATAAAACACATTGACATTGATTACTGAGGGGTATTAGATAGTTCCTATGAACATTTCACTGCAGAATCACAAAAAAATAGAAAAAATTGCAAAAAAAGCCAAAACTAAAAAAACCCAAAACTAACGAAAAAAACAAACGTCAAAACTAGACTAATTTTCAAAAAAAAATTCGCCAAAACAGAAAAAATTCCAAAAAAAACGCCAAAACTAAAAGCAACCCAAAACTAAAAAAATTATCAAAACGAAATAGAATCATCAAAAAGCGCTAAAGCGAAGAAAAGCACCAAAACGAAAAAAATCTCCAAAGCTAGCTGCTGCCGAAAAGAGTTTTCAAAAACGCTTTTAAACATAAAATGTGATTTTTCTCGAAACTAAAGCGGTTATTGCTTGTGACCGCAGGTATGTTGATTTTGAGTGGAGACATGGCTGACTGAGATATCAAAGGTGTTGAGAACAAAATTTATAAGAAGAAACCTTAAAAATTAAAAAAAAAATTGCATTAAAAATATTAAATTAAGTCTGTTGAATGTATAAATAAGCTTGGTCTCGCTTACTTATATAAGTGCGACATTTTTGTAATTAATGAAACATTTTGCATAACAGGAATGAAATGTGACAAAATTATTACTGCAATGCAAATATAATTGCATATAAGAAAGCTTTTTTTTAAAATTTTGAGCTTATTTTAATCGGTATAAGAAACACTTCTTAGGAATAAAAGTTTTGCAAGCAATTCCACAATTCACGGAGAATGTTGTGCTTGTTACTATTTTATATTGTTACTTTGCTAATTCCTAACCGATTTTTATAATTTTGAGCTTATTTTAATCGGTATAAGAAACACTTCTTAGGAATAAATGTTTTGCAAGCACAAAGATAAAATAAAAAAATTATTTTATATTAATTATATTACTACGAAATAATAATCAAATAAAATATTTAAAATACATACGGAAAGCTTAAGTCCTTCATATGGAAATATTAAGTCCTTCTCTATTCGAAATTTTTGTTCTCCGTAAAGTCTCAGAAAATTGTATTTAATCGATAACTTTTGATTTTTCAGCGCTGCAAAATAAGGCCCCAGAAAATGAGGACCCAATGTATAATATGATATATTGACCGAAATTTGGGGTTATTTTCCATTATGAAAAATAGCTCCAACATATTTTCTGAAATATAGCCCTAAATTACTGAAAAATTTCTTCAAATCTGAAATGAAATATGGCCCAAAATTTAGGAAAATTTTTCATTGTCAAAAATCTCCAGCATTAAGAAAATGAAATTTGATCCCAAAAGTAACTTTGCCGCAAAGGAACAATCGCCCAAAGCATATAAGGACCTCGCTAAATAGACGTGTGCTGCATAGCTATCCTCCAAGTATGCCGAATAGTGGCTTCGCTGAGTAAAGTTTTTCCGCCTAGCCGGCCTTTGGCCGTGCTTAAGGGTTTTCTCGTCCATATATGTCGAATAGTGGCTACGCTCAGTAAAGATTGCCCGCATAGCCGGCCTCCGGCCGGACTTAAGAATTTTCTCCTCTGGGTATGTCGAAAAACGGCTTCGCTGTAATGGTTTTTTGTTTAGTCGCGCTTATCGTTACTCTGCGAAGCTGCTTTTCGATATGCCCCGAGAAGGAAACCCATAGGTCGAAGGACGTCTACGCGGAAAACTTTAGTCAGCGAAGTGAATATTTGATATACATACATGGAGGAGAAAACCCTTAAACCCGGCCGAAGGAAAATCTTTACTCAGTTGAGCCACTATTCGACATACATGGATGACAGAATCCTTAATCTAGGCGATTAATCTTTACTCAACGAAGCTACTATTCTACATACATACATGGAGGAGAAAACCCTTAAGCCCGGCCGAAGTCGCAGATAAATATATTTGGGTTTTTTATTAGTTTTGAAAATTGGGTGATCGTAAAATCCCAAACGCTATGAACAAAACCCCAAAATTGTCAAATAACATTTTTGGGCGATTATTTTTTGTGTCGTTAAACCTGCAGAAAAAAAGTATTTGAAAATCTTAGTACAGTAACCATGTGGGCCACACATAGAATATCTACATTTCATTAAAACGAAATATCGCCCCAAATATGTGTATGGTATTTTTGGGGCCATTTCTCGCTTTTTTTAATTTTTCTAGCATGTGAATAGCTGTTGTCGAATAAAAAAGAGTCCCAATGTAAAGAATAGTAACTTTTTGTGGGGCTCGTTTTTAATTTTTTTGGGCTATTTTTCATTGTAGAAAAGAACAAAATAAGTAAGTGCCTTTTCACGCTATGCCTTTTTAGACTGGCTATTTTTGACAATTTTCTTTTAAAACCCCTACGAAAAGTCACGCATATTTACATTACAGACTTTTTCTCCATGTTTTTGAGAGTACGAAAATGAGAAAGAGAAATATCAAAAACCCCCCAAATTTCAATTCGTACCTTTTTTGTTATCCCCCTACAGCGTGACCGTTTTGCGACTAAAGTGGCAATTTGCCACTTTTTCAACTGCCTTGCTACTTTTAGTGCACCTTTTTTAAAATGACCTAAATCTGCCACCTTTTGTAATATTATGCCCCTTTTTGCCCCTTTTTATGAAATGATGCTTCTTGTTTTAATATAAGCTTTTTATGGCACGAAACTGTTTTTATAAAAAAAAATCTCAAGACAAAAATTTGTTTTTGAGTCTATCATGTAAAGTCTTATGACAAAAACTATTTTGAAATAGTTTAAGAAATTAGATCTATATATATTCATTATTGTATTAAAATGATTAAAAATAACACCCTGATTCACTAACACGAACATCGTCGATTCAAAGAAATATTTGGAAATTAATTAAAATTGTTAAGAAATTTTATTTTACTACAAAATATTCTTTGCGTAGCTGGCCTTCCGCCGGGCTTAAGTATTTTTTTTGGTATATTGAAAAGCGGCATTCGGCCGGTCTTAACGATTTTCTACTCTCAGTATACTCAGCGGCTTCGCCGACCGAAGGCCGGCTATGCAAAAATCTTTACTCAGCGAAACTGCTTTTCGATATACTTTACTAATGTGCTGTTTCCATATGCAAACAAGCGACTTGAGTAAAAAATGTTTATGGAAATTGCTAAAAAAAAAGGTGAGTGCCTATCAGATAAATTTTACACAAACAAGGTTTGTTTGCATTGTTTGTCTAAAATTTATATAAAAAGCAGTCAGTTTTTTGAACGAAAAAACATCAAAATTGATTAATTTTATTTCAAAAGCATTATATGCCCTAGAAATTCATTAAATATTAGAATTTGGTTCAATTATTCCCTTTTAAAAAAAGTTGCCCCTTTTTTTAAAGAATCCCCTTTTTGGTGCCACTTTTTTCCTCAAAATCCCCTTTTTGTGCCACTTTTTAAAAATTTCCAACGGTCACCCTGTCCCCCTAACTTCTCGGCACCTCTCTCTCTCTCTCTCTCTTAAACTAAAAAATCCTGCCTTTAAGGCCAAGAGAAAAAGGCACAATGTAAATTGCGCGTAACATCTAGAAATGAGGAAAGGTCCAAAAATATGTACAAAAACGCCCCAAATTTTTTGTGTTTCTATTTTCTGTACAATTTTTTGGGCTATATTTCATATTACACTTTGGGGCCTTATTTCGCAGCGCCAATTATCTACTCAAGTCGGTCTAGATCATAGCATGGAAACTGTTAGAAATATAAAAAAAATTATTTAAAGATGACTTAAAGGTAATTTTTAGGGATGTAACGAATACCGATACCGATACCGATATATCGGCGATACTTCAGATTTTCCGATACATCGGTATCGGCGATATTTTACTGCCGATACGACGATACTTTTAAAAATTTTTTCAGAGTTTTTTTTTAACAAATAATTTATTTTTGTTCGATTTTACCATGAATTAAATACACTTCGTTATTTTTTAAATCTTATTAATATCAATTTTAAAAATTAATAATATTTATGCTGTTATTTTGTAAAAAAATTATTTATTTTTTGTTAATTTTACCATGAATTCAAATTCAAGCCGTTGTTTTTTAAATCTTATTCCAGCAAAAAAGAGATACTCGAAGTCGTGAAAATGTAGAATTTGCGATCTGGAAGTATTGCAAATTTGGATAATTTCTAATTAGTTTTACATATCCTTGCCCTTGCAAGAAGTTCTGTTTTTCGATTACCAATCACCGAATTGGAAGCGATGCTAGGACAAATTTCTTTTTCGGTATTCTATAATGATTTTTTCTTAAGGAAAAAGGATAAAAAAAGTACCCATTTTCACAATTTTTTTATGCGAATTTAAACTCAGAACTGTATTTTCATGTAAATTTAAGTGAATAAATATAAACTTAGAAGTCTTTTAATAATTAAGCTATTAAGTTATTTAGATGAATATTAGTTGATAAATGTCCTTTAAAAAAAATCGATTTTTTAAAAAGCATGGCGAGTATTTTTTTAAATTATAAAGGAATTAAACTATTTTTTTGCTTTTCTACTAATTATCTGCATATTTTTAATATAGATTTGTTGGAAGCAAAGAAAATGTAGCTCCTTAAAAATTACTTCCAATGTTTTATCAATTTTAAATATTCTCTCTTATAATGTAATTTTGTATAATAAAAACTTGCACTTGAGTTTTGTTAATCTAAACTTGAACTCAATTTCAATATTCGTATCGGTATCGGAATCGGTATCGGCGATATTTTGGTGGTTTATTTGTTCAAGTCGGAAAGCATTTCTCGAGTTATGGTAAAATATACTGATTTATCTAGTGGAATGGAAACGGATTTGTATTTAGTGCATTAAATTTGTTTTATTTAAAGGCGATATTTTTTTTCTGCAGACCAGTATTATTTGACTGCAATTATACGATTAAGCGAGCAAACAATATTGCAGTGGATACGTTAATCATCATCTAAACATAGGATTTAATTTAATTTTGGGTTCAAATTCTAAAAGTTATCAATAAATAAACAAAAAATAAAAATTTACTCTTAACTGAATGCTACTATATAAGACCTAGTGCGGCAAATTAAGAACTAAGTTTCTAATAAAACATTTGCTCTGAAGGGAGTTCAGTGATTTTAGCTAAATTATAAATTTAATATTCCACCAAAAACTGGGAAAATATTTAATAATATTAAAATGATCTTTAAAGGTATTTTTGTATATAAAAAAAACTTATGAACTAAAAAAATTAAATTCTGCAAACTGCTAACTCTTATTTTATTTATATTTTTTTCAGTTAAAATTTCACAAATACTTTGTATTTTTACCATCATCATATTTGCCTCACCCTGTCAAATGGTTTCCTCTCAATATGATGCAGACTTCAACAATATAAAAGATTCACGACCTTTTGAAGTTCGCCTATACTCATCGCTAGTGAAAGCAACACCTGAGGAAAATATTATCTATTCTCCGTTATCCATAAAAACATGCCTTGCAATGACTCGCATGGGTGCCGTTGATGAAACTGCTCTGGAAATGGATAAAACCTTGACATTATCGGCGCAAAATCCCAATGACTTGGCCCGTTATCATCATGATATTTTAGAAAATTATCAGAATAGTTCAATTCTTAGCATTGCTAATAAAATTTATTTCATGAAAGGCTATAAAATTCAGAGACCTTTCCACGATTTGTTGACCAACGAATTCTTTGCGTCAGCTGACCCTTTGGATTTTGCCAGAAATGACGAATCTGCTAAGACTATAAACACTTGGGTAGAACAACAAACAAATAATGAAATCAAAGATTTGGTATCACCAGATCAATTGAATGAGTATAGTCGATTGGTGCTGATAAATGCCATACACTTTAAGGGCGAATGGGCCTCTAAATTTGATGTAAAGAATACATATGATGCGTCTTTCCATTTGAATGAGAATTTACAATTTGATGTGAAGATGATGTTTCAAGTGGGAAATTTCAAAAATGCTTATATGAGAGATTTAAAGGCATATGCTGTGGAAATGCCTTATAAAGGTTCCAAGTTTTCTATGTTGATTATTTTACCCTGGCCAAATACGAGCTTGTCTAATTTGGAGAAAATATTAAACACAATTCCATTGACCAACATAACAGACAGAATGGACGATTCTGACGTTGAATTGCATATGCCAAGATTTAAGATTGATTTCAAAGTCGAATTGGCGAATCATTTGAGTAATGTAAGAAAATTATTTTTTTTTTGTATTACATTTATTAAATTATTATTCTTTTTTTATTCATCCAAAGATGGGCATGAGGCGCATGTTTTCAGACGATGCTAAATTTGTTAAAATGTTAGAACCCATTGAAGGATTGAAAGTGAGTTCAGTCATTCACAAAGCTTCCATTAAGGTCAATGAAGATGGCGTTGAGGCTGCTGCTGCTACCGGTACGTTTTTTACATGTTGACAACATTGCTCATTATTGCTTTTGCGAAAACAATTTGTGGCTGTTGTTGTTATGTTCCGATCAGCGATGCCATTATGGGCCTTTTTTACGATATGATATACTGTGTTGTCATATCGTAAGTGTGTTACGATATGACAACACTGCGATAGACAGCACTTAGTGTTGTCATATCGTAAAAAACTTACGATATGACAACACAGTTTGGCATATCGTTTTTTGTCATACCGTACAAAAAGCCCATAAATGGAATCGCTGGCTCCGATATCATAAATTCAGTTATGAGTATTTATATGTATGTATATTTCTTCTGGTTTTACTATTTTCAGATGACGATTTTTATGAACGCATTGGACCCATCACGATCAAGGTTAATAGGCCATTCTATTACATAATAAAGGCTGACAACAATACAAAAGTATTCGAAGGAAGAATTAATAACAAGTTTACTGCCTAATAATTAATATACAAAAAATAAAAAGTAAAAACATATAAATATACGTATTTGTATTTTGTATATTTTTGGCTATTTAAGCTATTCGGTCTCAATCCACAAAAAAGAAAATCGAAATCCAATCAAAAATATAAAAAGTCTTTGTGCTTAAATTAAGAAATAACGTTTTATTTTCAATTTAAAAGAAACATTGTTATACCCTTCACTAAATATGGAAATTCTACAAACATGATTCTCATTCTAAACGTACATTTGTGTTTTATTTTTCTTTTGTGCCAATGTAAGCAGGGTGACCGTTCAAAATTTTTAAAAAGTGGCACAAAAAGGGGATTTTACGAAAAAAAGTGGCACCAAAAAAAGGGGCAACTTTTTTAAAAAGGGAATAATTGAACCAAATTCTAGTATTTAATGAATTTCTAGGGTATATAATGCTTTTGAAATAAAATAAATAAATTTTGATGTTTTTCTATCTAAAAAAAGAAAGAGTTTTCAGCACCAACAAAGTACGCCGCTTTGCATATATACGTATTTATACATGACTGCAAAGAAAAGAAAGGCAGCCAGATAACGAGTTCAATATAAAAATTTTAAATAGTGAACCAAAATATTCTATAGATGGCGAAGTTTTGAGGGAGCATATATAAAAAATACAAACAAATTCATAGTATTCTCCGTTTGCTGGTATCGATCAAAAATAATTTTTGCTTTTATGTATAAGAAATGTTGCCGTGTCACACACTTTTTAGTGTTTTTTTAAGTTTTAGCACTAATATTCGTGTGAATGTAAAAAATGACTATGGTTTTAAATAAAATCTTTCTTGGCTATCCTACAAAGAATGTGTTTCGTAACATGCATGATTATTTGCAAAAAGCAAAGATATATGGGGAAACGGCTTATTAGTTTCATTATAAAAATTCGTCAACACAATTATTCGTATTGCGTACAATTTCAAAACGTTATTATTACTTTTGTCTTAGGGGTTGATTTAGTAAAAATAAATCTAACGTTCACTGAAAAATTTTCTTGAAAATCACTTTTAAAATATTTAAAACTGCATGCTTTTCATACAAGAACGTGTTGCTAGTTCTTGTTCGTGTAAGTGTATCAGGGTTTTAGTTTCTAATAATTTTAGTGCAATAGTGAATATTTATAGGTCTCAACTCTTACACTATTTCAAAATAGTTTTTTTTCATGACTTTGTAAATAATGGATTGAAACGTGTCTGTCATGAGTTTTGGTGCCCTGACATTCACTTCCGAACAATTTTTTTCGTTTTACTTCCGAACGCATAAAGCTAGTGAAAGCAAATAGAATTAGCTTTTTTACCCATAAAAATACATTTACTTTAAAAAGTTTATTTTTGGTATAATTTTGATATCTTATCTATCTAATTTGAAATTTAAAAAAAATATTTATTTAAATTAATACAAGGACTAACAGTAGGATGTTAATAGGAAAAATATAAAAAATATATGTGGTTTGGTGACACCACCTGAGATTCGAAAATTTTTACTCTAATTGAATTAGTTCGAAAGTCATGACAGGCACGAAAAACACACTTTTGTCTTAAGATTTTTTATAAAAACACTTTCGTACCGTAAAAAAACTCATATTAAAACAAAAAGTATGACTTCATAAAAAAGGGGCAGAAAGGGGCATAATGTTATAAAAGGTGGCAGATTTAGGTAATTTTAAAAAAGGGGCACTAAAAGTGGCAATGCAGTTGAAAAAGTGGCAAATTGCCACTTTAGTGGCAAAACGGTCACGCTGAATGTAAGTAATAGAAATATGAGAAGGTAGGATTCATATTATAGTTTTTGCCTCATTCAATGGATCCTGAAATAAAATTATATTTTTCGATATTTTAACATTTTTGTGTATTGAACGTTACATTTGCTTTCGAGGTTGTTCTGGGAATGATTTTTGCTAGAAAATACACCACAAAAAAATGAGTAGAGGGTTTGAAAGCACTATTCATATATTATCTAAACACAAAAAATTATAATAATCGCAGGAGAAAATTAAAAATTATGACCACTTTTTCAATTTTGACTTGGGTTGACATGGAAAAATAACAATTTTTTTCGTTTAAAATAATTCCTTACAAACATTTACACATGAACGAATAGTAGACTAACTCTTTTTTTAAATAAGACAAATTTTAATAAAACCTACCAACAATGTTAAAAGTAATGTCAACTTCAAATAATTCTACGAAAATATAACTACCCACAGTGCTTCTACCGCATTGTTTTTTCGAATCAATTAAAGAATATCTAAAGTTTATGCTAGGAACACAACTGGGACGAACGACGAAGTTTTGTTCGCGAATATTCGTCGCCAAAAATAAAACACATTTGTGTATATGAAAATACACACAATAACGGCGTCGGACGAAATGCGTCATACGCGGCGAACTCTGAACAGATTTATTTCTATTTCTTACGCCGGCGAACGACGAACACATCAGTACCAAGTGACCATGTTTGGTGTTAGTTTTCAAGTGTTTTAGTAAATAATGTTAATTTTTCCTTTAATTATTTTTTTATTTTTATTTTATAGCATTTGAAGTAAATATAGATAATAATTAACTTTGGAACGATTTTCCGTCATCCCACGTCAAATTTGGTTTGAAAACAGACCGGTTTCGGCTATGTGCCATCTTCAGTGTTCTATTGAACACTATTCAATAGAACACTGAAGATGGCACATAGCCGAAACCGGTCTGTTTTCAAACCAAATTTGACGTGGGATGACGGAAAATTGTTCCAAATTCAAAAAAAACCCCGTCGGAAGAAAAACACAACACTCATAATAATTAACTATAAAAATTGGTGTTAGTTGTGTTTTTGCTAATGTTTAATTGTTCAAGTATGTATTATATTTTTAATACGGTCACACTTTGCACAAACAGTAAACAACTTTATCAATTGTAACAGCTGTTTCGTTTTCGTCGCTATTGTGCTTCACACGACGAATTTACACAGCGAATTTTTATCGACGAATTCCTCGTGTTGGACGAAATTCGTCGTTCGTCCCAGTTGTGTTCCTAGCATTAGATTCTAAACCAGAAACCGGCAAAGCATATCACATGGGGTTTTTTTGGCTCTTTTACTCTCACACGTATATACTCACACGTAATAACTAAAAGTAAATAAAATCAATCAGTGTGGCATGAACATGCCAACAACCAGGTCTTGTTATCACTTGTTTCTTCCCTGAAGAAAGCCAGGGGCTAAGTGTCTCCAAGTCATCACTTTTGTCGACAAGTTTGGTGACGTTGTCAACGAATCGTCTACACTTTTTATTTTACCTTTAATGAGAAGAGAAGGTTTAACAGCTAGAAAACGATTTTTTATGGTCTCATTTTGATGTGTTGAAAATATACGCGGCTAAACGGTAAATTAAAAATTTTCATACAATATCTAATTTATTTGTCTTAGCTGGTAAAAAGTTTCATATGTGTTGACTAGAATCATTAAAATGTACTAGTGAATCTCTGGTACCAGTGTTTCCATATGGTCCCATAAGAACCACCTAGTCTATAGTAAGTCAACAGTTCCGAGGTCAGTAGTGGAATCTTAATGACAAGCACATGTTAAATGTCTATAGCACAGAACATTGCCTGAGTACAATTAGTCAGTAGTACTGGTGACAAAGTCAATAGTGAATCAGTATAATTTTACTATCGATATTTCCTGCAGGGTTGCTATTGCTTGATATACACTAACAATAATTTTCTAAGAGCGAGAGTTGAAAAATAAAACCCATACAAGCAAAATGTATTAGTATGTGTTTGTCGGTTCCTGTTCTAAACGGATAATGTTCTATATTGTTTCTACTCTCCAACAAGAAATGAGAATCACAATACAATAGCATAACAGTTTATTTTATATTTTTACCAAACACATACATGATACTAAAATAAACACATTTTTATGAAAAAATTTGGAATCTATTTAAAATGTCCTGCACAGAAAAGAATAAGTTTCGTTTTTGATAACAAAACACCCGGTATTCAATAGTTTTTTTTTTCAAATTTTTTTGTGATAAAGAATTCCGCTATATTGATAACAAAATTATTTCAAAAGAAAAAATATATAAATTAAAAAAATTTTTGACATGCCTGGGATACAAGCCGGGATACAGTCGAGCCATGTCCCAGTAATTTTTGTATGAGTTAAAACTTGTTTTAAGTACTTATGTAAGAAAAGAAAAGAAATAACTGGCATACAACATACATACAACGAAATATTGTATTAAGTTAATGACAAATGTTATTGAAATTCGTATTTTTTTCAATAACATGATGCTATTGAACATAATTCTTGTCTAATTTTGTCTGTGTGCAATACGAATAAAACAAGATAAACTTAAACACTAAATATCCTCAAAATACCACCAAGGTGCTATCTGCATTATTATACTCAAATGAAGCATATTTTTGTGTAGATTAATATGATATTAAAATACAACCGAAAGAAAGATATTTATTGCAAACAAATTGAGTATATCACGTAAATATAAAATTCGCGATATTTGAAAATCTGCAAAGGAGGGAATTCTTTTTCTTTGCTTTATTTGGACTCAGAGTACCACTGAACATTAAGAAATAGGAATATAAGTATTTAAAAAAATTATATTAACTCATTTGTATATTTCGGATGTGGAAATAAGCTAAAATTTCTAGCTAATCTTTACATAATTCGTTATATTTTGAACCCATTTTTTATTTTAATTAAAAACTTTGTACCCTGTAACGCCTTGTGTATGCTGTGTAATTTTTTTTGTGGGCATTTTTGAGATACACAATTTTATTAAGATTAAAACTAAAATAGCTAAATTTCAACATCCTTGAAAGATAAGACAGATATCCTGAAACATCCACCGGAATTATAATACTCAAAAGCAACATATGTTTGCGTAGACTAGTTTGTTGTCAAACAAAATTTCTCATTTTAAGGTACAGTACTCAAAATTTCGATGAAAACACACAAAAAATAGTGTATGTAGTGTGACTAAAAACAAAACGCGATATTTCAAAAACGAGAGCTGTCTGGAAAAAAGCTAGTATAACATAGTATTGAGGGTTCATCAACACTTAAAAAACTGAGGTTAAATATCGGGCACCAAAAGTCTGTTCCGCTGTGTAATTAAAAATAATTCACATATTTTTAATTACATACAATACAAGGTTTCAGACTTTTTTTTTATATATTAGATTGAATTTTTAAATTATAGCACGAACATTTGTCAAGCTTGAGTATATAAAATACCCTTCAATGCGGTAGTGTTGTCTAATCTGTTTCTGTATTTCGGTTTATGTAGATTTAATTTTGAAAATATCCGTTCAACGTTTGCAATTAATTTAGAGATAAAATATAGTCAAACTGCGTACTTGGTTTTTCATTTTCTCGTCTTTTGTCCTTTTTAAAGGACTTAACATTTTGTCAAGAATGCTTATTTTAAATGATTTTTTTTTAATATTACTAACCAATATTTTTTAGCGCACTTGGTACCAAATAAAAGGGAAGACTCTGTACAATTTTATAAATATATTTACTTTAGTTCCCCTGAACAAAATTATATAAAATTTCCTTTTAAAAATATATCCTTCCATATCCCTAAAGATTTTCATTAATACATTTCTTTAAAATTATATATTGTAGCCATAAATTAACTCTATAAGACTTCAACATTTTATGATTTTATCTCTCTTAGTACAAAAACTGTGATTGTTTTTTTCTCTTAACATTAATTTCTATAAAAATTTCATGTAGAAAATTAACTTATAAAAAAACATAAATTTTGAGGGAGAGCCATAAAAACGTAAAATGTGTGTGTCACAGCTTTTGTACTAAGAGAGATAAAATCATAAAATTGCGAAATTTTATAGAGTTAATTTAATCCTACAACATATAATAATAATGAAAACTTTTAAGGATATCGAATGATATGTTTTTAAAAGGAAAATTTTTTATATTTTTGTTCAGGTCAACTGAAGTAAAAATTTATATAAAATTCTACAGAGTCTTCTCTTTTATTTGGTACCAAGTTTGCTAAAAATATTAGGTACTAATAATTAAAGAAAAGGTATTTAAAATATTCATTCTTGAATAATGCTAAGTCCTTTAAAAACGACAAAAGATGCGGAAATAAAAAACCAAATACGCAGTTTAACTATGTTTTGTCTCCAGATTAATGAATGTATAGTACATACATATATATATTTGAATGAATGTATATATATTTCTGCCAAAAAAAAAATGCTGTCACTAGGTGTTCCCAGCAAACCAAAACATTTGAAAATAATATCGCATTCGAATGTAGCGTACACATTTCTCGGACAAAACACTCGAGAACGGCTATCGAAGTCGGAAAGAGAAAAAGCTGCTAGAGCCCACTCGTCGCTCAGTTTGTGGCAGCAAATCTTTCGATTTCGATGTTTCGCTGACAAATCCATAGCGAACCAATATCGAAGAAATATCGATACCACAAAAATGCAGGAAAAAGTTATTTTTCAAGATTGTTATCTTTATTTTTTTAATTTATCTATTTTAATGTAAATGGAATATTTATTTATTTAAAATTGTAACTAAGGCTGCTGTCAATCAGATTCGAACACGGTACCGCCAGGCTAACAGATTATTAGCACACATCCACTAGGCTATAGTGGCAAATTTTCTTCTATTCAATTATTGCACACATGAATGTAAATTACACATTCGATAAATTATCGAAAATAGTTCAATGCTCCGAACATTCACATATTATGAAATTTGGCAATTGCGCTTAAAATATCGACATATTTCGATGCTGCGAACATTCACATTTTATGAAATTTTGCAATTGCGCTTATTATCGCGACATTATCGACAAAAGCTCGCTTTAGCGAACATTAGATTTTTTTTTAGATTCACGAGCATATATCGAACAAATTTCTTTGGAAAATTCTTCGTTTTAGCGAACCTTCTTTTATTTCGAATCTCAGGTTTAGTGGGTTTGTTCATTGCTACAGTTCACTGTTGTGCTTAGTTGTATGGCTTGTTGTTGTTTATTCTTACAGGTGTTGGCTATGTAAACGACACAAAACGAATTAACAGCGAAAATTTGCTGCTGGTTTAAAATTGCCATTGTTTCATATTAATTTTCAAAAGTAACCTTAAATCTCTTTGATTTTAAATTTTTCTATGTTAAAACAACTTATTTATAAACGTTACATTTCATTTTGAATCAACATGGCTATAACTTTAATTTCAAATAAGTTTTATGTTATAAAATCATATAAATCATATTGAATTAAAATGAAATTAATTTTACATACGATGTGTATTTATTTAGTGTATAGCTAAGCAAAGTTTGAAGCTGTTGTGGCTGCAGTGGTTACCACGTCGACAATCATGCAAGTGGCACGAGTTCAAAGCTTAGTTGGGGCAGCCAACTACAATACAAAGTTTTCTGATGCCTATGCGAGTAGCCATCACGTACGTTAAATAATTAATTAAATTGCTACATTAAAGTCATGTTGTTTCAGCTTGATATAACTATAATTCAACATGATTCTTGGTGTTGTTTCAATATCAAATTCACGTAGTTTCAACTTGATATAACTTTGATGCAACATAATTCATCGTGTTGTTCCAATATCAAATTCACGTTGTTTCAACTCGAAATGACTTTGATTCAACATGATTTTTCATATTATTTCAGTATCAACTTCATTTTGATTAAACTGTACTGCAATATTAAATATAGTTATCTCAAAGAAAATAAACATTCTTTCAAGATTATTGTAAATACAATTGAATTATTATGAAACATCTATGAAGCAAAATCACTACTGCAATATTTAAATTAATCTATTTTTCGACGATTTTACATTGAAATTTTTCTGTGCGTATAGGATATTTAAAAAATGGAAAATTTTTTGCCATTTTCACTCCGCCCTAATGAACATGGGTTGCTTTTTTTTTGAATTCATAGAAAATTGATAGCGTGAGCTTAAATATAGTCTATTCCAAAGCGTATTAATACCAAGTGGCCTTATTAGTGCAACAACAACTGGACTTTACCAATCTGTCATGTTAAATGCATATATAAAAAGTTTTTGTTTAGTTCTTTTTACATAGAAGTTTGACACTTGGGTAAAGTCAGCTGGTGCTCATTTTTACTAATAGGCCCACCTGGTATCAATTCGCGTTGGTCTATTCATCTAATATTTTATTGGCCTAACCATTTTCCAAACAAGCTTTTTTCTGTGTGTAGTTGTACCCTCAGGCCATCGTAGCAACGTCGTGGTAATTATCTTTTTCTGCCCATGTTGGTTCTCATCTTGATTTCAGTACATTTAACGGGCGAATTTTTGGGATATGAACTTGGCTTTATTTTTACATTTACGTTTTTTTTTCAGATACATATGTACTTACCTGAAGTGGTCTGTAAGTATAATTTACTTATGTTTAACTTTAAATTTCTTTGATATAACGCCTGCAAAAATATATTTAAACAAATTTTTATAGAATTTTATACAATTTTACTAAATTTTTACGCACAATTGTTTGTCTTTAGTTAATCGATTAAACAATAAAACATTATTGTTGTGGATACCCTAATCATAATGTACAGATTAATTTTAGTTCTTAGATAAAAACACCTTTTTATTTTTTCTTAAAGTTTTAGCTGTTATCAATAAATAAACAAAAAACAAACTGTTCTATTTTCTACTTGAAATCTTTTATATAACACCTATTCCGCCGAATTAAAATTAAAGTTTCCAGTAAAACGTCTACTTTGAAGGCTGTTAAGTGATTTTAGCTGTATTAGAAATTGTATCTTCCTATTTAATTTTGGAAAATATATATACTTAAAAATATTAAAATGATTGTTAAAGGTAAAAATATAAAAATTTATGCAATCATATCCTGCATTACCTGCACTGTCTCAGGGATGGGACTTCTGAATCAAAATTTAACTCTTTAAGTTACTAACAAAAATATATTTATTTGTTGTCGGTTAGCTAATATCTATATACCTGCATTTCGTTGGGTGCTAATGCCAACTCATCAGTACATCTTTAACAATCTTTCTTTTTCAGACACGTATGCTTATACGAGTAGACAGACTCTCAAATAAGAAATGACAATCACAAATACAAAAGCTTAACAGTTTTTGATGAGTTGGCACTTGCACTCAAAGAAATGCATGTATATATGTATGTAGATTAGCTAGCACACAAAAAATTAATATATCTTTTTAAAACATAAATTCTTGAAAATATCCCGAATGTATTATTACATTCTATAAGCTATTAACTATTATTTTATTTATATATTTTTTACAGGTAAAATTTTGCAATTATTTTGTATTTTGCCCATCTTCCTATTTGTCTTACCTTGTGATGGCGATTCCAATGATGTAGAAGATTCACCACCATTTGAAGTTCGCCTATACTCCGAGCTAGTGAAAGCCACACCCAAAGCAAATATTATCTATTCTCCCTTCTCCATAAAAACATGCCTTGCTATGGCTAGTGTAGGCGCTTATGGTCAGACTGCTCTCGAAATGGATAAAACTTTGGGATTATCAGTTCAAAATCGCACAAACTTGGCCAATAGCTTAAAAAGATATCAAAATAGTCCGATTCTTAGGATTGTTAATAAAATTTATATAATGAAAGACTATAAAATTCAGAAAAAATTCTACAATGCGATAACCCAACAATTCTTCGCAGAAATTGCTAGTGTAAACTTTGCCCACAATGTTGCGTCGGCAAGTGTTATAAATAAATGGGTGCAAAATAAAACAAATAATCTTATTAAAGATTTGGTATCACCAGATCAATTGAATAAGGATAGTCGTTTTGTGCTGATAAATGCCATACATTTTAAGGGCGAATGGGCTTCTAAATTTTCTGTAGAGAATACTGAAGATATGCCTTTCTATTTGGATGACAATTCAGAATTTGATGTTAAAATGATGTACCAATCAGGATATTTCAAAACTGATGAAAGGACAGATTTATTAGCTACGGTTTTGGAAATGCCTTATAAAAATTCAAATCTTTCTATGTTAATTATATTACCCTGGTATACCACGACGTTATCTGATGTGGAGAAAAAATTGAATACAATTCCATTGAACAACATAACAGCCGGATTGAAGGAAAAATCTGAATACGATTTGTATTTTCCCAGATTCAAGTCGGAATTCAAAGTCGATTTGAAGGATCCTTTAATAAATGTAAAAAAGAGGAATTTCATTTTATAAATTTTATAAAGAAAAAATTTATTTTTCTATTTATCCAAAGATGGGCATGAAACGCATGTTTACAGACGATGCTGAGTTTAATGATATGTTAACAGCTGATCAAGATTTGAAAGTGACTTCAATCACCCACAAAGCTATCATTGAGGTCAGTGAAGAAGGTGCTGAGGCTGCTGCTGCTACTGGTATGTTTTATTTTCTATTTTTTCCTATTTTCGCATTTGGTTTGAATGGTTTTTCCGATTCGGCTAAAGTAAAATCTCAAAACTAGCCACTTGAGCTCCATTCCACTCGTATTAAAATCGTTTTCCTGTGCAACTATTTGCTATGTACATGGAATGAAAATTTTTTAATAGAAAACAACTTTGTATGTAGGTTTCTCTTTCGATGTATGGATCTAAGTATGTAGTACTAAGAAGGGATTTTACCAAATTGAAATGATAAGGAGCAAAAAGGGGTAAATACGAGTAAATTCGCTAACTTTTTATCTAGTGATCTATTCAAGGTAGACATAAACTTCAAAAAGCATCATAATAAGATAAAAAAAATAAGCGGACTTTTTTGATATTTGACATTTAGGGACCGAAAAAGGGGGAAAATATAAATTTTGTACTTTTCTTTTAAGCCGTTTCAAGGCGAATTCAGTACCAGGTAGCCTTATCATCACAGATGATCATCAGCTGATTACACCCCATCAGTCAAACTCTATGTAAGAAAAGAGAAAAACTTTAACCCGAACTGTCAAAGCACAAATAAAAATAGTCCTACACCTACTTTGTATGTGTGTTGTTTTGATGATAAGGCCACTTGATATTAATTCGCTTTGAGCCGTTTATCTCCTAAACTAATAAAGAAGCCCTCGAATACACTACATACGGTACTTCTTTCTGTACAACTATAAATCGACAAAACGAAAAAAAACGCCAAAACAAACCAAAACAAAAAACGCTAAAAACTAAAAAAAAAGAAATTAAAAAACCCCTAAACGGAAAAATCGCTAACCCTAAACGAAAAAGGCGCTGATAGGAAATAAGTACTTAAAATAAAAAAGTCGCAAAACTAAAAAGATCGACTAAAAAACAAAAAAAAAATTCCAGACAAAAAATCTTAAAAACTAAAAAAAAATCGCCAGAACTAAAAATATCGTTTTAGACCGAAAAAAGTCGCAAAAACGAAAAAATGGTAAAAAAAAAAACTAAATAAAAGCAATAGCAAAAAAAAAACAAAATAAATCGTCAAAAACCGAAAAAAATCGACAAAACGAAAAAAGAGCCAATACTAAAAAGGGTCGCCCAACTAAAAATATTGTCAAAACACGAAAAAATCGCAAAAAAACCGAAAAACTCACCAAAAAACAAAAACAAAAAATTTGTCAAAAAATAAAAGAAAATAGCGAAAAATATATAAAAACAAATCTACAAAAGCAAAAAAACCAAAAAAACCAAAAAAAACCGCAATACTAAAAAATCGCCATGACTGAAAATATCGTCAAAAACCGAAAATAAATCATTAAAACGGAAAAAATCGTCAAAACTAAAAAACAAATAAAAAATAAACGAAAAAATGCGTCCGAAAAAAAATCTTTAAACGAAAATATTAAACAATTCCCCCCGAAAATTAACATAAATCGTTAAAAAAGCAAAAATAAACTGCAAAAACGAAAAAAAGTTGCAATACTAAAAAAAATCGCCATGACTGAAAATATCGTCAAAAACCGAAAGAAATCATTAAAACGGAAAAAATCGCCAAAACTAAAAAAGTATCAAAAAATACGAAAAAATTCGTCCGAAAAAAACCATTAAACGAAAAAATTAAACAATACCCGAAAATTAACATAAATCCCCACAAAGGCAAAAGAGATATATGTATGTATGTATAAGATATTCGAACGGAAGCTTTCGTGTGCAAGTCAAAGTCGCCCTTTACTAAACTTATTTCTATACATTGATATAATGAATGAATATTTTTTATGTATTATTTATGACTGCCGATGTATAATTTACCATTTTAGTTAGCTCTGCTTGACTCTTCCGATTTCGGCATATTTAGCGGTGCAGTTTTGAATTTAACCCATACTTTATAAAATCCCAAGGCTTGGTCTAAAAAACAGATACCACTTGCAGAGCTTCTTATCTGTAGCCATTTGTTTGCCAAAGCACTTTATGGGCCTTGGACATTATAGGGAAAACCATAAAAAATTTCATTTTTGGGATTTCTTTGAAATTTCTTAGGAATTCTGAAATTATCAGAAGAAAATCTTTGCTTTCTTTTTTATGCTTAATATTTAGTACATAAATTCCTAGGTAACTAAAAAAATATGGAAAAAAATTATTTAATATAAGCATTATTGGAAAATGTAGTCATTTAAAACGCCAAACGATGAGGGATTGAAGAACCAAGTACGCAGTTTGATTATGTTTTATCTCTAGATTAATGGATACAATAGTGGTGTTTCTGCAAAAAAAAAAAAAAAAGATCTGCCACACGGTGTCACTATTTACATCTTTTGCTTTTACTTCGAAGAATACTTGTGCAAAATAAGCTGAAAATATATATTAGAGATTTGAAAAAAAAAATAAGTTGACATGAAAAAAATAAACTATATTATTTTTATTGTCAATATCAATATTTAAAATTCTTTAAAACATGAATACAACTTCTTGATAAACATTTCAAATCTTTAGAGTGCTCAAAAGCTATTGCGAATTTTAAACCTAAAATATGAATTTTTAATGAATAGGGGCATAAGGATGTAAAAGCGTGCTTTTTTAAAACGTAGACTATCAACATAATTTATAAACAAATTTTTGAGGGTTATATATAAAACAAATTTTTGTATGAAAATTCAGTCAGAAATAGTTTTCATAAATAAAGGCATATAACTCTTGCTTTAATTCTTAGTTATAAATACTCATATAATTATTCCCCTTTTATAATTTGCAGATGTCGGCGCTGCGCAACCACTCATGGCATCCGATTCGATCGAGGTTAATAAGCCATTTTATTACATCATAAAGGATGAAAAGGATACGAAAATATTTGAAGGAAGAATTAATAGCAAATTTACTTCAGATTTTTAGGCAAAAAAAACGAAATTCTTATTTTGTTCTTTAAGCTATCAGAACTAAAAAAAATACCAGCACTCAATTTTCCAAAACATAAAATTCCAATTCGTCCAAGATGTTATTATATGCCTCTAAAGATTCAATATTTCCGTTCTAAATAAGCGAATTTTAATCCCTTCCGAAGAATGTGTGCGAAGTTTAACAACCAATTCACCTTTTACTGATTTTACAGCTGATGCCACTGATGTTAAAATGACTATTTACAATCTTTAATTTACACTTCTTTGTATGTAAAAATTTAATTAAAAATGTGTTGTCTTATTATTATGCATATCATAGAAGATAATTGGGGGATTCACAAGGTGTCATATAGTGTCGTATTGTCATAATCAGGGAAACCGGATATATAAATAAAACGAAAATTTCGTGTCAGAATTTATGTTCAAAACAGCAATAAAATAAAAAAATTTTGTTTTATATTACAAAAACTGGCAGTAAGTATGCATTAAAAATATGCTTCTAAAATGTAAAAAATATGCTCTTAAAACTTTATCATTTTGTTTGTTATTTATATAATGTTCATATATTGGTGACACGCATCCTTTGACTCTTGACTGCAAACCACCGACTTTGGTCGAATGGTCAAGCGGAAAAGAATTCTGAAGAGATTAGCGGGAGCTATCGAAACGTCAGTTCAACCCTCCGTGCAGTCAATAATTTTCTTTGTCTATATTCTTACCCCTATATTCATGAAAATTTATTGAAGTTAATGTTGGTTTACTGTACGAATTTTGTATGGGAAAACCGCTTTTAATGCACACATTAACTTTACTAATCATTTATGAATATGGGGCCTAACATTTATCTCTAAATAAAAATATAATTTAATTGAAAAATTTAATTAAACCCGAACTCAAGCCAAAATAATTAAATTTCCTTGGATATAAACTCATACAGTTCGACTAAACTCTTAATTAAATTTTAAGTATTTTTAATGAGTATAGTCTGCTTTGCAACATATAAAGCAGATGCAGGCGATGCTTGTCATGGCCCACGACGTTCATCAGCTAAATAGCCGACAATTTACATCAGTGGTGGCTATTCTCCCAATTTCCTATGCTCGCGAATATAGGCGGTTTTAGTTTTACCATCAACACACGTACACTGCCTGCGTGTGCGACTCACAGCCTATCCCAGCGTCAAAATTCAACAGGCCTGCAAATTGCAGGCCTTCTTGAAGGCCTACATGACCGACACACATGGAAACCACCCTCTTGTAAAAGGGAAGGTGGAAGTAGTACTTTATTTTTTTGATTTTTCGTTAGATAGACATTCCTTTTTCGTATGTAATTTGTATATAAGACTGAAATTTACATACAAGAGACATCACAGATGCTGCTATTATGTCGGAGCTGATTAACTTATCATTTTCCCGCCGGAACTACATCATATTCAATTTAATGTATAAACAACTACTTTGGAAGAAAAGATATATGTAGTTCGAAATAAAACCAAACACATTGCCGCAAGAAGCCGCTATAAAATTACTGAAATAGAAAAAAATTTGCACCTCCATATACTTTTTAATAGACCTTCCTTAGATAGTATTCAAAATGGCATGCCAGAAGAGGCTTGTAAGAATACCTTTTAAACTCAACAGCAGTATATCATATTCTATGTACTATCCCTAGTTTAAACAATAATAGTAATGTGTCAGCACCATGATAATTGTAAAAAAAGCAGGTTTTGTGGTGGGATATCGATCAAAAACATATGGTTTGTATTGGTAGTTTAAACTAGCGATACCGATACTGAAAAATAAATATCACCGATATCGATGCCGATGCCGATGCCGATGCCGATACGAATATTGAGTTCAAGTTTAGATTAACAAAACTCAAGAAGGGCAATTTTTTATTATACAAAATTACAGTCTAAGAGATTATTAATATTTAAAATTGATATTAACCCAGCATAAAAAATTAGAAGTAACTTTTAAGGAACTACATTTTCATTGCTTCCAAAGAATCTATATTAAAAATATGTAAAAATATTATTAAAACTTTTTAATTCCTTTATAATTTTAAAAAATACTCGCCATGCTTTTTAAAAAATCAGTTTTTTAAAGGAAAAAACATTATAGAACACCGAAAAAGAAATTTGTCCTAACATCGCTTCCAATTTGGTGATTGGTAATCGAAAAAGAGAGCTTCTTGCAATGACAAGTATATGTAAAATTAATTAGAAATGATCCAAATTTGCAATACTTCCGGATCGCGAATTCTACATTTTCGTGACTTCTTTGGAGTGTCTTGTTTTGCTGGGAGTACGATTTAAAAAACAACGAATTGAATTTGAATTCATGGTAAAATTAACAAAAAATAAATTATTTTTTTACAAAAAACAGCGTAAAGTATTATTAATTTTTAAAATTGATATTAATAAGATTTAAAAAATAACAAACTGAATTTTGTTCATGGTGAAATTAACGAAAAATAAATAATTTGTAAAAAAAAATCTGAAAAAAAATTTTAAAGTATCGTCGTATCGATAGTAAAATATCGCCGATACCGATGTATCGGAAAATCTGAAGTATCGCCGATATATCGGTATCGGTTACATCCCTAGCTTAAACGCCCAATTTGGTGGGTTTATATGTTTAATGATTTATAGGTTTGCCGGTTTAATCACATTTTAAACCAAAAACAGAGATTAACTTGCACTGATTTGTAGCCCTTAAACAACAAATTATTTCTCATTTATTTAGTTTTCTCTTTGCCTTACTTCTGATTTAAAGTAATCGCACCTGCCTTACTTTAGGAACAAGTCCCAAAACTATTTTATAGCACGCCTCGAATGGATAATGACATCATTTCTGCAGAATCAGACCAACTAGAGACCAGTGAAAGACAAACACTACAAAAAAAAATTGGTATTCTAGAACATATCGAGCATTTTTTATACTTGTTATTCATACGCATTTATACCCTGGCATACTCACCAACGTTGTCAGCTTTTAGATTTCAAAAGGCACTGAAACAAAGAAAAAACGCGTAATTTTTGCAAAAAAAACACTAGATTTTAGCTTTTTCGTTTTATAAAAAAATATGATTATTATACAGAGTAATTTAAAAAATTTTCGAAAAGGACTGGATTTTTACCCTGTCGAGTTATAGAGAAATTTTACACATGTATATATTGTACTCTTATGTGCTCATAACATGGCGCAATAGTTCGTCAGATAGCTGTTACGGCTTCGATTTGATAGTCGTATAAACTCGGGCATCTCTGTAATTTTTTAGAAAAGTTCATCATATTTCTTTAAGGATAAATGATACTTTGGCATTGTGTCAGAAAGCTGTATCTTTGTAATCAACACTTATTAGGAAGAGACTAAAACCTTTCGAATGACACCAAATTTATTAATATCAGATGATGCGCTCTAAAGTTATTCAATCTTGAATATGACGAACTTTTCTAAAAAATGACCGAGATTCCCAAGTTTTGACGGCTATAAAAATTGAACGATAAAAACCATCGGACTAATTCTTACGCCATATGGGTATTTCCATGAAAATGACAACTAGGACTGAAAATATTAAAACCCTTAAAACTTTTTTTAAAATATGGTAAAGAGAAAATAATCAAATTTTACTATACAGAGATATTTGTACCTTACTACAATTTTTAAATATCAAAAATAACAGCTTAAACTGAATATATCTTTGGCTAATTTTAAGACATTACAATAAACTATTTACGCTTTTCTATCGACTAAATTCGGTTAATTGTAATATTGCAATTATACTTTAAAATTATTGTTCGAACATTAAAGAAGAATATAGAGTTCGATTAGCTGTATATATTTTACGTACGTGACATTAGAATAGCATCCATCTAATGTCACGTACGCAGTGCAAAAACATTATTTGCCTATGTCATTTGAATTTGACCGGTCGCGACTGTTTCAAAATATTGGTACAAATATTTGGTTATCCCCGTAGTATAGTGGTTAGTGTACAGAAAAGCCGAAAAAGGCTTAAGCAGTGTATGTTCGTTTTTAAAAAATAAATAAAAAATATTGATCGACATTTTTTTCAACAATGTTCGTACTGTGTAGTACTATAAATGCAACTAAATGCAAATGAAAAATGGCGAAATGTCCCTCAAATTTCAAAAATAAAAAACTTCATCCGTTTTCATATCATGATAGTCAGTATATATATGATTCTCGAACTCTCTATTCATTAAGCAAAAAATTTCAAACTAATTAGTATGTACTACTCTGTAGTAGGCTAAGGTGGCGCCGTAAACTCATCACATAGTATGCAGTATGAAATTAATTTGAATCTTGATTGTTTTTATTGCATTTATCACCAAATACATATTTTTTTGGTACAAGGAAGCAGCAAGATTAATTAGAAGGGCTTCGCAGATGCTCCCCAGTAAACAATTTTCATGTTTTTTGAAGCACTAAAGAAATAAAGCGCTTCATAATTCGCTTTAAAATATGAGCTTGCTCAGAAGCTGTTTTCATAGCGTCACAACAATGCAGGCTTTGAAGCGAGAAAAGTATTTGCTTTTTACTTATACAAAACCTTCGTACACAGGCTATACAAAAAAACTGATTTTATAGTGCTGATCCAAAGCAGGTTTTTAAGCGAGAATGAAGAGTAAGTTTATTTGAGTTTCTTGGTGGCATTTTGCAACAGTGTTTTTGGTCGAGTGATTGGTACGTTGGACTTCAAACCTGAAGGTTCTTAGTTCGATACTAGTTGAAATTAAATTTAACAAACATTGAGTAAAAATGTGAAATGGATAAAAATAAATGAAGAAACGAAAAAGGAAAATTTCAAAATGGCGTTAACGACTCCAATCCACATCGAATCATTTTTTTTCATATATTTTCAGTTCTAGTGCTGAAAATGTTGATGATTTTCAGCGCTTCAAAAGCGCTTTTCTGAGCAAAAATCTAGTACTCCAATCCGGGAACTCGCCATACAAAAATCAGCAGCGATATCAGCAGGTTTGTCAGCGCTACTTTTATTCCATAATAGTAGAAACCTGCTTTATTGGAAGCAAGTTTTATACTGGGTCAAAAGCACATAGTGCATCCCCTCTGCCTTACGAGAATGCAATACCGTAAGCAAGTGAAGAAATTTACAGAAAGTTACAAGTTCGTCGTGTGCGTGGTAAATTTCTTCACTCGCACCATGGCTGGCTATTTACGGTTTTTTGTGTTTTTTAAACCCGAAGTCTTTTATTCAACTCACACTTTTTATAGTGCATCCTCTCTCGCTTACGTTATTTTTACTTCGTAATTTGATTTTATATTCTTCCATTGAATTGTGTATGAAAATAAATGTGCCTCGGTAGCTTAGTGATTAGTGTTCTAGCCTACCGATTCAATACGCGATTCAATACGCGAGCAAAAAGTATTTAATAAAAGTAAATTGTAGTGTAATATAATTTCCAATTGTATTTGTACCATTTGATATAAGTACTATATAAATAAATATAAAAACAACAAGTAATATTATAGTAAATAAAAATTTATCCAAAAAAAATCGCCCAAAACCAAATCGCCCAAAATTAGAAATGAAAAATCGCCGAAAATTTCAAAATGAAAAATCGCCCAAAAAAAATTAAAAATCGCCCAAAATTTAAAAATTAAAATATTGCAAAAAAAATGAAAAATCGCCCAAAAAAATGAAATATTGCCCAAAATTAAAAAACACAAAAAATTAAAAATTATAGTAATTTAATTTTTATATTGAAAAAAAGAAAACTTACAGAAAAGCATAAATACGAGTAGTCTTCGTTTCTTATTGAATTGCAATAAAAGTATGAATAAAAGGTAATATTTTCCATCGGCCAAAAATTATAGTATGGCTCTCCAACGGTAATTTAGATAATTATCATAGATACAACAAAAATTTAGAAACATATAATACAGTAATGATCATTTATCGAAGGCCGGAAATTTAAGACGTCAAGGAAACCGCAGCTCAAAATTTTACATATCACATAGAGTCTAAAGTCCTGCCGTCCGCCAAAAGCGCGTTTCAAATTAAATATTTCAAAGGCAAGTGCTTTAAAAAATTTTCGTAAGCGAAGCCTAGATTTGATATACTGTGGAAAGTCGTCGAAAACACGTACCAAATTAAGCATTCCGAAGGCTACTAATATTGAAAATTGTCATAAGCGAAACGAAAACTTGATTCCACCTGCACGAAGGATTTTAAACTCTATGGTATGTCAAATATCCGCTTGGTTTTTCACAATTTTTTATATTAGTGAACCTTGGAATGTTTAACTTGAGAAACGCTTTACCCGAAGGCCGGCTTTACGGATTTTCAACTCTGTTGTATGTTAAATATCGGCTTCGCTTACGACAATTTTCAATATTAATAGCCTTCGGAACGCTTAATTTGGTATGTGCTTTCAACGACTTTCCGTGTAGCCAGCCTTTGCCCGGGTGGAAGAATTTTAAGCTCTATGGTATGTCAAATATCTGCTTCGCTTACGACAATTTTCTAAACCACTTTTACTGCTATAGAAGCCAAATAATGGTGGAGATGGAACACATTGGAGAAACTTTCAATTATTTAAAATAATATAATATTTTAAATTCTATATTCGATTTTGATAACTACCAGAATTTTTGGGTGTAAAATTTTGGGCGATTTTTCATATAAAAAATAACTTAAATTTGTATGAAAAAATTTTTGGCCGATTTTTCATTTCTATTTTTGGGCGATTTAGTTTGGGCGATTTTTCATGGAAACATTTTTAATATAAAAATCGCCCAAAATTTCAAAATAAAAAATCACCCAAAAAAATGAAAAATCGCCCAAAATGTTTGAGCGATTTTTCATATGAAAAATCACTCAAAATTTTTATGGAAAAATTTTGGGCGATTTTTCATTTTTATTATTATTATTATTTTATTATTTATTCATGGAGCCAAAATTGTTGTATTAAGGGTACCCTATACTCTACTCACATACTTGTATGACATACATACCATATTGGACGGATTCACTCACTGACTGTGTATGGTTAAATTTTTTGAATGACACACTCGTACATGTTGGACAAATATTAAAAAGTTTTAATAATTTCTGCATTGCTCACACATTTTGTATGGTAAGGGGAAGAGTGACATACTTGGAATGTAAATATCAAAGGAAAACGTACAAAATTTAGATTTTTTTCATATCCAGCGACATATATTTTTAAATTATTTATATTTTTCAATTCATATTTGAAATAACAATTGGTTTTGTTGCAATTTTATCTAGTTTAAATATGATTGAAAATTGAAAATATTTTTTAGTTTTCTTTTGAAAAATTTTTAAATAAACGCTTGTCAGTTTCCATGAACAGCGTAGATGTATATTTTTGCTGGGATATATATATATATATATATATATATATATATATATATATATATATATATATATATATATATATATATATATATATATATATATATATATATATATATATATATATATATATATATATATATATATATATATATATATATATATATATATATATATATATATATATATATATATATATATATATATATATATATATATATATATATATATATATATATATATATATATATATATATATATATATATATATATATATATATATATATATATATATATATATATATATATATATATATATATATATATATATATATGTCCAAAGTTTTTGAAGATAATTTAAATTGTTGTTTCTATAAGCAGTTTGACGCTTTTAAAAGATAAAAGATAAAGCAAACTTGATTTCTGTAATAAGCTTTTTTATTATTCTGCAAGACTGCAAAAACACATGTTCAAGAGAACTAAAAAAATTTTTTTCGACAAAGAAATTTATTTTTGAATTTTGGGTTTAGTGCCACCGTCAAAAAAGAGCACCAAAAATTAAACTAAAAAGCCACCAAGCACCAATTTCAAAATTTTTCGCGTCGAAAAGTTTCAAAAGCCCTAAAAACGGCGCGAAAAGCACTGAGTTAACAACACTGCTTATCATCAGTCAGCCTTCTCTAGGTTCTAAAAATATTTTTAAGTTCAATTACCCCCAATTGTTGTATTCAAGCAGTTTTATAAAAGTTGAATTTTGTATAAATGCTGAAGGTAGTTGCCAAATAAACATGTTGATATTACCAACAACATTTTTATAATGAGAAGCTCATATAATAAGTTGGAATTTACGCAATAGCCTATAATGTTTTTTAATTCTTTGTGAAAGATTTTGTAGTACGTAGAAGAATTATCTAAACAAATGTTATCTATAACAATATTCGCAGAAAAAATTTTAATTATATAACGCAAACACCAATTAGAAGATTCATGAATTTTTTTTATTATTCATTCGAATATTCGAAGAGTATTTGAATATTATTCAATTATTCGTATAAGAAAGAAATTATGAACATTTAATCGCTTGAATAAATTGACAACTCTAGTGTAGATACAGAATAATAAATGCCAATCATTATTTCATTTATGGTAGAATAAATAGTCGCAATAAAAACTTTTCATGTTTGGCTGCAATAAAGTTAAGTTTTAAAATTTTAATCTTGCGTTAGTACGTGCTTCCAACTAAGTGCTTCCTTTCTTCGTTTCTCCCTTACGATGAAGCAGGTCTGTAAGGTCTGTTAAGCCACAGTTATTCGATTAATCGAGAAAATATTGTTGTAGTGAATGCCCAGATCATTATATACGCATTACTACATATATTACGCCTAAAATTTTAATTGTTATCGCAAACTAAACAAATAAAACTATTCAATTTCCAACCTAATCCCTCCTATGTCGATAGTTGATATTTTCGAATGAAATTTTGCAGTTATTTACGACTTTATATACAAAATAGCAGGAAAGAAAAATATAATAAAGTTTTTCCTCTGAGAATCTCAGAATTCTTAAAAAAGTTCCAAGAATCCAAAAAAATTAAATTCTGAGCAATTGTGCCAATAGCGTCCACACCTGCTCCAAGGCCCACTCAACACTTTGCAAAATGACTACGTACACTCTAAAACACTTTTGTTGAAAACTAGGTCGATTATAGTCGGCAACACTTTACAGATTATTATCGACCTAAAATTACACACACATTATTTTTCAACAAAATGGTTTTACTAAAAAAAGCGATTGGCTGCGTGCAGGTTTGAACCGCGACCTCCTGACTGATAGTCTGACGTATCTACCATTCAGCCATAGCCGTATTATACTTTATGTTACATTTTTTCCACTTGGACTAAATATGTTTAATTTGATAGGTTTTTTCTTTAATAAAATAACTACAAAATCGATGTAGTTTTAGACAAGGAGAAATTTTCAACACAAATTTAGACAATATATGATCGTAAATTTGAAGTAATGTTTTAGAGTGTACACAAAATGCTTTTCAGAAATGGCAATGGTTTTGGAATCCCAGCTTTGGGATTTTAGAACATATGGACTAAATTCGAAATTTCGATCTAAAATAGGTCGTATTAGAAAATGCCGAGGTCCAACTATATTAGGAAATTCAATGATTTGTTTGCCTTCGATTTACGTCTGTATAAATAGATACTTTTTAGATTAGCATACATTTCCGATATTTTCCAGAAAGAGTTGTTTTATATATATGTAAAAGAGTGATAGTGTTTTTTTTTAATTGTCGAAAATTCAACATTTTTTCAAATCTAAATTTAAAATTATATTTTGCAATTCAGACCGCAGCATTTCATGAAATTTTTGTTAAACTCTTTAATATGTTATTCTTTAACTAACAAAAAAAATCATAGATCAGGTGATATTTGGATCCGATATCTGGAAAATACTGGATCAAAGTTTAAAAAATATTAAGAAATTTCAATTTTCAAATGAGTATAAGTCACCAACTACACTCTAAAACACTTTTGTTGAAAATTAGATCGATACTAGTCGGCAACACTTTACAGATTATTATCGACCTAAAATTACACACGCATTATTTTTCAACAAAATGTTTTTACTAAAAAAAGTGATTGGCTGCGTGCAGGTTTGAACCGCGACCTCCTGACTGATAGTCTGACGTATCTACCATTCAGCCATAGCCGTATTATACTTTATGTTACATTTTTTCCACTTGGATTAAATATGTTTAATTTGAAAGGTTTTTTCTTTAATAAAATAACTACAAAATCGATGTAATTTTAGACAAGGAGCAATTTTCAACACAAATTTAGACAATATATGATTGTAAATTTAAAGTAATGTTTTAGAGTGTATAAGAGATAAGTCTAATAATACAGCAAAAAAGTTGTGGAATCAGATGAGAAACAAAAAAAAAAAGGAAAACAGGTAAAAAGCTTTACATGGCCGAAGTGCCCTACTTTAAGACTTCGTACTTCCGCTCCTGCGTAAACTAAGTAATTAAGTTTCACAATCGTTTGAAGCAAAAGTAACTTATTTTCCGCAACCAATAACTATACGACGTTGCTTCGAAATATGAAACGTTTCATGTTTCGAAACAATAAAGTTAAGTGTTAAAAATGTAAATGTAATCATATTAATACGACCATACTAAACCTAGAAATTTCAGACCAATCACCTTTCCTGTTCAAAACTTAAGAAAGAGCTATTGACATACAACTGAGAATGTCCATACTTGCGACATTGCTCTCTCCCTCACAACATGCCTATACCAAAGGCAAGTCTGTGGTAACTGACCTTCAGTCTCTGGTCAGCCACATAGAGAAATCTCTTGAATGCAAGGACTTCACTATGGTGGCCTTTTTGGACATAGAGGGTGCCTTTAATTTCGTCAAACCTGACTCCATTATTTTGAAAATGATGGAACTTGGGATTCAGTCTAATATTTGCAGATTCGTTAAGAACCAGCTAATAAAAAGCGTCATAAGTGCCTCGATTGAAAATGTTACTCATTACAGGGCAGTCAATCAGGGCTCTCCGTAAGGAGGGGTTCCATCACCACTCCTGTGGAATCTAACTATTAACTCTCTGCTGCTAAGTTTGGAGCGTAAAATGGTTAAGACTGTCGCATACTCTGACGATGTAGCAGTAGCCATCTCTCTGTTCTATCAGTGTTTGGAGTCCGCACTGGCACTCGTTAGTGAATATAGTGTCAATTTCGGACTTGGCGACAATCCAGCTAAAACTGAATTGGTGCTATTCACTAAAAAGTATAAAGTCGAAGACTTTGTGCCTCCTAAACTCAACGGCACCACATTAACAGTCTCGGATAACGGCAAATACTTGGGTGTAATCCTGAATAGTAAACTATCTTAGAGCCTAAACACCCCATATGGAGCGAATAATGCCCTCATGGCTATCTATACTAGTAAAAGAGCCATTGGTTGCATCTGGGGCATAGAGTCCAGAGCGATCAACTAGATTTTGGAGCGGTAGTTAAGCCCACATTATTCTGTGGTGTATTATTCTGGTGGGAAGCGTTGGAGTAAGACTCTCATCGCAAAACAATCGATAAAATACTTCGGCAGGCAGCGTCCCTGATAAAAGGTGCACTTAAGTCGACTCCAACGAAAGCACTCTTCACAATGATAGATTGGCTTCCGGTGGAGGTTCTGTCCAAAAAACTAGCTTTATTTTGGGTGATTAGATTGAACTCTTCATGTCCATGTTCACGAACTGATTATGGGCACTTCAGGACTTTGCAACAGTAGCAAGGAATATACAACAATATTGACTATTGCGCACCGAACCCTTACTTTGGTGGACTATTTCTCTCACTAGTTCCCAGCAGGGAACAGTATTTTTCATCCCTTAGCCCTGCTGGAGCGATCAAAATTTTCACGGATGGCTTCAAAAGGAGTAACAGAGCTGACGGAGTTTTGTATGTGCAAAACTTCAATGTAAGAGTTAGATTCATTCCATTCCTTGGCGGTTGTCGAATGCCGGGTATCTCTAAATGAGATAGCAAGACAATAACACTTGGGTTCCGGGACACTTGGATTGTCCCGGAACCCAATATTGCGGACGGAATTGCAGAACAGGCTGTGATATTGAGAAGCTCAATGATGCCAATGCTATTTCGTTGGCATCCCTCTATCACACTGTAAACTACTGATACAGCTTGAATCATACAAGCTGGCACATAAGAGGTGGGAACGCGAAGGCACTTGCCACTACGATCCCAGCAGGACATGTAATCTGCTCAGGCTCGGTAAAGGTCGAACGAAACTATTAGTCACAGTGATCACAGGCCACTGGAATATTGGGACCTATGCCAGAAAGATGGGTCTAAATTACAACGCCTATTGCAGAAGTTTTAATAATGATGAAGAGGAGGAAACGGTTCTTCATTTTCTATGTCAATGTCCGGCTTTAGCCAGCTTAAGGACAAGAACTTTGGGTGCTAACATATTCCCAGACTTATACAGTCTGGCAAATGTAGAGCTAGCCAGGCTATTCTCGTACTTAGTTCAACCGGAATGGCTTAACTCGGCGACGCACAGTGGTTCAGCTTCATATGATTGGTGGCATTAAATATAAGGAGACATCGTAGAGTCTTGAATTTTGGTATATACTAATATTGGATTGTGGTAAACAAATACTGCAAATATGGGAAAAATCCGAGCAGAACCACGCCTACTTCACATATAACACAAAAGTTAAAATCATCGTACAGTCACAATTTTTTGCTCATTGCAATTTTATGATAATATTAATGAATGTTGAAAAAATTAGCAAAATTTGCTAACAGCCACGCCCACCTCTCACATAAAATAACCATATAAAATGCAACATTTTTTTTTTAAAAAGCTAGACCGCTTAAAAAAGCTACACAGATTTAAATTTTCGTGTTTTTATTTGATTAAAACATAAATAAAAAAATTAAGCAACAGTCATGTCCATGTTTAGTGAATAATCTGTAAATAAATGGGAGAAAATATAAAAAAAATTAAAAACAAAGTAGTTCGTGTACCTTTATTAACACAACAAATTTTTTACTTCATCAGAAAATTCCAATATATCCTTCTGGAACTGTGTACGGTATGAATTTATATATGGATCTGAAGACGCTAGTAACATATGCATGATATCTTCATTTGTTGATATGCGATCAGCTTTTCTGGAGTGGCTTAGGCGATAACTTCTGTAATCTTTATTTCGAGCTTCCATAGCTTCCTCCGACAACATGCCAAGTGGCAGTATTGCTGCTGACACAATTTTACTCCCATGAATTAGAACTTTGTGTACAGTAATAGGCATATAGTACCACCTGTACAGTTGTATATATCGTTCTGCAGTGTCCAAACAATAAACATTAAATTTTTCTGCATCTATTTCGGAATTACTGTTTATAACCGTTACTGACTTTGCTATAGTTCTCCTGTACTTCCAAATTTTTAGGATAACATTCCTTTTTAACAGCAAGAACTTTATGATATGAGGGGAAAATATCACATCCAATTTCTTTAGCACTCAATCTTAATATTTGGTACTGATGTTTTGATAAACAAGCATCAATAATGAGGCTTAGTGCTTTTTCTGGACTAAACATTTTTGAAAATTGTTCATCCTTATTAACTTTTTTTGCAGCTGATGAAATAAGTTCTGCTGAATTACCATCACATAACTGCTTTACTTTACTCGTTTTAGCACGAAATTTTCAAAGTTCAAAAGCCTTAGAAGGGCGACCACGTTTGACTTCATGAGAACATATTGGTTGTTCATATTCTGGAAGATCTGCACCAAAAGAATATATATTTTCCAACAAAACTTTATTTTGTTCAAGAAATCTATCTTTTATACGTCTTGCACTGGCCCACTTAGTTTTCAATCTTGGTAAAAACTGTTTACGTAAAAATTTTTTAAATTGATCTACGTTATTAACTGATACGTTCGTATTATTTGTTGAAATAATATCGCAAACTACATCAATGTTCTTATCACAATCTAATAAAAGATCAAAAATTTCATAATAAGATAACTGAAGATTGTCCATATTTAAAATTTTTTTTGCTATTTGCCACTTCAAAACAATAAACTAATTACCTTTAATCACTTAATAACAACTAATAATCACAGCTGATAAGCTGTAATCACAAAAACAATGCAACTAATAATAATCACAGCTGATAAAGAAATTCAAAACAATAGAGTAATAAGCTGTAATCATAAAAACAATGCAACTAATAATCACAGCTGATTAAAATATTGAACTTTCAACAACAACAAAAACAACACTATAAATAATGGTTAGAAGTTATTGCTATGTATTGCAAAAAAACATAAAAAAAGTTGTTATTGCATGCGCAATAACATGCTTGAGAAGAAAATTTTTCCTAATTTTTTAAAGTTTTTTATGTCGGAATTGCTTACGAGCAAAAACGAGCAGCTGAATTTTTAATAAATCGTTAGCTGAGACTTCAAATTTAATGTGATATAAGTCTGGGGCCCAAGGCAGTTTGAGATCAATAGATACAAGCCATAGAAGTTAGAGGAAATAAGTATTTTTGGACAATTCTTAGTAGTAAAGATTTTTTTTTTAATTTTGAAAAAAAATTTTATTTGTATATATATATATATATATATATATATATATATATATATATATATATATATATATATATATATATATATATATATATATATATATATATATATATATATATATATATATATAATTTACAGTTTCCAAATGTATATAAAAAAATTATTATAGTGCCATTATAAGAGTATTTTAAAAGCACGAAGCGATAGAATGTAGCATATATAATACGGTCATTTGAAACGCATTCACTTAGTACAAATTTGAATTTCTCTGAAGAAAAAAGTAATAAAGATATAAGCCTAATATTTTTGGTACATGATAACTAGATTGTTTATTATAAACTGTAAAAAAATCAGGTAAATCAGAAGACATAAAAAAAATGAATTAATGCCGCTCTTGAACCAATGTGCGACGGGAAAATAGTAATTAATGATTAATTACGCCCTGTCTGCTCTAGAGTATCACAAGGAACCGACTTAATGGATCCAAGTGAGTCATTTCTTGAGTCGTGACTGTCCTCGGAACCTAACCTTACATAATACGCTGCAAATTAGGTGCTTCGATTTCATCCTTACGACAAAGCCGGTCTATAAAGTCTGTGAAACGGCAGTTATTCGGTTAAGCGAGAAAGCATTATTGTAGTGAGTACCCTAATAATAATAATAATATAAACATTAGCATTTTGCTTATGGTTAAAATTTTAGTTGTTATTAAAAACTAAACAAAAAATAAACAAATAAAACTATTAAATTTCCTACCTAAACTATTGTATATAAGAGCTATTGTGCCGAATTAAAAATTAAGTTTATACTAAGAAGTGTGCTCTGAAAGCTGTTAAGTGATTTTTATATTCCTATTAAATTTTCAAAATATTTTAAAAAAATATTAAAATGATTATTAAAGGTAATTTACATAAAATGAAGTAAATATTTTAAACGAAAAAAAAACAGAAATTGTAGTTTATAAGCATCTAGGCAATTGTTTCCTGCAGGACTTGGATTGTTTCAGCGATGCACCAGAGCTTCGTCGGAATATGTAAGCTGTAGATAGTCCTCTGAACATCACAATGAGCTTAGTTGCCTCTGACTGTACTCGCTACCATGCCACAGTGGGGCAGAATTAAAATATTTGCAACATATACCAGACATTTCTAAACGGATAGCTCTTTCGGAATAAACTTTCAGTTGGACATAGTAGAAGATTATTCCTGTTTATTTTTTATATAACAGCTCTCTTACTTGCTTACGAGTCTCAGAGTAGGGCACTTCGGCTATGTAAAATTTGTTACTGCTTGCCATTTTTTGGTTATCATCCAATTTTAAAATTTTTTTGCTGTATTATAGCCCTTAAAAATGTACAATCCTTTAAAAAGGATAAAAGACGAGGAAATGAAAAACCAAGTGTATACAATGACTATATTTTATCTCTAGATTAAGGGGGGCGTAATAGCTTTTCTGTGTCAAAAATAAATAAAAAATAAAATGCTGTCTGTCACACGGTGTTATCTAAATAAAAATTAAACAATTGCACTACTAACCGAAAGATTTTAAAGTGTAGGATTAATTTTTAAATTGCTAAATTATTTATACAAAACTTAAAGATGCTCCTTCCTGTTTATCAATTAAAATTAAATTATGTAACTTTTTAACATTTGTTTTATTTATATACATACATATTTTACAGTAAACAATTCGCAAATACTTTGTATTTGTGCCATCTTCCTATTTGCCTCACCGTGTTACACACAGTTAGCAGATTCACAATCTTTTGAAGCCCTCCTATACTCCGAGTTAGTGGAAGCCACGCCTGAGGCAAATATTATCTATTCTCCCTTATCCATAAAAACATGCCTTGCCATGACTCGTATGGGTGCTGTTGGTCAGACTGCTTTGGAAATAGATAAAACTTTGACATTATACGCTCAAAATCCCATACACTTGGCCCATAGCTATCATGATATTTTAGAAAAATATCAGAATAGTCCGCTTCTAAGGATTGCTAATAAAATTTTTTTCATGAAAGGCTATAAAATTCAGAGACATTTCTACAATTTGTTAACCGAACAATTCTTCGCAGAGATTGCTTCCATAAATTTTGCCCACAATCATGCATCGGCAAAGGCTATAAACAATTGGGTGGAAAAACAAACTAATAATTTAATTAAAGATTTAGTATCACCAGAAAAATTAGATGGGGATACCCAATTGGTGCTGGTAAACGCCATACACTTTAAGGGCGAATGGGCTTCTAAATTTAATGTAAGCCTAACTTCTGATATGCCTTTCCATTTGAATGACAGTTTTTCATTTAATGTGAAAATGATGTTCCAAAATGGAAATTTCAAATTTGATAATAGGAGAGATTTGGGAGCTCGTGTAGTGGAAATGCCTTATAAAGATTCGAATCTTTCTATGCTGATTGTATTACCCTGGCAAGGTACACTATTGTCTGATGTGGAGAAAAAATTAAATAAAATTTCATTGACTAACATAACTGAAGGATTGGAAGAGTTAAACATTTTTCTGTATGTGCCAAGATTCAAGTCTGAATTTAAAGCTGAATTAACACTACCTTTAAGTAATGTAAGAAAATTAAATATTATATTGTTATTTTAAGAAAATATCTTTTAAATTTATTCAAAGATGGGCATCAGACGCATTTTTTCAAGCGATGCTGAATTAGATAAAATGTTAAAACCCATTGGAGATTTGAAAGTGAATTCAATCGTCCACAAAGCTGCCATTGAGGTCAATGAAGGTGGCGTTGAAGCTGCTGCTGCTACCGGTATGTTAAATATTTTTTCACAGTTTTATTTGCTTAATTCAGAAGCGCTCACTTTATCTTTTATTAAATATGCGAGGTAAACTAGACCAATTCACATTTTTTGCAAAATGCGTTTTTCATACTGCTGGAATCAGCATTTTTTTCCTCTATAGATAGGGGAAATCCAGTAAGTCGTATCTTTTAAGGAACAGTAGCACTGCTCAAAGCCATCTGCGAGGTAAACAATACCAAGTTCTTTTTTAATAAGTAACGGTAATATTATATTAATAAGTAACGTTAATGACATATGACGTAATTTTATTGCGGATATGTTAGATTTTAAAAAATATTAAAATATTAGGGGTAACCTGGCCTTTACACATGCAAGTGCAAGTTCGAAAAACTCAATACACTCAAACTTTTCTACTAACACACCTTTGGTTCAGCTATGAGAAAGACAGAGAAACGAATACAAATTGATCTTTCGTTGATAATACGTACACAGAACTTGCATGCAAGTACTTACATGTCTAAACGCAGGGTAAGTCAAATTGTTAATCCTACAGAGATGGAACCATTTCCGATTTTAAACATGTTTTTACGGTCTCTTGTAAAATTTTCAAAATGTGACTTCCCAGTTGGCCACGTCTTTAAGACAACATCATTGACGGGTGCACGACAACGTTAAATCCTCGACGACAAATGTCGGACAGTCGGAACAAATCATCGGTGAACTTTTCGAACAAGTGTCGCTAAAATCGTACACGATTTAATGAGCGACAATGTCGCTCACATTGTGATTCACATAACACAAGATGATTCCGTGGGCGACATTGTCGCCTATGCTGTCTTCAATGATTA
Source organism: Panzeria rudis (assembly GCA_956483635.1). Taxonomy (NCBI): domain Eukaryota; kingdom Metazoa; phylum Arthropoda; class Insecta; order Diptera; family Tachinidae; genus Panzeria; species Panzeria rudis. The sequence continues at coordinate 125,137,081 of OY101450.1, read as the reverse complement.
TATAAACAAAAAATCGTCTATTATGTCGTCAATGATTACATAGGCTACAATGTTGTTTACCTTGTCGTTAACGATTACATAGCGATAATGTCACCTTCTTAGATATTGAATATTTTTGTTTATCTATTTTTCCGTTTCATATAAATTATTGACTGAACTAGCTGAGATTCGAACTGAGGCTGCATGTTTATAAGATTTCGCGCTTACCACCCTGCTGTTGCACCACTTAAAACATAGACAATAAGAGGCCAACATATTCATTTGCTTGATTGAAGACAAAATATAAGACATTGTCGCTCATATTGTCCTCAACAAAGTTGATTTGAGGAGAACACTTATGATATTGTCGCTCATCTTGTCCTCCACAATGTTAATGGGGACAAAATGTAAGACATTGTCGCTCATATTATCCTCAACAAAGGTGGATTGAGGACAGCAATTAAGACATTGTCACTCATCTTGTCCTCCACAATGTTAATGGCGACAAAATGTAAGATATTGTCGCTCATATTGTCCTCAACAAAGTTGGATTGAGGACAAAATGAAAACACTGTCGCTCATATTGTCGTCAAAAGTGTTTACTAGCAGGAATTTGTCGCTCAGATTGTCGTGAACGACAGAGGACAATTCGTGCAAGAATCGTAGATGACAATGTCGTGCAAGGTAATCTGGCCAACTGGGTTGGTGCAGTTTACATACACATACACATACATATTTAAATACATCTTTTAAATTTTATTGTATGCGTTGCATCTTGCATTGATGAACAAACAAAAAAAATATACATACAAATACTCTCAGAGAGTCTCTCTCTAAATACGATTTTTAAAACATTTGAAATAAGTGTATAATAGGGATGGGCAAGTGAAAAATATATATCGATATCGATATATTTTTATATTTCGATCGGCATCGATATATATCCAATAAAAAATATCGATATATCGAAATATCGATATTATTTCAACAATGATAATTCATACGTAGTCGCCAAATTTTTTTTAATAAAACAAAAAGAAAATACCTCTCTTATAAAAAATTAAGTTGAAATGAGTTAATTTCCAAGATCCTTACTGTTTCACCAATATTTCATGGAACATACATCAACAAAATTACACCCAAAGAATGTAATTTTTCGAATAGAAAAGATATTATAAATAAAACAAAAGATTTTGTTAGTAATATTCTACTTGATGAAGACTGTTCCGAAATGTTTTTAAAAATTACACGAAAAACAAAACCAAAGCTAAAAAATATCGAATTTGATAATGTCGATATATTTGGAAAAAATATCGATATACATATATCGATATATTTTTAAGAAAATATCGATATATCGATATTTTTGCCCATCCGTATTGTATAAGTGTATTTAATTTGTACATGAAAAATAATGACAAATTAGACATGACCGAGACGAAAAATTCGAGAGGGTGGCTATACTGACGGACAGTAAGTCCGGTTGCCTAGCGCTCTCCAAACGAACAAGTGACAACTTCCTCATCAGAAGGATTCACCGCATTATAAGCGACAGTAGATTCCGAGAAATTGAAATACACTACATACCAGGCCATTCGGATATTGTGGGGAACGATATAGCAGACAGAGGAGCAAACGAGGCGCTCACACGGGGCCAAGAATTCCAGGTAAAACTAACAATAGAAGACGCAATAAATACAGTAGAAAAAAAACTCTGGAAAAAATGGGTTGAGGAATACGAGACCCTGGGCGCAGCCAAAGGAAGACAGTACGCAACAATCTTCCCACAAGCAGGGAGATCGAAGCCATGGTTTAATAAGAATAACGATTTGGAACCGAATGAAATGAAGCTGATCAACCGGCTGACGAGCGGGCACTCCTTTGGAAAGGCCACTCTGGCAAGGATGAAAGTGGTTGAATCGGTCACATGCGATTACTGTGACGAAATAGAGAATGAATGCGAACATTATCAGAACATCAGGGTGAAATACCCACTAATCTACAAATACACATCCATTACGGATTTCTTCAAACAAGAGACGATGAACAACTTTAATATATTGACAGAATTCATAAAAGAAACAGAAGTTGAATTGTAGCACGACATTTCCTGCGAATTGGTGGTGGCGAAATAGTTCTTCGAACTGGCCAAATAATTCTCCGAATGTAGAACAGTTGGAGTAACAGAACAGACGAAAAAAAAATAATGACAACCATCTAGTTAAGACAGCTGATGAAATTTTATGAACTGAAAATATTGTTGGAATGTAAGCTACAGAACATTATCGTTAACAGTCACAACTAAAATAAGATCCAAGATTTATCAACAAATCTTCTGAGTAAGTTGGAATTGATTTGGAAGTTAGCAGATGTATTAAGTATTAAGTGAAAAGAACACTTTGCCAACACAGCAAAAGATGTTTGGTCTTTTAAATTATTTTTCAGCAATTAGAAAAATAGTAGAAACATAGTACAAACATTTTGAAATAGTATAGTTTTTGTTCTATAGTTAACAATATGTCCAAAGCGTGTTTTTTTCTACTTCAAGATTTAGGGCCAGGCCACACGGGCGTTTTTAAAATGAGCGTTTCTGTTTTTTTTATATGAAATTTGAAGTTCTAAAAAAATTTAGAACTTTTAAATTTATTTAACAAAGCAGAAATGTGCGTGGTCTTGGCCTTACATACCCAAGTGGTTTTATTATTTCGGGAACATATTGGGCTACTACAAGTGCCATGTACAGTGGCCCTGTTCTTAGCCAGAAATTAGTCCAGCAGTTTGGAAGTATATTTTCTTTTCTAGTTGTATCCTCTTGGGCCGATCTTAATTTAGTTTCTTGTTGTTTGAAAGGTGGTTTGATCTAACAATTTCTAGCATACTGTTACGAAATGAAAATGCAGATTCAAATGTAACGGCACAAACTGACAACCCGATCATTATCTGCTTTATACCCTAAATCACTGTAATAAAATCAAAACCTGGCAACCAAGTACCACAATTAAACTTGGCATCACTCGACAACTGTCAATAGAATTCAAAAATAACGGAAAATGGAAGTTTCCGGAATCTTCAGGAAACGGTAGCTAGAACCTACAAGATTATTCGAGACTGCTTAATTGCAATTACAAACAGTGACATTAAACTTAAACAACATCAGCTGCAAGAGATGTAAACTTGATAACAGCGTAATTTGTTTAAGTTGCAAACATTAGAGTATGTGTGTGTGCGAAGATAAACAAACAGAAGAAATATCTCATGCATCAACACACGCACATACACTACACTATAGCAAGACCAAATGATCATGTCGTATACTTAAAGATAAAAAGAGAAAACTACATTCCAGAAAGTTAGCGAAGTTACCAGAAGGTTTTATAATTTACTATATAAGGGGAGGCTGCCAGACGACATGGATAAGTGTGTTTTTTAAACTTAGACGAGTAAACATCGCCAAGAATAGTTAGTGTGTACATCGCGTTTAGTTGTACGTGTTTTTAAAGTAATAAATAAAGTGTTACTGAGAATTTATTTGTAAAATAAATATCCGTATTTTATTTTATTGCAATTCAACGAATCCTGTGAAAATAATAAAACCGTTTTTATGTAAAGGACTAAAAACGTAACAATACATTTGAAGAAAATCGGCGGTTTTTAAAATTTTTAATATAATTTTTTTTTTAATGAAGTGTATAGTCTCAAACCCAAAGCCTGAAAATAAAATATAAAACTGACAGAAAAATGTTCAATTAAAGTTAATAGGAAGAACTTTTTCAAAAACAGACAGCCATGTCTGTTTTATAACCAAAGAATCATTGAAAACAAACTGACATAAAATAGTATGGTTCTTGCTATATTTTAACGTTGTAGAATCATACTATTGTTGGTTGTAGTCAAAACTTTTTTAACAATGTATAATTGTTAAATGCAACCATATTTTAATTTTTATGAATACTAATAATGTCATGATTAAATGTAAACATCAGTTTGTTGTCGTAAACTAATTAATGTTCGCTCACAGTCATTTAAAACAATAATAACTTATCGGGAAACATGTCATTTTTGACGCAACCATGCCACAACCATGTCTTTTCTCTGCGTGTACTTATGAGTATTTATTGATTTATTTTGATTTTGTAATTTACAGACGACGATGCTTCTAACCGCCAGCTACCCATAACACTGATGTTTAATAGGCCATTTTATTACACCATAAAGGATGAAAACAATATAAAAATATTTGAAGGAAGAATTAATAGCGAGTTTACTGGTTAATATTTGTTTAAATGTAAAACAGTCACATAAAGATTGTTATTGTATAAAAGCTAAAACAAAATTAAACAGCGCTCAAGTTTCAATAACAAACAATTCAAAGGTATCAATTATGCAAATTTTTTTTTCATTCCCAAAGAATGTACATATGTGGAGCAGTGTTGCCAGTGGAATTTCGAGAAAGATACATTTTAGTTTCCAAAAAGATAAATTTTATCCCAAAAAGATACATTTTGAAAAAAATTTTAAAATCAGTTTTTAACGTTTAACATATCGACCCCTTAGCGCCAAATGATCGTAAGCGACAAAAATTTTCTTTTTCAGGAGGAGGTTTTTTTATTGTATTTAAACATGATTTATATTCATAAACTGTCGCTTACGATAAAATTTTATAGCCTGTATTTCAAAAGTTATCAAAAATTTTGATATTTTTACGATTTTATACTAAAAAAATCATAAAATTTTGATTTCAATAAAAAAAATTTGCTTTTACAAAATGTCGCTTACGATCATTTCGCGCAAAGGGGTAGATATATTAACATAACATTTTTATTTCATATTTAATGAATATTGTAAAGAAAATGATATCATATAAACTCATTTTTATATTTATTTAAGTCATAAATATTAGGTATGTAATTTTTAAAAATAATGTAAGCAAACCTTAAAATTAATTATAGCGTCAAATGATCGTAAGCGATAAAAATTAAATTTTTCAGGAGAAGGGTTTTTAGTATATTTAAACATGATTTATATTCATAAACTGTCGCTTACGATCATATGTTATAGCCTGTATTTCAAAAGTTAACAACAAATTTTACATTTTAATGATTTTAAACTATGGGTACACTGAAAAAATTCTATGCAACATATGCACGAAAACGCTCGTACATATTACGAAATGTACGAAAATGATCAAAAAATAAAAGTAAAAAAAAGTATGGCTCAACCGGTGCACGAACTCGCAATCTTCATATTTCAATTCATGTACTCTACCCACTGAGCTACTTTCTACTTATTTTATAAGTGCTAAAAATTTGTTTTATTTCCTTACATCTGAAAAATACTTAAATTTATAAAAAATTATTTTCATATATTTTTTTATTTGAAATATATTTTTTAACAAGAAAAAATGTTTACGAAAGGTATTCGTTACTTTCGTAAATTCAAAAAAATATTGCCTGAATGTTTTTTCGTAATATATACGAAAGTTTCGTATATTTTACGAAAAAAGTCACTACGAAAGTTTTTTTCGTAAAATGTTGCATGGATTATTTTCAGTGTAGGCTCACAAAATTTTGATTTCATTTAAAAAATTAGTTTCTTACAAAATGTCGCTTACGATCATTTGCCGCTAAGGGGTCGATATGTAACTATCTTTGGATGTTGTCAAAACAAATTAATTTTTGTAAAAATTAATATACGAGTAAAGGCTTTTTTAGTATTCATAACGAAATGATAACTTTAAAAAACTTTGTCAGAGACGGAAAGCTTAATATTTTATTTCTGTACATTGTGCGTAGAGATTCAAAAGATACGAAAAATTAATCTTTCGTATCCTAATGGCATCACTGATGTGGAGATTAACAACCTTTATCTATCCTCAGTGCGGTAAAATGAATGGACTATTTATTTTTTATTTTTCTAGAATAAAAGTGAAACCTACATATGTATGTATATATAATGTTTTTTAATATTACAGTGAGGATTTAACCATTACAAAAAAATAATAGTAATAAATATTATGTAACTGTAACTAACAAATTAAATTGTTAATATGTAATATAAATTCAAAAATATACTTAATTAATATAGCAAATAATGTTGTTGATACGAAAAGGACATACATTTTTTTCAACAATCTGAGTTAATTTAATATTTTGGAATGTGTGGTACAAAAAGGCAGCAATTTTTTAATATATTAAAGTTTTTGCTGAAACTTGTGAAAGAAATCAACAATCACAATTGGTGATATTACAAATTTAAATTTTTGTAATCAATTAAATTACTCAACAAATTAATTTGTTAAATTTTATCATGACGTAAGAATAAACGTAAGAAATCAAGTTTTGTGTGTATTCATTGTGCGTAGCTGAGAAGTAAGAATGCTAGACTATTAGTCTAAAGGTCGCCGGTTCGATTGCGGCCAAACCCATTTATTGTTTTTCGCAGACAAGGAAAAAATCGCTTCAAGGGTTGTGGTTGTATATAGAAATAAATATTGTTGATATAACAATTATGATAATAAAATTTTGTTCGGAAATTCAACAATTCACATTGTTAATATAACAATAATTTTAATTGATATAATTTTTAAATCTAAAAAAAAATTTAAGTTCACAAATTATTTGTTGGTATGTATATTTAATTAGAAATATTTTCATGCCTTTTTTAACTTACAAAATTCCGTATTTGTTCAATTAATTATTTAATTGATATAACAAACAAACTCACAAAATTTGTTGTGTTGTTTTTCAACCAACGTAACATTTCATTCGTGGTATGAAAAGTGCTTCATTGATTTCAAAAACTTCATAATTAAGCAAAGCGTCACCAGGCGGTTTATTTATACACAGATAAATCAGATTCTTTAAGACTTTTAGCAGTTGCACCACAATAATAAATAATTGCTAATGCGAACCGTTTAATCGCTTGGTGCATCAATGATAATAAAATTAACTACTAGTTAGTTGCAACAACCGATTAAAAGTAAAGTAAATTAAGAAAGAAAATTTTTTTAGTTGCAAATACCAATAATTGGTACTAAAATCCAATTCATAATATTTTATTCGGTTGCGATCATTATAATCGTTACTTAGTCATGGCAAAAGCATACGAGCGGTTGATCTAATCAAGAATTGTCAGAATCATAGATTTATCACAATTATGCTCTTATTATTCTGAACATGGATTGTTTTTTAGATTCATAGAAAATTGATTGCGTGAGTTGAAATATGGTCTATTCAACTAATATTTTATCGGCCTAAAAATTTTCCAACCAATACATTTCATTTTTAGTCAACATGACTATAACTTTAATTTCAAATAAATTTTATGTTAAATCACTAATTAAATCATATTGATTTAAAATGAAATTCTTTTTATTTATGGTAATATTAATTTCGTGTATATCTAAAGTAAAGTTTGAAACTATATCTGCTGCAGTGGTTAGCGCGTTGACTGCCGAGCAAGTGGCCTGAGCTCAAATCACGGCTGGGGCAGCCAACTACAGCACAATTTTTTCTGATGCTTATGCGAATACAGATTACATTATTAAACAAATTAATAAAATAGCTACAATAAATTCATGTTGTTTCCAGTTGAAATAGCTGTGATTCAAAATGATTCTTCGTGTTGTTGCAATTTTAAGTTCAGGTTGTTTCAACTTGAAACATCTTTCAACATGATTCTTCGTGTTATTTCGGTATCAACTGCATTTTGATTTAACTGTACAGGAATATTAAATCAACATGAAATGCAGTTATTCTTTGAAGGTTGTTGTAAAATTATGTTGAATTAACATGAAACACCTATGAAGCGAAATCAATATCGAAAAATGTTAAATTAACCTTGTGTTCGACGATTTATATATGAAATTTTTTTGTGCGTATGTAAGCTTAGTATTTTAATTTTTTAAGCAGCATAATGATTTGAAATATTTATTTTAAAAATTGTTATTTGTTGTGGGTTAAATTCCTAAATTTCGTTAGTGCTAATGCCATTATATTTGAAAAGTTTTTAAGCCCGTGTGCTTATACAAAAACTCTCCAAAATGAGAATGAGTTGGCATTAGCATCAGCGAAATGCGGGCCTATAGAATAGCTTAACCTACAACAATTAACAATTTTTCAAATAATTCATTTCTGGGACTATGTGAAAAAAATTGAATAGTTTTAACAGCTTTCTTTCACAACAAAAATATAAATTAAAGTAGAGTAGACAGGTTTTTTTTAAATAAAATATTTTATTAAAAATTGTAAAATTTATTTGCAATGGAAATAATCCATGCATGCATTGTTTTTTTTAGCATAAAACTACTTTTGAATAACAAAAATAATTTCCTAATTTATTGTTACTACACGTTCAAGTAACATAAAAATCAATTGTTTCGAATAAAAATATAAAAAATTCCATCAGTTTCTTAATCATAAAATTAGTTACAGTATTAGAGATATTTAATTGTACAAAATATAATAATTTGAATATTTTGTGGTTTCCACTTAAGAGACGGTCAACTTGAGTAGAACATTTATATGGATATCACTCAAAAAAGTTAGTGCTTTTCATATGCATTTTCTATTCAAGGGGATTGTCTGTTATGTAGAAAACGCACATAGTATATAACGTAAATAAGTTTAGATTCTTGTGTAGAATTAAAGCATTTCCAAAAAAGATTTTAAAATTAGTGTATCGTTCGTTAGTCAACTTAAATTTAGCAAACACATTTGAAGTGAATTAAATTAATTATTTTAGAATTCTTTGCTGGTTAGTCAAATAAGTACAAAATAAAAAATAAAGTTATATAATAACAATTGACAGTTGATGCTGAAGCAGAGAATCAAATGTCAAAGTATCCGACATGTTGACTCTTGTCTACAACGACGACCTAAACATGTACGTGAACCTAAGTCAAAGGTCAATTCGGGACTACTTATATACTGATGGCTGGGGGTACGACTACTATTGGCACAACCCAGACCACTACCCAGACCACCGCTATTGTTTATATAGATTGGTGAGAGACGTAAAAGTGTTGCTTGTTGATGATGAGAAAAAAGTGGCATAATTGTTGTTGTTGTAGCTGAAGGCTGGTGGGTTGGTTGCTGCTGCTGCTGATATTGTTGCTCTTGGGAATGGTGGTAGTGATGATGTTGATACTGTTGTTGTTGTAAATTATTTGAATTTAGGGCAGGGCTTGGCAATATTATGGTGCTAATGCTACTTTGGCCTCATATGCCCTGCAGAAATCTTCGCAATTCCTCTTCAGTATCAAAAATCATGACAGGAAATGGTGAGCCAGGTACAAATTCACCAGCCCATTTTACTTCAACTCTGTAGTCACCAGGCTCAGTGGGATCATACTAAAATTATACAATAAAATGTTATCAAAAATACTTTTAGATTTTAATTAGAGTATAAAAAAGTACCTTGCAAAGTATTGTTCTATCCTTTTGTGATTCACGTTGCATTTCCACGCGGAAAGCGCCTTTAGGTCCCCTTACACGTACTGTTAATTGGCCAGCACCAGCTCCACGGGTATCGCATATAAAACGGGATTGGAATGTTGCCAAGACACCATGTTCTATACCAGGACCATAAACACGTACCTTTTAAAAAACACAATTTAATTAAATTTTTAATAGAAAAGTTTTAACTCAGATTTTTATGAAAATTTCCCAAGCTTACCTTGCTAGCATCTGGTGCTCCAGCAACTTTCAAGGCAAATGGTGAACCTGTCACATTTTGTCCACCATATTTAATAGTCAATAAATGACGTCCCGGTTCTTGGGGCTTAATATTTAAAGTAAATGTAGCATCACCATGATCATATAGTTCGCAGTAAGCCACTTTACGTGGACCAGCACAATGAGCAGTCAATTCACCAGGACCAGCACGTCTAGTATCAATCCATGATTTTATATCTTTGCCGACAATGCCGTGACGTAAACCTTCACCCGAACAAATAACTTTGGATGCATCCATTGAAGAGCCCACAGCTACTGAAAGTGGACAACCTTTAACCAAACGGCCATTCCATTTGACCGATAAAGTCAAAGAGCCCGAAGAAGATTTTTGCGGTGTATAAGATGCCAACCATATGGCTTCGTTAGGCCTTGGTTGGGCCATACTAACCGGTACTGAAGTGTTATCTTGATGTACTAAAATAACTTCAGGCCGGCCGGCGGGAGCATCTGTGGCGTCTATTGTAAAGTGTGCTGCCTCACCAGCTTGCGCAGCAGCTAAACCACGTCCTGTTAATAACACTTTGTCGGCTGCTTGTTGGCCCGTTACAAAAGCACTTCTGGGGCATTGTACTATAGTCAAACTACTCCAAGTCAAATCCAAATCATGTTCACCAGGAGCTAAATTTTCACCACTAATAAATAATCTTAATTTTCCATCAGGCAATTTATCTACTGGTATCTCTATGCCATCAATAGTACAATTCAATTCACCAGGTCCGGCATTTTCTATATCGAAAACAATGCGGGCTGGTAAAATCAGACGGCCCTCATGATCCAATAAAGTACCCCAACCTCCTACAGGAGTCACCTTCGACGACTCGACACAGGAAACATGCCAAGGTGATCCAGGTAAACTGCCTCTATTAGGACAACTGGCACGTATTTCATAACGTCCCACTGATAGAATAGCGTATGAAATACGCCATTCGTTATTACCCAAGGTTTTAATTTTCGGTTCAATACGCTCGCCAAATTCATCGGTACGTTCGATCTGTACATTTGGCTGTACGGGACAATAGACAATGAAAGAAGCTTCTTTGTTACGATGGCATACCTCTAAACCATTACCGGTAGCACGGCTATCATGTTTAGCACCAGTTGTTGAAGCGGTAAATGTATACGGGGAATTGGGCAAAGTCTCACCGCCATACATCAAAGTTAACTTATAGTTTCCTGGTTGCGTGGGTATAAATTCTACACTATGAATACCCTCAGATTGTTCGTTAATGTGAACGGACACATTTTGATGTGTTGGAGAAACAGCAAAAGCTTCTAATTCAGCTAGACCAGAATTCTCCGTACGTACCGAAAAAGATATGGGACTGTGTAGAGCCATAGGACTTTTGGGCACTCCTTGTACGGATACCTTGCCAATATCAAATGCCTCGCATGTAAAGGGGCTGCCTGGTAGCGGCTTGGATTGATGTAAAACCTCTGTTATAAAAAAAATTGGAATTAGTATTAAAGCAGTGGCTAACATATTTTGCTCAATATAAATTTATATTTTTGTCGGAAGTATTTTATTTCAATTTCATTGAAAAAACGCTTTTTTCAGTAAACAAATTGTCCACATCTGTAAAACAATTTATCTGAAAATATTTAAAAATGTTAAACCAAATAATTTACTGAATCAAATAAAAAATTTTACTGGATTTTCTAATATATAATAATAATAATATGGATTGTCTAAATTTATAAAAAAATTTGTCTAAAAAAACTTAAGAATTCTAAACAAAATAGTTTACTGAATCAAACAAAAATATTTACTGGATTTTTTGTAATATATCAAACAAACTTTTTGTCTGAGCCAGTAAAAACTTTTTTTAAATATTTTTATGTGCTAAATAATACAATCATCATCCATTATGTTTATCTAAAGACTCTAAAAAATAAATGAGAACTAACGCAATAATTTTAATGAATTTATTCACTCAGCAATCTTCCGTAAACAAACTTGTTACAATCGCGCTCCTTTTGCTATCATTATTATTGCTGTTATTAATGTAAACATATGGGTAATTCCAGAAAAATTCCTTTTTGTCGCGTCCGTCGCCAAGCACTTATTGTTGTTTTTTTTTTCAAAGGAAAACTAAAATTTTGTTCCCTTTTCTTTTACTTAATTTAGAGTTAATTATGTTGTACGCAAAAATATAAAGAAGTAAAAAAAATAAGTGTTTCAATGAAAAAAAGTAGCTTAAGTGCTTGGCGTCGGTGCTGGTTTTTTACGACACAGAAATCTCGGTTCAAATCGTCACATCCGTGAACGTACAACTCGTCACGTATAAACGCCAGTTTATACGATTGACTTGTCACTTAATTCATTTTAGTGCGATTGCCGATACGATCACGGATGTGACGATTTGAGCCCTGGTTTTCAATGCTGTTTCTGGTGTTTGCGTCCGAAATAAAAGTCAAACGAAAAATTCACTGATTCAGTAAAGAGCATTTGCTGAAGATGATATATTATTTTAGACAAACTTTTGTTTGAAAATTTTTGGTGATAATTTTTTCTGTGTACGGAAAAAACGGTGAAATACAAAAACAAAATCCCTTCATATAAGCTAATTAAATTTATTGAAATATATTCCCTTTTAGTTTTATGTCATTCCCACAACAACATCAATTCAAAGAAGAGAAAAAACTTTGTATTGTTACTCCCCTTTTAAAAACAAAATATACACGCACACATACATGTTTTTTAACTTTATGCTAATATATAGGTAAAATTCTTGGACCAAAATGAAAAAAAAAATCAAGCATGATCTTTATCTATCATAATACTAAAATTTTAAAATATCTAGTGAATGAGCAATTTTAGGTAGGCTGTGGAAACGTTACAGTCTCGAAAAAAACATCTTTCTTATGTGAATGGCGTATTTCAGAAACTCCACAAGTCTAGTTTGTATAATTTGTCAGGATAAAATAAAATTGTTCTTAAAGTGGATTAATTTTCTTAAGTAAAATTAAGTTACTGTCATTTTACAATTTCTTTTCAGAAAAAATATTACTTTGGTTTTTTTAAGAATTTCTGAAATACACGATTGGGACAATAAAAAATATATAGAACACAAATTTGTTTTGGAAAAATGACTTATCTGCTAATTTTTGAAAATTTCAAAACTGACTAAATCAAAAACTTATATTATTTTTCGTCTGATTTTTTTTATACAATACCTCTAAATGTCCTTAATAAATCGTGAAAATTTGGAGGTGTTTTTTTCCTTTTTGAGACATGATTTTTTTCGCAACCTTCAACAATATTGTATCAAAAATAATTAAAATTTGTAATTTTGAGCAACATCCATTAAATTTAGGCCCCTATTATGATTCACAACTCAACTACGTTGACTTGTCAATGCTACGACCCAACTCAACAATTTTTTTGTGTTATGATTGACAACTAATTTTAGTTGTCTGCGAAAAAATTTTCGAAAAAATTTTCTAATCTATACTCTCTGTTTTTTGAAACCATAGTAGCCATCACAAAATATTTTAAATATTTTAAGTTTTGGCCTTACTATTTTTTCTTGAGATTTTATGTTTTATGGATACGGCAACAATATGGGTTGACAAATGGGATAGATTGGCGCCTAAAAGTACCATTTTAAAAGTAATTAAAAGTAACAGAATAGTCGAAATAAAAACCAAAACACAACTGATAAAAAACTGAGACAACTGCTTTGATGAAGTTGTATTCCATTATAAGAATTTGACAACTACGACTCAACTATCAATTTAGTTGTGAATCATAATAGGGGCCTTAATTTAATTTAAAGTTTTTGAAGGGGAAAAAGTAATAACATTGACAAATTTGAGCATTTGTTTTTTTGGTGAAATTTTATGTTGGATATTTTTTGTTAAAAAGGTACATTTCTTGTCATATCTCAAAAAAGAAAAAAAAAAACACTTCCTTAAAAATTTCAGGATATTTTAAGGACGTTTAGAGATATTATATAAAAAAAATTTAGGTTTTTGTTTTAATCAGTTTTGAAAATTTAAAAACTTTGCAGATGTCATTTTTCCAAAAAAAATTTTTGCCCTATACATTTTTTGTAGCTCCAAATATTCTGCTTAAAATGACATACAAACCAATCTTGTATATAAAATAGTTTTCGAGATATTTAAAAATTAAACTCAACACTTTCGGCAAATTTGGAGAAATAATGACATTTTGGATGTGTCATAACTTCTGAAATAAACATTTTTAATTTTTTCCCTTTGGCATAAGTTCGTTATAGGCTTAAAGAAAACATCTAAACAAATTTCATAAAAATCGAAAGGGGTCGTGTCTAACTATTAGTTGATTTGACATGGAATTACCCATATGCAAAAACTGATAATTGTCTAATCAGTAATTATAGAAATGAAAAAGCTTAGTTGCACATGATAAAGAGAATAGTGGAGTTCCTACCCTTGAATTATAAAAAAAATACAGGTGAGAAAAAAGCCACAAGGTGTCTTCAGCTGTAAATTCATTGATTAAAATATAAAAGATTTTCAGCTAGTTGGTAGTTGTTGTCTTCGATGGCAGAGCGGTTTAGACGGAAAAGAATTCTGATAAAAAGACTGTGGTGGTCTCGAAACATATGATGTAAGTGCAACATTCCGTACAACAAAAATTTTGCTTTAGCCTCAAATGACATCGCCATGTTAAAGTAATTGGTTATAATGCCAAAGTAGAAGTAGTGAAGGGTATGTTTATTAGCATTTCAACTCATTACTTTGCCATTAAAATTTTACTTGGGTAATGAGTTAAAATGCTAATAAACATAGCCTTCACTACTTCTACTTTGGCATTTTAACGTGGCGATGTCATTTGAGGTAAGTACTTAACACATTTGATTACAAATAACGAGTTATAAATCATTTGAGTAGTTAGAAGGCATTGAATACACAAAACACTATCAAAGTTAAATGTCTCTGCTAAGCATTGAACTCATGCCGCATTTTTAGTTATTGTCTTATTTTATCCCAAGAGTTTTACTCACTAGGCCACTGCACAATTATTTTGTTACGGGCAGATACACTAGTTCTTTGCCAATAAGAGAATAAATGGCTTTTTTATTTACTAGTAAGTGTTTGTTCAACTACTGTAAAGTAATGCATACGGTATGTAGTTTGTGGTTGCAAATTATGTTGTACGGTAATAACAACTCATTACCAAGTGTTTGATGGGAAAATTTCAAATTGTGAATATCGCAAAAACGAGAGCTAATTAAAAAAAACGGCTGATACCATTAAATTCAGTGTACTCCAGTTATCTGTACCAGTATGGTGACCCGCTTGTTACAGTTTGAGACTTGAATAATATTATCAATGATAATTCATACTTGAATAGCGAAATAATAATAATTATTATTATTTCTTTATTAATGACAATTTAGTTTATTATGTAATATGTACAGGATTATGAGATTTTACTTAAGGTAATACAACAATTAAAAATCTAAATACTTGAATAAAGATACTAATTTTAATATCACAGAAATTAAGGAAAAGTATTTCAAAAAACCTTTAACAGTCTTTAATAATTATAAGTATCTTTAATAACAAACACTAGCACAATCTTTCATTGAGAAAGATTCCCTAGTGGTTGTCCAGCAAGATTCTTATAAAATCAAAATTAGATACTCTGCATTTTTCATTAAATGACAGAGTCAGTTCCCTTGCAAAAGTGTTGATTAATTTATGATTAAAATTCTTATGTAGCAGATCGGTATAAAATCTTGGGAGTAGGTTATGAATTATTTTCGGGTTCATCATATAGCCGCATTTTTCGGCAAATGGTTAACATATATTATTTTAATAATATTAATGCTCATGTTAACAAGTGAGAGTTGAAGAGAACGGACGCGTTTATGCCGCTGCTCCATAAAACATAAAATATAAAATATATGTATAATATAAAAATAAACATCTAAATCATTATTAAAAACAGAAAAATATATAAACATATCTAATTAAATAATCCATGCAAATTGTTTGCTTTACACAGCTACAAGTGATAAAAAATTTTTCTGCAAAAAAATTAACATTAAAATAACAACAAACAGTTTCCATATACATATATATGTACATACATATCAAAACTCTTAATCGAAAATATCAACAACAAATTTTTGTGCTCATGGTAAAAAATTTAAAAATTATAAAATTTATAAAGTCAAACATCTATACATACATACATACTACATAAACCAACAGATGCATCACAATATAAATAAACTCATCTATACATATTAATAAATTAAAAACAGATATAAATTTTCTAAAACACGTCACGAGGTTCTTTTCTCTCTAAAAACTCAACAACTGAAAACACAATTTATAAACTTAATTATTAACCAAATCACACAAAAATTATAAAAACATATCAAACACAAACAAATACACCAGTTGTTTTTCTTTATCTCTTTATTTCTTAATACTGACAGATCTGCCGCATAAAATAAAATAAAAAAAAAACAAACAAAACAAAAACTGCTTTACCATATTAACATTAATATAATTACTGCACTGCACTATCATAATACTCCTGCAATATCGGGGCGGATTGAATAAACATTAAATCAGTCATAACCCAACAAACAATTATTAATATAATATTAAATGTACAACTTAAGAAAAAAATCAATAAAGACCACTAAAAAACAAACAAAAAAAAAACGTAAAAACTAAAAACAACAACGCACCGATAGCTGAAATGAGTTTTGAGGCAACTAAACCACAGTCTAGTCGTTCAACGATTGCAATGAATCCAGTCGCTCCAGCGCAGAGATGTATTAGAGGAAGTTTACAGAATTCGATATTCAGTACTGCGTGTAACTCTAACACAGACTCGCCTTTTAAGCTTGTAACAGTTATGGATAAGCGTTTTGAAAAACTTACGGAGCAAATTGAGAAGGTAATAGACAACAAACTTAGGGAGTACAAAGACGATATATTAGCTGAACTTGATAAAAGATTTACCATACTGCAAAATGATCTTCACAGTGTAACAGCAAGAGTGTCGCATCTTGAAACTGTTGCTGTTGATTTTATAAATATGCAGCAGGAAATTATATCTCTTAAAACAAAAATTAAACACCAAGAGAACAGCAAAGTTGCATCTGAGCTACGTTTAAACGAAATACCGTTTTATGAAAACGAAAATCTCATGGATATTTTTTCCGACATCTGCAAAACTATAAATACCACAGTTCCTGCAATAAAATCTATTTATCGATTGCAAAACTTGAATAATAAACGTACAACTTATTCAAGGGATGCAGTTATTATCGTTGAAATGAGATCTGTCTATGATAAAAACTTTTTCTTAAAAACCCTAGCCAACTTTAAGAAAACTAAGAGAGATTTTTACTTTTGCTTAAGACATATTGGTCTAAACTCAGACAACAAATTTTATATTAATGAAAACCTTACTAAGGATAATTTTCAAATTTTTCGTGCGGCCGTTCGACTCAAAAAGCAAAGAGTCATACACAGTGCTTTTACTATGCGCGGATTTGTATATATTAAAAGAAATGTCAATGATACCATTCTGCAAATTGATGATATAAGTCAGTTAAATGAGCTTAGTCCTGATAATGTGGACGACCCGGCCTTACATACTGATGACATCAATAATTTATTTCGAGCCCCTGCAGCTAACTACCTCTAATTTCTCTTATATTTACTCTTACTTATATTTCTATAGTAGTAACATTTCAAATTTTTTAAAAATTATTTTAACTTTTTCTAGAAAACTTTATTTTTCGTGCGTTACTTATGCTTATATTAATATAATTATTATATATGCTAATGAGCAATTTAGCTAACAGCAGAGCTCGTTCCAGGGACGGACTAGCGAATATGATAAAAATCTTGGCCAATCAAAGAAGTGGTATTAAAATCTGCCATATCAATGCTCAAAGCTTGAGGAATAAAATTGACGAGTTCCGTTTCATTTTTGAAAGCTCCGGCATAGACATAATTTGTGTATCTGAAACATGGTTTAAGTCTGAGTTCACAGATTTGTCGGTTTCCTTATTGGGATATAATATTAGACGGGTGGATAGAAACGGCTACGGTGGTGTGGCAATATATGTGAGAAAAGGTATTTCGGCCAAAGTGATCAGCAAGTCTACAGGTTATAATGATGATGCCGATATTGACACACCGGCTAATCTAATAGAGTATCTATTGCTCGAGATTAGTTGCGAGGGTAGAAAATTATTATTGGGCTGCATTTACAGACCAAATAATCGTATTTGTTTTGAACGATTTGTCAATACTCTGCAGACTTTCGCTGTTGCGTATGAAGACGTCGTTATTACAGGCGATTTTAATTCGAATGTCTTAGTTGACTCTTACCTGATAGATAATCTGCATCCCCTTGGTCTTGTTTCTCCAAATACAACTAATGCTACGCATTTTACCACGACTAGTAGTACACTTCTCGACCTTTTCTTTGTAAGTGATCTCTCCAAGGTCTTACTTTATGATCAACTATCAGCGCCTTGTTTCTCACGCCATGACCTAATTTTTATATCGTACAACTTTCGTTTACATGTACCTCCGCAAGTTATTTCTTATCGTGATTTTAAAAACATAGATTTTATTTTTTTAGAACGGGAATTTTGTAACATTGATTGGAGTATGATATATAACATTATTTCTGTTGACGACCAGGTATCGTTTTTGCAACAGAACGTGAACCATCTGTATAATCTTGCAGTTCCTTTGAGATCAAAGATCCTCGATAGGTTCAGTAGACCCTGGTTTTCTCAGGATATTAAACGGGCAATCGGTCAGAGGGATTTGTTATATTCACGCTGGAAACGTTTTAGAACTCCAGAAATGCATGAGTCATACCGAATCTCACGGAGGATGACGAACAAGCTAATTAAGAGAGCCAAATCTGAATTTTTCGCAGCTAAGTTCTCTGCTGCTACTGACTCGAAACAAAAGTGGAAAACAATTCGCGAAGTTGGAATCGGTAAATCTACTACTCATGAATCTAGTGAAATTGATGCAGATGCTCTAAATGATAAATTTTTGAATATTCCTGTGGTTACACCTACTTCTAATTACTACGAATTCCCCAATGATTCTTCAGACAATAGTTTTTATTTCACTAATGTCACACGGTATGATGTGCTCTCTAGTCTGTGGTCAGTAAAGTCCAATGCAATAGGAGCTGATGGCATTGATCCCAGGTTTCTTAAGATTCTCATACCACAACTTGCTCCCATTATAACGTTCATTTTTAACAAAATTTTTACTACAAACTGTTATCCGAAAATATGGAAACTTGCGAGAATCATCCCAATAAAAAAATCAAATTCTGAATACAGACCGATAGCAATCCTACCGTTCCTTTCGAAAGTTTTTGAAAGATTGATTCATAGTCAGGTGACTCGATACCTTGAAACTAATAACATTCTCACAAGTTGCCAATCTGGTTTTCGTAAAGAACACAGCTGTATAACGGCCCTAGTGGATGTTTCGGAAGATGTAAGACAACAAGTGGATTGTGGCAATGTTACGTTCTTGGTACTTCTTGATCATTCCAAGGCGTTCGACACTGTCGATCATACAATTTTATGTAAAAAATTGAAATTTTTTTATAAGTTTTCATCCACTTCTACCGATCTGATATGTTCTTATCTAACTGACAGACATCAATTCGTAGAATCAGGTGCATCGAAATCAAGCTCTTTGCCTCTAAGTCGAGGTGTTCCTCAGGGCTCAATACTGGGCCCTCTACTTTTTTCGCTATACGTTAATGATCTACCAAGCAAACTCGAACATTGCAAAATTAGATTATATGCTGACGATGTGCAGCTTTATATAAGTTGTAACATTATATCAGTCGAGCGATGTGTGAGAATTTTAAATGAAGAACTGCATCGTATATTTGAATGGGCTACCGCTAATGGCCTGGGGATAAATCCCACTAAATCTAAATGTTTGATTATTAAGAAGAAATTATTGAAACTTGATAATAACCCTATCTTAATCTTAAATGGTCAAACCATTGAGATTGTAAACGTTGCTAAAAATCTAGGAATTTACTTTAACAGCACCCTCACTTGGTCTAACCATATTAATTTCGCCTGTGGTCGTGTGTTTTCTATGTTAAGAAATCTTTGGCAAAGTCATCATTGCACTCCTATAAATATTCGAATACTTCTCGCTAAAACATATTTAATGCCAATTTTACTTTACGGATGTGAACTTTTTGCCAGTTGTGATAGTATTAGCAAAAGAAAACTTAATGTGACTTTTAATAATATAGTTCGCTACGTATATGGTTTGAGACGATATGATCATGTTTCTTTGCACGTAAACAAACTTTATGGTATGTGTCTTGATGACTATTTGAAGGTAAGGATTTTAATACTAATGCACAAAATAATATACACGTGTCAACCCGATCATCTTTTTGCGCGATTGAACTTTTCAACTCTTAATAGAGGCAAAAGATTAATCTGTTTTAGATATAACAGTCAGATATCTAAATACCAATTTTTTATTCATGCAATAAGTCTCTGGAACGATATTCCACACAGCTCTCAAGTCATTAGTAACGCACAAAAATTCAAAAAAAATATTATCTGTCAATTTTCAAGTTAATTTTGTTCAACTAAGAGGATAATTTTATTTTCATATATGTATATGTTTTTATTATTTTATTACTTATGTATTGAGCCATTTCAAACTGAATGTCATATTGATCGCTTTGTGGTGTCGTGGAGGTTTTCCATACATTTTGATTTTAAACTTTAAATTAAAAATTTTGCAATTTTAAAACAACGACATGTATGGACGATTTTCATGATATTGCAGTATTACCTATAATTATATTTTATTGTATGTTCAAATGTATTTTTGTATGTACTTGTACTGAGTTCCATACTGTAATATGAGACTTAAAGTCTTGTGTATGGGACATCGAAAATAAAATAAAAAAAAAAAAAAAATAAAAAAATAAAAATAATCTGAAATTCTTCTTCTTGTATGTTTTAGCAGCTTTATGAAATCATACTTGGCAAGCATATGTCAAAATCGGTCGAATACACATTTTATAAATAAGTATAATAGCGAAATAACAAGAAGCTTAACGCAAGACATAAAGAAAAAAGTGAATATCAATAACTTTCAAATGAAATGCAGCTCCAAAAGTCACAGTATGAATTGATTAATGGTAAATGATATTTAGCTCTTGACTGCAAACCAACTACTTTGGTCGAGTAGTCCACGCGGTAAAGAACTCTGACGAGAATAGCGGGAGCTATCGAAACATGTTAGTTCAACCATCCGCGCATTCAAATTTTTCTTTGTCTACATGCTTTACATTTATCTCTAAATAAAAATTTATTTGAATTGAAAAATCAAATTCAAACCAAACTCAATCCAAAATAATTAAATTTCTTTACAGTTAGACTAAAACTCATAACTTAATAGTTAATAATAATAATAGAAAATTCACGAATGATAAACAACTTGTAGACGTACTTTGAAAATAAAAACAAAGACTTTTGAATTTGCCCTATTTTGAAGGAATATGAAGCGAAACTAATATATTTACATTTATTTACGGTCATTTATTTTTGAATTTGCTAAAGCGGAGAAAAGGGAATATTGTGTGAAATAGGAGTGAGATATCATATTGTAGACAGAAAAATATAAGAAAATGATTATGATTACATTAATTTTAATTTTGTAACGAGCCTTTTCCCAAATTAATATTTTACTTTTTAAGTAAAATATTAAAATTGTTTATTAAAATACATTGAAATTGATTATGGAGGGGTATCTGCTAGTTCCTATGCGCATTTCATTGGGGCTAATGCAAATCGTCAGGGAACCTTTACCCAAAAATCTCATCGAAAAACTAAAGATATTATATTAAAATCGTAATCATACTAATAAGAAGTTTACAATATCAAAGTTGAAACATGAGCTCCATAATCAATCATGTTTTTTATTTTCCTTACTTGCGTACTACGACCGGTTGGTTTTTTTTTCCAACTCTAAATTGTAGTTGTAAAGGCAGTTGAAAATAAATATAAGCAACAACAACTACAAATTGTTTTCGCAATGAGCTGTGATGCCATCATGTAAATTTGAGAAAAAGCACGTTACAAATTTAAAATTAATGTAATTTAATAATTCCCAAAAAACTTTTTAGTTATAAATATGCGATTGCACGCGCAAAAAAATACATGTTGACAAAACAGCTCATTGCGGTTGTATAACTTGAGCGTAAATTGCATAATCAACTGTCTTGCCTAATAATTACATAGAAGATATATCAACAATGCTATTACAACTCCGAAGATTTTCATTTCGCATAGAATACCATAAGACAGTTAAAATGAATATTGCAACTTACCAATGATGCATTGTCCCGGCTTATTTATATTGAATTCGGCCTGTAAATGGCCACTCTTAGTTTGATAACATCTGACAGGCAATGCCTGGCCACCGGGCCCCGAAACTACCACATCAAATTCTCTTGCTGGACGCTTTATAGTATCGATAGCAAAGCTAGTAGTTTTTCCAACTCTAGCCTGATACAGACCCAAACCGCTGACACTTATCTCTTTGCCTGCACCAGCTGGAAGAACATTAATTTCCAAAGGTTTCAATGATATGGGTACATCATTGAACAGTATAGTGATTTTATGAGGAGCAACTCTTGTAGGGTGATATACTATTTCATAAATGCCATTTTTGGAAGGTCCCCTAATGCTGTGAGGAACTTTAGTAGCACCACATTTCACCATGGCCGTCAATTCTCCCTGGCCAGCCTCGTTAAGTGATACCGAAATGCTGGCAGGACGATGACATAAAGCTTCACCCACCTCGAGGATTTTAACTAGAGAAGGATCGAAAACCGTTAAAGTTCTAGTGCCAATATGTTGTCTGGTTTCACGATCAATAAAACGTATCAAATAATTGCCTGTCATATGTGTACGGAACTCAGCTGTTTGACGATTAATGGTGTAGGGAACTGGCTTGTGATCAGGTCCCATAATTTCAGCAATTTGATCATCTGAAGGAAAGTCAATCATAGCTAAGCTGCCAATTTGAATAGTTTGTGCAGTTTGTTGTATCTCCACACGGAAGGGACTGCCATCGACGGGCACTTCATTAAAGGTAATATTAACATAATGGGACTCGGTGGACTGGGGAACAAAAGTTACATCATAAAGACCTCGGGCACAGGCCACAACTTCAGCTTTTACTGTGCTTGTATCTGTGGAAACGACCAACTCCAAAGTACCTTCACCAGCACCAGCAGCATCAACACTAAATGTAACTGGTATGCTCAAGGCAGCTGGGCCATACTGTTGCTCCAAACCACTAATGGTAACACGAGACACATCAAAGACATTGCAAGAGAAAGGTGAACCATTTATATGTTGATCTGAAGCGGTGACACTAATTAAGTGGCGTCCCACTACAGTAGGACGGAATGAAGCTGTGTAAGAGTCACCATGACCTTGTACATGAACGGGAACATTATCACCGGAGGGTGATGTAACAAAAACTTGTGGTTCTATGCCTTCAAAACCATCCAAATCGAATGAATTATCAACACGTATGGCAGCTTGTTTCAAAGCTTCTCCGGAGGCTATGGCTCTAGGTAGACTAACTGGAGCCGCGCCTATTTGACAGGAAAATGGTGAGCCCGGTACAGGATGACCATTAAAACGCACCGATAAAGAATGGGCAGCTGCTTCAGTGGGCTTGAAATTTACTTTAAAACGGGCATTTCCCTCGGATTGCACAAAATTCGGTACATTTTTTCCATTAACCGCTACAATTATTTCCAAATTACCAGCACCTGCCTGGCTGGCGTTAATGCCAAAGCTCACGCTCTTGCCCACTATACCAGGACGAATATCGGTAACCACTACTTTCTCTGCAGAGTAAGATTTTAATAAAAAGGGGCTACCCTCCACATGACCACCACCAGGCAGACGCACTTCTATCGAATGATCACCCACTTCAACGGGCTCGAATTTAACATTATAGCCAACATGAATGGCATCTACTTTAACGGGAACACTGCGTCTAGCTGGACCCAAAACTTCAACAGTTGGTTTTGTATCGGATTCCACAACAAACTCAAACATACGCCCTACACTAATTTTATCCATAGTTTCTGGGGATTGTATGCGTGCTGCAGCCGAAACGCGGCATGTAAATGGGGATCCCGGCACATCTTGACCATTAAATCTTAACTCCACGGTGTGATTTTGGGCTTCTCTTGGTGTAAAACTAATAGCATACGTATGTTGCCCTTGAGCCTGAGCCGAGGTTGGTACACGTCCACCGTTGACGGTTACTTCTAAGTTTCCAGGACCAGCTTGTGAGGTCTCCACCAAGAAGGTTACTGCCTTTCCGACTGTACCATTGCTGACATTTTTCACTTTGATCGCACCAACATCATAGACCTGTTAGAAAAAATATATACATATGTATATAATATGGTAGGTGTAATAAATTATGATATTATTTCGAACATTGCAACAATAGAGATTTCGCCGGATTTTAAAATTACAAATTTATGATCTTATGGTACAGACAAATACGTAACGTATCACTACACATTTTGCTAAATATGCTTTTACATGTATGAGTACATAAAAATTAATTAAAAATATATAAGTCGCTCTAATTAAAGAGTTGCTATTCGTAGTTTCATCCCCAACGTAAAATAGGAGTGCGATGAGTTTTAAGGGCCTATTCACATATTACGTAACACTATTTTTGATGGTTTTATACTCCCCACCACCCCTCGCAACGCTATGAACAAAATTTTCAGTATAAAGTATCTAATCCGTAACAAATCTTTAACCCCCCACCGCCAATCAGCGTTATGTAATATGTCAATGGCCCCTAATACGCAGTTCAAACAGGGCAATTTTTGTTGCGCAAATTTTAATTCAGCCGCGAGATAGACAGAGAGCACAACACAGTTTTTCTCTCTCTCTCTCTCACAGCTGAATTAAAAGTTGCGCAACAAAAATTGCGCTGTGTGAACTCCGTCTAAAGGCCGGGGCACATAGAATCCGTCGTACGTTATACGTCGCCTTTTTCAACTGACATTAACGTAACGACGGAGGAGGTTGACACAATGAGTACTTTGTTGACGGATATTAAAACAACTGTTTTTTCTTCGCATGTTTCTGCAGCTAAATTTGATTTGATTTTATTTATTTATATTATTTGTTTTTATTGTTTTATTTAATTTTTGGTGCCAAACAGCAGAAAAAACTAAATCGAAACAAAGCAAAAAACCAACTGATAGCTGTCAAAGTACTCGACGTACGTTAAAAGTTGGCCAACTTTAGTACTTTGCGTTGACGGAAACGTACCGAATGTGACTAAGCTCATAAGAAAACATGTATTTCAACTTAGTTGCAACAAGTTCATGCTCAAATATAAGAGGAATTGGAGAAAACAAGTAAAAAATCCATAAAAAATACATTTAAAGGGCAAAATACACAATCAATCAGCTTGTTGTCAGATTCGTGTACGTGTGCTTGACGAAAAATCAAAACCAAGACGGGGTTCACAATGGGCTATTTTTGTTGCGCAACTTTTAATTCAGCCGCGAGAAAGACAGAGAAAGCAACACAGTTTTTCTCTGTCGTTCTCGCGGCTGAATTAAAAGTTGAGCAACATAAATTGGCCTGTGTGAACCCCGTCTAACGAAATTTCACACATTCTATTACCACGCTTGTCAAGCATGTTGACTGTGCATATTGGCCAAGGCGAATTCATACTAGGTGGCCGCAAGAGCCCAGCTATTTAGGTAAATGTTTAAACATTTGGCCTGTCAGCAGTGTTAATGTATCAGTTTTTTTGAATACCTGGTGTTGATCTACCTTGATCAACACCAGGTAGTCGCAAGTATCGGAATGTCAAAAAATCCGATACATTAACACTGCTGACAGCCCAAATCAAGGTAGATCAACACCAGGTAGTCGCAAGAGAATTAGCCGTGTAGAGTTTACATTTGGGCTGTCAAAAAAGCTGATAGATTAACACTGCTGACAGGCCATATGTGTAAACATTTACGTAAAAAGCTGGGCTCTTGCAGCCACCTGGTATGAACTCGCCTTGGCCCATATGTGTAAACATTTACGTAAACGCTGGGCTCTTGCGGCCACAGAATATGGAACGGAATACTCACTTTTGACAGCTAAAAAAGGTTGTTCTCATGTTTTATGCACTTTTACATGTTGTTGTTGTTTTTACTAAGATTGTATGAATTAGATAGTCAATTAGAAACCACGTTATGCAAGCCACAGACTTTGCGGCCGTTGGTACAACTCAGCTACTAATCAAGTTGTATGCTTGTCGCACAAACGATACAATTTAGTGTGCGATCTCATGTACAACATCATTTTGCAATCAACTTGTGAGCAAGTAAAGATCTCTTATTTTATGTTGTCAGCAAATAATACTCACATTCAGTGTTTACTGCAAGGTGGTCACAACAAGAATAAGCACGTATAATACATAAAATTGTATACGACAGGCACACAAACGTTGCGACAGTGTTGCACAACATGGCAAAAAATCAAATCTTTTTGATCTTTCGTACAACCAAGACACAACTTAATACAACGACCCTACAAACGTTGCAATTTCGTGTACAACCTACTCAAGTTGTACCAACGGTCGCAACGTTACTGGGGGTCTCCACGAGCAATAAACTTGGAAATAATTATGTTCTCATCCGTCAAATTCTATTTCCAACATCATATGTTCACGTGTGGACCGAAGAAACATTTATTTGCAAATAAATTGCGACATAATTGTTCAAACTTATGTTCAAGAAATAATGTTGAACATAACTGGGGGTCTCCACGAGCAATAAACTTGGAAATAATTATGTTCTCATCTGTCAAATTCTATTTCCAACATCATATGTTCGCGTGTGGACCGCAGAAACATTTATTTGCAAATAAATTTCGACATAATTGTTCAAACTTATTTTCAAAAAATAATGTTGAACATAAGCTGTCAAATTTGATCGGCATTTGTTGTTTGCGTGAATTAAACAAAAAAACTTGTAGCTGTGGTAAAAATACAAAGTTTTTTAAATAAAATAAAGTAGTTTTAAACAAAATTTAATAAATTAAAATAAAGACAAAAAACATCGATCCATTCACAGTGTATTTTTTAAATTTATGTCCAATACCACAATACGTGTTCTATAGCTCAGAACATAAGCCTATACATGAACATATTTGTGCTGTTATTCTGCCGACGTTATTTCTTATGTTCGGAAATAAATTTTGCGCGTGGAGACGTGCAGTAAGCTGTCAAATTTGATCGGCATTTGTTGTTTGCGTGAATTAAACAAAAGAAACTTGTAGCTGTGGTAAAAAATACAAAGTGTTTAAAATAAAATAAAGCAAATTAAAATAAAATAGTTTTAAACAAAATTAAATAAATTAAAATAAAGATAAAAAACATCGATCCATTCACAGTGAATTTTTTAAATTTATGTCCAATACCACAATACGTGTTCTATAGCTCAGAACATAAGCTTATACATGAACATATTTGTGCTGTTATTCTGCCGACGTTATTTCTTATGTTCGGAAATAAATATTTCGCGTGGAGACGTGCAGTTAATGTCTCGTGAAGACGCTGTGTTAGAAAATAAGATTTTCTTTCTCTTTCATACAATCTTCGTAATGTTGTTGTATAGTGACGGGTCTAGTTAGTTGTCTATGCTTGCGGCCACCTACTTTTATATTTAGGGAATTCACAATGTGTATCAAGGTAGATCAACACCAGGTAGTCGCAAGAGAATTCGCCGTGGAGAATTCACATTTGGGCTGTCAAAAAAGCTAATATATTAACACTGCTGACAGGCCAAATGTGTAAACATTTTCGTAAACAGCAGGGCTCTTGCGGCCACCTAGTATCAATTCGCCTTGACTAAAGGTTTCCGAACAAAATTTTGTTTATATGTAGTTTGACGTCTCTCTTTATGATAGACAGCACAGAAGAGAAATAACTTTGTTCGGAACATTTTCAGCTTGAATTGGGTTAATTTTTATTTTGGTCGGACAAAGTGGTACTGAGTTGCCACATCAAAGAATGTTTTTTATAGGAATTCTTTCATTTCTTGCTTTATCTCTATAAATGTGCCATGGAAGTAATATCATAGTATTTAGTTTAATAGTTAATAACATAAACACTTGTATTTTATCCAATTGCTAAAAATTTTGTCCGAGATTTTTGTTTGTTATTTACTTCTAACATATGGTAGCTTTGATTTTCCAGACAAATTGTTCCAAAGTGGCCTTTCACACTTGGGACATTTCTTTCCGGACAGAAAAATTATGTTGGCGAGGGGAAGAAAAGGTAAAGGGTGCAGTACACGACTATCTGTACTGGATATTTTTCGTTTTTGTTTTCTACTTTTCGCAATACATACACACATCAAGCAAACAAAGCAACAAACTAACACAAATTCACACACATCAAGTAAACAAATCGGACATTTCTTGACGAAGTGTGAAAACTTCAGGACAGTTCAAAAGAGAATTTAAAAAATGTCTGTCAAGAAATGTCTCAACTGTGAAAGGGGCCAAATGGGTGAATCGTGTTGCAAAACACTCAGTAAAAAAATTTTGTCCGGATAAAAATTTTGTTCGGAAACACCTTTAAACCACACACAAATTCTTTATTTAAAATATTGCCGCATTGAAAAAACATGCTTATTGGACTTTTAAACTTGTCATCTGGTGGTAAATTTCATTTACACAGAAAACAAAAACAACAAACTTGCCAACCCACAATAAAAGACTAAAATGAAAACGTCGATATATTAAGACACATTTTAGAACGCTGTTGTGAATTCCCTAATTATTGTATCATAATTTAATAATTGTATCATAGTTTTAATAATGTGAAAAAATAAAAAAATATAGCAGAAAAAATACAAAGTGACAAAAATTCATATAACTCATTGTTGTTGTGATGTAGAGGCAAGTACAAGAAATAGCTGGAGAACAGAGTAACAAGCCGATCGGCTCAAAATCGGCGGCTAGCCGCCGCCGGTCCTTTTTATCTAAGCTGCGCCGCCGCCGATTGACTTTTGTTATACAAAACAACTATTTTTCGTGAAATATTACAATTTTTTAGCTAGAAAAAATATTTTTTTAGTATATTTTCGTTCCAGCCGACATTTAAGCCGCCGCCGAGCTATCGTTGTAAACGCCGCCGCCGCCGACCATTATTGTTAGCGCCGCCGCCGCCGATGAAAAGGCCTCGGCTTGGAACTGTGCTGGATAAGTAAGTTGACATTGGCTGTTAAAAGTTGCACAACAGTTTCAAAAGGGGATTCATGCGTAATTGCACAATTGGCAATTTTAATCGCTGTCATGAAAACCCTTACTATGTTCTGATATTGTGGCATACAATACCATAGATAAATACGTAGATCATAGAAAAACATAGAAGCCTAACTGGTTGCAAATAGTTGTCAGAAACCTAAGCCGGTTGTCAAAAAAACCTAAGTCTAAGAATGTATTAGTAGAACATTTTCTATTAGTATTGGTTTAAATAAAAATTTCCTCACATCACCCAACATACCAAATGGCTTGAGCAAATATTATAGTAAGCTTACTAACATAAGCCTTAAGCTTGAAAAAGTATTGAAAATATATATGAACATCATATGTTCACGTGTGGACCGCAGAAACATTTATTTGCAAATAAATTGCGACATAATTGTTCTAACTTATGTTCAAGAAATAATGTTGAACATAAGCTGTCAAATTTGATCGGCATTTGTTGTTTCCGTGAATTAAACAAAAGAAACTTGTAGCTGTGGTAAAAATACAAAGTTTTTAAAATAAAATAAAGCAAATTAAAATAAAATAGTTTTAAACAAAATTAAATAAATTAGAATAAAGACAAAAAACATCGATCCATTCACAGTGAATTTTTTTAAATTTATGTCCAATACCACAATACGTGTTCTATAGCTCAGAACATAAGCCTATACATGAACACATTTGTGCTGTTATTCTGCCGACGTTATTTCTTATGTTCGGAAATAAATATTGCGCGTGGAGACGTGCAGTTATTCAACGGTATTGCATTTTTGTGTGTGTCAAATGGTACTAATGGTAAAAGTACTATGGTAAAAAAATTGCCTGTGGGGAAAAAATTTCATGTTTCTGCTGTGCCAAATGATATCTTTTTTGACAATATAAAATTTTGACGTCTGTAAGAACATTCATGTTTCAGCTGTATGAAATCAAGGCGAATTCAGTACCAGGTAGCCTTATCATCACAGATGATCATCAGCTGATTACACCCAAGCAGTGAAACTCTATATGAGAAAAGAGAAAAACTTTAACCCGAACTGTCAAAGCACAAATAAAAATAGTCATACACCTACTTTGTATATGTGGTGTTTTAATGATAAGGCCACTTGATATTAATTCGCTTTGTATGAAATGATACCTTTGTTGACAATATAAAATTTTGCGGCGGCGAAGCAAAAAAATTTCCTACAAGCCGCCGGCTACCAAAAAATTGTTAAAAGAACATATTTATACATATAAGACAAAATTCTCTGCTGTAGCGAAAATTCTTATAATATGATTAGGGCTCCCACCTTTTTTTTGCCAATTAAAGTAATTGGTTATTAAAGGTTAAGAAAAAAAGTACACATTCTAAAAATTAGGTACAATTTATTTCTTACCAGTTTGTGGTATTGTGTATTGTGCAGTTGAGAAAAGTTGTCAAAGAGTAAGGGATAAAACACATTTAATTGAATAAATTACACATAAATTAAGAAAAAAGAACAAAATATATATTGTAGTGTTTTTGAAATAAAACAAATCATTTCTTATAATTTATAATAAAAAAAGACGCGTTTTCCTTAATTTTTATTTTCAAAATAGTATCAAAATAAATGCGGTGCGCACTAGGTACAACTCATCCGTACAGAATTTTTAAAGAAATGAATATTGCACCAGTATGATTCTATGGTATGTGTTTCGAGCACGATTCAACATCACTTGTCTGTGCCAGTATACTGGAGTAATGTATGCCTTGTTTAACCTGAATCTATTTTGTATTCTAAATAATCAAATCATGCGAAATAAAGTATTTTCGCGTACTTTATTGTTCTCATAAAGTATAGAGTACAATTAGCCGAACGCGTTCGCAGCAAATATTTGCGGCGCATTTTAGTTAGTGTGGACGTGTGCGGCGCACAGAAACGACGCAAGAATTTTCTTCACATTCAACGCACACGAACCATGGCTTGTTGGTTTCCGACGAACACCGTAAAAATTTGCGCCGCATGCTGTTCTGGTATGGACTTATTTGTAGAAATAGTGCTAATTTTATTGCTTTTTCATTTGCTTAAGCGGGTGGACGTAAAAATGTTCGTGAATAAATATTTGTGTGATAAATACATAGTTAAAAGCTCGTCCACATCTACAACCTAAAATTTGTGTCGCAAATATTTTCGGCGAACACGTTCGGCGCAAATATTTGTAGATGTGGACCCACCTTTGGAGACGCAAAAATCGATGTATTGGGCGACTTTTATAAACTTTCTGTTTACAGCATGACGAATTCATAAAAGGTGGTAGCAAAGCGGCAACTAAAAAATTTTTTCGTGTCCTAAATATTAATAATTTTGCAAAGTTATTAATTAGAATTTGACATGTGTATGTACATTTTTTCATTTGAATTGAAAACTTGAACTAAAACCGAGGTTTTTAATACTTTTAAGCCAACACAAATCATAACTTTCCGAATACGCTGCTTGTTGTTATAGAAATGCTACAGCCTTTTTTAATTTTGACTTTGTTTACATATTTTGCCGCCATTACAAACCGTGTTAAATAAGCACTAAAATAAAACAATCAAGTGAACATACATCAAGAAGTACTTGGAACCCTGCCTTTTACTGGTTTTTGAATGAGTTTAATTTTGAAACACGTAAATTTTTTGACAATTGAGTATATGAGAAACATCTAAAAATTAACGTGTTTGGATTGTAAACACCTAAAATTGCCATAAACACGGTAGTGTGAATTGTAGCTTCAATATCAATCCGCCCTCGTAAGTCTGAAATTTGTTATTTCGGCTTTTTAGCTCAAATTATTTTATTACGAGTGGAGTGTTCGAATATTCAAATCAGATTAGGAGAACAGATCAGTACTATTGATTTCGACAGGCCGCTACACCGTCTCATCAGCGTTCTTGTTTACTTTTACCACTTATGAAGTTGGATGCTTTTTATGTTGTTTCAAGATTATTGTAGATCATGTCGAATTAGCATAATACACCTATGAAGCAAAATCTCTACGGAAAAATGTTAAATTTACCTGGTTTTCGACTATTATACTATGAAATTTTCTGTGTGTACTACATATTAAATACAAGCAACAACAACGATAAGATACATTTCTATCAAACAACAAAAACAATAAAAAATTAAATCAAAACAAAAAGAAACAAAAACAAATTTATAACTGTAAGTGTCGTCTTAATATTTGATACGAAATAAATTTTCTAACCTCCTCCCGTGACATAAAGAGCATAGCTCTCTCTCTAGTAGCTAATTTAACAAAAAAATAAAACTTTTGTTTCTATTATTTTTTCCACCACTGCATATATTTATGTCTTTAGGCTAGGAATATTTTTGTGGTGAGCACATGTCGTATAAAATCACTAAACTCCGATTTTTCATATAAAATTGCTTTAATAGAGTTTGCAGTACAGATGGGCGCGTGTCTACATTTTCCAACATGACACGTTCACGAGTCCCGGATGTCCAACACGTACGAAACACGAACGCACGATATCAAATCCAAAGAAAAAAATAAAAATTTTTTTATATTCAAAGACATATTTTTCTTCTATTTTAACGTTTCATGTTTTATTTGTATTTTTATTTACATATTTTTGTTGAGAAACAGCAACTTATCATGATTTTCGCTCTCAATAATCTTGTGCGGCAAGCTTTGGCATTCATACATGTTTTAATCTGAAAATAGTTTCGTGTTTATTCGTGACAAGTTTGCTCAACACGACACGACCCGAAACCGAACGAAATCAGATTTTCTGTCATGAACAGTGGTGCCAACTCTACCAGTTTTGTGGTAGATCTACCTCTTTTGGGTACCTCACTCAACTCTACCACTTTTCGAGGAAAATCTACCACTTTTTTAGTTTTTCAGAAATAGTGTCAAACTGTTGTTACCTGAACTATTTTCAACTAATACAATCTAGAGGTTTAACTAAAACACACTATTTAAAAACTGGTATATTTTTTTACAGTACGTGTAAACACAGTTTCAAACGATGCGTTGACTACACTGATAACCAGCTGTTCAATCTTCAGTTAAAAATCATTTTTTGTGAAATCTTTCATTCAAGCTTAAATGGCGTAAATAAAAGAAAAAAAGAAGCACGTGAAAAAAATTTGTAAATGTAACTGACAGCATTATTTTATTGCTCTTTAAAAAAAGTGTTTCGGCTTGACACATAATTTTAAAATGAGTGAAAGTGATAGTGGAAAAAGTACCCCACCTCGTAAAGCAAAAAAGATGCACTATAACCAAAAATATTCAAAGTTGTGGGAAAAGGAAAAAGAATTCGCAGGTTGGATTGCATCTAGTTGTAAAGGAAATTACTATTTCTATTGTAAAGTACGCAACTCTGATGTGAAGTGTGGTGCAGGAGAATTTATTATTTCTAGGCATTCTAAAAGTTCTAAACATATAAGCAATTATATAATACTAAAAAAAATAAAATTTATTTTAATATAAGTAGCACCTGCAATAAAAACGCTTAAAAAATCGTGGTTTTTATGGAATAGCGCATTGTTGATGGTATGAATGATAAAGTTTAATGCACCATTGGATGCAGCTTGAAAAGATCTTTCAAACGAAGTAATATTTTTCATACGTTGTTTTGGGAAAAAATACTAAAACTTGCAAAAAATTACAAAAATAGACCCTTTTAGACTCGGTCCAGCTCACGGGCGGTCATCGCTTGACCGCGCAAATGTTTTGGTAAACTTCATTAAAAAGACGGATCTTTAATGTGAGAGGGGTAACAAAAACTTTTTTTCGGTGAGTCGGTTTAACATACATAAATTATTATGTAATTCTTCTACATATTAATATTTACGCTCACTGAATATTTGAAATTAAATAAATAACGATGTTATACTTGAATTCTTTAATTTTTTAGTTGTTTTTTTATTCCAATTTTGAGTACTAACGACGCGTAAATAAGATTTATCATAAGCTTCCTTCCTTACAGAATATTTCTTATCGAAACGAAAAATTAACTAATGGTATACTTATTTTTCTAGGGTGTAAAATAAAAGTGGTAGATCTAACTCTTTTCAAAATAAAATTTGTTGGAAACTACCTCTTTTTCACATCGAATCTACCTCTTAAGGGCATAATACACAATCAATCAGCTTGATGTCAGATTCGTGTACGTGTGCTTGACGAAAAATCAAAACCAAGTAGATTTTCCATCAAGCGTCGTCGGTGTCACTTATACTAACGAAATTTTACACATACTATTACCACGCTTGTCAAGCATGTTGACTGTGTATATTGCCCTTTAGACAGATTTTGAGTTGGCATCACTAGTCATGAACACTGCGTGTTGAGTCGTGCATGTTCGTGTCACGAAAAAAACACGACACGCGCCCATCTCTAGTTTGTAGTATCATCGATAAAAAGAAATTTCGATTGGAAAATAAAGTTGGCTTTTTTCACTTAATGGCTCATAATTTTCTTATTTTTTTTATCAAATGTTTACGATTTTAAGTTTCGCTTATTCGGTACTAAATTGTCTTTTACGTATAGGCTTAAAAATATAAATTTTTTTTACATATTATTGAAGCAACTTTAAATGAAATTCACAAAATTATTTCAACTTCCAGCTGAGGTAGAGGGCTAATAATATATTATATAAAAATATTTTTGTATATAAGTTAGCAATATGCAACTAACATTTTGGAGGTATTCAAAATCGATTGGACGACCTTTTCCCCCTTCACATATGTACTCGTATATTTCCAATTTTATGTACTTACCTTGGCTGCGTAAGGACTTCCAGCTGTAGCAAGACCACATACAGTGACATGTACACGATGTTCACCCACAACACGTGGTACGAATTCGGCCTTGAAGACACCCTCTGCTGACTGATGTACCTGTGCTGGCACAGACTGTCCAGCGGGTCCTGATGTTTTGTTTAAGATCACATTTTGTTTTTGTTTTTATTTTTGTCAGTTATTTTACGCATTTTGTAGTTTTATTTTCATTTGATTTCATTAAAGTTTATTACGATCATTATAAGTTTTTACGTTTGAATAACGTTTACCGAATTTTAAAGATATTTCATTTAGTAAAAAATATTGTTTTTTTGTTGAAATTTTTGGTATGTATTATACGTTTATGTTTTATTGATTTATGTAACATTTTGTTTGTTTGTTTGTTTTTTTTTTTGCAGAAGTGTTAATTGTATTAGTAGTGTAGCAAAAAAATTTGGAAAAAGAAGATTTTTAAATAAATTATTTTAATTAGTTGAATGGGCATGTAAAATGTTTGTAGAGTGTTATTACTGAATTTAAGTTGTCGTTTGAAATTGAAATTTAAAAAGACAAGATAATGGATCTACATATCTTTGATTTGTAAGAGATTAAGAAGAGTGTGGGAAGTATGTGACAAGAAGACAATTTGAAAAGAATGTGTAAATTATGTCTTAATGATTGTGATTTAATAATTACTGCACAGCTTATAGAATTATAGTTTATAAAATAAAGAAACAGCTGTTAGTTACTTGAGATTTATACAAAGGATCTATATAAACTTGGTAGATTTTTATTTGAAAGACTTAAATAATTTTTACAAAAAGTTTACTGTTTTGGCCGGCACCTTTTTTATTTAAAAATCTTTATCTAAATTCAAGTTGAAACATCTATTGTTTGTGAAAGTAGCAATAAAGAATTGCATTTCGTTTTTAAGTTTATCGTTTGCTTTTTATTTCTGAAAACTTCCTAATGTTTTCCAGAACTTTTTCCGATATTGTTTAGAAATGCCCAAAGCTATTTTAAAATTTTCCCTGACAATTTTTTAGAATTCGTAAATAATTATCTCAGGCATTTCGGCAAAGTTTTCCAAATTCCCTCGAAATAAAACAAGGTCCGCTTTCTTGTCAACCACTCATATGATTTATCGGTATGTTTTCTGACCAACTTAGGATACGAATTCGTTATCTTGTGCAGACTTTCTGACCGAATTCAAACCGAATTTTTCAAAAATGTTTGCTGGGGTACTGTATTCTTTTCTTGCTGTTTTTTATAACTGGATTGTGATATAAAATATATCTGTTTAACCAGATGAAAAATTATTAAAATTTTTAAAATGCTTTCGTTTTCTCACCGTTGATCAAAATCACTTGTAAGGCGAATACGTAAGGCCAATACTGCCGCAAATTATCCCCAGTATTTTTTAAGTGCTGGTTTTGTTAATTTTTATTAAAATAAATGACAATGAAACCATTATGGTCCGGCCCGTCTAAATAAAAGTTGACTATAAAAATAATGCACAGTGGGGAAAAATTAAAATATTTTTGAAATAAGTCCATAATAAATCAATCATTTCTATACGGATAATCCGATCACTTGGACAATTTTAATATTGCATAACTATTTTCATAGAATTACTACTATTAATTATGTCACTATACATTTTTGAATTAAAAAATATTTTAAACTAGTTTTCTTCTTATTTATTTTGTCGTCAATGTATTTGTTAATAGTTTAATTTCTTTCGTTTTAAATAACTTATACAAATAAAGAATGAAGTTGTTAATAAACAATAAAAGTTATTAATATTTTATATATAAAAATTAGTTTAAATATAATCATAAAAACAACGAAATCTTCGTAAAATTATAAGTATATGTATGTATATATAAAAAAAAAACGTTTCTCGGGGTATATATAATTTAAGTGGTTACTAGTATAATAATTTTCGTCGTCCTGCAATAATCACACAAAAATGCAAAGAGAAGAAAGAAAACAAAATTTGGATTTAAAAAAATTAACACATTACAAAGAAAAATAAAGAAAACTATACACAAATATTTAAAGAAAAGAAGGTACAATTCTAAGAACTAAATAAAGCATAAAATTATTTGTTCAATCTGAAAGATGTTATAGAAGTTATGTGTTGGTTAAATGTTGTAGGTAATTTCCATATAAACATAAAATAAACATGTTTATGTGTAAACAATTATATTAAAACAATTACAGCTTTTTTGCAATATTTCACAAGCCGTTCTAGTTCTGCAGAGAATGCAACGCTGATCTAATGACTTTATTGTAAGCTTTAAAAAAGCAATAACAACACATTGTATCAGGGTTGCATTTTGTGCAGAAGTCGAACAGCTTGTAGAATAGTTTGAAAGCAGCTTTAACAATATTTGTTGAAAACGTAAAACTTTTACAACAGGTTATGAGTTGAACAATTACACTATGATACAAAAGTTCAGAAAATAATTATTCAAAGTTTCTTCTCATTCTCCGATTCTCTTTTGTTGGAGCCCATAGTGAAAGAAAACTCCTTTAGTTTTTCTAGGTCACTTTGAAAAGTAATATTATAACGATAAATGTAGTGAAAAAATGGCTTTCTTAGAAAAAAATGTAAAATTTTTTCACTTTAAATTAAAAAACTCGCAATTTAGCATTCCTTTAAAGCAAAAATTTGTCTTCGCAAGTGATTATACAATAATTTCTAACAATTTCACTTCCTCAAAAAATGATTATATATACATATACACTCTAAAACACTTTTGTTGAAAATTAGGTCGATAATAGTCGGCAACACTTTACAGATTATTATCGACCTAAAATTACACACGCATTAGTTTTCAACAAAATATTTTTACTAAATAAGCAATTGGCTACGTGCAGGTTTGAACCGCGACCTCCTAACTGAGAGTCTGACGTATCTACCATTCAGTCATAGCCGTATTATACTTTATGTTATATTTTTTCCACTTGGACTAAATATGTTTAATTTGAAAGGTTTTTTCTTTAATAAAATAACTACAAAATCGCTGCAATTTTTGACAAAGAGAAATTTTCAACATAAATTTAGACAATATATGATCGTAAATTTGGAGTAATGTTTTAGAGTGTATGTAAGTACATGAGAAATATAGTTTTTCACCGCTTATTTCGGAATAACTCCAAAATAGTTGAAAATTTGTATATAGATGACTTATAGCTAATTTTATTTTGCATATTTTTCTGTTTAACTTTTCTAAATCGGTTAAACCGTTCTCGAGTTATGATGAAATATATTAGAGTGGCCGCCCTATTTTTAAACAAAAAACAAAAAAGTCAAAACAATAAATATACTATAACTCATTTACTTTTTATCCGATTTTAATCTCATTATGCATTTTGAAAAGCTGTTTGAATATTGATTTTCAAAAAAGTTAATATGTATAGTGTTTTGGTATCTCATAAGCCAATTAGAGCCGGCAGAAAATAAAATGTTGTTGAAATATGTGTTTCTTTTACACTTAAACCACCATTACTTACTTAGCCATTTACTAGCTGATTTGCAAAAATCATGCCTTATTTAAAAGATGAAAGATAAGAATCATAAAAATAACAGAAATTTGTGTTGAAACAAACTAGTAATGACTGTTTCGTTATGTTATTTCACAGAACGGAAACGTTAACATACAATTTTGGTATTCTATAGCTCTTGTGACAAATAACATTTTATGTACTGCAAGAGATTGGTATGTATAAAAATTACCAGATACATATTTTTTCAATTGTTAGTAGCTTTTCAAAAAACATTTGTTCTAAAGCTTTTAAATTGTTTATTCTGGCAATACATTTCAATTTAATTCAATTTTCTTGTTTTTTCACCCATTCTAAAATATAAATAAAAAAATTAAAAATTTTTAGTTTTTTCTTTTGAATTGTGTTTAAAAAAGCAATCAAAAGAATTGTGAAACCTATGATAAATGGAAGAAACTACATATTTTTAAATTTATGTGCCTTATAGAAGTTTTAATCTGATAATTTTTTTATAACTTTTTTCTGCAATTGGGCATATAAAATAATATGTCACAGCAATATTGTGTGGCTTTTCATATTAAATCGTTCTAAAAATTTTTATAGCAATTTCGATTTAAAACCCGCAGAAATCTTCTTTAAAAACATTGATGGCAGCAAAGTTTACACTTCTTGACCAATCATTTGGTTCTTTTGAGAAAGAAAGTTGCAAAAAAATGTTAAGAATATGTCTTAATATTTATTTAAGTATTCCAAACATAAAATGACTCATACATATTTTTCCTTGTCACCTACAAAATACCTATCGTTGAATTTATCAGTTTTTTCGTTTTGGGTGTAGAATTTGATTTTGGTTCAATTTTACATTATTTTTTCAATAACGTATATTTTTCTGTTAAATGACAACTGTTTCAAAACAAAATTTTTATGGGGTAGGAAATATTAAAAGTTCATGTTACTAACGTTAACAGAGGCAACGTTTTAGTTATAGAATAAGGCTATAAGAATAGCGTTTTTTCACTACAACTACTTTTATAAAATCACTTTACGAAGTGACCTGGAAGAACTAAAGACTTTTTCTTTCTCTATGGACTCCAACAAAACATAATTGCTGCATGACAATCCCTGAATAATTTTAGTGTATCACAGTGTTATATTTAAATATAAATAATTTTATGCTTTACTATTTGTTCTGCGACAGAGACATACATACATTTATAATAAAATATACAACATAACATATTCATACATAAAACGACATAAGGGACTAATATAGAAGTAAACTTGCAAGTCTTGAAAAAGTTTTTGCTTTTGCAAAAGGTTTATTCAGAAAAGTACTGCAGTCAAATAATTTTAGTATATACATTAAAGTGGTTCGGCCTCCATACAAAATAAAAAAGCTGTGCCAATCAGCCCCTAGGATCAATGATTAATTAAAAAAATTCCAGAAAAAATTCCAGAACTATTTTTTATTTTTTGTCACGCCTCAGGATACCGCCTTTTTAGTTTTTTGTACACTCCGTTGCCATTTATGGTCCGATCATAACACATTGCCTGTGATGACTTTTTAATCCGACATAAAATTCTGGGCTCCACTTATACTATCTCGGATCCTTCCCCCTTCTCTCTCTTATCTCTTTGTACGTGGCAAAAGTCGTTCTAAAAGTTAGTATATCTAATTTTTAATATAACCACTTTTATGCGATGCCCCAATAGTAAGCCCCTTTTTTTCACACATATATTGCACTTAAGGTAGGTCGATGAATATATAAAACAAAAAAATTTACATCAGTCACCCCTTAGAATGAAAGGTATTTTAATAACAATTGTAGAACTGTAAAAAATTTTTTTCCACGCTCCAAAATACAGCACTTTGCTGATTTTTTATATGTGGCAAGGGATGTAATATGTATGAGTAAAGAAAACATTAACCTAATTCTTGGGCGTGGCATAAAAGTGAGTATGTTAAAATGTACATACGTACAAAGACACAGACATACAAAGTTTTAGAAGGGTTTTCTTGCCACGTGCAAAAAAGTGGACATAAGAGGGGAAGAATCCGAGATGTCATAAGTGGTGCATAGAATTCGATGTCGGACTAAAAAGTCACGAGAGCCAAAAAATAAGCGACAGTCAAGTTATAAACAACCATATGTGATATGATTAGGTCGGATTTTATATGACGGACCTACATGTAAAATTTAAAAAGTGCTATATTTCGGGGCGTGGCAAGTATATTTTTTTACAGTTTTAGAAACGTCATTGGTATTACAAACCAAATTTGACGTGGGATGACGGAAAATCGTTCCAAATTAAAAAAAAACCCCGTCGGAAGAAAAACACAACACTCATTGATATACCTTTCATTCTACGACGGAATTTTTTATTTTATTTTATTTGACCTGGTTTGATGTAGTATGTATTTGAAAAAGAAAGAGGGGTTTACCTTTGGGGCGCAGCATAAAAGTGGGAATATTAAAGGGTACACATACTAAGTTTCAGGAGAGCTTTCTTGCTACGTGCAAAAAATTTTACATTTGGGGGAAGGTTTCGAGATGTTTCGAGGTGACGCCCTGAATTTGATGTCGGATTAAAAATTTACCAAAGCAAAAATGTAGCTATAGTCAAGCCATGAACAACGATATGCATTATGTAATGATCGGACTACAAATGGGGACGCAGCGTAAAAAAAATTAAAAGGGCGGTATCCAGGGGCATGGCAAAAAATTAAAAAAATATTTTTGGAATTGTTTACAACTAATCTTTAATGCTAGGTGGTGACTGGCTCAACTTTTTTTTCGAACGACCTTAATATACATACATACATACATTACACCCCAAATCGATGGTCAATCGGTTAATATTAAGGCGTGTCGTACGGTCAACACTTTTTTCTGCCTTTTACATCTCATAACTTAATAAATATTGTAGAAAAGAATTAATCTTATTAAAAGTTGTAGAGTTTTCGTAAATGCCCTATGGCATAAATGCCCAAAATTAATATTAAAAACATAAAATTTTCTTCTATTTAATTATTTTGGGTCTGCTTGCATAATAATTCCACAAAATATAAATACATATGTAGCTACCACAGTACTTTTCTGATCATCTTTTATAAATAAATTCTAGCAATGAATAAAGGCAATGATTTTAATATGAACGCTTAAATATGCAAAAGAGTTTATGCAATCCGAATGATTTAATACGTTTTAAAAATTAGTGTTATAAAATATGAATCATTTCATATTGTGCTTTAAACGTGACATTGAAATTATTAGAGAGAAAATTTTGCATTAGAAAAATTTTGTAGCGAAAAGTAATTAAAAAACCAAAAATTGCATTTAAAGAAGAAATGAAAGAATACAAAAAAAAAAAGACATGCCAAAATTTCTTTTGCTGTTCTAAAAGATTAAAAACCAATTTGATAAATGGAAAAATAAGTATATGTGGAAAAAACATAAACTATAAACCAGTTAATTAATGAAAAATAGGAATATTAGTAAAAATAAAGTTAACATACAAGTGAATACAAAAACATACACACATACATACATAAGAACTAAAAAATACATTCACTTTTAATAAACAAATACTTTACCTTCAACATTTACTTCAATATCCTCTAAACGACCGCCGTTGTGATTGATAACAAAAGAATTCGATTGGTGTACAGGGCCGGGGCCACCCAAAGAAACTTGAGGGCCTGACATGCCGCCGCTAATGTTCACTGTGATGGGACAACCGGGTACGGGCATTTTATTGAATGACACATTTATAGTATGTTCGCAGGCCTCAGTGGGTACGAAGGAAACGGAAAATCTAAAATAACAGAAGACAAATAATCAATAAATTTTTTCTTTGTTAAAATGATATAAATTTTAATATAAATTACCTTGCACTGCCTTGAGGATGTACTTGTGTTGGTATATTTTGACCCTTAGCCGAAATAGTAATTTCCAAATTACCCTCACCAGCATCACCAGCATCGACGGTAAATTGCACTGGACGACCGACTGTACCACGTGAAACACTACCCACTACAACTTTTGTGGCATCATATGATTTGGCCAAAAATGGTGTACCCTGTACAGGGAAACCATTATATTCGACATTAATGGAGTGACCACCCACAGCGGTGGGTGTAAATTCGGCAGTAAAACCAGCATGTATGTCACCAGTTACTCGTACCGGCAACTCACCATGGGGACCACGTACACTAACGGCCAATTCAGCAGCACCACCACCACTTACAGTGATATGAAATGAAGCTGGCCT
This sequence comes from Panzeria rudis, assembly GCA_956483635.1. Taxonomy (NCBI): domain Eukaryota; kingdom Metazoa; phylum Arthropoda; class Insecta; order Diptera; family Tachinidae; genus Panzeria; species Panzeria rudis. The sequence goes on along the minus strand of OY101450.1, from coordinate 125,094,466 downwards.
ATTTACCGGTATCAATTCCAAATTCGATAAACTCAACATTACGCGTGAGGTATCTGCCACCTGGCAAACAAAGGGACAACCTCTCACAGTTTCACCATTAAACTTAATATCAATTAAATGTGGCTTAGCCTGTTCGGGAGTAAACGAAACCAAACAACGTCCACCGCCCACCACCTGAACATGATTTGGCACTTCACCCTCATTTATGGAAATCTCCAATTGACCTTCACCAGCAGCACTGGCATCCACACGAAATTGACATGGCTGTCCGACTACACCGCCATTAACATCAGTGACTTGTATTAAACTTGAATCGTAGACTTTTGCTATTAAGGGGCCACCGGATATTTTCGTACCATTTATGGAGGCCTCAATGACGTGCGTACCGACTTCCGTGGGTACAAATTCGATGCGTGCAGCACCGTTTGCCGCCTCATGGGTGACTCTGGCATTCAATTTAGTCTTGTTAGGACCCAAAACTGTTGCCACGCACTCGCCTTTCGCTAGGCTTTGACCAGGAGGCGGCAGTATATCAAAAACCGCCGGTGTATTAGCGGGTACTAAACGGGTCGATTCGCCCAATGCAGTAATACCGGGTGTCGACATGATTTCAACGTGCCAGGGTGAACCTGAAAGGACAAAAAGATAAAGATAGATAAATAAACAAATTAATTAATCAAGTTTTGTTTGCTATTGGATAAAGTTTTATCCAAAAAGTCAAGTGCATTTTAATACCGAAAATTTTGTTCTGGAATTTTTGACGTTTTTTTTTTAAATAAAATAATCCCTAGACTTGACTATAATTTATTCTTTAATACTGCATTGATTACACTGTACAACACAAAAAATAACACTGTTCTTACGACAGATTCTGGCAGAGAAAAAAAGATATATACGTGTATTGGCGTATTGAAAGTTTATATCTGGAATTCATTTTAGGGCGAGTTAAAGTCGCCCACCCTTGCACATAGTTATAGTGACTCGGTATAAGAAACTTTGCAATTCTTACATTTAAGGTTTAAGGTTGGCTTAGCAATGTTATATAAAAATCCAATAGAAACATTTTTTTAACATTTTAACCCTCTAACTCTAAGTTGTATGGGTAATTTTGTCCCTTTCTTGAAAAAGGCAAAAATACTACCATTCAGCGCCAATAGAGCGGCCTAAAACATTCTACAAAAATATTTGCCATAAAACTTTTCTATAGTACTTCAAAGACACCAAAGTTTCAAGCTCAACTTGAACGCCATAATTCATTTAAAATTTAAAATATGTTTAAGGCTTAATTTCTTAATTATTCACAATTAGTACTCTGCATAGGAAATATTTTAATCCTTACATTCAAGGTATAAGATATGCTTTCTACTTTTATGTAAAACACCTCGAGAAATATTTTTGCGGAACATTCTAACCCTCTAACTCTTTGTTGTATGAGTCAGATTGTCCCTTTCTTAAAAGAGGAACAAAAAACTGCCCGTGAGCGGCGTTGAAGCGGGCAAAAATATTTGCACTGAAATTCTAATTTAAACTCAACTTGAATGCCAGAAATCATCCAAACCTTAAAATGTGTTATGGGCTAATTTCATGTTTATTCGCAATAGGACATCTTGTAGGCCTCACGCTTAAAGTATAAGATATGTTTTGAATTTCATGTAGAACACCATTGGGAAAATTTTCGTATAACATATCTGCCCGCTAAATCGCCGCTAAAGAAGAGTAATTTGCCTCTTTCTTATGAAAGTTACAAAAGACCCATACAGCGAAGAGCTAGAGTCTTAAATTGTTCCACAAGAATCTTCTTCGTAGTATTTAACATAAAAGTCTTGAACGCATCTGATGCCTCAAATATAAGACTTATAAGATTTGCTATTCCGAGTCAATATAACTATGTGTAAAATGGGGATTAGTTTAACTACCCCTAAAATGAATCCCAGATGTAAACTTGCAAAAGGTCGATACAAATAAATTTTTTTTTGGTGCCCTGAAGCTTGTAATTAAAAAAAATGGTTTTATTGTACAGTGCTATAGCCTTTAGCTATGGTAACGACTATAGATTAAAGTAGAGGCTAAATCAGTTTAGTCTTGGCCTAAGTCTTGACGATAGTCTTAACTAAAATTTGTATCAAAGTCTATCGTATATTATTGACTATATTGCTGACTATAGTATTAAGTATAGTTCGGACTATAATATGGAACACAGTCCCGACTCCAGCTTTGGCTAAAGTGTTAACCTATGTCTGGACCATTTTCTTGATTAAAGTTTTGACTTTAGTTTTAATTATAGCCTTATTTATAGGCTTGATTTTAGTTTTGACTATGGTCTTGACTAAACCCTTGACTATTGTTGTACTATCGTATAGTCAAGCTGTAGGCTTGACAATGCCCTTGACTATAGTCCTTACCACAGTCCTGAATTTAGTCTTGTCTATAGACTTGACTATAATGTTGACTTTAGGCCCGAGTATAGTCTTGACTAAAGTCCTGAATATAGACAGCATTCATTATATTATTGACAATTTATTAGCTTATGGCTTAAATGTAGTCATAACTGAAATCAGTAATAGGATTTAAGTCTTAGCTCTAGCTTCGATTATAATCTCACTGCAGTCTTGATGAAACACACAAATAGACAAATAAACACAAAATTGCACTGTCTATAGCGTTGAAGAGACGCCCAAAGGCAAATAAACAAAAAACCCCGCAGCTATTTTAACTTATGCGCAGATATATCCCAAGACTGGGAATCAAGCCTACCTGCCACCATCACACTAGTAGTCTTGCACACTATTCACTAGAATTGAATGTAGGTTTTAATGTAGTCTTGACTATAACCTTGACTATAGTCATGACTATAACCTTGACTACAGTCATGATTATAACATTGTAGTCTGATGATTATAAGATTGTAGTCTTGACTATAGCAATGACTTAAGTCTTAACAATATTCTTGACTAAAGTCTCGGCTATGGTCTTGCCTAAAGTCTACACTATAGATTAGACTATGGAATTCAATGTATGTTTAGTATCGGATAAGGCTTCATGGCTATAGTATTCTCTATAGTATTGACTATAGTCTTGCTTATAGCCTTCTATGAAAGTAGTATTTATTATGGTTGATATTTCCTACTTGATTATTGACTTCCCCCATGAAAAGTGGCCCCAAAATTTTGTATGGAAAACAACAACACGAATTTTGTGGCCATTTTTCTTATTTTTTGTGGCCATTTGTTATTTTTTCTTTTGTAAATTAGGGCCATTTTTCCTATATTTTGGGGACATTTTTCATTTTGATGTTTTGGGGCCATATTTAATTTTTCAGAAAGTGAAAAATGGCAAAAAAGGAAAAATAGCCCCAAATTAAGAAATATAAAATGAAAAATTACCCCAAACCAGGAAAAATGGCCCAAATATTTATGTTGTTGTTTTGTTCGTATGTACATGCTTGCATTTCGTTGCTGCTAACAATTCTTTGAAAAATAATTTATTTAATTCATATAATTTACGGTAGAGGTAAAATAAATTAAAAGAGAAAAAAATCTTTTAACTTCATATTCTTATAGTTCTACTTCAGAGAAGATATCTTTTGAAAAGTTACCACGAAATCACACAATAATTTACCCAAGTCCCATAATTTAACGCAACCCCATTAAAATGGCCCTTTATTTCACCTGTTCATTGATTCATAGATAAAAGCAATCAAACCATAATAATATATGCACACATTCATGACTATACGAGTAAATGCGTGCTTAAAGTCATGACATGTTTGAGTGGTTAGTTACTTTAATATCTTTTTAGTTTGACGGATGTGTCGGTAGGTATAGTTTTCTTTGACTTTTATTCGCAATTCATTCGTTAAATGTTGCAGTAGGTTAAACCTGAAACTTCACGTGATTGCGATCTTTACGTTTTCAAGTTACTTGCAACTGCCTGACGATTTTAATATCTATGTGTGCAAATGATTTGTTGCAGTCTATTTAGCCTTAAAACAGGGGAAGTATTTTAACATTAACATTGAAATAACTAATCTTTAGTGGTTGAAAAAATTGCAAATATTTAAGGTCTTCATGTAATTTGAATACATTCAATTGTATTTGCGAAACTATTTACTTTTCTATGTCGTTGTCGTTGTTGTTGAATTGTCTTTTTTGTCACAGTGCTGTGAAATAGTTTTGCATTTCTGTACTGTTTCCCATAATTACCTGTGTGTGGTAATTGATATGTTAGTAATGTGTGTTTTTGTGTTATTTCTCCATTGTTGAAATGAATGTAAAGCAATTGTGTGATTTAAGATTCACAATTATCATGCTTGAAATAAGCCTCCACTTATAGTACTTGTTGCTTTCTTTTTTCTTTATATTCCAAACTAACCAAAATGTTACCTACATTTTGTTAAAAAAAAAGAGTTTCTGAATCAAAACGATGAAAAATTAGTCATGAATATATCAAGGACTCATAAACTCCTTATTCGATGAATATCAAAATAAGAATACTGCTCATATATTCAAGACGTTTATCGAGTTTATTATAAAATCTAAAATAATGATTTCTGTCTGCATGTTGTAGATAAAACTATATGCCCAGTAAAAAATTACTTCCAATAAAGCAGGTTTCTACTATTATGGAATAAAAGTAGCGCTGACAAACCTGCTGATATCGCTGCTGATTTTTGTATGGCGAGTTCTCGGATTGGAGTAGTACATTTTTGCTCACAAAAGCGCTTTTGAAGCGCTGAAAATCATCAACATTTTCAGCACTAGAACTGAAAATATATGAAAAAAAATGGTTCGATATGGATTGGCGTCGTTAATGCCATTTTGAATTTTTCTTTTTTCGTTTCTTTATTTATTTTTATCCATTTCACATTTTTACTCAATGTTTGTTATTTTAACTTCAACTAGTATCGAACTAAAAACCTTCAGGTTTGAAGTCCAATGTACCAATTACTCGACCAAAAACACTGTTGCAAAACGGCGCCAAGAAACTCAAATAAACTTACTCTACATTCTCGCTTGAGAACATGCTTTGGATCAGCACTATAAAATCAGCTTTTTTGTATAGCTTATGTACGAAGTAGAGATGGGCGCGTATCGAAATTTTCCAACACGACTCGACCCGAAAACGAATGCCGGATGTCCAACACGTACGAAATACGAACGCCCAAAATTTTCAAAACACGAACACGACACAACACGCACGAAATCAAATCCAAATCCAAAAAAAAAAATAAAATTTTTTTTATATTCAAAGACATGTTTTTCTTCTATTTTAACGTTTCATGTTCTAGTTGTATATTTATTTACATATTTCTGTTGAAAAACAGTAACTTAACAAGATTTTCGCTCAATAGTCTTGTGCGGCAATCTTCTACGTTCATACATATTTTAATCTTAAAATCTTTTCGTGTTTTTTCGTGTCAAGTTTTCTCAACACGACACGACCCGAACACGCACGAAATCAGATTTTCTGTCACGAGCATTTCGTGTTAAATCGTGCGTGTTCGTGACACGAAAAAAAACACGACACGCGCCCATCTCTAGTACGAAGCTTTCGTATAAGTAAAAAGCAAATAGTTTTCTCGCTTCAAAACCTGCATTGTTGTGACGCTATGAAATCAGTTTCTGAACAAGCTCATTTTTTAAATTATGAAGCGCTTTATTTCTTTAGTGCTTCAAAAAACATGCAAATTTTTTACTGGGTGGGTAATTCCATGTCAATTCAACGAATAGTTAGACACGACCCCTTCGATTTTGATGAAATTTGTTCAGATGTTTTCCTTAAGCCTATAACGAACTTATGCCAAAGAGAAAAAATTAAAAATGTTTATTTCAGAAGTTATGACATATCCAAAATGTCATTACTTCGCCAAATTTACCGAAAGTGTTGAGTTTAGTTTTTAAATATCTCGAAAACTATTTTATATACAAGATTGGTTTGTATGTCATTTTAAGCAGAATATTTAAAAAGTGTATAAAAATGTATAATTTTGGAAAAATTACTTATCAGCAAAATTTTGAAATTTTCAAAACTGATTAAATCAAAAACAAAAATTTTTGTTGGCTGAATTTTTTTTATATAATATCTCTTAACGTCCTTAAAAAAGCCTGAAATTTTTAAGGAGGTGTTTTTTTTCTATTTTGAGATATGACAAAAAATTTACCTTTTTAAGACAAAATTTCCAACATAAAATTTCACCGAAAAAACAAATGCCCAAAATTTGTCAATCTTATTACTTTTTACCCTTCAAAAACTTTAAATTAAATTAGATTTAATGCATATTGCTCAAAATTACAAATTTTAATTATTTTTGATACTATATTGTTGAAGGTTGCGCAAGAAAAAAATCATATCTCAAAAAAAGAAAAAAAAAAACACCTCCTCTAAATTTTCACGATTTATTAAGGACGCTTAGAGGTATTATATAAAAAAAATCTGCTGAAAAAAGTATAGGTTTTTGATTTAGTCAGTTTTGAAATTTTCAAAACTTTGCAGATTAGTAATTTTTCCAAAACAAGATTTTGTTTTATGTATTTTTTTGTTGCCCCAAATATCCTCTTTAAAATGGCATACAAGGAATCCTTGTACATAAAACAGTTTTAAAGATAATTAAAAACAAAGCTCAACACATTCTGTAAATTTGGCGAAATAATGACATTTTGAATTTGTCATAGCTTTTGAAATAAACACTTTTCATTTTTTTCCTTTAACAAAAATTCGTTATAGGATGAATGACAACATCTAACCAAATTTCATCAAAATTGAAAGGGGTCGTGTCCAACTCTTACTTGATTTGACATGGAATTACCCATATTCAATATTATAACTACATGGCGATGACGTTTCGTAACAAGGGCCAATCTTACACCATTTTACACAGCACGTAAGACTATTGTAAAGACTATGATCAATCAAGGCTGTATAATACTGTATTAAAAGCTGTAGTTAAGACTGGAGTGAATGAAATCTATAACCACAATTTTATTAAAGATAATAGTCAAGACTTTACTCAAGACTATGGTCATGATTTTAGTAAACATTGTTAAGGTCATAGTTAAATATTATTAGCAAAACTATAATTAATGGTAAAGTTAAAACTAAGTCCAAGGCTATAGTTACGGCTGTAGTAAACAAAGCTAAAGTTAAAATTATAGGCAGTTCTAAATATAGTCAACATTATACTCATGACTATGCTATCATCTACAGTCAATATTATAGTATCAGTTACTTTCAAGACTATATTCAAGGCTATATTCAAAACAAATGTCAATTTTGTAGTTCTTTATTCAAGAATATTGTCAATAATATAGTCTAGACTATAATCAATATTATATTCCTTACTATAGACAACTCTTCATTCAAGACAATATTACAAGCAATACTCTAGTCAAGACTATTGTCTCGTTTTTAAAGAGTTTGACTATAGTAGTGACTATATCCTTGACTTTGGTATTCACAATAGTCAAGTTGTTCAAAACTAATTGAACATATACAGAAGAAAATTGTTGCATTTTCTGTGATAAAGATTTTTGTATACTGTTTGTTCTGTGGAAATATATTGATTCAATAAAAGAAGTTTTTGAGTTTTCTGTGATAAAGATTTTTCCAATATTTGATCAACAAAAATTTGTTGAGAATATTTTTATTTTTCCCTAATGATTTATTTTTAGTTTTACCTTCAACAAATATTTTATTTGAATCAAATAGAAGCTAAATATATAATTTTTTCTGTGTATGTACAGAATTATAAAAATATTTAAATTACGCTAGGTACAAAAAATTTTAGGATAAGAGTGTTCTTAGTTCTATATGTTGGAAAGCGATATTTTGTTTTTCTTTGTCTGTAAGCGAAAATAATATTTGTAAACTGTAATTTTTTGTTCCATTGTATTTTAGACATTAGTAAATACGATATTATCTTTGTTAGGTAATGATAAGAATAATTCTAAGATTTGGGTGTTAGGATTGCAGTTAAAATATTTTTAAAACATTGCTCAGTAATAAAATAATATTTAAATATTAAGTATAAGGGTATAGTCAATACTATATATATCGTCAAGGGTGAATGAAGTAAATACTAAAGTCATTAATGCTATAGTCAAGAATATAGCCAATACAATAGTGAAGGCTATATTCATTACTATTTCAAGGCTATAGTTAAGTTCATAGTCAATTATAAAATCAATACTATAAGCACAATACTATTGTCAAAACTATAGTCAGAGCTATATTTATTCTAGCCTATAATTTGACTATAGTCAGTACTAAAATCAGGAGTACTGTCGGATCAGTAGGTCGATTGTAGTCAATACTAAGACCTAAGCTTATTTGAAACATATACTTAAAGAAATTCAAGACTAATATCAACAGAACAATCAATGCTGTAGATTATATGGAAAATATAAGTAAGACTATGGCTACAAACAATAAGATAAAAAATATTATTAAGATAATAATTACTAAGATAATAACGGTAGTTTGTAATTAATACTTTTGGTGTGCTCATTCGTATTAAGTCAAGTACACGAAACTCCGAATTGTACATATATTCAATACATACGAGTAGTAGTGTATAGTTAAACAAACATAGCTGTGGAATATGTAAAAGAACCTCTAAATTTGTTGTGTATTCGTTGTATACAATTAATTCTTATTTAGCTGAGCGTACAAACCTCCGAATTTTTCGAGTATTCGTAGGTTGTAATTGACTTGTATTAATCCGAGTGCATAAAAGCCCGAATTTTTCGTATATTCGTTACATAGTAGTGTGTAGCAACACTAAACAAAATTCAATTATCCGAACACTAAATCAAAATAGAGCTATATTAAAAACAGTATTCTTGAATTAAGTCAACATTAGATTAAATACTGTTTCTGATTATAATAATATGATGAAGAGTGTAGTCGAGAATAGATAAATGAATTATGTCAAAGTAAATTGTAATTAAGACTTTGCTTAACATATAATCTAAAGCTATAGTTAAAACTATACCTAAGTAAAAGTTATTTTCAGGACTATGTTAGAGCCGTGATCAAGACTATAATCCAGACTTTTGTTAAGGCTACAGTCTAATAGAAAATACTCAAACAATTGAAGGCTTTGATTAAGATCAAAGCTAAATCTAATACATATTATTAGGGAAGCCGCAAATATGCAATAGCAGGTTTTTTCCTGCGCCATGTGTGTGGGCACAAATAAGATATTTATACATTTCAGAACTTTTAAAGAGTTTTGACATCGATTTGCTAGTGCATATTTTTGCATATTTTACCCTTTACAGCATGTTTTTGCATATTTTACACTTAGTCGCATATTTAAGTTATTTTTTCTTTGTTTTCGTGCCGTTTTCCTGCATATTTTGGTTTTTTAAATTTTCATGTGCATATTTACAAAAAAAAAAGAATAAAATAGTTTGCTTTGCCATCGAAAATTTTATAATTTTCCACATATAAAAAATTGTTCTTTTACAATTTTAAAATTACTCTAATGTATTTTTTCCCCAATTTCTTAAAAATTTTCCTCATTCCCACTTTACTCACAGCTTTAGAATTTTTTCAATTATGTAGTTTTGAGGAGTTTCTGAGCAATTTAAATTTTGTCGAGACTGTTGGCTTATTTGCACTTCATAGAAAAATAGCAGGACGAGCATAGCCGCATTTGCGAATATTTAAGCTACTTATGCGATTTTGAACCGCTGAACCATAAAATATGTCTTTGTGCTTTGCTGCCTAGCATTTTATATTCGGACAGATGAAAGGCCAGGGTGGCATTGTTAAATCGACTCCCGTAGCCACAAGGGACCAGAATATATAGGTATCATGCAATATTGTCCAATGAAATAGTGTCCACGGATGTTATTTCCACACTGAAAAGGAAATAGTGCCATAAAAATATGCAAATAAAGTTCATGCGTATAGTACTGCAGAGTGAAGATTATCTGCATAGCCGGGCTTTGGACGGGATTAATTGTTTTCTTCTCTGGGTATGTCGAATAGTGACTTCACAGAGTTCAGATTTTTGACTTGGCAGAAAACCTTTACTCTGCCATGGACGTTACCTTCTTGGACATTATTGCATGCCACCAATATATGCATATAATTCATATCATATAAATTATAAAGAAAATAAAAAACTTTTAAGAGCATATTTTTATTACATTTTGTGAGCATATTTTTAAGTTCTTAGTGCATATTTCAAGGCATATTTCCGGTTTCCCTGAATATTACAAATATATTTAATACCTAAATATATATATATATATATATATATATATATATATATATATATATATATATATTTCCTTATTTATAAAACAAACAAATTACATATTGAAAGTTTTAGTAAATATTCATGAAGAACAAAGGGCGTCGACGAATTCTCTCCACTTTGCTCGATCGTTAGCTAGGATCTTTACTTGGTTCCAGGTCATATTACAAGATGCACATTCATTCTTTACCATCCTGATCCATGTATTTTGAGGCCTGCCAGGATTTCTATACAATTGTGGGTTCCATTCGAGCGCTTGCCTTGCAATCTCATTGGCAGGTCTTCTTAATATATGGCCAATCCAGGTCCATTTGCGCCTGCAGATTTCATATTCAATTGGCTTAGAGTTGGCTATCAAGAGCAGTTGATTATTTGTGACCCAATTCGGCCAGAAAATGCGAAGGATTTGTTTCAAGCATTTGTTGTAGAACGTTTGTAGTCTCCTTCTGGAAGTTTGAGTAGAGCTCCATGTGGTACAATCATACAGAAGTATAGATTTGACGCTGCAGTTAAAGATTCTCAGTTTTGTATTGGTAGAGATGTTGCTTTCGCGCCATATTCTGTGCAGCGAACGAAATGCAATCCGCGCTTTGTTTATTCTGTCCGTTATATTGGCAAAGGAGCCACCATCTTTATTTATGGTGCTTCCGAGATATGAAAAGTTTTCTACATCCTCGATTATCTGACCTTGGAAAGCTAGTGGTGATGTGTTTCTAGTGCCAATACGCATTAATTTAGTTTTCTTTGCGTTAATTTTTAGCCCAACTTTATTCGCGTTTTCTGAGAGGACGAGGAGTTTTTGCTGAATATCCTCAAATCGGTGTGCGAAAAGAAAAATATCGTCAGCATAATCGATGTCGTGTAGGAGCTCGCTCATGTTCCACCGGACGCCATAAGGTGCTTCGGAGTTTGATTGCTGAATTACGCAATCTAGCAGGAGTAGGAAAAGTGTGGGGGATAGAACACAACCCTGCTTCACGCCTGCGCTGGTCTTGAAGGGTGGACTTTCTTCGCCTTTGTAGCGTACTCTGCATTCGGCATCAGCATATAGTTCACGAATACCTAAATAGCATTATATAATCGTAGACTTTAGTCCACATTATAAACCGTACCGTTGGCTCAGATATGTCTAGAGGCAAGAAAATAGTTAAATTTTAATGAACTCTTATGTCTGACTTTGGCAATAGTCTATGAAAAATCTACTGTTTCTAACTACTACACAGTCAAGACATTAACTTCAAGTAATTATCTTTTAGAAGTAACTATCATGTTAAAAGTGCATTAAAATAATTTAAAATATAAAGAAGAATTCAACCGTATGCACACAAAGAGCAAAGTTAAACATAATAAGTGGTTCAAGTTTTAAAATAATCTTTCCTTTTAAAATAATTACACACCTATAAAAGTCTTAAGAATGTTGAGTAGCAAAAAAAAAAAAAACAAAAATATACTTTTAAGAGACTGACAACAGCTGAAGAATTATCCCTAATTTTTCAATATAGTATAAACAAAACTTTTCAACTAAAACACCTTTTGTTACATTGCAACAATCTTCATTGAAGAAGAAAAGATAGAAAAATTGGTGATAACAATAGCGGCCCTAAATACTAGTGGGCTTATCTAGAGTTTCCTGCGCTTTATGTTTAATGGTTAAAATAACTTTTTTAGATGAAAGAATAATGGGGAAAATTATTTAACTACATATAGTTAACAATAAAAGCTGAGTCATAACAAAATGTTATTGACCATTAGCCCCAAACAGAATACAATTATATGGTAAAGCCATAGTAACATAAGCAGCAGCGACATTTTTTTATTTATTTTTCATTATTTTGTTTGTGCAATTGTTTAAAAGCAAGTTTAAGTTTTTACAAAGAAAACCCATTTGCTATTGAAATCTAAGCATTTATCAGAATTTTTTGTTAAGTTTATGGTTTTCTTTATATATTGGCTTTTATACAATAACTGCAACTGTTTATTTTGACCATTTTTGGTAAAAGTGTGTTAACGAAGCTAAAGAAAGAAACAAAAATTTGTTTATTTCCTCTATTTGTGGCTTTAAATTAACAGAAAATAATTTGACATTTAAATAAAGTTTTTTTTAATTATTTTTTTGTATAATAAATAGTATTCATTTTTATTTTTATAAAAAAAATTGGTTTTAAAATACAATAAAGTGTGTCAATTACTTTGACAGACGTATTTTTTGGTGTGTGTATCTGTGAATACACAATGAACTGTGACTTGTAGCCAAAAAGAAACTTATATATAGATAAAAAGAGAAAATAAAATCCAAACCAGAGAAAAGTGAAAAATTCTAAGTTTCAAAAACTCCAATATCTTATAAAAAATAATGGAAAACAAAAATTTCTCTAAAATCAGTTAAAAAAATATTATGCGAATTCAGCAGAAAACCTTGTTACGAAACTACTGAATTGCGGCAGTTTTTTATTTTACAGGTTTTTTCTGACTCATGTATCGCGATGTGCTAATTTATTTTTTAATAAAAAAGTCAAAAATCACACATTTCAATAAAATTTTTGTAATCGGTAATACTTTTTAATTGGTTACAAAGTAATGAGTGGTACTTATTTATCTTATTAGTATAACTCAAATTAGAACTATTACTTAATTTTCAATAAAATTAGTACGTATTTGTATCATTACATGAAAGTAGCTAAAATTTATTTGTTAGGAATTATTGAAATAAGAAGACAGCCACTTTTTAAGTTAACATGTGCTTGTATATGAAAAGTAATTTTTGTCGCTTATAATTATAAGTCAACAATAGCTGAGTGGGTAAAGTACTTGTCTTCAAATATGAACGAGCACAGGGTCGAATCCCAGCTGGGCCAAAAAAAATAAATTTAAAGATGTACATAAAATCCCAGCAAAAAATAATCGAGATTTTGGAAGCAGTACAGACTTTTCGTGTTTTACAAATGCGCTTCATAGTAGTGACAAATGTATTACTTGAATATATGCACTAAGGTATCGCAAGATTTTTCTTTTTCGTCCACTTAAAAAACAAAGTTTTGCACATTCACTTACAGTGGTGCATTCAAGGAAGCGCTACTGTAAGGCAGAGATTATAAAAATATACATTTTACGAAGAATGACGATGTGTTACGTACGATCTTAAAACGACAAAACAATAGTATGATTTTATTATATACTCAATGCGCTGGGGGATATTTAACTCCCCTTAAAATAAGTCCCAGATGTAAGATTTCAAAACGCCTATACACGTTTAAATTTTTTTTAGTGACATCTACCAGAATAATTTGTAAAAACCTTGTCATTTTGAAAAAATAAAATAAAATAAAAAAAATTATGTTGTTGCACAGTGTAATTATTTACAATTTTTATTTGGGAATGATTTCCGGCTAATAGTCGCTGCAGCTGCTTCGTAGGAGTTCCAACTTTCGGTCAAGTTTTGCAGCAATGAAGGCCGTGTTCAGTAATAATGTGACGAATGACGCTTTCCAATTCTTCAATTGTCTGTGGCTTATCGGCGTAGACCAGAAACCTCACATATCGCAGTGAGACAGAATCAAAGTATTTTGGAAACACATCAGACATTGAATGACTGAATTGTCCATTTAGAAATTTTAAGAAACGGATAATTCGATCAATATAAAATTGAATATGAATTTCTATTTACCTTATGAAGATGATCTTCCCATATTGCTCAGAAGCTCAGGAGAAATGTAAAATCAACATGTCGTAATTTTGATTGAAAATCATATTGACTTTACTAGAAATCTTTTGTTTAATTGCGTTGGTGTCTTGTTGCTTTGTTCATTGCTAGAATTCACTGTTGTGCTCAGTTGTGTGACTTCTTGTTGTTGTTTATTTTAATATAGGCGCGAAATAGCTGATAAACATCGTATTACCAGCGAAAATTTTCTGCGCTGATTTAAAGTTATCATTGTTCCATATTAGTTTTAAACGGAATTTATTAATCCAACCTTAAATCTCGTTGATTTTATTATTTTTATTTTTTATTTTGGCTTGAGTTCGGTTTCAATTAAATTTTTCTATTAAACTATACTTTTATTTAGAGATAAATGTGAAGCAAAGAAAATTTTGTCTGCGCGGAGGGTTGAACTGACGTTTCGCTAAGAGCGGGAGCTATCGCTAATCGCTAAAAGCGGAAGTTATCGAAACGTCAATTCAACCCTCCGCGCAGTCAAAATTTTCTTTGTCCACATGCTTCACATTTATCTCTAAATAAAAATATAATTTAATTGAAAAATTAAATTAAAACCGAACTCAAGCCAAAATAATTAAAATTTCTTTGGATATAAACCCATACAGTTCGACTAAACTCATAACTTAATTTTTATTTTTTTTTAAGAGAAGTAACACAATTAGGCAGTTAGTACCTAAATAATTAATGTGTTACCTTCTTTGCGAAAGGGATAGTGTAGAGAGAATAGGTGGTGAAGTGGGAGAGAGATAGTAAGCTTAATTAATTTACAACTCTGCTATTGCTTGTTTTTTTTAGAGCAGTGTTGCAAGCGCCTCTGATGTCAACTAAAAGCATTGAGTTGTTTAAGCTGTATAGCAATTTTACTAGTTCTTTTACTTCGCCGACGGTGCTGCTACACAGAAAAAAATATCATCAAACTTCAACTAACAATTCGAATTGCTAATAAGTAATTTAAATTCAAAGATATATTTCGTTAATAGAACAAATTAAGTTGTTGATACGACAAACACAGAAATTATTTTCAACAAACTGAACTAACCAAATGTTTTGTTATGTGCTGTGAAAAATATGGGCAACCATCATTGTTGATATAACAAATGAATGCACACATGTAAATGAAACAAAGCAAATCAAGAAATTTTTTTCAACAAACTGAC
The DNA here is from genome assembly GCA_956483635.1 of Panzeria rudis. Classification (NCBI taxonomy): domain Eukaryota; kingdom Metazoa; phylum Arthropoda; class Insecta; order Diptera; family Tachinidae; genus Panzeria; species Panzeria rudis. The sequence goes on along the minus strand of OY101450.1, from coordinate 125,079,330 downwards.
CTAACCAAATTTTTTTTTATGTATTTTGAAATAAATTAAGAATCACCATTGGTGATATAACAAATGAATGCACACACGTGTGTATTCATTATTTGCGTATTTAATAACGAATTGCTCTGTAGCTGAGAGGTAAGAGCGTTAGTCTATTAGTCCAGAGGTCGCCGGTTCGATTCCGCCCAAATACATTAAATGTTTTTTTTTGCAGACAAGCAAAAAGTCGCTTCGAGGATTTTGATTGTATAAAAAAGTATTGCTAATACAACAATTATGGTACTTGAAATTTGTTCGGAAAATAAACAATAGGCATTGTTGATTGATACAACAATAATCTTAATTGAAATTTGAAATCAACAAAAAAATTTTTTTTAAAAATGTTCTACCTTCATCACTTTAACAGTCCAACAACAACCAACACAATAACACCCCAATGCACATGAGCAAAATGCTTGATGTTGTTGGCTTGCCTGAAACTAGTCTTGAACTCAAGACTATAGGGTTTGTAGTCAAACGCGCTAACTACTCAGTCAACAGCACTGTCGAAACAACTTTGTTGTAAACGTTACATTTCATTTTAAATCAACATAACTATAATTTTAATTTCGAATAAATTGTATGTTAAATAATCAATTTAATCAGGTTGAATTAAAATGAAATTCTTGTTACATACGATAGTGTTTATTAAGAGTATATCTAAAGTAAAGTTTGAAGCTGTTGCGGCTGCGGTGGTTAGCGCGTTGACTGCAAGCAAAGTTGTCCGAGTTCAAATCTTGTTTGGGGCACATCACGTAAGTAGAATTATTAATAAAAATATTTACATTAAATTCATGCTGTTTCAACTTGATTAAACTTTAATGCAACGTGATTTTTCGTGTTGTTTCTATATTAAACTGACGTTGCTTAAACTTGAAAAAATTTAGAATCAACATGATTCTTCGTGCTGTTTCAATATCAAATTCACGTTGTTTCAACTTGAAATAACTTTGATTCAATATGATTCTTTGTATTAGTTCAGTATAAACTTCATATTGATTTATATGTACGGGAATATTAAATCACCATGAAATATGGCTATTTCAAAAGGAAAAGTGTTCTTCGAAGGTTATTCTAAAATCATGTTGAATTAACACGAAACACCTATGAAACAAAATCACTACCGCAAAGTGTTAAATTTATCTCGTTTTCGACGATTTTATTATGAAATGTTAGTCACTCAACATTTTGACTAATAGCTCAGTAATCAGTGAGTTCAAATGACTGTTGAGTAACAACTTTGTCTGCTTAATGTGCTCAGTAATAACTCCATAACTTGGTGAATGGAGTTTAACATTCGTCATTTTCATAAATTTAAACTTGAATGTTAAGGGCCCCATACACTACACCAGTATGCACGCTCAATCACGTGTTGGCGCCAGTGGTTGTGTAGTGTATGGGCATTTGGTGTGATTGTACGACTTGTGTAGCGATGTCAAACAGAGTTTGATATTTTGCTGATGGTACCAGTTTGTGGTATTGTGTATGGTGAATTTAGCTCAGGTGAGAAAAGTTGTCAAAGAGTAAACATCGGGGTAACACACATTTACTCGAATAAATTACTCATAAATTAAGAAAAAAGCATCAAAATATGTATTGTAAAGTATTTCTGAAATAAAACATATCATTCCTAATAATTTTTGAACAAAAAAACCCGCGTTTTCCTTAATTTTTGTTTTTTGCGGTGCGCACTAGGTACAACAACTCATCCGTACAGAATTTTTAAAGAAATGAATATTGCACCAGTATGCTTGTATGGTATGTGTTTCGAGCACGATTCAACATCACTTGTTTGTGACAGTATACTGGAGTAGTGTATGCTCTGCTTTAATAAAGTTAACATTTTTTTTTAATGGTTAAACGTCTCAATAAAAACCGGAAAAACGGAACATGATTTTATTTGCTTCGCCAAAACTTTCCTTATTGCTTATTGACCATAAATATTATTATATCTATGTACTTAAATATTTTGTATACTCCAAGCCATTAGTTCCTTTTACAAATACATGATTAAACAAAAAACTTTCAAACATTTATAATTGCAATAGTTAAAGCATTTAACTTCAACTTTTTATTGCAACTAATTTTCAGCACTATAACAACAATTTTCAAAGCAACTGCGAATTCGCATAATCGGGCCATTTATTAAAAGACACAAAAAATCATTTAACGTTCGCATCACAATAAATTGCATGGATGACATGAAAGAAAATAACAAAATACATAAAATCTTGAATGTGATAATTTACATGCAAAAAATTATGTATAATTTTTTTATTTACATTCTGTTACCAAAAAGAAAACCCGTTACAACGGTTTTGCCAGCCTGATTTTTTTTACAACATACAGTTGTTTAATTTGGTCTTTCTACTTTTTGTTGGTATGCTTTGGCAGCAAGTTTTTTTTCGCAGCAGACATCAATAAAGCAGAAACGAAACTTGAAAGTCTGTATTACAGGTGACGGCTTTTACTCTATTTTATAGCATCATAAATTGAAATTTTTGAGTGTAATAAACTTCAACGAGCAAAGTTATGTTAACAACAAAATTGATTAGAAATCAATGAATGATAAATTTATTTTGTTTAAATGGAATTTCGAATAATCAACAAACTATTTCAATACATAGTAGACAGAAAAGTTGGGTCAGTCACCCCTTAGCATGAGAAATATGGCAATGTCGCACAGTGAGAACGATCGCTGAAATAATGACAATAATTCTCTACCTTCTAAAGCACTGATCTAATTCGAAAATGTTTTATACGAATATCATAACACCCCGTCTTCACGAGACATAAGTTTGGGAATTTGTGTGTTAGCAATTGTCAAAATTCTGTCCTAACACAAGAAATTAACGTGTGGACCGAATGTGTTTGTGTCCTAACACATGTTTGGAAATCAATGTTAAAACACAAGCCCGAGGAAATATGTTAGAACACAAACAGTCAAATTTAATATGTATGTGTGTTTTTTTTACAATTTGTTTGATTTTATTGAAAAAAGAATAAATAAAGTTAATAAATAAATGTTTTAGATGTTTTTTTTATTTCTTGCATATTATTTAGGTTCATATTCATAAAATTTTTACAAACAGAAAAATAATAAAGTGAAATCTATAAAAAAAAAATTACAAAATACCGTGCAAATTTACTATATGAATATATAAAATTTGTGTCCAAACATCAGTACGTTTACTCCACCCTTAACACAAGTTTGAACACATGAATTTTTTGTCATTCTGCCGACGTTATTTCTTATGTTAAGAAATATCAAATGTCTCGTGAAGACGGGGTGTAAAGTAGGACTTAAATTTGAAGAAAATTAACTTGTGGAACACCCTGTTTTTGTCAATTATATCAAATCTTAAAAACAGTTTTAAAAAGAAAGGCAATTATTATTACATAACTGCCTAATGTATTACCTTCTTTTAGAAGGCAACACATTAGACAGGTGATGAAATAATTCTTAATTCTTTTACAATCTGCTACTGCGCATTTGTTTAATGTTAGAGCAGTGTTGTAGCACCTTTGGTGTTAAGTAAGCGCATAAGCTTTCTTATGGCGTTTTCTTTTCTGAGTAATATGCTGCATTTATTCTGCCGTTTATATTTCTTTATGTTCTTTGCTGAAATATATGTATATATATGTATGTGTTATTTTAAAAATGTAACGCGTTCTTTTCTTATGATGTTACCCTTAAAAAGGAAAAAAGAAATGTTACATGTTCAATACTCATTTTAATTAAAGGGGCATTAGTGCAGCACTAAGTTAACAGCTGATTTTGTTATTGTTTCTGAAATAAATAAACTAGTGTTCTTTTGTAAAAGTGAAATATGCAACAATTCTTAAAAATCAGGGGAGCATTTAAAAATATTGCCCAATCACATGTAACACTTATGGTGCACTTTTGTTTTAGAAAGGAAAACGCCATTAGGTTTTTTTATTAATTGTTTTGCTTCGCCGACTGTTTGCTAACATTACCAACGAAGGAGGGCGCTGTGAACAGTCCAACAACAATTAACACAATGCCACACTAATGCAAATCAGAATAATGCATGATATTGATGAATTGCCCTGAGAAGGGATCGAACGTTCCTAATCATAGTTTGTTTTCTGGTAAACGCGTTTAATACTTCAGCCAACATTTTGAAAAGTTCAATAGAAGTTTTAAACTCATAGATGCTGTTGAGCGTTTAAGTCGTCACAACTTATACTTTTTATAAATTCGTGCACAATCGGAAAAAAATTGTAATAAATCTTTATCTTAGAAACTTTCGAAGCGATTACAAAACGATGTATGAAAAAATCAAAAAGGACAACCTAAACTTTAAGAATGTTGAAATTTGAAACAAACTGTTGAAGCACAGTGTATCAAATTTACCTACCTCAGGCAAGAAAAATCTTCTCGGTCTCATAACTTCTACGAATGTTATCCGATTTTAATAAATTTAAACTTGGTGTAAAGTTTATGAATTTATAAAGAAAAAAAAAACAGTTTACTTTTTTAAGATACTGTAGGGTATTTTTAGTATCACTATTATTATACACTATACACTAGTACTCACAATGATCATGTATTTAACGTTGTTATTATTTAAAAACATCTCATTTGGAAAAACATAATGTGTAAAAAAATAGGTAACAATAAATTGACTCAATAGCGGTGTTCAGTATTTGATGCAAATGGTCTTGCAAAAGTGTATATGCAAAAATCTTAGCTTTTGTCTGAAATCCAACAACAAAATACACAAAATTTCATAAAAAAAGCTACGATATTTTGCATTTGCACTTTCGCAAGACCAAAAATTTTTCAACGAAAAGTTTGTCTAAAAATAAATTTCATTTTCAGTAAATGTTCTTAACATAATCAATGAATTCTTTGTTTGATTCTTATTTGGAACATAAACACCAAAAACAACAAGAATAACTATGTCGTATAAAAACAACTCTGATGACGACATACACACAAATAACAACAACATTAATGATAGCAAATTGATTGCGATTGTACCAAGTTTGTTTACTGAAGATTTTTGAGTGAATCAATTCGTTCATGTCGCTCCTTTACTTCTCATTCATTTGTTTAGAGTCTTTAGATAAACATTTAGACCTGAACACATTTAACAAAGTAAAATCCTGTAAATCTTTTTGTTATGTTTTATAGATTTACACAATTTTTTCACTGAAAAAAAACACGTTTCTTCAATGAAATTGTTGAGATATTTTTGTGTATATTTACAAATTTGTTTGTAGGTCCGTTCCTAGAAAAAATATTTACTATTTCATTGAATTCCTTTACAGAAAATGAAGTTTAGTTTTTTCTGTGTAGCAACAAATTATAATAAGATTATTTTTAAGCATACCTTTAGTTTAGTTTATGAAGGACGAATTTTTGTACATAGATACACAATCAGTCTATTTTCTTGTCTTAAGTCGGCATTTTTATTTAAAAACAAAAAGCATTCATTTGCTTTTATAAAAAAAACAAGGCATATAAAATTGCTTAACAAAAAAAAAACATAAATTTTCTGCCAGTGGCGTTTATTACACCGGCAAAAACCTGGGGCATGTAGGAATTCAAAATATAAATACAAAACCCAGTGTGTGAAGTCCCCTACAATATTTTTAATATATCCGGAGATATTTTGGTTCGCATTTTAAAATTTGGGTTTTTGGCAAGGACTTTGTTCTCTATTTCGTCAATATCTGCGGTAATAGCATAGCCAAATTTAAAAAAAATATATATATTTTTTTATTTTGAAGACAATCCTTGATTCTTTGAACATTTTTTTAGTTATCTTAATTCATGTAGCCGTGAAAAGGAATCAAGGCCGAGACACATAGAATCCGTCATACGTTATACGTCGCCTTTTTCAACTGACAGCTAAGTTAAAATACATGTTTTCTTATGAACTTGATCACATACAGTACTTCTCCGTCAACGCAAAGTACAAAGTTGGCCAACTTTTAACTTTTAACGTACGTTGAGTACTTTGACAACAATTGTTTGATTTGTTCTTTGTTGTGGGTTTGTTTTTCGCTCAAAAATAAAATAATTTAAATTAAAATTTATTCGATTGTATAAAGTTTTGGTGCTTTGTTATAAAAAAATAAAAAAATAAAGAAATTAAGAATTAAGAAATAAGAATTAAAATAAAGAATTAAAGAAATTAAAATTAATAAATAAATAACAGCTGATTTTCTCTCCGTTAACAAAGTACTCATTGTGCCAACTTTATCCGTCATTCCGTTAACGTCAGTTGAAGAAGGCAACGGATGACGTATGACGGATTCTATGTGCCCCGGCCTTCAAAGTGATGACTGTGAAAGGAAAGTGAAAAATGGCTTCATTCTGACAAAAATGGAGCTTAATTGTTTGCCGTTTTTCTCAAAAAAATTTCAAAACTAAAATTTTTTATTTTCAATATTTCATAAGAATAGGCTTCAAAAATTCCCCCAAGTTGAAATTCTATATCGATTGTTCATCTTTAAATATAATAAAAAATGTTATTGGAATTGTTCAATAGTTGCGACAACTTTTTTATTGAAACTTATTAGTTTCTTCATTGAAAAATATTAATTGGCATAACGCGACAGCCATAAATTTTTAAATCATTTGAATCAATTTGGATAAAACACATGGTGCTAAACTTCAAAGCCTATAAATGCCTTTTTTTAGTTGACTCTGGTTCTCGAAATTTACCGTTATATAGAAAATTATGGAGGCTGCATCACATAATTTGCTCAATTTTGGACAAATGTGAAGGAACTCAATTGATAAAAATCTAAATTTTCATACAACAGTAAAAATTTAAGTTGTGGGTGTGTGTACATAGGTGTGTTGCTTGGAAATTGTGATTCTTATCAATTAAGTTCCTTTAGTTAATTGGGAATAAAATCAACAGTTGTCCATAAATGTTCATGATTTACGGCTTATTTTGTGTGCTGTCTGTGCTTAGGAAAAATATTTAATAATTTAAGTTTTTGCCGTACAAAATTTTATTTTTTTTAGAAATTTTCAACTTCCCGCAATCAAAGATAAGAAGTTACTGATTTCACTCCGGTTTTCGTAAATCAAGTTTTCATCAGATCTCGTCGTTTTGAGGTCATGGAGTCTATTCTGACTATTTTTATGATGACGTCCATGTGAATGTACGTTTGTATGTGTGTCTGTATGTAAACCTTTCATAACATAAGGACGTCTTAACCGATCGGAACCAAATTTACGGCAATCTAAAGACATTGACTTTACTTACATTTCGTTATAGAATGAACGAATTCAGTTTGGTAGATTTTGACAATTTTCGAAAATAAAAAATTTTGAAAATAAATTTTAAACTACTAATAAGATCGAATCCAAAATCTAATCAGCTTTTGATCAGCGTCGATTCTGAAAGCTTCATTAAGATCGATTAGTTCGCTCGAGAGATATCGTGTCCGAAAAATTGCCAAAAAGTGTTTTATTTTAATAACTCCAAAATATGCTGTGAAATCGATTTTCAGGATTCATTTATATTTCTGGACTTTCAAAACTGCGCCGCATACAGCAAATTTGATCTTAATCATTTAAGAGGCTCAAGAGATATCGTTGTTGACAATGTTTTATTACTTTGAGTTTGAAATTGACGGGAAGTTCTAGAGATCGCCCGCAAGGTTAACTGCATCCAATATTTTTCATAAAAAACTGAATTTTTTATACGAACTTGTGAATAACTAAGAAACTACTGATTTGTTTACTTAATTTTATTGAATTAGCTTAAAGGTAATTTTATCATGCATCTGTTCGTGTTTTGGTGGTCGAAATGGTACATACTGTTCTCGAGTTAAGGCAAAATATACTGGTGTACCAGGTTGACATATTAGATATGCCCATAAAAAAATCTGTAAGTGATAGGAAAAAACTAAGGACATAGAATTTTTGAGCAGAATAAACTGATTAGAAAGGTGTTAGTATCGGTCAAAACGGTATCTCATTGTAAGTCTGTGTAATCAATGCTTTCCCGCATGCAGGTAAGGAGTCCAAAAATCTTGGCATAGCCTCCGGTGGCTCTCTTTCATGCACCTGATTATTCGAGATCATGACTAATTGTTAGGGATAGTGTAGGAAGTAGGCGGTGAAGTAAGAGAGATAGAGAGATAGAAAGCTTAATTCATTTGCAACTCTGCTACTGCACCCTTTTTAGGGTTGCGATACACCAAAAGTGTAAAGGCACCCTATTGTTTTCGCTACGCTGTCCGTCCGTCTGTCCGTCTGTCTGTCACAGGCTTTTTTCTCGGGAACCGTAAGAGCTACGGACCTGAAGTTTTCACAGGATATGTAGAGCTTTTGCCACTACAACAACAAATATATGACAGTTAAAAATTAAAGGGTGTTCTAAAGCGAGCAACGAAAAATGTTGAAATACTAATGTAATATGCAGAGACTTATATAAACACTTTAAATTTTCAAAGTTCGTGTTAATTGGTGTAGCCTGTAGAATAGACTACACCAATTAACACCGATATTTAAAACAATAAAAATTAAAGGGTGTTCTATCAGTCAATGTAATTTTACTATGTAATTTAGACAATCTGCTCTATCTTCGGAACCGTAAGAGCTACGGACCTGAAATTTTCACAGAATATGTAAAACTTCGACCGCTACAACAATAAATATATGACAGTTAAAAATTAAAGGGTGTTCTAACGCGAGCAACGCAACATGTTGAAATACTAATGTAATATACAGACACTTATATAAATTTTCACAGTAAGTGCTAATTGGTGTAGTCTGTAAAATAGACTACACCAATTAGCACCGATATTTAAAACAATTAAAATTAAAGGGTATTCTATTAGTTATTGTAATTTTGACTATGTAATTGAGACAATATGCTGTATCTTGGAAACCGTAAGATGTAAAATCTTGAAATTTTAAAACACGCTAGAACTAAAAAAATCCAAAATTAAAAAAAATTTCAAAACGAAAAGAACGCTAAAATGAAAAAGCGCTTAAAGGAAAAAAGCACCAAAATTAAAAAAATCGCTAAAACGCAATATATCACCAAAATTAAGAAGATCGCAAAAAAAAAACTAAAAAAACGTCAAAAATCTAAAAAGTCTTCAAAACGAAAAAGCGCTAAAACTAAATAAATCATCAAAAAATGAAAAAAAATAACAAAAACGAAAAAAAAACGCAAAAACAAAAAAAAAGCGCCAAAACTAAAAAAACGCCAAAAACCAAAATAATCGCCAAAACAAAAAAAGTGTCAAAACAAAAAAAAAATCGCTAAAACTAAAAAACCACAAAAACCGAAAAAATCCCCAAAAACGAAAAAAGCGCCAAAACTGAAAAAATCGCCACAACAAAAATAAATCGCTAAAGCTAAAAATATCGTCAGAAAGTGAAAACGTTAAATAAATGCCATAACCAAAAAATCGCCAAAACTAAACAAATCGGCAAAAAAAAACAAACAAAAATTGCAAAAAACTAAAAATCGACAGAAAAAAATTAAAAAAAATCACGAAAAGCGCCAAAATAAAAAAACCAAAAAAAAAAAACGAAAAATACTTAAAAAAAAAAAAAAATTAAACAAGAAAGCACAACGAAAAAACTGCCAAAATGACAAACGGGGCAAAAACAAAAAGGGATATACATATGTGTATTCGTACGTAACCCTTCGTGTGCGAGCCAAAGTCGCACTTTTCTTAATTTATTTTAGTTTTGTAGGGCGGTGCTGCATCGCCTCTGGTATCAAGTTATTTCACGTCGCCGTCGATTCCGCTATAATACTGATGAAGGACGGTGCTGTGACGTGCACTAGTATCTGGCAGTATTAATCACTGCCGGTATTGGTAAGTGATCAGTGGTTTATTTTCACCACTTGTACAGTCCAACAACAATCAACACAATGAAACAACAATGCACATCAGAAAAATTCATGATGTTGACCGTTTGCCTGAAACTAGTCTCGAAACAAGACCTTCAATTTAGTAGGCAACGCGCTAACCACTTCAGCCAACACCACCCTCAAGAGATCCCTTGGAGTTTCTGGGACTTAAGCCCCAAGTATTCCCTTTATCCCTTCTACATTCGTATATGACCACATCGGCCTTGTCCGCGCTTGACTGGACATTGCCACGAGAGCTTGGAGTCCAGGTGCATATCTATGTACATACTTCACACACAAAAAAAACAAATTAAAATGAACATATCGCAATTTCGATTGAAAATCATATGAAATTTGCGAGAATTAATTTGTTGGTTAACTGTGTTGGTGTTTATTTGCTAAGTTAATTACTGCAATTCAGCTGCTCAGTTGTGTTACTTGTTGTTGTTTGTTATTATATAGCCGCCAAATAGTCGACAAATATCACATTAGCAACGAAATTTTCCTGTTGCTAATTTAAAATAAAGCCTTAAGTTTTATTCTTAAATTATGTACCTACATATGTTACAAATGAAATGAGTTATATTTTATTAATATCGATCTGAACCTTTTACTTTTGTTCAGAATTAAGTGAGGTGAGCTGAATCGGTTGTAAATTATTTCTGATTTCTCTGACTATTGATTGTGTTAAAAAATGTTTGCGTAGACAAAGTCTTTGTCTAAAAAACTCAACAACAATAAAATTTGCCACTGATGAGTGTTAATACCAATATGTTGCAAAAGTCACCACACCAAATGAACAATAACTTTATTATTTCGAATACATTTAAGACTTTTAAACGAAGTACAAAGCTTGCTGCTGTTTTATAAAGTAAAAAATTTTTTTTTAAATTTTAAACAGATTTTTTTACTGCTGATAAAAAGAAACAAAAATGCTTGTTTAATACTTTAACAAAGAAAAGAGCTACATACATACTCGTACATAAAAAATTGATATTTTAAAACTACAACAGACGAAGAAAGTGTTTTGTTTTTCGTCATGCACTTCTGTTAATATCTTTTTTTTATATTTTTTTGTTTAAATGGCATGTGCGTTTTGGGGATTTTTTTTTTAGCAAAATACAACTTTTGTTTTATGGCTCATTGTTGCCTCATTGCTAAACTTGGCTTTAAAACGGTTAAAGGTTTTTGTGATTGCAAGTCATAAGCTGAAAAATGAAAAAAAAAAAACTTATAGTGTATGATATAACAGATCAGTATTATATATCAACATGGCTGGCTTTTTTTTTGGTAATAATTTTTTGTTTAGTTTTTCATTGGAAATGTACACATGTAGATCATTTGTGGCAAACAAGGCGTTGCTTAAAACTGGTTAAATTTTTAATGTGACCTATTTTTTGTTATAATAATTAACAAAAAAAAATTAAATTGGCAACAAAGACAAAATGAAAAGATTTTTAATGAAAATTGAATTGTGTGTTTAGTTGTGCAACTTTGTTTCAGATATCTGTGGATTTGTTATAAAAAAGTTGTTTTGAGTTTACAGATATAATGAGAAATATAAAAAAACCACATACGCTTTTTAACACATATAAAATTTACATAAATATGATAAAATCAAAAAGATGATATCTGAAAAGCTGTTGCTCAAGAGACACATTTTGTCGGTCTAACCGTTTGAGGCTTACAAGGTCACAGGCAAATACACAGGTACAAAATATAAATTTACAACACGCCTTGTTTATTATGTAGGAGATTGCATATGATTGCAATATCACAAGTAATGATATTTTTAACGAGCAAATCATTTTTTTACCCACTTAACATATTTTCTTAGCAAAATATTCACTTTTTTCGAAATGATATTTTTCCATTTAAAAAATCATTAAACTTTCTATTAACTTCTTCGCTCTCTTAAACTTTAGACAATAAAAAAAACTGTATAAATACTACAACGACAAGACCTTGTCAATAAAACATAATTAAAATGTTCAGACCCATGATAAAATAAAACGAAAAAATCTATAAATAATTGCTTATTAAATTGCTGTCTCTTTTTTATTTTGCAACAAGAGTCAGTCAATTACATTTAAACTTTGTTAGACAATATGAAATTTTACAGAAAAAAGAAAATAAATATCTATTAATTGTTTAAAGAAAAAGTAAAATAGTTAAAAGAAAAGTAGCAGACAAAGCAACAGAAAAAAGGAAAAGTGTTATCTATTTTAACTTAATTTATTTGATTTATGTATGTTTTTTTTGTATCTCCAAATAAACGCATCAGCTTATTACGGCCATAATTGTAGCGACATATAATTATGCTGTAGATTTTTTCTTTAACAATTTCAACATTCACTTACAGATTTAAAAGCAATAAGATGATAAAATTATTTGGTGAATGTTCATTACTGATTTCACAACGTTTAAAGGTAGACCGACCGGGTGTTTAGAAAAATTTTACATCATTGTAGCAAGTCAAGCTTTTATTTATTTATTTACTAAGACAAAGCTAGTCAACCCTAAAACCTCTAAAAAATAATGCAGCCGAGCGCTGTCTTCGTAGTGCGATACTCGTCAAATTCATGATCGTGACTGTAGACCAGGAATGGCATATGAGATTTTAAAATTGTACTAACTGTTGTCTAAAATTGTACTTTTTTGGACCTAATTGTACCAAAACAGATTTTTGAAACCAGAAACATGTATTAAGTATAGCAAATATATCACTTTTCCATACATACACAAGTATATGGGCATTGCCATAGGAAAGTCCGCTTTTTGGTCACGTGCGACATCAAGCAATTAAGCTTGCATTTCAGAACCATATACATAGTTGGATTTTTACTAACTTTTACTTACACAAATATATAAAGTAGTAAAAATAAACTTACGTTTTCTTAAAAAAAAAACACAATTTCTTGGTGTCGCACGTGACAAAAAGTGGACTTTCCTATAAAAATGCTCATGTAGTATCTATCTAAGGCAAAAAGGAAAGTATGCTTAAGTCAGATTTAACAATTTCTAATCGAAAATAACTCATTAATTTAGGCATATCCGCTATTGGAAGATGGAAGAATATAGCATCAATAAAATTCCGAAATATTCGCATTTACATTTATAAAAAAAATTTTTCAGACGTTAATATGTATCGCGATCTGCAAGAGCTTTAAATCGCAGGGGCTACGTTTTGTGAGCTGGTCTTATCTGACCGCTTTAAATATTCATCTTCTAAAGTCGAACTTTGTTTCCAATACTTCGCAAAATTTAAAAATGGAAAAACTATTAATTGTACTAAATAAGCCATTGGTGTACCATTGTACTTTTAAAGTTCGATTTGTACCAAAAATGGTACAATTGTACCAATTTTGCCATCCCTGCTGTAGACTAAATTTAAGTTCTAAAATGAGTTCTCTCACTTATTTGTAGAGACATGTTTATTCAATTGATTTTAATAATTTATAGCTTATTTTATTCCTAGTAAAGATAGCTCTCAGATTGATAAAAAAATCTAAAATTTTAGCAGTTTTAACTTTTTGTGAATTTTGGAAAACAAAAAAGTTTAATTTTGCAAAAAAAAACATTTCGCCGCTAATTTCTAAATAACTCCGAAATAGTTGCAAATATAAAAAATTATATGCAAATAACTTATTTTGAATTTTTTTTGATGGTTTATGTGCCGATTATGGATAGCAAACGAACTTCAGTTGCGTTGCCATCCGGCAACTGAAAATGCGCAGTTGCCAGGAAAGCCCTAAATAGCAATTGACTTTAAAAGTTCGGAGTTGCCAGTTGCCATGCGTAATATCGTTTTTAGTAACTGGCAACCCAACTGAGGTTCGGTTGCCATCCATAATTGACGCGTTATTTATTCAAATCGGACATACCGTTATCGAGTTAGGCGAAATAACCTGGTGTAACAACTAGTGGAAATATTTGTAGATTCCATATATCTTTTTTAAAAGGAGCCAAATTTGTTTTTTTTTTGCAGATCAGTGTTATTAGGCTATTTAGCTCTACGAAAATGAAACATTATGGAAGATCCTCCAAGCAGCTTCTTGGGTCTTCTGTTATATTTTCTACATGCCTCCGACTTGCCAACAAGCAATAAGATTCACCCATCAACATAAGCTTATAATACAGCTTTTCTAAGCGTTCATGAAGATTATCAGAAAGCTTTGCGCAGTTGGATAAAAGTTAAAGAACAATAATGTGTACATTAGGGGTTTTTTTATTATTATTTATTGATTGCGGGTCATTTTGGCAGAAAAACGTTCCGCACCAAATGCAATTTCTAAAAACTCACAGATATGTTTATATTAAATTAATATACATATTTAGGTTGTAAAAAAAAAATTTGGGGATCAACCAGAATTTGAAAGCTTATAGGGTCAACTATTTTTGAGATTTTTTTCAGATTTTTCGGAAGAGGTCGCACAAGTCGAGTTTTCATTTAAAATCAGGGTTTTCGGCCGGTTTTCGAACTTTGCTCATAACTTGGTCAATAACCTCGTTATATTAATTTTTTGACAAAATATTTTTAGCGAAAAATGTCCAAACTTTATTTCGATATGCATAAACCATAAGTTCCGGCAATTATTTTGCCCATTATTAAAAATGCTTGTCATTTTTGGATAAATTCTGTAAAAAAAACGGTTTATAAATTTTAACATTTTTATAAAAAGTATAAAAACTAGCTTTAAAGACAAATAGATTCTATATAATTTATATAAAAAAATAGAATTCGGTCTCACCGTTCCAGACTTATACTAATAATGGAATATCTCGGATAAGTAGTTTTAAATAGTGAGCTTAGATTTTGCACCAATATTGGTTCTGCCAGAGGATTGATACGTACTAGATTTTATCAAAATGCAAAAGGGAAAGGAAAACTGGTTGCTTACTTTTGTTTTAACACATGGATCAAATATAAACTCGTTTGGTGCGCGAGCTTTTATTACAACAGCATAGAAGTATGACGTTTCTTTATATTTTTTTATGGCTATTTTGGCTAGGGCAGGTAAAATTTGTTAATTGCAAAAATAGAACACCCTGAGCTGATACTAATTATTTTTATCTTCATTTTTTGCTGGCTGTTGGATAAAAAAATCATAGCTTTTACTGTAGCCAATATATTTACTTTGCAATAAATACATCATTTTAAACGAAAGAAAAAATTGTTTTTTCCTATGCAAAACGATATCTCACTCTCATTCCATAAAATTTTTTTTGTCTCAGTCTTAAAATGTAGTTTTACTCAATGCATTATTTACAAAAAGAAAATATATAAATAAATATGTCAATTTCGTTTTCTATTCCCGCAAAATAGAGAACATTACAAAGAAATGGGTTAGTTTTTATATTAAAAGTATGTGTACAAGTTGTTTGTCATTCGTGACTTTTGGTTTTATTATATATTATAATAAAATTAATTAATAAAATAGTGAATCGTATAAATTATTTAAAATTCTATTATTGTGAATTGCAATACAAAAAAAAATCATAAAAACATGTGAAATTGAAATGTTTATTGAAACTTTGTAGCACGAGCTTCATTTACTAAGAATTTGGCATCCGTTAATTGAAAATTTATTCTAAAAATTTAGGCATTTGCTGAATAAAAACAAAAAATTTTCGAAAAGTACATATTTGTAAAGATTTGAGTTGTAAATAACTCGATTATATAAGACCATTTGCATAAAATTTTGATGGTGAAAAAACGAAACATGTAAAAATTGTAATTCGTTACCTGTCTACTTGTATGGATTTTGTTACGGCGGTTTCTTATATTTGATTTCGATGTTTTTGCTTTTGTTTTGGGTTTTGAAGGGGAAGAAAACTAAATTAACAATAGTAGAGATGCAAGCAATTATAGAGAAAAATTAAAGCTAGACGAAAAACAGTATGCAGAATAGAAGCAGGAAACAGTGGAAAAGTAAGTGGAATTACTCATCAAACAACTTTTTTTATTTATTTATTTTTTGGGTTTGATTAAAATGAGTTCTAAGCAACTAAAAGGAGTTGAAATAATTTAGAAATTGTAACGTCCTAAAGTGAGGTAACGAATTACAAAAAATAATATGGAAGACTGTTATATTTCCATAATCTGCAGCCAATTCATCGTTCTCAACTTAGTTGAAATTTTTAATATATTAAAGTTCATCTTTAAATTTTTTTTTTCATTTTTGTACGATATTAAATGTATTTTACCCACATAAAATCGTAAATATGGTAAAAAGTTCTGCTTCAGGGCAGCATCTTTTATTATATTTCACATATTCCTCTGCTCTGCTAATGAGCACTCTGCGGAAAAATTTTTTGTCAATTGTTTTTAATGTGCTTGTTCTATGACTGGTGAAAATTGGAATGTTAAAATATGTTCCCTAGCCGTGAGTGATGAAAAGAGGACACACCACTTAACTAGAATTAAGATATCAGTAAAATAGTCTCACTGTACAAGGAGATTTTTTCCAAATCAAGAATTTTTATTTGAAGTACAGTAATTTGACTGCTATTAAAGAAACTAGCGCAGGAAAAGTACCTTAAGTTTGCATTAAAAAAAGGTATAAATGAAACTTAGTTTATGCTACCTGTGTTCAACTTTTGATTAAATAACTAAGAAGTTATCAGGAATATTTCATATATTTTACTTATCATATTTCTGCTTAATGATTATTGAATACTTCCGTTTAAATCTTTCCTTTACAATATTATTTCTATTGTATGATATTAAACTCTTTACTGGTTTTTAAATTTTGCAGCTACATAAGAGATGTATTTTTTTAGTTATTCAAATAAAATTATCTCACAAAGAAGACATTATGACCCAGTTTCCTTTTTGGGAAAAAAACTTAAATGGAAAACTTCAATTCATTTAATTTCTTTTATCACGTCTCTATTTATTTTCATAAAATCTCAGCCATTCACTTGTCTCGTCAAAATTGCCACGATGAGTGAACCAATTTAAAGTTCACTGCTTTTTTTTCCCAAGTTAAGATAAAACCCGTAGACATTTCTTGCTACTTCTTTTGTCTGTTATGTATTAAGGTCATGAAG
Organism: Panzeria rudis; assembly: GCA_956483635.1. Taxonomy (NCBI): domain Eukaryota; kingdom Metazoa; phylum Arthropoda; class Insecta; order Diptera; family Tachinidae; genus Panzeria; species Panzeria rudis. Next base: position 125,062,381 of record OY101450.1, on the reverse strand, counting down.
AGTTTGAAGATAAAGCAAAACACAAAACACATAAATCATAAACATTTGAAAATGCGTTAAGAAAAAAAATTTGATGTATGTTGTAAGCTAAATATTTCACTTTGGTCATAGAAATGCAAAACAGTTAGAATATTCTGTGCGTTACATTTAAAAAGTTGCAATTGTTGTTTTTGAAAAACAAGCCTACACTTTTATTGTATATTTTAAAATGAATTCAACCACAATAATTTCTGTGCTATAAAACGGCATTTTCTTGGAAAAAAATCTAGCAACGATTACAAACAAGAATTTTTTTGTATATATATATCAACAATTTGCGGCGATTACTCATATGTAATTTAAAGGGGTGACCAGATACTAAAATATTAGCAAGCATTTGGTTAGAATAAATGTGGATTTGAAATAAGTTTTTTAGTTTTATTGATTTTTATGATATATAAATTTTTTCAAAAGATTTCTTTGATTCTTTGCTTTGAGGAAAATTGAATCTTCGTTTAAATCAATGTGCATATTATTTTTATAATTAGACAGGATTTCTCACTTTACAGTTCCATATGATTTGGAACGTCCCAGCAAAAACTTTTGTCAGTTTTGTAACTGGTAGTACATTATTAATGGGCTACAAAGTAATGAGTGGTACTTATTTATCTTCTTACTATGCTTCAAATTAGAACTACTTCTTAGTTTTTAATAGAATTAGTACGTATTTTTCTCATTATCTGAAAGTAGTTACGATTTGTTGATATGTATTAATAAAACAAGACATAAATTAAAAAAAAAAAAAACCCGACTGCGTAAAAAATAAAAGAAAACAAATTTGAGCCGTCACAGATCCTAAATGGTCATTCGAAATGAAAAATCATAAGAGAAACCTAAAGATGATTTTCAAATACCTGTCGAATGATACTCAGTTTGATATTGTTAGCCGACTTTTTTTTCGTATTCACGAAATGGCGTCTGTTCGCCGTCACATTGAATTTTGACTACTGTCATATCTTTACTGACACTCCCGGGATTAAGGCAAATCGATTGACGTAAGAATCATCAAAATCGGCCCACGCGTTCGGTTTATACAGTGCCGCAAAGGCACACACATACATACATATATACATACATTGACTGATAAACACAATACCCTTCTTTGCGTCGCGCAATCGGGTAATAAGTAGGCAACCTGTGTTTGTATACGAAAACAAATTTTTGTCGTTTAAATTTAAATAAAGTCAACAATAAATAACTCAGTGGGTAAAGTACTTGTCTTCAAGTCTGAACGAACACAGGCTCGTATTCCAGCTGCGCCAAAAAATAAAAAAAATTAAAAATATATATAAAATAGTAATAAAATACTGTGTATAAAAATTTGGTTTAATTTTAATTTGTTTATTTGACTACTTATTTTTTTGCTTCAAGTAAGCCAATTAGTAACTAGTTAATTACTGTGACAATGTAAATACATTTGTAAGGGATACCCCACATTTTTGGGACTTCTCAAACAAAAATAAGTAGTTATCGAGTCAAATTGTAAGTAGTTGCGACTTAAATCCTCATATAATTTTGTGCCCACCAGTAAGGTCTATGACGAAATGTACCCTTAGTATATTTGAGGCTATTGTGGCTGCAGCCTGAGTTCCAATCTTGGCTGGGACAGCCAACTACAACACTAACTTTTTCTGATGACTATGCTAATACACGTCACATGAGATAATAATTAATGAAATGACTACATTAAATGTAAAATTTCCGTTGTTTCAACTTGAAATAACTTTGATTCAATATGATTCTTCGAATTATTTCAGTATCAGCTTCATTTTGATTTCACTGTACTAGAATATTAAATCAACATGAAATATAGTTATTTCAAAGAGAAAATTCTTACTTGAAGGTTATTGTAAAATTATGTTGAATTAACAAGAAACACTTGTGAAGCAAAATCACTACCGAAAAACGTTAAATCAACCTTGTTGTCGACGATTTCAATACGAAATTTTTTTTATATGATACAATTGAATTAACAAGCAAATAAGTTCGAAATTGTAATCACTTAAAAGCTTCTTTGCTTTTTTAATTTTGCAATAGCTGGCCACCTGTAAATTATTTCTTACAGCACACAAAACGTGTAGTGAAACTGTTAAATTGCAATTTTGCCTCTGAATTACAAACTAGAAAAAAAAACAAAGTAAAAACTAGCTCTATGAATGAAGCAGCAAAAAGATCTTAACTACAATGAACAAATTTTTACAAGAAAACTTACAAGTTTGAGAAAAATCTTTACTTAAAACAAAATAACATGCATTTGTCTGCATTTACTTGTAACAAAGAGAAGGAGGGGTGAAAAAGTTGTAGGTTTTAGATAAGAAAACAAACAAAGATTTCTTTTACAGGTAAGAAAAAAAAATTAAATTCATACACACCTTTTTTTTCTTCGTACAAGCACGCACTCACTCACTCACACCAACTTAATATGCACTCTTTAAAATCAATGCAAGTTTGTAATTTATGTTAAAGAGTGTGAGAGTATATGTATGTATATCTATTTCCGGTTTCGTTATTGTTTGTTTTTGTTAAACCAAATCAAAGACAACAACAGCAACAACATAAAAGCTTCAAGTGCAAATTCGTAGAAAGAGTGAGAATAAAAAGATAACGGAACAGCAACAACGACAGGTTAATTGAGATGCGACGGATGTGATGATGATAGTAAATGCCCTGTTGAGGTTTTATGTAGCGGCGTTGAGAAAAAGGGCGACCAAAAATCGTTGAAACTCTTTTGTATCGTAGAAAACAATCACAACGGCTGTAGAACTTTTAGCGGGTATTTTAAATAAATCTTATTTATTTTTAAAACAGCTATTATTATAAATATTTTGTGATAATAAAAATATATATATTTCATTTAAATTTCAACGAAAAAACAATATTTTATAGGTGTTGTTGTGTAATATGTATTATATTTTTAATTGTAGGCGAAATGAAGTTGAGCTTGAAAGACAAATTTATTTATTTATTTATATATATATTTTGTAATTTATAAGTTGACAAAGTCGTTACGGTGGCTTGTTTTCTTTTAATTATATTTTAAGTGACATGTTAATGATGCGTTTGCTTATTATATTGTATATTTGACATTTTTCATTCCGCAAGGTTAAGATTTTTATTTTATTATGCAAATGCGAAATAATTACATTTTCAAGTATGTCATTGATAATTTGTATTTATTTGCGCAATTTTTTTCTTTTTTTATACCATTTTTGTAATTTATGATTTGAAAACTTTATTATGATTATATTTTTTTGTCGTTGCTTATTTAATCTTCCGCCATTTAAATTTTGCTTCTTTTATTATCCTAAAAACTTAATTTACTATCTTAATTTTGACTATAATTTTATTTTAGTCGTCATTCTTAATTTGAGCACATAATTTGTTTTTTACAATTTACTGCCTTTTACTTATACAGCAACAATAACTTGTTAAAAGCCAAATTTGTTAACAATAATGGTACACAAATATGCCAATATTCCAAACGAAGTGCATGTTGGACGTCCGCACAGTGGCTCATTCATAATCGTTTTCCGTTGACAAAAATTCTATAACTTCATAACCGGTTGAGATATTTTAATATTTTTTATTTAACGGATAGATAACTCCTTGAACTTTTAGCAGCTCTTATTGTCATTAAAAACGGTTCAGAACATGTTCAGATATTCAAGCCAAAGTTTAACTTTTGAATTCTTTAACATTTTTCATAAAAATTTGGTTTTTTTCAATTTCCGAACATCTTTATTTATATAAAAGGACATATGTTGATAAAGAACCTATTTTAATAATACCTAAGTTTTTAGGTATTTATGATAGGTAATTTCTAAAACCTATAGTCCAATAGATCAGTCAATAAATTATATAGATATCGAATATGGGAATACCCCTTCCTCGCACCTACACCGTCAGTTTTTTTCCCCAACTTGTATCTTGTATTAGTTCTTACCAAATTTGAAGACCCTTATATCTTTCCAGTTAGCAGGTAATTATTGATTACTTTGTATGGGGATTACCCCTTTCCTTGCGCCTACCCCGCCAGTTTTCACACAACGTCGTCTCTTGCCTTCAAATTAACTCGTACCAAATTTGAAGACTCTTATTGCTAGGGCTTTCCAGATAGCAGTTAAATATTCATTACTTTGTATGGGGAGTACCCGTTTCATCTTCCTCCTTCCCCAAAATCTACCCCATCACTCCTTTACCTTACTTCGTATCACGTTTGTAAATAAGTTCATACTAAATTTGAAGACTCTTGCTGTTGTGTGTTTTGAGTTACCAGGTAATTATTGATCACTTTGTATGGGGAGTACCCCTTTTCTCGCACATACACCGTCAGTTTCTTACCTAGCTTTGTATATTGTATTTAAATTAACTGATACCCAATTTTGAAGACTCATAATTTAATGATCCAGATCCAGATAGCACACTATTATTAACTACTTTGTTCTGTCCTTTTGTATTTTTGTATTTTTTGTAATACTTCTTTCTTGTTTGAGAGTTTTTCGCTTATATTATCAAGATTGCTCTAATATTTTGAGCTTTTATGGGGCTAGAGCGATTGCGAGGTTGTCTTAGCTCCCCCTAGAAGGGCCTAGATACGCCAATGATTATGAACTAAAACACTTGTCTAAAGTTTCTTTTGAGTTAAAAGAACAAACATATTTTTTACTTGAAACAATTGCTTGGCTCATCTTTCTTATAATACCATATTTTGTAAGGTTTTCTTTTACAAATTTCACATAAATTCGTTACAATTACAATTATTATTGCTACAACATTTGTAAAATAAACACATTATTCATGCGGGTATTTAAATAAACATTTCAAAACGAGAATGCTTTTGTATATTATACAAAGAAATTTCTATGCAAATATTTTCTCTTAATACTTTTTTATTTATTTATTTATTTATTAATTTTATAATTTTATTCATAGACGAAATTTCACTCTCATTTTATTATTAATCACCAAAATCATCAAAAAAAAACCTTTTTTGAATTTTCGATTTTAATAACTTTTTGCCATGCAAATTTCTAACCACAAGATCATGTATTTTAATTAATTTTATTTTAATGTGTATTTTAAAGTCCAGACATGCGAAATACTATTGAATAGTAGTTTTTGCTTTTATTAACTAAATGTTAAAATAAAAATATAAAATATATATTAAATTATATTACCAACTAGATTTTTTTTCGTAAATATTAGCTAAACGTGTGGCTTAATAAAACTTTATTGCAAATACTTAAATGAAATTTTAATTGCATCGAATGTTTAGCAAAAGGGAAATGAACTTTGTAAGGAGAGTTTGCAAAATGTTGGCATATAAGAGAGATTGGTTTAAATAAAACGAAATTATATAAAAAAAGGAAAAAAAATAAATTTAAAGAAATAATAAAACCAATAGTTTCTTTATTGCTGGAGCTACAGAAAAAAATATTAAACACTGCACAACAAAATAATTTTTTTTTCAAAATAACAAAGATCTTACGATTGATTTTAGTAGACGATAGCAAAAAATATATAATATTTAAAACTTTATATTTTGGATTAGTTTGAGGAGGAGTTAAAGTTCCACCATTTTGCACAAAATTATAGTGAGTCGGCATATGAAATCTTGTAAGCCTTACGTTGAAGGTGTAACGTAAGTCTAGCATTTTTATGTAAAACACCACCATAGAAAACATTTTTGAGGACACATTTCAACCCTCTAACTCTTTGTTGTATGGGTGTTTTTCTCTCTTTCTTAAAAAAAGGCAAAAAACTCCAACTCAGCAGCAATATACCGGGCTAAAATATTCAACATATATTTTCCTGGTAGATGATTAAAAGATGTCCTATGCCAAGTACTAATTGTGAATAAGTACGAAATTAACCCAGAAACATATTTTAAGTATTAAATGATTTCTAGCGCTTACACTACGTCTGTAGCTCGATAGTCGTTAAAAAGTTAGAATGGAATTTTATAATAAATCTTTTTGGAAAACATTTTAGCCCGCTATATCGCCGCTGAAGGGGGAGGTTTTGGCCTCTTTTTTGAGAAAGTGGCAAAAAAGACCCATACAAAGAACCCAGTAAAAAATTTTCATGTTTCTTGAAGAACTAAAGAAATAAAGCGCTTTATAATTCGCTTTAAAATATGAGCTTGTTCAGAAGCTGTTTCATAGCGTCACAACAATGCAGGTTTTGAAGCGAGAAAAGTATTTGCTTTTTACTTATACAAAAGCTTCGTACACAAGCTATACAAAAAAACTGATTTTATAGTGCTGATCCAAAGCAGGTTTTTAAGCGAGAATGAAGAGTAAGTTTATTTGAGTTTCTTGGTGCCGTTTTGCAACAGCGTTTTTGGTGGAGTGATTGGTACGTTGGACTTCAAACCTGAAGGTTCTTAGTTCGATACTAGTTGAAGTTAAAATAACAGACATTGAGCCAAAATATGAAATTAATAGAAATAAATAAATAAACGAAATAAGAAAAATTCAAAATGGCGTCAACTACGCCAATCCACATCGAACCATTTTTTTCATATATTTTCAATTCTAGTGCTGAAAATGTTGATGATTTTCAGCGCTGCAAAAGCGCTTTTGTGAGCAAACATGTAGTACTCCAATCCGGGAACTCGCCATACAAAAATCAGCAGCGATATCAGCAGGTTTGTCAGCGCTACTTTTATTCCATAATAGTAGAAACCTGCTTTATTGGAAGCAACTTTTTTACTGGGAAGAGTTAGAGGGTTAAAATGTACCAGGAAAATGTTTTTTGTGGTATTTCACATAAAAAAGCTAAACTCATCTTACACCTTAAAGGTAAGTCTTAAACGATTTCCTATGCCGGGCCACTATGAGGGTGCTGATAAATAATATAGTAACGCATTGACTACAAAGTCATGATGACGGACGCGTTCGATGCCTGTGACAGGCAACTCATTAACATCATAAATTTTTTCTGATGTGCAGTTGTATGGTTTTGTGTTAGTTGTTGTAGGACTATTAAAGTGATAAAGGCATAGCAGTGGTCACCAAGCAGTACCGGCAGCGATTTATACCGTTCTATGCTAATGTACATCACAGCGCCCTTCTTCGTCGGGAGTATTAGCAAAATCGTCGGCGAAGTAAAAAAGTGACTAAAATGGCTAGAAAAATATCTTAACAAAGTTAATGCGCCTACTTTGCACAAAATGTGCTGCAACACTGCTCTTAAAATAAACATAAAGCGCAATAGAAGAGCTGTAAAAATAATTAAGATTTATATCTCTATCTCACTTCACCATCTGCTCTCTCTACTCTATACCCTTCCCAAAAATGGTAAGACATTAATTAATTAAATGATAGGCATTAAGTACCTCAGTGTGATACTTCTCTTTAAAAAAACTAGTTGTAAAACCGGGAACGTTTCCTTCCCCTTAAATGAATTCCAGATGTAAACTTTCAAACCGTCAATACACGTGTACATTTTTTGGTGTCCTCTGCCAGAATCAGTCGTTAGAACCATGTTATTTTCTTGTATTGTACAGTGTTATTAGTTTTATTCGGCAAGCACTTACAAAGCACGCTTGCAAAGAACGACAAAAAATTCCATTATTTTGAAGTCATTGATTGAGGAAAGCTCAAGAAATAAAGGAAATGTCTAGGGTATAATATGAGCCAAAAGAACTCGAATTATTTTATGTGCTTGATATCAAGTGTCTCAACCACTGCTCCATTGCAGAAATATTTTATTACACAACACAGAAAAAAAACAATGTAAAATCAACACGTTGAAATTTTGATTCGAAAGCCTATTAGATTTATTAGAAATATTTGTTGTTTAAGTGTGCTGGTATTTATTTGCTTTGTCCGTTGCTACAATGCAGTGTTTTTTTTAAGAGAAGTAACACAATCAGGCAATTAATGTCTACCAGTTAATTAATTAATGTGTTACCTTCTTTGGGAAAGGGATAGTGTAGAGAGAACAGGTGGTGAAGTGAGAGAGAGAGAGAAAGCTTAATTAATTTACAACTCTGCTATTGCGCGTTTTTTTTGTAGAGCAGTGCTGCAAGACCCTCTGGTGTCAAGTAGAGGCATTAATTTATTTAAGCTATGTAGCCATTTTATTAGTTCTTTTGCTTCATCGACGGTTCTGCTACAATACCGACGAGGGAGGGTGCTGTAATGTATAGTGAATTAGGATATGTTATTATTAATCGCTGCCGGTACTGCCAAAGTGATCAGTGCTGTGCCTTTATCACTTTAGCAGTCCAACAACAACCAACACAATAACATACCAATGAACATGAGAAAAAGGCATGAAACTACTCTTGAACTCCAGACCTCAGGGTTTGTAGTCAAACGCGCTAACTACTCAGCCAACAGCACCCTGTGCTCAGTTGTGTGATTTGTTGTTGTTCATTTTGATGCTCGTGTTGTGTAAATGTAAATAGCCCGCATTTCCAGCGAACATTTCCTGCTGCTGATTAAAATTACCATTGTTTCATATTAATTTTAAGCGAATAACTATTAAGCTAAACTTAAATCTCTTTAATTTAATATTTTTCAATGTTAAAACAACATTGTTTTGAACGTTACATTTCAATTTATATCAACATGATTTTAATTTTAAATTTAAATAAGTTTTATGTTAAATAATCAATTTAATCAAGTTAAATTAAAATGAAATTCATGTTATTTATGATAGTATTTATTTAGTGTATATCTAAAGTAAAGTTTGAAGCTGTGTTTGAAGTGGTTAGCGCGTTGACTACCAAATAAATGGCTCGAGTTCGTATCTTGGCTGGGGCAGCATACTACAACACTAATTTTTCTGATGCCTATACGAATACACATTACGTTATTAAAATAATTAATTAGATAGCTACATTAAATTCATGTTGTTTCAATTTGCAATAACTTTGATTCAACATTATTCTTCGTGTTGGTTCCATATCAAATCCACGTTGTTTCAACTTGATATAACTTTGAGACACAACATGATTTTTCGTGTTATTTCAGTATCAAATCCATGTTGTTTCAACTTGAAATAAGTTTGATTCTACATGATTCTTCCTATTATTTCAGTATCAGCTTCATTTTGATTTAATTTGAAATATAGGCAAAAAAATTTTTTGAAGGTTATTTAAAATCACGTTGAATTTACATGAAACACCTCTGAAAAATGTTAAACTATTTCCGACGATTTTAATGTGAAACTTTTCTGTGTGCATTTATAAATCGTTTTCACGAATTTAGCTACAAACCAATAATTCTTTACTAGAGAGTAAAAAAAAATCTAAAATACTAAACTTTGAGTAGACAGAAGTAGAATAAATTAAATTTTATTTATCGCAGCGCAAACACTTCAAATTCGGTGATACCAAAAACCATGCTATGAGCCGTAATGGGTGCTGGAAAACAAACATGACTGACTGTTTTCTGAATAATTTCCTAATAAAAATGATCAATTCAGCTACTTATTTCGAAAAAAAATTTCATAACTTATTTCACTTCAGATTTAACTTTAAAGCACCCATTTTTTTTGTTGCCACTATTTGATCGATGTCTGCTAGTTCTTTCTAAACTTTTAGCATTTTACAAATTCCACCACACATGTTGGCAAGACAAAAATATGTTTGTTTGACATTATAATTGCAATAATTTACATTTATTCCCATACAATTTAATTTGAGTGATGTGTGAATATCTTTTCATTATTATATTCTCTAACATTTTACTTAATTATAAATTAAGAAAAACGGGGTTTATTTAAAATCTAAAAAAAAATCTGTATATTTCTTAGCGTAAAGCGGAAAATATAAATTAAATAAAAATTTCCTTACAACACATTTTCCTGTGGTTAAAGTGCAAAAAAGTTTCCCACCATATTTCAGAGAGAGAAGGTATTTTATTTTATCTTGAAGATAAATAACTAAAATAAATTTTAGGTTAAATTAATTTTGTTATGCAGTTTCATATATAAAAATATTTTGTTTATCTTAAATATTAATATGAGCTTTGGGTTTTTACAAGATTTTACGATTTGTAGTTACAGGTAGTTTTAGTTTGTTTGTGTGGTTGGCATATTTATTTGCTATTTTTTGTTTTATTGAATTGTATTTATTTTGTCTTAAATTACACAAAGGTATTTATCATTAGCAGGGAAACCAAAAATATGCCCTAAAAATTTTATTTTATGCGCATTAAATATCCACTAAAACTTAAAAATATGCTCCCAAAATTTAAAAAATATAGAGCATTTCATATATAATTTATATGATATTTATAATTAATACCACGAATTATGCAATATTGCATGTCCACACACAGAAAAACTTCCATGTAAAATCGTCGAAAATCAGGTTAACTTAACATTTTTCGGTAGTGATTTTGCTTCATAGGTGTTTCATGTTAAATCAACATGATTTACAATAATCTTGAAAGAAATTTTTTCCTTTTGAATTAACTATATTTCATGTTGATTTAATATTCCAGTACAGTTAAATCAAAATGAAGTTGATACCGAAACAATACGAAAAATCATCTTGAATCAAAGTAATTTCGAGTTGAAACAACGTGAATTTGATATTGGAACAACACGAAGAATCATGTTGAATCAAAGTTATTTCAAGTTGAAACAACGTGAATTTGATATTGAAACAACACGAAGAATCATGTTGAATTAAAGTTATATCAAGCTGAAACAACATGACTTTAATGTAGCTATTTTATTAATTATTTTATTTACGTGATAGTCATCAGAAAACTTTTCGTTGTAGCTGACTGCCCCAGCCAAGATTTGAACTCGTGCCACCTGCATGATAGTCCACGCGCTAACCACTGCAGTCACAACAAACTTTTCTTTACTTATACACTAAATAAATATGTACGTATGTAAAATGCATTTCATTTTAATTCAACATGATTTAAATGATTATTTAACATAAAATTTATTTGAAATTAAAGTTATAGACATGTCGATTGAAAATGAAACTTAACGTTTATAATAAAATTGTTTTAACGGTGATTTAAGGTTAGATTAATTATTTTCCGTTTAAAATTAATATGAAACAATGGTAATTTTAAGCCAGCAGCAGTAAATATTCGCTGGTAATTCGTTTTTTGTCGTATACATAGATCAAACGACAAATTATTTCTTGTAAATTTAATATGATTTGCAATCAAAATTGCGGCATGTGGATTTTACATTCCTTTTTTTACTGTGTGCAGGGACATTATTTCCAAATCAAAAAGGTAATAATGTCCATGGGAATGATGAATAGTGGCTTCGAAGGGTAAAGGTTTTCTGCCTAGTCAAAAAAATATGAACTCTGGGAGGGCACTATTCGACATACCCAGAGAAGAAAACAATTAATCCCTTCCAAAGATCGGCTATGCACTCAATCTTCACTCTGCAGTACTGTTTGCATAAACTTTATTTGCATTTTTTATGGTCATTATTTCATTTTGAACGGAGAAATAACATCCATGGACACTATTTCATTGGACAATATTGCATGCCAGCTATATAGTCTGGTTCCTTATGGGTACGGGAGTCGAGTTAACAATACCAGTCTGGACTTTCATCTGTCCGAATATAAAATGTTGGGCACCTAAACATATTTTGTGGTTCCAATTAGGAACAAATCAGCAAAAGATTAAATATTCGCAAACGCGACTATTCTCGTCCTGCTATTTTTCTATGAAGTGCAAACATCGCAAAATATGCGATTAAGTGTAAAATATGCAAACACATGCTGTAAAGGGTAAAATATGCAAAAATATGCACTAACAAATCGATGCCAAAATTCTTAAAAAGTTCTGAAACTTATAAATATCTTATTTGTGCCCTACATAACGGGTGTTTTTTTTAGAGGTATAGAACTTCGAATTGAAATAAAACACAAGAAAATCGTTTTAATGTCCATCAATTTGGCTTTATTGGAAGGATAATTTTATGCCATTAATGTTAAAATATGACTTCGGGCATGTGGCCGCCGCGGCTGGCTCGAATAAAGCCAATTCTACAGGTCCAATTTTCAACCACTTTTTCGAGCATATGGGGCCGTATGTTGGCAATAACGCCACGAATATTGGCTTCCAAGTCCCCTAACGTTTCTGGTTTGTTGGCGTAGACGAGCGACTTCACATATCCCCAAAGAAAATAATCCAATGGTGTCAAATCGCACGATCTTGGTGGCCAATTGACAGGTCCATTCCGCGAAATTATGCGCTCATCGAATGTTTCCTTCAATAAATCGATTGTGACGTGCGCTGTGTGGCATGTAGCGCCGTCTTGTTGGAACCACAACTCATCCACATTCATGCCATCCAATTCGGGAACAAAATAGTCGGTTATCATGGCTCCAATTGCTGTGCACGGTGGCGAATCGATTCATTCGGGTCCTCTTCAACACTTTGCTCTACAGCGGCAATTGTTTCTTCGGTGCGCACTGTTCGACGTCTCTGCCGATGCGTATTATCACATAGAGTAAACGTAGTGCGAAAACGATCCATGGTTAACCGAATTAATTGCTCTGATGGACGATTATGTCGACCATAAAATGGACGGAGCTTGCGGTAAACTTCGCAAACTGAACCATTATTTTCGAAATAAATTTGCACGATTTGCAAGCGTTGTTCTTTTGTCAACCTGTTCATGATGAAATGGCAAACCAAACTAAATATTAATCACTTGACAGCTGACAAAATGGCCGCCAGTTAAAAAAGTGATGCCAACTTAAAGTTCTATACCTCAATAAGAAACACCCATTACATCGCACAGAAAAAACATGCAATTGCATATTTGCGGTTTCCCTGATCATTAGTAAAAAAAATTAAACGCATACTCATACCCAAATCTTAGTATTTATTTGTTGAGGCAGGTTAGCATATGTTTGATTTGTGTGAGCGTATGCTTGTGCGCATGGGTTATGACCAGGTAGAAAAGGAATTTGTCAAAATACTGAATTAAAAAAAAAAAATACTGTTGACAACCAACTTGAGTAGAAAATATATGTAGAAATCACACAGTTTTCAATATACATTTTTTTTTGATGATTTCATCCCCTGGATTAGTTTAATAGCACCGTATATTAAGCTTTTATGGCTTATAATGTTGAGTTACTTCAGAGAATAGGCAGTAATATTGAAGATTTTTCTATAATTTTACTTTATGCTGATAAATTTTAAGAATTGACTAGTTGTTGCCACTTATATGAATTTTATACATGTCACACTACCAATTATATATAGATCTGTGAGCTCGGTTGGTTTTTTTAATTCCATATCAAAGATCCTGCAGAGTTGTTTGAACAGTGAAATTGTTCTTGCTGGTGATTTCAATGTTCACAACTAATCTTGGCTTCGCCATTCCAGTTACACAACTCCAGAAGGCCATTATGTTGGTGTGTTGAAGGGCACCAGAACAATAATCTCGACCTTTTTCTCACTTCACACCCTAGCAAGTATGAAGTGAGAGTTAGTGCACCTCTAGGTAATTCGGATCATTGCACCATATCTGCCTCAGAAGTTCGTAAATATATACGAAGTATATACGAAGCGGCTCGTTGGGTAGAGCTCAACAACTTTTTTCGGCATTTTAACTGGAAACTATATTGTCTTGACAATAATATCAATGCCATGACAGAAATGGTCGTAAACACCATTTTGCTGGAAATGAAAAATTTCATTCCATCAAAGCGAACTCCGGCTATGCCCAGATTTAATCAGGCTTGCAAATATACAGTCAGATCAAACATTCAGTTTCTGCCGTAGTAACAAAAACGCAAAAGGGCCAACATTTTTGAGAAAAGTTCGTCATATTGAAGATTAAATAACTTTATGTCATTGGAAAGGCTTCAGTCTCCTCTTAACGAATACTGATTAAAAAGGACAAACATTCAAAGTTTACTTTATCTTTCAATATTCTGAAAAATGTTTTCTTACAGAATGTAGCCAATTGACATGTCTTTATTGTGTAAAATTTTGAAGATGGCATGAAAACAAATTCAAAACTTACAGTAGTTTCGATTTGTATTTTTTACACAATGGAGATAGATTAGTTTGCTATAAGCTGCAAAAAAAAAAACAATATTAAATAAATACCACTTTTCAATATAATTTGTTTTTCATTTGTGATGTCCTTGTCTTGGATTTGCAAAACTTGAGCTTGAACCTTTTAAATGATATTTAAATTACTAAAATCTGATGACGCGCTACAGAGTTAAGCTATTTTCAAAATTACTTTTTACAAAAAAAAAAAAAACCTAATGTATTCAAATAGTTGTTTTTGTGATTGTTGCTTGTAAAGGATCCGCCAGATAACTTTTTTTTTGGAAAATGCTATAAAAAAAACTACTGAATATTTTCGCAAATTTCTTTTTTTATTTGAAAGTACAATCCTTCCGGTTAATAATGAAAAATAATTTCATTCAAATGGCTGCCTCGGCTGGCCATGCAGTAGCCTACACGATCGGTCCAATTTTTAAGCACATTATCGATTGTGTGCAGCTGTATTTCACCAATGGCTTCACGAATATTGTCCTTTAAAGCGTCAATTGTCTCTGGCTTGTCGGCGTAACACTTATCTTTGACGGCACCCCACAAATAATAGTCCAACGGTGTCAAATCGCAGCTCCAAGGTGGCTAAACGACATCAGCTCTGCGGCTGATAATGCGATCTTCAAAAACGGGGCGCAAAACATCGAGTGTAGCTTCGGCTGTTTGGTACGTAGCGCAGTCCTGTTGAAACCAAATGTTGCCAATATCCTCCTCTTCAATTTTTATGAACAAAAATTCATTCAACACGGCCCGATAACGATCGCCATTGACTGTAACGGCCACTCCTTGCTCATTTTCGAAGAAAAATGGCCCAATTTATTTTTCTACACCTTCATACAATTAGAAATCCTTTGGATAACAATAAAAGTATTTATAAGGCAAAATGAAAAATAAAATCTAAATTAAACCTTTAAGAAATTTATTATTTGACATATTGTCATAATTTTATTTTAATTTTATTTTTTTATAATTTCATTTAAAATAAAATTATGACAATATGTCAAATAATAAATTTCTTAAAGGTTTAATTTAGATTTTATTTTTCATTTTGCCTTATAAATACTTTTATTGTTATCCAAATGATTTCTAATTGTATGAAGGTATAGAAAAATAAAATAGATTCATATCGAATAAGAAATAATTTGCTGGGTTTTATATAAGTTTCAAAGCCTACTATGCTTATTTTTTGAAAATCATTTATATATTTGTAAATTCTCAAATGGTTTTTAAAAGTTTGCACATAAGATAAAGGGTTTGTAACTGTTCAAAATTGTGTTTAAAATCTACTGATGAGTTGGTAAAGCACCAACGAAATGCTGCATATAGACAATTGCTTAAACTCCAGCAAATAAATTTCATGTACAATTTTCATAGAAATTATTGAGTTATCATAAATAAATAACTATAACTTTTGAGTTTACTTTCATCCCATCTTGAAAATTGTATACAATAAAGACATGTCAGTTGGCTACATTCTCTAAAAAAATAAAGAAACTTAAATTTCAATTTTTCAGAATATTAAAGAATAAAGAATACTTTGGAGTTTTGGACGCACTTCTAGCAAAAAGCTCTGTCCTTTTTAATCAATCCTCGTTAAGAAGAGACTGAAACCTTTCGAATGATATTAATTTTATTTATATCCGCGAACGCGTTCTGAAGTTATTCAATCTTCAATACGAGGAACATTTCTCAAAATTGGCCGAAATGCCGAAGTTTAGAGGCGTATAAAATAGAAACCATAAGAGGTATCGATATATTTTTTCGCCAACTTATGCGCACACAGGAGTAGATTATATATGTCGATTTTCATTGAAATCGGAGAGGTGATAAATCCAAACCCTTATTTTCATATCGAAAAATTTCGTTCTTAATCTATAAAAATTACTTAGTTTAATTTCTTTTGTTTTATTTTTTCTACCTTGAAACAATATTTTAAAATAAATTTTTTTTTCAGAAACGGCAACACTTTTGCACCCCATACCTCGAGAAATAAACATCATACGAGACAATTTTGCATACACATTTATACCTAGTAGAACTACAGTTATCCCAAATATAAAGGAATTTCGGCAAAAAAAAAAAATTGTTTGGGTTGTCCGCTTCAAAAATAATGCCCCATAAGAAAAACACTTTTATCTTCCAAGCAAAAAATTAAACTTGAGAAATAACTACTATTTTCCAAGCAAAATATTATTTTTTTAATGAAACTAGAACAAATAAGAATTATTGCAGGCAAAAGTGGATAGTAGCTACACAAAGGGCACATACCTTTATAGTCGATACGCCAGTGAATCGCACTGCGCATTACAGACATAATTCGGTCTTTAGACGAACAGTTCGTATATGGAATAAGCTTCCAGCAGAGGTCTTTCTTGTCAATTTCAATTTTGGAAAGTTTAAATCGAATGTCCATTAATACTAATACCACTATCCTCCTTCCCATAACCAATTTTCCTAATTCAGGCACAATGCATTGGATGAGTAGGGGCCATCCCCTGTGGTCTTATAAAAAAAACTAAGATATCGTGAAACTTGCGCCACAACAAAGATTTTATAACAAAAAAAATTCGTCATCCCACGTCAAATTTGGTTTGTAAACAGACCGGTTTCGGCTATGTGCCATCTTCAGTGTTCTATTGAATACTAAATAGAACACTGAAGATGGCACATAGCCGAAACCGGCCTGTTTACAAACCAAATTTGACGTGGGATGACGGAAAATCGTTCCAAATTCAAAAAAACCCCGTCGGAAGAAAAACACAACACTAAAAAAAATTCCCTTATTTATCACCGGCACTTACTCCCGGTTCACACACTTTAACTTTTGCTGCGCAGCCTTTAATTCAGCCGCGAGAAAGACAGAGAAAACCTGTGTTGCTTTCTCTGTCTTTTTCGCGGCTGAATTAAAAGCTGCGCCACAAAAGTTAAAGTGTGTGAACCGGGAGTTAGGAGAATACGTTCCAAACAAAATAAAGCCATATGTCATTAAAATCGATCCGCAAAATATGATTTTATTCACAATTAAGTGAGGGAACTTAATTGACAAACAATTTGTGATTTTCACACAAACACGCACAAATTGGAATTTTTCTGTTGTATAAAAATCTTGACTTATATCAGTTGAGTTTCCTTATTTAAGGGCGTATAACATTAAAAGTTGTGGATCGATTTTAATAAAATCTTTTGTTTTAAACATATTTACCTATGTATGTGCTTTAAAAGAAAAGTCAGCACCCTAAATTACATAAGAAACAGCTTTCAGTTGCTCCAGTCCAAAAGTTGACATGAATTTGTAAACTTTTGCTATTTTAACTAGTTACTTTTCTGGCAGCAGCCACAAGATAAAGTGATCTTCATTTTGGCCTTTTGAATTTTAAACAAATTAAACAAATGTATATTAAGATATTTTTAAGCTTAAATATTTTATTTAATTATAAAACTCAATGTAATATGTAACAGCTGCAGCTGTCTGCATTAATTAACTTAAGTATTTTGTATAATTGCCACTATTTGATCAAGTTCAAGAGCTAATTAATTGATAATACACAAAATACAAATATGCAATTAATTTTTATGTACAAATATAAAGTTTATTGTCTGTCTATTCAAACACGCCAACCTAAAAATTAACTTATTAAAAATATAATACCTATAAAATACTTGTATTTAATATTACGTATGAAAAAAAAAAACACAAAAATATTTTTAAATCAAAAACTAAAAAAACAAACAACATAAAGGTTCATCAAACTGGTTTCCAACATTAAACTCGTAAAAGACAAGAAATCCACATGTACAACAAAAAGACTTAAACAGACAAACAACATTTTTGAAAGAAAAAAAAAACAGCAAAACACAAAGTTTTGTTTTTACCATTAATGACTTAAGACAAATCCACTAGTATTGGCAACATTTATTTGCATATTTGATTTGGTACAAAAGTATCTGAATATTTGTTTAACTTTTTTATAACGAAAAAAGAAACTAGTAACACCAATTTGTTGTTTATTTTTGCTGTTTTTTTTTGCGTGTGCCTTAATTTGGTATTTTATTTGAATGGGGAAAAATTATGTGCTCATGATTAAGGAATGTTATAATAGTTTATATATATTTCTTTTTCATTATTATTACAATTAAACATTTTATGAATATTAATTTTATTTTTAGGCGAATTATTAATTTATAATTGCCACGAAATTTTTCTCATTTAACTAGTTCTTTTTAAAAATTGATTATTTTTACATTTCATTTAATTATTGCCGTATTTATGCGTCAATGCAATTATTCACTTTTTAATAGATTTATTTTTAACCATTTAATTTAATAATTTTTGTGGTTAAAAACAAATTTCTTGAAATATTTCTATTTTTTTAATGTTTTACTAGGTATGCACTGATCGATCCATACATGTTTTTTTTTCAAACAAAAATTCAACTAAAGTTTTATTTTCACTTTGTATATACATAGATACAAAAACAACAACACTTAGACAACAATATCTTTTTTTTTTGTTTAATATCGTCTGCAGTTTTAAATTGTTTTCTTTCCGTTGACGTGTCAGTTTAGTTAAAAACGCGAACTCAGACTGCCGGCTCTTTAGTTTAAGCCTTGTTTAACAGGCCACAATACACAATTTAATTGAGATACAATGAATATCGTCAATAGCATACTCATTTTACAAGCTAGTCGCAAATCTACAACTACAATAAACTACATGTATATTGTTGTTGTTACAATTAGTGGTGGAATATGTCAAACCTGTGGCTAATGCAAACAAAACAAAAACGTGGTTGTAAATTGAAGTCTTTAATATAAATAGCAGAAATGTACACTCAAGTGGAAGAGATTTTACCTGCAAATAATATGTTTATACACACAGCGTTGCCAGTTTCTGTATAATTATACGAGTATATAAGGTTTTCGACTGGAGCTGGGAAAAGTTATTTATTATAACCTCTACTCTTAATAAAATAATTTGAATTTACATTAATTCAAATAATGAACTAAAAAGCCGATATAATAAAATTTCAGACTTATACCTCCTTTTTAGTTCAAAAATAAAATTACGTAAAAATAATTATTAAGTGCGTTAAGTTATATGCATGTTTACTTCTCGGTTGGCTGTCTGGAACTAAATGCAGACAAATAACTGAGACAGTTTAAGCATGTATAAACCAAAAACAAACAAACAGCTTTGATTATAGGTATTGATACAAATGCCCATCAAAGCGAAAAAAAAAATAAGAGCTTTTGTGAGTGGTGGATTAAATCAGATAGAGGGGATTTCAGCTAACTAAAATTGAATTGAAAATAATATGAATGTACGAATTTACATGAAAAATTCTTGTATGCTATTTCGTGACAATATTAGTTAAATAGCTGATGTTTCCTTGTAAAAAGTATCCACCTTCATAAGTGGTAAAAACGAGCAATGTGTCACCTTCCGTGGGAAAGGGATACTGTAGAGAGAACAGGTGGTGAAGTGGGAGAGAGATAGAAACCTTAATTCATTTACAACCCTGCTATTGCGCGTTTTGTTTGTAGAGCAGTGTTGCAAGCCCCTCTGGTGTCAAGTCGAGGCATTGTGTTGCTTAAGCTGTGTAGTCATTTTATTAGTTCCTTTACTTCGCCGACGGTTTTGCTACAATGCCGACGAAGGAGGGTGCTGTGAAGTGCATTAGGTTACGTTAGTATTACTCGCTGCCGGTACTGCCAAAGTGATCAGTGCTATGCCTTAATCACTTTAACAGCCCAACAACAACCAACACAATAACACACCAATGCACATGAGAAAAATGCACGATGTTGTTGGCTTGCCTGAAACTAGTCTCGAACTCAAGACCTCAGGGTTTGTAGTCAAACGCGGTAACTACTCAGCCAACAGCACCCTCAGACTTATACCCGACTAGAAAATTTCCAAATACTCATATATTGGATCCGGAACTTGTAGGGATAGCTCATCTGCAAATTAGGGACTTAACATAAGTTCTTCCCTAGTGGGAAACTATTGGGAACTTGTTGGGAAAATGTAAGACAGATTTTTAATCGTATATTTTGCTCATCTTCAACAGAGATGATTGTTACATACTTTTGTGCCGTGGATAGATTCAGCGATTTTAATTCAATATTAGAGTTTGATATTTTCCCGATTTGAGCAAATTTTTGCAAGATTTTCATATTTCCCCACAGGTAACCAATCGGATCCCAAATACGTTAGATCCCAAATGTGTTTGCATGAAAATTTCTAGTCGGGTACCTCTTCAGCTCAAAATAGTTATTTATTATAATTCGAATCTGTGCACGTTTTTTTTAAATTCTTTATAGTTCTTGAGATATACGTAGATGTCAAAAAGAAAGGTTTGTCCTATTCAGGTACATAGATAAGAAACCGAAGCTCGAGAACAATATTATCTTGAAAACGTGACAACGTTGTTTTTGCATCAGCCCAATAGTTTCAGAGATACTGTGGAACTTAAGCAACACAAAAAATTAAAAACAAAATTTTTTTAATTTGAGTATTTGGAATTTGTTTACTTTTGAATCCAAAGTTCGTAACGTTAAGTTCAGAAATAGTCTGACATGATCAATATTCCATGGAACAAGCGAATAAAATCAACATCAAGCTAGTTTCCAGCGTCAGCGCTCATGTGTATTCCATTTCCACTATTTGTTAAGTATATGATTAAAATAAGAAAGCATTTGTCTGTTTTTTGTACTTTTTGTATAATTTTTGCCCAACTATTGAATAATTTTTGTTTCAATGGTGGCAACACTGCTGTATCATTTGACAGAAATAATATTTTCTGAGAGAGGTAGAGAGTAACAGAGATGAATAGAGAGAGAGAGAGAGAGAGAGTGAGAGATAGAGAAGAAAATCCGTTGTAGATGTGAGACCACCTTGTGTAAAGACGTCTTAATCTTGACGATATTAAGATGGAAAAAGTAACCTCGGGACAATTATCAGCTATC
This sequence comes from Panzeria rudis, assembly GCA_956483635.1. Classification (NCBI taxonomy): domain Eukaryota; kingdom Metazoa; phylum Arthropoda; class Insecta; order Diptera; family Tachinidae; genus Panzeria; species Panzeria rudis. Next base: position 125,041,346 of record OY101450.1, on the reverse strand, counting down.
TGCCATTGCATAGTGTCCACACCTGATGAATTAATATCATGAGGAATATCAAATTGATATCATGATGAAAATTCATCACGTATATACTCAATTTATTAATGTTATATCAGCGTTATGATATAATCATCAGAGCTTAAGCGGTTGTTGTTTTTACTTTATCGTTTATTATTTTTATTATTAGAATTGAAGGGCTTAGTGCAATAACTCGGTAAGCCACATGATATCAAAAATTGGCTTTATATGCTCATTTCCTTGCTAGGTACCATAGCTTTCCATCCTATAGAAAGTTTTGTATTAATTCTAGTATTTTACCACTAATTACGCTGCGTATTTAAAGTAGAAAATTCCAAAAACCATACAATTCAAAATTCTGTTAAAACTTAAAAGTCGATTTATTCCATATTTTGTTTTTGTGGCATATCGAGTTATTGCACTAAGCCTCTCAATTAATGAAATTATAAGAAAGAAATATTTTGTAATGAAAACCCATAATTTTTATGATATTTATTAAATAAATCGTATAAAAAAAATATAATTTTTTTTGGCGGTTATTGTTGTCCATATAAAGGTCTGAATGTGCGATCTTAGCAATACAATGAAGAAGAAAATATGATTCATCATGACATAAATTCATCAACGTCTACCCCTATGTATTGATGTAAATGAAAAATTTACCATTTCTCTACCGGTGTTATGATGAAAATTCATCTGGTGTGGACACTATGTTAAGCGAGAGTATATATATTTCAGTGTTGCCACTTAATATTTTCCTTTCCCTCTACCAAATTATTTAATGCTTTTCGACACTACAATTTATTGAAGTAATAAGAAAAGTGAAAGTATATATCTTTAAAATTTCTGTTTTTGTCATATTTTAGTTGTCCACTTCAAAATACAACTTCCTTTAACATTTTAGTGATTTTTGATTGCAAATAATGCTATGTGACAAAGTCGAAAAAATTGGAGACATTTTTTGAAAGGCCTATGTAGGTTTTGGCATACTTGATACAGATAATTTTATAAATTTTAACTGACTTAAAAAAAGAAGAAAGGTTATTAATTCGTCATGTACTTTTTATTTTTGTAATGTATGTTCCCTTAAACCTCTGCCAATGATCAACCGATTTCCCATTTTTTCCTTATTGAAAAATATGTACTTCCTGATTCGTCCCGTTGAAAAGTTAGCAGGGTTACGCCCATACAAAGTAAATACATATTCCTTTTTAACTACTCATACTCAACCGTTTCTTATGAAAATTTGCACATATATTAAGCTTCTGTTTGAATACTACATCATGATTAAAAAGTGGGCAGTGCCACGCCCATGCATATTAAATATTCTTTTTCGAAAACTTTTGCTTAACCGATTCTTTAGAAATATCGCACACACAATAAAATCTCGTAAAAGTACAACATTATGATAAGAAATGTGGGCAGTGCCACTCCTATTGTAGTCGGGGTTTTTGCAAAAACTATTAGAATTTTTTGGGACTTCACGGATTTTTTAGTCTCTGCACCGATTTTTAATTTTTAAACGGCGTCGATTAGAGAACGATTTAAGCTTTTCGCATATGTTTAAAATAATTTGACTAATATTTCATGGAAATATTGTCAAAAGAAAATTGTTATTTTTTTCCGTTTATTCAAGTTTGGTGTATTTTTTTGCAAGTCTGGTTGTAACCCTACCAAATTTTATATTTTACAGGTGTATCTTATACCAATTGAAATAAGTCCAAAATTATAAACATCAGTTGGGAATGGGCAAAGTTAAAATTTTTTAAACAAATAGATAAGGGACGATATTTGTAAAATGAAGCTTGGAGAAATTTGTAGAATATGTAGAATATGCTGTAGAGTGCGCTAAAGCTAAACACATCGCATATGAAAAAGAAGTATTTGAACTTTTGCAAAACTGAATCGATTTTGAAGGTTTTAGAGCCATTATTACAACTTGACAATAGCTAAAAGCAGGCTTTTGTCGGAAGGATAAAAAGTTTATCATTATTACAAAATTACTTTAACCTACCAGGTAGAATGCACCTGACTTTAACTTATCGCTCACTTTCATTTAAAGTAAAGTTTTAATAAAGGTAAACCTTTTATTCGTCCGACAAAATCCCGCCCTTAGCTATTGCCTAGTTTTAATAATGGCCCTTAATATTTCTTAGCTTTAGCAAGAATAAAGTCTATTTGCAGATAGCTAAGCATTGTCTATATGGATTTCATTGGCGCTTTACCAAATCGCCAGTAGACTTCTACCACAACTTTGAAAAGTTACAAACCTCTTATCCTATGCACAGACTTTCAAAAACGATTTGAAAATTTACATGTGATAATATTTTCGAAAATCACAAAAGAATAAGAAAAGCGTAGTAGGCTTAGAAACTTATACAAAACCCAGCAAATAATTTGTATTCGATATGAATCTATTTTTTGTATAAGTTCCTAAGCCTACTACGCTTTTCTTATTTTTTTTGTGATTTTCGAAATTATTATCATTTGTAAATTCTCAAATAGTTTTTGAAAGTCTGTTCATAGGATAAGAGGTTTGTAACTTTTCAAAGTTGTGGCTGAAGTGTGCTGACGATTTGGTAAAGCGCCAATGAAATGCATATAGACAATGCTTAGCTATCTGCAAATAGACTTCATTTGGCAAGAATAGCTAATATACTAAAATAATTATATTCTGAAAAAGCAAAATAATTACACAGGCCTGCGATATAATATTTTTGTACGTTTTTGACCCAAACTGTAATTATTTGTTGTTATTGTCAAAAAAGTAACGGGAAACGATATTGATATGATTCATAGCACATCACAATTACTAGATATCAGTACATTTGTGTTTTTCGATGCATATTTCTCCTTTAAGCGCCATTTGAAGTCAAAGGCTGGTTCGATAAAAGCAAATAATATGTTTTTTTGAAAAGCTACTAAATTACTCGTCGAATGGTGGCTAATTGGCTTTGATAGGATAAAAATGCCTGAGTTATTGTGGAACGAAGTTAAAATTTTAATAATCTTTAACGTTTTTCACCAATTGTTGTACTTTTGGAAGCAGTTTTTACTATAAATAATTAAAAATTGTTTATACTTTTATTCAATAGTTGATTCGATTTTTTTAAGTTATAATGGACCGAAATCGGATGAAAACTAAAAATTCTACAATGAAAAAGCAAAAAACTAGCATTTAGTAGCCATTTCAAACAGGATATCACTTGCTTTTATCAAACCTGTTTTTGACTCTGGATGGAACTATACATCAACAAATACAAATGTATAGTTATCTATTAAATGTGACTTGGTACATCTACATGTTTTATATATAATTATGTAAACAACTTTTTCATCACAGACCTGTGATATAGCTAAATATTCAAGATATAATGTTGCACTTAAATATCTCTTAAATTATAATACTCGTAAGCTAATAAAGGGTACAAAAGTTTTCAAAATCTGTTGAGATTTGCGAAAGTTACAAGACTTTTGAAGTTTTCCACATGCGATGATTTTAAGTTTTGCAAACTGTAGCGCCAGCAAGCAAAATTGTATAAGTATAGCTCCTTATCCATCCTTATCATGTACTATTTTACATTGAAATTTTGCTTAAAAAACTGCAACTTTACCAATTCCCAACCGATTTTAATATTTCTAGACAGATTTTAATGGCTTTAAGTTACACTTTTTAAAAAAATAAAAATAGCGACGTTTCAACCAAAGCACAAAGTTTGGCCTCGCTAGACTTCGTGATTTGAGCTGTTTTTAGAGCGAATTTCTCCCAGTAACTGTTGCGTTCTGTTTCAGTGTTGTCAGAATCACTTATCATTTCTTTCGTAGTTGAAATGATTTAAAAAGTTTCATACATTTATTTAAGATACTGTCTTAATTAATAAATCAAAATTTAATTAATATAACATTAAGCTAAAAATTTTAAAAGTCCACAGAAGAAAACTGAATATTACTTCAAAACGGCTGGACCGATTTACTTTTTAGATCAAGTCACCTTTCCAACAAAAATTTAATTAAATTAAACTAAAATTGATCCAGTCGTTTGGTAGGTATGGTGCCATAGACACTCAGTTTCAAGAGAATACGGCGAGAAAAGAGGTGATAACTTCTAGACGCGTGGACCGATTTTTTCTAACATAGCTAAGAATACTCTAGATGGTGACTTGCATCAGGGTTGTCAGATTTTTTTCCGATCTATTGATTTCAAAAATCGCCAAAAGTCGCCAAAATCAATTTTTTTTAGTTTTTCTTAATATATATTTGATAATAAATTTGTTTTTATACAATACTTTTTTTAATATAAGTTTTTATAAAATCATCGTGTAAAAATTTAGCAGGAAATCGCTAAAAGTAGAAATAAAATCGCCAAAAATTATTTCTTGTGAATATATCTCATCCGAATTCAAAACACTTTAAGACTATAATTGAGGGAGTGAAAAGCAAAATATAGAGCTATATGCAAGAAGGAATCAATACTTAATAACAATATCTATCACTTTAAAAAAATTCAGACCTCTACGACGACCTCAAAAGACGGTATGTATTAGAAACCAAAAATATTATGTATGAAATGCATGGAATCAAAAAACATTGAAGCTTAGCTACTCACAATTTTATTTTGTTACCGCTTTGCTTTTAAACCCCTCAATTAATATAAGAAAAATCATCAAAATCGTATTGTTTTACTTTCTTGTAGACGAGTTTTGGTGGGATTTATTTTTGAAAATACTCTTGCAAATATAAAAATTTTGAAGTTCTATTTTGTAAAAAAGTAGCCATAAAAATCGCCAACAAATTTATTTATCGCCAGAAAAATCACCATGTCGCCAAATCGAAAATTTAGACGCCACGCAAGTTTAAAAATCGCCACGTTTGGCGAGAAATCGCCATATCTGACAGCCCTGGTCACCATTAAAAAAAGCTAAAGCAGAATCGGTCTAGAGTCTAGACCGTCTAGATTTCTAGACTCTAGCCGTTTTGGCTCTACGATGGCGCACACAGAAACACAGAGTGACAGCTACACCAATACACAGACATACACCAAAAGATTGTAAGACTTCTCGTTTTTTGGTCGGGGGCTAAAAATAGATATATATCGAATTTAATTTTTTTGTATACTAACATATGTATGAGTATCTGACATGCAAAACTAGCTCGTTAGAAAAATTAACAAATCGAAATGGCAATTGATTCTGGCCTTTTTTGTACTTTATGAGAAGTTTAAATTTTTGCACTGTTGAGTTTTTAATCAAGAATATCATAACATCTCAGAACTAAAAGAATTCTACTACTTTGGTTCATTAAATAAGGCTCAACATATTTCTTACATTTATCCACAATTCGGTTGACGTGTAACGAGCGAGTTTTGCATCTCAGCTTTTCATATATAAAAAATATATCTATATATAGTATATGCATGAGAAAATAACTTTTTATCATACCAAACAATTTTACGAATATTGGCAACACTGATGTTAATTAACATGAAAATTGTGCCTACACAATTATTGCTCTCACACCTGTTGTCTTTGCATTTCTTATGCTTGTCCAAACTTAGAATTCTCCATCGTGTAAAATTTTTGCTTATTCTGTCATTTTATCTTTCTTCTTTTTTCATATCTTTGTGTACCCTCTTCTCTTATCTCAACTTCTTTCGTAACGCTGCTGTATGCTGCTAACAGTTCGTAGATACTATTTCAGTTTCATTTAACCGTAGAACACATAACCAAGAAATACCACACAACCATATAACCAGGGTACCCGTGTACCCCATTATAATTTTTAATAATTTTCAGCTTCACAGAAAAAATATTTCATTTTTAAATAGCGTTAATGTGTATTTAAAAATCGTTAGTAAAAATGATCAAATCTTTGAACAGCCTCGTATTCGCAAATTTTTTCATATAAAAACTATTGGGCACACGGGTGTACCCCGGTTATGTGTTTGCCTGGTTGTCATCTTTGGATGCTTATAGTTATGAAGCTGCTGAACCCAATTTCATAAATTTGTAATAATTTTGAGCTTCACGGAAAAAAGATTTTTATTTTTAGATACCGTTCATGTATATTTAGAAATTCTTAGTAAAAATTTTATGATACGTCTTTGAACGGCTTATTTTTTTATAGAAAAACTATTGGGTGCACGGGTATCCCGGTTTTGCTTTTGCGTAGGCGTCATCTTTGGAAGCTTGTAGCTATGGAGCCACTGAACCGAATTTCTATTAGTATTGGTTTGCAGCTACAAACGTTTAAAGTTGCTAGTGGACACCCGGGTACCCGGTTATACATTCTAGGGTTAAGTGTATTTTGTAGATGCCATTATGGTTGTGTAATTTGATAACTAAATTTAAAATAAAACAGTTTGAAAAACACTGTATTGTTAGTTGGTTGAGTTCTCTGCTATTAAAAGTATTAACATGCAAGTGACTCACCGAATAATTTTAGATTGTGGATAGTATTTATGAGAATGAATTATATTTGATGGAAAAAAGTAGAAAAATTATCTGAAAGGCTAAGGAAATTTTATTTACTACAAACTAAATTATAATTGTGATGTGGGTGCACATGTCAACGTTTCCAGAGAAACATTTCGATTCAAAAATGCGCAAAATTTTTAAATATATATTTTAATCATAACTTAATTGTATATATTTTACTGCTAATATTTCCGACCTGTCCCACGATGTCGAATGAGCGATAATGCTGGAATTGGGTGCGTAAATCAATAGACTGCCGCTAACAATTTATTTTATATTCATATATTTAATATGCGCATATGTATAGAAGACCGATAGCACTACACAACAAAATAAAATTTTTTGCTAAATGGCACCAAAAAATATATATGTATGTACTTGTATCGGCGTTTTGAAGGTTTACATTTGGGAATCATTTTATTTGGAGTTAACTTTCCTCCTTTTTTCACATTGTTATGGTGGTGAATCGGCATAGAAAATCGAGTAGTCCTTATGTATAACGTATAAAATGTGTTTAGAAGAACTTTTGTTTGAAATACTACAAGGACCATTTCTATAAAGTATTTGTACCCTCCAACTTAACGCAATATGTGTCTCTTGCATTTTTAAAAAGGGGCAAAAACTCGCGTTCAACGGCAATATATTTGTCATAATACTTTACTATAACTTTCTAAAAATACCAAAGCTCTAAAATTAACTGGAATGACAAAAAAACACTTTAAACTTAAAATGTGTTTAAGGGAGGGGGATGGGGGGGGGGGGGGGGCGGCTAGCTTTTCTCCTAAAATTAGTCCTGTGCTTAAACTTTCAAAACGCCGATGCAGGTATATTTTTTGTTAGTGCCCTCTACCAGAATCAGTCGTAAGAACCTTCCCAGCAAAAACTACTGTTTCGCCATAAGCAGGTTTGTAAAGGAGAGATTTCTTCGTGTAGCTTACAAACATGCTTACATATTACATGATATTTATTCACGATGTCCCACTTAGGAGCATTTATTATTTTACGCTTATTTCAGCGCCTTCAGTGTGAAATAAAATCATACTATTGTTTTGTTGTTTTAAGACCGTGGCTCGTCGTTATTCATCGTAAAATTTATATTTTTATAATCTCTGCCTTACAATAGCGCATTCTTGTATGCACCATTGTAAGTGGATGTGTTTTTTAAGAGGACGAAAAAGAAAAATGTATGAAGCTTATGCATTTTCTGCCATACATTATTGAATATAATCAGGCAATACATTGTTCACTACTACGAAGCACATTTCTTTAACAGGACAATTATGTACTGCTTCCAAAATCTCGAATATTTTTTGCTGGGTTGTTATTAAAAAGAAATATTTTGTTGTTGTCCAGTGTAAATATTATAAATCAGTGCCCTTGTTCTGTAACTAATGTGAGAAATTTTCGATGAGACTAAATTGTTATCATCCTGTAGAACACAGGGTGATAACAAATTTTTTTTATTATTATTTCGTTCTGAATAGATCCGATAGCTTTAAGCATATGGATGATTATCATTTCATATGCTATTTTCGTGTCTGTTAAGAGTATAGTAAAATATTGTATAAAAAAATAATAACGAAAATACTGTTTATTATCTCTTCATACAAAATGGCGTGCTCGTAATGCATGCTGTTCATTTTCCAGATTAAGACGAGGTCACACCGCGCAATTTTTGTTGCGCAACTCTTAATTCAGCTGGGAGAAAGACAGAGAAAAACTGTGTTACTTTCTCTGTCTTTCTCGCGGCTGAATTAAAAGTTGAGTAGCAAAAATTTCCCTGTGTGAACCCCGTCTAAGAAACTATGAATTTTTTTAAAAACGAGATTAAATTTATAACGGCTTTAGAATATTTGCCGTTGCTTCTCCGATTTCACAAATCAAATCTTGTGTATTGAGCGTTACGCTTTTTTTAAGTAAGCTTCCGTTACTCAGTTTAATTACTAAAATTACAGCACACAATAAAATAACAGCGCAGGTTTGTAATTCTAAATATTTAAAAGTTTTGTGAACTTTGTTAAATATTAATGTATTGCAAAACTTTCATCAATCAGTCATGGTTTGTATCCAAAAAATGTAATCAGTGTTATCCACATTTTTTTTAATATAATTGAAATTTTTACAGAATAACTAAGGAAATTTTGTTAAAATACATCAAAGATTATACATCTGAATTGTTTTAAATTCAAAATATAGTGTGTGTTCTGAAAAAAATATTGAATTCGTATAAAAATGTATTGAGCGTTACGCAAACATTTTTTTTACGTAAATTTTTTTACGCAAGGCTCTGTAAATTTTAGGACAGCAGCTGAAATGTAGAAACGATATAAAGAACATTATTTGAGTGCTGTGTTTGCTTACAAATTTCGGAATTCCTTTAAGAAAATTTTGCTTCTACCGCACTGTGGGTTGTTATATTTCCGAGGAATGTATTAGGTAGGTCGTAATTTGCTACGAATAATTATTTGAAATTGACATAACTTTTAACATTGTTGGTTGATTTTATTAAAATTAGCCTTATTTGAAAGAAGAGTTGGCCTACTTTTTTCTTAGGTATAAATATTTATAAAGATTTATTTTAAAAGATACAAATTTTTTATTTTTCCATGTGAACCCAAGTCAAAATTGAAAAAGTGCTCATAACTTTTAGTTTCGTCCTGCGATTATTATAATTTTTTGTTTTTAGAGAATAGTTCTTTTGAACCCAATACCTATTTTTTGCGATGTATTTTTTCGCAATTATCATTCCCAGAACAATAGCCAAAGCAATTGTGACACTCAATAAAAAAAAATTTTTTAAAAATCGAAAAATATAATTTTAGAATGCATCCTGAATGCATTCTCATAATAAAATCTTCATCAACCAGTTTAAAAATTGTTTTTTTTTATTTAAACCAGGTAATTCCACTTTGTTGTGAATAAAATCATTATTTATTATCGATTTGTATAAAATAAAGCTGCTCTTATTTGCCATATATATGATTTTATGATCAATTATAAAAATGGTAAGTTTTTGCCATTATCGGGTTTTTATGAATTTAAAAAAAATAAGTTTTCAAATTTTCCAAAAAAAAAAAATATTCTTTATCATTACTACCATTTTTTTTTGGCGAAAACTATTTTACTAGTTTACTTATCGATTCTTATGAAACTCTGTAGAAATATTCCCTTCCTGTGACAGCGCAATATAGTGACGAAAAAATGGGCATGCCCATTCAAAATAAATTATTCTTTTTAACCTACTTCTACTTAACCGAATCTTATGAAACTTGGCACACACATTAAGCTCCGCTATAAATGCAATATTGCAGGCGCGGATCCAGCTCAGGTAGCTGTGAGGGGAACTTTTGAATGAAACGCACCTGAATATTGTAATTAAAGAAGTGGGCAGTGTCACGCCCGTTCAAAGTAAATAAATTTTTAAACTACTTCTAATTAACCCAATCTAATGAGACTGGGCATACACATTAATCTCCAGCATAAATGCAATTTTATGATTAGAAAAGTAGGCAACGCCACGCCAATTCAAATGAATTATTATTTTTCAGCTAGTTCTACTCAGTAGAATCTTATGAAATAGTATGACAAGAAAAGTGGGCAGTGCCACGCCCATTCAAAGGAGTCCTTCATTATTACCATTACTTTTTTCTTCCGTAATAAATTAATCTTATTTTCTTCAACAAGAACAATATGCAGTAGGCATATAACTTTTTTAAAATTTTAGCAAATAAGAAAAATTACGTTTATTTCAAAATCATTTAAAAATTTCAATTACTTTTTTTATCACAATTTTTTAAAAACATAGAATTTATATGCACTTTCCTTCTTCTTCATATAACTAGTTCATGGTATAACTGCTAACTGTCCTAATGTCCTGAAACACTTTGGAGTATTAGTTGCGTATGAGCCACAACATTTTTCACAAAACGCAATAGAAATATATAAAATATTTATAGCCTTTTCGTATAGGGGTGGGGATAATATCTTTCCGCTGCTGGATCCGAGCATAGCTGTTATATATAAGCGAAATTACTCAGAATCACTCTCTTGATAGATTCTTTCTATATATTACTTGAAAACCTTCTATTTAGATGTTTTAATTAGTCCCTGAAACATGCTTGAACATTTTTAGCGGAACGAGAATTTTTAAAAAAATTCTACTTTCTCGAAAATCGCAAAAAATCGCACAAAACGAAAACTGAACTGAAATCCCAATATTCCAATTCAAAAACTTGTGAAAGTCTTATGGTGGAAACTGGTGGGAAATTTTTTAAAAGCTTATGCACATTTAAAAAACCAGCGAATTTATAGGTTATGTGAAACACTAAGGATTTTGAGTATCACAAACGTTTTTTCGATTCTGCAGTCTTAAAAAATCCCAAATTTGAGAAAAATATTAAAAAAACGTATCCATAAAGTTTATATTTTGACTATGTTTGTAGGTAGGCGACCGACCATACGACCATAAACACCAAAAAATGTACAGGTCATTAAACGTCAGGATAAAAGTCTCATTTCATTGCATAATGTAACTTTGAGAACGTTTTATTTTGGTAAAATTTAATAAAAATTACTAAAAATAGCTCACCAGGTACTGTCTCTCCATTAAATGTTATTTGCACTGTATGTATGCCTGGTTCGTGGGGTGTAAAACTGGCAACAAAACGTTGACCACCCAAAGAACGCACCGACGATGTTACACGGCCACCATTAACCAATATCTCCAAATTCCCCGAACCTGCTTTGGAGCCATCAATTTCAAACTCAACCGGGCGACCAATGGCACCATTCGGTATATCTTGAACGCGTATAGCACGGGCACCATTAACACCACCCGTCGAATTACTTTCTATAGGGCGAAATCGCGAGAGAGAACTGTAGCCACCACCATTGGCGTTAGAAGAGCTTTCGGTAACAATTTGTTGGCTGGATTCTTTGACGGTGCGTGTAAAGCCGCCAGATTTATCGGTATACGAGTTGTTTGATTGTGACTTGACAGTGATGGCACTCGGTCTGAAATAAGTAATTTAGGAAATATATTATATGTTTTTATTACTTTTTTTTTAATGAGAAAAACCTACTTGTAGCGTTCGCCATCATCTACCGAATCTCGCGAACCTCTTCTATCACTGTGATATTTTTGTTCATTTAACGCAAATTTATTATATTGGGTATTACGATGTGTTTCATGGTCTATATCGGGTCGGGCATAACTTAAATCGGTATTCAATTGTGCTTCAGTCATATTTGCCAGTGACTCCAATGAATTGTGTGATAATATATGTTTAGTTTTATTAATAACATCCCAACTATCACGCCTGGCTGAAGCGGGCTTAATCGAAGATACTCTTACATTTGATGAATGATCGATTCGAGGCTCCGGTGAACTGTTACGCTTTAAACGTTCGGCTGTGCCATATAGAGAAGGACTGGCACGTATATTTGTGTCATTAACAAAATTCGAAGTTGACTTATAGGTTGAAGATTTTTCCACTGTACGCGACTCATAGCCATTCTATACACACACAGAGAGAAAGAGAGAGAGAGACAACTATAGCTATTAATTTGTTTTTATTTATCATTCTCTACTCACCTTATTTAAAGTTGTGCTAGGGCTCATGCGATGTGTTGCTGTTGTGATGTAGGCATTATTGGGCGAATATCGTTGTACGGGCGAGGCCGACATGTGTCTTGGGCTGGCGCTCAATGTACGTGCATTGCTTTCATAAGGTATCGAAGTTTTTATAGTCAATGGACTATGCGTACGTATTTCACTAGATCTTATCTGAGTTTTTCATAAACAAACAAATGAAATTTAAGCCAAAATATTAAAATATGTTAGTAACATTTGTTGTTTGCAATTTCAACATGCTCATTTAAATTAACACACACAAACATAAATAGATAAAATAGAAAACGAGAATTGTTAGCAAAAATCAAAATTAGTATTAACAAACAAATGTAAAAATGAAATATAAAAAAGAAATCATAATTACTAAGAACGCAAATCTAAAAAATAAATATAGTTTTAGTTACATCATGTGTGGGACTGGACATAATGGGACTCAATCTCGTACTGTAAGAGGCAGAGCCTCGTGTTGCACTACTAGTGCGTATTTGTTGATGTTGTTGCTGCTGTTGATGATGATGATGATGCTGATGGTGATGGTGGTGGTGTTGATGGTGACTGTTGTATGATTGTCTCTGCACCTGTTCATCGTATTCATCATCGCGATCTTCTCGTGATGGCGCCAATTTTAAATCACGTTCATTTTTCCGCGTACTATACAATTCATTCTCTTTGTCGTAGTAATAGTCATTCTTGGTCGAAGAAGCATTTGAATTTTTCGAATCACGTCTTTGCGTAGTGACGTTATACAAGTCTACTGAGTTTAAGTATTTCGTTGTCGGTGAGTCATTGTATTCACGTTCACGTAATGCTGGTGGTTGTGGTGCCGGTGGTAGCGGTGGTGATGTTGCTAATTTCTCCTAAAAAGTGTAGATGGATATGTTTTTGTTGCTGTTTTTTTTTCTCTGATTGTTCTGGTTGTTTTGTTGGTTATAAAATAAGCAATTTCGAATTCATACAAAGATTATTGTGCTGGTGATAAATGACATATGAATAATTTCTTGCTTTTTTTTTTTTGTTTTATATGAGTGTGTGGGGGTTTTGTGGTTTCTTTTGTTTGCTTATTAAAATATTATAAATGGGTTTCCGCATAAAGCTTTTATGTAAAGTTAGTAATTAAACATTTTATTATATATAAAAAAAGAATTAAAATAAAATTTTCTGGTTCAACAACACCGTTAAAACTTTTTTTATTTTGGCATAATTTTTAGCCGAGACAGAAAGTTCATTGCAAAAATCATTGCAAAATTAATAAAATTCAATAAAACCTTATTGCGGAAAAAGATCTAGTATGAATTAACAACGGACAGAGCTGCAAAAAAAAAACTAAAGTTCTAAAACTTTTAATTAAAAAAAAAATTATTTTGCACAAAAGAAAATATCTGTTATAACCGCGTTCTCCGTTCATATGCAATTCAAATATATTTGAGCTACTTTTTCCCTAAGACCGGGCTCTCGGAAAATGTACCTTAACAGACGTCGCGCATACGGGTATTTGTATTACTTACGCGGCTAAAGGTTAAATCATCAAAGTAAAACTGGACGTTAAAAAGGGACAATTTGAGTAAGAGGACTGTTTTGAGACAATTATCAAACCGCTTCCACGCTTCTCCTACCCATGCCAATCGTTTAACTTTAGTAGTAATTAGAATTCTCCGTATTTGTATAAAAGCATTAAGTTTATAAAGTAATATTTATTATAATCCGTTTATTTGCAAAATAAGCTTGATGGGTCCTAATAAAAGAGGTATTAGCACTACACAACAATTTTAAATTTTTACTAAAAATTATGGGGCTCTGTAAGCCGCCGATTCTTGTAGAGGAGACAAAAAAAAAATATAGGTTTGTCGGCGTTTTGCAAGATCGAATCGAAATTTTATATAATAGAGGTGTTAAATTTTTCCTCTTTCGGCCTGTTCATACAGCATATCGTTATATGAAACCATGTGGTCTTTACATCTGACGTATATATTACGAGGGCGGATCATTAAGTCCGTGACGTTTCGAACTTCCCTCTTAGTTATATGAAATGCAACACTGTTTCCATCAAGTACCACCTGTTAATAGACCACTGTCAAATTTTGAGAAAGTGTCGTTATTTACTTTGCGTTTAACAGCTATTCAAAACATACAACCTCGTGTATTTTTCTAAAAATGGAAAAAAGTGAATTTCGAGTGCACATTATTTTTTGCGAAAAAAAACCGCCAATCAAACCAAGCAAAAGCTCGATAAATGCTACGGGGACTCTGCACCATCGATTTCAATGGTAAAAAAGTGGTTTACTGACTTTCGTTATGGTCGCACAAGTACAAATGACACTGAACGTTCTGGACGGCCAATTGAGGTCAGTACAGCCGAAAATGTCGAGAAAATCCACGATATGGGGTTGGCCGATCAAAGAGTAAAAGTGCGTGAGATTGTTAATGCAATAGGCATTTCATATGGCAGTGTGGTTTCGATTTTAAGTGATCAGCTGGGTTTAAGAAAGTTGTCTGCAAGATGGGTGCTGCGTTTGCTTTCAATTGACCATAAACGTAAACGTAAAACGTGTGCAGTCTCAATGGCAAAAATCTATGAATGGTGCTACGAATTGGTACCTCATCTGTCATATTCTCCGGATTTAACCCCTAGTGACTACTTCCTATTTTCAAACCTAAAGAAATGGCTCGCTGGAAAGAGATTTGGATGCAACGATGAAATAATTGACTAAACAAATGCCTATTTTAAGGCACTCGAAAAATCCTATTTTTTGGAAGTTATACAAAAACTGGAGAAACGTTGGACTAATTGTATTAAATTAAAAGGAGATTATGTGGAAAAATAAAATTTTTGTTTTGTAAAAAAACTGTGTTGCATTCAAAAAGTCACGGACTTATTGATCCGCCCTCGTATGTTTAGTTAATTTTCAATCAATATTTATCTATCGCTTTTAATGAAATAATGCTTATTTTATTTGTAGTATATATGATCAGTTTATAAAAATGGCAAAGTTTTGCAATTTTAGATTTTTTATACATTTTCAAAACATAAAAACTTTCCAATCTTGTTTAAAAATAATTCTGTTAAAAAACCGACTTCAATCCAAAGATCTTATTGAATAGATTACAAAACCGCCTTAATTTTGCGTTAGTTCAAATGGTGTGTTTGTCTACAAATGGGGTGTAAACAAATTTTCATAATCTTTCATGTCCTTTCAAATATCTTGAAAATTTGTCCAGAAATGGCCGACTGATGCGATATTTAATATATCGGGCTACCAGTTAGTCCGCCCCACTTTTAGTTCTATGGAACCATACTTCAAGCAAACCCCTTCGAACAAAAAACAAAACAATTTCGAAAATCGGTTCACAACTGATAGAGTTATACGTGGGGGGCGGGGCAGAGGGAGCAAAATCTTTGAAACAGAAAAATAATTTTGAGAATCGGTTGACAAATGACAGAGTTATGCATGAGAGGGGGCTAATTTCTTCCTCCCATTTTCGAAAAAAGATATGGAGCCAAACTGCAGGCAAAGCCTTTCAGACAAAAGAAGAATTTTGAAAATCGCTTGATAAATGACAGAGTTGTATATTGGACGGGGGAGGGGGTAAGCTAATATCCCCCCAATCATAGCTCTGTCATTTATCAAGCATTGAAGCTAATATCCCCCATTTTCAACAAAAAAAAAATATGGGACCAAACTGTAGACAAACCCTTTAAAAAAATGGGTGCCTAGTGGGTAGTGTGCTGGTCTAACAGTGTGGAGGTTGTGAGTTCGATTATCACCATAGACTCTAATCTGTTTCACTACAACGAGTGAAAGTCTTTGTTACTATTCTCGTTTAATTAAAGTTAGGAAATAACTTGTAGTTGTATTTGTAACATTTAGCAAATAAATAAAAACAAAAAAAATATTTTAGAGATCGGTTGACAAACGACAGAGTAATTCATGGGGGGTTGAGCACATTTCCTCTCTCCGATTTTCGAAAAAAAAATTGTGGAATCAAACTGCAGGCAAACCCTTTTAAATAAAAAAAATTTTGAAAATCTGTTGACAAATGACAGAGAGCTGTGAAAACATAAAAAAGTCGGTTAAAAATAGTTTTCATCATTGCGATCTCATTAATTCTAAGCCGTTAAGCTTTTAAAAAATTAATTTTAAACCTGCTAAAAGGTAATTTTATATAAAAATTTTCGGTAACTTTTGTAATAAAATTGGACTACCCTTTCTAAAATTGTAATAAAATCGGTGGAACAAATTCCCACATTTTAGAACAAAAAATAAATATTATCAATAAATTTTACAATTTTGATTGTTTTTGTAGTTAGGCGACCATAACACGCAAAAAATGTATATATAGTGGTACTTCCTGGCATATTTGTTATAGCATAGTATAACATATTTAGTGCAGCAAATTCTTAACTATTATTAATTTAAATAAAGCCTTTTACGAAATTTAAGAGAATATTTTTAATTAATAAATTTTTACTATTTCGCTTTAATACAAGCATAAAGAAACATTCAACCAATTATCGCCAAACATTTATCTCGGTAAAAAAGAAAAATATATATGAAAATAAATTGTTAAAAATACTCATTAAACAGGGAAAATTAATCTTCAATTAAACATGCAGAAAAAGTCAACCAAAGAATATTAAGAAAATAAAGAAGAAAATTAAAAAATATAATAATAAAAAATAGTTTACATGAAATTCCGCTACCATTCAGACATTAACATGCAACACGCAAATTCAATTAATTTTACATATTTATGCAACCAACTACCACCCTTGATGCCATAAACTTTTTTTTTACCCAGGCAAACAGCTTAAATAACACTGGCTACCACACCTTTAACTTTAGTTATAAGCATTTGTGTTCAAGTGTTTGAACTTACCTCACTTTCCCTTTTGTAGTAACTGGAACTTGTGCGATAATCTGTAGTATCCTGCTTGGGCGAATATTGTGGTGAATACGAACGTTGACGTTCATTGGTGCCAATGTTTGTTGTAGTAGTTGTTGTATCAGCTGCTGCAGCACCAGTGGCTGTATTGTGATTGTGATTAAGTAAATCTCTGCGGGATAGTGAAGATGTGGCCGCATTACGATAATCATTGTGTCTGGTAGATGTTGTTGATGTGTAATGCATTGAAGGACTCTCCGAACGATGTTTGTTATCGTGCAATGGACTGCTGCGTGTCTTGCCAGAACGTCCTTTAGTGCCAACACGCATAATGAATGGTGAACCCTTGACATCGTAACCATTAAAATAAACATAAACACGATATTTGCCATTTTGACGTGGCATAAAGGTGACGCGATATTTATTATCAACAATTTTCTCAACCGAACAAACCAAAGAACGTTTATCGTGAACAATATCAACATGCAGTTCACCATTTACACCCACACCACGAGCATCCACCTCAAACGAATGGGCTCTTAAAGGCATAGCTCCATCCAGGCCATGTACTGAAACACCAGAGGCATCAAACACCGAACAAGTAAAGGGTCCACCTTGTATATGTCGCCCCTGGTAAGTGATGGCAATTTCCCATATACCTGCTTCATCTGGTTTAAATATGGCACTATGACCCTCTTCGACTTTTTTCAAAGGGCAATTATGTGCTATTCCTGTGGGAGAAACAGCGGTAACGAGAATATCTTCGGTCTTGGGAGCACCGGTGGCATTAACCAAAACTTCTACCAAGCTGCCGAGAGCACAAGGCGCCATACCTGGTGGGGCTACTTGTATAAAACGCGGCAACACACGAAAGAAATGACCACCCAAACTATCATCACCTATCTCGATCACAATTTCATGCATGCCGTATTTGTCAGGTACATAAACGCCCTCACCATGGGCATTTAGTTTAATCAGTTGGGCATTGCCAGAAGGTGACACCACCAAGGCTCTAACACTGTTCAGGCTAATATCTCTTGATAGAATATCTACACGGAAATGGGTCTGGTAAAAAGAGCAAAATAACAATTAGAATAATGTTTTTATACGCAGAAAAAATTATCTTCAACAAATTTTTCAACAAAAGTTTGTCTAAAAATAAATTTCATTTGCAGTAAATGTTCTTTACTGAATCAATGAATTTTTGGTTTGACTTTTATTTTGGACGGAAACACAAAAAACAACAAAAAAACCCGTTTTCTTTATCGTAAAAAACAGCCCGGATGACGACGTACACACACATAACAAAAACAAAAAGAATGATAGCAAAAGGAATGCGATTGTGCCAAGTTGGTTTAAGTAGCCCACACACGAATGATTTGTGCGTTAGATTTGTTCGCGTACAAAATCTCCACTAACGACGAACAAATCACAATAAACTTAAACGTCAACAAGTACACATGAATTGCGAAGCGGGTGTTGCAATTGTTCTTTTGGTTATTTATTTATTTTTCTATATTATTATTATATATTTATGTTTTTATCTTTATATATATCGCTTTTACTTTGTGCAATTACATTTTCTTTTCTAAATTCTATGAAAAATTGCTTTCGTAGTATACAAAAATAAAACAAACATTCAAATGTTCGCGCACAAGCCCACTAACACATCGCACAAATCACAAGAAATTGAAATTTTTCAATTACTTTTGATTTGTGCGCGCACAGCCCCATTAAGAGTAACAAGACGCAGAGCACGAACAAATCACACGCACAAATCAGTCGTGTGTGGGCAGCTTTACTGAAGATTTTTCAGTGCATCAATTCGTTAATGTCGTTGCATTAATTTTCAGTCAGTTTTTTTGGAGTCTTTAGATAAACATTCAGAGTTGAACACATTTAACAAATTGAAATTTCATAAATGCTTAATGGATCATAATGACTCAGACAAAAAATTTTTGTTTTATATATTACAAAAATTTAATAAATATTTTTGTTTGATTGTGTAAACTATGTTGTATAGTATTTGTAAGTATTTTCAGACAAATCGTTTTATAAATTCAGAGCAAAATATTGTTTGAAATATTACAGAAAATCCAGTAAATATTTTTTTTTGGCTCAGTAAATTATTTTGTTTAGAACTTATAAATATTTTTCGACAACTTGTTTTATAGATTTATACAATTTGCTTACTAGAAAAAACCCGTTTTTTCAATGCAATGATTGAAATATTTTTGTCTGTATAGACAAATTTCGTTGTAGGTCCGTTTCTACACAAAATATTTACTAATTCATTGAATTTCTTTACTGAAATGAAATCGAATTTTTTCTGTAAACTTTTTAAATTAACCCGCGATTTACCTGTTCTCCCACCCGGCCCGAAGTGCTTTCCAAAAACACATTAACCATATCTGAAAGAGGCGGTCGTGGTGGTACCCACTGTAAATGGGCAGCATAAGCCATTATGCCTAAATGTTCTACTTCCGGATTGGCCATATCTTTAGCAGTTAAAACAGGTTGGATACCCAATTTGGCACCAGCATCTATGGCCTTGCGTACATTATTCTCATAATGGAAGGGGTCAGTGCTTAGTTTTTCAGGGGCAGGAGCAGGACCGCCCAAACCCTTTATGATTTCACACATAACACGCCCATCATTCCAATCGGTCTAAAAAAACAATAAAAATACATAGTTTTTTTAATCAATTTGTCACAACAATAAAGAAACCTTTAACTCACTGTAAAATTCTTCACCGTTTCTCTAACTTGTGTATTCACCCAACGCAAGGTGGCGTTATAACCTGGACCACCTGGTTTCATAAAATATGAAAGATAAGTCATACCTGACAACTCGTCCAACCAAGGAGATGCCAAATATTCTGGTTCCAAAACCTTCGGTACACCAAATTCACTCTGGGCCAAATTCATGGCATGTGTACAATTACGTACACTTTGACTAGGATCCATAGAACGCCAGTGTGGATACAAACCAGGCTTACAATAATCCAATAGAGCAGCCAAATTTACACCACTATTCCAATCGGTGGTTAAATTTGTGATCTTACAATCGGGCAGTGCCGCCTGTAGCCAGGCCAACATTAATTTGCGTGGTGGGAATTTACTACGTCCAATTTGATAGCGTACAATCAAAGACCATATGAGACCCAATATAAGTTTTACATTACCATTGACAATATCCACATTGCCAATATTCACCAGCTTTATGTGATCTTTTTCTATGGCATTCAAAGCTGTGGTGGCATTTTCCAAATAATGATGTTGATTGGCTGGACGACGATTCCAGGAGGGTTTCAAAGGGCGTGTCTGTAGACTTTCCACCAGGGCACACAGGCAAGTGCCATCACAAAAGTCTGTGGCCCAGTCATGGACCTGCAAAATATGAAATATGGACTAATAATTAGAGTTGTGTCAAACAAGTAGGAACCAGTAATTATTTTAGAAGGTAAAATTGTAGCAAATTAAATTATATATCAATCTTTCTACTTCATAGAAAGGGGGTTTTAAAACTTGCTTATAAATTAGATTTTAACAAAACGCATAAATATTTGCTGGGAAAAAAATCCTTGTATATTTCTGATTTTTACATTCCACTATTTGTGAAAAATAAAAACAGTTTCTTATGCTAAAAATGTTTGCCTAGAGGAACCCAAATCAGCTTTATTTCGCTTATAATGCGATCGCATGCGCACTTTCGATTTTGTGGACCATGACATTATGTTTTTATGATAACATTGGCGGAGCGCTCATAACTTTAAGAAATATTTTCCGATTCTGATAAATTTAAAATTTGTGTAAAGTTAATAAACAGATGAAGAAAATTTATTAAGATGTCATTAATTTTGGCCTCGACTTTGTTCTCTATTTCCTCAATATCTCCGGTAATAACATATCCAAAATTTTCTAGAAAATATCTTATGATTTTCAACACCATTCCCGATAACATATAGAAAAGTTTTTTAGTTATCTCAATTCATGTAGTCTGGTGTTGGTGTAGTCTGTAGAATAGACTACACCAATTAACACCGATATTTAAAACAATAAAAATTAAAGGGTCTTTTATCAGTTAATGTATTTTTTACTATGTAATTTAGACAATTTGTTGTATCTTGGAAACCGTAAGGGGAAACACTAAAAAAACGCTAGAACTAACAAATTCCAAAATTAAAAAAATTTTGAAATGAAAAATCGCTAAAATGAAAAAAGCGCTTAAAGGAAAAAAGCACCAAAATTGGAAAAAATCACTAAAACGCAAAAATTTACCAAAACTAAAAAGATCGAAAAAAACTAAAAAGAAACCAACACCGAAAAAGTCGTCAAAACGAGAAAAAAAACACCAAAATCTAAAAAATAGCTAAAAATAAAAATACCATCAAAAAACTACAAAAATAGCCAAAAATGAAAAAAAAAATCACGAGAACATAAAAAAGCCGAAAAAATCGCCAAAAACCAAAACGAAAAAGAAGTGCAAAAGCTAAAAAAAAATCGCTAAGACTAAAACAATCACAAAAAACTGAAAAAATCACCAAAACCGAAAAAACCCCCAAAGCTGAAAAAAGCGCCAAAACTAAAATAAATCGCTAAAACTAAAAATGTCGTCAAAATGCGAGAAAACGTTAAAAAAAATCAAAAACAAAAAATTGCCGAAACTAAAAATATCGGGAAAAAAAGAAAAAAAACTGCAAAAAAAGAAAAATCGCAAACAAAACCAAAAAAATCATAAAAATGGAAAGGCCTAAGCAAAAAAAAAAAGAAAAGAAATTGCCATACAACGAAAAAAAGCGAAACGAAAAAATTGCCAAAATGAAAAAAGGGCAAAAACGAAAAGGCATGTATGTGCGAGCCACTTTACTGAATTTATTCATTTTTCATTGCACAATTCGACAATAAAAGTATTTATTAAGGAAAAATGAAAAATAAAGTCTAAATTAAAACATTTAAGATATTAATTATTTAAGATATTCTCCTAATTTTATTTTAAAATTTCGTTATTTGTTGTGGGTTAAGCTTGCCTAATGATTTTTAAAAGTGTGTTAATAATGTGAGACTTTTGAAACTTTTCAAAAGTATGGTTAAAGTCTACTGGCGTTTTGGCAATGCAACAATGAACTGCAGGCATATAGACATGCCTTACCCGCAACATTTAAAAACTTTTTTTTGAAACATCTTAGATTTTAGTTCTTAATTTTTTGGGTAAAATTTGCTTTATTGCTTCATATTGGAGTTTTTCAAAGTATCAAATTATAAAAAAAATTTTTTTTTTCCAATTTTATGTTTGCAAATATTCTTTATTTTAACTCGTTCAATGAAAACACCCATAATTAGATATTGTAATTTAAATATTTTTGAAACATATTTATGATAATGAAAATACATATGATAGAATATTTATAAATGTCTCAATTATGCGAATAAACAAAAATGTTTCTATACATTTAAAAAAATTTAACTAAATATTTGAATATCAAATGAAAGAACGTATCGATGTACATATCTAAAAAACAAAGTCAAATATCGGCTGCAATATAAATAAGTATCAACAAACTTTGTATGTGTGAGCGTTTGAATTTCGCCAACATGATGTGAATAATAATATTTCGCAAACTAAAATTCTAGCAAAATTTCAACTTTATTAAATAAATATGAATAAATAGATTTGTATGTCTTCTTTTGTGTGCGTATTTACTGATACATGCAAAGTTTCTATAATTAAGCTTAAATAGTAAATGATTAAAATATTAAGTTAAACAATTAGCTATAATAAATATGTAAATAGTTTTAGTTGTATAACTTTCATTTGTAGGCAGGATAAATAAATATTCTGTTTAGTATTTACTAAATAAATTTCTGGTATAACTATTTGAATATTCAAATGAATTTTGATGATAGGCTTCGACTTTTACTTGTGATATAAATCAGGGAAGTGTATAAATCACAAGTTCGTCAATTGCAAAGGAAACCAATAAGACTTAAGCGAGACAGTTGTTGCGTACTTTTTGTTAGAAAAAAAAACAGTAATACTTAAAGACTAACCAGAAACTAGATGCCTTAACTCAGCATATCTTCACAGCTTTTTATAAAGGATTTTGAATTCAATTCAATTTATTTTAACAAAAACAAAACAAAAACACCTTCGCACAAATTTGCAAACACTGTAGCCATATATCTTTTTCTATATTATCCAAAAAGAGAAATTATATAACAAAGCTAAGCAAATACTTTATATACATATTATTATTAATTATGAAAAAAAGCCAACATGCTCTGACTTAAGTTATTATGAAATAATTTTTATAATGACATTATTTGCACAATGAAATCACCATCATCAATGTTGTTTTACTAAAAAAAATTTTTTCCAACTTGTTATAAATATATGTGAGAAATTTGTTGGTGGAAAAGAAAAAATATTAAATAAATAATGTTAAAAAGAAAAAAATTTTCAATTTTTTATATTCAATTTAAGTCATGTGAATCTATGTTTGGTTTTGCTTTATGTACAATTAACTTTTTACACTCAGTTTTAAAAGTATGTATTTTTTCCAACAATTTCTTTTTTTTTTTAGTCTAGTATAAATTTTTTCTATATAACGAGTGCAAGACAAACAGAAATTAATGTTTTATTCATTTGAAAAAATAACACATAAACTTGGTTGGAATTAATGTTTGTTAAAATAATATGTATATATTTATAAAAATTGTGTTACTAACATATTTAACCGTAATGGAAAGTTATGTATTTATTTCTTATAACAACAGCTCATTTGCACCAGTTTTTTCCCTCATACATACATAATTATTATTTTCCTATGCCATCCGACTACTTTAAATATGTACTTGAAGTAGTTTTAATTATAATATATAATATATGGATACATAATAATTGTATATTTTACTACTACTACTACTACTTTTGTTATATACTAGTGTGATATACAATTTTTATTGGGAAGGATATACCCAAAGAAAAGACATCGTTGTGGCATGGTTGCATCATTAGTCTCATAATTCGTGAATTAATATATGGTTGTGGCAGAGTAATTTCAAAATTTTTCGTCTGGGTCCACAGAGGGAAAAAAGGCCAATGTAGCGGCGAAAAAAAATGATCGAATTTGAAAAAGATCTAAGCGCAGCATCAAAGTGGGCAAATCAGTTTATTTAAAACTCAAATTTATTTATCACTCACTATGTTACCTGATTCGGAAAATATGGCCTTTTCAACATTGAGAAAAAGTTGGCTTTATTAATTTTTGTATCAAACTAGATGTGCCCGCACGCTTCGTGCGCTTAAAGTTCGCTTTATGACTATAAGGTGTCTGTAAAATATAATAATATAACGTTCTTTATTTATTGTTTAAAGTAGGGATGTAACAAATACCGATACCAATACCAATATATCGGCGATACTTCTAATTTTCCGATACATCGGTATCGGCGATATTTTACTGTCGATACAACGATACTTTAAAAATTTTTTCCAGTTTTTTTTAAACATATTTGGGGTATTCACAATGTGTCTTATCATGTCAAAATGTCATAAAGTGCTAATATTTTATGATAGTTTAAAAACATTGTTGTTGTGCTTCAAACAAAAAAGTCCTAAAATAATAAGACTTTTTGTGCTGTGTTTATTATTTTGTCATAAATGCACAGTAAAAATCTGAGCCGAACGGCCGAAACTCTTGCGTCGAGCCGCCGTTAATATAAATAAATGTATGCAATATTCAGTAAAGTATGTCCTAAAATTGTTCACAGTTTTATAACTTCATATTTGATTATATTTTTATAGCTGTGTAACAAGTAAAAATAAAAAATCGAGACATTTAAATATATGCAAGTGAAAAAATTTTGTTTGTATACTTTAGCTGGCTGGCAGCGAACTAACGTTTTTCCACTAGCAGCCGCGTGGAAAATTGGTCGGCTCAGCCGCCGGCAACAGCTGGTCTCGTTTATGTTTATGTATTTGCACAATTTCACTTTCTGTGTGCGTTGAAATTTGTTTTTACTTTAATTAAAAATGAAGAGTTTAAAAGATATTCAGATGGGGTTTATTTACTTTATTAACAAGTTGAATAATATAAAAACAAAAGGGCTATTTTTTCACTTGTTCTTGGCATTCTGATTTAAAATATTTATAATTGCTTTTTTTTATCAGCTGATACAAATTTGAAATAGCACAATTACTTATGAGGGGTTGCTCACAGCAGTCATATTTTTTCGTTTTATTATTTTAAAACATATGACTTTATGACTACCTTGTGAATCCCCCAATTATTTATTTTTTGTTAATTTTACCAAGAACTAAATTCATTTCGTTGTTTTTAGGGTTCCGATACACCAAAAGTGTAAAGGAACCCTATTGTTTTCGCTACGCTATCCGTCCGTCTGTCCGTCTGTCACAGGCTGTTTTCTCGGGAACCGTAAGAGCTACGGAACTGAAATTTTCACAGAATATGTAAAACTTTGACCGCTACAACAATAAATATATGACAGCTAAAAAGTAAAGGGTGTTCTAAGGCGAGCAACGAAAAATGTTGAAATGCTAATGTAATATGCAGACACTTATAGTATATAGACACTTTAAATTTTCAAAGTTCGTGTTAATTGGTGTAGTTTGTAGAATAGACTACACCAATTAACACCGATATTTAAAACAATAAAAATTAAAGGGTGTTCTATCAGTCAATCTAATTTTACTATGTAATTTAGACAATCTGCTCTATCTTCGGAACCGTAAGAGCTACGGACCTGAAATTGTCACAGAATATGTAAAACTTCGGCCGCTACAACAACAAATATATGACAGTTAAAAATTAAAGGATGTTCTAAAGCGAGCAACGCAACATGTTGAAATATTAATGTAAAATACAGACACTTATAAATAGATACTTTAAATTTTCAAAGTAAGTGGTAATTGGTGTAGTCTGTAGAAAAGACTACACCAATTAACACCGATATATAAAACAATAAAAATTAAAGGGTATTCTATTAGTTATTGTAATTTTGACTATGTAACTGAGACAATATGCTGTATCTTGGAAACCGTAAGATGTAAAATCTTGAAATTTTAAAACACGCTAAAACTAAAAAATCCAAAATTAAAAAATTTCAAAACGAAAAAAACGCTAAAATGGAAAAAGCGCTTAAAGGAAAAAAGCGCCAAAATTAAAAAAATCGCTAAAACGCAATATATCACCAAAATTAAAAAGATCGCAAAAAAAACTAAAAAACGTAAAAAATCGAAAAAGGTCTTCAAAACGAAAAATCTCTAATGGAATCATCAAAAAATTAAAAAATCGCAAAAAAATGAAAAAAACACAAAAACGACAAAAAAAAAACGCAAAAACCAAAAAAAAGCGCCAAAACAAAAAAAAAAACGCCAAAAACCAAAAATAATTGCCAAAACGAAAAAAGTGTCAAAACAAAAAAAAGAAAAAAAAAATTGCTAAGACTAAAAAACACAAATAACCGAAAAAATCCCCAAAAACGAAAGAAGCGCGAAAGATGAAAAAATCGCCACAACTAAAATCAATCGCTAAAACTAAAAATATCGCCAGAAAGTGAAAACGTTAAATAAATGCCATAACGAAAAAATCGTAAAAACTAAACAAATCGGCAAAAAAAAATTGCAAAAAACGAAAAATCGCCAGAAAAAAATTTAAAAAAATCACGAAAAGCGCCAAAATAAAAAAACAACGAAAAATACTTAAAAAATGAAAAAAACTAAAATAAAGAAAGCACAACGAAAAAACTGCTAAAATGACAAACGGGGCAAAAACAAAAAGGGATATACATATGTGTATTCGTATTATGTGTATTCGTGTGCGAGCCAAAGTCGCACTTTACTTAATTTATTTAAATCTTATTAATATCAATTTTAAAAATTAATAATATTTTACGCTGTTATTTTGCAAAAACAATAATTTATTTATTGTTAATTTTACCATGAACTCAAATTCAATTCGTTGTTCTTAAATCTTATTCCCAGCATAAAAAAGACACTCCAAAGAAGTCATGAAAATGTAGAACTCGCGATTCGGAAATATTGCAAATTTTGATCATTTCTAATTAGTTTCACATTTGCTTGTCATTGCAAGAAGTTCTCTTTTTTCGATTACCAATCACCGAATTTGAAGCGATGTTAGGACAAATTTCTTTTTCGGTGTTCTATAATGATTCCTCAAAAAAAAGATGAAAAATTAACCATTCTCAGAACTTATTTCTTTTTATGCGAATTTAAACACAAAACTGTATTTTCATGTAAATTTGAGTGAATAAATATAAACCTTTAGAAGACTTTTCATAATTAAGCTATTAAGTTATTTAGAATAATTTTAGTTTATAAATGTCCTTTAAAAAATCGATTTTTTAAAAAGCATGGCGAGTATCTTTATAAATTATAAAGGAATTACAAATTTGTACTTGCTTTTCTACTAATTATCTGCATATTTTTAATATAGATTCTTTGGAAGCAATGAAAATGTAGTTCCTTAAAAATTACTTCCAATTTTATATGCTGGGCTAATATCAATTTTAAATATTAATAATCTCTTACACTATAATTTTGTATAATAAAAAAATTGCCCTTCTTGAGTTTTGTTAATCTAAGCTTGAACTCAATTTCAATATTCGTATCGGTATCGGAATCGGTATCGGCGATATTTATTTTTAAATATCGGAATCGGTATCGGATCGGCAAAACGGCGTATCGTTACATCCCTAGTTTAAAGTTCCCGTTATGCAAAAGAAACAGTGCTACAAAATTAAAAACAAACAAAAACATCTCTCTTATTTCCAACGACATTTATATTAGCAAAATTGGATATATTTTCATTTTCTTCTATTTTAACTTAGAAATGAAACATTTTATCGCGGTAAAAATTAGTCTTAGTTTGAATGAGGACTATAAAGTACCTCCATACCAAATTTCATGAAAAGCCGCAAAAATGCCAAAATTTGCTGTTTTGTTCTCTACATCGATTACTCAGAAAAATTTAATTCACTTTGTACGGAATATGGTATCTTGAATCTAGATATTACACATATACATATCGTCATATAAAATGCAAAAGGGCATTTTTAAAATTACGGAATATGGTATCTTGAATCTAGATATTACACATATACATATCGTCATATAAAATGCAAAAGGGCATTTTTAAAATATTTTCAAGAGAGGAAAAATACTTAGTAAAAATAAAACTTTTTGGTTTATAAAAACGAGTTTTTTCAGTGGTATCTTCTATATACATAAAAGAGTAGCTGTATTGTGTAACTGATTGACATATCAACACACAGCCCAAACGGTGTTAGCCAGAGACTTGATATATAGATCCACTAAGAAGGGGTTTTTGAAAATTGGAATTCTAAGGGGATAAAAAGGGGTAAAAACGGCTGAAATCGGTAACTTTATATCTCCGCATCTAACTAAGTTAGACGTAAAATTAAAAAAAACACCAATGTAAAAAGCAAAGCATGCTATAAGCAGCGTGACCGTTTTGCGACTAAAGTGGCAATTTGCCACTTTTTCAACTGCCTTACCACTTTTCGTGCCCCTTTTTTAAAATGACCTAAATCTGCCACCTTTTGTAATATTATGCCCCTTTTTGCCCCTTTTTATGAAATGATGCTTCTTGTTTTTATATAAGCTTTTTATGGCACGAAACTGTTTTTATAAAAAAATCTCAAGACAAAAATTTGTTTTTGAGTCTATCATGTAAAGTCTTATGACAAAAACTATTTTGAAATAGTTTAAGATTTTCGATCTATAGATATTCATTATTGTATTAAAATTATTAAAAATAACACCCTGATTCACTAACACGAACAATAACGTCTTGTTAAAATTTTTTATGAAAATCACGCAGCTTTAAATATTTTTAAAATTATTTTCATGCAAATTTTGGTGCCATGTCACAATATCCAGTGACATAATGTCCAAATACATTGTCACTGCTAAAAATGGCATAACATCCATGGACATTGTGACACTTTTAATAGTGCCATGGACTTTATGACATTATTATTATGACCATTATGTCACTTTGAAATGTGTCATAATGTCCACACTTTTAAACATGAAAAAAATTCATATATACATATTTTTGACTATTCACTTTTTACTTCTGCAATCGGTGACAATTAAAAAAAGATCAATTGACGTTATTGCATTTTAAAAAGTGAAATAAAATCAAGAACAATTTGCAAATAGCGTCAACAATGCTTAAAATATGTCCAATCGACATCGTCGATTCAAAGAAATATTTGGAAATTAATTAAAATTGTTAAGAAATTTTATTTTATTACAAAATATTCGTTGCGTAGCTGGCCTTTGGCCGGGCTTAAGTAGTTTTTCTTCTTGGTATATTGAAAAGCGCCCTTCGGCCGGTCTTAACGATTTTCTCCTCTGAGTATAATCAGCGGCTTCGCCGACCGAAGACCGGCTATGGCAGAATCTTTACTCAGTGAAACTGCTTTTCGATATACTTTACTAATGTTCTGTTTCCATATGCAAACAAGCGACGTGAGTACAAAATTTTGTATGGAAATTGCTAAAAAAATGTGACTGCCTTTCACATAAATTTTATACAAACAAGGCTTGTTTGCATTGTTTGTCTAAAATTTATATAAAAAGCAGTCAGTTTTTTGAACGAAAAAACATCAAAATTGATTCATTTTATTTCAAAAGCATTATATGCCCTAGAAATTCATTAAATATTAGAATTTGGTTCAATTATTCCCTTTTCAAAAAAGTTGCCCCTTTTTTTGAAAGAATCCCCTTTTTGGTGCCACTTTTTTCCTCAAAATCCCCTTTTTGTGCCACTTTTTAAAAATTTTCGACGGTCACCCTGGCTATAAGTATTTATATAAATGAAATTTGGAAAGCCTACTATGTACATTGTACCGAAATCTATTAGATTTAAATTCAAATGTTTATCAAAAGCGATACTAATTACGTACACAAACCTTTAAAAATTTCGTGTCTATGACAAAAACCATTGACTGGAAAGCAGCTAATTCATGCACCTTTAAAAAATATTCTATAATCGTGCTTTAGATTTCGTGAAATTTACGCAAACTTTTTAAATGGATACATTGTACTTTAAGCAAGTTCCTTATAACAGAGGATCTATTCTTTGATTTGAGTTACGATTTGTGGAAATCGGACAACCATTTGTAAATTTAGACCAATTTATTCATTAGGTATATTACTAACTTTTCTAAAAATTTCGAGCTCGAACCGCAAAAGACCGTGCTGTGTGTACAACTTTTAATAACTAAAGACAGAACATTGATCCCTAGCCCTACACCCGATGGACGACTCGAAATTTTCGATATAACATATTTTTTCAAATAATATAATTTTATTTGAACAAAATTTGTTAAATCTGAAAAATATTTGTTTTTTGTTATACTAAAATATGCCATCTCAAAAACTACGCAAACAAATTCAAAGTATAAAATTTTTTGCATAGGTATAAATTAGCAAGAATATTTAAACCATCTTATGGAAAGTACATTGTTTATTTTTACAATATTAAACGAAATAACTAGATTTTTTGATGTCCTGAGAAGTAGGAGGTATTTTTTTAAGCAAAAGTTTATGAAACGTTTAGTAAAATTTTCGGTTTTAATTTATTAAAATAGTGCATATGATATCCATATAGAGATGAATACACATAATCGTATCGTCATCATACAAATCGGTCAGCAGGAAGGGAGTAAATTTTTGACTACTAGATTTCACCCAAACAAGACAAAAACAAGACAAAAACAATACAAACTAAACATTTCTTATGGGCGTGGCGTTGCCAACTTTTCTATTTAAAAAATTGTATTTTCACGAAAAGTAAAGGTGTTTGTTTACCAAATTTCAGATCAATCGGTTAGATATTACATTTTATGGGCCTAGCCCACTTTTTTCGCCATGAAATTGTATTATCAACTAAATCAAAGGAAAGGGGTAAAAATAATTATTACTTTTTATGGGCGTGGCGGAGCCTACTTTTCTAACTAAGAAACTGTATAGTCATCAAAAGTAAATGTGTTTACCGAATCTGAGATCAATCGGTTAACAGGAAAGGGGTAAAAATAAATATTACTTTTTATGGGCGTGGCACAGCCAACTTTTCTATTTGTTTAAAAAATGAAAACAGCAGCTTATGTCTCTATTTTATCAAAAGGAATGTTTTTGGACCATCCGGCAAATTTTCATTTTTAGCGACCACCCTTATATTCATATGTATGTAAGGGCCTATTCACATATTACGTAACGCCATTTTAGGAGGTTTTATACCCCCCCCTTCGTAACGCTTTGTACAAAATTTTCAGTATAAAGTATTTAATCCGTAATAAATTTTTAACCCCAACTGGAGCGTTACGTAGTATGTGAATGGCCCCTGAGTACATATATGTAGTATAACACCTATATACCACATTCCGTACGAAATAATTATATTTTTGAAGTTCTTTCACCTCAGACAAGTACAAACAAAAATAAAAACCAAAGAAATAAAAACAGAAAAAAATTCTTAGCAGCAAATCGATTTTTTAACTGCCAGTAGCATAAGATGCTGCTGCCAGTAAAATAAAATTCAAATTGCTTCCAACATATATTCATAGTAAAAGAAAATAAAATTAATACTATAAATATTTAGTTTAAAAACTCAGAGTGTGTGCTATAGTAAAAAAAATTTGTTGGATTATTGAATAACATAACGAATTGAATACTATTTATAGTCGTATGTGCTGCTAGAAATTGTAAGCTCGCATTACAATTTCTTAAGTAATATGGTACCATAGTACATCAATTTTTAGTAGCGGAATTGTTTAAAATGAAATTGTGATCATATTTGTAGTATGACAATGGATAAATAGTTGATATTAGCTGCAAATAACAACTAATACAGTAGCAGCTCGAAACCCCGGAAAAAAACACCCAAATTAAAAAAAAGGCTAAAACGCAAAAAATCCCTAAAATTAAAAAGATCGACAAAAATCTAAAAAAAAACGCAAGAAACCAAAAAAGGCATCAAGACGAAAAAAGTATTAAAACCTAAAAAAATCGCTAAAAATATCGTCAAAAAACGAAAATAATTGTTAAAATGATAAAATTACCAAAACGAAAAAAGCGCCTAAGCTAAAACAAAATCGCCGAAAAACTAAAAAATCGCCAAAACGAAAAAAGTTTCAAAACTGAAAAAAATCGCTAAAAACTAAAAAATCGCCAAAAAACCGGAAAAAAGTCCCAAAAATCGAAAAAAGCGCAAAAACTGAAAAAGCGCCAAAATTAAAATAGATCGCTTAAACTAAAAATATCGCCTAAAAGCGAAAAAAGCGGAAAAAGCCAAAACTAAAAAATCGGCACAAACAAAAAATTGCAAAAAACGAAAAATCGCAAAAAAAACGAAAAAAATTATAAAAACTCAAAAAAGCGCTAAAACAAAAAAAAATCTCGTTAAATCTTAAAATATAAAACACATTTAATTAGAAAATGAGAATAAAAGGGCAAAAACGAAATGGGATATATGTATATTTGTACGAAACCATTCGGGTGCGAGCCAAAGTAGCAGTTTACTGAATTTATTTCAATTGGAGCCACTGTGCGTTGTATCGGTTCTGCCATGTACGATATGTTGAGGTCAGTCAGCGTGACTCTTTGCTTATTCCTTTGGAATATTGATTCATGAAAACTTGTATGAAAAGTTTCATTAAAATTCAACTAACGAAATTCTTTCTTAATATTAATGAAATTGTCACTGTATCTGTGCATCCGTCATTGGATTAATGAAAAACATCTAATGAAATTGTTTCATTGGTTTTATGAAGCAAAATTCTTTTAGTGTAAGAAACAATTCGATATTCATTTTACACAAAATTTCATCCTATGATAACTTCAAAATTCAAATGAGGATTTACTATGTGTTTGATTGTCATCAGCATGCCTGTGAATGTGCATTGATTTTGTGTGAATTGGCCTGTGAATGTATTTTTGATATTTTCATTGTTTTGACATGACACATTTCAATGGAATTAATTTATTATTACACTTGAAACAATTATGAATTGTTTCAATTTGTTAATACATATTTCATTTTTTATTATGTTTTTATGTTTGAATAAACTTTGTTTTTAATGTAGTTAGTTGCACGAACAATTAGTAGGAAGAGTTGTTTTTCACTATGAATATTTATAAAATCTGATAAAAAAAAAATACGAAACATACATAATATGATATAAGATGAATATAGTATGTATGAGATTTAAAGATTAATTTGGTTTAGCTGAATCAACGCCTGCCATAGATATTCATAATTTTAAAAAAGTTTTTCCTCATTATTAATTTGCTTAAAAATACTTTGATCAATCCAAAAGCCTCCAATCCAAAGTCGTATGAAAAATCAAAATGATATTTACCATAAAATTAATATTTGTTTGTTATATCACATGGTAGGTAGCTTGTTAGAAATTTTTGTATGCTATTTTTTTTGCAAAACAAAAAAAAACTCAACTTACAAGTATTATTTACACCCACGTAATTTTTATTATTTTTATTTTTCAACAAACGTTCATGTGGATTTGACCGCATTTTGCCAAAAAAAGAATCATCCGTGACAACAAACAACTTGTTAAGAAGTTAAACGCTTGTAAATTCCAATAATAAAATCATTAATACAAATAACGTATGAAGTCATGTTCAGAGCATTAAATATAAAATTTTTTATACTTTGCATATTAATGTTAAAAAAAATGTATGCTTGCAAAAAAATATTACTAATTACAAAGAAATAAAATTATTGTGAAACTCTAAAGAAATCTGCAAATTTCTTAATCCGAAAAATTTATCGATGAATAGGTAATATTCTGCTGCCTACACATGGTCTAAGCACTACAGCAAAAAAAAAATATACTCCACACGAAATGAATAAAGTATTTCAAAGCAATACATAATCACTTTTAAAAAATTACTGAAACATGTTTTTCCAAAGACTTAATGAATTTCGACATTTATTTCAAGAAAAGTTTTACAAAAATGTAGTAACCAAAGTAACGCCTCTTTAAAATTATGAAAATAATTGAAACAACTTTAATGCAATAATTTCACTATATTCATGAAATTTTATTTGGAAAAACACTTTCTGGAAGATGTGAGTTTAAAATAAATTAAAATTTTTTTTGCCTTACTGGAGCGACTTAAAATGGCAAATTAAAAAAAACGTAAACATTATAATTTTTACGTAATTATATTTTTGAACTGAATAGGTAATTCTTAAATTTATTATTTCGGCTTTTTAGTTCATTATTTGAATTAATGTAAATTCAAATTATTATTAAGACTGGAATGAATGTTCGAATATTCAATCAGATTTGCAGAACGGATAAGTACTACTGATTTTCACAGACCGCTACATCGTCTCATCAGCGTTCTTGTTCACTTTTACCACTAATTAAGGTGTATGCTTTTTATAAGGAAACATAAGTTGTTTAACCAATTTTTGTCACGAAATAGAATACAAGAGTTTTTCTGTAAGCTCTTACATTCATTTAATTTCAACGTCAATTTTTGTTAGCATGAAGTCTCCTCTAGCTGATTAATCGAACACACATAAAAGCTCTTATTATTTTTTGTTTTTGCTCTGATGGGGCAATTGTATCATACCACAATCAAAGCTTTTTTTTGTTTTTCTACATGTTTTTACTAGCCGATATTCCACGCTGATAAGACTGAAATGGGTAAAGCTTAAAATAGTTGAACATGATAAGAAAAGACAGTTAGTGAAGTTCCGAACATTTAGACAAAGTTCAATAAGATGCGATGCGCCACAAGATGGCGATAGTGTGTTAATTGAGCTTGCTAATATTAGTAGGATTTTCGCTAGTGTTGTTGCCACTGTCAGTGGTAGTGTGGGTAAAGGACTCTGATGAGTAGACTTGATGGTCACGAAACAGCTGTCAGTTCAACCTTCCGTACAGCCAAATTTTTCTTTGAATGTTCAATATTTACACGCTTTAGAATTTCTCACTTAAATAAAAAATAATTTGATCGAAAGATTAAATTAAAAATGAACTTAAGCGAAACTAATTTAATAACTTTGGATTTCTTTCTTTCTTCAAAATCGAATTCTAAGCAACCGGTCTAATATAATTGAATTATTTCCCACTCAATTACTATTGAAACACACGTTGTGCTTTTCAAAACATTTTTGCTTTTATTGAACACTCGCTTGGGTGTTTATCAAGTAACGAATGGCGAATTATTAGCAAATTGATGAAGCTTATGCTACAATTTTTTGAATTAAAACTTCAATTTCACATGTTGTTACTAACGTTTTTGTATTGCAATTATTACTCATGGAGTTTTAATCATCTTATGCGACATACTATTTTATTGATTTATTTAAGAATAATATTTAAATTAAAAATAAAAGTCACGAAAGACAAATAACTTTTAGGCATATTATTTAAATAAAAAGCAAAGACTTTTTTTATGAACAAGTTGGGAATGAGAAAAGTAATTGATATGTTTACTTTTATTTTCTGTTATATACTGTTAGTAACCATTGCAAGAATCTGCTATTCAGGTAATGTGGTAAGACTAAATTTACGTCTCGTCTAGGCTCCCGCACTTAACAATGTCCCTGGCAACGAACAAAAGGATCAGCTGGCTCTGCTATGGATGTCTCCACTTTGTGAATATTTTCAGACAAATTGCTTTATAGATTTAAGCAATTTGTTCACTGAAAAACAACACGTTTTTTTCAATGAAACTGTTGAGATATTTTTGTCTATATTTACAATTTTGTTTGTAGGTCCGTTCCTAGACAAAATATTTAATATTTCATTGAATTCCTTTACAGAAAATGAAATTTAGTTTTTTCTGTGTAGGAATATTTGATTTTGCTACAAGGTTCAACACAATTAACAAACAGAAACCGTAGCGATATCTGGTGGCTCGTCGCAGTAGTGGCGGGCAACTGGACGATTGGCAAACATGCTAGTAGTAAAGTCCTTCCTACAATGCGTTCTGGTATTGTTGTCGGAAATAAGGTAGGGAAGATAAAGTTTTACGCCTTTTTTCCGAGTATCCACCTTTTCAACTTTGGAGACAGACATTTTTGGGCAATCATCTACTAGACGACCTATCAGAGTAGTCAGAGATTAGTCTAGATGCCCTAATTAGGTATCTCAATGCGATGGGATGAATCTAGTACCGACTACCGGATCCTGGGACTTGGACTCGGACATACATAGGTTAACACTGACGATTAGTGTAGCCTTACAAAATTGAATGATCTTGATTCTACTTGAATGCTGGCATGTAGAAAGCAGCCACATAAACCAACCATACACAAAAACTGTTAAAAGTTTGTGCATTTTTTCATATCAAATATAGCCCAAATTTATTTGAAAGTATTTTGTGCGATATTTTATAAATTTTTAAGTGAAATAACTACACTCTAAAGCACTTTTGTTGAAAATTACGTCGATAATAGTCGGCAACACTTTACAGATTATTATCGACCTAATATTACACACGCATTATTTTTCAACAAAATGTTTTTACTAAAAAAAGCGATTGGCTGCGTGCAGGTTTGAACCGCGACCTCCTGACTGATAGTCTGACGAATCTACCACTCAGCCATAGCCGTATTATTCTTCATATTACATTTTTTCCACTTGCACTAAATATGTTTAATTTGAAAGTGTTTTTCTTTAATAAAAATAACTACAAAATCGATGTAATTTTAGACAAGGAGAAATTTTCAACACAAATTTAGACAATATATGATCGTAAATTTGAAATAATGTTTTAGAGTGTATAACTTAATAAATATCTTTAAACTTTTTACATAAAACTATTTAAAACATGTTGTACTCCCATAAATAACAAAAGATTTAAATGAAAAAATTATATTAGTTCAACTTAATGAATTACCAAACATCTGTAAAATATTGCTTAGCATATTTGTTTAAACATGTTAATAGCCAGTAAATTTTTCCGATCTTAAAAAAAATATATAAAATAAAAACACTATAAAGCAAACACATAAATTTCCTAAAGCAAACAGTTTTTATTAATTGTTCGATGTTTTTCAATATTTTTTAAACATGAAAGTCCATGTAAGTTTAACCAAATAAAAAACTAAAAAAATAAGTAAATATACAAGTAAAAAGAAAAACTAAATTTTATTTAGGAAGTTAAGTTGGTTTTACTAAATTATCGCAAGCTGTGACTGGCTTTTATAGTTTCAAACTTTAAAATTGTTATAAAATTTTATAAAAAGAAAAATATAAAAATAAAATACATACAACAACATGTGTGGTCTTATACATGTGGAAGTATGCATGCATATATATGCCCTGCTGTCTCTCCGTCTGTCTGTCCGTCCGTCTGTTTTCCCTAAATACTGGTGCATGCACCCAGACAAAATGTTGCCAAGTAGTTTTAAAGCCAACAATTTTTAACTAAGTTTTATATACTAAAGGCTTTTTAAACCCATACTTTTGATAGAAAAATATTCAACTTTAACAGATTCAATGGCCAATAGAGAAGAAAACAATAAAAATAAAACTGAGATAATATTTCATTCATGTGTGCAAATAGTTTTTGGTTTGTACAAGTTCGTTCCATTGAATTTGTCGTTTTACTTTTATATTTGTGTCTTTTCTTAGACACAAATTAAAACAAAAGTCTTGCCAAATTTTTGCAAACAAGTTTATCTATCTAAAATAAAGGAGGTGTTCTTGTCATAGCTGCAGTCTACAACAGAGTTGGGCAAGATTAAACTACGCAAACTATGAAATTAATTAAAGTATACACACAGAAAAATTTCATATTAAAATTGTCGAAAAGAAGGCTAATTTAATATTTTTCGGTAATGATTTTCATTAATAGGTGTTTCATATTAATTCAACATGATTTTGCAACGACCTTCAAAGAACATTTTTCCCTTTGAAATAATTATATTTCATTTTGATTTAATATTCCAATATTAAATCAAAATGAAGTTTATATTGAAATAATACGAAGAATTATGTTGAATCAAAGTTATTTTAAGTTAAAACAACGTGAATTCGACACTGAAATAGCACGAAGAATAATGTAGAATTAAAGTTATTTCAAGTTGAAACAACATGAATTAATGCAGTCATATTACCTGATGTGTATTAGTATAGACATATGAAAAATGTATGTTGTAGTTGGATGTTCCAGCCAAGTCAATCTCATCGCTTAATATTCAACGAGCTAACCGCTGCAGCCACAACAGCCTCAAATATACTTTAGATATACATTATTATAAATAAAATAAATAAATAAGTAACATGAATTTCACTTTAATTCAACATGATTTAGTTGATGATATAAAATAAAATTTATTTGAAATAAAAGTTTTAGTCACTTTGATTTTTCGTTCATTCACTAAAGTAAATCCAAATTAAATTTTACATGATAAAAATTTATTTTACAGTGAACAAATGTTAAATAAACGAAATTTAAGGTTGCATCCGTAGCTTATCGGCTGGTTGTCGGCTCCTTACATTTACAACGCGAGCATCAAAACAAACAACAACAACAGCACAACAGTGCGCTATAGGTATCAACAAATCAAATAAACACCAACACATTTTATTTTATTTCTTAAAACAATACACATACTGCTAAGCCTTTTTTGGCTTTTCTGCAGAAACACCCAGGGTCTTGGCAGGAATCGAACCTGCGATCTTTCGTTTAATAGTCTAGCACAATATCCACTACACTATGGGGATACCAAAATTATTTCTAAGCACTTTTAATATGATTTAATACGATTTCCAATCAACATTGCGACATGTTGATTTTACATTGAAATTTGTTTCTATGTGTACAGCTTTAAACGGACACCAGCCATCATTTTTCTCACACAGATTTTTAGCCGTTGTTGGCAGCCATTAAAAGATTTTGAATTAAAAAAAATATCAATATATAAATGCAATTGAATGAAACCTTTTCTTGGGACTTACTTCAAATGAGGACTTCATCGCACAGTGGGGCAGAATCGAAATGTTTTGGAAATAAATCAAGCATCTCTAAACAGATCATATTATCGGAATAAAAAAATAGGCATAGCAGAGAAGTTTTTCAGTTTATGTTTTGAATACCAAGTCTCTGAATTGCTCAAGCGGACCTACGAAGCCCCAAAGTGGGGCACTTCGTCTATGTAAAATATTTTAGCGCTTGCCATTTTTTTGTTTATCAACCGTTTTAAAAAAATGTTGTGCTTTATTATAACCTCGTAACGTTCTATTCAGAAAGAATTGGTGTTAATTTTACACAGTAGAACAGAGTTGCGCCACTTACGGAAGCCGCTACACTTCCATCGTCAGTGTTTACGTGTATTTTGCTTATCACCACTTGTAAGATGGCTCTGTTGAATGTGATTTTAATTCTTATATATACAACTTTTTCGTGAAAATTGAATACGAGAATTATATCACTCTCAAGCTGATATTAACTGAACTTTCCCAGCATTGCCATCAGTTTATTTTTCTTCATTCCCATTTTTCTCATTTTTGTTCTACTCAAGACAAACTTCTTTGGTTTGATTTTATACTTAAGTATAAACCGAAAGTGGTGCTACTCTGTTCTGCTGTGTACGTTGAAAAATTAAGTTGATATTAACTTTTCCCCTGTTCCTTGGAATATTAATCATGCCCAATTCTTTCTAGATATAACGTTACGAACCTTAGTCTACGGAATTCTTTTGGTTGGATTTCTAGAATTGAAAGATGTTTTTGTCAATATTTCCGATTAACAATGAAAGTTCATTGGTGAGTCGAGTCACATGTGACACTCAAAGCTCCTCCTGAAACACTTTTAAAACTGATGCCATGCCGCTTAAAATTTTTTGGAAGCCAACGATCAGAAGCAACTAAGTTGCTATACATAATTTTTTTACCAATCTCTTTTGCTTTGCTTTAATAACACCGACACACAAAAAAGATAAGTGATCTGTACATTAAACCAGACCCACCCAGTTAGATGTATTTCGACACGCTATACATTCTCAAAATTTAGAGCAAATTGCGAAAACCCGACTATAATAAATTTTTCGCAATTTAGTCGAAGCTTTGAGGGCGTACGACCCAAACCGTAAGTGGATCTGGCCAAATGTACAGACCAATATTGTTTTCTTGTGTGCCGGTGTTACTACACCACAGTCTTTAGTTAACTAACGAGGGTTAACCAATGATATTTATATGAAAAATCCTTAGTTAGACCATTGCCGGGGGTTAGCTAGCTGTAAACTGTGAATTTGGCCCTTATAGAAATGTGTTGGCTACGAGCAGTATCAAACCATTCCAAATATTTTTGGTCTACTATGGAATATTGGATTTTAAGAAACTTTTCTTTTCAGCTTAAGTTTTTTAAAGATTGTTATTTAATTTTTTTAGTCAAAGAAAACTAATTTTTCGCTAACTGTCCGCTCACGGGAGCTATTTTGTCAAAATTAATGGTAACTTCATGTTCGCGACCGGTCATGGGAGCGTCCGTTGGTTAAATTGTAATTTGATTGTTTTTCATTATGATAGTTTCAAGTGTAGCAAAATTGTTCGCACAAGGGAGATGTCCGCTTATAGGAGCTGTCAGCGAGTAAAGCTTTCACTGTATAGTGCATATTTTGAAAAAAAAACTTTAAATTCGTAAGAAAATATATATTGATCTCTACGGTAACCAAAGTTTTAAGTATAATTTATCTGTAAACTTTAGTACGGTAAAAAAGTTAACAGCAGCGGAAGGGCGGAAACAATATAGAGAGTATTAATCGTTTAGAAATTTCTGATTTGCTTTCAACATATTTTAATTGTGTCCCACTGTTGTTTGTTATATATCCGAAGAAAGTATTCTGTAGGTCGCATTTCGATACTAATGATTATTATTGTCAGTCGATTTTATTAAGATATGTAAGTCATGATGCAATAATACAAGGTAAAATTGTCAGCGCAGCTGTAGCTGTGAGTTTATAATAATATAATATGAATCTTATATTCTTATATTTTTATTAATTAAATAGGTAAAGTTAAAAAGAACCGTGGATGTACACTCCAAATGAAAATGACCCATATATAAAAAAAAATCTATAGCGTTTGCAATAAAACTTTTTTTTGTAGTCCAGTCTCAACCATAACATAGCTCTTGTAACCATTCTACAATCATGTCATTTCTCTTAGTGGATAGGTTCAAATTTATAACTATTTTTAGCATATAAACGATTTTTGAAATTCCAATCAAATTTTGGCCATCTCAGCATCCAACGGTGTTTAAATTTCAATGCAAAAATGGTATTACAACAAAAATGTAAGTTTTTTTTTTGTTATACAAATATTATTAAAGTATACATAATTATATGTTATACAATAGCTTAAATAAAAAACAACAGAAAAATATATCATAAATAGAAACCAACCGATTAAAAATAAATGTATAAAAGCAGTTTTGATGTTGGCTGGCTTTATGGTGAACAAAAGCTGTAGCAGCTTTTCATATATTTTTTATTTTATAAAGTTATTGTTGTTGTTGCTGTTGTTGCTATCTTTTAGTGCGTTGGCCTCAATTAAAATTCATTTCACTCTCGTTTAATTTTTATACAAAAGAAAAATAAAACTCAGCACAGAAAAAAATACAGAAACAAGAAATGGATTTTTATACGTCTTTGAAGAAACATACTCATGCAGGATGTTATACTACTCAGAGTAACAGGAAAAATACAACTGCATAAAGAGGTTTGAACTAGAAACCTACTAGATTTTAACAAAAATCCTGATTCTATACTCTTATTGGCGAGAAAACATTTTTGGTTTTAACTTGGACATACTTTCAGCAAATACATAACGGTTCACATACATATGTCCGGCCTGAGTTCCTTTTGTATTACATAATTTTTGTTTTGTTATTTTACAGTACATAATTCGTAATTCGTTAGACTTGAATTTACATACAGCCGAACTACCTCTAAAGTAGTGAAATACATACGTATGAAAACTGATGTAATGGTATTGTGGCCTCCAAAAACAAGGTTATTATGATCTGTCGTACTTATCTGTCGTACTTCTTGAAATTAATTGGCGCAAGTTTAACTTTTGTTCGACACAGTCTGGATTTTTATCCTCTCCGATTTTAATGAAATTCGACTTATATACTCTTGCGTGCCCATCACGTAGCGAAATAATTATATCGATACCGGTTATAGTTTTTATTTTATAGCCGTCTAATTTTAGGCATCTCGGCCATATTTGGGTAAACTTCGTCATATTGAAGAATGAATAACTTTAGCCCGCGTCATCGGATATTAATAATTTCAATGTCATTTAAAAGATTTCACTCTCCTGCTAAAAAAGGACATAGCTTTGTGCTACAAGTGTCTCTAAAATGCCAAAGTATTATTTATCCTTAAATATCCTATGAAAAATTGTATTTTATTTTTTTTATTTTTTACAGCGTATAACCAATTGACATCTATTAATTGTGTACAATTTTCAAGATAGGATAAAAACAGATTAAAAAGTTACAGTTGTTTCTTTATGATAACTCGATAATTTTTATATAAAATGTATAAAAGCAATAACAGGTAAAACAACCGAAGCCGTATTATATCCTAAATAAAATCTCGATGGAGAGAAACTAATTTCTATTATTTAGTAGTAGTGCTTATGAGCATGTGTTAGTCCGTGTCCATATGAGTCAACTTTTGCTTTTGGAATTTTCTTACATTATCTTTTGAAGTTGCATTCGTGTCCATACAATGAAATTCTGGCTGTGCAGCTTTGTTTTTTTTTACAGAGAATTTGTTGTTGCTTAATATTATGAAGAGGAAAACAAAAGAGAGTTGCATATACATGAAGCAGTGTAGCTCTTCCCAATCTTCTCACCTTTCTCTCCCATAAGCTCAAAAGTTGCGCAGCAAAAGTTGACTCGTATGGACATAGACTTAGTAGTATTCCACTGTGTGCCTACTCACTTGACCAAGACTTTCGTTAATGATATCGATTTCGAATATATCTCGAACATTTATCGAGTAAAACTATCGCGAAGAACACTCGAAAAAAGTTTACCTGTCGCTCAGTTTTGTTCCAAAAAACATTCGATTTCGAAGTTTCGTTAGCAATATCAAGAGTGAGCCAATATCGAACAAATTTCGATATCGCAAAAAGGCAGAAACAAAAGCAATCTTTTAAGACTATTGTCTTTATATTTTAATATATCTATTTTTTAATTCTTTAACTTACGTTGCAGTCAATCTTTGTACTTTTGTTTTCATTCGACTGTTTACATATACGAGCCGATAAATGTTCGGCACACTGGTGCCAGTATGAGCGACTATGATCTATACACATAAAAGAGTAACGTTATTCAGTGACTGGCTGACTCACTGATTCATCATCGCACATCCCAAACCACAAAAGATAGAAACTTAAAATTTGGTGTGTGGGTTCTCCTCCCGGTGTATAGATCCAGTAAGTGCTGATTTTGAAAAATTAGAAATCTAAGGGGATTAATAAAAAGGGGTAAGAACGGGTAAATTCGGTAACCTTATACCCTAGGATGTAACTAGGCTAGGTTAGGTTGAACAGGCTGCCAGTTTCTAAAACCGGTCCAATTGGGTCCTTTTGTCCATTTGTGATGTCTGGGAAATTTAAAAAGGTGCCCTGCCTATATCAGAGGTTGGGTCGGTGTTAAACCAACCCGAGTATCGTATGAATGAATTTATTCCCCTAATGTCGTATTCCCCCAGTTTTGCTAGTTTGGGTGGTGACGGATTTCCCAAGTATGACACCCTATTTCTAAATAGTGCTGGACATCGACAGAGGAGGTGCTTGACAGTCTCTTCTTCCTATTCGTTCTGACAACTTCTACAGAAATCGTTAAAAGGAAGATTTAATCTTCTGGCATGGACACCAATGAGACAGTGCCCTGTTATGACCGCTACGAGTATACGCAGCTGTTGACGAGGAAGCCCCACTATGATTGCAGATCTTGCGAAGTTGTACTGGGGCCAGATGGATCTGGAAACCTTACAAGTGATTTGATTTGTCCATCTGGTTTGCGCTTCTAAGGTAGACATAAAATTGCAAACACATCATAATTAAATAAAAAAAAATAAGCGGAAAGGTGCTTGGTAGTTTTTTGAAATTAGAACATTTAAGGGGCGAAAAACGCTTAAAGCAAAAAATCACCAAAATTAAACAAAAAACGGTAAAATGCAAAAAATTACTAAAACTGAAATGATTGACGAAAAAAAAGCAGAAAACGAAAAAAGGCATCAAAACGAAAAAAGCACTAAAACCTTAAAAGTCGCTAAAACTAAATATGTTGTCAAAAAATGAAAAAATCGCCAAAAATATAAAAAATCACCAAAACGAAAAAAAACACAAA
The DNA here is from genome assembly GCA_956483635.1 of Panzeria rudis. Lineage (NCBI taxonomy): Eukaryota > Metazoa > Arthropoda > Insecta > Diptera > Tachinidae > Panzeria > Panzeria rudis. The sequence continues at coordinate 124,996,919 of OY101450.1, read as the reverse complement.
AAAGGGCCAGAACTGAAAAAATCGCCAATAACCAAAAAAAATCGCCAAAACGAAAAAAGTGTCAAAACAAAAAAAAAAAAATCGCTAAAACTAAAAAATTACCAAAAATATAAAAAAAATTCCCAAAAATGAAAAAAAGCGCCAAAACTGAAAAAAGCGCCAAAAATAAAATAGATCACTAAATACTAAAAATATCGTCAAAAAGCGATAAAAGGCTTAAAACAAAAAACGTCAAAAGTAAAAAATCGCGAAAACTAAAAAAATCGGCAAAAAACGAAAAATCACAACAAAAAAGACATACGAAAAAATGATAAAAATGAAAAAAAAAACGAAAAACAATCCCTTAATCAACAAAAAAAAAGCTTAAAAACCAAAATTAAACGGAAAAGCATAACGAAAAAATTTTCAAAATGAGAAAAAAAGGACAAAAACGAAATGGGATATATGTATATTTGTACGGAACCTTTCGTGTGCGAGCCAAAGGCGCACTTTACTGAATTTATTTAATCATAGTTAGTACTGTTATTTGGGCAACAACTTTCTTGCATTCTTGCAGAAAACAGTAATCAGCTTTCACTTCTTCTTAAAATCAGGTGGCCACAATAGTTGAATTTATATGAATTGAATTTTCTAACAAGTTTCAGTTGAGTCAATTGGTCATGAAAGCAATGATGTGTGATCGTGAAAGGGTTAAAGTTCATTCTCTATATGTATTTTACGTGATTTAATTAATTACATCTATAATGACCAATTGAGTGTCCCTAGCTACCGAATTATTTCAAAAGAAAAAGTTTCTCAATCACTGCGTAATACATACGCAACATAATACTCATCACATTTAACAAAAGTATTGAACAAACAAAATCTGTAAAAATCTATATGTATGTAAGTATTTATGTATAAAAAAATTACGTAATTCTTTTCATTTAAATTATTCGTTGTAATTTAAATAAAATTTACACAGAAACAAATAATGTCATTAAAATATTTTTATTTGTTGTTTTCTGAACAATTTATATGATGTGACTCCATTTATATATAAATCGTTGAGATTGTGTACGGGTACTAAAGCATGTTTGCTAAAGTAGCTTATTACGCGTGTTAAGTAAATTTTTATTCATTTTCAATTTGTTCAGATGATTTTGTATAAACTGTGATTTTATTTTCGCTTCCCAATTATATTGTTTCATATCTTGACCTTGGCATTCGCTTAGCCATAAAAGGAAAGTTCACATTTTCAATGTAAACTTTTTTTTCATTCATCATTATTTGTTTTTTAAATTCATTTTAATTTTGTCAAAAGTCTTATGTGTATACATTCAATATAGACAATTTAACATTGTTATTGTTGTCTGTTATATTGTACATGGGGAGGGGAGGGGAGGGGTTTAATGACGGTTTTGATCAAGTTTAAGTATAGAGTTTAAACATTTTTAACTAATTGCCGGTTTAAGTACGTGTGGACTTCTATATATAAACAAAAAAAATACTATTTAATTGTTGTTGAATTATTTTGTTACTGAATACAAAGTATTTGTTAAAAAAATAGTTTTTATGTGATTAATTTTGGTTTTGTTTTCATTTAATTTCATGTAATTCTGGGAAAAAATTTAATTTTTTTTGTTTGTTTTAATATTAAAATAATGAAATAGAATATTATTTATATTGAATTAATTTAAATCTCTAATATAGAATGAGTTTTTAGTTAAGTTCAAACAGTTTTTTTTTATTGTTGCAATTATTATTAGTTACGCATGCTAAATTATATGCTTGACGTGACCATAATTTAAAAGCAATATTTCGTTCTTACCATGTCTAACTATCGAATGCAAGAAACCCCATTTTTCGAATCGTTCACATAGAGAGTGTAAAACGCTATACAAATGCCGAAACTTGTGCTTTTAGAAAAGCGCTGCTTTCAAGTTCCCAAACGATGAGTTTTTGTGCTCTTTAAAAAGTACCGGCTTATTGCATCATTATCAGGGCTCCGACTTTCATGCAAATTCATGTTTTTTGTGGTGATAGATAATTATCTATGCGAATCATCAAATTTTAAATAGTTTGACATCGATTTGTAATTGCATATTTTTGCATATTTTGATGGTAAGTGCATATTTTTGCATATTTTTGAAATAAATCAATATTTTTGGAGTTATAAAAAATTGTTTAATGCATATTTCTGAATTAGAAAAATATTAATAGGCCGATTATGGATGTCAACCGAGCCTCAGTTGGGCTCCCAGTTGCTGAAAATGATACACTGATATTAACTGGCAGCTGAGAGCTTTCAATTTCAGTTTCTATTTAGTGCCTTTCTGGAAACCATTAATTTTCAGTTGGTGACTGCCAACGCAACTAAAGTCTGGTTGCATTACATAATAGACCCAATTATGTTTTTTTCTCTAATAATTAAAAAAATATTTTCATATTATTTTAGTTTTGGTACTTAGTTCATAGGTAAATGCATATATTTGGGGATATTTTTCATTTTTAGGCGCATTTGTTAAGCGCTTAAAATCCATTTTTAGTTGCATGAAAGTCCGAGTCCTGATCATTATGATTGGCCTATGAGAACTTAATGCAAATCCAGTATTGTCTTTAATGTGCTCTGGGTAGAATGATTTTGATTAACTTTTTTAGCTTCTTCAACTATTTTCCAGCTATCATAAGAAGCGTTGAAAGTTTACTTTTCAATTCATTCTCTTTATTTTAGAAAATTTTCATTTTAAGTTTCTATTATTTTAGTAGACTTGTTTAGCAAAAATGTTTTACTTTGTTCTACTACTACTTTATGGTTAAAACTTCTTGTTATTTGAAACACATTTTGTTTCTTTGCCAAAATGTCAAAGTTCTTTAGCTCAACAAACTAGAAGAAAATAAAACAACATGAATGCATAAAAGTATAAACAGCTATTTAACATATTGTTTATAATTATTATTATGTATAATAATTTAAGTCTTTCGAACAATAAACACCACATACAGCCAAACAAAACTTGTTCTATTTCCTCAACCCAAAAAGAAAATATATACACAGCAAACTAGAAACAAAAATTATTTTATAGTCATGTTGCATTATTTTGCAACAAAATTCCTCAAAAACTAAAGTTAAGCAAAAATTAAAAAAGCAATGAAAAATATTTGTCTTAAAACTATTATTAACATAAGCTTGAAAAAGTTGAGCATGCATACGTTTGTGAATATCTGTATTAAGTATTTAATAATCTTTGTTCACCGGAAAAGTTGTTCTTTGCTTTTTCTTCTTAATTTTAGTGGAAATTGTGATTCAACATTAAAGTACGAATAATATAATAAATTACACTTAAAACATAAATTACTTTAGAAATTAATCTTGGAAAAATTAATCTTGGAAAAATTAATCCTGGAAAAATTAATCCTGGAAAAATTAATCCTGGAAAAATTAAATGCTAATGCGGTTGTGATAGTGACGGTGCACAGTGGCTCCAATTAAAAAAAAAACGATAATAAATCTGTATCTTTGAAACTTGCAATCCTATTACAAAACAATGTAACCAAAACTTATAAAGAAGGACCTAAGCTTTCAGAAAATTGTTTTCGGACAACCGTCTTGAAACATACGGCGAGCTACAGGGTATCAAAACTTACTACCTCGGGCATGAAAAGCCATAAATTTTACAAATTATATTCGATTTTAATGAATTGAAATTTTTGTTATAAAGTCTATGAATAAAGGAGGATAATTAATAGTTTTTATCTTTATTATTTTCAAAGATATTTCGTAAATATCTCCTATAAAATCACAGCGAAAGTTTTGAAAAAAATATTATATGATTTTAACACAATCCTTGATAATATTCAGAAGAAATTTTTGAGTTATCTCAATTTATGTAGCCGTGAAAAAAATCAAAGTCAAGAATTTCAAATGGGAGTAAAAAGTGGCTAAATTTTGATAAAAATAGAGCTTAATTATTTGACGGTTTTCTCAAAAAAGTTTTTGGAGCTAAAAATGTTCTTTTTCCATATTTCAAAAGAATAGAATTCGAAAATGACTGTAGCTAATATTTTAAATCGATGGAAACATGCACGCTACACCCAGCTTTGGACGAAAATAGTGAATTTTTCTAAGAAATACTAAATTAGTCTCATGAGTTTTTGAATTTTCGTTACAAATTATATTAGATACAAATTATATTGTCTATTTATAACTTATACAACAAGCTTAAATTCAGATAATAAATTCAATGAATTAGTAAATATTTTGTGTACAAACAAATACAGACAAAAATCTCTCAAAAATTTCATAGAAAAAAACCGGGTTTTTTCAATAAACAAATTGTCCAAATCTTTAAAAAATTTTTTCTAAAAATATTTAGAAACTCTAAAAAAATTGTTTACTAATATATCAAACAAACGTTTGGCTGGGTCTGTAAAAATTTTTTTTTTAATATTTTTAAGTTTTAAATAATAACATCATCATCCATTAGGAATTTTCGAAATTTCACTTTGTTAAATGTGTTTAACTCTGTATGTTTATCTAAAGACTCTAAAAGAATTAATGAGAATTAACGCAACAACATTAACAAATTGTTTCACTTAGAAATCTTCAGCATAAAAACTTTTTACAATCGAATGCCTTTTTCCATCATTGTTATTGTTGTTATTTTGGTGTATGTCACGACATGTCGTCATCGCATATATTTTGTTACGACACAGAAAACTGCTTTTTGTTGTTGTTTTTGGCGTTTACGTCCTAAATAAAAGGCGAACAAAAAATTCACTGATTCAGTAAAGCACATTTGCTAATTTTAGACAAACTTTTGTTTGAATATATTTTGGTGATAATATTTTCTGTGTATAAGGCCAACAAAGTTGCTCATGCACGAGGTAGTCAATTTCGACACCCTGTAGCTTAGCTTAGCTTCTCATTTATGGTTTTTATACATACGAGTACACAAATTTTTAGTCGCATTGCTAGTTTCAAAGTTAAAGATTTATTATCCTTTTTTTTTTAACTGGAACTACTGTTCGTCAAGACCAAAATACTAAAAAAAAATTTTATTAATAAAAAGATTTAACCAAAAAAAAGTAGGGTAAAAGCAAGGCGAATTCATACTAGGTGGCCGCAAGAGCCCAGCTGTTTACGTAAATGTTTACACATTTGGCCTGTCAGCAGTGTTAATTTAATGTATCAGCTTTTTTGACATCCCAAATGTAAACTCTCCACGGCGAATTTTCTTGCGACTACTTGGTGTTGATCTACCTTAGGTAAAAGAAATAAAACTAAAATTTAAGTATTAAAAGTATTAATTCAAATCTCCTTCAGTATTAAGAAATAATGAATAAAAGCCGCCTAATGACACTTCGATTATGAGCGAGAAAGCCTTAGCTCAATAAAACAGCCTTGATTCAAGGTAGAAATTAGGCCTGTCTTAAATAAAGTGCATGTTAGATGTGAATTGGCAACTAGTCCAAAGGCCACCCATTTCTGCTTAAATAAAGAGTTTTTGTCTTAAAGTCAAAACCGACCAGGCTTCTTAATGTCTGGCACTAAGAAAGTTGTTGAAAAAATTTTAAATAAAACTAGCTTCATATCAGCCGAACAAAAATTTCTTTGTTAAAATTCTCAAACAAAAAATAGCGTAAAATAATTACAGTCTTTTGTAATTTTATTGCGAAACAATATATATATTTGTTAATAATAAATCAAGTTTATGTACATACTTCCTTGGCCGTCCTTACGTCTACCTTATACGTCTAATTGTCTATATTTCTATAATTATAATTAAAAAAAAGAAAAAACCGAAACTATTTCCTTACTTTTAAACAGTAGGCCGCAAAATATATTCCAAGTATTTAATTTATTAAGCGAAAAATTCTATACGTTTAACAACAACAATATTGTACTATACCACGCGATATTTGTTTTTATTTATTAATAATTAGTGCAAATATGTTAGTTGCAGGTGAAAATTTGTAAAAGCAAAAGTGGGCAATACAGAGACAAAGACAAGCCAGCCACCCATTCATGGTTTTGCACAAACTGGAAAACTATTAACAATAACACATAACACATAAGTAGGTTGTATTTCTAAATTAAAAATTTTGTATGAATAAATAAGTTGTAATACATTAAAAACGTGTTCTAACAATGAGCACAGAAATATAAAATTAGCAAGCAAAGAGCTTGCAAACTTATAACATTCTGGTCATCATACTGGTTCCAATAGGAAAAAAGGGTAATAAATCTTTATCTTTAAAACTTGCGATCGGATTATAAAACGATGTATGAAAAATCATAGAAAAGGACCTGCGCCTTAAGAACGTTGAAATTTGGAACACCCTGTTGAAACACATGATGAGCTAAATGGTGTAAAAATTTACTATCTACCTCTGGCATGAAAAACCTTGTCGGCCTCATAACTTTAACTTTATAAATATAAATTTGGTGTAAAGTTTGTAAGCAAATAAAAAAATTAAATTTATATCATTGAGATGTTTATATTATTTTCAAAGATATTTGGCTTTAAATTTTGTGTTTTGGCCTCGTTCTCTATATCCCCAATATCTCCGGTAGTACCATACCCAACATTTAAAAAAAATTTATGATTTCTATCACAATCCCTGATAACATTTAGATAGCATTTTTTAGTTATCTCAATTCATGTAGTCGTGAAATGCAATCAAATTCAAGACTTTGAAATGAGAGTGAAAACTGGTTAAATTTTGATAGAAATAGAGCCGTTTTTCTCAAAAAAATTTTTTTAACTAAAATTTTTTATTTTCAATATTTCAAAAGGATATCCATACCTTAAAAAGGACTCCAGTTGAAATCTTAAGTCGATTAAAGCATGCACGCTACATTTAGCATTGGACGAAAAAATTAATTTTCCACGAAATTCGCTTAAAAATAAGAACACGTATCAAGTTTTTCAAATTTCTCTACAAATTATATTAGAATTATTTAATGTAATTAATCAGGCTTTTAAGTGTTACCCGCCCGCCAAAAAATTTGGCCAGGAGAGCACATTTTCTAATAATGGTGAAGTTTTCGGAGACCTTTCATTTAGCAGCATGAAAACTGTACTGAAGTTTATATTTTAATTTAATTTGTATTTTTTTTTACTATTTATTAAAAAACATAGCAATCTTCTTATTAAAAAAAATAATTAAGGATATATTAAACGCCATTTGTTTATGAATTTTTTAAACACCTCTTTTTTATTTGTTATATATTGCGTCTTTGCTTGAAAATCATGATTTTTTTGTTGCTATTTTTATCTTCTCTGCTACTGATGACTTTCCTACAACAACACCAATTCAAAACATAGAAAAATGTTGAATTGCTATTATATTTACAAAAGTAAAATCTACAAACACATAAATGTTTTGATTATTTTTTTCAACTTTAAGCTAATACCCTTTTTCAGACATGGATTTTTAATTGAGACAATTTAATTTTAATTAAGCAATTAAATTTATTGTTCACACATAGTAAATTACGCTTACTCAATTAGCATTTGACTTGAAAATAGTGTAATAAATATACAGGTGGCCGCATAAGGGCAACGAATACAACAATAAAACAACAACTAGATAATGGTTGTCAAAAAAAATACACGTAGCTTATGCACAAAATTACCAGAGCAAAAAATAATCATCTGACATCATACTGCCATCTGTATACTTATTACACCATGGGCTTGCCCTGTATATAATTTTTGGTTCTCACTGAACATACATCGCAGTAAACATACTTCTCAGAAAGGGTTGCATTTCGAACTTTACTCAATTTATGAAACAATTAAGTACTAATTGCTTAATTTATTAATTGAAGCCTTGCATGGCAAATTGCGCTCAATTATGGCCTTAATTGCATAAATTTCCTGAATTGCGCAAATAAAATCGTATGTCTGAACAGGATATAATACATGCATGTATACTATGTGCACATGTATTAAGTAGAAATGTCAAACGCTTATAGCTGTCAAAATACTGAGCTGATTTTAACCAAATATAGATTGTGCATGTATATCAATTACTACCTTTAAAATCGTATAACTTTATTCAAAATCAGCTGTAAAATGTGAACAAAAACTGGTCTCTCCTATTAATTATGTATGCAGGGTGTGCCATAAATCAACGTCAAGCCGAAAACGGGCAATAGGGAAAGTAGTAACTGCTCCGAAAGAAGTTAAAAAAAACATATGTCACTTATTTTAAAAGGTATTGCCATTTAAAAAAATCACCCTGTGATGATCTTCTATTGCTGTCACTACAAATCTTCATTTTTCTTGTTTTTTTCTTCTATATTATTGTGAGATATCCTTCTGTAAAGTTTAGTTTTTAAATGAATTCCAAAAAAAAAAATGGAAAAATTTTATCATATCTATGACAAAACTAATAGTAAAATCCGCAAGACTACAGAACAGCGTATCTGTGTATATTAAATACGTAAGCGAACGAGAATATGACACTTAGTCATAGTGTGTACATCGTATCATTATCACAAGGAATGATGTTTATGTTGACATTGTGTTGTAGATTTTTTAAATAGTGATATGACTGAGGGGGAAAAGGCGTTCGCATATAAACATGCGTTGTAAATCAGGACATTTAAATTTGCTCCTTTAATCATTCCAGAATTATCATCATTGCCATTGAGGACAAGATGATCGTGGAATGTTGCTAACATCCCAATGATGACATGGTGTCAAAAAAAGATGACACCTAACATAATATTGAGGTCAAGTTTTTTGGAGAGGGGGGAAGCGAAGTTCTAGCTGAAACAGACTATTAGAAGTTGGGTATATTTTACACGTTTTTGGGGGGTTATACCGCCCCACTTACATCCGCACCTGGCCTTCTGACTGTTGAAAAATATTTGATTACTTTCGGTTTTGTTTTGCCATCATCGTATCTACATAAACTCATACCTGAGCTGATTGGAGATGATTTTGCGGATAATTAGATTTTTTAGAACGAAATGAAATAATTTTGCTGACAAATACCTTAAAACTAACCATAAAATTTTTGTTAAGCGCTACAATATTTTGAAATCAAAACCGCTTTAAAATCATGTTTAAATTATTGCAAATGCCTTAAAATTTTTAAACAATACTTTTTTTATATTTATATAAATAAATGTATATATTTTTTTCAATTTATATGCAATAAAATTTGTTATACTTAATGCTTGAGTTGTTACCAAAAACAACAGTAACAGCTGAAAATATATTGTAAATCAAAAATAAAACAAAAAAATATTTGTAAATAGTTTGCGTTTCTTTTTTCAATAGAAATTTAATGAACCATTGTCATGACATTTTTTGTTTTCTTCATAAAATAAACACTCGGTTGGCTTTAAAATAAAATTTGTTTTAGCTGAAAAAGTTTACAAAACAAATGCAACAGATTAACGAACGGCTAACTACTATTGATGTTTTAAACGTTTCAATGAACGTTTAAATAGACAGACAGACGACACCAGGCAAACGGCGACATCAAAATCATCATCATCACCATCATCACCATCATCATCATCATCATCTTGTTTCACTTGTATGAACAGAGAGATACTCTGACTTTCCATGCAATATTTCTGTAATCATTGTTTTTGCATAAATGTAAATTTAATTCAATGGAAAAAATAGTACTTGTATCAAATCAAATAAATTAGAAGAAAAATTTGAGGTGTGTTTAGAATCACTTTCGGCGATAAAATGCTTGATTAAATTCCTTTTATAATAGTTTTTATTATCATATTAATGCAAAAAATTTCGTGAAATTTGTTACGAGATTGATGTTCTAGTGATATAATTCTATTTCATTAAATTACACTATGTGTCAAAGAAAATATAATTCTGATATGAGCTAGTGTGGATATCCGTACTTGAGTAGATAATTTGGTCATTTTTAAAAAGTCGATTATACCCCCAAAAATCGAAAGTTATCGATAAAATAGGAGTTAGTGGAATTTCACGGAAAAAATTTTCCACTGCGCTATTTCTGCACCGATTTTTGATTTTTAAACGGTGTCGAATAGAAGAGGACTTAAGCTTTCCGTGTATATTTTAAATATTTTTTTTTGTCTAATTTTTCTTGGAAATATCAAAAGAAAATATATTTTGTTTTTCAAATTTTTTTAAATTTGGAGTATTTTTTGCAACACTTTTTGTGAAAACATACTTAGTTTTTTGTTTTCTTTAGAAGTGTATCTTATACCAAATAACACGAAACTAAAATTACACAAATCGGTTTGGAATTAACAAAGCTACAATTTTCTTAAACAAAATTTCGATATAAAATAGTGCATGAAAAACATTTCCACTGCATTATGTCACTGCTAGTCACAACTAGGGTTTGGGATTTCCCGGACTTCTGCACTTCCTGGGAAATGGGAATGAAAAAATCTTGTTCCTGGAAACTCCCGGGATTTCCGGGAAAAGTTAATTTTCTTAATTAAATAGATTTATTAAATGAAAATTGACGAAATTTCGATTGTTTTATTAATGTAAGCATTATTTTGAAATAAAGGTTAATATAAAAGCAATTCTAAAACAAATTTTTACGAATTTTGAAATGAATTCAAGCAAATAGAGTTTATAGTTATTACACAGTAAGAGATCCTATAAAGATTAATTGACAACAATATCACAATTAGTTAAACAGTTTACTTTAAGGCCTCCAAATCATTTTATAAAGAACTTGCCGTAACGTTTCTTATTTTTCTTGAAAAAATTCAGGACTATTCCCATCGTTAAGTACAAGCAAGTTACATTACTATGGTACTCAGCTATGCTGAATTTTACATGCCCTGATCCACAGTCTGTCTAAGGCCCTAATTGTGTAAATCACATCACCGAACTGATGTTTATATTAAAGCAACAATAAATTTGACAAAATTTTAAAAATTTGTTTTTGTTTTTCATACAAATTCTTCACCAAACAAACGTATAGAAACTAAAGCGTTGCTTTACCTTTCAAGTATTTAAAAATTTATATGAAAAATGGAACAAATTTAAGAAATATTTCAAATTTTGTTTTTGTTCTCTATACAAATTTCACTTTGGTGATGTGACTTACACAATTAGGCCTAAATGTCTTTGAAATTTCATTTCATTTATCTTAAAACATCTCCTTCAGGGCTTCAATAATTGCGTCGACTTATAATAAATTGAAGTAGTGTTAACTCACAGTTTTTACAACTTCTATGCGCATAAAATTTCTACTACATTTTCCAAAATTTAGAGCAAAATTAGAGAGCACTGTAATCACTGATATTTATACAAAGTATTCCACTTTGTTCTGTTATAGTGATTAAACGACATATATTTATTACTAAATTCATCATCTTGCATGTACTTTTGGAATCAAGCAATAATTTTTCTCGGTTTAGGAAAAATGGTGTGACTTCAATTATATGCAATTTTTATGAAATTTCTGTATAAGTTTGAACCGTTCACATTTTTATTTTGTGTTAAAAAATTTTTATTGACATTTTACTGCCTGTTTATCGATGTCGAAGGAACTGTTTATTTCTTACAGTTATATTTAAAAAAAAGACAAAGTTTTAGAATTTGCTTTTGTTTCAAATGAAATTGTAAAAATGTAAAATTTTCTTCGACATAAATAAGCAGATGGGGGATTCACAAGGTAGTCATAAAGTCATATGTTTTAAAGTAATAACACGAAAAAATATGACTGCTGTGAGCAACGCCTCATAAGTAATTGTGCTATTTCAAATTTGTATCAGCTGATAAAAAAAAAGCAATTATAAATATTCGAAATCAGAATGCCAAGAACAAGTGAAAAATAGCCCTTTTATTTCTACATTATTCAACTTGTTAATAAAGTAAATAAACCCCAGCTGAATATCTTTTAAACTCTTCATTTTTAATTAAAGTAAAAACCAATTTCAACGCACACAGAAAGTGAAATTGTACAAATACATAAACATAAACGAGACCAGCTGTTGCCGGCGACTGAGCCGACTAATTTTCCACGCGGATGCTAGTGGAAAAACGTTAGTTGGCTGCCAGCCAGCTAAAGTATACAAACAAAATTTTTTCACTTGCATATTTTTAAATATCTCGAATTTTTATTTTTACTTGTTACACAGCTATAAAAATATAATCAAATGTGAAGTTATAAAACTGTGAACAATTTTAGGACATACTTTACTGCATATTGCATACATTCATTTATATTAACGGCGGCGGACTGTAAATATTATCAGCGGCTCGACGCAAGAGTTTCGGCCGTTCGGCTCAGATTTTTACTGTGCAGTTATGACAAAATAATAAACACAGCACAAAATGTCTTATTATTTTAGGACTTTTTGTTTGAAGCACAACAACAATGTTTTTAAACTATCATAAAATATTAGCACTTTATGACATTATGACATGATAAGATACCTTGTGAATACCCCAAGAGTCTTAGTATTTAAACAGACGATGAGAAATGGACCAACTTTAAAAGAGAACTTATTTTATCGTGAAAATTTAGCCGTACAGTCAGTCAAACGAACTTTTGTAATATCTCAAAAAAACCTTGAAATTTTTGATATTAAAGAAAAACTGAATTATATACAAATTTCTTATATGAATCAAAATAAATTTGGCGGTCACTTACGCCATTTTATAAATATGAATGTCAAAAAAGTCCATATATTTACGAAATAACGTGTACTTTTTACTTCCCGTTTTCCCAGGAAAATCTCAAAAATTTCTCTCATCACAACATAAATGGTAAATAACACAGAACTTCTAAGCTACAAATCGGATTTAGTTGAAACTTGACATGTCACTAGATAAGGAGCTATACTTGAACAATATTGCTAGCAAAGATGTCCAGGTTAAGAACTAACGATGCTACAGCGGGCAAAAATGAAACATGTCGCATGTGAAAAACTTTAGAAATCTTATAAATATTGCCAATCTAAAGGCGATTTGGAAAGTTTTTAAATTTTTTTTAGCTTTCGTCCGTGAAGTTCCAGGAAATCGTATTTCATGGATAACTTTCGATCTTTCCAATAGTATATCCCATTTTGTTTCGGTTTTGTCACATATTGTTATTGATTTGGACAGCGTTTATTGAAAAATATCATGTTCTTAACCGAGCAATCGATGGAATTAAAATACGAGAGCTAGATATTTAGTTTTATAATTTATTTATGATGTTTGGTTAGAACGAACATTCTAAATTCTACCTAACTTATTTGACCACTTTTTTCATTATGTCTCAAGTAGTAGTTTTACTTAATACTATGATCGTCCGGTGGTCGAAATTCGACCCATTGATCCTTACGAGGGCTTGAAACCAGTTTTGCAACCGATTCTTAGACAAAAATATATTTTGCATATCTAGAGAAAAATACCTTTTAAACCACATATGTTTCATCAATATTGGTGGAAAAAATAAACTTAAAGTTGTACAACAAAAAATTGAGTAGCCTATTTAAAAAAAGGGAAAAGATGCCTCCTTAGTGGCGATATAGCGGGAACATCTCAGGTTCTACAAAAATATTTGCTGTAAAATTCTACATATGCTTTTAAAGACACGTGCACGCCAGCCTCAATTCGAATGCCAGAAATAATTGAAAGCTTAAAATGTGTTTAGAGGTTAATTTGGCATTTATACACAATTGCTACTCAGCATCGGAAATCTTGTAAGCCTTAAGGTATAAGATATAAACCACCACGAAGAACACTTTTGTACAAAGATTTAGCCCTGCTATATATCTCCGATGATATTCACGTTTTTTTTCTACGAACCATTCTTACGATATCAACGAAAACGTGATTTTTTTCAATTAATCACGTTATCTTGGAAGCGGTTCGTAGGAAATATAAAGGAATTTCAGTTTCAGCTTAGAAACCACTTTAATTCTAAGGTTCAATTTTATTGCAAACTCCATTATTTTAATTTTTCACACTTTTTCTAAATTTTTTTCTATAACATTCGATATAATAATTTTACCTTTTTATATTTATAAAGGATCCGCCAGATAACTTTTTTTTTTGAAAATGCTATAAAAAAACTACTGAATATTTTCTCAAATTTCTTTTTTTATTTGAAAGTACAATCCTTCCGGTTAATAATGAAAAATAATTTCATTCAAATGGCTGCCTCGGCTGGCCATGCAGTAGCCTACACGATCGGTCCAAATTTTAAGCACATTATCGATTGTGTGCAGCTGTATTTCACCAATGGCTTCACGAATATTGTCCTTTAAAGCGTCAATTGGCTCTGGCTTGTCGGCGTAGCACTTATCTTTGACGGCACCCCACAAAAAATAGTCCAACGGTGTCAAATCGCAGCTCCGAGGTGGCCAAATGACATCAGCTCTGCGGCTGATAATGCGATCTTCAAAACACGGCGCAAAACATCGAGTGGAGCTTCGGCTGTGTGGCACGTAGCGCCGTCCTGTTGAAACCAAATGTTGCCAATATCCTCCTCTTCCATTTTTGTGAACAAAAATTCGTTCAACATGGCCCGATAACGATCGCCATTGACTGTAACGGCCACTCCTTCCTCATTTTCGAAGAAAAATTGCCCAATTATGCCCCTGGACCAAAATCCGCACCAAACAGTGACTCGTTTTGGGTGCGTCGGCTTTTCAATGTATGCGTGCGGGTTTTCTGTGCCCAAAATGCGACAATTTTGCTTGTTTACATACCCGCCAAGATCAAAATGAGCTTCATCTGAAAAGATGATTTTTTTTTTGGCAAAATCGGCATCTTCTGTAAGTCGATCGGAGGCCCATACACAACCAGACTCGCAAGCGTATACACAACCATATTCGTTCAGCGGAAAGATAAAACTAATTATCTGTCAAATCAGACATGAGTTAAGTGTTACCATTCACGAAATAAGCACTAGTTGAAAAAAAAGCGTTATATGGCGGACCCTTTACTTTACTATTGTTTTCAATGTAAATGTTCGAAAGAACTTTGTTTTTCATATTTAGGTAAACGGGCAGTGAATTTTGTAAAGTAATTACACAGACTTACAAATTAATACTTTTTCTTTCCGTTTGGATCAAAACTAAAAATAAATCCAGTAAAGTGCGACTTTGAATTGCATAAGAAGAGCTCCGTACGAATGCCACACTCATACATTCATTTTTTCTTTTTTTTAATTTTTCTTTATTTCTGGTGACTTTTTAATTTTTGCCTATGTTTCGTTTTATTTTTACATTTTTATGTATTTTTTTGAAAATTTTAAAATCGATCTTTTTTTTTTTTTGTTAAATGTACCCATTTAAAATTTTGGGAATCTAAAAAGTTTTTAAAAATATTTCTGCATGTGAGAAAGTTTTGGTTAACGTCATTGTGGAGGGGATTTTATATCCTTTCAAACGGTATGCTGCTGAAGTTTGTAACTTAAGAACTTTTGGAGATATTGACAATTGTTTAAGTAAACTCAGCATTTATAGATATATAGTTTTTTGTTTGTTTAAATGATTTCATATCTCCACAAACGAAGGAGATAGATATCCAAAAATTTATATCTATTACATTAATATACTAGAAAAAGTTCACACAACGTATTATGGAAATCGAACATGGTGAGAGGTCCACCTGTTTGCTGTTTTGAGGTGGTTTAACTCTACTATTAAGTTCCAGTTCTTACTGAGTAGTTACATTCTTTCTTTTTAATCACTTTATTAAATTTCATGTTTTAGTCTTAAGTCCGAATTTCAGACAGTTTAAACTTACAAATTTCAATTGCGCTACATTTCTTAAAAGTTCCTAAAATACAATAACATTAAATCTAAATAAGTTATACTTGTTTTGGCTTAATTGCAACAAGTCGCAAGTGCTGAATTTTAAAAACTCATTAAGAGCTGTTGTATGCTTCTATGAATATTAACTTGAAGTCTGTCTGCTTAAAGAGGGTGTGCTAAAATGCTGGCCACTAAAATGCCTATATAAATTCCTATTTAAATTTTTATTATTTTATGAATGAAAATAAACTAACAATTTCTCATAATAAATTTAAAAGTTTTTTTTACTCACCTGCATTCCTGTGCCGCGCAAGTGTTCATTAACCCAATTGCGAAATGTATTGGCTTGTATTTCTACCCACAAATCCTCATTGCCACGAATATTCATACCTTTGGCGGCAGTTCCTTCAGGACTGCGGGCCACTAGACCGGCATGTGTGATCTTTTGTGTTTCCACCGAGCCATCGCTATTGTGTTTTAAGAGGCCTGCATGAGTAATTTTAGCGCCTTTTAAATCTTTTACTTCCATGGTACCAACCATGGTGCTTTTTATTCAAATTTTTGTTTTATAAAATATTTCTTTATTTCACTCTTTTGATTAAAGCTTTTTTATACAAAATGATAGTCTTGATTTCTTATTATATATTTAAAAACATTTTTTCTTCTTAGTACTCTAGTAATAATATTTTCAATAAAATTAATTATATATTTTTGGTTTCTTTTATTTAAATAAATATTTTTTCGCTTCTAGTAACACTTTTCTTTCGTTTTGATTTATTAGTTTTTGATAAAAACCCACTTATTTTAGCTAAATTTAACAAGTTTCAATTTCGTTTGAGCTTAAAATGTTAATCACTCTTTATTTTTTAATTCGTGCTTACACATTGATCGTTTTATAAAGACTGAAAAAATTCAGGTGGGTCTTGTTTTCAATTTTGCAATCGTACAAAATCTTTTTTAAGTATATACACACAAATATAAGCAAATGCACACACACACACACACACACACAACAAATTCTACCTACAACAATCAGAGTTTTAATAAAAATAATAAAAAAAAACCCGTCAAAATGCGATTAAAAAGTACAAAATTGTTTAAAGTAAAATGACGTCAGTAGTTGTTTTTTATTTATATTTTTTATTTTACTTTTGCTGAGATGATGGGGCGAACAAGAATTTGATTTTTTTCCAATTTCATAAATCATATTTAATTCGAATTCGCCTGAAAGTCAAAATAGTAAGTTATGCATACACAAGCATTCAATCACATACTAACATAAATATCATTTAACAATTTTCTTAAAATATTTGCTCTATTTAAGTGTTGCCAGAGCTTGTGTATGTTTACATAAATCTGGAGTAATTTTCACTAATAATATTATAACTATTGTTTCTGGTAGATGACATTAAAAAAATATAAATGCGTTTTGAAAGTTCGCATCTGAAATTCATTTAAGGGGGAGATAAAGATCCCTCCTTTTGCATATAGTTATAGTGATCCAGCATAGGAAACCTTATAAGTCTTACATTCCAGGTGTAAGAAAAGTGCATCAGTTTTGTGTATAACACCAGGTATAACATTTTTATAGAGCATTTTAATTCTCGAACTCTTCTTGGTATGGATGTTTTTATCCTTTTCTTAAATAAGGAACAAAAACCTCCCCTTCAGCGGCGATAAAACGGGCTAAAATGTTTCACAAAATATTTCTCGTAGTGTTTTGTGTAAAATACCTGAATACATCTTAAACCTTAATCGTAAGACTTACAAGATTTCCTCTGCGGAGTACTAGCTGTAAATAAGAATGAAATTACCACTGAAACACATTTAAAATTTTTAATGATTTCTGGCGGTTAAGTTGAGTCTGGAGCTTGAATGTCCTTGAAAATGTATCGTAGAATTTTATGGCAAATATTTTTTTAGAATATTTTAGCTCGGTATGTCGCCGATGAAGGGTACGTTTTGGCCCTATTTAAAAAAGGAACAAAAATATTTCTACCACGAATAGTTTTGGGCTGAAATGTTACACAATACATTTTTTTCGTAGTGTTTTACATAAAAGTGCTAAACATATATAATACCTTAAACGTAACGATTCCAAGATTTCCTTCAGCCGCATCACTAACACTATGTGCAAAAGGAGGGAAAGTTTAATGTCCCCTAAACTGAATCCCAGATATAAACTTTCGAAATTCCGATACACGCATATTGTGTTTTGGTGCTTTTTACCGGAATCATCTCATTTTTATAGAATTCACTTTTTGTTGTATACTGTATTTGATTCAAAAACGAAATTAGTTGATCTTAAATTGAGCATTCGATAGACTTCTTAATACAAATTTTTAAACAAATAAATTTTCGTGTTTATTTCCCTAGCTACTAATATAACTACTATAGAGTTTGTACTTTCGATATCAGCAAAGTTCTTCTTAGGTTAAAAATTTATTACCATTTTAACATATTTATTTTCCATACCTGACTGACTAAAGCAAAATAAGTAACTTGCTCTCTGAGTACACTTAAAGTTGCTTACTCACATGCTCCCCATTTATTACTCACTCACATGTTGTATTTGGGGCTTTTGCGCAATCGCTTCTTGCTTGTTTATTTTTCTGTTTAGTTACACGTATATGTGTGTGTGTGTGTGTGTGTGTGTGTGTGTGTGTGCAACCGGAGTTTAACAAATATACAATTTTATTGTTTAGTTGTTGTTTTTTTTTATTATTTTCTTCAAGAAATTGTTTAAGCCAAAATTTAAACAAATAAATATAAGCAAAAAAAAAAAAAGACTATGTAGGAAGTTGTAATGTCAGTTAATGGAGAAGGTTAGTTTTCTGTTATGATTCGATATAACTTATTGTTGTTGCTAATTGTTTTTGCATTTATTATTGCAGTAGTGTTAATGTGCTTTTTAGCAAATATATTTTTTTAGCCTTCTTAAAGCGACGGAGCAAATATACTTGAAGCTATGAAAGTGGACAAACAATTTGAGAAATATAAATAATTACTATTTTTGGAATAAACCTCACTTGTAATATTGACGTAGGTACTTACTTGTCTTGCTTAATCCAATATATTATTTTGTAATTATTCTTATTTCTTGAAAATATTGCATATGCTGATAATAATTTAACATCTCTCTCTATCTCACAAATGGTAATACAATAGAATATTTTTTAAAGGTACTTGACACTTATGGTCTCACATATGTAATGATCCTGATGAAGCAAGAATTTTCCTTAGAGCCCAAAATAGCTATTTGTATAATTTTGTCACCCCTCAGACTTCTTTCCCACACTTTAATCTACAAAAGGAATTATCCTTGTAATCCGAAACCACCGAAATTACTTTAAAATACATTTTTCCCAACCTCTATCTTCTTTTCCCACAATATTGGAAACTTTAAAGCTCATTTAGATTTATAATATTAAAAACTTCATATTTACGTAAATATTTGGAATTCATCGATAAAAAACGACATTCGTTTCAGAATTTTATATAGTTTTAGAAAATGTAGCTAACATACTTTTGGCCTCCGGAAGATAAGGTCCCTTTTCATCAGTATCATCACATATATTGAAGAGTTTTATTGAGAAGATATATTATAGTAAAATAAAATAAAATAAAATAAGATAAAATACAATAAAATAAAATTACATTTCGTACTCTTTTCCGATTTTTATCATAATGTAGTTAATATCCGTAGAGGGAAAATAACAAGTCACAAGACAGGTCATGGGACTGGCTCCCACAATATAGCAACCGGTTCGAGTTCCGAAACTTTATATGAAAGGACCGATAACTTTTACATGGCGTTGTCATTGGGAGGGGTCAATTGACATAATTAAGATACTCAGTGATAGGTTCTATACCCAAACTAAGGCTACTTGTCCTGTCATGGGCTCTATAATACTAGCTAAATTACTGTACTTTAAACAAATATTTTTAATTTGGAAAAAATCTACTTATGCAATGAGGATTTTTCTAACATTTTTGTTCTAGTTTTGTGATATGTTGTGATATTATTCTTTTCACCCGCTACCACTCAGGAACATTTCGTACCATTCTCATTTTCACCAGTCATAGGACAAGTACGTTCAAGACAATTGGTACAACATTTTCCACAGGGATGCAAGTACTAAAACGAAAGACTTAAGACACAAACCTCAATTCGCCAATTCTTCCTGCTTTAAGCTTAGTACGCACTAGAGGGCTACACAAGTTTACTAAAAAGTACTCGTATTTATGTTTGTGTATGTATGCAAATATATCTTTTTGTATGTATGTATGTGTATAAATTACATGCGAAAAAAGAATACAATAATGTGTGTTACATCCAAAGCACTTTCATTACTTTTTAATTTAAAAGTACGATACGCCTTCCATCTTCCCTACTTAAAGAAAGGAATGTGGAATGTCTGTCGAACGAAAAAAAAATTAAGTACTACTTCCACCATCCCTTGTACAAGAGGGCAGTTTGTATGTGTATCGGTCTTGCAGGGCTTCTTGAATTTCTGGCCTGTTGCCTTTTACCGCTGGGTATATACACGTATGTATGTATGTACATATGCATGTATATATACGTACATACATAAGAACATACATACATATATGGACACGCGAAACTCCTACGAGTACATTCTACGAATGCATTTAAGTACCCTTTGCAGTCCTCTAGGACGCACCTCGGCTTGAAAATTAATTTACTTTTATTAAATACAACGTGAAAAACATGAAACATTTGAACAAACAATTCTTTGTCAGAAGCTATACTCTTTCGTAACATTCAATTTAAAATTATTTAATTTGCATTTGCATATGTAGTTTTCTGACTAAAGAGCAAATGATTTCGATTGCAAGCAGGTTTGCTAAAGTTAATATATTGATACCAAACCAAAGAGAAAAAAGAACTCAATCAAAACCTCAAAATCTGTTTTTATTTAACACCTCAATATAAACGTATAAGAGTCACACATGTGATAGTGAAAATACCCTTCTGAAATGATCTAGTTCAGGTTATAGGCCGACTTGAGTAGATAATTTTCCCATTTTTAGAAATTCGATTACACCTTCAATGTCGAAAGTTATCAATAAAATACGACTTTTGGAACTTCACGGATAAAAAATATTTTCAATGCGTTATTTCTGCATCGCTTTTGAATTTTTAGTCGGTGTCGAATAGAGGAGGACTCAAACTTTCCGTATGTATATAAAATATTTTATTTTGAATAATATTTCGGGGAAATATTATAAAAAAAAATTACTATTTTTTTTTAAAGATTTTCTACATTGGCGTCTTTTTTTGCAACACTTCGTTTGAAACCTCACAATCTTTTTTTTTATTTTTCTACGAAGTTTATCTTATACCGATAAATATAAACC
Organism: Panzeria rudis; assembly: GCA_956483635.1. NCBI lineage: Eukaryota > Metazoa > Arthropoda > Insecta > Diptera > Tachinidae > Panzeria > Panzeria rudis. Next base: position 124,975,825 of record OY101450.1, on the reverse strand, counting down.
CAAAATTATAAAATTCGGTTGGGAAATGGCAAGGTTACAACCCACCGCATTGTGGAACTACTCACACTAAAATTGATAAATACTACATAACTTATAAATTACTGATCAGATTTATTTAACACTTGACAGATTAATAGATGAGAACATGTTCTTGCATAGTATTGCTAGGAAATTTAAGCAAGTTACATAATAACGCCGCAGCAATGGGCAAAAACTAAACACGTAAAATGTGAAAAAGTTTGGAAGTCTTGCAACCTTCGCAAATTTCAATAAATATTTAATATTTTTATATGTTTTAGTTCCACTTCAAAGCACCAACAAAATGCCTACTACCTATTTAAATTTAATAAATTATTTAGTTATTTAGTTATTGTCTTTATATTTAAATTTAAGAAATATTTAAGTCCAAAAATATATATTCTATATTTAGCTATAATTTTTTTAAATATATGTACCAGCTTTTTTCGTAAAAGCTGAAACAAAATAAACTAAAAACTTAAAGAAAATAGAGTTTAGCCAAAACTCCAAGACTTCTAAAGCTTTCCACGTGCGATGTGCTTAGTTTTAGTCTACTCCAAAGTCGTTGGTTCATATTCTATAAATTTTTCCAAAATATATTGTGCAAATAAAGACCGTCATCTATTGATATATGTATCAAGTTTAAAACCAATCTGACCACTAGCTTAGAAGTTATATATCATTTTAAAATTTATGTTGTAAGCACCTCCATAATGCAATGGAATATTTATCATGTACTATTTTACATTGAAATTTGGTTTAAAAAATTTTAACTCTTCCATTTTTCAACCGATTTCAATAACTTTTGGCTTATTTCAATCGGTATAAGATATCCTTTTTAAGGAAATACAAGACTTAGTAGGATATCGAACAAAATGTTTTTAAAAAAGACGCCAAAATTTAAAAAAAATCGGAAAAAAGTTGAAACAGAAATTTTCTTTTCATATAAAAATTCTACCGATTTGTTTTCAGCTGCCTCAAGAACTAAATGTGTAAAAATGTGTTTATTTGCAGTATTACCGAAACTATAAGCCGAGCTAAGAATTGATAAGGACTCTGTTTAAAGGCAATTTAATTTCCTTTTTTATATTTTATTTTATGAAATCGAAGGACTAGTTCTCGAGTTATAGCAAATTATGTGGTGAAGCCTCATTAATTTTCTATATAGCGAAAAATCTGTGAAATCAGAGTCAGTTCCAAAAAAGTAATTTATAGACATTGAAGCTCAGTAATATGTGTATCCAAATTAACTCAGAAACCCTAGGCTACAAAGTTCATGTTGGCATACGTTATTTTTCTATATTTCACTTAGTTTCAATTTTTCAACTGTTGAGTTATTAATCAAGAATCAAGAGAATTCAACTAATTTGGCTTATTTAATCATGTTTTTACCATTTTCGCAAAATTTTGTTAACGTGTAACGAGCAAGTTTTGAAACACACCTGCTCAATTGATTTGTTAGTTTGAAAAAAAAAATTAAATTTTTCTTAAAAAATCACTATTTTTCAATACTAAATTTTGAATAACATGAAGAAACAGCTGACTCCCAACAACAACTCCTAATTATATTAGTATTGTCTGCAGGTAATTTTATCATGCAGCTCTATGTGTTTGGCTGGTCGAAATCGGACATACCGTTCTGCAGTTAAGGTGAAATATACCAAAATTAACAAAAAGTCTATTAGTGATAGGAAGAAGCTGAGGGAACAGCATTGTTTTAGCGCATCAAACAGATTTTTAATAAATTTTAGTTGTTTTTTTTTTGTAAAGCGGAAAGAAAAAGTCCCAATTTGTGACTCTGTACAATTTCAATTTCGAAAAAATGTGGACATGAACGAGGTTGATGTAGAAAAAGGACATTATTGTTTACATAAATATTGTCGTGATTTAATAAATACAACTTGACTAGTTCAATAAAATTAATATAATTGTTGCAGTAGTACATTCAAAATTTGCTAGTATCATGTGTAGGGTATTAATTTTATTCGACTTTTCAATTGTTGGATTAATCAATTAATCGAAATAGAGTTTTTCAAATTACTCGAACAATCGACTAAAGCTTTTATTTAGTTCGAGTTATCCGAGTAAGCTTTACCGCTAAGAATTATTCGAGTTAATCGGAAAATTTTTGAATTTACTCGGTTTTTGTAAATTTTTGCAGACAAAAATAAAACAAATCAAGTTTTTCGCGTTTTATATATTTTAATAATAAAAACAAAAGAAGAAGGATTATTTCTACATAAATTAGAGCATAAACTGATCATTTAGAATAGTTTTTTTTTTACCAATCTAATGTTTCGCATTAAGAAAATATATAATAATATTCAGACTTGTTCTGTATTCAATGCCGAATAAAAATAATAGGAATTTAAATGTGACTCCTCAGCAAGAATTGATTAGCCAAATGGGACTAAGCTTCAGGCAAATCCTTTCAAGCAAACAAAAAATATTTTAAAAATCGGTCACAAATGCCATATATAAGCAAAGTAAATGGCATTGAACTGATTGACTTCGGCGGACTGGTGATGTCTAATTGGTGAAGAACTCTGATGAGATAACTGGGAGGTCTCGCAATATGTAAGTTCAAACCTACAGTTCTCTAAATAAAAATACAATTTACGAAATTCGACAACAAAACAATCTTCAGGTCGTGCAAATGTTTTTCTATATTTGATCAGTACTTTCAGAGATATCATAAAAGTTTAACCAAAAAAAAATTATAAAAAATTTTGAATTTTTTGTTTTTAAGAACGCATAAAAATTAAAAATACAACAACGAGCTTATTTTTGATTCAGTAGCTTGTAGCTAAATCTATTCCAAAAAATTAAGGCCTTTTTTTAAATTGGTGCACAACTTTTCAATTTATGCATAATTCAGTAAGAGAACTGAATTGACTTAATTGAATAGAGCATGGCCTTCTCAAGTTATGCTCATATATGTCTTGCACGTGCCTTCATTTTTGCCATAACGGTATATCTCGAAAACTAGAGCTAATAAAAAATTTTAATTGTATATTTAAAATCTGAATAACATATGTAGTCAGCTAAACGGCTAAAGTGTTTCCGGAACGCGATGTACTGTAAATATGTGTAAGCGGAATTATCAAAGCATTGTAGTTATAACATTACCGTACTTTTGACACACTTAACTAGTTGCTTTCGAAATCTCTTCTTTATTGCATGTTGGTTATGTATCCGAATTTTCGTAAAGTTTGTTCCTTTCTCCCTATTATTATGATCTTGTGGTCTATTAGTATAAAATAAAGTTCAAATAGAACAGGACATTTCATATGATTTGAAAAATTTTGCCAGTTTTTATTAAGAAATCTGCAAAAAGGTAAATATTTACCTAATTTTCAAGTTAGCCCTCGTAGCTGGGACAGATATCGGCAATTGAATTTAAATGAAATTACTCAGTGAACAACAAAAACAAAAAGAAATACTGGAATCATAAATTACGTAAATCACTTAAAAGTTTTAAGGGCAATTAAACTGATGCAGTTTTTACATTAAAATAAAATTGAAAAATCAACATACACGCACACACACACATACACGCTGAAATATAACAATAAAGACGCAAAAATTGTTGGTCACAAAAAATAAAGCTTTACACAAATATTTACACAAAATTAATTGCTCGCTATAGAAATTTAAATGAATTTTTTCTTAACACCGCCAACAGCACAGCACGACTTGGCAGCATTCATTCGTAATGAATTTCAAATGATTAAAATAAACAGAAAAAAAACCAAAATTAAACAAAAATATTTCATTACCTGACAAACCGCATTTATTTATAATTTGAATAATTTTATTCAATATTTTTTTCGTTGTCTGATTTTTTTATTTTTATTGTTTTATGATCTCATTAAAAATAAAAGTTTAAAGCCAAAACGATATTGCTAATGAAAATAATAATAAAAATTATAAAACAAACTGAATTAAATGTTTATTTCAAATTTTCTAAATAATTTTATTTATGGCTTTCAAAACTGATGTATATAGGAAGTGCATATCCAATTGACAGTGAATTTTTTTTGTTTCAAAATTATTGGCAATAAAACAAATACTGATATTGAGCAGCTATGGAGTGCTCAATAGCAATTTTTGTAATATTTATATAGAACTATTAAACTAATATTAGTAACTAGTTCAAGTGATTGATTGCTGTATTTATATTTAATACATCGTACTTTAAAGCGTAATTAGAGCGACAAAGTGCAGGGCAGATGAAAAGTGCAGCAATGAGTAATTTTACTTTTGAATATTAAGACTTAAAATGTTTTATAGAAAATGTGTTTTATATATTTTCTTTTTGCAGCTTTGAAGCTTTCCAAAATGGTAAACTTTAATGAAATATTAATTCTTAAGTTAAATGTTTTACAAAAAAGGTGTTTTATATATATTTTTTTGCAGCTTTGAAGCTTCCCAATATGGCAAACTTTAATGAAATATTATATCTTAAGGTACGATCTGACTGTGCAGCAATGTATTTTAATTTTAAGCAACACTTCATATAATAAACAAGCTGCTATTTCATTAAACTTATGAAATAGAAAGTAAATTAGCCCCTCCAATATCGTGTAAAGACCAGTAAACAAATATGTATTATGTTTCCAAAAAATCTCAATCCGTTATTTAGGTTTTAACCCTTCTGTGCGCACCTTGGTGCGCGCCAGGTACCTTTGGCGTTGTCAACCAAAATGTTTTCATTGAAGTTGATAATCTGCATATCTGAAACTTCTTGAGAACTACTAACTTTCAAAATATTTAGTATTTTTGCAGACGTACAGCAAAAAAATTTTTTTTTGTATTTTATATGAGATATCAATTTACTCTTAACACCCTTAAATGATCACCAAGGTAGCCGGGTACCTGTACGTGTTTTATATGGAAATACGGTAATTGTAAGTCATATATTTTTTTTGTTAGTTACTAGTAGCTCTAAATAAATAAAGGTGTTCTTTTTTCGTGCATTTATATGCACGAAAAAAAACACCTTCTATTGCACTGCAAGGTACCCTGGTACCTATTTAAAAGTTACATGTAAAACAAGCATTTTCACACTAAATATCAAGTGAAAAAATTAAAAAATATATATGAAATTGGAAACAGATATCTATTATCAATCCCGAAAATATTTCACAACTGCATATTAAGTGGGAAGTGCTTTTTTCCGCGTAACTTTCACATAGGTACCCTGGTACCTTGCAGCGCAATATAAGGTGTTTTTTTGCCGCGCACATGAGGGTTAAAAAGGATGGATTGAGACATTTCTATCGATTTTCAAAAATATAAAATATAAATTTCGGCTTAGTATCATTAGCTCTAACTTGACAGTTAAAACGGTTGCATGAAATTATATGGGCGATTCTTATTTCAAATGCTTTTTTCGTGTCCGTTGAAAGTATAGTAAAATAAATCTGCATTTTAGAAAAACAACCACAGGGGTTCCGTTGAAATTAAAAGTGACATGTTTTAATAAATAATAAAAAAAATGTTTTGTTGCTTTATTCTTATTAGTGGACATCTCCACCTGACGGCCAAAAATATCGCCGGCGGTGAGTGTCTGCTTATGGGAGCTTTCACGGTACATTGCAAAACGTTTCATTAATCAATCTTGGTTTGTATCCAAAATATGTATTGATTGTTATGCATAATTTGTTTATTTTTCCATGTGATTTCAAGTCAGAATTAAAAAAAAGTGGGCGATTACTAATTGTTTTTTGTTTCTAGAGAGTAGATGTATAGTGCTTTTAAACTCTATACTTATTTTTTGTGGTGTATTTTTCCCCAAAAATCATTACAAGAACAACGGCGAAAGCAAATGTAACGCTCAATACACAATATTGTTAAAAATCGAAAAATATAGTTCTATACCAGGATCTATTGAATTAGGCGAAAACTATAATATAAATCCTACCTTCTCCTATTCTATTAGTTACATTGGTAAACAAAAAAAAACACACCCACACAAAATGTCCACTTAAAATGAGAATCACTCATATACGATGTCTAATATTTTTTAAGTTTTAATTACACAGACTTACGGACCTTTTCACAATGTACGATTAAGAGTTAACATGGACTTTAACGGAAACTTCGCCATACAAAACTTGCCTTTGAAGTCCACGTTAACTTTTAATCATACATTGTGAAAACGGGCGTTAAAGTCAAATTCCGTTTTCCCCTAAACTAAAATGTTTCTAATAAGCTTGATGCATTAAAAAATGCTGTTTCTTCAGCATTTTCGTATCACTTACAGATTTTTTTATGAGCACATGTAAACCGTCTAGGAATTTTCCCAATAGATATATTGGGGCCAACTTGGGAATGTATATGGCAAACACAAAATTTTTATTCCATTCGGGATCCAACCGGAAACTTGTTGGGATAGGCGATCTACAAATTACCACACTAGAAATTTTTATGCAAAGTCATTTGGGATCTAACTGGTATACCAACGGCGATGTAACATAGAAATGTATTTGGGACCCGATTGGTTTACGGTGGGAAGAAAAATCTTGCAAAAACTAGCTCAAAAATAGCAGTTTTATTGAATTAAAATTGATGAAGCTACCCAAGGGACAAAACTAAGCAACAATCACATCTCTTTTAATAATTTGTTTTTGCTCATTTTCGATGGAGGTGATTGTTGCTCACTTTTGTTTTTAAGGCAGCTTTGGTAATTTTAATCAATTTCGCATCACAGTTGGATCCCAAATGGGTTTGGATGAAAATTTCCAGTCGGGAATATACCCACTAGGTAAACCAGCATTCTTCACCTTAACTGGAGAGCAGTATGTCCAATTTCAAATAACAAAGTACCAACAGATGCATCATAAAATTACATTTAAACTATATTAATACAATTTGGTAAACAAATCTTTATCTATCGTGCCATAACCTTCAAAAGAGTTTAAGCGACATAATTTTTGAACTTAGTTTTTTGACGAAAATCGATTATGGACGATCATAAATAATCGATTTTGGTCAAAAAAAGTTAAAAATATATGTCGCTTAGGCCCAAATTCACAGCCATTAGTTAGCTAATGACAATAGTTTAGCCAATGATATTTTATTCACACTTCTTTGTTTACTATTAGTTAAACCGTCAAACGCCATTGGTTAGATGCTTTGAATATGGTGTTAGATGCTTAGTTAGTTGCTTTGAATATGGTGCAATAAGTATACAGGTGGCAGCATAACATCAGCTGATTATATTTTGTTCTGCTAGTTTTGTACATAAGTAACGTCTAGCACGTGTATTTTTTGACAAGCGCTATCTAGTTTTTTGTTGTATTTATTGAACCTGCATACTTATTGCACCATGTTTTGGAAATTATTACGTTCATATAGCATACTTTTAGGAGCGATAAAAAAACATTTGCTCTATTAGCTTTGTGTGCTTACAAATTTTTAAATTGCCGCCGTAAGATGTGTAATATTATTTATTTCTTTATTTTTGCTTGTTTATTTATATTTGATTGGGTTACCATTCTTTACCCATATTAAAAATTTTAGTTAAACAATACACTGTAAATATGAAGTTTTAGTTAAACAATAGTTATCATTTTAGTTTACTAATAATTAACTAATGACTGTAAATTTGGGCCTTAAGCTTTTTTGGTGATTATGGCTCCATATATGAACTCATATATGATCAATGCTTTATTATATGGATGCATACATGAGTAAAATACATATGTGTAGCATTACATTAAATAAACTATTTGTTTTTCAAAATGAACGCGACAGTATCCCAAATTTTCATAAGATATTTATAAATATGTTTGTATAATTCATCGGTCTGAGCCGTCTTTAAAAAAAATGTGAATTTGTCAATCAACAATACATCTTGTTTCATTTAAAAAACAAAAAATAAAAAAATAGCACAAACAGAAATTATTTTCAACATGACATTTTAAATAAAAAATAGAAAAATAAATACAAAATTATATTATAAATTGTAAATTTAAAGTTGACACCAAAAAAAAAATCATTAAATTCGTACAATAATACGGGCAACAAACCAATAATTGAAATTATTTAATTTTTTTTCTTCAAGAGGGGTAAAAGAATGTCCAATATAGTAAAAAGAATAGAGTTAAATAAAAGAGTCGTGTTAAATACTAAACAAAATTCCTTTAAATTCCAAAAACGAAAAAGAAAAATCGTGACATCAGGCAAAAATCTACAAAAAGTACTACTTTATAAGAATTCTATCTTGGTGGGCTTCAAGATGCAACGAGAAGAAGAGATGCAACGAGAAGAAGAACTAAGCTGTTTTGGTCGTAGGTAATAAACTTTTACAATACCATAAGTCTAGCATGGACTTCTAACATTTTCAATATAATTCAATGTAATTTCTGTTCCAGATGGTTAACGAAGTCGCCCAATCTTACCTAAAGTTATACAAAGTTGCCCAAAACCGTTCCAGATGACAAATATTGGGCAAATGAGAGAGCTCATGAGAAAGTAATTTAATTTCATTTCATGTCCAAAGTGGAATGAACTATTTTTTGGCAAAACTCTGACATAAAATTTTTACCAAATAACGGCTTATGCAGCTCTTTAATATGTACATACATATTTTTATAAGTAAAAGTAATTTGCAATTGAATTAGTGACTTCTATCTTTAATTCGTAGCCTTAGGTCATGCTTGCAGGGATCCCCCAGTTAAAGACCAATCGGCTCCCGAATACGTTTTTGCGTTACAGCGGAATTCCGGAACCAATTGGCTGTGCATGAAAACTTTTAATCGGGATCTTATCGGAATTTCCCAGAGTGGAACTTATGAGGATTTCCCCATTGGGTCCCAAATAGGTTTCTGCGTTACATACCAATTCGGGAACCCATTGGACAACCCATTTGGTTTCCAATTTGGTGCACGTGAAAATTTCTAGTCGGGAAGTGCTCTCCTGTAAAATTTGTGAAATGCTAGTTAGTTAAAACAACGACGATATATATAGTCCCCTAAATTTTAAAATCTATGGATAATTTTTTCTTATATAAAATTTAGGATTTTTGAAGAGGCTTTACTGATGTTATCATAACTTGAAAAGGATAGTCCAATTTTATTTACAAAACCACTTAAAACTTTAAATAAAATTACGTTAAAGTCGTTCTAACATTATTTTTTTTTATACTCAATGCTTTCGGATTTATTTAAACTGCAATGAAGGAAAATATATTTTTTGTATGCAAAGGTGAAAAATTCTCATTTTTTAAATTTATAAACAATAAAAATGGCTAAATGTTGCCATTCTCACTCTCAAAAAATTTCACAATCCTGCGGCGTAGTCACAGGATTGTGCCGACTTGCGTTTAAAATTTGATTAAATTGCATTTCTAGGGTTATAATGAAATCGATGGAGCATCTTCTTGAAAGATCCCAAAGTTTAGTGAAAATAAAATTTTAATAATTGTATGCATAGAATTTCTATGGTTTTTGTAGTTAGGGACATTTTCTTGCTTAGGATAATTTGTAAATAATTCCAAAAGTGTTGAAAAATGTTGAGATAGCTTAAAGGTTATTTTTAGGGATGTGGCCAATTCCGATACCGATACCGATATATCGGTGATACTTAAGATTTTCCCATACATCGGTATCGGCGATATTTTACTGTCGATACGACGATACTTTTTAAATTTTTTCAGAGTTTTTTTAAATAATTTTACCATGAATTAAATCCAATTCGTTGTGTTTTAAAGCTTCTCAATATCAATTTTAAATATTAGTAATATCTTACGCTGTTATTTTGTAAAAAAATAATTTTTGTTTTGTTAATTTTACTATGAATTAAAATTCAATTCATTGTTTTTTAAATCTAATTCCCAGCAAAATAATACTCGAAAGAAGTCATGAAAATGTAGAATTTGAGATCCGAAAGTAGTACAAATTTGGATAGTTTTGATATTTAGTTTTACATACGCTTTGTCATTGCAAAAGTTCTCTTTTTCGATTACCAATCACCGAATTGGAAGCGATGTTAAGAAAAATTTCTTTTTCGTCGTTCTATAATGATTTTCTCTCAAAGACAAATGATGAAAAGTTACCCATTTTTGCAACTTGTTTCTTTTTATGGGAATTTAAGCGCGGAACTGTATTTTCATGTAAATTTAAGTCAATAAATATACACTTCTGGAAGAATTTTAGCAATAAAGCTATTAAGTTATTTAGAAGATTATTTGTGGTTTTCTTGAATATGCGCGGATGTCAATTTTTGTCGATTTTGAGTTATTGATGCCAAATTACATTATTTTATATGCTCTTTTACATGGACCAAAAATTTCGCTAATAACATGGGCCCATTCCTAAATTTTTTCCTAAAAACAACGTAACTTCTTAATTCATTCAAATATTTTTCAGCTCTAATGAACTAAATCGACTTTCAATTGCGTGCTGGCAATTTATTGCCGTTGAAAAAACACATCCACATGCGTTGTTACTTTTGAACACATTTCCGAAATATTTTTTGGTTATTGTTAATAAAAACTTATAGTGACTTGTGCACAAGTTTCCAGCTAAAAAGTCTTGTATGCTTGAATTAGTTCAATGTAAAAAACTTTTATCGACATAAGATTTTTTTCTGCACACACTTTTAGTGTCCTTGGCAAATTGTTTTTTTTTATTATTCTCTAGCATCTTACCCTGATGGAATTTTTGCCTGAAATTTTTACAAAAACTTCTTACCACGTATGTTTACATTACTGTCAAAAAAATATATATATAAAAATCACAAAAAGTCCGTAGTATTAAAAATAAAGTATTTCGGCTCTCCTGAAAAATTGGTTTTTATACATACGCGCTTATTCAAGAAAACCACAGAAATATCCTTTAAAAAATAGATTTTTTTTAAAAAGTATAGCTAGTATTCTTAAAAATTATGAAGGAATTATAAATTTGTTTATGAATTAAATAAACTTTTACTTGTGCTTCTACTAATAATCTGCATATTTGTAAATAGATTCTTTGGAACAAATGAAAGAAAATGTTCCTTAAAAATTACTTCCAAATTTTTATACTGGATTAATATAAATTTTAAATAATTATAATCTCGTACACTGTAATTTTGTATAATAACAAAATTACCCTAATTGAGATTTGTTAATTTAAAATTGAACTCAATTTCAAAATGATACCGATAGTATCGGAATCGGTATCGCCGATATTTCTTTTTGAGTATCGGTATCGGATCGGCAAAGAAGCGTATCGTTACATACCTAGTTATTTTGTAATGCATATGGTAATATTTTGTTGATCCAAATCCGGCATACCATTCTCAAGTTAATGTGAAATATTTACTTAGTGCAAATATTAGACACGGCCAAAAAAGGCTAATTTTACTGTCTGCCTTTGTTATTTCAAGCTTGAGATTTTTTATAAAACATTTTAATATAATACTCATATTTCGCCACACCTTCGGGAGGCTTCTTCAAGAAATTTTTTTTGTATTTTTATAAAAAATTTATTATCGATATTTCGCCAAACTTTTGTGTGTATTTTTCAGGGAAATTTTTTCTGAAAAACTTAATCAAATATCGACAATATATATATTATTATTTTTTACATACCTCAAGCTTGCAAAAGTAGCAATTGCATTATTATAGCTTATCATTCAATCAGTTGTACAATTCCTGACCAAATTATGATAACTTTGAATCAAAGCTACCATGCATTACTATAATATTAATTTCAATTTTTTTTATCAATACTAGGCCGGCATACATCGAAAAATTGTTGCTCCATTTTTTTCCAATTAAGTTTTTACTTAGAAACCATTTTAATTTCAATTAATAATTTAATTAAATTTACATTTATTAAATAAAATAAGTTTAGTTTGCATATGTGAGAGTTTTTCAGACTATGCGGCATTGTTTTATAAAAACTGATTAAATTTTTTAATATGTTCAATTTTTTTCAATTAATATACATTGATTTTTTAATTAAAAAAAACCGGCATATATTTGCAATTCTGTTGAGTTAATATACTACAATTTTCGTGATTGGTAGAAAACTATTTAATTTTTCAAGTCGATATTCGTTTTTCTATTTTAATTTTATTTTTACTTTTTCTGAGTATCACCTAAAGAAAGTTAAATTTAATAACGTAGAAAAATCAAAAAACAAGTTAAAACGTCAACTTGTTATTCATAATGATTTGCGTTTCACATAATTAATTATGTACATATGTAATTTTACCAAATGTTTGCAAAATATGTCATTATTTTATTTATTTTAATTTTAAACTGACTTAAATGATCTCTATATCCAATTTTATCTCTTGAACGTAACACAAACAGGTGGGTGAGGTATTTTTCGTTAATATTAACACAAATAACTTGATTTTTGCCAAAATATCTTTTGGTATAAAAATATTACCATAACAAAGAACCAGCATTTAATTGATATTAAAATTCACACCTACTTAATTAAAAGGGAAAATAAAAAAAAACTATTTAACACCCACACTGGCAGCTTGATAAAAACAAATAAAATCATTCATAAAATATTTTAAACGCATTTTAATTCGAAGAATATATGAGTGTTATTAATAAATCCCGCAAAACCATCTAAGTGGAATGTATATCTCAGTATTTACAAAAATTTAAGTGAAACTTCATTCATTGAAAAACTCACATATGTATGTATATTTTAACGTTTGTGTTAATTATTAACAACCTAAAAAGAACGTTGAAAAATAAACATTATTGCAGTTGATTGTTATGTACGCTTTGACTAAAACAAGTTTCTTGCTTAACTCTTTTGTTTTCTAGGCACTTAATGCATCGCACAACAGTAGTAACAACAACTACTAACTGATCCATCAATTATAATGTTGTTGTTGTAGTGTTTTCAAATTCATATTCTTGCTATTAAAATTTCAAAAAGATTTTATAACATTTTGATTGGTTATATTTAAAAAAAAAACAAATAAGTTTTCATCTGTCTTTTTAATGGATATTTTTTTTTAATTTTTTTTTCTTGTTTAAAGTAAAAGTGCAAGTCATTTTTTAAAAATTACTGGGCACTTTAAAACTTTTAGAAATATTTCTATGAAATATTTTTTTTATTGATGGCGCTTTCTTCATTCTATGTGCTTAATTATACTGTAGAGCACAAAAAATTTACATGGTTCTAACGACTAATTCTGGTAGGGGACACCAAAAAATATATATGGTATCGACGTTTTAAAACAATTGAGTTATGAATTTTAGTCGAACTGTATGGTTGTTCATTCAAAGTTATATTAATTAATTTGGCTTAAGTTCGTTTTTAATTTAATCTTTCGATTAAATTATTTTTATTTAAGAAATAAATTCTAAAGCATGTAACTATTGAACATTAAAAAAAATTTTTGCTATGAGGAAGGTTGAACTGACATCCGATGATTCGAGACCACTACAGACTTCTCATCAGCGCCTTTTTAGCTAAACTGCCAGCAACGGCAACAACAACAGCCTAGCGAAAATCCTATTTCTTTAGTAAACCCAATTAACAGATGTGTGGCCACCTCATAGCAAATAGCACCTATTTCTGGATAAACAACCATATAGTTCGACTAAAATTCATTAGCCAATTGTAAAAAAAAAACGTGGGCAAAATCAGCATTCAAAAAATCTCAGCATTGAAAATATCGATGATATTTCAATCTGGTAACACAGAAATCAAAAAGCTTAAAATAGTTGAACATGATAAAGAAAAAAAGAGTTAGTGAAGTTCCGAACCTTTAGAAAAATTCAGTAATAGGTGCTAATCGTCACGAGCTGGCCACACCTCCTGGGTTTACTGAAGAAATAGGATTTTCGCTAGGCTGTTATTGCTGCCGTTGCTGGCAGCGTAGGTAAAAGGGCTCTGATGAAAAGACTGTGGTGGTCTCGAAACATCTGATGTCAGTTCAATCCTCCGTGGAGCCAACTTTTTCCTTAGATGTTCAATATTTACCTTCTTTAGAATTTCTTTCTTAAATGAAAAATTAAATTTAAAACGAACTTAAGCCAAACTAATTAAACTAACTTTGAATTGACGTTTTAAAACTTTACATCTGGGATTCATTTTAGGGGGAGCTAAATTTTCTCCTATTTTACAGGAAATATTGAAAGCCTTTCAAGTTATAAGATGAGTTTAGCACTTTAACCCTCTAACTCTTCATTGCATGTCCTTTTAATCGCTTTCTTAAAAAGGGGCAAAAAAGTCCCCTTCATCAATAATAAAGCGGGCTGAAATGTTCTAGAAAAAATTATTTCCCGTGGTGTTTTACATCAAAATGCTCAACATATCTTATGACTTAATTGTAAGTTTTGCAAGATTTACTATGACTAATTGTGAATAAGTTGTTTGAATTTGGAACGACTTCACGTCATCCTACATCAAATCTGTTTCATAAATAGGCCGGTTTCGGCTGTGTGCTATATTCAGTGTTCTCTTGAATACTAAATTGGTTTTTCTGTTGTCCGTTGTTTCTTTTATAGTTCGTTTGTGTACCTAAGTTTCTTTCTTCATCCCTTTGTGTTTTTCTCTCTATCTCTCTCACGTCCCCATAAGCTAGTGTGTGTCTCTCCCTGTTCCTCTTATTATTGTCTTACTATTACCTTTGTGTTTAATATATTCTTTGAGGGAATAATAATAAAAAAAAAACAAATAAACACTGCTTCAGGCATAATATTTGAACCTTTAAAATATTTTTATATAAAAGACAACAGTAGCCCAGACAACATAATAGGAAATGAACAAGACGAAGGGATAATCCAGAAACGTAGAACTACAGATAGCTACCTACATAGGTAACAGGTAGAGAGTGAGGCACACACAAATACATGAGACGGAGAGATAGAGAGAAAAACACAAAGGGATCAAGGAATTATGTTAGGTACACAAACGAACTATAAAAGCACCCGACTAGAAATTTTCCCAATACTCATGTGGCAAGCCTAAAAGGTTTATCCCATTTAAGATACGACCGGAAACTTTTTGGGATAGTCCATCTACAAATTAGTGACTTAACATAAGTCCTTCACAAGTGGAAAACTACTCGGAACTTGTTGGGAAAATCTAACATAGAATCATAGATTCTGCTCATCTTCAATAGAGATGATTGCTGCTTACTTTTGTCCCTTGGATAGCTTCACGAATTTTAATTTAATACTAGAGCTTGATCTTTTTCCGATTTAAAATTGTTTTTGCAAGATTTTGATATTTCCCCACAGGGAACTAATCGGGTCCCAAATACATTTCTACGTTACATCGCAATTGGGATACCAGTTAGATGCCAAATGGGTTCGCATGAAAATTTCTAGTCGGGAAATAACGGACAACAGAAAAAACGATTTAGTATTCAATAGAACGCTAAAGATGACATATAGCCGATACCCGGTCTAAGTTTGTCAACCTAATTTGACGTGTGATGACAGAGAATCGTTTGAATCCGCTTATGTCGCCGCTGAAGGGGAGTGTTTTGCTGCTTTTCAAGAAACATTCAAAAGGAGTCATGCAACGAATAGTTACAGAAATGTTTCCCAACGTGTTCTACACAAAAATTTTAAAAACATCATATACGTTACACGTAAGGCTTGAACGATTTCCTATACCGAATATTACTTACAAATAAATATGAAATTAACTCTTAAACACATTGTAAGTTTTATATTACTTTTGGCATTCTAGTTGATTCAATGGATGTCTTGGATGTCTTTAAGGACTTATAGTACAATTTTATTACAAACATTTTTGTTCAACATTTTATCCCGCTATATTACCGTAGAAGGGGAGTTTTTTGTTCCTTTTTAAGGAACCTAAGAACCATAGAATAGGGAAAAGATCTGGTCCAATGACCGGCACTGTGACACCTAGTGGATCGTTTGTGACATGCCTAAGAACCATACAACGAAGAGTTAAAGTGCTGAAATGCTTCATAAAAATGTTCTTCGTGAAGTTTTACAACATAATCTTATACCTTAAATCTAAGGCTTAGAGGATTTCTTATCCCGAATCATTATAACTATGTTAGGTGGCTCTGTGACTAAGTGGTAGTGATGCTACCCTGTCAGTCCAGAGTAGTGAGTTCGATTCCCGCCATAGACCCTGTATACTTTCAGCAGACAAGCTAATTGCTTCGCGGGTTATGTTTGCTAAAAAAAATTTAAAACGGGTAATCTCCAACTTCCTCGAAAACTAATCCCAGATATGAAATTTCAAAATCCCTATACACGTGTATTTTTTTGTGACTTATAGCACATTCAGGCTGAACATTTGGAAGAGTTTCAGAGACGAAAACTTATATGAAAATTTACTTGTTCACATTTTCAACATTACTAGCTTCATTTGAAATTTTATGAAGTTTTCAAATATCAAATCTTTTGAAATTTTAGAAAAATACTAAATAAATTGCATTAGGTCTGTTCAATTAACTGCTTAATATTATTGGATCTCTATTACTATGCGCAATTAATTTTTAACAACAAGACAAATAAGTGAATCATACGAACATAACATTTTGGCTGTTGTTTGCACTAGAAGTGTACAATGGCAAAATGTATATTTGCCTTTTCAAGCAATAATATATTTCAATATTTTGATTCTAATACAAATAAGTACACGAACATAGATATTAGATTTTAAAATGTATTTATTTTAATTTTTTTTTATTCTATAATTCCTTTCGTCAAAGTTGTAAAAAATTGTAGAACACAGAAATTTAAATATTTTCAATTGTTTTTGCGTTGAACACATTTTGTATTAGAGTTTTCAGTTTATATGGAATAATTTGAGTTTTAAATGCTGTTTTGAGAAGCAAAGAGCTTAAACAAATTCTAATGCTCAGTCTGAATATACTTTTGTATCACAATCAGCCGTTAGAACCATTTCTTTTAACAAAAAAATTTTATTTTGTTGTACAGTCTTATGTGTAATTTTTAAAGTCTTTTAATAGTTTTATAAAAGTACAATAAAATATTTCCGTTAAAAAGTATTTACTTTTTCAACTTCGTAGTGAGATCAAATGAGTTTATAGAGATTTTTTAATTTTTAATGATTTATAATTCATTATAATAATTAAAAGTAAGTAGTATTACAAATGTTTACGGTATTACTATTTTCTAAGAAGCAATTAAGGGGGTCAATAGCATAAACAATTTATAATATTTTTCCTATACCAAGCATAAAGTATGGGCCCGTAAGCCTTTTGTTTAAATGCCAATAGCTTCAAAGCCAGTTAATGGCGAAGGTACACATTTTTATACAAAATTTCTTCACATGCCTTAAACATTAATAAATAATTATACATAGTAAAATCTTAAGTACTCGTCTTGCGCCTTAAGTCTTTTGTTTAAATTAATATTCGAAAAAAGTAAATAGTAAAGTGTGTAATGAAACTAACCTTACGTGCCCTAAATAAGATAGTAAATATAATGTTAATTAATTAAAAATTATAATGTAGAATACAAATGTAGAACACTGTCAGTAAAACAAAACAAAAAAAAGTGACAACTAATAAAAAATAAAGAAAATACTAAAAGCAACAAACGTTATGAAAACCGCTATGAACTTTAAACATTCTTTATGAAAAAAGTAAATAAAATGTGTAATAATACTATAATTAAAAACAAATTAAAAAAAATTTAGTTCATACAAAGTAGTTCCATTCATTAAGTTAGAACACTAACAGAACAAAATAGTAACACTTTTGTGTTTTTAAGCTCATGCGCGTACATAAGTATGAAGTTCAAAAAGCCATTGCATTTTTAATACTCCAAAGTCTCTCTTAGCTGAGCTGACCTTGATAGTGTTGTTGGAAAACATATTGAACTAAAATTTTGTTACTTTGAAAACAGCAAACCCATAACTTTGGAGGGGGAGAGAGAGAGCTTGAACTAAAAGAATAATTTGCAAATATCACACAGGAAATCGTACCGAACTACAGTTGACTAATAACACTTACACCATTTACTTTTATTATTAATTCTACAGTATTTTGGATACCACTTATAAAAAAGGTAAGAAAATTTTGGTTACTTAAACTGAATATCACACATATGTTGTCACATGGTGGCGATCTTTTGAAATGCTGTGACAAAACTTTTTTAATTTTATAATAATTTTTAAGCATATTTAAATATTTGGCCTTAAAGTACTCAATTTTAAAAATATATCTATTAATATTTAATGGAAACCTTCTAGACAAAATTATAAAGGCAATATGACATTATTTTTTCTTTTTATGATTTTGTTACTGAAGTTATTATTGAAACACACCCCACATTGCGTCGATGCTCCAGAGAGTTAATAGTGTTACCAATCCTACTACTACTGATAAGCTTCTTTACACTGAAAGAACTTCGCTCATAAATCCAATGAAACGATTTCGTTGAGCTTTTTCCACAAATCTAAAGAAACATATCACAATTCTAATGAAATTTCACGAATATAGTGAAAGAATTTCATTGGAATTTCTTCATTAACTTTCATAGTTTAGTTAGAAATTTTCATTGGACAAAAAATTAAGTTTGGACAAATAATTAAAAAATAAAAATTGTATGTTCTATAATGTCACAATTTCAATGAAATGTATTTCATTGATTTGATGAAAAATTTCATTGGATTTATGAAATAATTAAATCACATACATATTTTTTTTAGCATATCTTTATTTATTTCAGCGGTTGGCAGCCAAAAGTGAACAACAAAAATAGTTTTATATGTTGTTGTTGTTGTTGTAATCTTTCTTATTATTTGACAGTGCTGTTGGCTGAACTAGTGAAGACGTTGCCTATACGGCCAATGGGAAAAATCAGGAGTCTGAGCTCGATAGTGTGAGCGGTCATCAACATTAAAAATTATTCTTATGTGCATTGGCGTTTTCGTACGTATTTCAATCATGTTACTGTCAATAAATTAAAATAGACAATAAAAAAGATAAGTTAATGAGGCTAGTAAGTAATATAATAATTCCATTAAAACAGTGAAATAATTTCATTAAAATAATGACAGAATATCATTAAAATAAGGACAGAGTTTCATGAAAATAATGAAATAATTTCATTAAAATGATGAAACAGTTTCACTAAAACAATGAAATTATTTCGCTGATATAATGAAATATGTTAATTAGCTTAGTGAACTTATTACATTGGAGCAATGAAAGTATTTCATATATTTTATGAAATTTTCATTAAAATGTTTTGAACGAAATTTGTTTAATAATCCAAAAAACCGTGACGTTGGTTGAGTTTTAATGAAATTTTTGATTGGATTAATGTCAAAATTTGCAGAATTTATGAAAAAAATTCTTTCAGTGCAGCCTATGCTGTTCGCTATCGAGTAACTTCAAAATAAGCTTTGAAGCACTGGCCAAGACACGAGCGCTATATTCCCCTTTTGGTTGCATATAGGTGGTATAAATATTAATCAGATTAGGTGGATTGTATTGGGACTTGAAAAATGTGATAATTTTATTAAACATCACATTGGATTCTAATACCAAGAATCTTCTGATTTCTCAACACTTATAGCATTCATAATTAAAGATGAAGCAGATGTTGGAGCATATGCCTATGCGTAAGTAAGTCATTTGGTCTTACGAGAGTTGAAATTGACCCTATTCGCATTACTGTAGAGATTATTATAAGATCGGAACTAAGTGTATCATTCATGATTTGCCTCATAGTTCAAATCTTTAACAAGCTTGGCCTATTGCTAAATGAACATGAATGGAAAATACTGCTGCCATCTGCGAAACTGTAGATTTGGTTGGAAGTTTGACACTGAAGTCAACCATAGTAAGTAAAGTGTTGGACTTCAAGTTTCACAAGGTGGAAAATCAGCATACCTGCCATTTCCTTGGAAGTTTCAGAACAAATTGCTACTAGGCGATTATTTTCAGTGTTACTAGCTTCTCCCTTGTATGTGATTGGTGTTAGATTAGCAATCTTCCAACAATTTGGATATTTGCGAGTATGTTGTAATGAGCTGCAGAGGATAGTTACCGAATACGCTAGTGTCGAAACGTAATGCTTCAAAGTCAGTGTTAGAGTTCCATCCAGCAAAGGATACCTATTTATGTTGAGAGCCACTAAAACATTTTTAACCGCTCTTGCTCAAAAGAATAAATTTGGTATATCTACAGATACCTTCCCAGTGGTACAACAAGGAACCATTGCCACTAGTTACTAGCGAAGAGGTTTGTATTTTCACTTTATACACTAATAAAGCTATTTTAGCTATATTCTTCTCTAGACTCTAATAGTTATAACAATTGCCACCTACTATTCGATAGTTTATTCTCTAACCCTAAGAAATGCAGGACACTTTTGTTCCTATCGTAAAACCAGCACCGCTACAGTACTTTGGAGTCAGTGTTCTGTATGATGTTATGGTGTTAACCCCGCAGGTGGGTAAAGGTTATGCAGAGAAGGGTCAATTGCCACCTCTAATGACATCCCCGTGTTAGATTTGCCACTCAAAAGCATGTGAGGTAGATTGTGGTGGGACTATCAGTAGTACAGAGCTAGTACGCTGCACCACTCGGTTTAATTGCTTTACGCAAGTGAAAATTACTTGAAAATAACTTAGCTTTATCAGCCGAGTCTGTGAATATTTCTTCGGAATAGATGAACAAGCATTATTTCATATTCTGTTAACGAATAAACCAAAACTTTTACTACTCTGAGAGCAAGCACCATGATCTCGTTATTTTGCCCAGCGAATGGATGGAAAGCTTTCATTCCCATCAAATGTTATTTGCAAAATTTTTCGCTATAGCATTGACATTATTGCTAGGAAATATAGTTTTCAGTTAAGCTGCCTGAAAAGCTCGTTGACCTCAGCCAAGCGAGCCTGAGCTCTCCTCCAGGAGTTTACATGGTTGGTGGCTGTGGTGGCTACCAAAATCTCTGGCAGACGTGTTGGTTAAAGGGCTGCTGGCGGACCAGCGCATGTGGCTTGTTGGACTGTAGAAGCTACATCGAGTACCCATTTGTTGTCGGGGCTATGGAAGACAAGTATAACTGTTGACTGCCTTATAGTATATAGTAGTCTTCTCGTTTCCTGGTTATTATTTTTTTTCCGTTAAACTTGGCTGCAGCGTGCTAGCTGCTGATTTAGTAAGATATTACATGGCTCAAACCCTCTAGAATGATGTTTAGACGTGTTAAGTGGCCCACATACAAGAAGTGGCAACCTGTGGATTCCTTACAAGTCACACAGGTGCTTCGGTTATTGCTCGTGGTGGGGGTGAACAATCAACTTCATACGGTAATCTTGAACACAATTGTTTTGGAGCCTTTGAAAACATTCATTAATTGCACAAGGTGATTGTGCACGGCGAATAGCTAACACTGAAAGAAGTTTGCTTCATAAGGCCAATGAAACAATTTCATTAATTTTTTTCATTAATCCAATAACAATTTCGCAAATCTAATAAAAATTTCATTAATATTGTGAAAAAATTTCATTGCTTTGATGACAATTTCATAAATCCAATGAAAAGTTTCATTAATATTGTGAAAGAATTTCATTCTGTTGTCTATTATTTAACCTTTTTATCCGGATAATTTGTATATATGTATTTAAGCTTAAGGTTTTTTTTTTATAAATCGTTTATTTTATTTTTATTCTACCGATATTTCGCTAACCATCAGTTAGCATCGTCAGAAAATTATATGTATACAGGGTGTCCCGTAAATACTGGTCCAAACGAATCGTGTCGATAAACAAGATCATACCCTATCAGAATAACCCAGCATAGGTCAGTAAAATTATTACGGTTTTCGAGATATTCTCAATTTTACGAGTGCCCCTTTCTCAGATTTCTTTAAGCCGTTGCCAGGGGAATTGTCGTAAATAAAATTTCTTTTTGTATTCTTGCACCTGATTAGATGTCTCAACTTTCGACGAAACAACCAAAACTCAAAACTCGTAAATTGCGAATATCTCGAAAACCGTAACACTTTTACAGACCTGTGTTGGGTTATTCTGATAGGGTATTTTCCACTATTTACGGGACACCCTGTATATATGTATATATATTATGAATTTCGTTGGTTGACCTTTAATCAAATTTTTTTTATGAAATTGTCATTTAATCAATAAAATTCCTTCGCAATATTAATGAAATGTTCAATGGATTTGTGAAATTATCATTGGATTAATGAAAAAAATCTAATGAAAATGTTTCATAGGTTATATGAAGCAAAATTATTTCAGTGTATTGGCCTTCTGAAGTTGCATGTGTCGATAGTAATTGTTGTCAAATTTGGTATATTGATATTGCTGATAATGTTGCATTTTCATTTACTCTATGACACACTTCCATATTTTGTAGATGTAAGTAAGTAGAATAATATGTAATTAATTGCTAGGTGTAAATAAGTGGTAAAATATATGTATTTTAGTTTCTGTGTTAATGTTAGTATATTGCCAAAAGGAACACGTGTAAATTTGTTCGAATATAAAAAAGAAGATTTTTAAACATAAGTCTGCTAAAGTACTGATATAGATTATGGTAATCTTTTTAGAGGATTGGAAAAAAGTCAAATAATCTTATATGCTATCTCACTAATATTTATGCATTTGACTTCGTATTAATGTCGTCTTAAGAAAAAAAAAATACATGACTTAACAAAAAACAAACATTCTGCTGAAATCTATTTTCGTCTTTTCTTCAAAAACACTCAGGGTCTTGGCAGGAGTCGAACCTGCTACCTCTGGGCAATAGTCTGTTTATCTTAAATGAATTAAAACAATTTATATATCAAGTAATTTTCAAAGCATCAAAGACAACCAATCTGTTAATACACTTATATCTCTTTTAAAACAAAACTGAGGTAAATGGTGTATTTTGTATTTTAAGTCAGCAGTATTTCTTTATATCGTTATTATTTTTCTAGATATACGTGAATACATTTTAAGCAAATATAAACACTATAAAGCGTAGAAAATTCATTTAAAACGCAGTTCGATTTTATTTGCTTTATTTTCATGTAGGATTTTTTTCTCATTTGTTTTGTTTTGTACTCTTCCACAAATCACTTTCTATAATTCTTTTCCAACAATTGTAATGAAATTGAAACTTGTTAATTTATTGTTTAAGCCAATATTTTGTTAAAATTTTGGTCCACTTTTTATATTATTTTTTTGGAATGTATGTACAAATATTAGTTAAAAATTATTGCATTTTTTCTTATAGTTTTTTGTGTTAACATATTTCTCTTTTTGTAAATATTAATTTAATACCGCCTGAAACGTCTTAACTGGTTTCGTTACAATCGTGAACTGTTACAGCGTTCCAATCTCATATTCCATGCACTAAGTAAAGCTTTTTTTTATTAGCCGAGCTTTTATCTCTTAAATAATCTCATGATGTCATTCACGACTTGAACAAAATTTGTTTTGCTGTTGATGCCAGTGTTTCCAGAAACTGGAGATAAGTAGAAGCTAAATCGGGTTGTAAGTAGTTTAAAAGAGAAATTCAAAAATTAAATCCTTTTTTTTTAACAATGTTAGGTGGCTATATTAAAAATATTATATAAAAAGGTAAAAGATCATACATGTAAAGACAGCTTTAATTCCACAACTTTTAATTATTACTTTCTATGTCAACTATAAAAATTGCAAAGAAGTTCATATTGCTAAAACTCATTTAACATCGTACAAAAACCAAATAAATTTATATTTGAACTTGATTGTTTTACAATTTTCAAATAGGCTATGAATGAGCAATTCAGTAGACCACTTGCAAACTCCGCTAAGTTAAAAAAAGTCTGTAAAAGTCGCCATTTTATTTATTGTTTGAAGTTTTAATCGAATTTCGACAAATTTCGTTCCATTAACATAAAGGTCTTTACAAGTGGACTGACTATCCAACTGCTTGTAGATTACGGAAATATAGCAGTCTTCTAAAAATATGTATTTTAATTTTTTTTGTTTGTTTTGCCACTTCAGCGCATATTATTTTTGTCATTCGTTACCCCACCCTTTACCTTTACCTCGCTTATAGCTTATATTTTGCATACCGTTTTTCGTCTAGTTTTTACTTTTTACCGTTTTTATATCTCTGCTCTGGCTAATTTAGTTTTTTTTTCTTCCTTAACACCCAAAAACGCTGAGAATAGCCATTACAAACTACCACAACAAAATCTATACAAATAGACAAGTCACGAATTAAAATTTTTGATATATTTCATTGCCTTTACAATTAAATGTTAAGCCAGTGATCAAATATAATTAAACTATTGACGCCTCAAATTATTCTTTTCGTAATTTTTTTAGTTTTATTCAACTCTCACCTGAATTAATGGAATAAATATTACAGTACCGAATGACGAATTGTTAGCAAATTGATAAAGCTCTTGTTAAAAGTTATTTAATAAACACTTCATTTTCACATGTTTTTAGTTTAATTTTGTTTGAATAGCATAGAGTTTTAATAAACTTTACTACTCGTCACTTTGTTGATTTAGTTAAGAATAACATTTAATATTAAAAAGAAAAGTCACGAATGACAAGCAACTAGTAGACATACTTTTAAAGCAAAAAAATAAAGTTTTTCTTATGAATGTGCTCCATTTTATGGAAATGAGGAACGCAACTATTAAGTTTGCTTTTATTTACAATTACCGATTTCTTGCATTGGTTTTCTTTTTCAATAAATAAGGCAATGCGTTAAACTACTTACATCTTAAAGCGCAGACAAAAAAAGGTTTATGAAATGAGAGTGAGATATCATTGTCTAGGCAGAAAAAAAGATAAAAAAAACTAAATTTTCTTTCGTGTAAGATGATGTACCTATTGCAAAGTAACAGTTAAGCTTTTAAAAATTTTTATCTAATACTATTGGAGATACGAGTATAATATTAAGAGCTGGTGAGAAAAAGATCAATTTCTTTTTAATTCAAACCCATATAATCAACGTTAAAGCCAGAAAACACCTAAATTAAGACTGGGAAAGCCTAACTTGACAGCACAGGCTGCTACTGGCTGCAATTTTTATTATACTACAAGTTTGTCGATTTGGTTCTCTAATTCATTTGCTATGTGCTCCTTAGCAAAGTTGAGATTATTGTTTGTTTCGTGCTTTGTTTACTTATTTTTTTGTATTTGTTTTGATTTGCTCTTCAATCATTTCTTACCTTCTAGTTGTTTACTGCCCCATGCTGATGAGAAGTTTGTTTTCTGTACTGATCAATTTCAGTTCATTGCTTGTTGTTAATTTACTGAAGTGGCCTAAACACTGGTTGGCGGCATAAAGTTTGGTAATATGAGAGTAATGAACATATTTCTCACTAAGAGACAACAGTGTATGGAAATGCAGCAAAAAAAAAATTATCATGTTCCTCTCCTAAAAGAATGAAAATAATCAATCAAATTAAGAAAAAAACATCTGAACAGTGGCCAAATACACCATAACACAGATGCGGCTTCCTAAAACAGCGGTTTTATGATCTACCATGTGGGCTATGGAATTAATTAACGTAAATTTTTTCTCGATACTTGGATGTTGTTGAGGATCAACCTACGATGAAAATCGTATTTTCAATTACTAAAATTCTAATATTCAATTACTCAGGACTTACAAAAATTTTTAGAATATTTAGCTTTTGTTCACATGAGTAATTGATTCAATCGCTCAATTAATTGATAAATGTTTTGTCTGAAAGAAAACTGTAGATAATTTTCTGAAGAAAATAGCACAACCTTATTTATAGAGGCAAAGAAAAAACCCCACCCTTTGTACCAAATCGTATCAACTGATGACATTATTGTTTGTTGAAGTTGATGAAGTTAACGATCCTATTGACTTGGTTACTACTAGAATGGTTTCTGCGAAAGCCAAATTGTTTTACTTTTAAGATTGACTTATTTTCTGTAAATGCAAGCATTATATATTAAAAATGTTTTTTTTCATAAAAACTTTATCTAATAGTTTAGAGTACTGATGAGGCGATATTTATTAGAAGATTTTGGATATTTACTCTCCTTCTATTTGTTTAAACTGCAACAGAAAATATGAATGATATTGTGTCATAATCTAATAACAATATTAAACGATATAAGCAAAATGTTACAAAAAATATAATATGGTAATTAGTTACACTATATAACAAAAAAAAAAAAACTCAAAAAGAGGTGTTTTTTGTGATAATTTGGGGCTACTGAAATTCATTTATTTTACTTAAGAAACCTTTTCGAGATATTCGCGAAAACGCATTTTCGGCACGGGATGTAGATGGAATGTAACATTAATGTAACAGTAACGTCAAATTTAAAGACGATTATAGAAAGTAAAAACGTATCAAATATTTTTGATATAAACCAAATAAAAATTATAAAATAAAAAAAAGCACACATTCATAATATTTTAATTCCAACATTAGAATTAAGCAACAAAAACGTTTAAAACACATTGCAATTTCCACAATGTTAGCAGTTTCTTGCGACTTTTCGCCATTTTCGCGATCTCTGTGATCTTTTGAGATTTGTTTAATAATTACAGCTTTAGTGATTTCAACAAAAAATTTACAATTTTTTCCGAACTTGTGAGTTTTCACGTTCTCTTCGTGTTTTTGGTATTCTAATCACTTTTAGGGCTCATTTCTGAATTTTTTTTAACTTTTTGCCAATTTTAGAAGTTTTTGCGATAAAAGCTACATTTTACAAGTTTTCAGCTTCTTTACAGTTTTTGAGATTTTTAGACAATATTATACTTTGCTATTATATAGCTGCTAGCAAGTTTTTGGGAATTTTCGCCATTTTCGCGATTTTTACTGAATTTTTGGCATTCCGTACAGTTTTAGCGATTTTTAATCGTTATTACCGGGTTTTTATATATTGCAATTTTTCGCAAATTTCCGCTATTTTCGCGATATCGGAATTTTTTAATTTCTTTTTCATTTTTAAGAAATTTTTTATCAATATTACGCTTTGCAATATATCAAGATTTAGCGTGGTTTTAGCAAATTTCCGCGATTTTTCCGAGTTCTTGATATTTCTTGCACTTTTAGCGACTTTTAATAAATTTTAGATGTTGTTTCCAATATTGCGTTTTTTGCGAGTTTTAATAAATTTTAGACTTTGTTTCCAATATTGCAATTTTTGCGAGCTTGCGACATTTTCGCGATAGGTGTCATTTATTCCTAGATTGGCTTATGAATTGAGAAAAATTTTCGTTTTTTTATAATACATTTTTTATTATATTTTCAATTTAGGTGATGTTACGTTAAAATGTAAGGAAATATAATTTTTATCACGTTCGTACATTCCCATTAAGTTGACTATAACCGTTTGAACTGACTAACACATAACAATATCGATTAGCTGTATCTTTCCCTTACAGTTTCGTTCCCTTCTAGTTGGCTAACTCTACCTTTAACCTTCCTATGCTAATGTCAAAATATGAAACACGTATAACGAGACCGATGTTTATAGAGCCTACAAAACTTACATTAGCTTAAAAAAGTTTTAATAGAGCTCCATTTGGTTATAGAAATGTATGTTTTTAGTAATATAAATTCAAGTTTTAAAGAAAAAATCTTTTTTGTATATGAGTAATAGTCCTTTACGGCAGACCTTGTAAAATATGGTTAAACTGCTAAGAGAAGAAAACAATCCCGTCCAAAGCCCGGCTATGCAGTAAATCTTCAGTCTGCAGTACTATTGCATGAACTTTATTTGCATTTTTTATGGCCATTGTTCCATTTTCAACGTGGAAATAACGTCTGTAACATTGGGCGATATTGCGTGCTACCTATTTTTATGTGCTAGTTCCTTATGGGTACGGGAGTCGATTTAACAATGCAAGCCTGGCCTTTGATCTGTCCGAATATTAAATGTTTGGCACCAAGACACGTAGACATATATTGTGGCTCTTATTAGGAACAAATTAGCAAAATCGCATAAATAGCTTAAATATTCGCAAACGCGACTATTCTCGTCCTGCTATTTTTCTATGAATTGCAAATAAGCCAACAGTGTCGACAAAATTGAAATAGATCAAAAAATTCTTAAGACTACATACATAATTGAAAATTTTCTAGGCTCTAAATAAGCTAATAATAAATCAGTGGAATGAAGAACATTTTTAAGAAACTAGGAAAAAGTATATTAGAGAAAATTTAAAATCGTTAAAGAAACATTTCTTAAATGTGTAAAATTTTCAAAATTTTCGATGGCAAAAAAGCCTTTTTTTTGTATATATGCATATTAAAATTTAAATAACCAAAATATGCAGGAAAACAGCCAAATATGCTACAAAAAAAATACCCTATATATGCGAGTAAGTGCAAAATATGCAAAAACATGCTGTAAAGGGTAAAATATGCAAAAATATGCACTAACAAATCGATGCCAAAATTCTTAAAAAGTTCTAAAACGTATAAATATCTGATTTGTGCCTACATACATCGCACAGGAAAAAACATGCAATTGCATATTTTCCGTTTCCCTGCTTATAACTCAACGATTTTTGATGTGATCAACACAGTCTGTATTTATACTGAAAGAAAAAGACGCATTTATCCAACAGTGCAAATTTTGTACAATTCAGATGAGCAGTTCGCGAGATTTTTGGAAATAGCTACAATAACTACAGAAACAAGTATTCCGCGAATGTCTTGAAAACACTCTTCTTAAGAAAAATAAATAAAAGAACTGTTCGTGCTCAACGGACCCAAATTAGCTTAAAAAATATCTTTTTTTTTTAGGTTATGACTAAAAGTTGAAAAGTTTTGAACCAGTATTTTCGGAATATGATTAAAAATATCCCTACTATTATCACGTATATTCAACATGTTGTCTTGACACAAAGAAACAACTGTTTTTACAGTAATACAATTTTGTTTATAGTCCAACCATGCTGTATTTGATATGTATGTTAACATTTGAATGACCAATTGCTAAAAAGTACAAGCTTAGCTCAAGCTTGAAGTAATTGCAACTAAAAAGCAATAGTTTGTTTGCTACAACCATCCCTTGTTTCTCACAATCATAGTATAGTTGTCGTAATCGTGACACCACGAAGTTCTCTTGATATTTGAGTTACTGCATTATAGCATTCTTAGTGTCAAATGGACCAAATTAACTTCAAGCAGTTGGATTTTCCTTCACAGAAAAAACTAAATTTCATTTTCTGTAAAGGAATTCAATGAAATAGTAAATATTTGGTCTTGCAAGAGACCTGCAAACAAATTTGTAAATAAAGACAAAAATATCTCAACAATTTCATTGAAAAAAACATATATTTTTTTCAGTGAACAAATTGCTTAAATATGTCAAAAAATATTTACAAATTGTAAAGAAAATAATTTACTAAATTAAAAAAATATTTACTGGATATTCTGAAAAATATCAAACAATATTTTTGTCTGAATTTATAAAACAATTAGTCTACAAAATAGTTTACTTAATAAAAAAAAATATTTACTGGATTTTTTTTTAATATATCAAACAAAATTTTTGTCTGGGTCATCATCATCATCATCATCATTCATTAAGCATTTATGAAATTTCACTTTGTTAAATGTGTTCAAGTCTGATTGCTTATCTAAAGACTCTAAAGAAATGTATGAGAATTAACGCAACGACATTAACGAATTGATTCAATCAAAAATCTTCAGTAAACAAACTTGGTACCATTGCATTTCTTTTGCTATCGTTGCTGTTGTTGTTATTATTGTGTATATCGTCATCGGGGTTGTTTTTTTACAACACAGTTTTTCTTGTTGTTTTTGGTGTTTGCGTCCTAAATAAGAGCCAAACAAACAATTCATTGTTTATGTAAAGAACATTTACTGAAAACTAAATTTATTTTTAGACAAACTTTTGTATGAAAATTTTTTGATGATAATTTTTTCTATGTTGGTGATTTCCCTCAGAGTAACTCAAACCACTTATTTATTACTTAATAATTCTCTTTAGTATTGAAAAACTTGTTTATTTTGTGTTAATTATTTTATCTTTATTTAATTTTTTTAATACTATTTCAAGTTTGTTTCGAATTTCTTTATTCATTTTACCTTGTTTCTTTTTTATTTCTTTTAGTTTTTCAAATTGTTTTTTTTTACATAATTTATTTCATAGAAATTACATGTTTTTTTTAATTTTTTAAATATTATTTATTTCGATTTATTTCATATTGTATTAATTTTATTTTACTAAATTATTATTAATTAGATGAAACTTAAATATTTTATACAATAATTTGCTTGTTATGATAAAGGAAAAAATATATTATTTTAGGGTTTAATGTTTTCATTTGAATAAAAGAGATTAAAGCTGTGCAATTAAGATTTACAAATGTTTAAGTTAAAGTTTATAAATGTTTCAATTGTATTTAATTAAGCGCTTTAAGCTAAAAGTAAATGATTTAACTTAATGTATTTATACATATTTTGTTTTTAATAAAACACAACCAAATTGATGTAATTTTTTATATGAAAAAGAAATTTAGAGAAAGGCAGAGAGAGAGAGAGAGAGAGAGAGAGTGCAACACTTGTATTGCACATGTGCTAATATGTACTAAAATAAAGTTAGTTTTTTTGCTTTAATAAAACAGACTTGCTAAGGGTGATAAAAACTATATGGCGAAAAATGTTACGAAGTTTCGTTTACTTCAAAAACTTTATAAAACCAAATATTCAGGTGCATCACAGAAACAAAGCTCGAACGAAAGTGAAAACGAAAACATATTAAGCTTCTCTGGAAAACGAAAAATTAAAAAGTTTTGCGTTATCCTTGCCAATCAACAACAAGAAAATGTAAAGGAAATATTTAAATAAAAGAAATATTCGAGTAACTTGTGAATGAGCCAACACATATTTTTTTGAAGGCTACCAACACCATATTCTGACTTTTCACACTGACAAGTACGAAGTTTGCATCAATGAATTTTTTTAGTAAATCAGTTATTTGCCTCATTTGCATCTCCTTTTTATTCTGAAAGCTTAACAACACCTCAAAAACAGCTACGTAATGCTTGATATTTATTTATGAACAGGCTCGCTGGGCTGAACTCAGCGAATTCTAGCGCTAGTTCACATGCTAACCATGTTTCCTAGACAATATTGTTAATACCATGGCGAGTTAAAAACATAATTACCCTGTGAATGAAGGCTTTCATTGCTTTAAAAAAAATCTGGGTTAAGTTCAGAAAATGGTCTTGATTTAGTCAGACGTGCCAATTGTAGTCAGATCCTGAGAGGAAGTATTTATTATCGGGCGTAGTAATAAAAAAGCAAATAGCGATTCGATACGCAAAAGTGTGAGCTCTTCGTGTGCCACAAAACTTTGGCGTGAAAAGCTTTGTATGCAGCATCTTCGTGTATGAGTTCTTGCTGCCTCAAGGGGAAGAAATTGATTTTAGTCATTCGTTAGAAAAGTAAAGAGTAATACTAGTTCCCCAATTCCCACACTCTTCAGGGATGACCAAATATTCACTAACTGGGTTGATAAAGTTTACGAGTACTTACTAGTTGAGTTACTTGCACGTAATTATCACTTGCCGGAATAAAATCAGCCACTGCCCGTGTTCGAAAGGCTATCTGTAACTATGCCCAAAATATTAGGCGCGTGTAGCTAAACATGTTATAGCGGATCTCATATAAGTAATTTGAGGCGGATGCTATTCCATCACTGGTCTTACAGAAGTGGTCTTCAACGATATCATGCTCTTTGCCAAGCCTTTCAGGACCTTGTATCTTTCTGGTAAATTCTCATCGTGTTGAAAGGTTTCCAGCGTAGCTCCAATCCCCAAAAATGGGATAGGCAAGTAATGCTGAAAATTACCATCCACTCGGAATATATTCTCCAATTTCCAAAATTCTGGAAATTATGGTGAAATTCCATTTTGTGAAGTATATGGTGACCTACAGTTTACTTGCATATGAAAACATAGCGACCGCCATTATGGCCTTCATAAAGGACTTACTGACCTTTCTATCGGAAAATTTATGTGCGTTTGAGAGATGGCCATCCTAACAAGTTTCCCATCAGATCCCTAATGGGATAGCCCTTTTGGGTATTGAGAAAATTTGTAGTCGGGTTCTTTATCCCAACCTTTTTTATTTTTCTTAATGACCTTCTCTGTCACACTTCCAATCCAATCTATTATTTTGCAGATGACAGCGGAATCTTCTATATATATATATATATATATATATATATATATATATATATATATATATATATATATATATATATATATATATATATATATATATATATATATATATTCATTCAGTAATAGACTAAGTCTTAGGATCGAGGCGTTGCGGCAAAACAGAAATCATACACATACTCATGATCTTATAACAATCTCTTAATGGGGTCGTGCGAATAGAGTCGATTTCCATGCTCCTAAAGCCCAATGCTATATACTCACGGACGGATGTATGAGAGAACTTGTTAGTATATCAATAGTTATGGATGGTATGTATATTGGGGAATCAGAAGCTCTTGATGTTTCTAACATGAAAATGTAGTATGATGTCCAGTGGACTGACCACATGTCTCCAAAGAAGTATTTAATTGTCTCGGTTTCTTGAGATGGTGTAAGTGATACTTCACTTGATTTGCTTTCAGTAATATTTATACAATTTCATTAACACATTATTGACCTAACATAAAGCCGACTTAGTCGGCTGATGTCGCAGTATTTCAAAAAGTTTATGATTTCATTGCTTTGAAGACTACTTTCTTACACATAAAAGATTGTATTCAATTCTTTAAACGAAGAAAAGATTCCCCTTCATAAAAAGTTATTGCAGTTAAAAAATTGCTTCCAATAAAGCAGGTTTCTACTATTATGGAGTAATATTAGCGCTAACAAGCCTGCTGATATCGCTGCTGATTTTTGTATGGCGAGTTCCCAGTTTGGATTACTATATTTTTGCTTACAAAAGCGCTTTTTGAAGCGCTGAAAATAATCAACATTTTCAGCACTAAAACTGAGAGTATATGAAAAAAATAGCCCGATCTTTCTTAACTTTATTTGTTCTTTTTATTTTTATATTTTTACTCACTGTTTGTTATTTTAGCATCAACTAGTATTGAACTAAGATCTATTAGGTTTGCAGTCCAACGTACCAACCACTCGGCTAAAAACCCTGTTGCACAAATGCATCAGGAATCTCAAATAAACTTACTCTTCTTTCTCACTTAAAGACCTGCACTATAAAATCGCCTTTTTTGTATAACCTTTTTTTTCTTTTTTAAAGAGAAGTAAGAGAAGTACCTTCTTTGGGAAAGGGATAGTGTAGAGAGAACAGGTGGTGAAGTGGAAGAGAGATAAAAAGCTGAATTGATTTACAACCCTGATATTGCGTGTTTTTTATTTTGTTTTTTTTGTAGAGCAGTGTTGCAAGCCCCTGTGGTGTCAAGTAGAGGCATTGAGTTGTATAATCTATGCAGCTATTTTAATAGTTCTTTTACTTCGCCGATGGTTCTGCTACAATACCGAAAGAGGAGGGTGCTGTGAAGTGCATTGGGATATGTTAGTATTAATCGCTGCCGGTACTGTCAAATTGATCAGTGCTATGGCTTCATCACTTTAACAGTCCAACAACAACCAACACTATAACACACCAATAAACATGAGAAAAATGCATGATGAAACTAGTCTTGAACTCAAGACCTCAGGGTTTGTAGTCAAACGCGCAAATTACTACTACTAACACTACCCTACTCAGCCAACAGCATCCTCGCACTTGTGTACAAAGCTTTTATATTCTGTAGTCCTTCAAAAAACATAAAAATTTTTACTGGGATATTGAATTTTTGGTTTCTATTAGCTTTCATTTGCACGAAATTTTTTTGTTGAGCGTTTTACCTAGTTAGCCCATGAACTTTAAAGTCTTGGGAAGCGTAAAACGCATAAAAATATATGCGTTAATTAAAAATAAAAAATATTCTGGATTTGGCAAAATCCATTCTAGAGCAGACAATGCCATAATATAAATAGTTTACCAGCGCCTAAAGTCTTTACACACTTAAAGCACTTCGTGCAAATTAGGATTAATGATTTTTAAACGCATTAGAGTTTCAAATTGTTATTTTCCTCATTCATTTCTAATAAAATTATCAATTGGAAATTAAAATTTTCAGGCAAAGCTTTTCACTAAATATATTCGTATTTAATCATTTAAATATAATTTCAGTTTTAATTTAATTAATAATAATAATAGATTTATTAAGCTAACTAATTGCGTTGCTTTAAAGAAATTTTGCATTTCCTATTTTTCTTACTTAAATTCAATTAATAATAAAATTCTATTTTATTAATTTGTTTAACATTTAATAACACGTTTTTTTTAACATTTTCATTACAATTACATTGAAACCCCTTTTGCTAATAAGTTTTAATTTTATGAACTTTTATATGTAAAAAAATAAGTTTTAATTAACTATAAAAGTAATTTGAAGTAGGACCTAGTTTTAAAAATTAAAATTAATTTAATAGCAATTTCGTAAATGAAGTTTTACTTAAATAAATTTAACAAACTTTTTCTTAATGTTATTTTTTTGTTACTCTACTAAATATAATTAGTATTTATGCAAATTATAACTGAAAAATTTCAGATGTTTTTTCATAAGAAAAATATTTTGTTTTTGTGATTGGAAAAAAATGAACTATTAGATGTACAACATTGCTTTTGCCCAACAATATACAGGCTTGTTTTAGAAAAAACGCAACACTATGGCAGAATTTAAATTAACAAAGAAGACCATCCGTTCATCTCATCAGAGCTCTTTACCGCTTAGACCACATTACCAATGAGGGTAGTTTGCAGTCAAGTAGTTGAATATTCCCTCTTATTCCGTAACTATTTGTCGACGTCACATCAAGACAATATTAAAAATTTGCCACTTGTCTACTGCCTGCCGACAAAATTGTACTACTATTAATAGCCTCTTCCCATTTTTTTCTATGCCTTAGAGAGTAGTAAGTGGCTGTCAGAAATATTGAATTGTTGTCGATGACGAGTAGAAAGGAGCCAATTTGTTAGTATTGTCTTGACGTGGCGTCGACAAATAGTTACGGAATAAGGGGGACTATTTATATTAAATCAATTCATACTGAGTCATTCTTAGAGTTGTATTCCATCTTTTCATTTGATGGTTAACGATATTCACTAGTTTTCTTTATGGCTTTTCTTAAGGTTTTTTATTTCTCTTTATTCTAGTATATTTAGCCATCGGCATTACTAGTATTTATGTACTAGTATGTAAATATTTATTTTGTTCTCTTATTCAGTTGACTCTTAGGTATGCGTATTTAGAGTTTATAACAATTAAGTTAATAATTGCAGTGGAACTATGTGGATTTAATCTAAAGAAATTTATTTATTTTTTTGGCCCAAGTTCGTTTTTAATTTACTTTTTCAATTAAATTGTATTTTTATTAAGCGAGAAAATTGTAAAGCAAGTGTTAAAAAAAATGGCTGCATGGAAGGTTGAAGTTACATGTTTCGAGACCACCCGGTGTTCTCATCAGAATTCTTTATAGCTTAGACCACTAGACCAATGATGTTAGTTTGCAGTAAAGCGGTTGTATTTCATTTACTTTTAGTCAATTTATTTTTAATTACTCTTAGTGTTGTTTTTCAGATTTTCATTTGATTGTTATTGATATGCACTATTTTGCTTTATGTCTTTTGAACAATGTGCTTTCTTAGCTTTGCCCCATTAGAAGCTATAACAATTAACCCTACGGTAAATGGAACTGACACAAAACAAGTAACGTGACCGGTCCCCAGGTGGTAGGGACCAGTCCGAGTTCTAACACTTCCTATGAAGCGGACCAGCCACTTTTACATGGGGATGGCCTAGGATGCGGCTAATTGATACTTTGTATGCACCTTTTAACTTGTCTCTGAACTATCTTATAGAGTCCTAATCGTTGTGGAATACTAAAGATTATATATAAATATTATTCCACAATTCAGCTGTAATTATCGATTAATCTATTTTTTTATTGTTACAAATCCAAGTAGAAATTGTATTTTATTTTTAAGCGGTGTCTTTGATAGGATTCGAACCGACAACCTCCGGCATGACAGGCTAGTACACAACCTACTCGACCTGAGGGGCACTTATATTTCAATGCTATAAATACCAGTTAAGCTCTCATTGAAGGGAGACAATTAATATTATATAGATACTATGAGATAGGACTTAGATCCAGGTGCATCGAATTGGTTTAGTGCCGTTTACTCCAATACTAGCCGGTGTACCAACTAAATTGATAGAAATTGGTTAATATCTCACCATTTACACAATATGTCTTTTTTCACCATTCACTACTCCATATTTTTGGTACCAGTCTCATTTTCTCAAGTCATAGGACGAGTACTTTTGGATCATTTGTCACCAAATTTTCCGCAGGGAAGTTAACAGTTTTTTTTAGTCGTATTTTGAAGTGAATACAAATAACCATTAAATGAAAAGCTGAAAAACAACTCTAAGTGCGATTCAGCATAATTTAAATAAAAAAACTAAATGATATTCAACTACTTGAATGCAAACTACCGTCACACAGTATCTTAAACATTTTTTGTGGAAATAATTCCGTATCTCGTAAACCGTTCAAGATATCGTCCTGATTTTTCACACAGACATAGTTGATCTATTTTTAATTTACGTGCGAAGGCACGGCTTTGTGATATTGTGAGGGCTCGAGGGAAAACCCCAAAAGCTGCCTACATCGAACGGCAAAGTTTTTTACAAAAATCGCCAAAAGTTAGCTTATAGTCCGAGTATTAAAATTTTTTATACATAGATAGTCCTTAAGAATATCTACATAAAACATCCTTGAATACGTGGAATATCACTTTTAGTTTCAGAGATAATTGCGCTAGAAATTTTTTCTCTTTTATTTTTGGACGACATTAATTAAGTTTTTTTTTTGTGATGTGGTGGAAGAACCTAATAATTTTTTTGCGAAAAACCAGCAATATTAGTAATAAATTTAAAACAAAATGCGCAAAATTTAATTCATTAAAAAAATACAGTCATCGAAACATGCAACGTGTTAAAAATATAAAATTTTTAGGGTTTTTTGGTATTGCTTTTTGCTGAAACATACAAAAGTGTTAGCCATTTTTTAAAGAAAACCTATAACAATTTAGTGTAGAATGAAAATTGGGCCAAAAGAGGTAATGGCTCTAACTCCAGCCGTATCCGAAGTTGACCAATTTTGAAAACAAATTTATAGTTTCCTTAAAAATTCATCAGAGAGCAAAGCATTGATCGCAACAAAACTACAAACAAACCTGCTAAGGTCTTAGGTGTTGCTTATATATACCGAAAGTTATTTAAATATCACACGGTAAATAACTACAGGGCGACCATTAAAATAAATAATTTTTTGGAACATATTTGGAACACATATTCTGATATTTGGAACATATTTTCCCCGTTTTAGGAATTCTGGTAAATAATTGAGCTATGAATTTTTAGTCGAATTTATGGTTTTTATCCAAAGTTATTAAATTAGTTTGACTTAAGTTCATTTTTAATTTAATCTTTCGATCAAATTATTTTTTATTTAAGAAAGAAATTCTAAAGCATGTAAATATTGAACATTCAAAGAAAAATTTGGCTGTACGGAAGGTTGAACTGACAGCTGTTTCGTGACCACCAAGTCTACTCATCAGAGTCCTTTACCCACACTACCACTGACAGTGGCAATAACACTGTTGCGAAAATCCTACTAATATTAGTAAGCTCAATTAACACACTGTCGCCATCTTGTGGCGAGTCGCACCTTATTGAACTTTGTCTAAATGCTCGGAACTTCACTAACTGTCTTTTCTTAAGATGTTCAACTATTTTAAGAATATCGACGATATTCCACTCTGGTAAGACTGAAATGGAAAAAGCTTAACATAGTTGAACATGCTAAGAAAAGACAGTTAGTGAAGTTCCGAACATTTAGGTTCCGAACATTTAGACTAAGTTCAATAAGGTGCGACTCGCCACAAGATGGCGACAGTGTGTTAATTGAGCTTACTAATATTAGTAGGATTTTCGCAACAGTGTTATTGCCACTGTCAGTGGTAGTGTGGGTAAAGGACTCTGATGAGTAGACTTGGTGGTCACGAAACAGCTGTCAGTTCAACCTTCCGTACAGCCAAATTTTTCTTTGAATGTTCAATATTTACATGCTTTAGAATTTCTTTCTTAAATAAAAAATAATTTGATCGAAAGATTAAATTAAAAATGAACTTAAGCCAAACTAATTCTGGTAAATATTACTCTTCTATCTATTAGAAAACTATTTTGTCTATATAAGTTCAAAATATTCTCTAATATCATTGTCCGTTCAAATTTTATATGAGTTCGTATATTAGACTTTTTCCCAAAAATATTATTAAATCGTGATCTGTATTTAAGCATTAAACGGAGTAAATAATATAAGTATTCAAGGTTTTTGCTGGTTAAAAGTAAAGTTGTTTGTTATGTTATTTGGGGCGCTGAATTCGAATCTGGACTCAGCTTTTTTTCAAATTTGTTGTAATTTTCGCGATATACCGTTATGTAAAAAAAGAAGCAGTTGCACTGCAGAACATATGTTAACATAACCAGAGAACTGTTTGTTCTCTTTGAGCACTGACGATGGAAGTGTAGCGGCCTCCGAAAGTGGCGCTACTCTGTTCTGCTGTGTACGTTGACAAATTAAGTTGATATTAATTTTTCCCTTGTTCCTTGGAATATTAATCATGCCCAATTCTTTCTGAATATAACGTTACGAACCTTAGCCTAATAATCAATTTGGATTCATAATTAAATTTCTTTAGATTAAACCCGTATACAGTTCGACTAAAATTTACAAAGTAAAATTTTTCCCAAAATCATTGCAAAAGTTTGAGTTTCTTTGCAGCTAATGTGTGCTTTAAAATGGTGAATTGGACTAAACAGCAGCGAAGGCAAAGGTACCTCGCATGCAATGTAACTATTGATTAGCGCATATCTGCAAAACTATTTCAGCGAAAGTCATCAGCCTTAGTATGAGTTAGTATGAAGCCAGTATTCGTATTGACGCAAAATATTGGTGTAATAAAAGCAGAACTGAGGTATCACCCACACAATTTTTTAAGTTTTAATATTATTTTATACGATTGGTAAAATAATATTAAAACTATCCTTTTCCACAAATGTTTTTTGTGTGACTATCTGCCTGGTAAATCACTAATGACTAATAAATATCTCCGGAAAAAGAACGTTGAAACATAAACTAATAACATTCGAAAAGCTAATGCAAAGTTGTACAACTGATAATAGCGATTTTTCTTTAATTTAATTTTTCTTGTTTACTGATAAACTTAATAATTTATCAAGGTCTTCTTTAAAAAAAAAGACTTAGTTTCAACATTTTTACCCAACATTTTTCATTCAATTTATTGTTTCTTATATTTCCTAACAAATTTTCTTTCTTTTTAAAATTTATATGTATCTCATTTATAATTTAGACAAAAAATTGTTTTCTTATTAATTTCAAATGTTTTGTTTTTTAGTTAATTAACCTTTTGAGTTTTAATTGGTCTTCTCAGTATTGAGGCTTTTATTTTTATTATAAATACATTTTACCATCTAATTTTTGAGTAATATTTTCTTTTATAATGTTTAGTTTTTTTATTTTTTTTGTTTGTTTTCTATTTTATTTTTAGAATTAAGTATTTTCTTTATTGGCAGTTCTTTTCTTAATTAAAAATTTTTGTTTATATAATTTAGTTATTATTATTTTTTAATTTAAATATTTATTTGTATTATAAAGTAAATCGTTTCCACTATAAATATACATTAAATTTATTACATTAATTAGTTTTCCAAAAAATCTTTTTAGATTTATATTTTTTTATGTATATGAATTTAAAAAATTAAAATACAAATAATATATGATTATTTCCCATGGAACATTTCCTCATTCTGAAGTTTTTAAGTTTTATTTAAAAATGTTGTTAAATGTTAAATTCTAAAAGTAAAATTCCAAAAAGTAAAGATTTTTTTCATTCTCAATGTTACTGATTTTTAAAAGCGAATAACGAATCCAACATGGTTGATTATTGCAACTGTAGTGCAATGAATAGCGAATATAAACTACAGAAATAGCGTATCTTAATAGATTCGTCTAAGAGAAGTCTGAAAGCTGTACTCCTTTATTACGATTATTCCAAGAATTTTAAAAAGCACATCTTATACCTTAAACGTAAGACTTACAAGATTTCCTATGGGGAGTACTACCCATATACGATTAAAAATCTGTGCTAGATTTTCCCAACAAGTTCCCAATAGTTTCCCACTTGGGAAGAACTTTTGTTAAGTCATTAATTTGTAGATGGGCTATCCCAACAAGTTCCCGATCAAATCACAAATGGGATAACCCTTTTGGATGTGCCACATGCATTCCCAATCGGGCCCCAATATGAGTATTGGGAAAATTTCTAGTCGGGTAATTGTGAATAAATATGAAATTATCCCTTAAACAAAGTTTAAGTGTTGAATGATTTCTGGCGTACAATTCCTCCACTCTGGAGCATATTTGTCGTTTAAGACTTCAAGCGAAATTTTATGAAATTTTTTTTAGAAAATATCATCCCCACCCTCTTCTTTTTAGGAGTATTTTTACGATTTGTTACAACAGAGCCAAACATTACCATTAAAGGGTTAGTTAGAGGGTTAATATATCCCACAAAAATATTTGCCTTAATATTTTTTAAAATGTAAAATGTAAAGAACACATATTTTTGATGTCCTAGCGAGCTAATCTGAATATTTTTACAATGCTGTTCTTATGACTTTATAAATGTTTGTATGAGTATGTGTGTGTAAGGGTCAAATTCACAGTCTGCAGATAACTAATGCCAAAGAAAATAATATAAAAGTTAAAAAAATATAAAACAAATCTAAACTTAACACAAAATTGGAATTAATGTGAAAATTTTGTTAGCAAAAAAAGTACCAAAATTATATATTCACCTTTTTCGGCCCCTAAATGTACAGATTTTAAAAAAGTTTCAGACACCTGTCCGCTCATTTTTCTATCTTATTATGATGCTTTTAGAATTGTATGTCTACCTTACTTATATTCGAAGATATAAGGCTACCGATTTTACGCGTTTTTACCCCTTTTAATCCCCTAAAAATTAAAATTTTCAGAAATCCTTTCTTAGTGAAAATATACAAACATTTACATTCATTCACTATGTTTATCAATTTACATACAAAATAGTTGTATGGAAAAAAGTACCAAGGAGAGCAGCCAATTTTACCCTTTATATATTCGAATTACAAAAAGGTACCAAAATATTTTTGAGGGCTTTGTAAGGATAGAAGAATGCATTTTAAATTTAATTTCTATCTTTATTATTTTAGGACATAAACGGTTAACAAAAAAGTACCAAAATTATATTTTTATCCTTTTTCGGCCCTATATGTTAAAATTTCAAAAAAGTACCAAACCCCCGTCCGCTTATTTTTTTATCTTATTATGCTGTTTTTGGAATTTTATGTCTACCTTAGTTAGATCCGAAAATATAAGGTTACCGAATTTACCCGTTTTTACCCCCTTAGCGTTTGAATTTCCCAAAACCTCGTCTTAGTGGATCTATACATCCTAAGCGGAGCCCACATACGAAATTTCAACTTTCTAGCTTTAGTGGTTTGGTCTGGGCGATGATGAATCAGTCAGTCAGTCAGTCAGTCAGTCAGTCAGTCACTCAATAACGTTACTCTTTTATTGATGTAGATAACAGATATCGTTGTGGAAATTTTTCCAAAAAAAGTGTTATATTGTAATTACTCCAAAATTGTTGTAAAATGATAATTCGATTAATTACTGCTTTGATCATGAAAAACTGCGTCGATATACATAAATAGGTAAAAATATATCATTGTTGAAAATTTGAAAAGGATTTTGCTAAAATTACTCCAAAATTCTACGAACTTTCTGGAGCTTTGAGCTTAAAATTAGCGGGAAGATCCAGGTGTAGGACATACATAGGTCAACCGTATCTTATATATTTTTTTTGGTTGGTTTTATTTAAATTATATGTGCTCAATTCACAATCTGTTATAAGTGTTTTTGATCGTAAAAATGTTGTTGGTAATTTCCTCATAAGCATGTTCCTAAACAAATGTTTATTTGGAAATTACCATCAACATTTATACGATCTACAACACATACAGCGTGTTGAGCATTGGCCGATTGATTAGTGACTTTTATGAACAACTTTTAATTATTTCAATTGTATAGTACCAAAATAACTATAAACGTTTTGATTTGTTGCGGCTTAAGCATGTCTATATGCCTGCATTTCGTTGGTGCTAATAGCAAATTATCAGTAGACTTCAATTATATTTTTGAGAAGTTACTAACAAAACCTCTTAGCTTATTCACAAACTCTCAAAAATCAAATGAGAATTACAGAAGATTAAACATATTAGGCTTTGAAAGTTTTACAAAAAAACCACAACAATAAAGATTTTTTTAAAACAAAATTTATAGAATATCTCAAATAATAAATTTATATAATTAATATGTACCATGATATTATTTACAACGTTTATATGATTCTGATTTTAGTTAATTTATTTTTATTACTTTTTTATAAAAGTTTTTCCCCCTTTTGTAAATTTAGACACTAAAAATTATTTTATATGTTCGTTTTGACCTTTAAAGTTTACTTTTCTCTAACCTAATTAATTTTATTAATTTATATATACAATTTTAAAGATTTTTTTTTCGTTTTTAATAATTTTTGTTCTAAATGGAAGAATATTTAGCTGCCAGATCTAAATGCCGATCTCTTGATGTATACCTAACGGTTGATGACAATATAACTTTTCGACCTCTACGGGAAGAAGGTGTAAAAGAGTTCGTCGTATGGTCTTCAGGCACATCATTGGATGTGTTAGTGTTGTTAAAGTGAAATCTTTTCGTTGATGATGTTGGAGTTTGGGTGGCCATATTTGAGAAACGCCTGTATTTGTTAAACGTTGAATGAGACGATGTTTTTTCATCGCCGTTTAAAGCTCGTTTTGTTGTAGAAATTATTGATGCTGCAGCTGCTGCTCCTAAATGATGGTACGGTTTTTTTGTTTTTTATTAAAATTTAATTTTTTGTTATTTGTTTTTTTTTAATTTAATATATTAAACAAGGAAAATAATGAAAAGTTGTCGTGTTAATATTAAGTTTGATCTATAACAATTATATAATTTTATTTTTATTAAAAAAATTTGTTTGTTGGTTTTTTTTCTTTGTTCAAAACATTTATATGTATGTAAAAAACATTTATTTTGTTTTTGTTTACATGTATGTCTGTACATTTAACAATAGATAGATGACTGAAATTGATTTAATTTTTGCAAAGTTTTGATTTGTTTTATAGTTTTCTTATGATTTTTTCCAACAGAGTTATTGTTCGGTATTGTTTGTTAGTTGCGGTTGCAAAATATAATAACTTTTGTTTAATTTTAGCATACAAATAATATTAAAATTCTAAATAAAAAATATATTAACCAAATAAAACATTCATACATTCATGAAATATTTTTTATAATGTTAACAAACTTTCAAACTTTAATAAAAAAAAAGTTATAAAAAAAAAATTTTTTTTTTGGTTTACAATATTACATATAAAAAGCATAAAGCAAAATTTTAATAAAGTTAAAAAATTTATTATGATATCTAGAGTAATTATTGATACGTTTAAAAATCGATATAAGGCATTTATTGTTAATGATTTATTCCCAAGAAAGATTGAAATATTTTCCAATCGATTTTGAATTAAATTTCTATGGGGACAAGCTGCAACAAAATTAGTGTCCTGCTTTGTTATTAATTAAGCTTGAATACGAGAATAGTTATATTTATCTAGATTTGTGTATTAAATGACTAATGTGGTGTTTTTTTTGTCAAAAAAATTTTATGAAATCAGTTTTATCAGTTTTGTACAAATCTTATAACAGACCTCTGAATATATCCAATGATCACTCTAAATACCACAATAGTTGAAAAATAAGCATAAACAAAAAGATGAAGAAGAAATCTATTGCATTACATATAGCTTTTTTGTTCTTAAGAAAATATATGTATAATTCATTTGTTAATGAAAAATAAACAAAAATAATAACAGCATTAACATATTATTATCATAATTATTTTTGTATAGAAGTTTAATAAAACAAAAAAGAAAAAAATATTAACACTTAAACAATTATTAAAGAAGAATAAATTCAAACTCTTTTTCCTGAATGAATTCTGTGTGTTATTCTTTTATATGGCTATCGACACATCTAGTAAATACGTATAAATGTAGATAATAAAAATGATGAAGAACGACAGATAGCTAATGATGATAGTGATGATATTAGATTTGTAGTAAAAGTATTTTGTATTTTGGGTGGTCATGAATAGCATGATATGTACATCATCGTCATACCGATCGGCTGATGGGGCAGCTCGCTCCCGTGTTATATGATACTTTCACGATTTCTTTCCATTTCTTCCGTTTCATGTTCGGGATCCAAACTTGAGGTTGAAGAGACACCGCATATTTGCATTTCAATTTCAGCCAAACGATTTTCCAAATCCCATTGTTGTTGTGATAATTTTGTATTTAAAGCTTGATTTTCCGATTCGACTGTATGCAGCCGTTCACGTAAACGTTTAATTTCATCTTCCAGTGCCTCATGTGAACCGAGAAG
Source organism: Panzeria rudis (assembly GCA_956483635.1). Taxonomy (NCBI): domain Eukaryota; kingdom Metazoa; phylum Arthropoda; class Insecta; order Diptera; family Tachinidae; genus Panzeria; species Panzeria rudis. The sequence goes on along the minus strand of OY101450.1, from coordinate 124,931,110 downwards.
GGGTGTTGTGCCACCCCCAACTACGCTAGCGGCAGACGTACCAGTGCCGTAACAATCCAAGTGAGAACTCGAATCGCAAATATGACCTGAAAGGTTGCAGATATAAATCATAGTTTTAACATTAAAAATTATTATTTTTCTTTAAGGGTTTAAGCCTTCAGCCATCTGGTCGGGCTCAAGGCTGGAATTAACTTCAATAACTGACAATAGTTCATTGAAATCGGTTAGGCGGTTTCGAAATCTATATTCCATATTATCGAGATCGAAATCACCAAAATTTTTTTAATTGTCCGATTTACGTGGAATACCCCATATATCAACATAAAACTCTACTAGTATATTTTGTAAATTCATTCATTACCTGTTCTACTAGGTTGTGATTGTGGCCTTGTGGAATGATGTGATGCTGTCCTACTACGCGGCCGATCATCCGAACTATGTACACTTGGACTCAAAGAACCCGGTGACTCTGTGGTGCGTTGTACTCGCTCAATATAAGCTTGACTAGAACGTGGACTGGGAGCTCGACTTAAAGTATATTTTGAAAATGAAATTAAAAGAAATCATGAGTATTTAAGAAGCATAAAAAAGCATCATTATTAGCATTCACCTATAGACCAGACTTTGTAATTGTGACTGTTGTGGTGCTGCTGGTTCGTGTGGCGTTTGACGCTGTTGTTGTTGTTGTTGTTGTTGCAGTAACACTGCATGCGGCACTAATGGTGGCTGTGGCAAATACATATCCTCTAATGTTGTACGACCACAACTTTCCACCAAGCCCGGTGTTGACTGGCATCTACCCATGGCAACTGTATTAAAGTATTGTACTGTATTGTATTTTTTCGTATACAAATAAATAAATAGAATTTAAATTTCGTTTTTGGTTTGGTCTTTTTCTGATTTGCAAATTGTTTGTTAAATAAAGTTAAAGGATTAAATGAAATAATGGCGAGTAGAAAATTTTGATGTAAAGAATTTAATGTTATTTTCTTTTTTTTCTCAATGAATTTGTTGTGATTTTTTCTTTTTAAATTGCTAACTACCTTTTTCCAATGGTGCTTTTTTATATTTCTCAAGGCGTTTAACAGCAATTGCTTCTAGTCTAACTCTTGCTGCTGGATATTCCTTAAGCACGTCCCACATGTCCTTTTTGCTCAGCACAAATAAATCACTGTAGCCCACTGAACGTACAGATGCTGTACGACGATTACCTGAGTGAACAACATGATAATGGTTAAGTTATTATTAATTTTTTGTGTGTTTAAAGACATTAATATAAATATAACAGAGATTCAGAAAAAAAATTTAGTTTTGTTGTTGTTGTAATAAATTTTAATTGGAATTAAATTAGGATAAATGATAATTAAATAATAATAAATAATTTAAGAATTTTCATGCGTTTTTTTCGTGTTTGTTTTATAAAAATAAAAAAATTAATGGATTATGTTGTCGTTATGATTTTAGCTAAAGCTCATTTTTTGCAAGATTATCATAACTCAGATATAACGATTGCTGGTTTTATTTTATTAAAACTTGGAACATCTTACCTTGCGGTTATATTTTTTGTAGGGTCGGTTTATAACCAGAACAATCATAAAAAATCCACACGAATTAATAAAATTCTCACTTTGGAAGTCGGTTAACTAAGAACCCAAGTACACTTGGTATAACAAACATTGTTGCCAAAAAAGTTATATACATTTTGTAACTAATTAAAAAATTAAACAAATATCGCCAGACTGAAAATAATTTAAAAATGTTTTCTAAGACTATTAAAATAATCTTAAAAAAGTTAGATTCAAAACAAATTGATATTTTTTGTCTTATCAGTTGTTAATGCTATTTCTCTGACAGTACATCTGCAGCGGTTCTAATTGCAAATAAATTCAGTAAAGTGCGTCTTTGGCTCGCACACGAAGGGCTCCGTATGAATAAACGTACATATGTCTCATTTCGTGTTTGGCCTTTTTTTCATTTTGGCAATTTTTTCATTTTGCTTTTTTGTTTAATTTTAGTTTTTTTTATTTTATAACTTTTTTCGTTGTCTTGACGATTTTTTTTTTGGTTTTGGCGCTTTTTTAATTTTTATGATTGCTTCGTTTTTTTGTGATTTTTCGTTTTTAACAATTTTTATGGTTTTTGGCGATTTTTGTTTGTTTTTGTGATTTTTCCCATTTTTGGTGTTTTTTTTTTCCTTTTTTGATGATATTTTTAGTTTTAGCTTTTTTTAGGTTTTAGTGTTTTTTTTCGTTTAGACAACTTTTTTCGGTTTTTGTTTTTTTTTTTAGTTTCATTAATGATTTTTTAGTTTTTTTTTTTTTTTAAGAGAATTATCACAATCAGGCAATTAATGCCTACCAGTTAATTAATTAATGTGTTACCTTCTTTGGGAAAGGGATAGTGTAGCGAGAACATGTGATGAAGTGGGCGAGAGATAGAAAGCTTAATTCATTTACAGCTCTGCTATCGCGCGTTTTATGTCGGGCAGTGTTACAAGCCCTTCTGGTGTCAAGTAGAGTATTTAATATATTAATCTGGCTCAAAAATCTTGCCAGGAGAGCTGATTTTCTAAAAATATTTAAGTTTTCAGAACCATTTTATTTAACAGCATGAAAACTGTGGTGATCTTCATTTTGAATTTTTATTGCAGACTCATGATATTGAAGTTTGTCTATTCGTTTGAAATATATATAAAAAAAAAGATTTTAGAGAACAACATCTATTTTTCTTAAAATTTAGCCATTATTCGTTCTCATTGCAAAATACATGAATTGAGATAACTGAAAAAAAAATGTTCTACATGCTATCAAGGATTGTGATAATAATTATTAAATTTCTCTTTTAGCTATTACCGGAGATATGGGCGAAATAAAGAACAAAGTCTAGGACAAAACCAAAAATTTTAAAATAAGAAACAAAATATCTTTGAAAATATTGAATATGACTTAATAAAATCAAAAGCTTTTTCTTTATCTATTTATAATCTTTGCGCCAAATTGAAATTTATTCAAATCGGATAATATTTGTAAAAGTTATGAGGCCGACCAGATTTTTTATGTCCGAGGTAATCAACGTGTGTTTCAACGGAGTGGTCTAAATTGTAACATTCTTAGAGCTCTGGTCCACTTCTATGATATTCAAGTACATCGTTTCGTAGTTTCAAAGATGCAGATTTACTACCATTTTTCTCAATTGGTACCACTTTGCAGTATTGCATTAAGATTACACTGTGTTACATTAAAATTCCTCAGGGTTTCTCAAGTACCAATTCTGTTTCATTAGATCCCATAGAGAACGAAAATACCGTTAGTGTGTCTAGGTCACTTCGCAAAGTGATTTTATAACGGTAAATGTATTGAAAAAGGGGTTTCTTAAGGTACGGTCACACTTAACAAATACTTACCCAACAAAACGTAACCACTACTTTTGCTCAGAGCTAGTGGGGCTTAACTTGATTTTTATGTCACAAAATAAATCTTATTATGGTGCAAAAAGCTATTTTTTATATTATTTTTAATAAATGCGTACCCACATTAAAAAAAATATTGGAATTAAATGAGATACAATTTTAGCTTGTCTGTTGGTCACGTTTTTTTCAGCAAATATTTGCCAAGTGTGACCGTACCTTTAGAGTTTTAAATATAAACAGTCATAGCTTCTTTGTTTCAAAACACATCTCTACGAACTTTTTTATATTTCAAAGATATGAGCCTTCAGCTATGATGAAATATATTAACGTGACCGCCCTATTTCTAAATAAGAAATAAAAAAGTCAAAACACAAAACATACCATAACTCATTTATTTTGTAACAGATTTTAATGTAGTTTTACACATAACTATCATAACTTTGTCATTTACTAACTGATTTTTATAAATTATATCTTATGACAAGAATCGTACCTTTCAAACGAAAGCAAACTCGTAAAAACACATTTTGAAATAAAGAAGTTATGACTGTTTAAATATCAAACTCTAAGAAAGCCGTTCGCGCACTACATTTACCTTTATAACATTACTTTACGTAGCGATCTACAAAAACTAAAGGTATTTTCCTTCTCTATGGGCTTCAACAAAACAGACATGGTGCATGGGAGACCCTGAGTAAGTTTTTTCTCAACTTTCGTACCATAGTGTCCTACGTATACTTACGTTGCAAATAGTGTTTTTCATTCGGGATTTCCCGGGAAGAAATCCCGCACATTTTTCGAAAAATAAATCCCGGGAAAATTGTGGGGGAATTCCCGGGATTTTTTAAATATTATTATGATAAAAGAAAAAAATTGTAGTTTTGAGCACATTTAATTTGTCTCCATTTTTTTCATATTTTTCTCAGAGTAGCACTCAAAAAATCATATTTCGTGAAGAAATGAAAATAACTGATTCTCACTAAGTGGACATAGCGAAAGTGAGCTAAAGCTAAATCTCTATCGCCAAAAATCTATACGGTCGATTTATAAATTTTCCTTTACGAATACAATTTTGCAACGTGTGTTGCTAAATTATGGAATGTCTTAAAATTTAAATCCACCGAAATTTTAGTGTTTTATGTCATCGCCAATAATGTTTAATTTTGTATTTGTTCAGCACTTTAGCCATCAAGATTTAGCTTTAGCGAATTATGGATTAAGGCGGCAGGTCTATATTTTCTGAAAATATCAGATTGTTGTTTTAAGCCACACATGGGTTTTTTGAAGCTCAAAATTTCAAGTTTTTCAAAAATTATAAATTTTTGCAAAAAAAATCAAAGCTTTTTGTACAACAGGTTCACACAGGGTTCAATTAAAAATCGATGCAAAAAAAATTTAATTTTCAGGTGGCAACTTTTCCGCCACGTAATTATTTCAATTAAGTTTTGGTTACCAGTATGAAATGCTCATTATTGTCTTATGAAATAAAGCATAAATCATTGCAATATCTTTTCTACTTAAGAAATTATAAAAAAGTATGAAATTAGTAAATTCTTTTACTTCGGCTGGCTACTAATAAGAAGTTATACAATAAAAAATAACATTTTTTAATTTAAATTAAAAAGCATACGGCACGGCTAAAGACCTAAAATTTTGTATTTTTTTACTTACGTTTAATGCATCCATAAGCTTATTTAATAGATCTCGTGAATTGGTATTTGTTTTTGTTCAAATATATTAAGTGAAATGCTATTTTATATCGTTTTGTATTGGGCGGCAATTCCCGCGAATTCCCGGAAAATTTAAAAATCAATCCCGCTTTCCCGGGAAATGAAAAAGTCCGGGAAAAGAAAACCTCTAATTGCAATAAATACGCGTTGCATTATTACAAAAACAAGGGACAAATACAAATAATAAATAACCCTTTCATTGCTCATTCCCACAATCCAAAAGAAAAGATTTTGTTTTTTATTTAAAAAGTATGTCTACAAGAGATTTGTCATTCGTGACTTTTAGTTTTAATATTAAATATGATTGTTAAATAAATCAATAAAATGGTAATAATTGCAATTTACATAGACTTACTAAAAACATGAAAAATTGAAGTGTTTATTGGAAAATGATTAGCTTGGGCATCATCAATTTGTTAAGAATTTCTTATTCGTTACTTTAATAAAAGCTACTTGAATAAAAGCAAAAATTTTTTAAAAGAACAAATTGTGTTTCAATGGTAGTAGGTTGAGTCGTAAATAAGTTGATGGTGCTGTTGGCTAAATGGTTAGCACGTTTGACTACAAACTCTGAGATCTTGCGTTCAATACTAGTTTTTTTTGTGATGTGCATTGGTGTGTTATTGTATTGGTTGTTGTTGGACTTTTAAAGTGCTAAAGGCATAGCACTGATCAGTTTGACAATGCCGGCAGCGAGTAATACTAACATATCCTAATGCACTTCACAGCACCCTCCTTCATCGGTATTGTAGCAGAACCGTCCGCGAAGTAAAAGTACTAATAAAAGGCTACATAGCTTAGACAAATTAAACAAAAAATGCGCAATAGCAGAGCTGTAAATGAATTAAGCTTTCTATCTATCTCTCTCCCACTTCACCATCTGTTCTCTCTACACTATCCCTTTCGCAAAGAAGGTAACATATTAATTAATTAACTGGTAGGCATTAATTGTCTGATTTTCCGCCCTATGCTCCGACTAGGAGCTGTAATTTTATTATATATGTATATCTGTATTTTATATCCTAATTATTATATATGTATGGACATGTACAAAAAATTACGTAAGGAATAAGAAAAAAATTAGTTGCCTGATGGTTTGTGTTTCAAACAAAGAAATAAATCAATTTTATTAGACCATTTGCTAAAAATTTGATTGTGAAGAAAAAGAAACATGTAAAAGAATTGAGTCCAAATTGATTATTAGTCTAGGGTCCATAACGTTATATTCAGAAAGAATCAGCAGAACTTAGCAACTTCCATCATCAATTCTCATGTGTAGTTTTCTTAGAAAAATTGTAATTCCAGACTAGTCTATTTATATGGACTTTGTTGTGGTAATTTCTAATATCATATTTTGGTGTTATTGTTCTTGTGTCCGGGTTTAAAGGAGAATAAAACTAAATTACCCAGAGCAGAGACTCAAAAACACATTAAAATTAGACCATAAACGATATGCAGAATATAAGCAAAAAGCAAGGGAAAAATATAAAGGGAATAACTCTTAAAAAACAAATTATTTTATATATTAATTATTTGGCCTTGATTTAAAGGAGTTCTAAGCAATTAAAACAAGGTGGAGTAATATGGTAATCATATGGTCTTAAAGTGAGGTAGTGAATGACAAAAATATTATGTGTTGATATTGGTAACAAATATAAAATACAGGAGACTGCTCTCTTTCCGCAATCTATAGAAAAAACTCATTCATTACATATTTTAAAATTTTGAAATAATAAAGTTCATATATCATGTTTTTCTATTTGTAGGATATTATATGAATTTTCCTCATATATTGAATTAGATTCATCTTGCACAAAACGAGCCCTACGTTATTGAACTACACGTGTTAGCTGATAAACACTAACACACATATACACAGATGCATACTTAATGTGATAGATATATTTGTGTTTTGTATTGTATTTGGCAATGATCTAAAAATGAGTATAGTATTTTTATTTTGGGAATTAAAATTTAATTGAAAATTGTAAATGCTTTAGTGAGACATGCATAAACAGATTTTTGTGGAAATTTTAATTAAATTTTACTATGCTATAATCTGTTTGTTAACCCCTGATTTTTTATATTATCTATTGCAAATTTCTAAAATATTTGTAACAATTTACTTGAGACATTGATGGGGTAAGAAAAACTGTGTTTTGTAAATAAAATTTAAAATTACTAACATGATGCAATAAATTTAAGATTTGTTTTTATGTCGAAAAGTTCAAATGGATTATGAATTAAAAATCTTAACAAAAGAAAAGAAGTAGTTTTAAATTCTCAGAAATCAGTATAAAAACTTTATTTTAACATAATATTAAACAAAAACTAAAGAAACAGAAGAAAAACGAAATATATTTAAATAGTTACAAACAATAGTTCTTGGATTCGGCCAGGCAAAGCAATACAATTAATTAAAACATATTACGTAGTAGCAGAAGAACAATAGTAAATTATTTTATAAATTTTGTTTTTGTTTAAATAAATCATATATAACAATAGAATTAAAACATATAAAAATAATTACGTACAAACGTTTCATTTAGAAGATAAATACTACATATTTGCAATGTAAATAATATTAAACTAAATATTTCTAGGCAGAATTTTATTGATTTAACTAAATATTGAATCATTGTTTATGTAAATAATTCTATTGCAGAGTTTTTTTATGTTTTAACATTTGGGTTTTATTGGTCGGCACAATTTTAAAAACTACTGCACTTTTCAAAGGCATTTATTTGAAATAATGCAAAAGTATTATTTTAATGAATATACATGGAAAGAAACAACATGGTTGCGACAACCATATTTTAAGAGCAAAGGGTGAATTATATGCTTGTGGGAAAATCATATTATTGTCAAAATAATGCTGTTCTAATTGTTATATTTGTTGTTTAATTGAATAATAATATTGCGACATATAACACTGTACAACAATTTCAAACTTTTTTCAAAATTACGTGGTTCTGAAAGCCAATTCTAGTGGAGGAGACCAGAAAAATATATCACGTCGGAATATTATTTTATATTGGGTTAAAGTTGCCTCCCTTTGGCCTGTTCGTGCAGCATATCGGTATATGAAACTATGTATTCTTTACATCTGAGGTGTAGGTTACTTTCAGCAACTCTGTTACAAATATTACGGCAAATTGTTTTGTAGAACATCATCTTACTCTCTAACTAGCCCACATAACGGTAATTTGTCAGTCTTTTCAAACAAATCGTAAAACACACCCCCAAAAAAGGAGAGTAAGGGACACAATGTTCTACAAAGATGATGGCCATTAAATTTTACAATAGCTATTTAAAGACAACAAAGCTCTAGACTTAACTTGTACGCCAGATATCATTGAAAGCTTAAACTGTGTTTAGGGGTGCACTTTATACTTTTCCATAACACTATGCGACAAATAGGGACTTTTGGAAAAACACAAGGACTGGACAGCACAGGTTCAATTGTAATACCACGGAGTAGTAAAACCCTATACTCAGTTTGGCGAAATTGGTGACCAATTTTTTTAAGTACATCCAAAGCTTCTGAAAATCAGTGTGACCTCAAAAAACGGTGTTGTCAGTATTTGGCCAACAGCTAATTCAAAATTATTGATACAGACAGCTCAACTATATATGACAATAATGTAGTTAAGAGTCCGGCTAACAGATTACTTTTAACGTTTTATGCCCAAATTTTTTTTTGTGAATTGTTTGTTGCAAAATTTAAGACAAAAATTTTTTTTCCATTTTTCAGAATAATTTACAGGGACTCGTAATTTCTTACTAACAATATTTGCAAACTTATAGATACGGTAGAGCTGAACAATTTTTGTTAACATATCAATACAATTTGAATGTGTCTAGGTACACTAATAGCTCTCACAGACCACTTTTTATGTTAAAAATTTTAGTTTTTCCCTATTTTTTGATATATGTTTTTAAATAGTAAATTCTAGTTTGAAGTATAATATAAATTATACCTTAAACGCAGTGTGACCAGATTTTAAAATAATATAGAGCTAAATCAGATTTTAAATAGAGCTAAAAAGAGCTAAAGAAAGAATTTTAAAGCCAAAAAATAAAGCTACATTTTTTTACAGCTTTGCAATAGTAACTTTTCATAATTTTAAAATTTTTTATAGTTTAAATGGTGTTTATGTAGATATAAATATGCAATATGAAAATATATTTTTGGCTCATTTATATGAAAAACAATAACACTTGGGTGCTGAAAATACCATTTCACCGTTTCATCGGCGTTCTTCTTCACTTTTAACACTTATGAAGGTAGATGGTTTTTATAAGGAAACATCAGCTATTTAATCAATTTTTGTCGCGAAATAGAATACAATACTTTTTATGTAAATTCTTATATTCATTTTATTTCAACTTAATTTAGTTAGCTGAAGTACCCTATTATATCGGATTTTTAGTATAACATTTAATTTTTGTATAACATTTTATCCCCACCCACACTCACAATTTTTTGGGATGTTTTTTACGACTTGTTGGAAAATAGCCAAAAAAGACCGTTATGTGGGCGAGTTAGAGGGTTAATATGCCACACAAAAATATTTACTTCAACATTTTCTACAAAGTAGTTGAATATAGCACACACCTCAGATGTAAGGAACACATAGTTTCATGTACCGATATTATTCACGAACAGACCAAAAAGGGGAAGCTTTAATTCCTCCAAAAAAAAAAAAAAAAATTGCGATGTGATCGCACTATATTTTTTTGGTCTCCTCTACCATAATCAATTGTTAGAATAGCATTAAATTTTTTCGTGCTATACAGTGTAAATATCATATTGTTTGAAATTATCATACCATCGTTTTATCTAAGCATATTAAAAGAACAATGAACAAAATTATGCAATACTTAATTGCTAAAAATATTCATATCTTGATTGTGTATAACCAAAGTATATTTTGATGTCGCAGGAATGGGAGTATCAGTGTTTGGATGTGTTCCTTATGAACTGAAGAGTAGTATTATTTGGGAAGTATATATCCGCCTACCAGGCAGATATAGTTAAGCTGATGTCTGCATTAGATGTGTATTAAGAGGCACATCAGCACCACAGGAAACAAACCAAAAGATGGGATCATAGGAATCTGTGTCGACATTTTACTGTCCAAAACTCAGAATTGCTCTGAGAAATGGAATGATATACACCTTAGAAAAATTGTGGGCAGCTCACGGAGACGGTGGTTCTTAACTATAACCGAAGAATAAAAAATTTCTTATTCAAGTCACAAAATTTGTTTGCAAGTATCACCACCACTGTGCCAGATAGCAGTATATAAATTATATTTAATTTTTATAATCCATATTAAAATGTAAAATAGCATTGCATATTTGATTATCTCTTGTAAAAGTTATAATTCATATATGTACATACTTAATATTATGATACCATGCGTATGAGCGATTTTGTTATTTGTTAATGCCCATACGTACGCGCATACAACATACACGTTTATGCACACAATGCTTCAATGTGTGTATTGATATTCGTATTAATTTATTTTATGCGGTCGTTAATATAATAATGCACATTTTATTTGCCTTTTTGCACAAGTGTTATTGCTATTTTATATTTGAGAAGATATTTTAAAATATTTAATTTAAGCAATTACAGAAATGAAATTGATATATATGGATTTTTTACAGTTTTAAGTTCGTTATTAATTACAACTAATTAATAAAATTTCATTAACCTCAAGCCCAAAGCTGTAAGTGGAATTGTTGTAATACACTGGGGTATGCAGTGATATAAATACAATTAAAGGATTTTTCTCTTTCAATATATATACGCTTGTTATTTTTATGTTAAATATTTCATATTCAGTCTTTAATTACGATGCGCTATTAATAGCAATTAAAATTTTATTAACATTATATGACTGTTTTGTATTATGGCACTGCAATGCCTGCTTGCTGGCGTTGACAATAGCGACGATGTTAAGGATTCTGGTAATAAATGTTTGCATTATATATAATTGTGTAATTGTACACAGTCATTATTGTGAATGCACTGGCATGCAGAGATAATTTTTTACAAACAAATATAAATTAATATGAGATAAAGAGAATGTTGTTTTAATAAAAAACAATAATACACTGACGTATTTGCTTAATCATATTATTATATGTTTATATATATCAATATGTTTATATATGATCATATGAAAATAAAGCAATAATGATATACTCGTATTTCAAATTTATCTAAATATTAATGTTTTCATTAATTAATAAAATAAATAAAGTTGTTAATATTAATTAATTAACTTTAACTATAAATTCGAAAGTATGATTACGCTTCCACTCAAAATAAAAATCAAGTTATATGTACTTAAATCAATCCATAGTGGTGGCAAAATTACGACAAGTGGAGAATTCTTTAAACCAACAACAGAGCGCTTGATTCAAGAATAGATTCCTCAAGGGCAAAATGTATAATTTTAGCCATTTTTAAACCTGCTCTAGTTTACTTTTAACTAAAAAAAATCCTTTTAGTTCAAAAAACACAGGAATGATTTAAGAAAGAAATTTAAACTACGACTAAGGCTGTCCTAGCTTCTGTCTAGAACGAGTTTTTCATTTCTGTATAGACTAACAATATTTTTATGTGATAACTTGATAAATTTATTATAACATAACGCAGTTTAATTGCATGTACACAGAAAAAAATTATCATCAGTTTTGTTTCAATTAACGGTACTGTTTGTTATAGTATCGAAACTTAATTAAGTTATTATTTCCTTCAACTATTTTCTTAATTAAAAATTAGCAAACAAATAAAAATTTCCAATTAAACTGTTAAATTATTTATAATTAATATTTTATTGAAATAATAATTAATTCAATCAACTACTTGATTGATTCAATCAATTATTTGATTAAATATGTGAATGTTAGTATCTTATACAACAAACACAATAAGATGTTATCGAAAAAACAGAAATTTTGTTGATTCTGTTGGATTTTTGTACTCTTTGGTGAGAGCTAAACATTATTGAGAGAAGAATAATTTATTCTCTTTAGCTATATTGGCGTACGTTTACATTCGTAGCGGCTGACCAAAAGCGACTTAAGTTCGACTATTTTTTTGTATGGCAAAACAGGTATTGGAAGATTGTTTCCGGTATTATTTATTGTAACTCTAAATTATCACTACAAAACTGAAAAATATAAAGAATAGTAAAAAAGCCTGTTTACTCACAAAAATTTTGTAAATTGTACATTTAATTAAGTATTGCATGTTAGAGTGAAAAAGAATCTTATTCCTTTTAAAGTACAGTAACCACGCCTGCCAGACGATACTAAAAATTATTTTTTGCCAATCATCGCTGCTCTAATTGCTAAAGAACTTTTTCATAAATACAAATCTTCCTTAAACACTCGTTCCGACTACATAAAGAAATAATTTCAAAACAGAAGAAAATGTAATCAGTAAATCCAATTATTATAAACATTAATTTACGTATTATTTTTAATCTGAAAGGTCAATTAAGATGTTAATATTAGGTTAATTAATATTTTGATTCGTTTAATTAAACGCTTTGTTTAATTGTATATATTTTTTTACTATTTACTTAATAAAAGCCGGATTACCATTAATAAGACAAAAAACCTTTTTTTTCCATACAATACCGATAACACTATGCAAGAAAATGAAACTTTTATCATGACTTTTGATTACCACTATATTTTTTTTGATGTGTTATATCCAATAACTACAAAAAAAATTTTAACTCAAAATTCCATGAATACGTTTTTTTTTGTATTTTCCAAATATTTTGGATATTCCAAGAGGTTGCAACACCGATTGCATCATAATTTGGGGAAGGGTAGGTAGTCAGTTTTAAATACAAAAAAAAAAGACAGGAAAAGACTTGCAACAAAATTACCTTTAACCCATTCTAACATTATTTATTTATACTTTCATTGATTCGAGGACTATTTTTGTTGAACAATTCAACCCGCCATAATGGCGCCGAACTGGAGTTTTTTTTTGCCCCTTATTTATTTATGGGCCAAAAAGACATCTACCAATAAAAAAATGTTAACTGAGGTGTTTTAAATAAAAGTGTAAAACATTTATTGTACGTTAAACGTAAGATATCCAATGCCGAGTTAGCATAATTAAGAGCTAAAGACGGAAATTTTACTCCACCTAAAATGAATCCCAGACGTAAACTTTTAAAACACCGATACATATATGTATTTTTTGTTGGCATCTACCAGAATCAATCGTTAGAACCTTGTTATTTAAAAACAAAATTGATTTTGTTATAAAGTGTAAATATTCGTAATTTTTGTAAAATTTGGTTGACTTCACTTTATTATGAATTCAATCAATATTTATCCATCAGTTTTCATGAAAAAAAACTTCTTTTATTTTATGTATATTTGGCTGTATTGTTATATTGTTAGTTAATAAACATGGCAAGTTTTTGCAATTCTCGATTTTACTACATTTTTAAAAATTTTAAATTTTGCAAAAAAAAATTTATGGCTGATTCTCATTTCGAGTGTTTTCTTTGTGTCCCTTGAAAGTATAGTGAAATATTTCATACAATAATCCCACAAATTTTAAAATTAAAACTATTTTATCATGATTTAATAGATTATAAATAAACGTACATACGGTTATTTTTTATAAGACTGTTCCCATTATGTGTTAAAAACGAAGAAGGAAAATACTGTTTTCTCTCTTCATACAAAATGGTGTGTCCGTAATGCATGCTGTTGATTTTTTATATTAAGAAACTATGCATCTTTTTTAAAACGACATTAAATTTATAATAGTTTTAGAATATTTGCATTTGCTTCTTTTAGTTTTACATCAAATTTTTGAAAAATATTAATAATTATAACTGTTTTTTTAAATTGTTGTTCTTCACAGTCTTTTTTCTCTTATTTGACACATCACATTTTTAAAAAATTAAGTTATGAGTTTAGTCGAACTGTATGGGCTTGTATCCAAAGAAATTTTAATTATTTTGGTTTGTGTTCGGTTTTAATTTAATTTTTCAATTGCAAGGCTTAGTGCAATAACTTGGTAAGCCACATGAAATCAAAATTTGGTTTTATGTGCTTAGTAGGTACCATATCTTTGCATCCTAGAAAGATTTTTGGATAAATTCTAGTATTTTGCTATTAATGATGCTGCGTATTTGCAGTAGAAAATTCCAAAAACCATACAATTTAAAATTTTTTTCAAACTTTAAGTCGATTTATTCTATATTTTGATATTGTGGCTTACAGAGTTATTGCACTAAACCTCTTAATTAAATTATATTTTTATTTAGAGATAAATGTGAAGCATGTAGACAAAGAAAATTTTTGACTGCGCGGAGGGTTGAACTGACGTTTCGATAGCTTCCGCTAATCTCATCAGAGCTCTTTACCGCTTAGACTACTCGACCAAAGTCGGGTGTTTGCAGTCAAAAGCTGAATATCATCTACTTTTAATCAATTCATACTGTCACTCTTAGAGCTGTATTTCATTTGATAGTTACTGATATTCACTTTTTTCTTTGTCTTGTGTTAAGCTTCTTTTTATTATTTCTCTGTTCTAGTATGAATTATCATTGATAATTACAAGTACTAGTGCGTGTGAATGTTTGTTTGTTCAGTTTGATTTGAACATTTACATCCTTTTGCTAGGTGCCTTTAGAGTTTAACAATTCACATTCACACATTAAAATTTTGTAGTTTTCCATGTGAACCCGAGTCAAAATTGAAAAAGTGGCCATATGGCCATGTTTTAGTTTCGTTCTGCTATTATTATCAATTTTTGTGTTTATAGATTAGATGTATAATGCTTTCAAATCATTTACTAATTTTTCTGCTGTCTTCTATTTCGCAAAAATCCTTCCCGGAACAACCGATAAAGCAAATGTAACGCTCAATACACAAAAATCTAAAAAAATTTAAATATATAATTTAATTGGAGGATCCATTGAATGAGGCGCAAACCAAAAGGCGAATCCTACTTTCTAAAATTCCATTTAGTTACATTGGTAATCAACAAAAAAACTCAAAATGTACGTTTAGAATGAGAATCAGTGCATTTTCAAAACTTTGGGTTACAAAATATGTATATTCAAATAGCTTAAATGGTGTTTTGTTTTAAATATTTTAGTGGGTTTTGCTATAAAACTGTACAACCCTTTCCAAAGTTATAATAAAATAGGTAAAGCAGCCTTCTCAAAACTCGATTTTTTGTAAAATCTGATAATTTTACTTTATTGTAACTAGAGTCATCCCTAGATTTTATTGAAATAAACCTTATTATATTTGTAGTATATATGGCCTTATGATTAAAGAATAGAAATAGTAATATTTCGCCATTTTTGATTTTTTATAAATTATTAACAATAAAAAATTTTTCAATTTTGCATAAAAAAAATATATTTTTCATCATTGGTGTCTAAATAATTCCGAAGCCATTGCGTATATAAAAAAATAATGTTAGAACAGCTTAAAAGTAATTTTATTTCAAGTTGTCTTGTAGTCTTAGTAATAAAATTCGACAAACCGTTTTCAAGTTACAATAAAATCAGTTGAGCAGGCTCTTCAAGAATACCAAATTTTAGAAAAAAAAACTATCCCTAGAATTTGAAATTTCGTCTTTATTGTAGTTAGGGGACCATAGCACATCAAAAAATATAGTGGTGTTCCTTGGCATTTTCTTGTTGCATAGTGGTATCATCATTTCGGAGATAGTAGTAAAATGAAAAAATTTTTGATTGCTTTAACCATTTTAGTAATTAAAATCATTTCTAATTTTGTCCCTTTCACTTTTGCATATGTTTTGTAGTACAAATACTATCCTGAAAGTATCAAGTAAGTACTTTTGAGTGTTGTGTACCACAAAACAAAAACAAGAACCTGGCACCCAATACTCAATGCTTTTCCAGCACTAGCGAAGATGGCTTTGGTTAAATTAACAGATATACGTTAAACACATTAGAAATGATCTGATTTTTCACTACATACTTTCATTTCTTAATCTCGATGATCTGTTTTCTGAAATTACTTTCCTTATGATAGATCTTTAAATTACATATTCTTAAAAAGTGCTAGATCTAACAACTGCATAAATATTAAATAACAAAATATAGTAAATTTGGTTAAGGCATACACATACACTAACGAGCCTACAATTTTTTAAAATAAAAATTAAATTGGAAGGGGTTAAAATATATGGACAGTTTAATATATAAATATTTTAATAAAGAAATATATCCTTACCTGAATATAAAAAGGCCCTAATTCATTTTATTTCAAAATGAGTTTTTTTATATTTCGATGGATTAGAGGTTCATCAAGCGAAATATGAAAAGACTCGACTAAAAAAAATGAGTTAGGGCCTTTGTATATTAAGGTAACATTATGTATGTATATATTTTATTATTTCAAACATGAGATTATGATCGTATAAATATAACAATGCTATGTGGCTTAGTAAAAACCAATACATTCAACTAAATAACATTTGCAATAACCAGGTAATTCTCACACACATACAGGGCAAGGTTACAGTTGTAAAAGAGGGAAATAGAGAGACATACATATATAAAGATAGAAAGATTTAGAGAAACACATAGAGAGAAACGTGTGGTATTTAAATTAAAGGAAATTAAAATACGTAATTTATATAATTTTTATTAAATTGTTAATGTTAATATTTATTTGATTAAATGGCATTGTATTGTTCCGCCTGGCATCCTAAAACTGATATTTACCAAGTTCTTTACCTGCTGTGCCCATATTTAATATGCTTATTTCTCCAAAATAGGAACCTGCCTTTAATGAAGCCATTACAGTTTTACCATTATCAGCCACTACTTGCAAACGTCCACGATTAACAATGTACATCTCTTTGCCAACCTCACCTGATGAAGAATGAATGAATGCGAGTCCAGTCAAGTAAATAGGCAGGTACAGACACACACACAAACATATATATATATATATATATGAGGAAAAAATCGCAATCCATGTATTTTGTTTAAAGCGTTAGCGAGTTTGTTCAATTTCCATCAATTAAAGGCCGGTAGAGAACACAGCCAGAAAAGTGCAGATTGTGGGTGTTTTTTGTTTTTTGTTGTTGTATTGATGTTGATGGGGTGAAACAAGTTATTTGCAGTAGTTTTTATTATTTGTATTTGGTTAAAATTCGGTTGACCGGATGTTGTTGGTGGATGACGGTGTTGGCGATGGTGATAGCAGCAGTGATGGTGTTACATTTAAAGGCATGGCGGTAAGATGAATTATTAAGTGGTTTTATAGTTTGTGGTTGAATGTACAGGTGATTTATTGGACAATTTGTAACAAGGGATTTTTATAAAAAGTTTGGTTGGGCAGTGTGAGTGAGTGGAAAAAAATTTTGCAAATGAAATTCAGTTAAGTTCATTTTCAAATTGTAAAGTTTGGTAGCGTTTTATTTTTTAAATTTTTTTTTATTCATCCAATAAAGTGTGTTGAAATGTATGAGTGAAAAAAATTTAAAAAATATTATTTCAACATTTACATTGCAGTTGAAAAAAAAAACGAAAATATGTCAATTTTAAAATTGAAAAAAAAGTAAAAAAATATGTTCATACATTCAACACCCGCGTAGTGTTAAGTTGTTCAAATGTTTAATGTTCCATGAGTCAGTAGCAGGCACAAGGCAAGAATAAAATAAAAGCAGAAACAAATCGAAAAAACAAGACACCAAACAAGTAATACATACAGTTAATTCAGCAATATTGAAGCAACATCAGCAAATTGAAAAAAATCATGTATAGATGGATGTATATTTCATATACAATTTGTTGTTTTTTGATTTTTTTATTCGCATTATTGTTGTAGTTGTTGCACATGGACATCGCCATAAATTACATTATGTATTCGTAGATACCCCAGCAGATTTCGTTGTAAGTCCGTCAATACACACAACATTTAGTGAATGTGTGTGGGCGTGTGTGTGTGTGTGTGTGAGCAAGGAGGTGATCAATTCCAGTCAAGTAAAAAACAGATAAGGGAGCGAACGTATATAAAAGACAAAAAAAAAATATATATAAGAAAAATTTCAAAATGAAAAACACATTTAATCAATTTAATGGCTTTTTTATGGAATTGGTACAAAAATAAAATGGCAAACTCACCTTTACGACATATATAATCGCCGGGTGAAAAAAGTACGGGACGCAAACGTAAGACCAATTCACACAGGAAACCAGCTTCAGTATTTTGAAAAATCTCAACTCTCTTAAGTGTATCTAAGTGGACGTTAATCGCTATTTCAGCCTGAAAATATGCAATAAATGAAATAAAACATGAACAAATAAATGAGAAAAGCTCACGTTTTAGATTAGCAAAAATAAAAGTAGATATATTTGAAATAATTTCATTTATTATTAAGCGTTAAATTTTTGTTCAATTGAAATTCATAGAAATGCTTAAAGAGCTAAAAGTTTAATCAGATTTTTCAAATTTAATTGAAAATATTTCTAACCAATATATGCTGAAAGTTACTAAATAACAATAAACAACAAAATAAAATTTATATGGTTCTAACTTCTGATTCTACTAAAAGGGTCTAAACAAAATGTATTGGTATCGGCGCATAGTGGACCAAATCAGAAAAAAAGAAACTAACGATTTTTTTTTTATCGAAATGTTGATTTTTAGGGTTCCGTACACCAAGAGTGTAAAGTAACCCTATTGTTTTCGCTACGCTGTCCGTCTGTCCGCCTGTCTGTCTATCTGTCCTATACTGTTTTCTAGAAAACCGTAAGAGCTACGAACCTGGCCACTACAATATATGACAATTAAAAATTAAAGCGAGCAACGAGACACTTATATAAAATATAAAATGCTAAAAAAAATTATTGCTAATCCATTTCTGTCCAAATATTAGGCAAAGTTTTTTACTACACCAAGTTTAATATGCCAAGGTAGGATGAATAATGTTTGCTCGCATAATTTCACATCAGCTCTTGACTACCACCATTTTTAGGAGTATTGGATGCTTTTCTAACTACCTTAGGCCTAGGACACACGGGAGTTTTTAAAACGCGCGTTTCTGTTTTTCTGTATTAAATCTGAAAGTTTAAAAATTGAAAACTTTCAAATTTATTATAAAAAACCAGAAACGCGCGTTTTGAAAACGCGGCCCGCCACTCGCTATTTCGCCTCATAAGTTTAATGAAAGCATAACTTTCGCTCATGTCCATTCTATAAATAGGCTGGGTTTCTTGCCATAATCGTTATAAAGTTGGCTTATATTCGATATCCACTGCATTAATTAAGCATTAAGTATTGATACAAAAAGCAACTTAGTTTGATTTTATAACTGAAAATTAAAACGAAGAACTTTCTAAGCGTTTTCGGTAATCGACTAGATTAGCGCCAGGCACAAGCAGATGAAAAATTCTCAAGTTGGCAGCTAATATATCTGATTTGTTTTTAGATAGAATCAATTCCGCTTTATATGAAGAAAAGCAACACTCTCAGGCTCTTGCTTGAGAAAGGGAAAGTGTAAAGGGAGCATATAATGAAGTGCGATAGAGAGAGAGAGCGAGACTTTAAAAGCTTAATTCTTTTACAACTCTGCTATTACTCGTTTTGTTAAATCTTTAGAATGGTGCTGCTGCACCTATGGTAACAAGTAGCTGTATTAATTAAATTATTTACTTTGCCGACAATATTGATACAAAGCCGACGACGGAGGGTGCTGTGATGTGCATTAGCATATCGTTACCTGTATTGCAAAACACCAAATAAAAAACCGCTAAATTCAATTAACAAAACGCCACACTATGCATGATAAAATTACTTTAAAACGTTCTTAAAATTATTATCGAAAAGAGTTCGTTCTCATGCAAAATTAAACATTTTGTCTATCTAAAAACTCATAAAAAATTTTAAACTGCAAAAACTTTACAAAATGCAAATGCCTTACGAATAAAATAATTTATAAATGGATTCTTTTATTTAAACTCTACCGAGAGGAAGGCCACACATAAACTTTCAAAATGCCGATCCATTTTTTGGTCTCCCTTACCAGAATCAGTCGTTAGAATCTTGTTATTTTGAAAAAAAATTGATTTTGTTCTACATTGATGTTAAATAGCATTAATGAAAGAAAAACAAATTGATTTGAACAACATCAGAGTAGTTTTGATCGGCCGCCACGGCCCCATCGGTATTCATGTTTTTCGTTTATTCCACTTTTTTATACACACTGGTGCCATAATCATCAGTTCTATTTTAACACTTAATAAATAAGCATTGATTTAAATAAATTTCTACAACTATTTACCTTTAATTTATCGGGAAGACATGATACGGCACGTTCCTCGTCGGAACATTTTTGCGTCAGCCACAGGTAATCAAACCATTTAATGACTTTCACCTGCAGATGATTAGGTACACGTCTCATACGCATATACGTCTTGACACCATCAAGTTTGGCTAAAATTTTAAACAAAATAAAATTTAAGATTAATTTTATAATTAGTTCTTTTTGTTCGCTTGCTTTTTTAAAGCTTCTAAAGTTCTATTTTATTAGTTTTTATTATTTAAGATTTATCAGTGATTTGACCACAGGTGGTATTTTACCCTTTACAGACATACATGTGATGAAATTAACAATTTATGATCGATTTGTGGCATTTTGTAATTGAATTTTTATTTATATTATTTTGTGATTCTCCGCATGGCGCAACAACAAAACAGGATTTTTTTTTGGTTTTATTCAATTATAAATTTGTTTGTTGTATTTTTAGAAAACTAAAATCAATTACTGCTGCAAATGTAAATACGTTTATATATTTTTTCGAAATTAATTTGATATTGGTTTTATGATGTTTGTGTGACATGTATGTATTTGTTATATTTAATCATGAATATTGGAGTAACTTAATGTTTGTATCATGCTTATTTAAGCTAAGGATAATAATTTCAGACCAAGAAGAGTTAAAATTGATTACTATTGTGAAAGTTTTTAAAAAGTATATAATTGAAATTTCAAATATGTAAAAAATTTTCTATGAAAATTATTCAGACACAATTCATTTAAATTATGGAATAAAACTTATTCAAATAAAAATTATAAATTTATCTAAACTGTTGCTGTTAATTTCATGCAGCCTGCTATTTATATAAAATAGTTTGCATCGCAAATGAAAAATCGTTCTAATCAGCTATTTCAAAACATACCTCGTTTTCAGTTCTTAATATGAAATGTTTTCAAGAAATTAAATTTGTACACTAAACAACACATAGCAAAAAGAATGGCCGTTAAATATTCATAAAAAGTATAAAAGTATATAATCTTAAAGCTGCCAATGTTGGTTAATAAAAATCTTTAGTATTATTTTTCTTAAAACCTGTTGCAAAATATCCATAAAATACACTTTACTGACATCATAAAAAACCAACTTGTTAAAATCTATTAAATATTTATATACATTTTTTTTCAATTTGTACATTTTATGATGTTCTCAATATCACCCACTTCATTGGCAATACAATATGCGTAAAGACAACAGTGCAAGCAATAATGGAAAAAATAAAGTAGATATTTGTGTGTATAACAATTGCTTTGCCGGGAAAATAAATGAAACAGCCTGGCGCACTCAGTCAACGAGCTGCAACAACGTTGACAGAGTATTAAAATATTAATGATGTTGATTGAAATGTAATATCATCAGCAATACCACTATAAATACCAATATTGATGTATTATGAGAAAAAATATTTGTGATGGTAAAAAGAAAAAAAAAATAAACAAATAAAGCCATTGTTGCAAATAAATTAAATTTTAATATTAAAAAACAAAGTTTATTAAAAGTGTTTTTTTAACCCTCGACTAAAAAAAAGGACTGTTATTAATTTGTAGTGTGTATCTGTTCCCTTGTAGAGCCTAAGCGGCTGAACTGCTTTAGTTTCGTTCTTGTTTTTTATTTGAAAGATGACTTCATCGAGAGTGCTCTTAGCTATGTTTTAAGAAAATTGGTCCAGCCGTTTATAAGTTATCACCTCTTTTCTAGCTGTATCGTCTTGAATTAGTGTGTCTTTGGCCCCGTAGCTCCCAAAGGGGCTATTCACATATTACGTAACGCGTTTGTCGAGGTTTCTGCTAGAGGAGATAAAAAAATATATATGTTTGTGTGCGTTTTGCAAAATCACATCCGAATTTAATTTTAGGAAGGGTGGAGGAGGGTTAAAGTGTTCGCCTTTCGGCCTGTCCGTTCAGCAAATTAGTACACGAAACTAAAGGGTCCGGCATCTAACGTTTTTGTTTTCAACTAGTGCTTATTTCGTGAATGGTAACACTTAGCTCATGTCTGATTTGACAGATAATTAGTTTTATCCTTCCGCTGAACGAATATGGTTGTGTATACTGACCATCAACTGACCATCCAATGCGTTTACGCTTCGCTAAGTGGGCCTGCGATCGACTTACAGAAGATGCCGATTTTGCCAAAAAAAAATCATCTTTTCAGATGAAGCTCCTTTTGATCTTGACGGGTATGTAAACAAGCAAAATTGTCGCATTTGAGGCACAGAAAACCCGCACGCATACATTGAAAAGCCGACGCACCCAAAAAGAGTCACTGTTTGGTGCGGGTTTTGGTCCAGAGGCATAATTGGGCCACTTTTCTTCGAAAATGAGCAAGGAGTGGCCGTTTCAGTCAATGGCGATCGTTATCGGGCCATGTTGAACGAATTTTAGTTTACAAAAATTGACGACGACATGTGCCACACAGCCGAAGCTACACTCAATGTTTTGCACCCTCTTTTTGAAGATCGCATTATTAACCCTTTAACTTAGCGATATAGCGGTAAATTTTGGTTCTTTTTTAACAAATCTCTAAAGGTCCTTAAAAAGGGGAGTAGAGGGATGAAGTGCTCTACAAAGGTTTGTGACAGATTTGATACTTTATACTGAAAATTTTGTAAAACGCGTTACGAAGGGTGGGGTATAAAACCACCGAAAATAGCGTCTGTGAATAGGCCCTTATTCACAATTAGTACTTAGCATATGAAATCTTATAAGGCTTACGTTAAGGTATAAGATATGTTGGACATTTTTATGTAAAACACCACGAGAAATATTTTTCTGAAATATTTGAACCCTGTAACTCCTCGCTGTATGAGTCTGTTTGTACATTTGTTAAAAAAAGTCGCAAAAGCTCGGCGATATGGAGGCCAAAAATCTTCTACAAAATCGGTCTGAAACGCAAAAGTACGAAATTAAACCTTAAATACATTTTAAGCTTTTAATGATTTCTAGAGTCCGAGTTAAGTTTGAAGTTTGGATCTTCTTTAAAGCCTACAGTAGAATTTTATGGCGAATATTTTTGTAGAATATTTCAGCCCCTATATCGCCGATGAAGGGGAGGGAGTCTTTTGCCATTTTTTTAAGAAATGTGCAGAAAGCCCAATAAAAAGAAGATTTACAGGAATAAAATGTTCCAGAAAATTGTTTTTGTTGCGTTTTACAAAAAAGTGCTGAACATATATTATACTTTAACGTAAAATCATAAAGATTTCCTATGTCGAGTGCTAATTGTTAATAAGTGTGAAGTTAACATAGTTTAAGTTCTCAATGAGTTCTGGAGTACACGTTAAATCTGGAGCTTTGATGTCTTTGAAGGCCCATAGTAAAACTTTATAACCAACATATTTGTAGAGCATTTCATCCCCGCACTCCTTCTTTTAATGGATGTTTTTTACGATTTGTTAGCAAACAGCCAAAAATGTCCGTTATGTGGGGGAGCTAGATAGTTAATATGTTACACAAAAATATTTCCCCTAATATTTTCTACAAAGTTTGTTGAACACACGAAACACCTCAAATGTAAAAAACACATAAGCTGTGTTCGTTTACTCGAAATTCTTACTACTTTTACTACAATTGGAAAAACTGGTTTACTTTTTGTATTGAAAACTTTCAGCTGTAGTAAAAATCGTAAATTGTAGTAAGTAAACGAACAGACATATAGTTTCATATACCGATATGCTGCACGAACAGAGCAAAAGAGTGGAAATTATTCCCCCTAAAATAAAAATCCGATATTATCTTGCAAAACGCCGACACATGGATAATTGTTTTATTGTCTCCTCTGCAGAACCCCGTAATTTTGAAAAGAGTTCAAAATTGTTGTACAGTGTAATTAAAGCCTTTTGAATATTTGTTTCAGTAAAAAGCTTTATATGAAAATTTTCTTTTAAAAAACTAGTAACAAAATAATTAAATTAAATCTTTATCTGACCATAATTATCTTTGAATTGCTTTACCTTTTCTGTCACCAAGGAAAGGCTAAAGTCAACCTTCCACCAGCACTCACTTGTTATACTCAGTCTTTAAAATTGTTTTAATTTTTGTCTATATTAATGAAACAAAAAACCCGTAAACGCCAAATAGAATTTTTTAATTACAGAAACTTTATGTTTCAAAGCAAGTAATTTTTTAAAACACATGGTTCTTTAGAAAATTAAATCTTTGTCAATGCAGGAGATCTGTGCTCTACAATATTCTACATTTTTAATTTTCCTTTTCTTTTATAATATTATAGTATTTTTAGGAAAGCATATATAGTATAGTAAATGACAAGGTTAGTAGTTAAGTGGTCTTAACTTTAACATTAACATGGGTTTAAATTTACTTTACGACACGTACAAGACACATTATGTGTACGTATATATTTTATGAATACACAGAGACAAATAAATGCAACAGGGTATGTTCAAATTTGTTTGTAGAAGCAGGCAGGGATTCTCAAATATTTAATGCTCCAGTTTGATTTTTTTAAATTGGCTTTATCCAATATGTACGTATTAAAATCAACGAACGCACAGTGGAGCCGATTTTAAAAATAATGAAAATACCTATGTAAGCCAAAAATTCTAAAGAGTGGGTTGAGTATACAGATTTTATTAATTTTTTCTCTTTTAAGTTTTTGGCAAAAAAGGGGCAATATTTCAAATGAACACCAACACAAGTTTAATTGAAATAATGACAGAATGTCTTCGCTCCATAAATTCAACCAAAAAATTTCGTTCGTTTTTTTCATAATTCTAATGAAATATTTCGTAATTCTAATGAAATTGCATGAATATTGTGAAAGAATTTGATTGCAATTGATTTTATAGTTTCGTTAAAAAATTTATGACAAGAACATTTTGTAATTTTATGGAAATCGCTTTAAGTTTTGACACAATGCTTTAATCGACACTTAAATTCTTGAATTATATGCATATTACAAAAAAATTTAAAACAAAATGCATGATATAAAAAAATATAATTATGCCATGATTTTATGTCCTTAAATGTCATAATTTCAATGAAATGTAGTTCACTATTTTGGCGAGAAATTTCATTGCATTTATGATAGACCCATCAAATACATCATATATATTTTCTTTTTAAAAAAGCCTATGAAGCAAATGATGAAAATCAAGAGTCTTAGTTTGATATTGTCATCAGCATTACAAAGTTTTCTGATGTGCATTGGTGTCTATCGTAGCATAGAATTGCCAATAGATTAAAATAGTTAATAAAAGAGATAAGCTAATGATGCTATTAAGTAATGGAATAATTTCATTAAAACAATTATATAATTTCATTACAATAATAACAGAATATCATTAAAATAATGACAGAGTTTCATTAAAATAATCAAACAGTATCATTAAAATAATAATACAATTTTGTTAAAACGATGAAATAATTTCACCAAAATAATGATATATTTTTATTAGCTTAGCGAAATTATTACAATGGATCAATGCAATTATTTCGTATATTTAATGAAAATTCCATTGAAATAATTTAAACGAACCTCGTTTCATTAACCCAACGCAGCATGACGTTGGTTAAGTTTTAATAAAGTTTTTCCTTGGATTAATGTCGAAACTCACAGAATTTATGAACAAAATTCTTGCAGTGTGGCTTTTTAGGTTTCCGTACACCAAAAGTGTAAAGGGACCCTATTGTTTTCGCTACGCTGTCTGTCCGTCTGTCTGTCTGTCACATGCTGTTTTCTCGGGAGCCATAACAGCTACGGACTTGAAATTTTTACAGAGTATGTAAAACTACAACAACAAATGTATGCCAGTGAAAAATTAAAGGGTGTTCTAAAGGGAGCATCGGCAGATGTTGAAATATACAGACACTTATATATAAACAGTTTAAATTTCCAAAGATGGTGTTAATTGGTGTAGTCTGTTGAAGAGACTACTTCAATTAACACCGATATTTAAAACAATAAAAATTAAAGGGTGTTCAATCAGTTTATGTAATTCTGAGTGTAATTCAGACAATTCGCTGTATCATGGAAACCGTAAGAGGTAAAATCTTAAAATTTTAAAATATGTACTAAAAAATTCCAAAATTAAAAAAAAATGTCAAAACGGAAAATCGCCTAAATGAAAAAAGCGCTTAAAGAAAAAAATTACCAGAATTAAAAAAATCGCTAAAACGCAAAAAATAACCAAAACTAAAAGGACCGCCAAAAAACTAAAAAAACGCAAAAAAAAACAAAAAAAAAATATCAAA
Source organism: Panzeria rudis (assembly GCA_956483635.1). Taxonomy (NCBI): domain Eukaryota; kingdom Metazoa; phylum Arthropoda; class Insecta; order Diptera; family Tachinidae; genus Panzeria; species Panzeria rudis. The sequence continues at coordinate 124,904,391 of OY101450.1, read as the reverse complement.
ACGGAAAAAATCACTAAAACCTAAAAAATCGCTAAAACTAAAAATATCGTCGAAAAAACGGAAACATTGACAAAAATGGGAAAAAATCACCAAAACGAAAAAAGAGCAAAAAAAACCCCGCCAAAATAAAAAAAAATCTCCAAAAACCGAAAAAAACGCCGAAACGAAAAAAAAGTGTCAGAACAAAAAAAAAAACGGTAAAACTAAAAAATTACCAATAACCGAAAAAAGCACCAAAACTGACAAAAACCGCCAAAATTAAAATAAATCGCCAAAACTAAATATATCGTAAAAAATCGAAAAAATTTTAAAACAAAAAAAATACGCAGAAACGAAAAAATCACCAAAACTAAAAAATTGTAAAAGCATAAAATCGCAAAAACAAAAACAAATAAAACGTCAAAATGAAAAAAAGCTTCAAGACCAAAAATAAATCGCCAAATTAACAAAAAAAAAACTTAAAATATAAAAAAAAATAAAATTATACGAAAAATCTAAATGAAAAAAAAAATGCCAAGATGAAATAAAGGTAAAAGCGAAAAAGGATATATTCGTACGAAAACCTTCGTGTGCGAGCTAAAGTAGCACTTTACTTAATTTATTATTAGTAGTTAAAACCATAGAAAACATAGAAACTTGACTGTCCGCAAACAGTTGTCAGAAACCTAAGTCGGTTGTCACAAAAACCTAAATCTAAGAATGTATTAGAAGAACCTTTTCCCACAGAACCAAAACCATACTTAGTTGTAGAAAAACTATTTTACAAAATTTATATTTCATAAAAATGAATTTTTAGTTCTTATATACAATTACTTTTGCATTAATTAATGAAAATATGAATTTAGAATCATTTTTAATGCATTTGAGCTTAACAATATTTTTATTCGCTAAACATTTGTTTGCAATTTTCTATTTGGTACTAAAAAAAATTATCCCAGATAGTAACAAAAATGCAATACTGTTGAATGAAAAAAATGGTTGAAAACTTTGATAAATTTCAACACAAAAATGTCAACAAAATTTAAAAATATTTTCAAATTACAGCAAAAAGAAGCATAAAACTTACACAAAAACAAATAAAAAATAATTAAATGAAATGAAAAAAGTGTTTTTGTATGCAAAAAAGATAGATTTTACCGGAAATAAAATGTTAGATCTGTTATTAGAAGCTGGTATAAATCATTTTACAAAGTTTTACGAAGACAAACATTTGTATTTCACGAAATTACGAATTTGGAGTATATTTCAAAGTTTTCGAAAAACAGAATAAACCTAAAAATTTAATAAACTGCAGAGATATTGATCTCGATAGCTTAGAGGCTTCTATATTAAGTCTAACTTTTATCATTTAAAATATATTTGAAAAAAAATTATACGCATATTATATGTTAATATATTCTAGTCTAAGCATAAGAAAGCGCAGTTGCATCAAACCGTTCGCTGGAAAATAATTAAAACAGGGTTAGAGATTCGAGACCCTGTCAAGATGCAAAATTTATTTTCTTTCATATAATTTATGGTAATAGAGTCAAACGTATGCAGAAGGAAATGCAACTGGGGATGCAACACTGCGACCATAGACAGCAGCGAGTAACATATAGGTACATACAAAACGGACGAATAATGGTTAGCTTAGGGAGGACTTGATACGACAGAGAAGAGTAGTAGTTTTGGTATTCGACACTAAACATATAGTATTGTGAAAGAAAAAAGTTTATTTTTAAATAAATATTAATTTTAACTTTTAAATTTCTTTTTTAAATTAACAAAAATACAACTCATTAGAATTGTAAATGATTTCTTGTTTTCATTTTAAAAAACCCTACAGGCTTATGTATTTCTAAGTCAGTGACATTAAAAGTGCAATGGAGCGACGTATACGTTACGTAGAATTTAGCATATTGAGTATACGCTTAGTAATACACTCATTATTTAATTTACTTTTTCGAAGAAATTGTAAATTCTCTTCTTATTTGACTTTGATTCAAAGACAACATTTTTATTTTAATTTAAATTTTTAAAATGCTTTACTTAGACGAATATCTTACATTTCAGCAAAATACTAAATTTTTCTGAAAAAATCGTCTAGTCAATTGTTTTCTTAGGGACTACACACGCTACCTGTGTCTGTCATTTTATCTTGGATTTATTAGGAAAAGTAAATTTGATACTTGAAGTAAATATTAGAACTGATACTCTCAAATTACCTACCAATTTTTTGCAATTAATGTTTTCTGTAAAAGTTTAATTTTTTTATAACAGTTGAGTAGCCCTGTCTTTATGAGTCTAGAGTGTAAAAAATTTACAAAAAGTAATTTTTATTATATTATTTTTCTCATGTCTTTTTGTGTGTGCTTATAATCATGTTCTTTGGAACCATAATATACTATGTCTGTTAATTTGCATGTGTGTTAGGATTTTTATAAACACGTGTTTTTAGAATAGAAATAAAGAAAATATAAAGCGACTTTGCGTTTTGTATTTGGAGAGTTTAATGAACAATTATGCGTTTATATACTACAAGTAACCCTAGATAAATATTTGTATATAAATATGTACATACATACTAAAATGAATCCCAGATGTAAACTTCCAAGATGCCCATATACGTAAATATTTTTTGGTGGCCTCTATCAGAATCGGTCTTTAGAGCCTTGTTATTAAAATAAAAAAATATTTTATTGTACAGTGTAAATATTCGCAATTTTGGCAAAAATTTGGTGACTTCACTTTATTATAAATAAAACCAATACTTCCTCATCGATTTTCATGAACGTTTTTTTTATTTGCAGTATATATGGCTTTATTATCACTTAATAAAAATTTTTAGTTTTTCCCAGTTTAGATTTTCTATAAATTTAAAAAAAATAAAAATTTTACAATTTTGTAAAAAAATGTATTTTTTGAATCCAAATCGATATTAGGCTAAGGTTCGTAACGTTATATTCAGAAAGAATTGGGCATGATTAATATTCCAAGGAACAAGGGAAAAATTAACATCAACATAATTTTTTAACATACACAGCAGAACAGAGTGGCGCCACTTTCGGAAGCCGCTACACTTCCATCGTCAGTGCTCACGTGTATTTGCCTATCACCACTTGTCAGGTGGCTCTGTTGAATGTGGCGCCACTCTGTTCTGCTGTGTATGTTGAAAAATTAAGTTGATGTTAATTTTTCCGTTGTTCCTTGGAATATTAATCGTGCCCAATTCTTTCTGAATATAACGTTACGAACCTTAGCCTAATAATCAATTTGGATTCACAAAGCAAATACGTTCCAAATAATCATATTAATAAAAATATTTTTTTTTATTATTGCTGTCTGAATAATACCTAAGCCTTTCAGTACATAGAAAAAATTTTAAAACGACTTAAAAGTAATTTCATTTCATGGTTTTTATTGTTTCTTGTAATAAAATTGAACACACCTTGCCAAGTTATGAATAAATCGAAAAATCCCAAATTTTAAAAACAAGAAAAAATTAAAAAAAAAACGTTTCCATAGAATTTAAAATTTTAACTGTTTTTGTAGTTAGAGCACCATAACTCGTCATGTGGTAATCAAAGGTCATAGCAAAAGCTTAATTTTGTAGCATAATGTAATTGGACGAAATTTGCTACAGAAGAATTTTAGAATAAAAGTCTCACTTACATGAACATATGGCACGCTTTTTTTGGCATTTAATTTTTTAGGGCTCCGCACACCAAAGGTGAAAGGACCCTATTGTTTTCACTAAGCTGTCCATCCATCCGTCCATCTGTCAGTTTGGCTGTCTCTCTGTCTGTCCCTTTATCTGTCTGTCATAGGCTTCTATCTTGAGATCCGTAAGCAGTATGGACCTGCAACTTTCACAGAATATGTGTAACCTTGCCCGCTACAACTAAATATACTAAAAGCTTACGAAAGTTAAAAATTAAAGGGTGTTTTAAGGCGAGCAATGAAATATGTTAAAATCACAAAATAACATACAAACACTTGCTATATAGATACTTGGCATTTTGAAAGTTAGGGCCTGGCCTGTACCACGATTTCGACAAGTCGATGTCGTCCTCATATTTATATTGAAAACAATAATAAAAAATTTAAATTTGTTTTGGTTTTCGATGCAAATAGGAGAACGACATCGCATTGTCGACATCGTGGGACAGGCCCTTAGTGTATTATTTGTTATGCAGGCTACACCAATAAATACTGAAATTTAAACAAAATAAAAAATAGATGGTATTCTATCAGTTAATGTAATTTTGACAACTAGCTGTATCTTGGTAACAGTAAGAGGAAAATTCTTAAACATTTTCACATCAACAGCAACTAGTGCTAAAAAAACCAAATAAAAATCAAAGGGTATTCTATCAGGTAATGTAATTTTGAAATTAAATCTTGTCTTATGAACCGTAATAATTTAATAGCAACTAAAAATTAAACGGCAGCCTTCAAGTAATGCAAGGAACAAGCCGAAAATCTAATCGCCAAAAACGATAAAAATCGCTAAATCGAAAAGAAACGCTAAAACAAAACAAAAATTCCAAACCTAAAAAAATCGTCAAAAAAAACTAAAAAATGGCAGAACAAAAAAAGTTCAAAACAAAAAAAAAATCCAAAGCTAAGAAAAGGAAATATAAAAAAATTGCCAAAACAAAAAAATTGCCAAAAATAAAACAAGCGTTAAAGCGAAAAACGCTTAAAACGAAAATAACGCCACAACAAAAAAAAAAAGAACAATTAAAAAAATTATAAGAAACGAAAAAAAATTGCCAAGCTAAAACAGTGCTGAAGCAAAAAATAGCACCAAAACGCAAAAAAATTAACGAAACGAAAAATGTGGCAATAAAATTAAAAAATACCCAACACGAAAAAATCGCCAAAAACGAAAATATCACTGAAGCAAAAAAAAAACGAAAAAATTGCAAAATACTACAAAAAACACCAAATTAAAAAAATGGGCATAACGAAAAAATTGCCAAAACAAAAAAAAAATAAAAAAAAATAGAACTCAAAGCTAGAAAACCCCAAGATAAAAAAACAGGCAAAACAAAAAATTAGCGAAATGAAAAAAGCGCTAAGACGACCCTAGAGGGAAAAGAACCGGTCACAAGACAAGTCACGTGACTGGATCCCCAGGAATAGCAACCGGTTCGAGTTCCGGAACTCTATATGAAAGGGACCGGTAACTTTTACATGGCATTGTCATTGGAGAGGATCAATTGACTTAATTAGGATATTCAGTGATAAATTCTACACACAAACTTAAGCTACTTGCCCTGTGATGGGCTCTTTAATACTAGCTAAATTGCTGTATTTTAAAGAAAAAATCTGCTTAGATTGAATTTACATTATGAAATTTTTAATGAAATTAGTTGCATGAAATTTTGTTTTATAGGCAAAGAGAAGAAGGTATAGAAGCAAAAGGGGTAGGAAAAATGACATGACTTCAATTTTCAGGGGATTATTTGGACACTTGCTTCGTCTTTATTTCTTTCGTTGACGGTTATATTTTAAAAGTGTTTTAATTTTATTTTTTAAATAGTGTTTTGTATACATTTTATTAGCTGTCCATTTTTTCCAAATATTTAGTTAAAAATATACGTGCATTTCTTTTTATAACGCACGCACAAACTTTATTTCAGAAAAGAACTATCAAAAAAATTTAAAGACGATTGCTTGAAAATTTAAACGTTTAAACAGACGGTGAAATACGTAGCAGCTTTACAACAGAATTGAAAAAAATCATTACCATTCATTACTATGCAGTGACGGTTTTTGTTAACATTTTTGTTCTAGTCCAGACTCAGGAACATTTCCTATCATTCCCATTTTCACCAGTCATGGGACAAGTACATTCGAGACAATTGGTACATCATTTCCCGCAGGAAAAAAAAACACATCAGAATGAAAACAAGGCTACAACAAAAAAGAAACCTTTAAATTAAAAAAAAGACAAGAAATAAAAAAAATTAATAAAACAAAAAAATAATCGCCAAAACGATAAAAATTGCTGAAAAAACACCAAAACTTAAAAACTAAAAAACTAAAAAAACTAAAAAAATCGCCAAATTCCAAAAAATTTTAGAAACAGAAAAATCGCAAATAAAAACAACGCTGAAAAAAAACAAAATTAAAATATATAAGCCAAAACGAAAAAGTTCGCCAAAATGAAAAAAGCGCTAAAACGAAAAAGCATCAAGACAAAAATATTGCAAAAAAAAAAAAACGATATGATTCGTCTAGAAATCCCTGAACCGAAAAAGATAGGCAATGCATACGACTTGTACTTTATAACTTAAGGGGATTTTCCCCTTTTTCAATAATGAGACAAAATGACCAATACCAATTCTTTTGCAAATTCAGTATAACAATGCCAAAAGGCGGGGAAGTGTCAAAAATGAGTCCCATGCGTAAACTTTCGAAAAGCCGATATACATATATTTTTGGTACCATATATCAATAGCGGTTATTAGAAAAATTTTAATTTTACTATACAGCGTATTTTTATGCTTTATTGTTTATTACCAAAATGTAAGAATTAGCGTTTATTTAAATATGCCACAAACTAAAAAAATATTACTACCATTTTGCTTTCCAAAATAATACTTCTAAATACCAAACCACTTTAAGTTACATAATGGATTGTTATTTTCTAAAATGTTTTAAAATACAAAATACTTTAAGTCTATAATCCCATTTTTCGGTTTCAGCTTTAAACTGATATGCCGATAGTTGTATCCGAAGTAGCAATTTCTTGCAATTTTATATCCTGATTCAATTCGATTGCCAAGACTTAAGCAGTACTAAAGACTTTAAAATATTTAACCATACTAATACATACATAAAAACGAACGCACTTACACTAATACCTACATATGTACATTTGCAAATACGTACACACTAACCTGTAAAATGTGTATTCTTTCACATTCTTTTTTTCGTCGTCATACATTGTTTTAATAATAGTATTGCTTTACCGGAAACGGATACGCTTTTATACACACAATCAAGCTTTATTTATTTATAACGTGCACACAAATCTTATTCTTTCACTGTTTGTATTCAATTTGTTTAAGGAAAATATGTATTGTTTAGAGAAAAAAAGAAATTAAATTAATAGAAATGAAATAAGAGAAGACTTTAAAATAGCGTGTTCGTAAAGCTTAAAAAAATATAGAAGCAATATATAAAATAACTTTTTCTTGGGATAAAAAGTCGCAAATGAAGTCGCAAATGAGTTTTAAATTTTAAGTGTTATAAAAGAGCGCTGAAGAAACAGTACCCAAGTGCTAAACAAATTTTAAGATTTTAGTCCAAGTTGTAGAATGAAAAATAACAAAAAATTATTTAATATTGGTTTGAGTATCGCCTAAAAAATTGGTTTAGCTGATTCAACATGTTCAAGAAAATTACAATTTTTTTCTGTTTTTTGCTCTGGACGATTTTCACTTGGGTATTATTCGTACTGCCACTTTCACTATCTGCAATTCATCGTGTATTTCAATAAAGTGGTCAAGATTGTTTAACAGCTACCATAGAAAACAACAAGATTCGTTTTTGATAACAAAAATCCCGGTATTCAATTAATTTTTTTTCAATTTCCTGCTGTAAAGAATTTTGCTATATTGACTTATAAAATTGCAAAAAAATTATAAATGTTTTAATTAACAATTGAAATATTTAAATGAATAAAACATTTTATCAAAAAATTATGATTTTTTCAATAAACTTTATTTCAAATGTAAGCATTGGCGTAGCTAGAAATTTTTTCTCGGCGGCGAGGGCGGCTTAAAAAATTTTTGTTGTTGAAATTTTTAATCCGGTTATGGATTTTCGTAACTAACAATACCACTAAAAAATCGATTGCTTTTAATAACACTGCTTTACAAACTTTAATTTTTTGAAATTTTTTATTTTCTAAAGCATTTTTTTAGAATAATTATGATGTGCTAAATACAAAAAGGAATAAGAAAATTTAAGTTTATAATAAGTTAATAAAACGGTTAATTTTCGTTTTTCGGTGTATACTTCTTGTTAAAGCGTCATTCAGAATCAAAGGCTGGTTCATTTAAAATGAATTGTATATTATTTGAAAGGCTACTAAATTACGCGTCGAATAGTGGCTCTGATCGAAAAAAGGCGACCAAGTTAGAGTGGATAAAAATTTAAATTCTATGAAATTCTTAAAGTTCATCATCAATTGTTGCCTTTTCGGAAGCGGTTTTGTACCACAAATAATAAAAAAACCCCATAGTTTTATAATTTCATTGAATAGTCCATTCGATTATAAAAATTTTAAGCCATAATGGACCTAAATCTGGTGAAAAAATCTTATATTCTATGATTTACTATTTAGGGTATTTATGATCAGATTTTTTCTATACTTTAGATCGGCTGTGTTCCGGCATCTTTAGAAGAATCTTATAATCGACTTTGGATGGATGGTGCTTTAAAGAGAAGTAAATATATGCACATACATCCAAAAAACACAAATGTACCGTTATATGAACAATGGCTGAAGTGAACTTTTTTCAGTGTATAGCAAGCATATCATTCCTAATTATCCTAAAAAGTGCATTAGCAAATTTATACCTTTTCGTTGTAAATTGGCAACCTTTATGAATGATTTTGTGTATTTTACATTGAATTATATTTCAATTATTTTTTACACATTTTTTTTATGCAGATATTCTTCAAAAGAAAATGCTCAACATAACAGAACAGCGTTGTTTTTGGAAATTTTTCCCTGGTTCCTTAGAATAATTATGCTGTCTAATTCTTTCTGAATATCACGCTACGGACTTTTGCGCAGTAAAATTGTTTGGACTCAAAGGCAAATTAGTTCGAAATAATCACACCAAAATATAAAATTCTCTGTTTCAAGTAGAGAACTGCAAAATTTAAATTGCTGAACACTCGTCATGAAAATTTTGACTTGTCGCGAAATTAGCCTTGACTAACTTCATTATGAAATATATGTGTCATTCAATAAAACCTAAAGCATTTCATATACATACATCAAAGCAAATAGTATTATTTACTCAATTATGGATTCCGATTTTCTTGCGGTTAAGGGTCGTTATAAACTTTTGGATATCATATCGATGGTCGTACATTGAGAACTTGTAACTGAATTTATATTATTTTTCACCAAACGCATAAAACGTTCCCATTCTCAAAATAAAATAGCAGAAATTATTTCAGAGTATTTACCAAATAATTTTCAGCTATTTTATTTCTATGCTAGTAACGTTTTCAGCATATTTATAACGTAATTTCTTCTACTTCAAAGTTGTAAAAACCACCCTACGGTAAATGGAACTGGCACAAAACAAGTAACGTGACCGGTCCCCAAGTGGTAGGGACCAGTCCGAGTTCTAACACTTCATATGAAGCGGACCAGCCACTTTTACATGGGGATGGCCTAAGATGGGGTTAGTTGCACCGTGTAACTTGTCTCTGAACTATCTTATGGAGTCCTAATCGGTGTAGAAAAATATAGATTATATATAAATATGATTCCGAAATTCAGCTGTAATTATCGATTAATATATTTTTTTATTGTCACAAATCTAAGAAGAAATTGTATTTTACCTTTAAGCGGTGTCTTTGATAGGATTCGAACCGACAACCTCCGGCATGACAGGCTAGTACACTACCCACTCGTCCACAGGCACACTTATATTTCAATGTTGTAAATACCAGTTAAGCTGGAGTTAATATCTGAATATAGTTATGGAACAGGTTTTTGAGTGGCATGGCAGTCTCATTGAAGGTATACAATTAATATTATATAGATACTATGTGATAGGCCTTAGATTCAGGTGCATCGAATTTGTACACTGCCGCTTACTACAATACTAGCCGGAGTACTAAATTGACTGAAAATGGTTAATATGTGACCATTTACACAATATGTCTTTTTTCACTACTCACTACTCCTTATTTTTGGTACCAGTCTCATTTTCTCAAATCATAGGACTAGTACTTTTGGATCATTTGTCACCAAATTTTCCGCAGGGTGCAGTTACGTGTTGTCAACTTATGACCATCGATATGAAAGTTTTTTGAAGGTCTAAAACTTTTAAAAATCATGTTGCTGATGGCCTATTGGACTGATTTTATGCACAACTGGACCCAGTATCAGAAGGTTTTTAAAATGTTGTATGTACTACTTTTTATATTTTGTTAGAGAAAATACAAATATATATCATGAGAATAAAATAAACACACTCGTATGTTTTTGTTTAGGATTTTTACGTAATAAACAAAAATTTGGCAATTATTGGAAACTAAATTGTTATAAAAATTGTAATGATTGCTGTAAGTAAACGGGATACATTTACAATTTGGATGCTAATATGTATGTCTTTCCAAACATAGAGAAGTTTTTAATAAATTTTATTAAATATTTCAGTAATTTGGGGGGGGGGGAGGGCAAAATTGAGTCTGGGAGGGCATTGCCCCCCCCCCCGAGAAAGGCCTATCTATGCCAATGAATATAAGTAAGTTTTTTTTATTAAAACTTTGGGGAATTTCGATAAAAAATTTATTTAAAACTTATTTAAAAAATATATATAAACATTTTAAAAAAATTTTGACGAGCATGGCCTCTTCGGACGTAAAGCATGCTTTCTACAGCTGAGCCATATTCCAGTTATTTTTTAATGAGATAAAAGTTGTTTTTAAGTACATTCGTACCCCATAGTGTGTATAAAAAGAAAATAAATAGGCGGCATGGGAAAGAAATACATGACTGCTCTGTTTATTATATATTTGCAAATTTTTAATAACTCTGTTTTATCCAATACTTTATATTGTGTGATATTATCAAAATGCGCAGTTTTGATAAATATTGTATTAAGTTAATGAAAAATGTTATTGAAATTCATATTTTTTTCAATAACATGGTTTTATTGAACATAATTCTTGTTTATTCTTTTCTATGTGGGTTCTCCTCTATAACTTTTCTATAGATTATTTAGTAATTTGGTCAGTAATTTTAAAGAATCAGATTTATCAGAACTGCAACATTATCACTATTTAGGCGCTGTAATCATTTTGGTTTTATATTTTCTCATTTCTAGCAGCAAATTTGTGATTTTTTTTCTTGAACACTACGTTCTTTTATTTCCTTTTAAATACGTTACTCTTTCTTATTTTATTGTACAATTTCATAGTATATTCTTATGTATTAAAATTATTTTAAAACTATTTTAAATAAATCTGTTTTTATTGTGTGTAAATGAAATATGTGAGAAATAATAAATACCAAACTTAACAGAAAAACATTTGTACTTTTTTGCTTGACGAATTTTATTGTTATTATTTTTCTATGACTGTCATTTAAATACACGCATTAAAGTCAAATGTCAAGAACATTCATGCATTTTTATGCATGAATGAACAAAATTAATTTCAGAAAACAAAGAAAAAAACTTTTATCACATTATACTTCATTACGAGGAAAAATAGCTATTCTATAATATAATTCAATATAATTATTATATAACTATGTATTTAAACTAATTTAAGTAATAGCATAATTTTTTCAGTTTTTTTGTTGCTTTATAGTTTTTCAGAGATTGAACTCTTACATCTGAAATAAAACTGCCCAATCCAAACTGATTATATAGTTAGGTTAGACCTCGTAACATTATATTTAGAAAGAAATAGACATGATCAATTTTTCCCAGGTAGAAGGAAAAATCAACGTTACTTTAGTTTTCAATATGCACATAAGAACGTAACAATGGTATTTTCGAAAGTCGATACACTTTTATTACCACCTAAAACGTCGCATAGTGGTTACCATTGAAAAAAGGTAATAAATTGGTATCTTTAAAACTTACGATACGATTACAATGTTCGTAAAAATTACAGAAGAGGACCTATGCTTTAAGAGTGTTAAAATTTGGACAACCCTGTTGATGCACACGTTGGGAGACTGGGTGTCAAAATTGTCTACCTCGGGCATGAAAAACCTTGTCGGACTAGCACATTTCACAAATGTTATTCGACATTATTGAATTCCAACTTGGTTTTTTTGTATTAAGATATCTTTAATGTTTGAATTTTAAAGCTCTGGGTTTTGGCCTTGACTTTGTTCTCTATTTCGTCAATATCTACGGTAATAGCATAGCCAAAATTTTCGAAAAAAACTATTTCATGACTTTTAACACAATCGTTGTTAGCATGAAGAAAAAATTTTTTAGTTATCTCAATTCGTGTAGTCATGAAAAGGAATCAAAGTCAAGACTTTGAAATGAGAGTGAAAAATGTCGAAATAAAATGTTTTCGATATTAAAAAAAAAATAGACTTCAAATTAATGACTGCGGTTGAAATTTTATATCGATTAAAGCATGTACGCGACATCCATCGTTGAACGAAAATAGTGCATTTTTCTACGAAATTCTAAATTAATCGCTTTAGAAAAAAAGGCCTATCGCGTTTTTCAAATTTCGCTACAAATTATAATAGGTATGTGTATTTAGTATATAAATGTGGGCAGGAGAGCAGATTTTCTAAAAACAGTAACATTTTCTGAAGTATTTTATTTACCTGCATAGAGACTGTACTAAAATTAGTTTTTTAACCGACTTCTACTTTTGTAGACGTATAACTCAGTCGTTTGTGAACCGTTTTTCATATTTTTTTTGGTTCGAAAGTTTGATTCTATAATTTTTTTTTAAATCGGAAGAAGAAACTTGCACCCCCAGCATAGCTCTGTAATGTGTGGACCGATCTTCAAAATAGTTTTTTTGTTGGAAAGGGTTTGACTGCAGTTTGGTCCCATATTTTTTTAAAAAATCTGAAGGGAAAATTTGCTCCTCTTATGCATAACTCTGTCATTTGTGGACCGATCTTCAAAATAGTTTTTTTTGTTGTTGGAAAGTGTTTGACTGCAGTTTGGTCCCATAAATTTTTTTTTTCAAAATCGGAGGGTGTAATTTAATCACACATGCATAACTCTGGCATTTGTGGACCGATCTTCAAAATTGTTTTTTTATTTGAAAGGGTTTGCTTGCAGTTTGGTTCCACAATTTTTTTTCGACAATCGGTCGGGAAATTTGCTCCCCCCAATACATAGCTCTGTCGTTTGTAATTTGATTTTCAAAATTGTTTTTTGTTTGAAAGGATTTTCCTGCAGTTTTGTTGCATAATTTTTTTTTCGAAAATCGGTGGAGAAATTTAATTCCCCTCCAAGCATAACTTTGTCATGTGAACCGGTTTTCGTATTATTTTTTTTATCCAAAGAAATTTATTATTCAGGCTTAAGTTCGTTCAATTTAATTTCTTACAATTAAATCATTTTTTATTGAGAAATAATTTTTCAAAGCATGTGGCAATTGAAAAGTACAAATACCAATTTCTTGACTTTTGTAAGGGTCGAACTGAACATCGATGTTTTCGGGATTAACCACAATCCCATCGTCAGAGCTCTCTATACTCCAGGCTACTCAGCCTCCAAAGTCAAGCGGTAAATATCTGGCATTAAACCAATTGCATTAGAGCTCTATGTTTCCTGGCTTTAAGCTTATTTTATGGTGGCTTAGAAATTTACCATACTTGGCACTTATCATAATGAACAACCACACTTGTGCTTTTTTGTTTACATTTCTCACCCAAGATTGAGAAAGCTCCTTTCTTTAGTTCTTAGGGTTTACATATATTTTGTTTTATCCGTATTACACGGGAAACTATCTAACATATTTTGTACTATGTGCCTCTAGTGTTAATAATTGAATTTGTGTGTATTTAGTCGAACTATATAGAGTATAGAGAGCTCTGACGATGGGATTGTGGTTAATCCCGAAAACATCGATGTTCAGTTCGACCCTTACAAAAGTCAAGAAATTGATCTTTGTACTTTTCAATTGCCACATGCTTTGAAAAATTATTTCTCAATAAAAAATGATTTAATTGTAAAAAATTAAATTGAACGAACTTATGCCTGAATAATAAATTTCTTTGGATAAAATCCATATAGTTCGTCTAAATACACACAAATTCAGTTATTTTTTTATTTGAAAAGGTTTACTGCACTTTGATCTCATAATTTTTTTCGAAAATCTGTGTGACATATTTTATGTTTGAAAGGGCGGACAAAGTAATAGCCCGATATATTAATCATCGCATAACTCCGTCATTTCTCGGACGATTTTAAAAACATTTTATTTGAATAGACTTGAAAGGATAGGTATTATAAAAATTGTGGACGGACATCCCATTTGTAGACAAACACAACATTTGATCTAACGCTAAATTTCGGTCCTTTTGTAATCTGTTCCATAAGATAATTTTTATTTCTTTACTATTTATTGAAAAGCATATTAGTAATATAATAATACCATCATATTGCTCATACGTAGTAAATTTTGCCCTAAAATATTGGCTATCTGCATTTTCTTCAGATATTTTTTTGTTAAATTCATAAAAAAAATTTTTAAGATAACAGGACTCTTTTATATATTTTTAAATAAATAGTGCAGAAATTAAAATTAAAAAATTAAGTTTAGTACAGTTTTTATGCAGGTAAATAAAATGCTGCTGAAAATTTTATTAGGTTTACAAAATAAAAAAGTCCCGGCATACCCAAGAACGCTCTGGTTGATGCTGAAGAAAAGGGACCTTATATCCCGGAGGACGAAATTGAGTTTGCTACGCTTTATAAAACAGGATAAAATTCTGAAAAGATTGCCAAGTTTTTATCGCGAATTTCGAAAAATTAACCGATATGAGTTTTTGAATACTATAAATGCAAAAATATTGTTTTGATTAAGCGAGCCTTAAAGTTTTGCAATATTGTGGAAGAAGAAGAAGGGGTTGGTAAGTAATTTTGGAGGTAAATATTGGGATAACTCCACTAGTAAAATGGCGGGAACATGTCTGAGCAGTGATACTAATCCTAATCTCAATATCGAAATAAGAACGTTTAGCAAGAAATGTCGCTTATGTTAATTTGGCATTAAAGGGTAATTTTTATTGTATTTGTTATAAAAAAAATATCTCAAAGTTGTAGTTTTTTATAAAAAAAACACTTTTTTGCATGTAACACACTCATGCACAACAATTGTAGATATATTTTCGCTCATAAGTTGCACATAAAAATACATACAATCAAAAAATTGCATGGTGATAGATGTCATGTAAAATTCGTTTCATATATTTGTTGCACAAAAGAAGAATTTTCATAAGTGGAATAACTAGTTAGAAACATAATTTTTTTTTAAATTAGTTTTTCGCAAAGAAACAAATTTTATTACAATTCAGGAGTCTTTCAAAGATTCCATGGAAAAAAAATTGATGCAGAAGTGATTCAAGTAGTCCTGAAAATATAACAATATATTCCTATTCTAAGAAATCTGAAAGTTAATGATAATAATAACTTCTTTTCTATTAATAAAATTACAATTAAATGTTGCTTATACGCAATATAAACCGAAACGTTGATCCCGTAGCCAGATGCCAATTTTCGAAAGGATACCGCTAGAAAATAGGTAATAGCTTCCAAACGACTGGACCCATCTTCAAACATAGTTAAAAACACTCTCGGTTAAGTAACCTTTCAAACACACAAAGATTAAATCAAAATCAGTATAGCCGTTTAGGCTCTACGAGGGAAGAGACAGACATACAGATACATAGATCACTCTACATACTTCCCTATAAGCAACTCAGTTTACTTTTAACGCACTTTAATCTAGCTATTTCGCAACTAATGGTAGTTGATACCTGCATTACACTTAATGGAGTTAACTGACTATCTTAACATAGCGATGTCCTAGGAGGAAGTCAATTGTCCGATTCTGCATTACTTTTTAATTAACTTAAAGTTGAATTTATTTACGTAAATTGGTAGTTAGTGTATACAACAATATGATGCTGGGGTTTGAACCATATATCACACGTTTTTCAATCAACGCGCTGACCACATAGCTAAGGCGCCATTTAAAATAATGGTAGCAAAAAGTTAATATAAATTTGAAATGAGTTTCAAAGTAGCTGAGCTGAGCTGTCCTCAAATTAAGAATTGAGTTTTGGTTCAATTGTGGACTACACTATAGTTAGCTTTTAGCTAGTCTAAAAAATTTAGCTACAAGTAGTCGACTACTGATTTAATGGTAGGATTGGGTTGCAGAGGTTGCTAGCTTAAAATGTTAAAACCAGCCCACTTATGTCCTTATAGATTCCGTTGTGTAGTAAGGTTATAACACCCATCTTTTTTGGTCGGGCATTAAAAATCATTAAACTTTTTCTTGTGCTGACAATTTTGTTTTTTTAATCTTTTTTGATCTTATTTCAAAGCACAACATGTTCGTAGCTTTACCACATAGTGCCATTTTACATATGTAATGCTCTAAAAACTGTAAAATTGACTCAACATAACACTTGCAGTTCATCCAACCAATTGCCTGTCTATTCTCTTTGAGATAAAAAACAATTACATTCAATTTCCTAAATATGAGAGCATGTTAAACACATTCAATTTTCTTTTTGCTCTTTTCCCTTCACTCATCAATTTTGCTTCTTTAAGTACAATTGTGTCATTGTCATTTGAGACATGGAAAATTGTGTGTTGTTTGAAACTATTATTTTCTGTGCTTTGGTAAAGAAGAATAAAGTCCATTTAAAAGGGTAAAACGAGCGCTCAGAGTTCTACACACACACACACACACACATGACAAAGATCTAAATGTTTTGATTTGTTTTTGTATTTAATTGTCTGCAAGTCTTTTAAGTCGCAACCTGTTGTCAATTGGAAGTCTAAAGGAAAAGTCATTAATGTTTTGTCAAAAGTATAATTTCCGATGCAAGAAATAGTTCGTCCGAAATTTCTCTTTTAGGAAAATAAGCTAAATTGAAACAGAGTTTGTTGAATAAGCCCAATCTGAAATAAGTTAGAGTGTTGAGGAAAACAATAAAAACTCTTTTTGCTATTTAATATCATTTTTTCGCTTTTCAATCGCTTTAATATACTTGCTTCTGATTGATTTAATGCAAAAAAAGTGCTATCGCTTAAAGGAACAGTATTATATTTTGTTACATTAACCGCAAAATATGCAACTGCGTGAGAATTGTGCTGCTTAAAAATCAAATATATATTTAAATGGTGTTTGTGGTAGTTATGATGTTGATGATGATAATATTGATGTATCTAACAGTGTTTTGGTGGTATTTCAATGTTAAGCGTAGTGTTGGCCAATTGCTAACACCTACACAAAACACGCATGAAATCATTTCCTGTTCAATGTGCGGAAATAACTGTCGCGCCATAATAACAAACTATTGCCTCAACGTGACTAAAGTCATCATTGTTGTGGTTGGTATTTTCATGCACAACCATATACACTTTTTAATTCAAGCGAAAACCCATTTAAACCTTATGTTTTTCAGTTTTGCTCCATTGAACTTTTGTTTTTATAAAGTGAGAAAAAATTTATAAAAATAAAGAATCGATTACAAACTGAATGAAAATGTACTGTGTTTTTTCTTTGAAATAGTTTTTTATTGATTAAAAGTCCTTCAAACTGAACATTATTGAATTAGGCTTGTTTTTATTAATCCAAATTAGACTGTACAGCAAATCATCTTTGTTTATAAGATGTGATTAACTTTTTTATCTAGAACACCACGAGGAATATTTTTGTAGAACATTTTAACCCTCCAAATTTTCGTGGTATGGGACTTTTGTTCTTTTCTTAACCCTCCGAGGTTTAGGGATTTTTTTGGCGCTAAACGGTATAACCAGGTCTGTGCAGACCTATATGGGATTTGTATTGAAATACATAGCCAGGTGTCCTAAAAGTGTATGTAAATGTGTTTTATGCTAGGACAAAATGTGCAACAAAACCACCTCTTAATACATCTTAGGTAGCTATTTTATTTGTACGCTATTTTATTAATTAAAGGTAACAAAATGTACGGCATTTAAGGCACGAGTACCTGGCATGGGAATGCCGTAAACATACCGATGAGTCTACGGAAATGTTATGCTCAGTCGAGATGAGAATCACGACTTTTTTCTTTTTTGGCACGTAAGAACATAGTGCAACATTATTGTTATGGTAATCGAATAAATGCTCCTACATGGCTTTATTTTGTCGCATGGTTTCTACACTTCAAGCGTTTGTTTTGTGCAAAGCGGATTTATACAGGCGGTGTTGATTCTAAAACAATTACATTACAATAACAATTGACATCTCAGCTCCTATGTCAACACATAAAAATTTCGGGTCTCTAATTTGCCAAAAAAAAAAAAAAAGTAGAACAGATGTGCTCATAATATCTCCTGTATAAATCCGCCTTGGTTTTGTGGAAATACAAAAAGTTACACTTATTTACTTTTTATATTTGTGGAAAATTACAATTATCTAAAAATAAAAAAATACAGGCTTTAAAACTTCAAATTTAGCTGATATACTAATATATTGCATGCGCTATATTAAACATGTACATTTTATATACACGTTCTTCATAAAATCCCACTCAAAAACAAACTATTCATGGGTCTGCACAGACCTGGTTATGACGTTGGAACCTAAATATTTGTAAGCCTGGATTAAGCCGAACCCGGATCCACAATTAGTCTGATTTTATGGTCATTGTATCTGGATAATGTTGCTCCAGGAAGTCATGGAAGGATTTGTCTCTAACACGAGAAACAATAAAGTTATACACACTTTTATATGCAAAAAGTCTGCACAGACCTGGTTGTACCTCCGAGGGTTAAATAGAGGGAAAAAATTCAATAGAACACTGAAGATGGCACATAGCCGAAACCGATCTGTTTATCAACCAAATTTGACATGGGATGACGGAAAATCGTTCCAAATTCTCCGTCGAAAGACAAACACAACACTCGAAAAAACTCCCCTTCAGCGGCGATATAGCGAGCTATACAGCTCTACAAAAATGTTCATCGCTTACAAGATCTCCTATGCCGATTACTAATTGCAAATAACTTCGAAATTAACCCTTAAACACATTTTTGGTGTTCAAGTCTAGACGTTGAATGTATTAAAAAACTAAAGTAAAATTTTATGGTCAATATTTTTGTAGAACACGGTTGAAGGGACGTTTTTCTTTTGCCCCTTTTTTAAGAAAGAGGCAAATAGATCCATAGAACGATACACATACGGTATTTCTATGTATTTTGCACTTGCAACATTATTTATTTTTTTTAAAAGAAAAACCATAATTTATCATCAATAATATATTTTTTTACATTTTAATATCTATTCTATCAAGTTATTTTATCTTCAACACATTTTACACAAAAATTTCGGTTATGAGTAACCTTACATACGCCTCACAGAGCTGAGTCTTTCTTTATTTTGGATGAAATTTATATTTCTTGTAATAACAACAAACTAGCTTAATTGTACAAAAACATTTGTTTCAGAAAAAAGTCGTTATATGACCACCAGATAATTTTTTTGGGGCTTACATACAATTTTTGTAAAAAATTTAGTTTTAAAAATATCTTTTAGATATTTTTCCCAAAATAACGTCAATATATGTGCGATAAAATAAAGTAAAATATCAGTTTTGTATAAAATACTTCAATAAATATTTACAATTGAAAGCATTGAAAAACCTACTTTTTTAGGTTCGCAATTAAAAAATAAGAATAGCTTAATAGAGTAGTAAGAACAAAATATGTTAATTGATTATATTAACTTCCATTTATTTTTGAAGCTAACATAATTTTCTATGATATAATGTGGAGAAAATGACCAACTTTTTTCATTTAAGCTAAAAATATGACTTTTTTTGCAGTCAAAAAAAAAGTTTACACTTTATACTTTCATCACAGTAAAATGTTCCCATTTTTTAATGATTTATTAATCAAGCTTGACATGTGACTTTTTTTTTGAATTTGTAAAATATACGAACTTTTGATTTAGCATATTTAAAAAAATATGTTAATCGATTTTGATTGAACCTTTATTTATAGTAGCCATTGAGCAGAAGTACCAACTTTTTGCTAGTATTCTTAATAAATACAGAATATGATTTTCTCACGGGTCATTTGCTTTGCAAAGTAAATATTTTTGGCAGTTCTATTTGATATTTGTTGCAAGCTTCTAGGCCTTACTCTTTTGAAAACCTTTCCTGAAGATGTGGCTTGTGCACTCGTCGAATTGGAATAGGAAGCTGATCATAGTTTCTCAATCAATTTTAACATATTTTTCCAAAAAAAAAACTTTTTAATACTTTATATATACTCGTATTTCAACATATTAATTTATAAATAGTACGACTGGGTGACTGCATCATCACTCACGAACAGTCACCCGCATGTAAACATAACGTTAGATTGCTGACGTTCATTCCCGAAAATTTTCGAATGTCTGACGATCACGCAAATACACTCACGGACAGATTTTTTTAATCACACACGTTCACGCATGAGTAATATGAAAATTCTCACGATCACGTATGCTCATGATAAATTAAATAAGAAAAAATTGTTTAATTTTAAAATTTGTTTCTAATAATTTTTATGTATTTTTTCAAGATTTTTAAAAGATGGATATTCTAATACTAGCTATACCCGGCGTGCTTCGCTACCCCATTGTTGTGCAGATATAGGAAAATTAGTAAACTCATTTAAGAATAACCATAAAATTGGTTAGTTTTTTGGTGATCCTTTTAGTTTTGGCGAATTTTTGCGTTTTAGCGATTTTTTTCATTTTGGCGATTTTTCGCTTTGACTTTTTTAATTCTGGAATTTTTTAGTTTAAGAGTTTTTTAAAATTTCAAGAGTTTGCTTCTTACGGTTTCCAAGATACAGCAAACTGTTTAAGCGACATAGTCAAAATTACATTAACTTTCAGAACACCCTTTAATTTTTGTTGTGTTAAATATTCTACAGACTACATCAATTAACACAAACTTTGAAAATTTCGAGAGTCTATAGAAAAGTGTCTGTATATTACATTAGTATTTCAACATGTTTAATTGCTCGCTTTAGAACAATCTTTAATCTTTAGCCCGTAGTTCTTACGGCTCTCGAGAAAACAGCATGCGGCAGACAGAAAGAAAACAATAAGATTAATTTACACTTTTGGTGTACAGAGCCCTAAAAAAAACCTTTTCCAAAAAGTAACTTTTCAAAAAGTAATTATTTTCAAAAGAGTACCATTTTCAAAAAGCACCATTCCCAAAAAACATTTTTCAAAAAGTACCATTTCTTAAAACTACATTTTCAAAACAGTATGTTTTCGAAAAAGTGCCTTTGCCTTCAAATATAAATGGTTAACAAAAAAAGTACCAATTTTATATTTTTACCATTTTTCGGCCACTAAATGTACAAATTTCAAAAAAGTACAAAACACCTATTCACTCATTTTTCTATCTTATTATGACGCTTTTGGAATTTTATGTCTACTTTACTTAGATTCGGAGATATAAGAACATCGAGTTTACCCGTTTTTACCCCTTTTAGTCCCGTTACAATTTAAGTTTTCAAAAATTCGTTCTTAGAGAATATATACAAACATATGCATTCAGTATGTGTATTAATGTGCATAAAAAATACGTGTATGGAAAAAAGTACCAAAAAGGGCTACCAATTTTACCCATTATATATTCAAGTTTGATAAAATACAAAAGTGTTTTTGAGGGCTTTTTAAGGAGAGAAGAATGAATATCAAGTTTATTTTCTAACTTTATTACTTTAGCAGATAAGCTGTTAACAAAAAAAGTACCAAAATTATATTTTGATCCTTTTTCTGCTGTCCGCTCATTTTTCTATCTTATTATGATGCTTTTAGAATTTTATGTCTACCTTACTTAGATTCGAAGATATAAGGTTACCGATTTTACCGGTTTTTAGCCTTTATAATCCCCTTAGAATTTAAATTTTCAAAAATCCTTTTCTTAGTGAAAATATACAAACATATTCATTCACTATGTATATCAATTTGCATAAAAAATAGTTGTATGGAAAAAAGTACCAAAAAGAGCAACCAATTTTACCCTTTATATATTCGAGTTACATAAAAGTACCAAAACATGTTTGAAGGCTTCGTAAGGATAGAAGAATGCATTTTAAATTCAATTTTTGTCTTCATTACTTTAGGAGATAAACGGTTAACAAAAAAGTACCAAAATTATATTTTTACCCTTTTTCAGCCGCTAAATGTTAAAATTCAAAAAAGTACCAAACACTCGTCCGCTTAGTTTTTGATCTTATTTTGCAGTTTTTGGAATTTTATGTATATCTTAGTTAGATCCGGAATTTACCCGTTTTTACCGAATTTACCCGTTTTTACCCGATTTTACCACCTTAGCGTTTGAATTTCCCAAAACCCCGTCTTAGTGGATCTTATGCATCCTGAGGGGAGCCCACATACGAAATTTCAACTTTCTAGCTTTAGTAGTTTGGACTGGGCGATGATGAATCAGTCAGTCAGTCAGTCAGTCAGTCAGTCGGTCACTCAATAACGTTACTCATTTATTCATATAGATTTTTTAATTTATTCGACCTCTTTTTTTAATTAATTATATATAGATTTATTAAGCTTTGGGTCAGTTTTAATTTTTATATAAAAACATATTTATTATTTAACAATATTCAATATTTCGCCTATATCTTTGATTTCTTGATGAAGCTAATGAAAGATATTGACGAAATATTGAATATTGTTAAATAATAAATAGGTTTTTTAATATAAAAATTAAAACTGACCCAAAGTTTAATAAATCTATATATAATGAAAGAAATTCTAGATCATCCTTTATTACTTAGCCAATATTTTTGTCGTTCGTTACCTCAATTTAGCACGATATGATTTCTATATTATTTCATTTCGTTTTAAGAAAATTAATTAATAAATAAAATAAGTTTTTTGGGCTAATTTTCTTTACCTTTTCCTTGCATTTTTCTCATATTCTGCATACCGTTTGTGTCCTAGTTTTAATTTCTCTCTATAACTATTTCGAATCTCAGCTATGGTTAATTTAATTTTTTGCTGCTTCTAAGCCCAAAACAATAAAAAAAGCCCTAAATATCTGGTATATTAGCAATTATCTGACATATTAGAAACTACCACAAGAAAATCTATTCAAACAGAAGAGTCACGAATTACAATTTTTTAATATGTTTCGTTCTCTTCACGATAAAATTTTAAGCAATTGGTTTAATATAATTGATTTTTTACTACAAAAATTATTACGATTAAAGTATAATTTATTTTTGCCAAGAAAGTTTAGATTTTACTCAATATTCGCTTGAGTTTTTGGAATTAATTTTCAAGTAACGAATGACAAGATCTTAACAAATTGATAAAGACCATGTTAAAACTTTTTAAATAAACACCTAAATGTTAAATGTTCTAATAATTTTTTTGCATTGCGCTTATTACTCATAGCCAGGCGCGGTTCCAGCTTGAGCTTTGGGGGGGAACTTCTAAGTAAAACATACTATTTTTCCAAACTTCTTTTAGAAACTCTATAGAAATTGGCTCGTTTGGGGGGGGGGGGGAATATCCCCATTTCCAGCCTTGTATACGCGCCTGCTTATAGCATGACATTTAATTTATACGAGACATACTTTTATTGATTTATTTGATAATATGGAATATTAAGAAGAAAAGTCACGATTGATAAACAAGTTGTAGACATACTTTTAATATATAAAAAACAGAGCCATTTCTTTCAAATTTGCTCTATATTTGTGGAAACTGATATGTTTACTTTTATTTACAGTTATGTATTTATTTTTGGATTTGTTTTTTGGTGTTATATATAATGAAATGCTTTTACGTATATCTTAAAGCGACGACAAAAATTTTTTATAAGATGAAAGTGAGATATCATTTGGCAGGCAGAAAAAAACATTGTTCATCCACAGCATTCCTTAAAATTTAATTTATTCACACTTTTTTTATTTCACACCACTGTGCATCATTTTCTTAAGCTTATTATTGGTGTTTAACACGATAGCACAGAAGTTTATAGAAATAATTTTTATTTATTGTCAGTTTTTGACTTTTATTTAATTTCCAATAACAACTTGTACACTTTTGTACAACCCAATAAATTCTTTAAAACATTTATTTTTCTCTGTGGTGAAAACCATGTTTAAACAATTTTTAAAATAAAAAAAGAAAAAAGAAAGTACCATCCATGTCTGTGTATAACTTTGAATTATTTTGGTAATTTGATAACACAATAATAGGAAAAGGAAAGCTGTGTAGTCGAAGTTGAACAAAACCAGACACCATTAAAGACGTACAAGAAAGAATATAGAAAATATATAAAATAAACGAGAGAAACTTACACAGCCGGTATTGTAAAATGAAATATTATAAATATGTCAGTGTTTGCATGTAAGTTTGCAAATGAGAGCTAGTGGTAGTAACAAAGATAATAATGAAGTAGTACTCAAAATATGGAGACAGCTTAAATTCAAAATTAATTGAGGCAACATATAATAATATTAGCGAATGCTAAGCTCTTGCTTTTTTTGCAAAACCGTGTCTTCTAAAACTCACTGATGCTGATCTAGCAAGTAAATATATCATTTATGAAAAATTTAATGGCAAAAATTTGTTGTAATATAAATAAGAAGGTATTGCAGACCTTCAAGAAGGCCCGACTTTTACCACTAGGTAATGTTACTTGGTTTTATGATGTCATTGTAGATGTACATATAAATGAACAAGCTTTGAAGATATATTTTCTATACATAAAAGCAAATGTATATGTCCAGTAGTAAAATTCAACAGGCCTGCGAGTTTCACGTCTTCTTGAAGGCTTGCAAGACCTGCTTTATTATTACAACTAAAATTGTTTTCCTTGCTTTACATTTTTCGTCCAATACACGTGCAAAAATGACTGATTGTTATTTTTTTTCGTTCGATACGCATTTCACAGGGAAGATGGAAGGAGTATTGTATTGTTAGAAAAAAAAATTATAAAAAATAAGAAAATGTGCTTTGGAAATAAAACCATTCTAGTATTCTTTTTTTGCATGTAAATTGATCTGATTAATTATTCCGCAGAAACTACATTATGTCCAATTCGATGTATAAAAAATTATTTTGGATGAAAAGAAATAGTTCGAAATAAAAAATAATAATGTGATTATCAAATATAAAGAAGCCGCTATAAAATACTAAAATAGAAAAATGTTTACCTCTATTTGATTGTTAACAGACCTTCTTTAGATAGCCTTCAAAATCGTATGCCAGAAGAGGTCCATAAAACCACTACGCCTACGCCGCAATGACAGCATGGGTAAAAAGGAAATGAGCATGGAATGTGGATCGGAAAGACTTATGTCTTCTAAACAGGCCTTCTACAAGGCATCTTTACTCCTGCATTTTACGGCTGGGTGCAGATGCCGTGTGTTTGTGTGCATGTATTTATGTCCTTTGCTTTTGTTTGTGTTAATGGTTTGGAATGGTGAAATTGCATAAACGTGACCAAGAGCCTAAGCAAACAATAACAATAACATTTGCAGGAGTATTAACTGTAATTTGCTATTTTTTGTTGCTGTTGTTGTTATTTGTTGATTTTTGCTATTTTATAATATTTTTCTCACATAAATATTTACAAACTAAAGTAAATATGTAAGGTAAGCGTCAAGGCGATAAGGCAGATAATTTTAGCTCATACCGACGTACTTTACGGCCTGTAATTGGGAACGATACCAGAAAATTTTATAAAGGCTGTATTATCGTTTTTCGTTGAGCAAACTTTTTTAAAAGATGGTGAATTTTCTACTTAAGGATGCTTTGAAAAGTTTAATGCCCCAGAAATCTGAAAGTGTTGAACTGATTATCTTGAAACATGCTGATGCACACTCTCAACGCAGCCTCTTTTCGAACCACTAAAAAACCACTTCCGACTTTTGGGAGGTACGTTGATATACGCAAGAATATATAATTAGATTAACGCACTTTTGCTGGTTAGTTGCTTAAAATGAAGCCAGAATACATTTCTTTGGTAAACATTATTCATGTTTTTTAAATAATTTCAAACATATCTTTGATAAGTTCTCAATGTAAATTCGATACCACAATATACCGCTAAAAATGAAATGGCTAATTTAATTTACATTAATTAATAAATACACAATTTCAATCATTAATTTTTATGTTTAATTTTTTGCTGAATTAATATTTTTATATAATTTTTTAATTTTTTTTATTTTATCAAAATTTTGCTCAAATATTTAGCTACAAAATATTAACGAACATTAAAATTTCAATATTAATGGCACTATTTACACCTTAAGCACTTTTAAATTTAACAAAAAAACCATATCATTTGCATATTTATCTCACCCAGCGGTAAACAGGCCTTTACAGGCCTTCCAGGACCTGAATTTAAGATCCAAAAGTAATTATTTTCTGCCTTCCAAGGCAGGCCTTCTAGAAGGCCTCTACACTGGTCTCTTTTGGTTGGAGTATTCTATTTTTTCGTTTTCGATTTTTCGTTTTGTTTAATAAAAAATGTTCTTTAGAAATAACAGACATTCTCGTATTCTTTTTTTGCAAATAATTTGTATATAAGACTGAAATTTAGGTACAAGAGACATCATACATGTTATTATTATGTCGTTTATATTGTAGCTACTACATCATGTTTCATTCGTTCCAAATAAATACATGAAATTTAGCCACCCTCATATGTTTACAAAATTACTTTGGATGAAAAGTAGTTCGAAATAAATAAAACATCACGATAATCAAAAGAATAAAAGCCGCTATAAAAATACCCAGTTTAAAAAATGTACCTCCTCTTCATTTTTAACAGACCTTCCCAGACCAGGCCTTCTATGAGGCCTGTTGCGTAATGGGTCGAGGAAAGCATGGGTCCGCAATGACATCGCCTGTAAAAAAGAAATGAATATGTAATGGGAATGGAAGTACTACAGACTGCTAAAAAAGGCCTTATAGAAGGCCTCTTTGCTCCTTCCATTTACCGCTGGGTATATTCTTATACATGAATAAAAACGAATACAAGCACATGAATAAATATTAATTAGAAAACAAAGTTTGTGGTTTTAAAAGATGTAAGAACAAACTTATAAAAATAACAAGATTTTTGATGAAAAATGACATTTTTAAAACCACCCAGCAAAAACTTGGTAATGAGTTGTTATTACCGAACAACATACTCTTCAACCACAAACTATATACCTTTTGAATTACTTAACTAGCAATTAAACAAGCCATCTATTCTCTTATTGGCAGATAACTAGTGTAGCTGCTTATCATACAGTGGATAAACAAAACAGTTGAAGCCCTATTGAAGCAAAATAAATTTTTTTCAATTGTGTTCATGTTTGTGAAAATTAAAACTTTATTAAATGAAAATATAATTGGAAAAAAAGTTGTGTTTAGAAAATGTTAAACTCTTCTTAAGTTTAAAGATTTCTTAAAATATATAAAAATTTTTCAAATTGATTATTACGCTAAGGTTAGTAACGTTTAAGTCAGAAACAATTGGGCATGATTAATATTCCAAGGAACAAGGGAAAGACTAACATCAACTTAATTTTTCAACGTACACAGCAGAACAGAGTACCACTTTCGGAAGCTGCTACACTTCCCTCGTCAGTGTATTTTTGCTTATCAGCACTTTTGTCAGGTGGCTCTGTTGAATGTGATTTTAATTCTTATATATATCCAACTTTTTCGTGAAAATTTAATACGAGAATTAAATAATTTTTAAGTTGATATTAAACTGCTATTTCCCAGCGTTGGCACTGCTTTATTTTTCTCCATTCGCAATTTTTTGCTTTTTGTTCTTCTCAAGACAAACTTTTTTGGTTTGATTTTACACTTCAGTATATGTATATGAACTTAAGTATATATAAAATTAAGTATATATAACAAATTATCATTTGTTATAATTTTCATTTGTCACAAAGTTCTGAATAAAGGTGTCAGTATCAAATTCGTTAGCATCATTGCTATTAAATTAAATAATTATTAAATAATTTTTTCTTTATAGCTTTGAAGGAAAAGAAAAGTTGTTCACCAATCTCTTGAAAATTCAATTTTATTCACATTGTAAAAGATCTGCAATGAATTGGTTTCTAGATGTTTAAATACAAAATATCTAAGAGCAAGATACTGGATTCTATTATATGGTTGCAGTGAAATCATATTATTATCTAAATAAATCTGTTCTAAAAATAGTATACTACGAAATAACCACATTTATAGTATTTTTTCCCTAACCACAATTAAATAAGCAATATGACAACAGAATGTTAATTTCCTTGAACTATTGATTACACTGTTCACCATCAAACAAAGTTATATGCTTCCAACAACCAAAAATATATAAACATGTATCGGCGTTTTGAAAGTTTACATTTTGGAATCATTTTAGGGAGAGTTAAATGCACTATATAGTCACTCGGAATAGGAGATCTTATTATCCTTACGATTAAGGTAAAACATTTACTCGGCACTTTTATGTAAACCAACACAAACCATTTTTATGGAACCCTCTTCGATATAGCGGCTAAAAATATTTGCCATAAAACTCTTCTAAGAAATGTCTTCAAATATTTTATTGTAAGGAACACTTACGACAAGGTGCCATACAACCACGGATACTTTCTTTTTTTTTTTACTTTTCGTAGCGCAATTTTTAACTAGTCGGGTTTTAGTTTCTTAAACTCATAATTTTATTAAAACTATGTGCATAATGAAATAGTTATTTATTATATATATTATATGTTTGTATGCATTTTGAACGGGTTTGCAGTCATTTGATACCCAACACGACATCATTCCACTTTTCTTACTTTTTCTTCGTGACTTTATGTCCTATAGAGGGAGCGAAACACAATTTAATGTGACGTCATAGAGTCTTTGATCAGCGCATGATCAAGGCACCTCCAATGATACCTTATTTATCAAATTATGACCAACATTTTACAAGTTCTGAGCATACATAGACACATACTGAGAACATACATAGACACATACAAACGGGTTAAACACATAAACGCAGCTAGAAAAACTTAACAATATATATATATTTTTTTTGAAATGTGCTAATAAAGGCCTTTCATATGATATCCAACACAACATCATTAAAATTTGTCGATTCTTTTCGTCATGACTTCATGTCGTATAGGGGGCGCAAAACTTAATATATTGTGACGTCACATACACTCTAAAACACTTTTGTTGAAAATTTGGTCGATAATAGTCGGCAACACTCTGCAGATTATTATCGACCTAAAATTACACACGCATTATTTTTGAGCAAAATGTTTTTAATAAAAATAAAAAATAAAACGATTGGCTGCGTGCAGGTTTGAACCGCGACCTTCTGACTGATAGTCTGACGTATCTACCACACAGCCATAGCCGTAGTATACTTTATGTCAAATTTTTTCCAATTGGACTAAATATGTTTAATTTGAAAGGTTTTTTCTTTAATAAAATAACTACAAATTCGATGTAATTTTAGACATGGAGAAATTTTCAACACAAATTTAGACAATATATGATCGTAAATTTGTAGTAATATTTTAGAGTGTCGATACCTTATTTAACAAACTACAATAAGTAGTTTGGAAGTTATGAGGGAACAGATGTACATCCATACACATATGCAGGTTAAACACATAACCCTACTTTCGCCTTAGTAGGATCAAAAATTGATTTTGTTTCACAATATTAATATTCGCAATTTTAGCAAAAATCAGATGACTTTACTTTAGTATGAACAAAATCAATATTTATCTATCGTTTGAATAAAATAAAGCTTATTTTATTTGAAATATATGTTGCCTTATGATAAGCTAATAAAATGGTAGGTTTTTTTTTGCCATTTCCTATATATTATAAATTTTTACAAATTAAAACTTTCCAATTTTGCATTAAAAAAAAATGAATTTTTCACCATTATGATGTGAACAATTTCGAAACCGGGCAGTATGTATTTTTTTTATCAAAACATCTTAAAGTTAATTTTGTTTCAAGTTTTTTAGTGGTTTTGTAATAAAATTGGACACACCCTTTCCATGTTATGATAAAATCAGCAGAGCAGCCTCTTCAAAAGTCCCAAATTCTAGAAACAAATTTCTTTTTTCATATCACTTAAAACTTTCTCTTTGCTCTTTGCTCTTTGCTCTTTTGTACTTTGCTTTTTATCCACGGAAATATACCTTCTATGGATTTGATTCTATGGATTTAATCAAGAGAATACAGTTAAGCATGACAAAGGCAATGACGTTCTTAGGTTTGTTCATTTAGTTTAGCTGAGCTCAAACTCTAGTCCATTCAGACCGTAAAAATATTTTGCATCTAGACCAAAAATCGATAACCAACATTTGCTATTTGATTGCATCACGTTGAATACCCCACATGTGTCCTCTTAAAGTAAACATTAAAACTTTCAAAACAAATATTTGTAGAGCTTGAAAAGAGTTGTTTGTCTTTGCCACTAAAAACAGGAAAATTCTGAAATAAATTTGTAATTGTTTTTGTTTATTTTACAACAACAACATCACTTGCCAGCAGCACTAAACATAAAGCAAATAGATTTTTAGTGTCAATTGTAGCAAAGTGTCATTTAAATGCAAAACATATAAATCAATTATTCCAATCAATTCATCAATCAGTCAGTCTGTCAGTCAGTTACCACTCAACCCCAATGCATACAAACAAATACTAATACAAGAATGCAAATATTTTGCTACTGCTGACAGCACAAGCAAACAAATTCTTTAAAAATACAATATTCAGAATATTTCTAAGAAAATACAATTACCCACATACTCGTTCATAGTCAGTCGTTGTATACCATAAATTGATATTCTAGTTTGTGGGAATATTTGTAAATGCAAACATTGAAAATTGAAATTATAAGAGTCTGTTAAAGGAGAAAAATATATTTATTAAATAAATACCATTATTTTCTGACATTATTGGCACTTTTGGTATGACATAATGGCTGGAAAAAGGCAATTTTATTAAAGCTATTTGAGGTTTTTTTTTTGTTGTAATAAGATGGTAATGTTGTATTTGCTGAACTATCCAGTTGGGGAGGTCCTTGCAGATATCTTATATTATAGTTGAGGTTTGAGATTTCCAAGACTTTTTAAATAATGGAGCTTTGATCCTCTTTTTAAGCAGCTCATTTATTTGACTTGTTTATTGAAAAAACTAATAACCAAAGTCTATTTATATTCAAATTAATGTTTAATTTTCAAAAACATCAACACCATAAAAAGAGCAATTTTCCTTTTGTACTAATTGATGTAATACTCTGCAAAAAAATACTTTTTTTTATGAAGAAAAAGCAAAGTTGTCAACACAAACATTGTTTTGTTAAATGTTTTATATTATAGTTCTTAAAATAACTAGCGGCAGAAAACAAAAAAAAAGGAGATTGTATCGCTAATATTAAATATTATTTTATTTTATCTTCAGTTGAGTGAAAAAAATGCAGAAAAGAGTCCTTTGAAATTTTAAATAAACATTTTTAAAGCCGCAGGAATTGCGGTAAAGGCGTTGAATTTTTATTTCATTTGTAGCTTTTTTTTATTTTGTTTGCTAATATTCAATACTACACTTAAAAAATTGTGTTAGAATTATAATTTTTTATATGATTTTGCAACAAGTTGAGAAGAAAATATTTTTTATAAAAATATCTTAAAGAAAAGAAAAAAAGGACTAAATTTATTTAACTTAAAAGAGCTCAAAAAGCATACAAGAAGTTTTTCCTTGTTATAAAATTCCCTTGTTATAAATTTAAAAAAGTATTTTCTTTGTAAATAAGAAGACATAAATTTAATCCTGTTGTCTTAATTTTCATACAAAAGAGCCTTCTCGATATTTGTTATTTAAAAATAAATGGTTTCATATGTCGGCTATAAGTTATATCACGGGGCTGCAATTAGAGCGAGAATTCCTGGGAATTATTGTGCCTTAAAATATTATACACTCTGATTAAATACTTTAATAATCCTTAATTTTTTTTTTTAAAATGGGAAATGTCTTGCCAAGTGCTTAAACACACAGACAAAAAGAAATATAAAATCAACATGATGCAATTTTGATCGAAAATCGTATTAAATTTACAGAAAATAGTTTGTCGTTTAAGAGTCTTAGTGTTTATTTGCTTTGTTCATTGCTACAACGAAAATCGAATAACCCGCGAAAATTTACTGCTGCTGGCTTAAAATTACCATTGTTTTATATTAATTTTAAGCAACAAATTATTTATTTAACCTTAAATCTCTTTGATTTAAAATTCTTCACTGTTAAAATAACTTCATAATAAATGTTACATTTCATTTTAAGTCAACTTGACTATAACTTTAATTTCAAATAAGTTTTATGTTAAATAATCTTTTGAATCATATTGAATTAAAATGAAATTAATTTTACAAAAGCTGGTATCTATTTAGTGCATGTATGTATATCTAAAGTAAAGTTTGAAGCTGTTGTGGCTGCAGTGGTTAGCGCATGCACTATCATACAAGTAGCACCGAGTTCAAATCATGGCTGGGGCAGCCAAGTGCAACACCAATTTTTTTGATGCCTATGCTGATACACATCACGTAAGTAAAATAATTAATAAAATAGCTACATTAAAGTCATGCTGTTTCAACTTGATATAAATTTAATTCAAGATGATTTTTAGTGTTTCAATATCAAATTCACATTGTTTCAACTTGAAATAAATTTGATTCAATATGATTCTTCGTTTTGTTTCAATTCTAAATGCACGTTGTTTTAGCTCGAAATAACTTTGATTCAACATGATAATTCGTTTTATTTCAGTATCAACTTCATTTTGATTTAACTGTACTGGAATATTAGATCATCATGAAATATAGTTAATTCAAAAGTATAAATATTCTTTTAATATTATTGTAATTCATGTTGAATTAACAGAAAACTCCTACGAAGCAAAATGTTTAAGTAACTTCAAGTATGCACCACCACCCCCCTTACATAGTTATAGTGGATCGACATAGCAAATCTTCAATGCGTTACGTTTAACATAGGAGACATCTTTAGCGTTTTGACGTAAAACACCACGAGACACAGTTTTCGGGAACTTTTTTAACCTTAAACTTTTCGTCGTATGGGTCTATTTGTCCTTTTCCTAAAAATGTTGCAAGAAACTGCCCCTCAGCGGCAATTTTATTTTAAGACATAAATTTACGGTATAAAATTTGTTTAGCATTTTTATGTAAAACATCATGAGGAACATTTTTGTGGAACATTTTATCCCTCTTGCTTTTCGATTTATAGGCCTTTTTGTACATTTTTTTAAAAGGGACAAAAGGCTAGTCTTCATTGGCGATACAGCGGGCTAAAATGTTCTATAAAAAAATTTCCCATAAGATTCTATTGTAGATACTTAGAGAATTTCAAGCTCTACACTTAACTGGAACGTCAGGACGCATTTAAAATATGTTTCAGGTATAAGCCTTACGTTAATTATAGAAGATGTGCTTAGCACTTTTATGTAAAACAACACGGGGAAAATTTTTTTTAGAAGCTTTTATTCCGCTAGATCGCCGCTAACGGAAACCTTCTTGCTTTTTTTAAGAACGGGACCAAAACATCCATACGACGAAGAGCTATAGGGTTAATATATTCCACAAAATTTTTTTTTGCGGTATATTCCATAAAAGTATTATATACATCTTATGTCTTCAACGTAAGATTTCTTATGCCGATTCACTATAATTATATGCAAAAGGCTGGACATTTACCTCTTCCTAAAATAAATAGAAGATGTAAACCTTCAAAGGTCCGATACACGTACATTAGACTATCCCATATTTTTTGAGTTTTAAATAACTTCGTAGTTCATTGCTTATCCCTCTGTAGTTCCTTCTTTTCTTTTCTTTAAGATTTAAGAAACAACTTACATCGTCTTAATAAGAAAGAAAACTATACAAAAGTTACAAATAAAATATGTTTCATCATGTCGTATCGCAGTACGAGCGTAGTTTCCCTGCGGAAAATTTGGTGACAAATGATCCCATGACTTGAGAAAGTGAGACTGGTACCAAAAATAAGGAGTAGTGAATGCTGAAAAAGACATATTGTGTAAGTGGTCACATATTAACCATTTTGAGTAAATTTAGCCGGAGTACCAGGCTAGTATTGTAGTAAACGGCACTGAACTAATTCGATGCACCTGGATCAAAGGCCTATTACATAGTATCTATATAATATTAATTGTCTCCCTTCAATGAGACTGCCATTCCTCTCAGGAACCTGTTCCGTAACTATATTCAGATATTAATTCCAGCTTAACTGGTATTTACAACATTGAAATATAAGTTCCCCTGTGGTCGAGTGGATAGTGTACTAGTCTGTCATGCCGGAGGTTGTCGGTTCGAGTCCTATCAAAGACACCGCTTAAAAATAAAATACAATTTCTACTTGGATTTGTAACAATAAAAAAATAAACTAGTCGATAATTACAGCTGAATTTTGGAATAATATTTATATATAATCTATATTATTTTACACCGATTGGGGCTCCATAAGATAGTTCAGAGACAAGTTACAAGGTGCATACAAAGTATCAATTAACCCCATCCTAGGCCATCTCCATGTAAAAGTGGCTGGTCCGCTTCATAGGAAGTGTTAGAACTTGGACTGGTCCCTACCACCTGGGGACCTATCACGTGACTTGTTTTGTGCCAGTTCCATTTACCGCAGGGTTGTATGAACTTGATTCAAACGCAAAACGGAACACGTTCCTATAAATGGTCAATATTTTTTCCGAGAGTACATTTTATCGTTACGAAAGTATATGGAGGGTAAAATAGAAGTTGAAAAATAAGGGGCAACTACGTTAAGCTATACGCATCATATATTCACATATTAACTTAACTGTAGTGTTTCGAAATCGATTTTTTACGCATACCTTCGTAATGACACAATGAACTTTAGGGAAAAAATCTAATACTTTTTATGAATGTTAACTAGTGCCGACTTGCGTTTAACAAAATAATGTTCATGTAGGTAATTTTCTTTAAAGTGTTTTAGTGGCTTTTGTAATAAAATTTGACAATCATTTCCCGAGCTATGATAATATCCGTGCAGCAACCTCTTGAAAACTCAATTCTTTGCAAAAATCAGATAATTTCACTTTACTGTAAATATAATCAATATTTATTCATCGATTTTCATAAAATAAAGTTTCCTAGATAAAAACTTGGTAGTGAGTTGTTATTACAGAAAAACATACTTTTCTACCATAATTAACATACCGTCTGAATTACTTTACAGTAGTTGAACAATTACTTAATAGTAATTAAACAAGCCATTTATTCTCTTTTTTGCAGAGTACTAGTGTATCTGCCTATCATACAGACGATAAACTGTTCAACACCTGGGGTAGTAAAATTGATTTTTTTTATTTGTGTTCATGTTTGTGAAAACAAGTTTTAAGCGCGTAATAAAGTAGTTGTGCAGTAGCCTACTGAGTAAAACAGTTGGTATAAAATAACTGCAACTGGCACGAGTTCAATGCTTACCAGAGCCATTTAATTTTTATTTTTTTGTGTATAAAATTCCTTCTACATATTGAAATTTATAACTTGTTATTTGTTATCAATTGTGAAAATTGAGTTATGAATTTTAGTCGAACTGTATGGTTTTTTATCTAAAGTTATTTAATTAGTTTTGCTTAAGTTCGTTTTTAATATTTAATCTTTCGATTAAACTATTTTTATTTTAGAAAGAAATTCTAAAGCATGTATTTATATATACATATATATATATATATATATATATATATATATATATATATGTATATATAAATACATGCTTTAGAATTTCTTTCTAAATATATATATATATATATATATATATATATATATATATATATATATATATATATATATATATATATATATATATATATATATATATATATATATATATATATATATATATATATATATATATATATATATATATATATATATATATATATATATATATATATATATATATATATATATATATATATATATATATATATATATATATATATATATATATATATATATATATATATATATATATATATATATATATATATATATATATATATATATATATATATATATATATATATATATATATATATATATATATATATATATATATATATATGGAACAATCAAAGAAAAATTTGGTTGTACGGAAGGTTGAACTGACATCAGATATTTCGTTTTCTCATCACAGCTGTTTACCTCCTAGACGGCACTGCTGTCGAAGGGAGGAACAACCAACGAGTGAAAATCCTATTACTTTGTACCAATTAACAGACGAGCCGCCATCTTGAGACTATCTTGGAAAACAAAAAGGTTCGGAACTTTACTAAGTGTTTTTTATCATGTATAACTTTTTTAAAGCTTTTGATTTCTGTCTTACCAGCGTGAAATATCATCGATATTTTCAAATTCTGAGATCTTTCTTCAATTTATTTTGCCCAACTTTTTTAATAGTATACATTAAATTTTAGCTAAGTGCCTTTAGAGTTTTAACAATTTAATTATGAGTTAAATAACGTTGGAAAATAAAAAATTTAAAATTTCGCATAAAAAAATATATGTGTCAGCATTTCAGTCTAAATAACTCTGAAACTATTGAGTATATAAAAAACATTGTTAAGGCGGCTTCAGGGTTATTTTATATCAAGTTTTTTAGTGTTTTTTGTTTGTGAAATTTGGCAATTCTTTTTCAAGTAATGATAAATTCAGTGGAGCTGCTTCTTCAAAAATCCAAAACTTTAGAAAAAAACTAAAAAGAAAATAATCCATGGAATTTAAAATGTCGGCTGTTTTTCTAGTTAGAGAACCATAACACTAAAAAAAATATAGTGGTACTCCTTGGCATTTTTTTTTGTTGCACAGTGTAAATTAAATTTTTCTGAGCAACTGTTAATAAATAGAATATAGTAAAAAAACAAAGGCTTTTTCACTTTAAATGATCCAGAATACAAACTTTACGGCTTCGTAAAAGATTATGACAGTAATCTGAAATGGCTTAAAGGTTCCCTTAAGATTTCTCAAAAAACAACAGACTTTGTATTAAAAACAGATATTTTGTATAGAAAATTTATCTATTTCCCCCCCTACAAGTGATATTTGTCGTTACATGTTACTGTTACATGTTCTTATGTCATACATAAAGCTTAATGTGTCTATTTTCTTTACATGTCTTACCTTTTGTTTAATATTTTAACATTAAAGTGCTTATATGTATGTTAACAAAAAATAAACACAAATTTTTGTATAGAGACACATAAAAGTACCTAAGCAGTTCCTAATAAACATTTAATGAGACAAATGCAAATAAAAACTAATTGAAGTGGTCTGGTCAGTACAGATTTGCTGATATTTGACAATATGTCGGAAATCTATACAATACCGTGGGGTAGAATAAATAACGCATTGGTTAAGATTAGTATTGTCGAAAAATATGTATGTCTAAATTTTGAAGAGATATTTAACATGCTGCCCAATAGTGTTGCTACGGGAATTTACTGTATGGCACTAACTATAAAAACTAAGTGGGAATCTGTAAAGGCTTTTGGCGTTTTACTTTCTACAAAAAAAAAGAAATTGAATACATATACATATACACAATTTTCTCCTTGCTTTTGAAAACTTCTCTAAGAGTTACGTATACTTAATAGCATTAAGTATACTTAATAAAAATGCAAATTTTAAAGCCAAATAAAGCTACATATTTCGGTTAATAGTTTTATTTAAAGTCCATTAATTTTATACGAGAGAGAAAGAGAAAGGTAGATATATCACATATCATAATTTACAAAATTATGTGCAATTTTTACCAGTGTATTCAGATTTAAAAACTTTTTTTCGGTTATGTTTATTATTGTATCTTCAATAATATTGAACTAGCAATAAGTAATCAATTCTTTAAAATTTTAATTTCTAAGTCTAGCCAATGCCAGACAAAAATATTTGTGTCAACGGTTGGCTCGTTGATTGTCTTACGTCTCTTATATTCAGCTGAGACCAAGAGTTCCCCTCTTTCCCAGCTGAATTTGGCCTCTAAAGTTATTGATGTTTCCGGCTAGGGGATTTGGGTGAAACTCCAGTTTTATTTTAATGTATGTTGTCACGTGCTTAGAAAATACATCTAAATCTTTATGAGTTCGCTTGTTTCTGACATACCATGCCATGGGGCTGGTGTAATCGTACAGAGTATTTTATTTTGTCGCCTCTGAATTTTTTCTACATTTGATGCCGAGGCAGTGCACCATAACTGGATACCGTAGGACCATAATGTTTTTATAACAGAGTTACACAAAAGAAGTTTACAATCCATGCTTAGTGTAGAATTCCGTCGTATGAACCAATTTATTTGAGCCGTTTATAATTTAATTTGGCTTACCTTTACATTTATGTAGGACTTCCAGTTTAGACGACGATCAAAATGAACACCGAGATATTTTACTTTAGTGTGTTGATGTATAGTTTGGTTATTGATTTGTATAGGTGAGCTGGTTTCTCTGCAAAAAGCAAAAGTAATTTTTGTAGACATTTTTGTTCATTATTTTTTATCCGCTATTGTTTTAGCCATTTTTCCAACTGTGATATATACTCTTGCAATTTGCGGGAAGGTTCTTGATGTCTTTTGTGAACACTTAGAAAAGCTGTATGATATGTGTATGTTACTGCTTACTGGCAAGTCAGAGGCATATATCAGATATAATACAGGACCGAGGATGCTACCTTGAGGAACTCCGGCTTCAATAGGTTGCGGAGGGCTTAGAAAATTACCTTCTTTAACAACAAATTTTCGCTCAGTTAAGTAGCTTTATAAAAGTTTAAGGATGTTTTCGGGTAGGTTTTGCTTTGTGCCATACTTTATCAAATGCCTGAGAAACATCGATGAAGAGCGCAAAACAATATTTCTTTTCTTTGTAGATTTTTCTAACCACGTTCACGAGTCCGTGTGTTTGTTCAATCGTGCTATGTTGTCTCCTAAAACCGATTTGGTAGTACGATTTAGTATGGATGTTAGCTTACTCATAAGTAGCTTTTCAAATAGTTTTGACATGTTATACAATAGGCTTATAGGCCTATAGGATTCCACATTCGTATGATCTTTGCATGGCTTTGGTATCATGGTAATCAACGAAACCTTCCATTCTGTGGGATAGCATTTGAGGCGCAAAATACTGTTAAAAATAAAAAGAATTCTCCGTTTTGCAGTATAGGCTAGCTCTAAAAGCATTTTATTGCTTATTTTATCAGCGCCTGGAGCATTTTTCGAATTTAAGTCCACAATACAGTGTTCAATCTTACGAATATTGAACCTCAGAGTTACATCTGGTATAGCGAGGACTGGTGGCAGCTCAAGTATAGTATCAGACGTATTTGGAGTAAATACTTTCTGCAAGTGGTTTACAAACAAAATACATTTTCCAGTGTCAGTTCTTGCCCAGTCTCCATTCGAAGCTCGCAATAGAGGCTTATATATCACTGGCCTTTTGAGGCCTCGGGCTGCTCTCCCTATCGCATAGTCTGTTTGTGGTGTTGCATCGAGTCCATTCAGAAATTTTTGGAGAGAAGCGGTTTTTTGATATTCTAGTAGAGTTTAAGATATTTAGTATATTCCATCAGTCTAGATTTTAGCGTTACCATTCTCTGCGAAGTCTTCTTTTTCAGATAATAGCCGTTTTACATCTGCTGTATAGATTTTATTATATCTCATGGGAAGATTTGTAGTAGTAATATTTAAAGCAGCTTGCTTAATGTTTGCCTCAAACATTCTAGTAGAGTCATCTATGTCAGTAGGCGTTTTTATTGGAATATTTTCTGTGCAATGTGTACTCGAATATTTTTTTTTGTATTTCAACCAATTAATTTGTGTGAT
This sequence comes from Panzeria rudis, assembly GCA_956483635.1. Classification (NCBI taxonomy): domain Eukaryota; kingdom Metazoa; phylum Arthropoda; class Insecta; order Diptera; family Tachinidae; genus Panzeria; species Panzeria rudis. The sequence goes on along the minus strand of OY101450.1, from coordinate 124,864,512 downwards.
TGTCATCGATAAATCACAAGTAGGTGAAGAAGTTTTATGTGTATATATATAGTAGCAGTAGTTTGTGAGTGATCTGAAGACAAATCTAAAGATGCTTCAACTTGGAGCATTTCACTGGGCACACCCTTTACAACTCCAAAATCAATAACATCAGTTATTTTGCGGCGACCTGTTGGCTAATAAGTTGGCTGTCCACTTGATGTAACATTCAAACGCATTTTAGAAATTGTGTCAAACAGAAGGCGACCATTTGGTGTGATGAGACGAGATCCCCAGAACGTGTGCTTAGCATTGTAGTCACCGGCAGCCAAAAAGCGTGGGGCTAGTGCATTAAAAAATTTACTATATTGATTTTCTATAATAGAGTACCTGGGAATTCAGCAATATAAGCAACTGAAAATTAATAAACTTTGTTTCAAGGTTTCAGATGTTTTCTTAATAATATTAGATAGCCTTTTCCCAAGTTATGATAAAATCATTGGAGCAGCCTCTTCAAAAGTCCCAAATTTTAGAAGAAAAAAAAAATTTAAAAAAAAATTTCCATAGAATTTAAAATTTCGACTGTTTTTATAATTAGAGTATCATTACTCATCCAAAGAATATAGTTGTACTTCTTGGGAATTTTCCTGTTGCATAGTGTACTTATATCTGTGTCGTTTTATCATAACATCTTAAGTCGAGTTAAGTCAAAATCGTGTTAAAGTCATATTCTGCTTCGTCTTCTTACAATCCATATTTGGGCCCAAAACGTTTTTAAATACTCCAATTTTCGAAAAAATTTATTACAGTTTATTTCTTAAGACCAATACAACCGATTTTAAATTGTATCGGTAATATCTCCAAACACAATTTTTACACTCAAAATGTTATGATAAAACGACACCGATATTCTGAAAAAAAACTCTTAATTTAACACTTTTCGAATAATGAAAAAAAAACATATAGCTTAGTACTGTAACGTGAAAGAGTCGTTATGTATTAAATGGTTCTCCTCTCACTGTATACGAACTAAAAGTATTTACCAATTACCTAGACTCTTATTGCGATCATTTTCAGTTTTCGAAATTCAGGAAACTAAATTCTTTTCACTTCTTGTGTGCATATTTGGCCACACAAAAAAAACCTTAAAAATGAAAAATTGTTAGCTGATATGTGCAAAAAACCTGCCAATACTTGACATAAAACGAAACCAACTTTGATTTTGATAAATACGAAACAATAGTGTCAAGTACATAAATAACTTTAAAGCAAAAGAAAAAAAATTAAGATTTAAAACTCAAGTTAAAAGATGTACTCCGTACCATAATAAAATAAAAAAAAGTTATGCAGGATTTTGACACAGATTGTTAAAATAAAAAAACGATTTTCTTTTCGACTCTTTACTAAACACCAACTTTGATGTCATACTTTTATTTTCTTTCTCTTTTTAACCATAAACTGAAAAGGTGGCATAAGTTATAGATTTTTTTTCTCTTTTAGCTTTATTCGATATAAAAGTTGTGTATTGTGTTAAATTAATTGCTTGAAAATGTTTTGGCATTATTTCTACAATTTTTCTACTACTTTTGTTCAAATTTTATGTTAAAGATAAAGTTTTATCACGTTTTTGCTGATTTCTTTTATTTTATTTATCAACTATAAACTTCTCTTTATTCTATTGATTTATTTTGTTCCATACTTTTATTTGTGTTTTTTTTCGCTTGGAGTTTTATGGTTAAAAATAAAAATACATTTTTTAAATCTTGAAGAATTTTTGTGGGAATTGAGATTTAATTTGTATCATGTTGTTGGGCAATTTAATATACAATTTACAACAAAACAAAATTTTTTTCATATAACAAGGCTCTAAGGATTGATTCTGGAAGGTGTCAGAACATATATATGTATATTCTTGTGTCATCGGCTTGAAATTTTACATCTAGAATATATTCTAGAGAGAGTTAAATATCTCTCTTTTGCATATAGTTAAGGTAAAGAAATGTTTTCCGCATTTTTATCTAAAACACCTAAAGGGTAAGTTTTGTGAAATAGTTTAACCTTATAAGTGTTCGTTGTATGGGGCTTTTTGGTCTCCTTCGTAAAAAAGTTGTCAAAAACACTCCCCCTAAGTTAAAATATATGTAGCAGCCTTATAGGCAGAATTTGTAAAAAATTTCGTTTCCAAATGTTTAAAATTTGTATAAAAAATAACGCAAGTACGTTTCAAAAAAATTTTTTTTCAATACAAATTTCCAAACGCAAAAAGCGTTTGTATTTACAAAATATGACCTTTAATGTTCTACAAAAATGTTGTTTTACATAAAAGTGCACGAAATTACCTCTTAAACACATTTTAAGATTTTGGTGATTTCTGGCGTTCAAATTGAGTCTGGAGATTACATGTCTTTGAAGACCTTTAGTATAATTTTATGGAAAATAGTTTTGTAGAACTTTTCAGTCCACTATATCGCCGCTGAAGAGGAGTTTTTTTTAGGAAAGGGACAAAAAGTCGCATACAGCAAAGAGTTAGAGGATTGAAATATTCCACAAAAATATTTCTCTTTTGTGTTTTACATAAAAGTACTAAAGTATTCTAAACGTAAACCTTACAAGATTTAATATGCCCAGTCACTATAGCTGTATGCAAATGGAACCATGCACTTGTAGTGGTGTACAGTGTATTTAATATAATATAATAAAGTAAACTGTTTTGGGAAATAGCATTGAAAATAAAAACTAAAAGACATTTTCTAAGAAAAATCGTATATATTTTCCAAGGACCAAAGTTAGTGTAGCAAATATTTTTTTTTTATGAAGCACAACGCATCCCAGCAAAAATAATCGAGATTTTGGAAGCACTGCCCTAATTGTCATGTTAAACAAATGTGCTTCGTAGTAGTGAGCAATGTACTGCCTGAATATATTTAATAGTGTATGGCAGAAAATGCGTAATCTTCTTAGATTTTTCTTTTTCATCCTCTTAAAAAACACATCCACTCACAGTGGTGCATACAAGAATGCACTATTGTAAGGCAAAGATTATAAAAACTAGAATTTCACAATGAATAACGATGAGTTACGATCTTGAAACAACAAAACTATAGTATGATTTTATTTCATACTAAATGCGCTGAAATAAGCGTTCAACAATAAATGCTCCTACTTAGGAGGGGACATCGCGAACAAATAGCATGCAATACGTAAGCAGGTTTTTAAGCTACACTAACAAATCTCTCCTTTACAAACCTGCTTATGGCGAAGCAGTAGTATTTGCTGGGATTTTTTAATTAAAAGTTCACTTAAGACAATCGCGTTAGAAAACTGGACAATAAAACAGAAATACTTCTTTTGAAAACTATGAAAGAATGACATTCTTGGCTGGTGATTGTGATTACAAAAGCCACACTAGATTTTTATTCGATTGTGAGAGACTTTTTTCTAATACTTTCATTTCAAAGGTGAACATAAAGGAAATCAATGATGAGTAAGAGCAAAGTATAGCTTCAATATATTTTATGAAAAGTATCAATTGTGTAAATTACTTTATAACTGAATTTAAACTTTGCAAAGTAAACTTTGCTAGTGTGAAACCGGTGTAAGTTGTTTTTTTTTTCAGAAAACAAAAAACGAAAACTTTCTTCGTAATCAAACCACTTTTAAGTTTCAAATTGGAGTTGACAGACATTTTTTGCCTAGCTTTAGTTGCAGTAAATACTAAAAAAAATCCATAATTTTAGAAGCGTCAAATAAAAATTTGGCCACAGCTTTTAATGTTAATAAAAAGCTTAATGTGAGCTTTGCTTGTAAAAAGCAAGAGTAATCAAACGTCTTAAAGTATAAAAACTTTATCGTTGTAAAATCAAAATACAAATGAATTCAGTCAAGTGAGACTTTGGCTCGGACACGAAGGCTTCCGTACGAATACACATATATATCTTTTCGTTTTTGCGCTTGCTTTCATTTTGATCATTTTTTTGTTTTGCTTTTTCGTTGAATTTTTTTTAAGTTTTTTCGTTGTTTTGGCGATTTTTTTCGGTTTTGGCGTTTTTTCTTATTTGGTGATTTTTTTCTTTTTTCGATTTTTCTTTTTTCGATTTTTCTTTTTTTGCAATTTAGTTTCTTTTTGCCGATTTTTTTGCTTTTTGTAGACATTTTTAGTTTAAGCGATTTATTTTAGTTTAGGCGCTTTTTTCATTTTTTTCGGTTTTGCGGATTTGTTTCGGTTTTTGGTAATTTTTTTAGTTTTACGATTTTTTTTTTGCTTGACACTTTTTTTCGTTATGGGAATTTTTTCGTTTTTGGCGCTTTTCTAGTTTTATTTTTTTGCTTTGCGCTTTTTTCGTTTTGGAGATTTTTTTCCAGTTTTAGCGATTTTTACGTTTTTAGACGATATTCGTATATTTGCCGGTTTTTTTTTTTTGGTTTTACTGCTTTTTTTGCTTTGACGACTTTTTTTGGTTTTTGACGATTTTTTTTATTTTTTTTCTTTAAGCGATTTTTATTTTGGCGATTTTTCGTTTTGAAATTTTTTTAATTTTGGAATTTTTTGGTTTTAGCGTTTTTTTTAATTTCAAGAGTTTGTCGCTTACGATTTCCAAGATACAGCAAATTGTCTAAATTACACAGTCAAAATTACATTAACTGATAGAACACCCTTTAATTTTTATTGTTTAACATTTCAGTGTTAATTGGTGTAGTTTATTCTACATACTACACCAATTGACACTAACTTTGAAAATTTCAAGTGTCTATACATAAGTGCATATTAGTATTTCAACATGTTTTGGTGCTTGCTTTAGGATACCCTTTAATTTTTAACTATCATATATTTGTTGTTGTAGCGGCCAAAGTTTAACATATTTCGTGAAAAGTTCAGGTCCGTAGCTATTACGGCAACCCAGAAAACAACCTTTGACATATAGACAGACGGACAGACAGACGGATGCAGACAGACAGCGTACCGAAAACAATAGGGTTCCTTAACACTTTTGGTGTACAGAACCCTTAAAAACGGAATCTGAAGACAGCAGAAAGAAACTATCGGAATGCAAGCAAGTAGGGAACCTAAACCATTCTAATCGGAATGTGTGGAATGCCCGATTTACTTAATACATGATGGCGTATAAGTATTAATATTTAATATATTGATAAATAATAAGTATACGCCGCGATAATTTTTTCCTAAAACAATAATCATTTGCAACATATGACGCATTCACTGGTTGATTTTATACAATTTAAGCCACTTACAATATATTTTGGATCTCCGCAAGCTTAAAATCAATTTTAGACCCATGGTTTCTAGGTCAAAGTTTTTTAGAGTTCTTCATAGACTTATATCCCCACGATTTATTATAAAAATGGATATGGTGGATTATCACTATATAATTTTTAAACTAAACACTTTGCAAAGACTATGTATATCTTTAATTTTCAGTTCAATATGTTCAGTTCAAATATTTGCTAAAATAAATAAAAATTTTAAATGCAAACATTAATTCTTAGCAAAAGCCGAGAATTAAAGAATTAAAGAGTAATTTTATATACAAAAGGTGGCAAAGCAGCCGAAACAAAATTTTTGTGACTTTTTAAATTAACAAACGAATTCATAATAAAAAAAAACTATATATAGACAGGGTTGTCAGATTTATTTTTACCTTTTTCGCCGAATTCAATGTCAAAAATCGCCAAATTGGGGTTTCCTTAGTTTTTGCCAATAATATATAATTTTTTTTTTATTTTAAAAATATTTTTTATAAATAATAAAAAATAAATTTAGTGCGAATGGCTAAAATTCGCCAAAAATAGAAAAAAGTCGCTAAAATTTATATTTTGTTTAATTTTTATGCAAAAATGATTAGGGAATACAAAAAATGTACAATGTTTACTATAAACTAGCTTATAGTTTACTTAAAGCAATAAAAAATTGCGTGTGTCAGCTCCGACGCAAGACTGTAATACTAAAATAATGTACAGATATACATACATCCCTTCTCGAGGGTTGGTGGGGGAAATTCCGATATCAGATGAGCAGATATTTATTTAAGGGGAGAAATAAGCGATAATTTTCACCACCTTATAGCAGAATTGGAGCTGTCCAATTTCTTAATTTTCACGGATTTAGTGCAATTTCTATCTTACATTCTGAATTCCAGTCACCTAAGACTTTAGTAAGTACGCTTTTTATATAAAACTTTTACATATAACAATTAAGTTATGAGTTTAGTCCAACTGTATGAGTTTATATCAAAAGAAATTCAATTATTTTGGCTTGAGTTTGGTTTTAATTTAGTTTTTCAATTTCTTTGCCTATATGCTTCACATTTATCTATAAATAAAAATATAGTTTAATTGAAAAATTAAATTAAAACCGAACTCAAACCAAAATAATTAATTTCTTTGGATAGTTTTACAGATATTCATCCTTTTTTTCTGTCTAATATGAAATTTGTAGCATATAAACCAAAATTTAGTCTGTTAGGATAAAAGTTTCCGCTTGCTTAGTTTTTCCGTGGTTTATATGCAATTCCTAACGTATATATCAAATTTGAGTTTTCTAGGGCTTTATGAAGTACCTTAAAATTTTAATTACATTTTTAATTTTATGATTCATGATTTTACTTCTAATATAAAGTTAATTCTTAAGGAGTTAACTCCAAAAATTTAAATATAATTACAGTTTTATTAAATATCATGAACAATCATGATGAAGTGTATCATCCTCAAGAGTAGGGTAATTAAACTGGTTCAGCCTTTCTTGAGTACGTGCAGAAGAAGTGCAACAAAGTGTTATTTACATTCATATATTTTACAACTCGTAATAACTCTTCCTGAAGTTCAAATTGCGTTCTATTTCGCAGATGAGTTTTGATATGTTGAAAATAGTCTTTCAGTACATATAAACCCAATTCACTAACTCTTCTAAAGTGATAAGTAATGAAGTACTATTTAAGGCCAAATAGCACTATTGTGAACGGCCTGTTGTATTGCCATATAAATATTGTCATAAACGTTAAAAGTAATATAAAATAATAGGTATGTTTGCTTACTGTTACAGTAAAAGTAACATGCAGTAAACGAGTAATTACTGAGTAAACTGAAAACTTCCCGTCAAAAAAACATTTTGCCCATAGAAGCACGGGAACGGAATAATTTTTAAAATTCGTAAGATTGCGAAAACAACTGAGGCAAATAAATGAAGAGTTGAAAAACATTCAACACTTTTGAAGTTTCTAAAAATTTTGTTTCTTATTTATAATTGTGTTAAAAAATGAAAAATTTCGTAATAACTATAAACTTTTTATATTCGTCCAGTTTTATTTAAACTTATTCTTTCTTCGATAATTTTTTCGAACGCAGCTAATGTTGAAAATAAATTATTGCTTTGAATTTGTAAACAAAAAACAGTTCACTAAATAGCACACTGAAAAAATAGTATTGTCCTATAATATTTTTATATGAAAAATATCAACAACATTTTTATGACAGTCATAAAATTTTACCAAATATTACAAATAGGACGCAATAGTACACTTTGTGAATTGGCTAATTGTTTGCATACATACATATGAATGTATAAAAATTCATACATAAAACTACCAGAGTATACATAATGTTATTTTTCATACTGACTTTAAAGGCTTCCTAAGAAATCCATGGCTCATCAAAAATAGCCAACAAAATCGCCAACTACTTTATAAATCGCCAAAATATCGCCATGTCGAAAATTAAGATGTCAAACCATTTTTAAAATCGCCACAACCCTGACATCTGACAACCCTGTATATAGAAAGGACTAAAAATATTTTACTGCACGTACGAGTGCTTTGTAAGAAAACAATGGCAAACTTACTTACACTTGTGCACTTATACTACGTATGCACTTGTATACTCACAAATAGACAAGCAAATTTATTTATACACACATCCAGATAAAGAACAACGTAAGAGTTTAACCTTGATGATACTCGCACTTATATAAGCGCGCAAACCCAGAGAAATGCATCATAAAGAAGAACTTTTTCTCTCTTTTGTGTTTCGTTGTTGTTTTTATCTTTTAACAAAATAATACGATGCGACTCAAACGCACACACAGTTATATGTACTTGTAGCCGTACGGTCTTTTTTGTTGTTGTTGTTGTTTCAGTAATGGCAATCCATTACGAACGCTATATATGAATGTGAATGTGTGTGTTGGTATTTATAGAAATGCATACAAGTTGGAAAAATAAAAAGAAAAAATAATAATAAAAATATCCATGCATTGAAGCTAAAAATAGCAACGACAATTGCGTTTCTTCTGTTCTATATTTAGCTTTACCCTTCAACATAAGAAATACATTCACAGTCAAGCACATTGGTGCACACAGACGCATAGTGATGTAATTGCAATCGTATATTTACATATACATCTATATATATGTATGTATGTACGTATACACATATGCATTTCAATAGTTTTACAGATGGAAATGTATTAATTTAACTTAGCTCTATTTAAGCGCATTTTTACTTATCTGGTATTTAGCTGCTTAGAAATGGCTGAAGTTGACTAATTCAGTCTGAAGACTACATAAAAAATTTCTATAAAGATTAAACCAAATTAAATTTATGCATTTATAAAAAATATAGTAAAACTGTGTAGATAAATTTTTAGTTATAGTAAAACCACGCGGTAAATTTTGAACCACTGGTTTTCAACGTAGTTGTCCTATACTGGTGAAAAAGACGGTGGCAAAATATATTCCCGAGTCGTAAGAGGTGAAAGGAGAACACATCACTTAACTAGAACGAAATGTTAACAAATCAAAAATATTTGTTGAAAGTACGGTAATTCCTTTAGTATTAAAGAAACCACAACAGGGCAAGTACTTTAAGTTTTGATCTAGAACGTAACACTGAGTATCTTAATTATGTATATTAGTCATTTTAACCCTTCTGTGATATCCTTCCTTACAATTCTTTCACTCATATCCTTGGTACAGCTGTACTATTATGTATTTTTATTGAAAATATGGTATATTACATTGCAACAAAAGATATCTTAAGGGCCATATGCATAACGAAAACGCGAGATGAAGTTAGAATGAGTGACAAAATTGTACTGGGTCTTGCTGAGTTTACATATATTTTGGAAATAGAAACCATCACAGAATATAGTCATGAGTCTCGGCTACAATCCACAGTGATTTTTAAATTAAAATATTATATAAAAACTCGTTAAACTGCAGTTCAATTTCGACATTTATGCTAGCTCCATACCAAGTTTTCGTTATGCAAACGGCCGTTACGTTAAGTTTTTATATGCTTTGCATCACAAACCTCATTCGCAATTTTTAAATGAATATTGGACGATGCTATGCTGAACACATACAGGATCACTGCATTTCAAGCACGTCTGCAGTATTTTAAGATATCGTATATCGTACATTACACACAGCGTACTATAATATTTTTGGTACAATTTTACCAAGAATGCCAATGAAGGCTAGATGTATGTTTGCCACTAGCCATCGAGTATGGGACATATAGATACAAAACAAATTCCATAATTTCGTTCTAAGATATATAATTGAGACACTCATATAGTTTCAGCCCTATATATGCATAAATACCCGACTAGAAATTTTTCCAATACTCATATTGGGGCACGATTTGGAATGCATGTGGCAAACCCAAAGGGGTTATCCAGCTTGGGATCTGAATGGGAACTTGTTGGGGTAGCCCATCTACAAATTAGTGACTTAACTTAAGTTTTTCCCAAGTGGGAAACTAATGGAAACTTCTTGGCAAAATCTATCACAGATTTTTAATCGTATTTTTTTATTTTTTATTTTTTATTTTTTTTCTTCAATAGAGGTGATTGTTGCTTACATTTGTCCCCTGGATAGCTTCAGCAATTTTAATTCAATATAATAGTTGGCAATTTTTTTTTGATTTAAGCAAATTTTTGCAAGATTTTGATATTTCCCCATAGGAAACCAATCGGGTCATAAATACGTTTCTGCGTTACATCGCAATTGGGATTCCAGTTAGATCCCATATGTGCTTGCATGAAAATTCCTAGTCGGTTAATATAAAAAATTCGTTTTCAAAATTCGAATTGGTACAATTGTTCCAAGGTTGTCCCAACAGGCTTAATAACAACGACATGTACGAGTAACAGGTGCCTCTCATATAATGTTCCAGATTGATACTCCTTGGGAATTAGTCACGTAGCATATCTTGTGGTGAAAAGTTTGCATTATACCCTATAACCTGCATAATGCGGTCTACAAAAACAACAACAAAAATATTAATTACATAATAACGCAGCAAAAAGAGAGACTACATATCAGTAGTAAAATCATTGACGAACTGAGCTAAAACTAGTTCTGGTGATTCGTCAATAAAATTAACACGTGGCTGTCTTAGGACGGAAGTGATCCAAACAACAAAACAGCATCTGATTAAGACGTTAACTAAATCAAATGTTTTGCTGACAAACAACATTTTTAAAATATTAAATTTAATATTTGCACATCTTGATATGCAGTGAAAATAATAAGCATTTGGAACAACTTCAAACTTTTTACTGGAAATTATTATATATAAGAAATAATAGGCAAAGTCATTTCAAAGGGGAAGGGGTAACATAATTTTATACAAAAAACATTAACGCCCATATTCATAATATTTAAAATGAGTTTTATTTAAAATTTTTCGTACAAAACTTTCTTAAAATAAATTTCAAATACATTTTAATTTTTTATGAATATGGGGGTTAGAATTTTAAATGAAATTGCCTTTAGCAGTTAAAGCATTATTTTTTATGTACTCAATGGTTTCGAAATTATTCAGACCGCAGTGATAAAAACAATTTTTTCATAGGAAAAATTGGAAAATTTTACGTATTAAAGATTTATAAAAAAAAAATTTTTAAATGGCAAAAAACTAAAATTTTTATTAACTGATTATAATGCGACATATACCACAAATAAAATAAGTTTTATTTTATAAAAATCTATTATGAGCTTAGTCGAGCAGTATGGGCTTATATCCAAAGAAATCTAATTATTTTTGGCTTGAGTTCGGTATTAATTAAATTTTTCAAATAAATTATATTTTTAGTTAGAGATATATGTGAAGCATACAGATATATAATTTTTTTATCCTAATAATATTGTAATTGAAAAAATGTGTATGTTTGGATGTTTGATTCACTATCACGCAAAAATGCTTAATGGATTTAAATGAAATTTGGTAGAAAGCTAGCATTTGAGCTAAATTAAAATATAGGGTACTTTTTTAAAAGGTAAAAACAGCTAAAAATTGGTACTTTTGCTACTTTTTAATATTTTAGCAGTTAGCCGACGAAGTCGCTGTCTAGTTCACAATAAAGTGAAATTAACTACATCACAGTAAAAAATTTTCATGTTTTTTGAAGCAGCAAAGAAATAAAACGCTTGATAATTCGCTTTAAAATATGAGCTTGTTCAGAAGCTGATTCATAGCGTCTCAACAATGCAGGTTTTAAAGCGAGAAAAGTATTTGCTTTTTACTTATACAAAAGCTTCGTACACAAGCTATACAAAAAAACTGATTTTAGATTGCTGATCCAAGGCAGATTTTTAAGCGCGAATGAAGAGTAAGTTTATTTGAGTTTCTTGGTGGCATTTTTCAACAGTGTTTTTAGTCGAGTGGTTGGAACGTTTGACTTCAAACCTGAAGGTTCTTAGTTCGATACTAGTTGAAGTTAAAATAACAAACAGTGATTAAAAATATGAAATTAATAAAAATAAATAAATAAAGTAACGAAAAAATTCAAAATGGCGTTAACGACGTCAATCCACATCGTACCATTTTTTCACATATTTTCAGTTTTAGTGCTGAAAATGTTGATGATTTTCAGCGCTTCAAAAGCACTTTTGTGAGCGAAAATGTAGTACTACAAACCGGGAACTCGCCATACAAAAATCAGCAGCGATATCAGCAGGTTTGTCAGCGCTACTTTTATTTCATAATAGTAGAAACCTGCTTTATTGGAAGCAATCTTTTTACTGGGATTTTTCAAGTAACTACTAGCTGTAAGCTTTTAAAACACCGATACACCTATATCTTTTTTTTGGTGGGTTCTACCAGAATCAGTCGTTACAACCTTTTAATTTTAAAAGGAAATTTGATTCCAATTTTATTTAAAGAATTCTAATGATTATGGTAATAAAACTAGGCAACCCCTTCACAACTTATGATAAAATCGGGTGAGCAGACTCTTCAAAAATTACAGACGTTAGAAAAAAAAATTGAGAAAAAAATTATCCATAGCACAAATTTCGACTGTTTTTGTAGTTACGGCACCATAACACAACAACAAAACACAACATATAGTGTTACTCCTTGGCATTTTTCTTGTTGCATAGTGTTAGAAACGAACACACTCACTGCTTAAGCCTTTTTCGGCTTTTCTGCAGAAACACCCAGGGTCTTGGCAGGAATCGAACCTGCGACCCCCGGCTAATAGTCTAGAACACTATCCACTACACTACGGGGCAGCGTTGCCAGAAGCATTTCGAAGAAAATCATCATTTGGCGAAATAAAAATCATATCTGGATATAAAGAATCATCACAAACTTTTATTCGAAAGCTGAACAATGAGACTTCTACAGCAAACCAAAACGCGTTCTTTAAGATTATATGATTTCCTTAATGTCATCTTCTAGATAGGAGAGTTACTACTTTTTTGGCAACCAATATTAAAAAGATACTTCTACAAAATTCGTGAAAAAGTTTGCAAATCTGGAGCAATCAGCGAAGTATATAAAATATCGCCATGACTGTAAGAACATATAAAAATGCGACAAAATCACTTCCACCGCGACAAAAAATTCGGAAAACACAACTATATGCACTGGTATACAGAAAAACATTTTTTACCTTTTAAATAAAAATATGTGGAATATACAAACTTTAATGCACAAATCCGTTTTCAGTTTTTTCCTATCACGTCCAGATTTTTTAATTACCATGACTAAGACTTTCACTAGGTACGTCAGTATAGTTTGCCCTAACTCGACAATGTTTTATCCAATTTCAATAAATAATACACCAAAAAAAACGCAGAATAAAATTACGTTCATTCATATCTAATTATTTTTAATTTCCAACTGCTTCAGAGTTATTCAGAAATTAACGGTGAAAAATGTATTTTTCATGCAAAATGAAACATTTTTCATTTTCAAAAAGTCATGCAAAAATGAAGAGGGAAGCTATGTAGGTATATTAGGAATATAATAAGCCATAAACTATTAAAATCGAAAGCAAATGTCGATTTTATTCACTATTAGTTGAGGGAACTAATAAACACACACAAATTTAAAATATTCTGTTGTATGGAAATTGTGATTTTATAATGTGATTAATCGATTTTCATGATTTAGGGCTTATTTTATTTCTAGTTATCCCACCTGTCAGACTAATGATAATAATTTAAAGTTTTTACAGTTTTAATATCTTTTATTAGTTTTTGAAAACAAACAATTTTGCAAAAAAATTCGCCGGTAATTTTGAAGAGCTCCGAAACAGAGTTGTAAATATAAAAAAATGAATATGCATGACTGGCTAATTTATTCAAATCGAGTAATACGTTATCGCGTTGGAGTGAAATATACTGAAGTAGCTATTGGAAATATTAGTTATACAAATTAAAAAAATCTGTACATGATAGAAAAAAATTCAAAATAATTTGAATTTAGCACATTAAGGGCCATTATTACAACTTGACAATAGCTAAAAGCTGGCTTTTGTCGGACGGATAAACAGTTTATCATTATTACAAATTTACTTTAACCTACCAGATAGAATGTACCTGACTTTAACTTATCGCTCACTTTCATTTAAAGTAAAGTTTTAATAAAGGTAAACCTTTTATTCGTCCGACAAAACCCTGCCTTTAACTAGCGCCTAGTTGTAATAATGGCCCTAAACTTTGTATATCCCACAACATTTTTTATCATCGAACATAATTGACAGTTTTGTCATTCAAAACCATCTGTTGAAGCTGATAAACTTTTATGTTAAAAAAGTTATATATATATTAATTGATCCAAAGAACTATAAAACGTAAGGATATGTTTCAATAAAAAAAATCATCATTTGGGGGAAACAATCATAAAAAATATGATTAAATCATCATTCTGGCAACGCTACTACGGGGCATACCGGGATTGCCATAATTCACATTAACCAAAATTTTAAATTTATCGACAGACAGCCTCTGACAACCGAGTAAGCTAAAAAAAGATTTTTAAATATACAAGCAGCTATAATATGAAATTATTTTAAAGCGGGTGCTGGACACATCAATTTTCAGCTTTAATGTATGCGTTTGTGTACGTTTGTTACTAATATCAAACGGATTTTTATATTCTACAATATTGCCCATACGTATGTCTGATGTGTGGCTATATTTTGCAAACAAACGCTTACAAACACATTTATCGAAGCTGAACAATGATGTGTCAGTATCCGCTTAAAACGCATCAAATGCTCTTACTTGGAAATAATAAGGCCCAAATTCACAGTCATCAGTTAGCTAATGACAATAGCTTAGCTAATGATATTTTATTCACACTTCTTTGTTTGCCATTAGTTAAACCATCAAATGCCATTGGTTAACAATTAGTTAGATGCTTTGGAACATGGTGCAATAAGTATACAGGTGGCAGCATAACGTCAGCTGATTATATTTTGTTCTGGTAGTTTTGTACATAAGTAACGTCTAGCACGTGTATTTTTTTTTTTTGACAAGCATTATCTAGTTTTTTCTTGTATTTATTGAACCTGCATACTTATTGCACCATGTTTTGTAAATTATTACGTTCATATAGCATACTTTTAGGAGCGACAAAAAACATTTGCTCCATTAGCTTTGTGTGCTTAAAAATTTTTCAATTGCCGCCGTAAGATGTGTAATATGTTTTATTTCCTTATTTTTGCTTGTTTATTTATATTTGATAGGGTTACCATTCTTTACCCATATTAAAAATTTTAGTTAAAAAATACACTGTAAATATGACGTTTTAGTTAAACAATAGTTATAATTTTAGTTTACTAATAATTAACTAATGACTGTAAATTTGGGCCTAAGCGTGTTAAATTCTTCTTAATTTCTGGTGTCGTATGATTATTATACTATTTCAGCAGAGATTATATTCACATTACGCATACGCACCAAACTCCTTGTTATAATAACAATGACTAAAGTATTGGTTTTGTCATGCTAGTGAGCAAAAAGTATTTATGTATATCGATGGCTTAATATAAAAAAGGCTTATCCTGACTTTTTCGAAATCATGCTTTTAACGTTTTCTGGTAGCCAATTTCTAAATACACCCTCCCTAAAGTATTAAGTAAATGACGGATTTACAGTTACTTTTTTGTCCCTTATTTAATAAAGGGATAAACAAAATATATCGAAGAGTTAGAGGATTAAGATGGTATAAAAAATTTGTAACGACGTTTCTTCGGCATTGGTCACAAAAATTTAATTTATTTTGAGACACAAGAGAAAGAAAACACCACTGTATTATAAATCGTTATAAAATACGGCTTTATTTACATTCGTGTACCCATAATATTCCCCGCTTATTGGGGCCTATGCAAAAGACAAACGTCGCGTGTCTATTAAAACGACTGCTAAGAAATAATATTGTGACTGAACATTACTAACGTAGCATTCCCAGCTTAGTGTGCCCTATACTAACTGGAAGTCGTCGGCTGTCTACTTATTTAATGGCAAAAGCTCTTTATTAAATTTCTGACAAATTACTCCCGAACATTTCGAACGAAGCATAAGTACTTATCTTACCTATTCAATAGCCAAGCAAAAACTCAGTTCTTCCTCGCTATATGCTGCCTTTATACCCGTATGTTGGCATACACAATATACACACACAGTCGCTTGTCTATATATGGCGATCGTACACCATCATTGTACACCATTGTTGTATTTCATGTCAAAGCTATTGGTTACTTTGAAATCAACAGGTCTTTAACTTAGGCAGGCGCTACATTAAAAACTTAGAATTTAAAATAGCATCTACTAATTTTAAATTAATTTAATTCAATTAATTTACTTAGTAACTATTATAATTTGATTGGTAGTTATGAATTTAGCAAATAATATATTATTTATGTCATATTTGGCATTAATATGCGAAATAATTTAATAGGAATCCATTCTATTAACTTTATGTTCTAATATTGATAATGTTTAGCATAAAGCACTTAATAATAATCCCAATAATAAATTTGTCTGAATTTATGTTTTCATATTTTACCATAAAGTAGCTAATAATAATTACAATAACAAAAGTATGTTTTAATTTTATGTTTTCGGATGGATAATATTAAGCAAAAGTAACTAATACTAATTACAATAATAATCCAAATAATGTATAGAAAATAATTCAGTTATTTTAATCAATCCTACAAAGTTTTGTGTTGGTGAAAACGAGGTAACGACTTTCGCGGTACAAATTGTTTCTCATAGTGTTTTACATAAAAAAATTTAACATATGTATACCTTAAACGTAAGGCTTACAGTATAACTCTGTACCCAAACGGGGGTAAATTTAACTCCTCCTAAAATGAATAACAGATGTAAACTTTCAAAACCCTGACACCTCTTGACACCCTCTAGCACAATCCAAAATTGATTTTGTTGTGTTGTATGCGCATTAATAATGCACTAAAAATTTAAAAATATGCCCCCAACACTAAAAAAATTGGCTGTAAGCATACATACAAAGCTTTAACATTTCGTTTCTAATTTCATTAATTTGTGACACCATATTTTGAATCCTTATGGGTATGGGAACAGAATTAGCAATGTCAATTAAAAAATATTCCATATATTCGCGCTTAATACAGAAATATGCAAAAACATGCTTTAGCATGTAAAATATGCAAAAATATGCATTAGCAAATCGATGCCAAAATTCTTTAAAAGATGTAAAACGTATAAATATTTCTTTAGTTTCTTCATACATCGGACACGCAGAAAACGTATCATAACATATTTGCGGTTTCCCTGCGAAGAACCCAGTAATTCATAAAAATGTGTTTTATGCTCATTAAATATGCAGCAAAACATAAAAGTATGCTGTAAACACTTGAAAAATATGATCTTAAAAGGGTATACAAACTTTATAATTATGCTTACAGTTTTTATAATATTCATTTTTGACAGCACGAAGTATATATATTCTGTACCGTTATAGGCATGGCAGTCGATTTAACAATGCTAGCCTGTGCTTTCATCTGTTCATATATACAATGATGGACTGCATATTAACACTAAAAAAAACCAAAATATACAGGAAAAAGGGCCAAATATTCCACAAAAACTAGAAAGATGCCCTTTATATGCGGCTAAGTTTGAAATGTGCAAGAACATGGTGTAGAGGAAAATATATGCAAAAATATGCACTAACAAATCAATGCCAAAATACTTAAAAAGTTCTCAAACGAACAAATATCTTATTTGTGACTAAATATGTCGCACAGGAAAAAACATGCAATTGCATATTTGCGGTTTCCCTGGTCATAAGCAAGTTAAAATTCAAATAGCACGTGCTAACGTTCATACAAAAGCGCAATATTTTGACTCAGCGAATATAACGTCATACGAATGTAGTTAGAGCGTTCCGTAAAGAAATGGAACTCTAAAAATAAGGGACAGTCTAATATACAAACAAAAACATACATACATTCAAATGTTTGTATGCGAATGTACTTTAAATTTTAATACAAACAGGCTAAAGTGTTCATCTTTAACTCCTTTTAAGGATTCAAATACACATAGACACACTTACTTGTTGTGAAATACATAAAGTCGCACTCACGTAATGAAACAAAATCAACACACACGCAAATAATCGAACTCCTATACAAATAGAAAATTTTATAAATTTTCATATGGCTATTGAGAGTGTATAAGTATCAGCGAGTGTATCCTGTAGGTCAAGTCTTCGAGACATTATTGATGCATGTGCGAAACAAGTATCTATCACCGACAACAAATTGACGACATTCCAAACCAACTATTGACCAACTATTGTCGCGACAGTCCAACTATTGACGACATTTTCTTACAAAGGGCACAAAATTCATTAATGACAAACTTCACAGAAAAAATTATCACCAAAAAATTTTCAAACAAAAGTTTATCTAAACATAAATTTAATTTTCAGTAAATGTTCTGCACATAATCTATGAATTCTATGAATTATTTGTTTGACTCTTATTTGGGACGCAAACACCAAAAACAACAAGAAAAACTGTTACGTAAATAACAACAACAGCAACAGTGGTAGCAAAAGGAATGCAATTGTACTAAGTTTGTTTACTGAAGATTTTTGAGTGAGTCAATTCGTTAATGTCGTTGCGTTAATTCTCATTCATATTTTTAGATTCTATAGATAAACATTCCGACTTGAACATATTTAACAAAGTGAAATTTCATAAATACTTAATGCATGATGATGATGGTGACCCAGACGAAAACTTTGTTTGATATATTACAAAAAATCCAGTATATATTTCTGATTGATTAAATAAACTATTTTGTTTAATATCTGTTAGTATTTTTAAACTAATTGTTCTAAAAATTCAGACAAAAATATTGTTTGATATATTTCAAAGAATTCAGTAAATTGTTTTGTTTGATTTAGTAAATTGTTTTGTTTACAGTTTGTAAAAATTTTTAGACAAATTGTTTTATAGATTTAAACAATTTGTTCACTGAAAAAAAAACACGTTTTTTTCAATAAAATTGTTGAGATATTTTGTGTATATTTACAAATTTGTTTGTAGGTCCGTTCCTAGGCAAAAAAATGACTGTTTCATTGAATTCTTTTACAGAAAATGAGATTTAGTTTTTTCTTTGTTGGTAAAATACTACCAAAGTCTTCGTCAAAGAATAAGAATAAAATTTAAAAATGTTATAGTCGCATCGAACCCACAACTTCCACATGGATATGCTACCTTTCGTCCTACCGATGTGCTCAAAAACCAATATACAAAAACACGTTTTGTGGCAACTTAATCTGTATAATGTACATTAATGGAAGAACGACAACTTCGATATAATTATTACTTTTGCTGTCGACAATAAAACCGTAAATATGATAACTTCGATGCAGTTGTTGCCATTATTTTCATCAATAAAACAGTACACACGACAACTTCAATGCAGTTGTTACTCTTGCTATCGGCAATAAATTGTATAGACGTCATACTGCATGCGATTGTTCCCCATCGTTTTATCAATAAGGCTTTGTAGCATAATTTTTTATAATCTTGTCAGAACAATTTTTTTATAAACGACAGCGTATCCCTCGCCATACTTATTTCAAATGTGATTTATTGGAGATAAATCACACTATACGGCAAATGAAGTTTTATTTTTAGCAAAAGAAAAGTAACACAATCAACCAATTTAAGCCTACCAGTTAATTAATTAATGTGTTACCTTCTTTGGCAAAAGGATAGTGTAGAGAGAACAGGTGGGAGGGAGAAAGAAAGCTTAATTCATTTACAACCCAGCTATTGGGGTTTTTTTTGTAGAGCAGTGCTGCAAGCCCCTCTGGTGTCAATTAGAGGCATTGAGTTGTTTAAGCTGTGGAGCCATTTTATTAGTTCTTTTACTTCGCCGACGTATCTGCTACAATACCGACGAAGGAGGATGCAGTGAAGGGCATTAGGATATGTTAGTATTAATCGCTGCCGGTACTGCCGACGTGATCAGTGCTATCTATGCCTTCATCACTTTAATAGTCTAACAACAACCAACACAATAACACACCAATGCAAATGCATGATGTTGTTGGCATGCCTGAAACTAGTCTTGAACTCAAGACCTCAGGGTTTGTAGTCAAACGCGCTAACCACTCAGCCAACAACACATCCTCACACGCACTGGACAGTACAGGTTCGATTGACCGCATATATTCTATTAATGTAGCTAAGAGTCCGCTAAATAGAGTATATTAACATTTTGTGCCAAAAAAAAATATTTTTTCGTGCACTTTTTTTTTGCAAAAATTAAGAAAACAATTTTTTTTTTAATTTTTTCCAGAATAACTTACAAAGACTAGTAATTTTTTACTAACAATATTTGGCAAAGTTGTAGCTACGCTAGAGCTGAACAATTTTTGTGAACATTTTAGTACAATCTGAACGTTTCTAGGCATCCTAAGGGACTATTCACATATTACGTAACGCTATTTCGCCCCCCCCCCCTGCCCTGTAAGGCTTTTTACAAAATTTTCAGTATAAAGTATCTACTCCGTAACAAATATTTACAGCCCCCCCCCTCCCCCGGAGCGTTACGTAATATGTGAATAGCCTCTAATACTGATCTGCTAAGAAAAAAAGTCACATTTCCATTTTAGTAGTTTTGAGATATTTAGCTTTTAAAAAGAAAACAAACCTAGAAGTTTTTCAGTCGTTTACAGTTGAAAATTGGTGTTTTGAGCTTAACAAAAAGATCAGAAACTCATTCGCGGTTCCGAATCTGCCCTTATCCCAATTTTGGAATTTTGGCGCTTGTGACTTTCTTTCTTAGGAGGGCAGAATAGCTTATACAGACCACACTTTACCTTAAAACTTTTAGTTTTTCTCTATTTTTTTATTCTAAAAAAAATTTTTTTTTAAATATTATTTTCAAGAGCACACTTCTATGTTGTGTAATGTTGTGTTTCATTAGCATTTTGTGCCAAAAAATTAATTGTTTTATTACTTTTTTTTCAGCATAGCTTACATGGACTCCAAATGTGTCATTAACAATAATTGGCAAAGCAACAACAAATCCTAAAAAATAGTAAATACTAAAATTGTCAACATAAGAAATGAAACAATAACAAAGAAATTAAAAAATTCAATCAGAATACAGATAAACTGGTGAAAAACGAAAAATTTTTAAGGTACACAGTACTTCTCATGAGCTATTTAGGGTGCCCAGATATGTTCAGGTTGTATAGGTATGTTCACTGAAGTTGCTAAGCTTTAACGTAGCTACAAGTTCTGACAAATATTGATAGTAAAAAATTGCGACTCCTTGTAAGTTATTCTAAAAAAAGTGAAAAAACAATTTTTTTTGTTCCTATATTTTTTCTTAAAACGTGCACAAAAAAATTATTTTTTTTCATAAGATGTTAATACATTCTATTTAGCGGACTCTTAGCTACATTATTTCCGTATATAGTTAAGCGGTTTCACCAAATGAGAATTAGCTGTTGGTCAAAAGCTGATGACACCTTTTTTTGAGGGCCCACTGATTTTCAGAAAGTTTGGAGGCCCATAAAAAAGAATTGGTCTCAAAATTCGCCAAACTGAGTATAGGGTTGTACTACCCTTGGATAGTAGAATCGAATATACTATACTATCAAGGCCGTGTACTGTGTCATTGTATGCTTTCCAGATAACATCGATGAAAATGTCGTCGACAACAACTAAGACTACAGAGGTGTTTATGTTTAAAGCTAAAAAAAAATATAATACACAAAAAATATATAAAATTAAGAGTGTGTTTGAAAACGTGAATAAAGAATATGAAAGAACAATTATGTGTGAGTGTGTATGAGTCTGTAGCAAAAGAGTGTGTTTCGAAATATATTTTTATATGTATTTGTTTGTATGTATATATTTATTTGCAAAATAAGAGGTACAAGGACATTCATTGCCAGCAGCTGTTTTCCCCACTTCGAGTCATAGATATTTGATGTTGCTGTACAAACGCAAACGTATTTATATCCCTACTAAACATATACAGACACCAATACAAGCACACACAACGCTTAGTAAACGTATAAGAGTTCATTCATATCCCTTTATAAAGCTTAGTCAGAGTGTTCGTACACATGCAAGGATACATGCATGATATCGGTCGTTAGGTTAGTAGAATTCAGTTCATGTCTTTTTAAATACAACCAACCAAAGCTTAGTGAACTTTTTGCTGTTGTGTTGCGCAAATAAAATGAAAATAACAACATAAATATTATAAAAACATGAAAAAAAACTGGAATATAATAAATTTTTTAAATGCATTATCAATACATGAGTAACATGAAGGGGATGAATGAACTAAGAGTAACTGGCTTAGCACAAGATTCTAGATTTACAATAATAAATGTACCACATCTCATATATTTTAAAATCATTTTGGCTTGTTTTTAATCAAGTTAGGAAAAAAGCTATAAAGTTTTAAATATTTTATAAGGTCATGATCACATTTTTAATATTTATTGAAACAAACAAAAAAAATTTATGAAAACAGAAACAAAATTTAGATTATATTTAATTACTCACGATTTAAATTGGTAGTAAAATAATTTGTGAGCAAAGAAAATTTAATATGTTAAGAGCCACTACCTAGGTTAAAGACTAAACTTAATTTAGTTATATAACAGTGTTACACTGACTCGGCATAGCTAAACTTGTAAGGTTTACGTTCAAGGTAAAAGATGTGTTCAGCATTTTTATGTAAAACACCACGATGAACGTTTATGTAAAACAATAAAGCCAGCTATATCACCGCTGAAGGGGTGTTTTTTCTACATGTTTCAGAAATGGATTAGGGGGTTGAATGTTCGTGGTGTTTTACATAAAAGTGCTGAACACTCCATATAGCTTAAGTGAAGGCCTACAAGCTATCTGATGTCAGTATAACACACGCAAGGAAAAAACATGGTTGAGGCAACCATAATCGAAGAGCAACATACTATGATTGAATATATCGTTGAATATATGGTTTAAAAAAAATCTATTTTACATATAAAATGGTTAAAAACAACCATATATATGGTTCAAAACAACATTATGTATGGTTTAAAATTACAATACTTGCTTTGAAAATTGGTCAAAATTACAATATATTGTTTAAAATAGCCATATTATTGTTCCAAACAATCATATAGATGGTTCAAAATTGCAACATATGGTTTGTAAAAACCATATATATGCTTCAAGACAACCATATATATGTTTAAAATTTTATGTGTTTAACTGGTTAGTGTGTGGAATCTGAAATAAAAAGTATTATCTATTCTTACATAGATACATACATATATATTTGGTGACTGATGTTTTATTTAAAATCGGCCACGTTCTGAAAACCATTTCATTTTGAAATATTGCAGCTTTTCAGTAAAATAAACTGCTTTAAAATAGTATGGACATGAACTATATTTTATTGTTATAGCACTATACTATTGTTGAATTTTTAGATATACCATGCCTGCACCGCGATTTTTTTTAATATTAATATTGTTAAATTTATCCATGTTGCTATTAATATGAGTTTTAATAAAGTCATGATTAAATGCAAGCATGAGTTTTTTGTCATAAACTAATTTAGGTTTACAATTGTTTCAAACAATAATAATTTAGTTGCTACAACCATAAGCTATATCTTTTCTTTGCATGCAGGGGGGGGGGAGGGCATTTAATTCCCCAACGTGCTTCGGAAGAAGCAGTAGTTTTGCTGGGATACGGCTGACCCTAAAGGCCATTCCTAGAACTTCCCGCTAATTGCAAGCTCAAATCGTTGGAAAATGTAAAGAGTTTTTTTTCGTAAAATATGCTGTGTTAAATGTCTCTAGAATGCCGTAAATTTAGTTCCGTTGGCTAAGCCATTATCAACTTAATCAGTAGCTTCCTATTTTTGATAGTGGGAAAAATTTTAATTGTTGAATTCTTATTACAAGTAATTTTGTGAACTTAAATTTTTCTTTAAGAAATAGTTAAGAGTTTTGGTTTTTCGCTTAATGGAACGACTTATAATTGCAAATTTGGAAAATTTTTAAAAACTGTATTTTGTTTTTTTGTTATCTTAAGGCCTGTAACTAACACAATGGGCAGTATGAATAAAACAAAGTATTTGCTTTTTACTTACAAAATTTGTTTTAAAACACAAACTTCAGGAAATTATTATATATAAAACTAAGAATTTTGAGTTTTAAAACAAATTTTTAAGTAAAAAGCAAGTACTTTTTTTTTTTATTCATACTACACAATGACTTTTGGCTGAAAGCAGAAAAAAATATCTATGCAACAGTGCACAATGAGGCAGAATCAAAGTATTTGGAACATAAATCAAAATGGATATTTCTATCGGCAGAAGAGCGGAGCTATGAAACTCAAATTGTGGCCCATTGGCCATATCAAATTTTTTACTGATTGTCGTTTCTTGGTTTCTGTATTATATCTCTTAATAAGATCGAAAAGTCACATGTTTGGTTGTACACTTATCTCTTATAGTTAGTGACTTATAAGAGATAAGTGACTTATACTGATTTGAAAATTTAAATTTATCGATTTTTCAAAACTTTGGCCCATAAGGTCATCTGATTTATAAAATTTTTTTCATCGCTAGTTAATGAACAGAATTTCAGAGAGTAAAAAAATTCATGAAATTCTGCCGTCTGAGTTGGAAAATATTAAATTTTTAAATTTAAATTTGAAAAAATTTTGAATTTTCGAAAATTTTTGCTGAAAAAAGCACCATCACTCTTTTATATGTATATAAGAAAAAATATTTTGGAACACATAACAAAAGCATACTTATCTGAAAGATAGATGCACAGACGTCAATGGTTTCGGAATTATTAATACCGCAATTATGAAAAATATATTTTTTTTCTATGTAAAATCGAAATTTTTTTATATATTAAAAATTTCTCAAAAATGGAAAACTGCAAAATGTTACCATTTTTATTCACTGACCATAATTCCACATTATACCTCAAATAAAATAAGCTTTATATTACGAAAATCGCTGGATATATATTGATTTTATTCACAATAAAGTGAAATTACCCGATTTATGCAAAAAATCGAGTTTTGGAGACGTTGCTCAACTGATTTTTATCATAACTTGAAAAAGAGTTCTCCGATTTCTTTATAAAAAGCATTAAAAACGTGCAATAAAATTACCTTTAAGCTATTCTAAAATTAGTTTTTTATATACTCAATGGTCTTGGGAGTTATTCAGACCGCAAGGATGAAAAATATATATTTTTTTAGGCAAAATTTTAAAATGTTAATTTATTAAAAATATATGAAAAATCATATATGGCAAAAACTTAAAATTTTCATTAACAAATCATAAAGTCACTTATATTAGAAATAAAATAAGCTTTATTTCATGAAAATCAATGGATATATGTTGATTTTATTCATAATAAAATTAAATCAGCTGATTTTTGCAAAAATTGAGAATATTTACGGTGTACAACCAAATAAATGTTTTGTAAATAAAATACATGCATGTATCGGCGTTTTGAAAGTTTATATCTGGGATTTATTTTAGGGGGAAAATTTTGCACATAGTTATACTGAGTCGGAATTGTAGATCTTGTAGGCGTTATCTTTAACATATAAAATGTGTTCAGCACTTCTATGTAGAATAACCCGGTTAACCTTTTTGTAAAACATTTTAATCTACTCGCTCTACGGGGTATGGGTCTTTTTGGCTCCTAAATAAATAAGGGGCGAAAGAAAACTGGTTAATACAACGTACACCTTCAACGTAAGCCCTACAAAATATACAATACCGAGTCAGTATACCTATGTGCAGAAGGGGGGAAATTTAACTCTTCCTAAAATAAACCCCAAAAGAAAACATTCAAAACGCCGATATACGTATCTATTTTTTTTGCCGACTTCCACCAGAATCAGTTGTAAAAACCTTATTATTTAAAACAATTTTTTGATTTTGTTGTACAGTATGAATATTTGCAACTTTTGCAAAAATTAGGTCACTTCAATTTATTACGAATAAAATCAATATTTAACCATCGATTTGCATAAATTAAAGCCTATTTTATCTATAATATATGTGTGTGGCTTTATTTATGGTCAGTTTATAAAAATGATAAAAGTTAATGCCATTTTCGTTTTTTATAAATTCTTATATAATAGAAATTTCTCAATTTTGTAAAAAAAAGTTATTTTTCATCATTGTGGTCCGACCTATTCCGAAATCATTGAGTAAATAAAAAATAATGTTTAAATGGCTTAAATTTAATTTCATTCCAAGTTTTTTAGTGTTATTTGTAAGGAAATTGGATAACCCATTTTTAAGTTATGATGAAACTGGTGTAGCAGTCTCTTGAAAAATCTTAAACGAGTCCCTAGCATACTATGTTTCGACTGTTTTTGTAGTTAGGTGATCAAAGGTCATGGCAAAAGTTTCATTTTGTTGCATAGTGTAATTAATGATTTTATAGGAAGAGAAACAAAAAACTGGCAAGCAGTAAAAAATATTACATAGCCGAAGTTCACTATTTTGAGACTTCGTATCTCCACTCCTGAGCAAGCAAGAGAGCTGATATTTAAAATATAAATAGAAATGCTCCTCTGTTATGTCCATTCTCACAGGACTATCCGTTCAGAAATTCCTGATTTATGTTCCATATATTTCGCTTCTACCCCTCTGTGCAGTGTAAAATGTGTACAATTCAGATGAAAAGTTCTAAAATTTTTTTTAAAATAGCTAAAAGAACTTAAAAAATAGGTTTTTCGCCAATATCTCGAAAACACTTTTTAGGAAATTTCAACCATACCCTTTGCATGCATCTATTTTTATTTTGTTTTAAATATTTTTATTTTTGCAATGAACAAAGGTATTTCTCTACATTAAAAGTTGTGTGTATTTTTATTTTAAAAAGCACTTTTTCTATTATGAAATTGCTGGAAACTAAAAACTCTAACCCATATAATTTCGTACATATAATAAGTACATACAATACTCACACAAAAAAAATTTAATCGAAGTAATGATGCAAAAGAAGCACATGAAGTGGTTTTTTTCTGCCATTAAAAGATTTTGTGTGCAGAAAAAAATAAAGCGAAAAATTATCTTGAAATTTTTTCTTAAGGACTTTTAAGCTTATTTCTTTAAAAGCGCTTAGGAAAGTTTGCCTCAAAATAAAATATTTAAGTAATTTTTATAACTATATAATACTTATATAAAATGATTCCCAAGGGACTTTTTTATGGTTCCTTTGCAACACCTTGAAGGCAATTTTATTTAAACTGGAATAGAAACATTTATTCCTTTAATATCCCAACTTACAAACCGTCGTATGAACTGGAATAGTATGTCAGTAGCGGAGAATATCTGCTTCTTAGCTATAGCTATTAAATATAAGATTATTTTCTTTTTATTTATTGCTTTTTATAGTTCATTTACATTTTATTTTACTGTCTTAATGTTAAGCGGAAAAAAAACTTTAAATCTCTTTAATATTCAGTCATTTCGTATTCTTGTTTTTTTGGATACCTGCCATCTATTTTTTAAATTCCTTTTGATTCGAAAAAAAACAGGAAGAAGAATACATCACAAAAACATAAACAGCTGTCAATTCAGGTACATAGACATACATATCACAGATTCAACGACCAAATCATTCTGCTTGTATTCCCCAAACAAAAGTAAATGGTGAAGAAAAAACTGTGCTTCATTTAAAAATTTAAACTTAAACAAGCCAAAATGTTGGGTATTCATCTAGGAGGAGACTATATACACTCTAAAACACTTTTGTTGAAAATTACGTCGATAATAGTCGGCAGCACTTTATAGATGATTATCGACCTAAAATTACACACGCATTATTTTTCAACAAAATGTTTTTACTAAAAAGGCGATTTGCTGCGTGTAGGTTTGAGCCGCGACCTGCTGACTGATAGTCTAATGTATCTACCATTCAGCCATAGCCGTATTATACTTTTAGTTAAATTTTTTCCACTTGGACTAAATATGTTTAATTTGAAACGTTTTTTCTTTAATAAAATAACTACAAAATCGATGTAATTTTAGACAAGGAGAAATTTTCAACACAAATTTAGACAATATATGATCGTAAATTTGAAGTAATGGTTTAGAGTGTATGTTTGTATCCACCAGAAAAAATAAGAAAAAAAAACCAAAGTTGTAAAAACATGAAAGGGTTTTTCGTACATATGAACATACATATCGTTGCTTACCTTTTTTCTTTACAACTGTCGTTATTGGTGACATTCATATAACGTTGTTTATATCTCTTTAAACAAACTTCTATAGTAAAAACAAAATTAGAAATATATAATACACAAAACCTAGCAATTAAAACTGATACATTTTGAACAATATAATTTGTGACCATGGAATATAGTTCTAAGTTTTAGCGGAATTGCTGCAGTCAACTACAGCTGATTAGAATTTCGGTAATTTTTTCTTCCTAATTCTAAAATTCATATTAAAATTCGCTAGCCTCTTAAAAAGAAAGCTTATGAAATTATATGTGCTGAAAAAGGTTAGAATATGATTTTTCTAGAAAAGAAATTATTATAGCGTTAAGTTTTTCAACATTAGTTTTTTCATACGAAAAATATGACAAGCTGCGATGCCATTTTTAGCCTTTTTTACGATATGACAAATAACGATATGATATACTGTGTTGTCATATAGTAAGCTTTTTACGATATGATAACACTAAGAAAACTTACGATATGACAATATAGTATATCATATCGGTTTTTTTGTCATATCGTAAAAAAAACTAAAAATGGCATCGCTGATGGCAAGTAACCACTCATAACTAGCCCTTGAAAGTATGCTGCAATTGTGTACGTTTTTAAAAAAACACAAAGTGTTTGTTGTAAATTCCACACGAAAAAACATTTTAGCCTTTTTTACGATATAAGAAAAAATGATATGACAAATGATTGTCATATCATAAGTTTTTTACGTTATAACAATACTAAGGTAGCCATACACTGTGTTGTTATATCTTAGAGTTATCATACTGTAAAAAGCTTACGATATGACAGCAAAGTATGTCACATGGTTTTTCGTCATATCGTGTTTTTTCATATCGTAAAAAAGGTTAAAAATGGCATCGCTGCTCATATTATTTCGTATGAAGACTCAAAATGTTGCAGATACAGTTTTGTTGCAGATACAGATTTTTTACGATATGAAAACAAACGATATGACACACTGTGCTGTCATATCGTAAGTTTTGTACGATATGATAACGAGAGATAGCCATACACGGTTTGTGGATACTTCAGTGTTGTCATATCGTAAAAAACTTACAAACAACACAATATGTCATATCGTTTTTTGTCATATCGTAAAAAATCTGCATTTCTGGCATCAGTGCTCTGTATGCTCTATACTCTATACTACTTCTGCAACAATTTTTCGTGAGCAATTCGTGTAAATTCTTTTTATGCGGACTTTTGGCAGCACTTCGCACGAAATTATGAACTGAGTACCATGCTTATCAGAGAATACTTATTGTTAGCTCAATTTTACAACTGAAGATTCATTAAATAAATTAAAAATAAAAAAAAATTTCAACATATGATTTCGTTTTATTTTCTCAATTCAAATAATATAGTTCTGTTCACTTTTGAAAACTTAGATATATTTAATTATTGTATTCTAGGAAATATTTTTTAATGTAAAAAATCAGACAACAAAACAAAATGGCAAAAATTTTTTTATTTCCATGCACAAAACAATACAGCAAATATATTAAAAACTTCTTCAACAGTTCAAAGTGTTTTGACCCAGAATAACTGATTTAATAGAAGAGGAAAAAAAAACAATATTAACAAACAATATGAAAAAGAAAAGAATACAAGACAAAAGGACTGAAAATAAAATGAAGGCAGCCAGCTCTATTCAACTGTAAATTCATGACATTAATTTCGAATATGGATTCAACTGTTATGATTACACTGATACACAATATACAATCATTCATATAACTTTGAATTCTCCTGTACTATTTCTGGTGTTTGTACTGACAAGATATAAATGTACAAATATTAAAAAAATCATGGTTTTATTATGACTTCTCAAAGTCTGCGAAGATTACAATATTAAGTGTTGTGCTTTTCTTCCGTCGGGGTTTGTTTGAATTTGGACCGATTTTCCGTCACCCCACGTCAAATTTGGTTGATAAACAGGCCGGTGTCGGCTTTTACGATTTAGTATTCAATAGAACACTGAAGATGGCACATAGGCGAAATCGGTCAGTTTATCAACCAAATTTGACGTGGGGTGATGGAAAATCGTTCCAAATTACAATATTAACTGCCTGTTCGCTGATATCAAAAGAGTTCTTTCATTTGCCCAATTACATTTAAAACAAAAACAAAATTTTTGAACTATAATTGAAAAATTACATCAACTTACAAATTGGAACTTTTGTTTTTCATTTAAAAAAAAAAAAATTTTTACATTTTAACCCTGTAACACTTCGCTGTATGGATCGTTTTGTACATTATATAAAAAAAGGGCAAAAACTCCCCTTCAGCGGCAATATAGTGGAAAAAAATCTTCTACAAAAATCTTCCTCGTGGTTTTGTACATAAAAAAGCTGAACACATCTTGTACCTTAAACATAAGGCTTAGAAGACTTTCTATGCCGAATACGAATTCTGTATAAGTACGAAATTAACCCTTAAACATATTTTAAGTTTTAAATGATTTGCTTTCTAGCATCCCAGTTAAGTCTGGATCTTGGATATCTTTGGAAACGAATACTTTTGTAAAACATTTCAGACCCCATTTCGCCGCTAAAGGGGAGTTTTTTTTTTAAATTTTTTATGAAATGTACAAAAACATCCATAAAACGAAGAGTTACAAGTTTAAAATGTTATAGAAAAATGTTTCTCTTTGTGTTTTACATAAAAACACTGAACTTAACTTAGGACTTAAAAGATTTCTTATGCCGAGTACTAGTTCTGAATAAGTATGAAGTTAATACTTAAACATAGTTTAAGTTTTCAATGATTTCCGTCGTACAAGTTTAGTCTGGAGCTTGGTTATCTTTGAAGACTTATGGTAAAATTTTATGGCCATAATGTTTGCGGTACATTTTATCCCTGTACTCCCCTTCTTTAGGGGTCGTTTTTACGATTTGATAGAAAACAGCAAAAAAATACTGTTAAGTTGGGGACTTAGAGGGTTAATATGTTCCACAAAAAAATTTGCCTTAATATTTTCTACAAAGTTGCTGAACATATCCTACACGTCAGATGTAAACAACAAATAATTTTATTTACGGATATGCTGCACGATCAGGCCAAAAGTGGGAAAACTTTATAAAAATAAAAAAATTAAATTCCGATCTGATCTTGCAAAACGCTGACACGTATATTATTATTTTTTGTCTCCTGTACCAGAAACGGATTAATAGAGCCAACCGCTTCACCGCTGGTTTTTATTTGTTTAAGTAAATATATTTTATTAAAAAATCTACAAAAAGAATGCGTGTCTAATTTTAGGTCGATAATAATGAGTAAAGTGTTGGCTACTATTATCGACATAATTTTAAACAAAAGTGTTTTAGAGTGTACATATACTACTGAGGCCCAAAGTGGTAAAATGGTTATTACCGAAGTTTTAGGTACTAAATTAGTAAAATTAGCGGAATTCTTAAAACTAAAATTGCTCTAGCTAAAAAAAATATCAATCTTAAAAATGTCAAAAGAATATATGTTTTGGTTCACTTTCATGTCTACAGAAACTGCTTAACCATAAAGAGGTAAAATTATTGTATATAAAGTTATAGACAAATTTGTAGAAAAAGTAAGAAAAATTAATAGAATATTCCACAATCTAAAACCTTACTTCAAATTTAGGATCATATATTGTCTAAATTTGAGTTGAAAATTTGTCCTTGTTTAAAATTACATCGATTTTGTAGTTATTTTGCTAAAGAAAAAACCTTTCAAATTAAACATATTTAGTACAAATGGAACGGCAATGGTTGAATGGTATATACATCAGACTATCAGTCAGGAGGTCGTGGTTCAAACATACACGCAGCCAAATCGCTTTTTTTAGTAAAAACATTTTGTTCAAAAGTAATGCGTGTCTAATTTTAGATCGATTATAATCGGTAAAGTGTTGCCGACTATTATCGACCTAATTCTCAAAAAAAGTATTTTAGAATATATTACAGCAGTTTGCAATACAAATGAAACATAAAATAAAAATAATTTCTAAGATAGTTGCAGATCGCTGAACCTATAACTGAAATTATTTTACTTTCCTATGAAGCGTTTTCGAGATATCCGCGAAAAACGTAATGTTTTCATTCAATCAAGTTTTTCGCCGATGTCTCGAAAATGGTTCGTAGGGAAAATAAATGAATTACATATTCCATAATTATTTTAGAAACCAGTTTTATTTTAAGCTTCATTTCTATTGCCAACTACTGTAGATTCTATTAATTCTTCTAACTTTTTCTACAATTTTGTTAATAACTTTATATATAATAATTTTACCACATCGTGGCTAAGTACTCTCGGTAGACATGAAAGTAAAAGAAAACATATATAAATAAAGAAACTTTCATATTTACGTTTTTTAATATATTGGGAATCTAAAAATTGTTTTAAAATAATTTTTGTTCACCTCGAAAATTTTAGGTTACGTTATTGGGGGAGAGGTTTTCATAAGCTTGCAAACTGTATATTGCTGAGGTCTGTAACTTAAGCACTTTTGAGGATATTGAAAATTTTGTAAGTAAACTCAACTTTTATAGACATTTTGTTTTAGTTTTGATGACGTCATATCTCCACAACTGAATGAGCTAGGAATCCCAAATTTGATAACCATTACTATAACATACTAAAAACATTCCACACAGAGTTTTATCAAAATCGAAATAGGTGAGGTCCGCCCCTTGGTTGATTTGTGGTGGAATAAATCAATTGCATAATAAGTTTGTATTATTAAATCAAACTTGAGTTGTTTAAATTAAATTATATTTATTAACGTCCCTTTACACAATATATGATTAAAAGTTAACGCGAACTTGCCGTTAAAGTCGATGTCAACTTTTAATCGTACATTGTGAAAACGGCCGTAAAAAAGGAATACTACTGCAAAAGCAAGTTATTTCTGATACAACTAAAACGGAAGATTACAGTTGTGTTTTAATGCCTATAAAAATACTGACTTCTTGAGAAATCCGGTAAGATTTCAACTTATTTATTACGCACAATTCTGCCAATAGAAAACTATTATCAAAAATATTAAAATATTTAGAGAGTGTTCCAGACGGTAGAGTTATAATCTACTACTCAAATGAAATCTAAGCTCATTTCATTTACAAAAAAAAAAAAAATTTTAAAAACTGGCCAGTTTGTTGTAAAACTAGTTTAAAAAAATTATCATTGCAATTGCCAACAACAAATCGATCATATAATCCTAAAACAACACAAAATAAAACACAAAACTTTATTGTAATATCTAAAACACTTACCTTGAAATTCCTTTCGCGCCGCACTCACCGATGTCACAATGTTCGCCACATGACCCAGTACCGTTGCAAATAGCATTAATCCAAATAGCAATTGTAATATCACAAATACATATTCACCTTTTGATCGGGGCTTGGGTAAATCACCGATCGTTGTTAAAGCTAACGTACACCAATAATAACTTTGTAAATATTGTTTAACTACATCGGCCGATTCGGAGTCATGATAGACCCAATTGCGGCTACCAAAACCATTGTTCTTATGTATAATATGATAGAGACACCCGTTCCAATGGAATATCACAAGTAGATAATGTATGAGAGCGATTGAACGAAATAAATTTGGATAGTTTGTATGACGTTCGGTGCGATCCATAAATGCCCAAAATCTATAGATTTTAACTAAACGAAATGATCGCAATATTGAATTAAATCCTATTGATAAATATAAAAAATCCAATGGCAGCAAACACAGGCAGTCTATGTAAAATGTTGTTGAATTCATATAGTGTTGACGCAATTTCGTTGCATCTGTCTGTAGTACACCATCCTCCAAATAGCCGGTACGAAAATGAAAAAATATATCTATAAGATATAGGAGATCGGAAAAATAATCGAGACAGAACCATATCACTATTGTGCGTCGATTGATTTCCTGAAATGCAAAACGATAGATTATCACCCAAAAATTGTAGAGAAAAGCCAACGAAACGACCATCGACCAGTAGTAACACAAACGCCCCGCTGGATCAAAAACAAAATGAAATTTTCTTGCTGCCGTTGCAGCACGCAAACGCTGTGAAGGTGTGCGTCTGGGCTTTTTTTGTTGTTGCTGCTGTAGATGTGCGGTCGACGAACGATACTGATGATGTTGCGTTTGTTGTTGGTTGTGTTGTTGTTGCTGCTGTTGATTCGCATGATGATGGGGATGTGACATAGAGGCAGAATGTTGTAAATGATGCGAGGAATTATTATTTGAGGATTGTTGTTGTTGTTGTTGGAATTGTAGTTGTGTGGCGGTTGTTGTCGTTGTCGATGTACCGGAACGATTGCGGGGATAACTAGAAGGAAAAGAAAATGGAAAAGTTTTCAAAAAATGTTACCCATTTTAAAGAAGAAAATGAATGGGACGCCGACATAAACGATTGCAGGGTACCACTATAATTTTTTTATTTAAAATTCTATGGATACATTAGTTTTTCAATTTTTTTTTATATATAGATTTCCACCGATTTTATCATAACTTAAGAAAGACTCGTCCAATTTTGTTAAAAACTAATTTAAATAATTTTAATTTTATCCGCCTTTAAGATACTGTAAAATTTTTTTTTTATATGCGTAAAGATTTTGGAGTTGTGCTGAACGAAATACATAATTGAAAAAATTGAGTTTTTGCTATATTAAAAATCAAATATGGTATGCTCCCCGAAAGTAGATCGATAGATGGCGATTTTATTGATAATAAAGTGAAATTACCTGATTTGTACAAAAATCTGCTAATATTTACACTGTACAACAAAGTAATTTTGTTTAATAATAAGGTTCTAACGATTGCTTCTGGTAGAGGGCATCAAAGAAATATATATGTACATGTATCGGCGTTTTTGGAAATTTACATCTGAGATTCATTTTCCACCCCTTTTGTAAATACATAGTTATACTAACCCGGTATATGACAACTTGTTGGCCTTACAATTAAGCTAAAGCATGCGTTCGACACTTTTATGTAGAGCGCCATACTAAGTATGTTTGTACAAATATTTAACTCTCTAGCTCACCGCGGTATTGGTTTTATCTCCCCTTCTTAAATAAGGATAAACAAACTCCACTTTAGCAGCGATATAGCAGGCTCAAATACTGTACATAACTGTACTAAAGTGGCAGAAGGGAAGGGGGAGGGGGGAGGTTATTAAATGCCCCTGATATAAATCCCAGAGGTAAGCTTTCAAAACGCAGATTTACGCATATACTTTCTTTGTGCCCTCTGTCAGAATCAGTTGTCAGAATATTGTTATTAAAATTATTCTGTTGTACAGAGTAAAAATTCACAATTTAGAAAAAATCTGGTGACTTCAGTTTATTGTGAATTAATTCGTCAATTGTTTGTTGACTTTATTGGCGGGGAATATACCATAAATTATTCCTAGCTTCGTGATCCAGTAATACAAATTGTTGTTTTTTTGCCATTTTTGATTGTTTATGAATTTTTAATATATAAAAAAAAATTTTAAAATTTTATTTTTACAAAAAACAAATATTTCTTTGTTACTTCGTTCTGAATAACTGCGATACCTTTACGCATATAAAAATAATGTTAATAAATAAGTAATGTGTTTTTTTTTCGTTTTTTAAAGATTATTTTGAGTTTTGGCGCTTTTTTTCATTTTGGTAATTGTTTTCGTTTTTTTGCGATTTATTTCGTTTATTTGCGATTTTTTTTTGTTTTTTCAGTTTTTTTTTGTTTTAGCGATTTTTTTTTGGTTTTGTTTCTTTTTTAACATTTTTCCGCTCTTTGATGTTATTTTTAATTTTAGCGATTTATTTCAGTTTTGGCGCTTTTTTTCAACATTTTGCGTTTTTTTCGGTTTGCGGATTTCTTTCGGTTTTTGGTGAATTTTTTTGTTTTGGCGTATTTTTTGTTTGTTTTAGAGATTTTTTATTTTTTTGTTTTGGCGCTTCTTTCGTTTTGGTGACAAACATATTTTTAGATTTTTATTTCTTAGCTCACGACGATCAAAATGCTATCCTCAAATATCGTATAGAGAAATTCTCTCTGTCTGACTTTTTGAACTGAAATTATGATAATAAATGTTATTTTCGGTCCCTGGTTTCTTCAATCAAATGGTTGATACATTTATGTTTTAATGTACAAAGTTCCTTGCAGCTCCGTTTCCGAACAAAATCTATATTAATTCACACAATTTCTTTACTAAAAATGATATAAAACTTTTTCTGCATACATCATAAGGCTCGTCAAATATGTTCATATTCTCCGATCTGCTAAATAAGCCTAATAAAAACGTCTTGGTCTTAATGCCCACAAACTATTGCTTACATAATCAAACTTAAAGTACACTAACCACTTGATAAACATTTGAGAGAAGAAAAACAGTTTGAAGTAATGAAATTAACGCTTAAATCCCACTTGCTTATTTATCACCATTAAAAGAAATAAGAAGACATTCAACCCCGAATATTTCCCATTTTAAATATCCCAGCAAAAGCTTTGCTTAATGGTTGGCAAAAAACTATATGAGGATTTAAATCGTAACTGCTTAAAATCTGACTCGATAACTATTAATTTTTCTTTGAGAAGTCCAAAAAATAAAGGATACGCCTTACAAATGTATTTAGTTAGTTATTATTTGGCTTACTTGAAGCTAAAAATAAGTAGTCAACTAAAAACATTAAAATTTAAAAATATATTTATACGCATTATGCTTTATTTATATTCTTTTAATTTTATTTCATTTTTTTATTTTTATTTTTTGACCCAGCTGGGATACGAAGCTGTGCTCGTTGAGATATGAAGATAAGAACTTTACACTCTCAGAACTTTACACTCTCAGCTATTGTTCACTTATAAGTTTAAGCGACAAAAACTAATTTTCATATACAAAAACATATTGGCTCAAAAAGTGGTTGTCTACTTATTTTGTTAATACATATCAACAAATCGTAATTACTTTCAGATAATGATAAAAATACGTACTAATTTTATTAAAAACTGAGTAGTAGATCTAATTTGAAGCATAGTAATATGATAAATAAGTGCCACTCATTACTTTGTAACCCGTTAATAATGTATTACCTATTACAAAAAGGACAAAAGTTTTTGCTGGGATACGAGTTGAAAAATGAAAAAGGAAACAACTTCAACCAAGCAGCAGCATAATCATCATCAGCAACTACCGTCACCTTGACAGTGCTCTTAACAAACTTCTCTAAACTACAAATACTTAAATGTACTTTAGTTCTTTGCCACTAAAGTCTGTACTCAACATATAGCCTTTTTATCCCTACTCAGCACTATCACTTTGACAACTTCAAAAAAGGAAAAAAAATTCAATGGAGGGCAACACGCGGTAGCAAACAAATCGACATGAATTGTAAAGAACTCCCCTATTTTTTCGATTTGTTTATGCATTCATTTTTGTTCAAATGCACTTGGGGAAAAAATGCAATATCCTCTACTCACACTTATACAATGTTTAGAAGTTTTTTTTATCGTTGAATGGGCGAGCATTAATAAAAATCTAAATTTTCTACATTAGGTGTTCTCCAAAAAGAAAATCAATGGAATGGAACTGGTGAGACACGAAGAAGTGTTAGATAGAAATGCTTACATTCAAATATTTCACTTGTATGGTTTTGTTCCTTTTTCTAAAAATAAAAATATTAGGAAAATTTCCCAGTATATGTTTTGAAAGAAATACAGAGCGAATTGAGCAAATTATGATAATAATTATAAAATAGAAAGTTTTTCTCTTGAAAAACGAGCTAAGGAGGCTTGTAGGCCTAGTTAAGTATATCATTTAACCAGCGAGTAAAAAATTTTCATGTTTTTTGAAGCACTAAAGAAATAAAGCGCTTCATAGTTCGCTTTAAAATATGAGCTTGTTGAGAAGCTGATTTCATAGCGTCACAACAATGCAGGTTTTGAAGCGAGAAAAGTATTTTCTTTTTACTTATAAAAAAGATTCGCACACAAGCTATACAAAAAAACTGATTTTATAGTGCTGATCCAAAGCAGGTTTTTAAGCGAGAATGAAGAGTAAGTTTATTTGAGTTTCTTGGTGCCGTTTTGCAACAGTGTTTTTGGTCGAGAGATTGGTACGTTGGACTTCAAACCTGAAGGTCCTTAGTTCGATAATAGCTGAAGTTAAAATAATAAACATTGAGTAAAAATATGAAATTAATAAAAATAAATGAAGTAACGAACTCAAAATGGCATTAACGACGCCAATCCACATCAAAACATTTTGTTCATATATTTTCAGTTCTAGTGCTGAAAATTTTGATGGCTTTCAGGCTTCAAAAGCGCTTTTGTGAGCAAAAATGTAGTACTCCAATCCGGGAACTCGCCATACAAAAATCAGCAGCGATATCAGCAGGTTTGTCAGCGCTTTCTTTATTCCATAATAGCAGATACCTGCTTTATTGGAAGCAAGTTTTTTACTGGGCATTTTCAAATATTTCAATTCATCCTCAAAATCGAAAGCTATCAAAAAAATTGTTTTTTGCTAGCTTTCGATTTCAGTGCGTTATTTCTACACCAATTTGATTGATTAAAGTCTTGCCGTTTTTTAGAACACTTTGCTTGAGAGCCTACCCATTCTTCTATTTTATCAAAAAGTGTATTTATCGTTTATTTTGTGAGCAGCTCCAAAGTGGACTGGGAATATGTTGCAGGTATAATTTTACATTAAAATTTTGTTTAAACGAATTGTAACTTTACCATTTCACAACCAACTTTAATAATTAAGTACTTACGAAAAAAATGAGTAGGCTTTCAAACAAAAAGTTACAGAAAAAACTATATAATTTGACAAAATTTAAAAGAAAATAAAAATTTTATTTTCATAATATTTGCAAGAAATATAAGTCAAAGTAAAATCTTTTAAATACCCTGCGGAAAATTTGGTGACAAATGATCCACAAGTACTCGTCCTATGACTTGAGTAAATGAGACTGGTACCAAAAATAAGGAGTAGTGAATAGTGAAAAAAGACATATTGTTTAAATGGTCACATATTAACCATTTTCAATCAATTTGGTTGGTACTCCGGCTAGTATTGTAGTAAACGGCACTGAACAAATTCGATGCACCTAGATCTAAGGCCTATCACATAGTGTCTATATAATATTAACTGCATCACTTCAATGAGACTGCCATGCTATTCAGGAACCTGTTCCGTAACTGTATTCAGATATTAACTCCAGCTTAACTGGTATTTATAACATTGAAATATAAATTTCCCTGTGGTCGTGTGGGCAGTGTACTAGCTTGTCATGCCGGAGGTTATTGGTTCGAATCCTATCGAAGACACCGCTTAAAAATAAAATACAATTTCGATATAAAAAATAAATTAATCGATTAATCGAAATAAATTAATCGATTAAATTAATCGAATTACAGGTGAGTTTGGAATAATATTTATATATAATCTATATTATTCTACACCGACTAGGACTCTATAAGATAGTTCAGAGACAATTTACAAGGTGCATACAAAGCATCAATTAACCACATCCTAGGCCATCCCCATGTAAAAGTGGCTGGTCCGCTTCATATGAAGTGTTAGAACTCGGACTGGTCGCTACCGCCTGGGGACCGGTTACGTGACTTGTTTTGTGTCAGTTCCATTTACCGTAGGGTATAAACGAAAAGCTTAAGTCCTCCTCTATTCGCCACTGTTTAAAAATCTAAAATCGGTGCAGAAACAACGCAGTGAATTGTTTTGTCCGTGAAGTGCCAAAAAATCTTTTTTATCGATAACTTTCGATTATGAAGGTGTACTGCAATTTTTAAAATGGCAAAATGATCTACTCAATTCATTTTTCACCAGTATTTTCACTGTTACAGTGTGTTATTTATTACCCAAAGATATTTCATTATTTTGGCTTATGTTCGTTTTTAACCGACTTCTAAAAAGACTGCGATTGTATATTCGTCATGTATGCATTTTTTTATATCTTCGCTGATTTCTCTGTCATTTCTGAAGCGATTTTTTTTGCGAAATGGTCTACTCCACTGGTGGTCCCATTTCTATCAATATACGATAGGAGTGGGGGAAGGGTACCTCCCATACAAGGTAGTTATTAGTTATTGCATATCTGGCATACTATAACAGTGGGAGTCTTCAAAATTAGTGTGCGTTCCTTTAGAGCAAATGCACGTAATCTAACAGAAAATTTGGGGTCTAGGAGAGCAGGGAGAGGTACCTCCCATACAAAGTAATCATTAACTATGCCATATTTAGAATGCTTATCAATGAAAGTCTACAAACTTGGTGTGATTGAATTTATAGTCAAGGCGGGTAATACAGCAAAAAAGTGATGGTGTGGGAGCAGGGTACCTTCCACACAAAGTGAAAGTTCGACAAAATACTGGTAGTGTAGGAGCGCGGAGAGAAGTACCTCCCACACAAAAAAAATATTAAAAAAAATTTTAAATATATATATTAAACCGATTTTAAAATGTATGCACTAAAAAGTAAAAGAATATATATTTTTGAACAGTACACATTCATCTTTTAGCTAAGTGCCTTTAAAGATTTAATAATTGAGTTATCAATTTTTAGTCGAACTGTATGGTTTTTATCCAAAGTTATTTAATTAGCTTGATTAAATTGAAAATGACGTTAAGCCAAACTAATGAAATAGCTTTGGATAAAAACCATACAGTTCGACATAAAATTCATAACTCAGTTATTAAAACTTCTAAAGGCACTTAGCTAAAACATGAATGTGTACTGTTCAAAAAAAAAACTTTGGCAAAATAAACATCCAAAAAATCCCAGCATTGAGAATATCGATGATATTCCACGCTGGTAAGATCGAAATGAAAAAAGCGTAAAATAGTTGAACATGCTAAGAAAAGAGAAGTTCCGAACTAATTAAATAACTTTGGATAAAAAAAATGTTTTAAAAATATCTATACAATTAAAAATTTCGACGCTTTTTGTAGTTAGTGGACTATAACACAGCAAATATATAGTGGTACTCCTTGGTATTTCTCTTGTTGCATAGTGTAATCACCGTTATCGCGAATAAAATCTCACGAGAAATTTTTTCCCTTTCCTGCCACCGCAAATAATAAAATAATAAAATGTTCACATTTTATTAACAATAGGGGTGAATATATCGATTCTGTGCATCGCACTGCCCAAAAACAAAATATTATTTTCTGCTAATAAAAGTGTATTAAAAATGTAATTTATAGATTAATTTTGTATAAACAAATGATACATATGACTGGAGAAGCTATAGTTCAAGCTGGTATGGCAGAGCATTTGTCTAAAAACTAAAAAAAAAACTGAAGAAGCTAAACCAAAATGCCATGTATTGAAAAATACGAATATGTTTAATTCCGCATAAATCAATTTTAATGAATCAGCAAGGAATTTTTAATTAATTTATGAAGTCACTAAAATAGCCGCAAAAACCTTTGCTGGGCTTGGAGTTCATTTAAAACATCAATGTTGTAAAAGAGTATGTCTGTTTCTAAAAATAAAGGTGTGAAAAACACCAAGGACCGCAGTAGTATACAACAGCTAAAATAGAAAATTGTATGCCGAAAAAAGCGCATGGTAGTAAAATCCCAAATAAATCTAGCATACAAATAAAAAAAGGGGGGGGGGGGGGGGGGGAACACTGACAATGTGGAATATATGGACAGACAACAAAGTATGCATTTAAAGCAAATTAAATATAAATTTTCTACTAGTAAAAAAGTAATGGGCATGATCTGTAAATTGAGTCGATTTTAAATCATAAGATTTTAGAAAATTAATTCTTTAAAAGAAACACTTTTTTAAACCAATTTAAGTTTTTCTATTATATATCACATCTGAAAGATGTTAAAATGCCTGCAAGATCATTTTAATTTGTGGAAATCGTAGTATGACTTCAAATTGACTCAATTTATAGAACAGGGCCATTAATTTATATATTGATTTTAATAGTTACCGATCTGTGCCATTACAAAAATTCCCAGTTAATTGATGCGGACCATTGAAGGTGTTATCATGCGAGCCGCGACCCGTCGATCGTGACCACGTTCCTAGCAGTGGTTGATCGTTGTCTTTCAGACGTCCGCGTGATTTTCTTCGATCGTTTTGTTGTTTGTTGTGTAATAGATCCATATCGGAGGCAGTGCTTGTATTGGCCACATGTAAATTGGAAGCTCGTGATGCACATGGTGTGGCGAGGCTGTCGTGTGATGTAAAGAAACCTTGCTGTGAAACACTTTGGCCAAATTTTGGCTGTGACATGCCAAACTTTGAGCCTAAATCTAAAAAAGAGGTAGAAGAAAAAGAAATTAAAAATTAGCTAATTGTTGCACGAAAATTAGTACAAAGGGAATTTATTTTTATCATAATGAACAAATATATAATTTGAGAAGAGAAAAGCCTAAACAATTAAATTGCTTATAATAATATTCAAGAAATTGTTATTTGTTGTGAGTGAAGACAATTCGCTGATCCTTATGCCTGTTCATCAGTACACCTTCAAACATTTAATTAAAATGTTTTCAATCTCGTATACTTGTAAAAATTATCTCAAAGAACAACTGAGATTTACAGTAAGATAAAAACACATACCCACAACACAATAAAATTTGTTTGATTAATTTGGAGAATAGCTCAAATAAAATTAAAATATTTTTCAAATAATATGTTTTTAATATGGTCAATGATAAATGGAATTTTAAATCAAATATATCTGGACATGACATTTAATAAAATAAGCCCCAAAAACAGATAGTGGCTTCGCTGAGTAAAGATCTCTTGTTTAGGCGGCTGTGAGAAAACAATCCGTAAAACTTTCCTTAATTTACTTGTTAACCTTATATTTTCCATACATTTTCTTGGGGACTTATTACATTTAAAAAATTTAAAAACAGTTTTGATTAACTCCAATAGTTTTTAACAGTAAAGCTTACTCGAATAACTCGAACGAAATACAGTTGTTCGATTAATTTAAACACCTCGATTTCGATTAATTGATTAATCGCACAATGGAAAAGTCGAGTAAACTGAATACCCTATTTAT
Source organism: Panzeria rudis (assembly GCA_956483635.1). Taxonomy (NCBI): domain Eukaryota; kingdom Metazoa; phylum Arthropoda; class Insecta; order Diptera; family Tachinidae; genus Panzeria; species Panzeria rudis. The sequence continues at coordinate 124,821,447 of OY101450.1, read as the reverse complement.
AGTATTCATTTTACGTGACTTTTCTTATATATAAGAAATGCACTAAATAAAGAAAAATAAAAATATATTACATAAAGGATTTTGCTATTAAATTTAAATGCTAGTGTCTTGGTTCTTTCCTTATAGCATTTTTAGTCTCCATCCGATTTCGATCCATTATGGCTTAAAATTTTCGCAATCAAATGAACTACTCAATAAAATTATAAAAGTTAGGATTTTTCTGCTTTCAAAACTACAAAAATTTTGTGAAAAACGTTCAATATTTCATAAAGTCTTAATTTCGATCCAATATATTACTCAGGAATTTGCTTACTAATTAAAGCCAATTAGCCACCATTCGATGCCTTTCAAACAAGATATCACTTGCTTTTACCGAACTAGCCTTTGACTCTGGATGGCGCTTGAAAGAGAAGTATACATCGAAAAAAACACAATAACAACAAAAAATTACAGTTAAAAGAAAATTTTATTTCGCAGGTCTGTGTGTTATCATTGATAATTGAAATGCTTAAAAGCAAAGGGGTATAACTGTATACAAGAAAACTCTGAGCAATTAAGCTTCAAAGTCTTTTGTTCCCATGCATTTTCATATATAATATTTTTGATTTCTAATACATACCATCTCTTGAGGTCATCGTACAGGTCTGAACTTTTGTAGAGTAATAGATATTGGTATTAAGTGTTGATTCCTGTATATAACTCAATATTTTTATTTTTGGCTGTTGTACTCCTTTAAATTTCACCGCCTCAATTATAACAATTACTAGTGCGTGGATGTTTAAAAGTTGTGTTGCAAATTTAATTTTTTTCTTAATGCTAGAAATTCATTAATCATTGATATTTTCGAATGATATTCTACATTTCCTCCAAGGCCCATAAAGGCCTATTCACATATTACGTCACGCTATTTTCGAAGGTTTTATACCCCCCCTTTCGTAACCCTTTTTTCAAAATTTTCAGTATAAAGTATCTAATCGGTAACAAATTTTTGACCCCCATCCCCCTGGAGCGTTACGTCATGTGTGAATGGTTCCTAAAATGATTCGGCAAATAAATGGATATACATATAAAGAGTTTTTGCAAGTGGTATTTGTTTCTAAGTTAAATTTTTTTTTATATCATAGCATATAGGATAAAAACATAAATGTGAAAATAAGTTCAAATTCCTATACAATAATTTCGGACGTAAATTGGGCTGAGATACCATCTCATTTCTAGTCAACCTGTTAGCACCGAAATTTTTTTACGAATTTACTTTTTTGTACGGATTTAAATAACACGTTAATGAAAGAAAATATTTAGCCGCTAAAAGCATATATTTATTAAGCGAAAAGCTTTCAATATTCTCTTCGAAAGACGGATTGAGTGCTTCCACGTAAAACGGCCGGCCCTATGCAAGGAAAAAATATTTTCTCTTTTTTAGTAAAAATTTCTCAATTGATGTTTTTTTTTTAATAACAATTATAGAAAAAAAAAAATACTATTTTATATATTTTAATAACTTTGAGGCACTTTTAAATGATCATGCAAGAACCATATTTCTCTCCCTCTTTGTATGTTTAATATTTATTTCAGATTTTCTTTTATTCCTTTTCTCATTATTAATAAAAACTGTTATCTCTGAAAAGAATATCCTTTTTTTGCTTTTTATTGAATTTAAAAAAATATTCAGCTAGAGTATTCTGCTGTCTATAATAGAACGGATAGCAAATAATTTAATGTCTTATTATTTTCTTATGAGCTTATCTTTATATTATTTATATTAATTAAATCAGTAAAAAGTTTCATTTCTTCGAATTTTTTAAATTTTCGAACTAGAAATAGTTTTTTTTTAAGAAAAATAATTTTTTTTGTCAAACAGTAAATGCAAAATACAACTAAAAACACTTTGAACAGATATCTATACCAAAATTATTGTCTAACTCATAGTCAAAATTTTATAGAACTTATACTGAAAGTCATAATTCAATGAAAATAAGATTTGTTAGGTCACACCCGTCACAGCTTTCTGACGACCAGTCTGAGCAGAAATTGTGCTCTATCAGTGCCTACCTGTTATTTAACGATTTTAAGCTTAATGTCCTCGCAAGCCGCAACGTTTTTTAAGTAAAAAATTTTATATTCTTGATTTATAACAAAAATTTTGTGTAAAATGATCACACCCGGCTAAATGGAATTACTCTGCTGTCGCTTTAAAAAAATGCGTCTTTAGTGAAGTCCATGAATTTCGTATTATTTCATTTTATATAATTTTTTTAACCTCTAACTAATTGGTGCTCAATTATTGTTGAACTAAACCAAAAACTAAAAATATTTCAATGGAAAAAAGTTAAGCTCTAAAAAATATTCAATTAAAATTATTTTGAAAGATTCAACATTTTTGTGTAAACAACTTGTATATCGATATTGCAAAATGTATAATCGCAGAAAAGCAATTATTTTATTTTATTTACCTCCACAATTTATGCCATAATTCAAATAAAAGTTTAAAAAATTCTATAATTTTGCAATTTAAATAGAACTAGAACAACAAATATTTATTTTCCAAAAACAGCAGCAGCAGCAGCAACGTCATTGAAAAGGAAAATAAATTATTTGCAGTGCAGCAGTCAACAAAACATAAACCAAATAAAGTTTGTTTAAAAAGCAATTTAAAGCAAACTAAAAAATATGCAAAACCAATAGAAACAAATAAATTGAATAGAAACAAAAACAAGAGCTCTTACCCAAAAAACTATGACGATCTATGGAAAAACGACGTAAACTACCCAAATCGATGCATTGTTCATCACCAGTAATAGATGGTGTTATAGATAGTTCAGTGGTGTGAAAGTGGACACCACCAGCACTACTAAAATCACCCAAGCCACTGCCAATACCACTACCGCTAACTCTACCATTATTGTAGTCTAAAGAATTTGTGGTGGTTGCAATGCCCATGTTACCAGTTGACAAATGTAAAAGACCACCTCCACCTCCACCGCTACCAGCAACAACTGCTCCTCCACTCACAGTGTTGGATGTAGTTGGTATTGTTAAGTAGCCGCTACATGTTACATTTCCATAGAAGCTGGTATCTAGCTCAGACATTTGCTGCTCATTAGCCGTAAGGGGATGAATGGAACGTGAACTGTGATCACGATAAAGCGGTCGAGGTGATGGCACCAAATGATGCAAAGTGCCATTCAGCGATAAACGAGGATTCATAATTTCCGGATAACTGGCGCGTGGTTTTTGTATTGCAGCTAAATTCATTTGTTGCTGATGTTTTGCGGTTGGTAATGTAGCTGATGGTACTCTCAACGAGTTGTTGGCACGGTTATTGCTACATGAGAAAATATTGTAACTATTGTTGTGATTATCATTCATTTTTTGTTTTAGCTGCTTGTGCTTTTATTGCTGTTTAAGCTGCTGCAGCTTCGAATCGTTGTTTGTTTGGTAGCCACACATATTTACATTCATGATAGCTCTGATGTTGCGGTATTTGTAACAATATATTTTGTAGGCATGTTTTTGCATTTATTGTTGCTTTAATTTCTATTGTTGCTGTTATTTATGAAATATTGTATTTGTCTGACGAAAGCAATTTATGGCTTATTTCTGATGCCAACTTAGAGCTTTTTTGCAACTTTTTTTTTAATAGTTGTGCTCGTTTGCCACAAAAATATTTTGTTTTATTTGTTGTTGATGCACCTGTTTGTAATATAATTCCTTTTGACTCGTTTGACTATTATGAAATAAAATCGAAATTGAGTTTTTCGTTTTAGTTTTATAAACTATTTCGTGCTGAATTTGGATATGTGTACATTGAAATGGATGGCATTTGGCTTAACGGGAAATTGGAGTTGCATAAAGGAAGTACAATAAATTGTGTGTATTTTGAAATAGAAGTGATTAAAATGATATCGAAATATATACAGCTGAAAGTATTGTCTAAGCGGGGGGAAATAAAATGTTCATGCAAGCGAATTAAGAATGGAAAGCATTGGAAACCTCTATACAAGTGCAATATAATATTCAATAAAAAATATTTAAGTTTCGAAATTTTATGAACTACGTTTTGGATGTTTTGACTTAATTGCTAATAGAATCAACATTAGTCTATCGATTTTCGTGATATATGGTTTATTTTGTTCGTAAGATAGCTGTCTTTAAGAACAATAGTTATAAGATTACGGATTTCGTTTTAAAATTCGTTAATTTTACATGTAAAAGCTCTTTTTTCGATACTAATTTGTGAATAACTCTGAAAGCGTTGATCCAAGTCAGAAATTTCTATAAAGATGGCTTGAAGACAATTGCGTCCATCTTTTGCTGCTTTGTTGATCAAAGTCGTATATGGCTGATTCACATTTTAAACGTATATTTTGTGTTTGCGATTCCACGTCAAACGGTCCTATGCAAAGGAAAAATAATAACTATAGAAAACATAAAAAAATACACTATTTAATATTTTTTAATCAATTTGAGGCACTTTGAAATGATTATGCAAGAAACATATTTCTCTCCCTCTTTGTATGTTTAATATTTATTTTAGATTTTCTTTTATTCCCTTTCTCATTATTAATAAAACCGTTATCCCTGAAAAGAATATACTTTTTTTTGCTTTTTATTGAATATAAAAAAATATTCAGCTTGAGTATTTTGCTGTCTATAATAAAACGGATAGCAAATAGTTTAATGGCTTATTATTTTCTTGTGAGTTTATCTTTATATTATTTATATTAATTAAATCAATAAAAAGTTTTATTTCTTCGAATTTTTTTAATTTTCGTACTAGGTCACATCCATTGGTCACACCCGTCGGTCGCACCCGTCGGTCACACCAGTCTCATTTTTAAAATATTTTTTTATTGAAGTTGTGTGTATTTAGTCGAACTATAAAACCCATCCAAAGAAATTTTTTATTCACGCTTTAGTTCGTTCAATTTAATTTTTTACAATTAAATCATTTTTTATTGAGAAATAAATCTTCAAAGCATGTGGCAATTGAAAAGTACAAAGACCAATTTCTTGACTTTTGTAAGGGTCGAACTGAACATCGATGTTTCCGGGATTAACCACAATCCCATCGTCAGAGCTCTCTATACTCTAGGCTACTCAGCCTAATTGCATTAAAGCTCTATGTTTCCTGGCTTTAAGCTTATTTTATGGTGGCTTAGAAATTTACCATACTTGGCACTTATCCTAATCAAGAACCACACTTGTGCTTTTTTTTATATTTCTCACCAAAGATTGAGAAAGCTCCTTTCTCTAGTTGTTAGGGTTTACATATGTCTTGTTTTATCCGTAATACACGGGAAACTATCTAACATATATTTTTATAAAAAAATTGTTTGTTAAACAGTAAATACACACTTTGTACAGATATCTATACACATATTATTGGGTACCTTATAGTCAAACTTTTACAAAATTTAAACTGAAAATCATAATTCTTTAAAACTAAGATTTGTAAGGTCACGTCACAGCTTTCTGACGACCATTCTGAGCAGAAGTCATGTTCTATCAGTGTCTACCCGTTATTTAACGACTTTAAGCTTAATTTTCTTGCGAGCCGCAACGTTTTTTTTTTCAGTAAAAATGTTATAATCTTGATGTCTAACAAAAGATGTGTGTAAAATGTGTGTAATGTAACTAAATGAAATATGAGAAGGCAGGATTTATACTAATGTTTTCGGCTCAATCAATGGATCATGAAATAAAATTATATTTTTCGACTTTTTAACATTTTTGTGTATTGAGCGTTACATTTGTTGCTTTCGTCGTTGTTTCGGGAATAATTTTTGCGAAGAAAATACACCACAAAAATGAGTATAGGGTTTGAAAGTACTATAAAATAACTCTGTGAAAGCAAAAAATTACAATACTCGCAGGACGAAATTAAAAGTTATGACCACTTTTTCAATTTTGACTTGTATATATATATATTGATTCTTATGGCTCCAAATTGGAGCAAAGTCCGCAATAAAATTCTTCCATCTTGATCTATCTTGCGCCATCAGTTTTATTTCGGACCAAGTTATTCCCGTTTCGCTAATCTCTGCTTCTATTAATCTTCTCCAGGTGTATGCAGGTCTACCTCGTCTTCTGCTGCCTTGAGGGTTCCATTCAATTGCCATCTTGGATACATCGTCCTGAGGTCTTCTCAAAACATGGCCGATCCAGCTCCATTTTCTCCTTGCAATATCGTTGTGGACTGGTGTTTCACTTGTCCTTTGTCAGATATCTCTATTGGAAACTACATTCGGCCAGAATATCTTTAATATTTTTCGCAAGCAGCGGTTAGTAAATACTTGCAGTGCTTGAATGTCGTTCGCAGTATAATTCCAGGATTCACAGTCATATAGAAGAGTAGATTTCACATTTGAGGAGAAAAGGCGAAGCTTAGTTTTAAGATGTATTTGTGGTGATTTCCATACCCTATGCAGCGCTCCAAATGACTGATTTGCCTTTTTTATGCGTTTCGCAATATCTTCACGTGAGCCGCCGGTGGTGGAAATTATACTTCCTAGATCGTAAAAAGACTGAACATTTTCGAGTTCTACGGTGTTGACTTTAAACTTAGAAGGATTGCCGATATTAATGCGTAGAACCTTTGTTTTGGCGATGTTAATATGTACGCCAACATTGGCTGCTATCTGGTGTACTTCATCCAATTTGGCAGATACATCGGAAAAGTTATGGCCGAGCAGACAAATATCATCGGCGTAGTCTAAATCTTCCAGTCGGCCATTCATACCCCATGTAATGCCCCTTCTAATGCGTGTTGCTTGGTGCAAAACCGAGTCCAGTTCGATGTTAAATAACATAGGTAGTGCGATTACCAGAATTCTTTGATAATGTGTCTGATGATCGCTGCGCTGAGAGTTGCATCGGCTTTAAGCAGTTTGACGACTTGGCAAAATAAAAATCTTTTATCTTTTTAAACAATTATTTTCAAAATTATCTACATGAGCAAAAAAAGGCTAACTCTTTTTTCAAATAAGACTAATTTAAATAAAATCGAGCAACAATATCAAAAGATAATCAATTTCAAATAATTTTTCGTAGGAAAATACGACCTACCTAATAGATTCTTCGAAAATATAACAACCCTCAGGCGGTAGAAGCAAAATTTTTTCAAAGAAACCAGAAATTTGTAAACAGGTAAGGTTAACTTTTTAAAGATACTAAAATTTATAGATAAATTACCTGTATTTAAAATATTTTTTTAAGGAACGCTCAATACATATTTATACGAATTTAATATTTTTCAGAACATACACTTTATTACGAACTCAATACAATTCGGATATACAATCTCCGATGCATTTTGACATAACTTCCTTAGGTGTTCACTAAAATATTTAGATTGTATTAAAACAATATGGATTATACTCAATATACTTTTTGGGATACAAACGATTATTGATTGATGAAATGTTTTGCACTATAATACTATTTAACAAAGTTAAAAATAAACTTTTAAATATTTAGAAGTACGCACGTGCGTTGTTCTTTTAGTGTATGTTGTTAATGAAATCTTAATAATTAAGCTAAATAATGAAGGTTACTAAGAAAGCTTAACGCTCAATAAACAAGACTAAGGACAACAACAATATTTAAAAAATATATTATTTCTAATATTTTGCAAAGATTTTATGTGTAAAATAAGACAAGTATATGCAAATATTCTAAAACCGTTATAAATTTAATCTCGTTTTTGAAAAAATTTATAGTTTCTTTGTAGGAAGGATGTAAAAATAGTATTTTCGTTCTTAGTTTTTAACACATAATGGACAGTCTTACACTAAAAAAAAATTATGTACATATATTTATAATGTACTAAATCATGCTAAAGCAGTTTTCATTTTAGTTTTCATTGTAAAATTTATTCGTTTATCTTATGAAATATTTTACTATACTTTCAACGGACACGAAAAATGCATTTGAAATGAAAATCATCTGTATACAGCTCTCCAGTTAGGCCTTAATGTACGACGGATTCATCATAAAATACATCAAATGCGCTTAGTTGGAACTTAGAGCTTTTCCGCAAAGTAGGATGATAAACTAAACGAAACGTTTGGTTTCGTTTTGTTTTGTGCTTTTCAATGTGTAAAACAAAAACAACGAGAATGATAGTCCCATTTAGTTTTGTATTGTTTGTGCTTGTTTAGTGTACGCAACTTAAATGTAATCAAAATTGAAAAGTTTTGCAAAGGTTTCCCGATTGATCTGCTATTCATAGTAGAGAGTGTGTTAGTGTTTTTATGCTAAATACAATGAACTATTCAATGAAATGCATTTCTGCTTTTATTCTGTTTGCAATTGTACGATTGAAATGGGATATTAAAACTAGGAATGTAACGATACGCCGTTTTGCCGATCCGATACCGATACGATATATAAAAATAAATATCGCCGATACCGATTCCGATACCGATACGAATATTGAAATTGAGTTCAAGTTTAGATCAACAAAACTCAAGTGCAATTTTTTCATTATACAAAATTACATTGTAAGAGAGAATATTTAAAATTGATTTTACCCCAGTATAAAAAATTGGAAGTAATTTTTAAGGAGCTACATTTTCTTTGCTTCAAAAAAATCTATATTAAAAATATGCAGATTATTAGTAGAAAAGCAAGAAAAAATTTTTAATTCCTTTGTAATATTAAAAAATACTCGCCATGCTTTTTAAAAAATCGATTTTTTAAAGAACATTTATCAACTAATATTCTTCTAAATAACTTAATAGCTTAATTATTAAAAGTCTTCTAAAAGTTTATATTTATTCACTTAAATGTACATGAAAATAAAGTTTTGAGTTTAAATTCGCATAAAAAAAATTGTGAAAATGGGTAATTTTTTATCCTTTTCCTTGAGGAAAAACCATTATAGAACACCGAAAAAGAAAATTTGTCCTAGCATCGCTTCCAATTCGGTGATTGGTAATCGAAAAACAGAACTTCTTGCAATGGCAAGGATATGTAAAACTAATTAGAAGTTATCCAAATTTGCAATACTTCCGGATCGCGAATTCTACATTTTTATGACTTCTTTGTCTTTTTTTGCTGGAATAAGATTTAAAAAACAACGACTTGAATTTGAAGTCATGGTAAAATTAACAAAAAAGTAAATAGTTTTTTTACAAAATAACAGCATAAAATATTATTAATTTTTAAAATTGATATTAATAAGATTTAAAAAATAACGAAGTGAATTTAATTCATGGTAAAATTGAACAAAAATAAATTATTTGTTAAAAAAACTCTGAAAAACATTTTAAAAGTATCGTCGTATCGACAGTAAAATATCGCCGATACCGATGTATCGGAAAATCTGAAGTATCGCCGATATATCGGTATCGGTATTCGTTACATCCCTAATTAAAACATGCAGATGAGTGAAAATCCAAATGTTTTGTTTCAAGTTTTTGTCATTGCAAAAGTATTTGTTTTGGTTTTGCTCATGTACGAAACGATTAAAAATATTTTAAAAGTTTGTGTATTCACATGAAAAGTTTTCGAAAAGTTTTGCCTGTTTGCACACTCTGCTTTTCAGTACTTCTTAATTGCAGGTGGCGTATGATCACTGTACTATTTCCGCAGAGGGGCTATTCACATTACGCATACGCACCAACACTTTTCACAACACACTGTGGGGACTCGCAAAATAAATGGTAATAAATCTGCAACTTTTAAATTCCTGATTGGATATGGCTGAAACTTGAAACATCCTGACAGAAGGAGTTAGGCTTTATAATGTGTATCAAATCATCATAGGTTCAGCAGGAAAGGACCTACCTACAGTGGGCCAAAGTTGACAGCCTTAATATAAAAAAAATTAAAAATTGTGAGGCTTGGAACTGTCTTAAACCTACCAAAACAATTTACGTTGGTCTATGACCGGGTACCCGGGTGCCCTTATGTACTTTTTCTCCGTTTTTTTTTTCATTGAAAATCAAATGTTTGCGATTAATATTTGTTAAAATCATATTATTTAGATATGCATATTTATTTCGTTCCCAACAATGTTGTTATATAAACTGTACGTGGATAGAAACAGCAGTTTTATGGGCATTAAGAGATTTTGGTCCTTGATACGTTTTATATGTTTTGACTGTGCACAGTGGTTCCGATTAGAAAAAAAGGGTAATATATCTGAATCTTTAAATCTTGCGATCCGATTACAAAACGATGTATGTATGATTACAAAAGAGGACATAAGCCTTAAGAATGTTGAAACTTGGAACACACTGTTGAAATACACGGTGAGCTACAGGGTGTTAAAATTTACTACATCTGGCATGAAAAACATTGTTGGCCTCATAGCTTTTGCAAATATTATCCGATTTTCATGAATTAAAACTTATTATAAAGATTAAAAACAAACAAAGAAAACGCAAAATTATTTGACTAAGATATCTTGAATACTATCAGAGATATTTGGCTACCAGCAAACCAAACTGTGCTGTGCGTAAGAAATATTAATGAAAAAAAATATATGACAAAAAATTTTTTAATATTAAAAAGCCTATTAAAAAGAAAAAAAAGCTAGCTAATGTGTTTAATTTAATAAATAATAGCAGAAAAGCTATGGTGCATAAATAGAAATTGTATGGGGGCACCGGGATAGCCGGTCATTGACTCGTGTAGGTGTCAACTTTTAAATAATTTTAAGCATAGACAAGGTTAATATCATTAATTTTTATTTTTCTGTAATGTATACAAACACTTTAGTCGTGACGATCTGGAGTTTCATCGCTATACGAGTATCTTCATTATTAAGGAATTGCGAGCATTTTTAAATCGGAAAAGTTACCCGGGTACCCGCTTATTGACCGTAGGGTTAATTGTTATCTGATTTAAAAAATTCAAAGCGTTTTGAATTACGCAAAAAAAAAATCAAGAAATAATGTCTTGACATTTGTTTCCGCATCTTTTATAGTTTAAAAGATATTTGACTTTAAAAAAATGACATATTTTTGCCTTAATTTTTTTTAGTTATTTCCTTATTGTTTTCTACTTTATTGTTTGATTTTAAGTTTGAAGGCACCGTTCGATCCTTGATAAAATTCTATGTAAGACTAAGGAAAAAAACATTTTATTATCTGTGCTCTTTAAGTCAGAAAAAGGGTAAAAAATCAAAATTTTTAAATGTTTTTTCCAAAAAAGTATCTTCATTATATTCAGTTTGGTAAAAAATTTTGTTAAACACAATAAATCTTTCATTTTATATCGCTAAAGGCCATTAATTAGCAATATGTATAACGTGAGTTATTTAGTATTTTGGATATGTACCCTACACCCAGCATAGGCCGAAAGTTGGGAATTTTAAAAATAATTTTTGCGTTAATGGCGCAATAACAAAGAGTGGTTAGGGATTTTCAAAATTTCACTAGTAACGTTTGATAAGATAGGATGTTCTAAGCTTTCTGGCAAAAATTGAAGAGATCCTGTCCATAAACATAAGCACACGCCCATATTTTCTGAAAGAAAAAAATCTAAATTTACACAAAAAAAGTTTGAACATAAATAGTATGAAAAAAGTTCATAAACTATTGTTTATATATTTTATTAATTTACAAAAAAATAAATAATAAAAAATAAATAATAATAAATATAAAATAAAAAATAGATGACCACTGCAAAACGGCTGGACCAATTTTCTTTAAACATAGGTTGGAAGATTTTGTATCAAGTCATCTTTCAAACAAAATTTACTAAATTAAAGTCGAGCTAGTCGTTTGGGAGCTGCGATGTCAAATACATGCAGATTCAATAGGATACATCTAGAAAAGATGTGATAATAAACGGCTGGACCAATTTTATTTAAACATAGCTGAGAACACTCTCGATAAAGTCACCTTTCAAACAGAAAAAACTAAATCAAAATCGGTCAAGCCGTTTGGTCTGTACGAGGGTTCTTATAATTTCTAATCTTCCATCTAAGCCACATAAGTTCAACAAAACTACATTTCTAATATTATACAATACGTCTATGTACGTTTTTCATAATAAAAAATATTAATCGTAATAATACAATCTGCTTTTCATCTAAGGGCCCTTTTCACAATGTACGAGTATGATTAAGGATTAAAGTGGACTTTAACGGCAAGTTTTGTATGCCAAACTTTCCGTTAAAGTCAACGTTAACTTTTAATTGTACATTTGTAAAAAAAAACCGTCTGGATATGCAGAACACAATTACATTTAAGCCATCTACATATTTATTTTTTTACACTTCCAACAGTTGGGGGTTTTTTCATGCAAAATTTAACCTTTTTTCGTTTTTTAAAACTGAGAAAAAATTTAAATTGGAAAAATTTTAAAAGCTAGAATATTAGGAATAAAATAAGCAAAAATTAACCCAAATCGATAGACAAATCTCGATTATATTTAAAATTAAGTTCAGGAACTCAATTGATGTAAACTATAACTATGCTATGGCTGATCCATTGAGAAGATTATGTTGTTGTTTTAATGAAATGTCTAATTTTATAGATTTTTCTTTAAAATTGTATATTATAAAACGCAATATCATTGCGCATTTGAATATATAAAGGTTTTAAAATTATTTACCTATTTTATCCTAATAATTTATATGAATTGTAATATAGTCTGTAAGGAATATTCTATAGACTTAATAAATAAATAAATAAATAACAAGCAACTGAAAAATTTATGTGTGTTGTATGAAAATCGTAATTTTTGTTAATGAAATAAAAAATACGTGGACTTTTATAAGAAATTGCCTATCGTCTTCTATATTTCAATTCTTTGTGCTCTAAATAGCACACTTTAATTACTTCCTAATATAAGCCAACTAAAATTATTTCTAAATTTAAGCTCTTGATGCGATAATGAAATACCAACAGGTGTCTTTTTCTTCTTCATATTTGAATAAATTGTAAGTGGAAACAGCAACGACAACGTTTATTAATATCGTATGCAACATTCCCTATCTGAACTCCTTAGCATATATGACTAAAAGACTATTAGAACTCCACCAAATTGAAATACCTAAAAGACAATTTTATTGCAGCACGTAATTTGCTAAAATACAAAATTTTATTTAACCAATTTACCTTTTGATTGTACAAGCATTAAAAAGCCAACAACTCTAGAACGTGCAACATTAATATATGCACATCTGGCGGACTTTTATAGTTAAATTTCTTCTTCAGGTCAAAGAAAAGGAGATGAAATATAAAAAATAAAATAATAACTTTCAGTTCTAGAACAAAATTTAATAAAGGAAAACTATCACGCATAAAAAACGAATATTGTGTCTAAAAATTGAGTAAATAAACTTTTTTATGAATACTTTTACAGCATTTTAAAATTCACAACCTTAAAAATAATTTTACTGGCAGAAAGAAAAGAAACACTTTTAAAATCTTTCTGACTTTTGCCATTGCTCTTGTTTAAAATTCTTTTGCTAGAGTTTGTTGTAAAACGTTTTAAGACTTTAATATACATACTACATGTGAATATTGCAGAACGAAACTGAAGGGAATTTTATATAGGCAAACAGATTTTTCTAAAAGCCGGTTATACAGCTCTTAATGAATAGATGCACGCCGAAACGTGCTTTGGTAATTGCTCAGTTTTGTTTTTGCGTGATTAATTTCAACTTATTTGCATTGAAATCAAAGCCATTTTATTAGTCTAGTGTATGTTATGTCAGATTCAGAAACAATTAGAAATGATTGCAAGCAACAAGGGAAAACTAACATTTATTTAATTTTTCACAACAGGCATCTATCATGACTGCTCATGTGCATCTCCGCAAATCACCACTTGTAAGGTGACTCCGTTGAAAGCGATCGCTATTCTTATTTATACAAATTGTTTGAGAAATTTTCATAAGAGAATGGCATCACTACTAAATTAATGGTAATCACAAGAAATCATAGTCAACGTTCGTATCTTTTTTTACACCCATTTTCTGTTTTTTTTTTGTTCTATTTAGTTCAGACTTTACGAAAAAAAAGTTATTTTTAAATAAATATAAAGCTACTAAGCCGATTGAATTTAAAAACCTATCAAATCTAAAAACAACTTTGGCAGCCGCAAGTTTAAAAAAATCTATTGATTCGTTCGAAAGACTTTGTTCGTGAAAATTTCCTACAAAAAGCGTAAAGTTCTTGTAAAATCGCTTTTCAGGATTCATTAACTTTCTTGCAAAAAATTAGTCAAATGCAGCAAATTTTACCTAAGCCGGTCTAGTGTTTCCCGAAATATCGTTGTTGAAAGCTTTTAAATTACTCCAAAAATCTATGGATTTTTTGTCATTTTGTGCTTGAAATAAGCGGTAAGGTCCAGGGGTGGCCTGCAAGATCAACCATGTCTTTTTTTTAAAACAATTGCCGCCAATTTTGATTTTCTTGTTCTATATTATTTGGGAAAGCTATTTTGTGATTTAAATCTGCTATTAACTCATGACTGATTTAATAGAGCATATGATTAATTTTATATTACAATTTGAGTTTAATATATATGCTTTTACTTTTTTATTATCTTTCTAAAGGCATAACAGGTCATTGTAAAAAAAATTGTAAAAGAAAGACAATAAGCACACAAGGATATACAAAATAGGAAAACATATACATCCCAACAGTAGGTGGAAATAAAATTTACAAATACTTTAGCTTTTGCATTTATAATTTAAGCAACCTTAGCAAAATACAGTGACGCTGATAAAGATAAGGAAGTTAGTTTGCCAAATTTAAAACATATCCATTTTTCAATAGAAGAATAAACGAACCTTAAAATTTATTTATACTAATAAATAGAGACAGTAGCAATGGATAAAGGATGAATGACATTGTGAATGATAGATCTATATATAGAATTTTAGAAAAGAACGTAACTAGTAGACTACAAAGGATCAATAATGAGATTGTAGATAAATTATTCAGTTTATGGAAAATTCTACTTACAGAGAGAAGGAATTTGAAGACTAGTATAGCAAATGCACCCAGATAAGGATAATTTCCCATTAAGACCAATTTGCGCATTCATAAATTCACCTTCTTATGGACTTAGTAAATATATTACACAAATTCTTAAAAATATGACAACAAATTCAAAATATAACGTTAAAGACTCGTTACAATTCAAGGACAAAATTAAACATATTAGGATAGATAATGATGAAATATTGGTATCATTGGATGTTATTTCCCTATTTCCAAGTGTACCAATACAGCTGGCTATTAATATTATGGAAGAAAATTGGAGTAGAATTGTAGAGCACACTGATATAGAAAAAGACTTGTTTTTACGCATTTTAAAATTTTGCATAGTTGATAATAGATTTTTTCAATATGATAATAAGCTCTATGTGCAGCAAAAAGGTCTTCCTATGGGATCACCTGCATCTCCAATCATAGCTGACATTGTAATGGAAAAATTATTAGATACATGTATTGAAAGTTTGTTTGTTAAACCGAAGATTATAACAAATTATGTTCATGATATTTTCTGTATAATTTCGAGAAACGAAATAGATAATATGCTAACATCAATTAACTTATTTCACTCTGACATAAAATTTACTATTGAAATGGAGAAAAACTACAAACTTCCTTATTTAGGCACATTACTAATAAGAAATGGTAATAGTTTATTAGTAGATTGGTATCAGAAACCGACATCGTCTGGTAGAATTATAAACTATTTTTCAAAACACCCTAAGGCATTTATTATTAACACGGCGAAAAATCTTATAGATAGAGTTTTGACAATTAGTGATGCACAATTCCACAAAAAAATTAAGAGGTTATTAAAGGTTTATTAGTTGATAATGATTTTCCAATTGGATTGACATGTGATCTAATAAGAAAATGCAAAAATCTGAATAGGAATAATATAAGCGATATCACAGCACCAAAGATTTACAAAGCTTTAACATATCTTCCAATAATTTCAAAACGATTGCCAAAATCCAATTTTTTTCGATACAAACAAATATAGAATAGCAAATAAGACTTGCAATACATTAGGTAGATTATTCAGTAAAACAAAGGATAAAATACCTAAATTGGATAGGTCAAATGTTGTTTACAGAATACCATGCAAGGGAAATGATAATGAGAATTGTAATAAGGTATATGTAGGTACACCACAAAATAAACTTAAAACTATATTAGCTGGCCATAAATCCAACCTGAAATACAGAAACTATACATCATCACAAAAAACAGCATTATCATTACATTGTCGTGATTCTAATAATTATCCAGACTTTGAGGCAACATCCATTTTGAACACAGAAAATAGGTATAAACGTCGTTATATGTTGGAAATGTTACATATAATTAATGTATCACCAGATGTTAGAATTAACTTTAGAGCAGATACTGATAGTGTTGCACAGAGTTATAGACATTTAATATACAGAGCTAAATCAGTAAATAGATTATAGAATGACTCAATGTTAGATATGAATTTAAATATTATAGCTCACTCATATCAATAGAATAATTGTGTCTTCAACTATTCTAAAAGTTTTTTCATTTCCTCATTATTTAATATTTAAACCCTTTTTGAATTGACTTTATTTTTCAAACTAAGGCGGAAGGGAAAAATAAGTTCGAAATATTTTTTATTTACAAATCAAAATACTTTTTTTCATACAAAAACAGGAAGTAGAAAAATCAATTTAAAATATTTATATATATAACTTATCGAAACTGTTAGTGTTGCATTGTTGTTTTAAGTCTTATTACTAATAATTGATTATCCTGAAGAAGCTACACAAAGGAGTAGCGAAATATCGAATAAAGTTTTTATAAAGTTTTTTTATAAAAAAAAGTGACATTAAGCTCATTTTTTAAAACAATTCAATATATAGAGAGGATAAACTAGAATTTTGTGTCCTATACCCACACTAAACTCTGGTTATTCTCTATATTTATTAGTGTAAAATTTAAGGTTGGTTTGTTTTTACTCGACCGCGCGACGCAAAGAAGGTATTTAAAAATAATCTTTACACTCTAAAACATTACTTCAAATTTAGGATCATACATTGGCTAAATTTGTGTTGAAAATTTCTCCTTGTCTAAAATTACATCGATTTTGTAGTTATTTTATTAAAGAAAAAACCTTTCAAATTAAACATATTTAGTCCAAGTGGAAAAAATGTAACATAAAATATAATACGGCTATGGCTAAATGGTGGATACGTCAGACTATCAGTCAGGAGGTCGCGACTCAAACCTGCACGCAGCCAATCGCTTTTTGTTAGTAAAAACATTTTGTTCAAAAATAATGCGTGTGTAATTTTAGGTCGATAATAATCTGTAAAGTGTTGCCGACTATTATCGACCTAATTTGCAGCAAAAGTGTTTTAGAGTGTAGGTTTCTCTAATCGTTTTTCATTTCGCATGACCATTTAGGATCTGTGACGGTTTAAAGTTGGCCAACAGCTAATTAACCCAAAATAAATAAAAAATAAATTTAAGAAATCAAAAAAACCGACTGCGTCGAAAACGAAAAGAAAAAAAATTTCAGTGTGCGGAAGGAACATAACGACTTTAACAGTCGGGAAGCATTAAAAATCGAATCTTCAAATCTTCGCAATAATGGTTTGCAGATGCAAAAGTCGCTATGTTCCGCACATTGAACTTTTTTTTTTCTCTTAATTTTTTTACGTAGTCGGGATTTTTGATTTTTTCAAATTTATTTTTGTTAATTTTTATCAACCTCAGTTAGGAAGAAAAACTGAATTTCTTTTTTTTAATTTCAAAGCTATAAGCTTAATGGTGTATAATAGCGTAATCGTCGACGAAAATGAAATTCCATACATTAGCAACGAAAAAATCTCTCAAACAAATTTTTTTCGTTTGCTAATGTATGGAATTTTTTCGTCGACGATTACAAAGTATGCGGAAACGAGCCATAAGCTGTAAATTATGGATTTATAATAAAAACTGAAAAATATTAAAATGGATGAAAGGCCCAGCCGAACCAGTGTCTTATGAAAACTGTTTAAGAACAGACAGCTTCTAAGAAAAGTTTACAAGTTATTTAAAATAACGAAAACTGTAAAGGATAAAATACGGCCGGATTTGTCTTTATTTAGTTTAACAACTTTAGAAGTCAAAACTCAAAGCAATATTTTAAACAGTTTTTTAAACGAGTTCAGTGCTGATTAATGAAGGTATAATTTAAACTAAATTAATCTTTCAGCTACCATGAAAAAAGATTTTAAAAGTTTCATTTCCTTATTCAGATATTGTTTTAACAACCCGTTACTTTCTCCAACTTGTCTTATATTTTCTGTTTACACAGAAAAAACTAAATTTCATTTTCTGTAACGGAATTCAATAAATAGTAAATATTTTGTAAATACAGACAAAAATATCTCAACAATTGCATTGAAAAAAGGTGATTTTTTCAATGAACAAATTGTATAATCTATAAAACAATTTGTCTAAACATATTTGCAAATTGTAAACAGAACAATTTACTAAGTCAAACAAAAAGATATACTAGATTTTGTGAAAAATATTAAATGACATTTTTGTCTGAATTAATAAAACAGTTAGTTTAAAAATACCCATAAATATTAAACAAATTAATTCACTTAATCTAACAAAAAATATTTACTGGATTTTTCCAACAAACAAAGTTTTTGTCTGGGTCATCATCATCATCTATAAAGCATTTATGAAATTTCCCTTTACTAAATGTGCTCAAGTCAGAATATTTATCTAAAAATAAAAAAAAATGAATGAACTAACGAATTGATCACTCAAAAATCGTCAGCAAACAAACTTAATATAAGCGCTTTCCTTTGCTATAATTGTTGTTGTTGTTGTTATTTGTGTGTATGTCGCCCGATTGTCTTTTTACGATACAGTTATTCTTGTTGTTTTTGGTGGTTGCATACTAAATAAAAGTCAAACAACAAATTTACTGATTCAGTAAAGAACATTTCTGAAAATGAAATTTATTTTTATACAAACTTTTGTTTGAAAATTTTTTTGATAATTTTTTCCTGTGTACACACAAAACATCTCAAGTATAATTTATTTCACTACCAGCCACGTTCATAAATCATTACAACCTAAACAAATAAAAACGAAAAGAAGCCTAAAAAATAAATCAATTGGCTTTCGACAGTATAAAACCCATCAGCCGGTTACAAAGCAACAGAGTTTCAGCAATCTAGCAGCAGACTCTGAATTGGCCAGGAAGTTTTTATTTAACAATTTGTTTAGTTGGTTTTATTTGGTGTTCTTAAATAACACATTACTGATATACATAAATTTTCTTTCCACTTATCTTTGAAGTGGTTTGCGTATTTGTTACATACTAATGGCAAAGCTTTAAAAGACATTTGTAAGTTTTTTAGAATTTCTACATGCTAAAACTTTGTTATTTTAAATAGATAAAATTCTTAAACATCTTATGCATTGTTTTTGCTTTCATACTGTCTATCCTTTGTTTCAATCTTACACGGCATTCTGTTCAGGTGATGTTAAAATAACAAGCAAACTAAAACTTTCTTAAACTTGTACGAGTCTTAAGTTTTAGTTTGAGTTGGATTTTCTTAAGTTTTTTATCGCAATTTCTTTTGCTTTTCTCGTAATTAATTTAAAACTCACACCTTTAAATTGATGTTTTTTTCTCCTTAAAAACCATCAATTTTATAATGGAAGGCCAGCACCATTAATCATTAAAACTAGTAATGGAAAATTATATAAAATTGTTGGTTGATTGATATTGTTCTTGAGATACAAAACATATTAGATAAGATGATTCGAAGTAAATTGATTTATTTTTTAATTTTTATAGTTAAACAGCCTATCGAAATATCTACTCTCATGCAAGTTTAATAAGTAAGCCATAGCTATTCATAAATAGTATTTCAATCTTTTACTCAGTCGAGTAAATTTCCAAAGCTATAAATTATTTAAAAAAAATATAAAGAAATGATTTGTTAGGAGTACATTGAGCTAAATCAGAATTTTCACACTTGCTCTAAACATAAGCTGCCAATAGCAAACGAAAATGCCACATGTATGCCCAAGTCATCATAAATTATATTTCTAAAGATAATACAACAATGGAGTAACTCATATTTGGAACAAAATTGTTTGATTGAATATAGAGCAAAAATTAAGGAGAATCAAATTATGGATCATGAATTATTGATTGGAAATCATAAGTACAGATTTTTTTTTAAATTACCATTGTTTTATAATAATTTTACAGGAAAAAATTTATATGTCGTTGATTTAATTTTTTTCAATTTTAAAACAACGTCAATATTGAATCTATAAAATCTGTCTTTTTATAGTAAAATCACTTTTATTATTTGGATCCACTTTAGTGAATAAATTCAAAATCAACGTTACATTTCACTTTGAATCAAATTGACTATAACTTTAATTTCAAATAAATTTTGTGTTAAATTATCAATTAATGTGCTGTTTCCACAATGCAAACAAGCGACTTGAGTAAAAAGTTTGCATGGAATTCGCTCAAAAAACTGAGTGCTTTTCATATAAATTTTAGACAAGCAATGCTTGCTTGCATTGTGGAAACAACACATAAATCATATTGAACTAAAATTAAATTCATGTTATTTATGATAGCATGTATATTAAAGTATATTAAAAGTATATTTGAGGCTGTTGTGCAGATATTGAGTAGCGCATGGGTCCGAGTTCAAATTTTGGCTGATGCCAGCAATTTCAACTGGTAATTATATCTTTAAATCATTGGCGAAGTAAAATAATTATTAAAATTGATTCATTAATTTCCTGTTGTTTTAACTTGAAATCACTTTGATTAAACACGATTCTTCATGCTATTTCAATATCAAATTCATGTTGTTTCAACTTGAAATAACTTTGATTTAACATTATTCTTCGTATTATTCCAGTATCAAATTTATATTTCTCGAACTGTACTAGAATCTTAAATCAACATGAAATATAAATATTTCAAAAGGCAAAATGTCGCCTGTAGTCTAGTCGTCTATAGATCAGTCGATCACATTCTAGTCGACTACAACAAAATCGACTATAGTCTAGTCGACTATATTACAGTCGACTATAGTCCAGTCGCCTATAGTTCACTCGACTATAGTAATGATATCCTTAAATTATTGGCGAAGTCAAATAATTTATAATATGGCTAATGTAGCCATTCATATTGTTCTAACTTGAAATAAGTTTGATCCAATATAATTCTTTGTGTTATTTCAGTATCAAATTTACATGGTTTCAACCTGAAATAACTTTGATTCAACATGATGCTTCGTATTATTCCAGTATTCCAGCGTTTATGGACATTAAGACATTTTCAAAAACCTAACAGTGTTTATGGACAGTGTTGCATAACGTCCATGTCCACTATAGTCTAGACGACTACAGTGCAGTCGACTATAGTCGAGTCTACTATAGTGCAGTCAAATGCAGTATAGTTGGCCACATTCCAGTCCTCTACAGTCCAGTTGACAATATTCCACTCCACTATAGTCCAGTCGACTATAGTTCAGTTGACTGTAGTTTAGTCGACTATAGTCTTGTCGACAATATTCTAGTCGACTATAGTCCAGTGGATTATAGAGCTGTTTACTATTATCCCGTCCGGTCGACTATGCTTCAGTCGACTGTAGTTGAGTTGACTGTAGTCCAGTCGACTACAGTTCAGTCGACTATATTCCAGTCGACTATTCCCCAGTAGAATTAAGCCCTCTTGACTATAATTGTGTTGACTATTGTTCGGTCATTTATAGTCGAGTCGGCTATAGTCCAATCGACTATAAGCCAGTAAACTATTGTCCAGTCGAATTTTGCCCAGTCGACTACTCTCCAGCCGACTATAGTAAAGTCGAATATGGCTCTGTCGTCGTAGTCCTGCCGAATGTAGTCCACTTGGCTAAAGTGCAGTGAATTAAGCTCCAGTCGATAATAATATAATTCATTCAAATGTAGGCCTGTAGATTAATATCTAGTCAACTATAGTTCAGTTGCCTGTAGTCGAGGCTACTATACTGTAGTCTAATATAGTTCAGTTGCCTGTAGTTGAGGCTACTATACTGTAGTCTAATATAGTTCAGTCCAGTCGACTATAGTCTAACCGACTACAGTCTAGCCGACTATAGAAAAAACGACTGTAGTGCTGTCGACTTTAGTTCAGTTGAAAACAATCTAATCGGCTATAGTCCAGTACACTACAATTAATTCGACTATAGTCAAGTCGACTATAGTCCAATTGACGTGAGGCCACTTGACTATAGTTCAGTCTTCTATAGTCCATTCGACTATAGCTCAGTCAACTATAGTGCAGTCGGCAATAGTCCAGTTGACTATACTACAGTCGGCAGAAGTCCCCCATGTATAATGTACCAGTCGAATTTTGATGAAAGTCTATTCTTTTTATTCTAAAGCAGGATTTAAGATAAAAGCAATTTCAACGAGAAAACAAAAAAAGTAGCTCTCTTCTTCCATTAATCACATCTATATATATTTTTCCACTTTAGGCTTCTGCACACATCTGCTTGCCGTTTAACGATTTGTATACCAGACATTTTGTTATTTATATGTTGTGCAAACTTAACAGACAAATAAACATACAAATGCACTTTGTCGTACAAAACAAGGTATTTTCTGTAAGAGATATAAGTGCAATTGTATTTGTCACTTGTTATGGAAATTGATTGTGACAAAGGACACATGAGCATGTAAATAGTCACTGAATAAAGTGTATAAGAATATTGCAATCAAAAATAGAATAATTTTACAAGCAATATTCTATATATCAAATTTTAAACAGAGTAGTATTAAATTAAGATATACTTTTGATATCCACTGTTTGGTAGAAAACATATACCTGACACAGCTCTCGTACGAATAATTTAATATCCAAAAGTGCATGTTAGAGGAATACTATCACTGCATATTATTAACATTAACATTGTCTTATATGCATACGGAACTATAACATATTTAGTGTCTTTGCAAGCTGGCAGAGTGGGTGCATCTAATTTGCTTCGTTTATTCTAATCATATTAAAATGCATGCATTGGGATAGTAAGCTAATAAGAACTGTCATTATCATAATATTTTTTGTATTATTTATAAATCATAAATGGTTAAATATTTATTATAAAAGTGCTAACTACATGTGTTCCTGAAATTATTCTAATTATTATTAAATAGATTAAATAAATGTGCAACTAAAATGTTTAATAACAACTTTTTGAATAAATATTAATTAAAATCATTGAATTTACATGGGTCATTCTAATTTCAAATGCTTTTTCGTGGCCGTTGAAAGTATAGTAAAATATTTCATAAAATAAACCAATACATTTTAAAATGAACACAGCTTTTGCATGATTTAATAGATTATAAATAAATGTATATATGTTTTTTTTTGTGTAAGACTGTCCATTAAGTATTAAAAATGAAAAACCAAAATGCTGTATATACTTTCTTCATACAAAATGTCATGCCCGTACAGCATGCGCTGTTGATTTTTCACATTAAGAAACTATGAATTTTTCCAAAAAACAAGATAAAATGTATAACAGTTTTAGAATATTTACAAGATAAAATGTATAACAGTTTTAGAATATTTACATCTGCTTCTCATATTTCACACATAAAATTTTGCAAAACTAATAGCAATTTTATATATATCGTTTTTTTTTTTTAATTGTTGCTGTCCGCTGTTTTGTGTAGTGAGCGTTTTTTGGTATGCCTCTTTACTAAGTTTATTATTATAATTGCATTAAAAACATAATCTAAAAAATAAAAAGCCAAAAGAAATATAATTATAACCAGGGTTTGGATTTTCATGCAGCTAAAAATTGGGGTTTAAGCGCTTCACAAATGCACCTAAGAATAAAAAATATGCATTTACCTACACAGAAAAAAGTTTGAACATAAAGAGTATGAAAAAAGTTCATAATCTATTATTCATATATTTTATTAATTTATAAATAAAACACAGGAACTATTTCATACGCAGTATGAATTTAGATTTTAATAAATAAATTTATAAAATCAGAGTTGCTTTGAAAAAATTTTTTTAACTTTTTTGTCAACAAATTCTAAAATGCTTTTCTATTTACATAAAGTATATATACAATTAATTTCAAATAGTCTGTTTGGCAGAAAAGAAAGAGTTGTGATTACTACTACAGACTATACAAGTTCAATACTGAATTTGTAAAAACATTTTTTAAAAGAAATATCAATTAATTTATGTAAAAGTTCCTAGCTGGAATGAAAATAATTTGGGAAAAAGTTATCATTTTCGATTAATAGCATTTATGAAAAAATTCCTTGAATATAAGTGACATTTTTTTCTGTGTAGAAACTATATTACACTAAAATTGCTTTTATTAAATACTTTTTTCACGTATTGAATCAGGAATTGATCCCACGATCTCTGTATGGTAGGCTAGAACACTAAGCACTAACATACCGAGGCAAATATTTATATTCATAGACAATTCAATGAAAGAATAATACTTATATACATTATATTCACAGCAAAAAATCGGAACTAGTTCCAAAGGTTTACCATTTTCATTGAATACTAATCACTACAGGTACTGAATTTAATATCTAAGGCTGTAATTTATGTCAAAAATTGTTCTAGACAACCTTTTAAGCGCCTATGACAACCACGTGTTAAATTCATTGTTGTTTCACCAGAAATAGAACTACTTTGAGCGAGTTCATCAATGCTGTAACTAATGATTTGTGTGTTAATTTTTTGCTGGGTATTGTTATTGTTAATATTATTATTATTGCTTATAAAATTTTTATAGAAATTATCGAGCTATCATAAAGAAACAACTGAGTGATTCCATATAGTCGGGTGTGACCATTTTACACACATTTTTTGTTATTAATCAAGAATATAAAATTTTCAGTATAAATGCTGTAAAATTATTACTATAAAGTACACAATAATTTTGGTATAGATATCTGTTCAATGTGTTTTTAATTGTATTATGTATTTACTGTTTGACAAAAAATTATTTTTCTTATAAAAAAAACTATTTTTTATATGAGGCGGGTGTGACCGACGGGTGTGACTTAGTACGAAAATTTAAAAAATTTAATGAAATAAAACTTTTTATTGATTTAATTAATATAAATAATATAAAGATAAGCACTAAAGAAAATAATAAGACATTAAATTATTTGCTATCCTTTCAGAATACTCTAGCTGAATATTTTTTTAGATTCAACAAAAAGCAAAAAAATATATTCTTTTCAGAGATAGCGGTTTTTATTAATAATGAGAAAGGGAATAAAAGAAAATCTGAAATAAATATTAAATATACAAAGGGGAGGGAGCAAAATGTTTCTTGTATGATCATTTAAAAGTGCCTCAAATTGATTAAAAAATATTAAATAGTATATATTTTATTTTTTCTATAATTGTCATTCTTTAAAAAAAAACATCAATGAGAGATTTTTATTAAAAATGAGAAAATAGTTTTTTTCTTGTATAGGGCCGTTTTACGGGGAATCACTCAACTGTAACTTTTGAATCTGTTTTCATCCCATCTTGAAAATATTACACCCAGTCAGTTGGCTATATTCCGTAAAAAATTAAAAATATTAATATACCATTTTTCAGGATATTTAAGGATAAAGGACATTTTGGCATTTTAGATGCACTTGTAACAGGAAACTATATTATTTTTGAGCAGTATTTATTAAGAAGAGACCTTTCCAATGACGTCAAAATTATTTATATCCGATGACGCGTTCTAAAGTTATTCAATCTTCAATATGACGAACTTTTCCCAAAAATGGCCGAGATGGCCAAGTTTAGAGGCCCATAAAATAAAAGCCATAAGAGGTACCTAAATAAATTTTCGCCATGTTATGAGCACTCAACAGTAAAATATATATTTCGAATTTCATTTAAATCGGAGTGGATAAAAATACTGACTGTGTTGAAAATGTTCGTTTTTACCCAATAATATTGTGAGTGTAGCTAACTTTTCAAGTTAACTTTATAATGCAGATATCTGTAGTAGAGAGAAGTTTAAAGTAAAGTTTTTAAAATATAAATTTATCAACTTTAATTTCCAATTTAAAAGATTAACAGAAAAAAAGTCGATTAGAATTGACTGGCAAATATTTATCCAGTAAAATCAATTTATTATCTGTCTAAGGCGCAGAATATGCCATTAAAACAAAATATGATTTATATAATTCAACCGGTCGCGAAATTTCGGGCAATAACTGAAAGCACAATAGAAGCTTTTCTCAAATATTCTAAAAACGCTTTTTAAGAATCGTAAATGAAATTCATTTTTATGAAAAGAATTTCGTTTTTGCTTTAAACCATCGTTATAAATAGAAGAAGAAAGAAAGAAGAAACTTGAGTTGAAATCTAGAATAGATTACGACTTCATAAAAAACAGACAGCTGAAAAAAATTAGCCAGTCGACCATAACAATAGCAGACAGCCTCTCAAATAATAGTTGATAGTCGATAACAGATAGTCAAATATAACTTAAAAACACTATAAATAAATAAATAAATAAACATAGATAAAAGATAATCGTAGATTGTAGACAGACGATTATAAAAGTAGTCGTCCACTTTATTATTGTAGACAATACATTATATATAACAAAAAGTTAACCAACTACCATGACTATCAGATATAGTTGATTGCTATTATAATAATATATCTGCTTACTTAATTGTAGGAAAATGTTAATGTACACAAATTTAATAAAGTATATCAAAAGTATGCCAAACAGAAAGACAGCTTTTCGTTTAATAGAATACATTTTTCTATTTAATTCTGTCAAAGAAATGGAAAAAAATAGCTGATACTTACAGGCAACAAAACGAAAATGCTGAATAATGTAAAAAATCAAATATTTGGTCCTAAGCTTCTTAACAAATATTTATTCATAAATATTTAATATTTTTTGCAAAGAAATTACTTTGATTTCATATACTTAACTTGGGTTTTCTTCTTTCTCCTGGTCTGGTCAGTTTTTCGAATTTACATTAAGTTTCAACTTAATATTTAGTTTTTCCAAGAATTCAATTCCTTTCCTTTGCTCCATTTTCAAAATAATCTTGAAAGAATTTTAGCAAAAATTTGTGACGCCTGAATGGACAAAGATTGCAATGAATTAAAGTGGAAAGATTTAAGAGTATTTTAATATTTTACATATTAAATGGAATGAGCTAATAAAGAAAAATCATATTGGCAGAAAAAACGTCTTTAATATACTTATTTCGAACTAAATTGGATTTAATTTCAAAGTTGTTTTTATTAGTCTAAAATTGGGAACATTTATTTAGAAAAAATTGGATATAAGGATCTTATTCATAATTAAGTGAAGTTACTTGATGTTTGTGAAAATTGTAGCAACACTGTACAACAAAATTAAATTTTTTTAAGCTATAAGATTCTAATGACTAATTCTGGCAGATGGTGTCAAAAAAATATAAACTTGTATTGGCGTTTTGAAAGTTTACATCTGGTTATTAATATTAGGGAGAGTTAATTTCCCCCCTTTTGTACATAGTTATACTCTCTCGATATAGAATATCTTGTAGGACTTACTGCTATGGTATAAGATTGATGATTTTTCAAAGACAAAGGGCATGTACCGCGATGTCGACAAGTCGATATCGTTTTCTTATTTATATTGAAAACCATAATAAAAAATAAAATTTTTTTTTGTTTTCAATATAAATAAGAGAACGACATCGACTAGTCGATATCGGTGGACAGGCCCTTAATGACTGCTCTTCATATATTAGTTCATTTACTCCAAATATTGTTTGTGTAAAAGTTCTCCAAAACCGGGCAATGAAATAATGTATTTGAGTCTTTAATGTTCTAACTAAATATAGCAAATTTTTATTTATGTTGTTCACTTAAATGACAAAATCTTTACTTTCATTTTCGTTCTTTAATATGTACTGCATTTAATCGCCATCAGTTATTGGATTTCGATTATCTTATAATCGAAAGCTGTAAGGATTCAAAGAATAGTAGGCGTTTTATTGTTACTTGTTTCAGCCATTAATTATTTAAGATTTTCTACTTTCCCCCATACATACATAAATTTTATGTTTAATATTTATTGTATTATTCCCAAGTCTTTACTTGAATTCAAGTAGTTTTATCTTAATTATATGAAACTATTAAGAAAAGAATTGGATTTTTTTTTTGCAAACAAATTTAACCAAAAAGGGAAATAAACAAATAGAAAAAATAATATATAGAACCTATAGATAATTTTATACAAACACAGCAAGTTTGTGTATTAAGGCGGGTAAGTGAAGAAGCGTTTGTTAAATAAACATATTAACAACTCCAGGCGGAAACAACTACCACAACAACAACAGAGACAGCAAGAATACACAACATTGAGTAGAGCTGCCAACATGATTAGTAAAGTAAAACATGTATGCCAATTAATATATAAAAGTATTATATATTATACAGCAAATATAGATTTTTGTAAATTCAGTATAAAACATAATTTCCAAAGTGTAAGAGACATTCTTATTGAATCAATATTAAGACTGACGATCTAGCAATAATGTTTCACAAATTTTTTCACAATTAAGAGTCTGATTTAAAAATACATATGATTGATTCTTATCGGAAAATTTAATTTGAAATAATTTAACATTAAAGGAGTTATTTTGCAATTTCTATATGTGTACAATTTTACTAGTATGGTAACCAACAATACGAAAACAAACACTACAGTTGCCAAATTCACAGCATCTCTTAAAAATACATACAAAAATTATCTGCATTTGTAGCTGAGTAAAAACTGAAAACAAAGCTAAAAAATACAATTGAAATTCAAAGGAAACATTCGCAGGAAATGAGCAAATACATATGTATGTATAAAACAAAACAAAAACTAAAAAAAAATTTTATGAACGAATTTTATACAATCAATGGGCGAACTTTGCTGATTTAGGGGTGGTAAAAAAAAGCTTGTCCAAAGTATTTTAATGTATAATTAGCCGATATTTATTACTCAAGCATAGCAATCGTTTGCTGAATGAAGCAGATGAAATAACACTACACTATGTGGCCATTTTCAATTTTAGATAATTTCCTTTTTTCTAGAAACACTGAAGCTTAAAATTGGCGGAACTTCTATTTTTCATATGACATATTATTTTATGCATGCATAAAATCATGATACATAATACAAGGTAAAATTGTCAGCGCAGCTGTAGCTGTAAGTTTATATTTCCCAAACATCAGTGAAACAGGCCTATGAACGATTTGCGGCGAGGGCTAAACAAAAAAAATTTTTCAACGTATAACAGCAGAACAGAGTAGCGCCACTTTCGCCAATTCTTTCTGAATATAACGTTACGAACCTTAGCCTAATAATCAATTTGAATTCACAAAGTAACTACGTTCGCTTGAGCTTTTCACATGTTTACATGTTTATATATACTTAAGTATAAATTCAAGCAAAAAAAGTTTGTCTTGAGTAGCACAAAAATCAGCAAAATGGGAATGAAGAAAAATAAACCGATGGCAACGCTGGGAAAGTGCAGTAAATATCAGCTTGAGAGTGGATTTAATTCTCGTATTAAATTTTCCTGAAAAAAGTTGTATATATAAAAACTAAAATCGCATTCAACACAACCACCTGACAAGTGGTGACAATCAAAATACACGTGAGCACGATGGAAGTGTAGCGGCTTCCGAAAGTGGTGCTACTCTGTTTTGCTGTGTACGTTGAAAAATTAACTTGCCGTTAATTTTTCCCTTGTTCCTTGGAATATTAATCATGTCCATTTCTTTCTGAACGTAACGTTACGAACCTTAGCCTAATAATCAATTTGGATTCACAAAGCAAATACGTTCGAAATAATAATATTAACAAAATAAATTACTACAAGCCGCCTGTTACGAATAAAATTGTATGTGAACCATAAAGTTCTCTGCTGTAAATATCACATTAAGTAAATTGCAATAAACAATGCATTTTTCACAGCCTAACTACATTTTGGAATCGTAGCAAACCGATTTATTTTGCGGCGGTTCGAATTTTCAAAAACTACTTAAAATGGTCGACTTGGAGCTCTATTTTTTACACTTACGAAAAATTTTACACTAACAAAATGCCTGTTGTTTTTGTATTGTTGTAATTGTTGTACGGACAGTTCTACCTGCCCCCTTATTCCGTAATTCGCTAAAGCTAAGGCTAAATCTCGATCGATGGCTAAAATGCTGAACAAACACAAAATTAAGCATTTTGGGCGATGAAAACACACACTAAAATTTCGGCGGATTAAATTTTCAAGACATTGCTTTATATAGCAATAGACGTTGCAAAATTCTATTCGTACCCAAAAATTGATAAATCGACTTTATAAATTTTTAGCGATAGAGATTTAGCTTTAGAGAGTTGCAGAAAAAGGCGGCTGTTTTTATTCTATCCTGCATAAAATTGTATTGAAAATTTACAAACAAAAATTTCATAAAATTTTACACATGAATGGCATGGCATGGCTTGTTTTAAAAAAATTCTATTTCATATTCTATAATTTTCTTTAAAATTTTGATGTACAAAATAAAATAAATTAAATTAAAATGTAGAAAATAAATTTTAAAAAACGTGTTTGTAAAAATAAAAATGTAAAAAACATCGCAATTTAATACGCGCCGATTTTAAAATTAATTTTTGGGGATAAATTAAAGAAGTTATAACCGATATGAGATATAAGCTGTTCAAAGTATCAGGTAGTATTTAAATACAAAATACGGGATAGCCCAATTACATAGATATGCTGTATCTGAACCGCGGCCATAGTCAAATTTTAAACATAATTAAAACCTTCGCTTCAGATAGAAATCGCCATCAGTCAAAAGCTTTAATTTGTTAAAAAGTTCAATTCTTGACTTTTCCTTAAATTTTTTTTTATATATTTTCTTATTCGTGTCGTATCAGTATACGTAAAAATGGATTTGTAGCCATGTAAATACACATAAACACTTCTGCCTGCAAAATTTAAGTATTTTATCATCATAACGTCTTGAATAGTTGTTGTTCCTTAGTATCAATCTCATAAAAACAAACAATATTTATTAGCAATAAATATTAAAGATAAAAAAACAGTAAATTGCATGCATTTATAGCCTCTCGAAAAAAGAAAAAAACTAAAAATTATTGTATTTGACTTCCAGGATTGAGATCTAGAATTCACACACAACAGATGAGAGAGATATGTAAGTGTCATGGAAATTCTACTTTATTTATTCCTTTCGAAGCTAGTAATTTTACTTTTGCAAGTGAGGCCAACACATGTGAACATACTCTGGTAAGTAGGTATATTAAAAAGTATAAATTTATTATGAATTTTCCATACAAAGTGCATTGATGTAAAAAGGTTTCAAGTACTAAGCATTTGTACAACAATACACACAACACAACAGATATCAAAGGCAAGAAGTGATGAAATGCTGCTTGCATCCTTTTTTTTTTTTTGTAAAAGTTGTAAATTTTCATAAAAACTTTGTATCGTGTAAATGTTAAGTGTTACATTTGTGGAAATGCAAGTGTGTTTGCTGCTTAAAATATGCAACATTGTTATCCAATTTGTCATAAATCTATAGATAAACGTACGTGCATAAATATTAAACAATCAATAAAGGGTATTCTTTTTAGAGGGCGAAAAATTTTTAAAATATTATAACACAAGGGATTTATAGCATTCATAAAGCTCATGATATCCTAGTCTTTCATGAAGATCATGATATCCTAGTCTTTCTATGTACATACATACTATATATTTTCCATTGACTCAATGAAATTTTAAACATCGCCTGACTTTAATAAACGCTTTTTTCAATGGCCTCTCCAACTGTTTTTGGAGCGCCCAAATATTGCACAGATATGATGCAAACTGACCAGTAATAAAATTTGTTGACACCATAACTTTTAAATTAGAAGTTTTTCGAAAAAGTTTTCTATAAATGTTTCTGTTCAAAATAAGCTGCTTAACATTTGCTTTATATATACACTCAACGAATATTCGCCATAAATTCTGTGAATTTCGATATTAATATTATAAAAAACTTGATTAAAATTCAAGTAAACGTCACGCTTTGTTGGATTAATGAAAGAAGTTTCCTTTAAGTTATTTTAATGAAAATTTCATCAAATATATAGTATATTTTTATTTCATATGCAACAATTTCATTTCATCGTTCAATGAAACAATTTTGCCAAGATAAAAAAAATATTTCATAGTTTTAACGAAATTTTTTCACTATTTTAATGAATACAAATTTATAAACTAATAAAAATGTTTCATAATTTTAACGAAATGTTTCACTATTTTAATAAATATAAATTAATAAACTTCAACTTTAGCAATTCCCAAAAAAATCTGTAATTTAATGAATATATTTCATTATTTTAATGAAATTAATTCATTATGGCTTGAGTTCGGTTTAAATTTAATTTTCAATTAAATTATATTTTTATTTAAAAAGAAGTATGAAGCATTTAGACAAAGAAAAATTTGAGTGCACGGAAAGTTTAACTTGCATATTTCAAGACCTACCGGTCTAAAGAATAGAGAGGAACTAGAAGCTTAACATAACACAAAAAGAAAATGGTGAATATTAGCAACTATCAAAAAAAAATTTGCAAAATAACTTTAAGAGTGACAGCATGAATTGATTAAAGGTAAATTATGTTTAACTAATTGACTGTAAACTACCGACATTCGTCGAGTGGTCTAAGCGGTAAAGATATATGACGAGTTGGCCGAGAGGTCTCGAAACATCTAAATTCAACCGTCCGTGCTGTAAAATTTTTCTCTGGCTACATGCTTCACATTTCTCTCTAAATAAAAATTTAATATAATTAAAAAATTAACACTGAACTCAAGCCAAAATAATTAATTTTTTTTGGAGTTTAGTCACAAATTTATTCTACAAACAAATGACTTGCTCACAGTACCGAACTCAGACTCTTGATTTTCACTTAAGTTAACAACACCTTCAAAGCAACGTGCTCTAAGAAAGAGAACAACAATAATAGTCATCATACAAAACAATTTTTGTTGTAATTTTTATAAAAGAAATTCGATGTATGATTCATTGCAGTGGTCTTTCATAAAAGCAATGAAATTTTTCATCAAATCTATGAAATACATTTCAGTGAAATTATAACAAACAAAAACTTAGATATTGTTTTATTTTTATGAAAAGAGTTTGCCAAAACTTAGAGTTTTCCATTATATAAAAAAATGTTGTTGTCATATGAAATAAATCCAATGATATTCTTTCAGAATATTCGTGATATATCTACACTAATATTATAAAGAGGAAAAGTTTGTACGTTTGTAAGTTTGTATGTTTGTAAGAGATAATCTCCAGAACCACCGGTCTGATTAAAAAATTTTTTTCAACAAAATGTAGAATGGAACCTCTGAACGGACATTGGGTATATAAGGTTACGGTAAAGTGCTTAGGATAGGGTCGAGTGGCGGTAAGCCCGCCATACCCAGAAAATATTTATTATCGCCTTAACAGAGATCTACTAAAGCAAATGTTTTTTGGGGTTTCGTACTCAAAAGAAAAACAAGCCCCTATTAAAGTGAGTACGCTGTTTGCCCACCAGTCCATCGGTCTGTCCTCAAGGCAGTCTGTACGCCCGTCCGTCCCCATCGGAATGGGAAAGTAACTTTGTTCGTTTGTTACGCCTTATCGACTAAACGGCTGAACCAATTTTGATGAAATTTTAAACATATATAGATCTAAGTCTGAAAGAACATAAAGGCTTTATATATTTAAAAAAACTAGGACCCATAGGGGGCAGGGGGCAGATTTTACCTCTCCGAAACTATTTAACCGATTTTGATGAAATTTGAAACGTAGATAGATCTGCGTAAAAAATAACACAAAAGCTTTATATTTTTCAAGCTAGGACCAAGAGGGGGCTGGAGGCAATTTTTACCTCTCTGAAACTATTCAACCGTTTTTAATGAAATTTGAAACGTAGATAGTTCTGCGTAAAAAATAACACAAAAACTTTATATTTTTTCAAAGCTAGGACCAGTAGGGGTCAAAGGGGCAATTTCTGCCACTACGAAACTATTTAACCGATTTTGATCAAATTTAAAACATAGATAAATCTGCGTTATAAAAGAACACAAGCGCTTTATTTTTTTTCAAAACTAGTACTAGTACGAGAGCAGAGGGACAATTTCTGCATCTCCGAAACTACTGAACCTATTTTGATGAAATTTAAATCGTAGATAAATCTGCGTACACAAGAACACAAAAGCTCTATATTTTTTCAGAACTAGGACCAATAGGGGGCAGAGGGGCAATTATATAAACAATTGTGTGTATGTAGATATATTATGTATGTATGTACATTAGAGCGTCTCGCCATATAGGCAAGAAAAAAAAAGTTCGCCGTACACCACCGAATACGAAGTAATGTTGTAAGACATTTTCAAAAAAAAAATTTTTAATTTTTTTTGCCGAAAGTAGGGGTCGCCAAAATACATTTTTCGTTATATCTTCGGCATTTACAGTCGGATCTCAAAGTGTGATATATCGATGTTTTTGTCTCAAAGAGACCAATGTTTTGCTTTAATAGTCAATGGTACTTTGTATCCCGTTCTAGTATTTACCCACCAGATCTCATTTTCTACCACCCTAATGTACCACCCTAATAGCAGAAAATTAAAGCCCGCAAAAAATCATTAAACTTTTGTTAAAGAAGTTTTTCGATAGTTCCAACAGAAGTGTTAAAAAAATATAATTTATGTTTTTTGCCGAATGTAGGGGTTGACTTTTTAAACAGTTATCATATATTCGGTATTCACAGTCGGATTTTATAGTATTATATATCGATGTTTTTGCCTAGTATCTTCTTTTTTAAATAGTGATACACTCTTTTCGAACTTACCATAATATCTGTACCAATACAATAAAAATTCAAAGATCTGTGTATATTAAAACAATTTTGTTTAATCATATTTTGAAATGACCCAAGTTGGCTATATTTTTCACGGCTTTCGAGCTTGGAAAAAATGTGGCCTAGGCGTTGCTCATCGGTAACAGCCATGGCAGACTCATGTACTACATGAACAAAACGCTCGGTGTTTTGAGAATGGCACGGATATTCTGTGAAATTAATTAAGGTTAGTCAACAAAACTATCAAACAAAGTTGTTTTTCTTGTGCTACCTGGTATCTCGATTATTTCTTTTGAAAACTGTAATGCTTCCAGCTGGTCTTGCATATAGAACTGCAAGTACGGCGGCTCAGTCAATTCAAATTTGGTCCAATTGATCATATGGTAATATGAGTCACTTTCGAAGTCTATGAAATTTTTAACTTGTGCACCGTACATTTGACGAATGCCTACTGCTGCTTCATTTCGCGCAGACAAAATCTAGTTATAGCCGTCTGAACGTACTAGCGGATCTTGGTCCGTTATCATCGATAACAATACATTCTCGGGGTGGAAAAAGTACGCGTTATTTTCTATCGACGGACGAAGTATCTGTTGAACATCTTCTGGCAATTGACGAATCCAAGATATATATTTAAAAACGTGGCGACTTCCCGTTAACGTCTAACCGAAAGATGGATTTCCGGGTATAAAATTTTGTACGAAAAATTTCAAATCAATTTCAAATCAATTTAAAATCACATTTCCTAGGCTCGACAAAAAACATGAATTTTTTTCTTATAGATCTACCGGAATTATGGAAATATTTCATAAGAACAGCCTTAACTATTAGAACGGTTATATTGAGGTCAATGAATATTAAAGATGACCATTGGCCTCCTCGAGACAAAAACATCGATATATCGCACTGTGAGATCCGACAGTAAATACAGAAAATCTGACAAAAATACTCAAAAAGGTAACCCCTACATTCGGCAAAAAACATAAATTGTATTTTTTAACAGTTCTGTTGGAAATATCGAAAAACTTCTTTAACAAAAGTTAACTCCGGGCGGGCAACGCCGCGGGCACAACTAGTCATATATATTGTGAAATATTTCATTAGATTTAGAAAAAGATCTAACAAAATCTTTTCATTGGATTAATGAAGTGAAATTCTTTCAATGCACTTTTGTCCTAACTACACAAAAAAAAATTATTTTACATAACTTCAATGAATGACATTGATTGACTTCGATTAATTGCTTTTGCAAAAATACATTGATTCAATGTACGCATACGTTGTTTCAATTAAAATATTCATTGCAATTCAATTTCAAACAGCTCATTGAAAGCATTCGTTGTTGTTATTCTTTGAAAGTATTATTTAACCAGTTCGTTGATTAGGGCAAAACTAATGAATAATTCGTTGAAGTAATCAACTTTTTTCACCTTTTTAGTTCAGTGTATGATCTATGGTAGTCTCTTAGTGGGACGAGGTTGCATTTTTAAAGAAAAGTCTAGAACTATTAATAGATCTCATTACAAATTCGCTGGCTATAATAATAATAATCTGTTAAAATATTTTATATTTTAAAATATGTGCTTTATATTAACCAATTAAATTGAAACACAGCCCCATTATTCCATAATATAAGAATGAAAGTATGGCATACCATTTTTTTAAATGCTTAAAATCTTTATTATTCTGGGAAATAGTGTGGTAGCCCGTGCTCCATTAAATGTATCTTAATTAAAAATCCCTCAAATAGATACAATGAACTTGTCAATGGCTTGGCCATATAAAACATATAAAACACCCGTTCATTATTGTCTGTATAAATGTTTTAACAAACGTTTTTCCATGAACTACATGCATACACATGTATTTACATATTGAAGAATGAAATTATAAATAGAAACAAGTTTTTATGTGAAAAAATAGTATACCAAGAGAGATAAAACATAAAGACCTTGTTCGAAAGTGTTTCTTTCAGTTCAACTTTAGTAGTTTCTTTATTGATGACTGCCATAAACTGGAAAGGATTTCCCAGTAACGGAGTGTAGTTACATTTTTTTCATATTAGTTATCGTTTTGTGCTAGTGTTCAAATTTACAAAGCAGTAGAAATAAAAATTCCCTTTAAATTACTAAATTGAACCTTTGAAATTAAAACAATTTGAATCACTGTAAAATATTAAAAATTTTCTATTCATGCTCAACTAAAACACATTAAACAAGATTTAAAATTACATTAAAACAAATTGTATTACAGTCATAAATCCACAGACTCCAAAACTGATAATTGAGTTTGTTTTCGTAAATTTTGTAGCTTAATAATCACAAAGAAAAATCTATGCAAATGTGAAAAAGAACATAAAAAAAAGAAATTAAAACCCATAATATGCTTTCAACTGCACAAGAAGCAAACAATAACTCTAGCAAATTATTTGATGGTAACGACTAAAAATCTGCTTAATAATGGGGCAATTAAAACATTCAGACAGACAGACAGATAGTTACTATAAAATCTGTTTATATGAAATTCTAATAATAAGTGAAACGAGGATTTCAAACTTTTATGCAAAAAATTAATTTTGGAAATAAAATGTAAAAATAGAATTATAAAAGGCACAAACTAATAACCTGGCAATTAGTTTTCAGTTTGAGAGCAATTAAAGCAGAAAAAGTAAGATAATTGGCCCTGTTCTATAAATTGAATCCGAGTAATTTTCTCGTTCTTCAAAAATAAATAATAGCCGATTCCAATTTGGTAGTGATTTAATTCTCGTATGCAATTTTAACGAAAAGTTTGTATATATGAAGACTTGTAATCACATTCAACAGAGCCACCTAAGAAGTGGTGATAAGCAAAAATACACAAGAGGACTGATGTTGGAAGTGTAGCTGCTGCCGAAAGTCCCCGTCTACACATGCAATTTTTAAATTTGTGAGGGAGTGTTGAAATGGAAATATATTCCTCTCTCGCGCTTTCTCACTAAAAAAAGAAGAATTGCTGCAACAACAAATGCATGTCATAGTGTCTCGGCATAGGAAAGCTTAACAGCCTTACGTTTAAGATATAAGATATAACGTGCTGAAATGATCTACAAAAATATTTTCCACAAAATTCTACTTCTGATTTTCAACGACGCCCAAGCTCCAGACTCTACCTGAATACCAAAAATGATTCAAAACTTGGAATGCGTTTAAGGGCTATTTCCGTACTTCTTCACAATTAGTACTCGGTATAGAAAACCTTATAAACCTTCCGTTTAAGGTTTAGACGTGTTCAGCACTTTTATGTCAAACACCACGAGAAGCATTTTACATGACCGACGAGCTTAAGAGCATGATATAGTTAAGGAGAGATGGTGTCATACAATCTTACAATCGAGAATAAGGATAATTATATAAGTGTAAATTGTATCTTTTTCATAGTGATCCTGATGAATTTCTGTGTCGCAATATGATTCAGCAGTCAAAAATGGACTGGTTCACCATTTACCGTCGTTTTTTCGTAGACCTAAAAATTAACACCCCAAGTTGCAAAGAGCAGATTAATCATCTATTTTGATACACATCATTTTCTCTATAAGAATCTATTACCACATGACATCAAATAAGAAATAACTTTCCTATAATTGACTTTATAAAATATATTTAATCTTTTTTAACCACAAATAAAATACTAAATGTGTAACGTTTCCGTGTATCGAATACATTAAAGAAATCAAGTATAAATAAATAATAAATCGAATTCCTTCCTGTGGATGCATGAGTGTGCAAATATATCAATGTATGTTTTATGTTTTTATGAACGCACACATTCAAATTATATTATACGCACGTGGTATTAAAAGTAAATATGTAGCTATGTATGTATGTATAAGGTATTAAAGTTCTGGTGGCTATCTCGGAATATCGATTTATCAAACGGTTCCAAACTTTTTGAGCACATTTCTATTATTGTGTCTGGAAGCTTATTGGCACTAAAACAAATTACAAAAATTTATCTCAATGTTATCTACATTTGTGGATACTAGGAGATAAAAATGTGTCAGCCGTCATCACTGTAGATTACTTGGAATGGGTAAATTAAATAAGTAGCCAGACTATAAATATTTAAGCTTTTAATTAAGAGAACTACAGGGCCTCATTGCATACTGTTTGCTAAAATAAATGGTGGTTCTTTATAGATAGTCACCACAAACAAATGCCAACAAGGAAACCGGATTTAACTGTCATTTTAGTATTTGATTGACAAAATTTGCTGTCTTTTTTTTCATAATAAAATATAGCGGGTATGTTTTTAATGAGGATAACTTTATGTTGAAATAAATTACAGAAAAATGTTTTAATATTAATGCATAAGAACTAAAAGGTCTGTTCCCGGCTTAAATATGAACAAAGGTAAAACTCATTTCAAAACCCTACGGTAAATGGAACTGGCACAAAACAAGTAACGTGACCGGTTCCCAGGTGGTAGGGACCAGTCCGAGTTCTAACACTAGCGGACCAGCCACTTTTACATGGGGATGTCCTAGGATGGGGTTAATTGATACTTTGTATGCACCTCTGTCTCTGAACTATCTTATGGAGTCCTAATCGGTGTAGAATAATATAGATTATATACATATAAATATTATTCCAAAACTCAGCTGAAATTATCAATTAATTAATTTTTTTTATTGTTACGAATCCAAGCAGAAATTGTATTTTATTTTTAAGAGGTGTGTTTGATAGGATTCGAACCGACATCCACCGGCATGACAGGCTAGTACACTACCCACTCGACCACAGGGGAACTTATATTTCAATGTTTTAAATACCAGTTAAGCTGGAGTTAATATCTAAATATAGTTACGGAACAGGTTCCTGAGTGGCATTGCATTCTTATTGAAGGGGGACAATCAATATTATATAGATACTATGTGATAGGAATTAGATCCAGGTGCATCGAATTCGTTCAGTGCCGTTTACTACAATACTAGCCGGAGTACCAACTAAATTTACTGAAAATGGTTAATATGTGACCATTTACACAATATGTGTTTTGTTAGCATTCACTACTCCTTATTTTTGTTACCAGTCTCATTTTCTCAAGTCATAGGACGAGTACTTTTGGATCATTTGTCACCAACTTTTCAGCAGGGAACGTACAAAAGCGAAAAAAAATTTAAATTTAAAGTTTATTATTTAAAAATTTTAAAACATTAAATGAATGAGCAACTGTCTTGTCTGTAAATGTAAGAAATGCGTTTTTTTTTTTGAACGAAGTTCCCAATGGAATGTTGTGCATAATATAATGTTTCCTATGCTGGCGGGTAAATGTTTTTTTTTTTATTAAACAAATACTTGTAACAAATACGTGTAACGAATACTGGTAACGGATACTGGTAAACAAAATACAAAACGAAGCCAACAGGCTGGTGCGAAGGTTAAATTCCTTAAAAACTTAGTGTTGCCGCTTTGGTATTGTTGCGGTTTTCGGTGTTGCCGTTTTTCCGGGGAACTGCCAAGGAACTTCTAAAACTTTGAGGAGATTCTTACCCCGGCTTTTGGGAATCCTTGAACTAGGTTGTGTCTTGACTAAGGGTTGGTGTCCTTGTTAAGCAAAGATGTATTGACTAAACACCAGGTGTCTCGGCTAAATGCTTGAGAAGTATCTTCCAGGCGATAGTAACTTTTTGCTGACGAATTGCCTCCTTTTTACCCGACTGCGCGACGCAAAGAAGGGTATAGTGCTTATCAGCCTATGTATGTATCTATGTATGTATGTGTGTTCCTTTGCGGCACTATATAAACCGAACCCGTAGACCGATTTTGACGATTCTTACGTCAATCGATTCGGAGAGTGGGAGTGGGAGAGATGGAGTGTCACTAAAGATATGACAGTAGTCAAAACTCAATATGGCGGCCAACAGACGCCATTTTGTTTATACGAAAAAATAAAAAAATAAAAAGTCAGCGAGCTATCGAACTATATCTCTTATGATTTTTAATTTCGAATGACCATTTAGATTCTGCGACGGCTTAAAGTTATTTTCTATTATTTTTTTACGCAGTAGGGTTTTTTGATTTTTTAAATTAATTTCATCTAGAGGTTGAAATTACTATTTTCATCTGCTTTGTTTCATTACGGTATGTAAAATTTTTGTTTTTATATTTATATAATTGTTATTATTGGTGGGGATCGTGGTGTCGGATCCGGTGACTAGGCGAAATGTGCCGACGGACAGACCGAACAGGGAACTTCATTTCTACCCGGTATTCAATGAAACCGTGCGTTCTTTTTTTTAACACAATATTTTTGTCATTCATTAACTCACTTGCTATATTATTTCATCTCGTTTATAGCTCCTTTAAATCAAATCCAAGGACTAAATAAATAAATAAAATAAGGTGTCTTAAAAATAACCCCTTTACCCAAAGCGAATTGATACCAGGTGGCCTTATTAGTAAAAACGAACATCAGCTGACTTTACCAAAGTGTCAAACTGTATGTAAAAAAAACTAAACAAGAACTTTTTATGTATGCATTTAACATGAAAGATTGGTAAAGTCCAGTTGTTGTTGCACTAATAAGGCAACTTGGTATTAACACGCTTTGCCTTTACCCTTCTCTTGCTTTTTGATTATAATCTGCATTTCGTTTTTCGTCTTTTTATATTTTTTCTCTATAACGTTTTTGGATCTCTGCTCTAGTTAATTTAGTTTTCTTCTCCTTTAAAACCCAAAATAATAATAGAATCACCGAAATTCGTAATTAGCAACTATTACAAGAAAATCCATGCAAATAAGCAATTCACGTTTTAAAATTTTTTTACATATTCTATGCAAATGGTATAATATATTAGAATTATTTACAACTCGAATTATTACGATTGGAACACAATTTGTAAATTTCGAAATTTTTCCCCATATTGTTGAATATGAATTTTTAGAATAAATAATCAAGTAACGAAGGACGAATTCTTGTGCAATTGATGAAGGTCATGCTACAAATTTGTCAGTAGACACTTC
Source organism: Panzeria rudis (assembly GCA_956483635.1). Lineage (NCBI taxonomy): Eukaryota > Metazoa > Arthropoda > Insecta > Diptera > Tachinidae > Panzeria > Panzeria rudis. Next base: position 124,779,498 of record OY101450.1, on the reverse strand, counting down.
AATTTCGCATGGTTTTAAAATTTTGTTAGCATTTTATTTTCTACCCATAGAATTTCGCTTCATTGATTTATTTCATAATACCATATAATATTGAAGCGAATATTCACGAATGACAAATAACTTGTGGACAAACTTTTCAGATAAAAAGCAAAGGCTTTTCTATTGAATGTTATATATTTTGTGGGAATGAGAAACCAAAATAATATAATATGCGGTTACATATTTATTTTTGCATTTGTTTTCTGCTTTTTGTATATAGAGCAATGCGTAAAACTACATCTTAAAGGGGAGAAAAACAAATTTTGTATAAAATGAGAGTGAGATATTATTTTTTAGGCAGCAAAAAAAGAAAAAAAAATTATTTCCTATAAGATGCTGTATTTATTGCAAGGTCCAAACATAATAAACTCAAATTTCTGTAATATTAAAATTAATGGAATATTTTAATATTTGATTCAGCAATACAATTTTTTATTTGATTTGTCTGCACTGCACTGCAGCGTTTACAGGTCCTTACAATTAGGCTCGTTGAATTATGTAAAAATATAGTTTTTAAATGCATTTTTAATCTCTACAATGAATAAGTAAACTCATTCTCCACTCGCAAAATGACACCCTTAATATATTTCCAAATTGTATTATCAATTACCACAATCTTAATTTCCTTTCTTTTTTTTTTTTTTGCTTTAAAAATGTCAAATAATGTTAAAGTTAAATTTTATGCACAAAAACGCCCCCTGTTATATATAAATCCCTTCAAATCCTTATTTGTGGACAAATATTGTTTGCAGATTAAAATTTTCGTTTTATTTTTAATTCTTCGTTTTATTTGCAATTTTAAAATAATGACCACATAATACTGTGTGACTTTTGTTTAAATGGATTTTGACATCTTATCAACCCAGAAATGACACATGTTTTTTCCTGCTCTACATTTTTTTGTTTTTAATTCATATGCCATTTGTTTTATCACTTGTGTTTGATCTTACAAAAACCTAAAATATTATTTATACCATTGTGGTTGTGTAAACACAACTTTAAAGTATTTTAATGATTTAAATTGTTTAAATATTCATTATTGCCCTTAAGACTTTTGAAACTATTTTAAAGTGTTTTCTACTTAAGGGTTTTGTTACCCAACAATACATAAGCAATCAGGCCGGCAATATTAAATAAAGTTTAATAAAACTAAAGGGAAAATGACAGCATACTTTGAGGCTATGTTTTAATTAAAGGTCTTTGCATATCCGTACAGAAAAAGGCATCATAATCTTTTTATATAAAGAGGAAATTGTTACTTTTATATTCGTTTTCATTAAAAGGCTTTTTTGGTCGACTTAATACATTTGATATTTTAAGAAACTTTAAGATACGTACGTATGTCTACTAAAGTGCTAAATTTGACAAAGCATAAGTTTAAGTATGAAAAAATTCAGTTAAGTGCGAAGTTGGCTTGCACACTAAGGGCTCGAATACAGATATATATCCACATATATTTTCTCTATTTTTAAGTTTTTTTCCTTTTTTTTTGCGACTATTTTAGTTTTGGCGCTTTTTAATTTTTGCTGGTTTTTTGGTTTTTTTTGCGATTATTGGTTTTTTGGCGATTTCTTTTTGTTTTTGCCGATTTTTTTCTCAGATTTTTTTGGTTTTAACGTTTTTTGTTTTAACGTTTGTTTTTCGCTTTTTGGCGGTATTTTTAGTTTTAAAGATTTATTTTAGCTTTTGAGCTGTTTTCAGTTTTGGTGCTTTTTTCGGTTTGGGGATTTTTTCGGTTTTTGATGATTTTTATAGTTTAAGTGATTTTTTTTAACTTTTTTTTTATATTTTGTATTGCCGCTTTTTTTAATTTTGGCGCTTTTTTCTGCTTTTTTTTTTGTTTTGATGATTTTTTTCATTTTTGGCGATTTTGGCAAACGTATGCTTAGCGTTGTAGTCACCGGCGGCCAAAAAGCGTGGGCCTACTGATCTAAAAAATGTACTATATTGACTTTCTATAGTCTCTAAAATGATCGTTCATTAAGTAGTATTTTAATTGCGACTTTATTAGTATAGCCGAGCCACCATAAGCTGTACCTTGAGGGTCCTTTGTGTTGTACAGAGTATATCCGTTGATTTTAAAAAAGCTTCTAGCCGTCAAGTGTGTCTTAGAGATAAGCATAAAACAAATTATTTTCAATATTGCGTTCTAAACAACTTCAAAACCATTGAGTTTCTTAAAAACTAATATCTAAACAGCTTAAATCGAACAATCCCTTCCCAAGTTACGATAAAACCGGTGGAGCAAACAGCCTCTTCAAAAACTCCATATATAGGAAAAATTAAAAAAAAAATTTCATAGAATAAAAATTTTATAACATACCAAAAACTTTAGTGGTACTCCTTGGTATTTTTCTTGTTGCATAGTGTAATTAATTCAAAATTTTCAACTTTTGTGGGTGTTTGCATAGACACATTTTACACCATTGCAAACTAGGGCAAGTGGATTTTAATCTTTCTCGAAGAACATGCGTATCTTTAAACATATCTAAGTTGTATTTATAAATATTTACAAACTAACGGCTATTTTCTTTAATAAATTTAAATTAAATTCAGTAACAATAAAAGCAAATTCCGTATATATAACAGTAATAAGACAAGTCAGCAACTCGAACAAAAAAAAATTTGGAATTTTAAAATTTGCGGACTTTGTTCATTTTAAAAATAACTCGCCAAATGAATTAAATAAGTCCTCAAGGAACAAAATATATATGTATCTATACACTCAGCATTAATGTAGTTTTCTTCATAAATATTTAGAGACTTACTTTGTCCTTTGTTTTGAGGCTACTTTTTGTAAAGTTAAATTCATGGCGCCAAAATGGAGTATGAGAAGATGGAAAGAGCAACCAAAAAGCAAAATTAAATGCTTATAGCCAAATATAAGTATTTGACTTGAAAGTAAATAGAAAGTGAGTATCAAACCAAAACAAAATTAATAAACATGATACAGAAATAAAAAAAAACAATTTAATTTAATTCATATGTATGTATGAAGAAAAAACTTTATTTAAAATGGCAAAGGACACAAAACTGAACCACATATTTTAGGACAAGGATCAACACAATACTCACATTCTTAATGGCTAAACAAGAAGAGACTTTTGTTAAAGAACAGCACAATCACAAAAATGGAATTAAATGAACAGGAACAGCTTAAAATAAATGTAAAAAATAGAGAATCTAGCAAATTTCCTAAATCTTTCTTTTATTTTCTGATTTGTTAACAAAAAGTAAAAGAAACATTTCAAGATTTCGTGAAATGAAGAGATTCTTAGTAATAAAAAATTTATTTAAAAAAATCATACATATTCTTGGGACGCTTGACAGCAATAAAACTAAAATTATGTTCATACCAAACACATATTTCATGACATAGGAAAAATTACTGTTTTTGCCAATATAAATGCTTCCTTTTCCAAATCAGTTAACTTTTTTTTTATTTTGGTTGTAAGGCTAAGGACTTGATACCACAATTAATTTAGCCAAATTTAACACATAAGCCTCTTAATCTGCTTCATTTAAATTAAAATTTAATTAACTAGGATATTGAAACTCAAAGCTTATTGAACAATTTCGTTCGTATTGAATTGCTATGAAAAAACAAAAATTTTCAACGAAAGCAATATAAAAATGAAAAAATGAAAACAATTATATTCACACAGCTCCAAGAAACCAACAACGCACAGTGGTTCCGAATGTATAAAAACTGGAAATACATCTGGGTCTTTGAAACTTACGACGAGCTCACAAAACGATGTAGGCAAAATTATAATGAAAATCGGCTTACAAGTTTTAGTTTTATTCACAATTAAGTAAGAAAATTTAATTGATAAAAATCACTATTTTCATACAAAACAACATTTTAAATTGTGCGTATGAGTGTTGTATGAAAATCGTGATTTTTATCAATTGAGTTTTTATTTGATTCAACATTTTTATGAAAATAAAATTTATAAAAATAAAATTTTTATAATAAACTTTTCTTTTGCACAAGTTCCACGATATCTCTGAAACTACTAATCAAATAAAAAAACAATGCTGACACGCCTTAAAAATATTTTTGTTATCGAATTTCGAATTTTTTATTTCACTAAATATAACAAACAGTTCTCTAGTTATGTTAACATATATCGTGCAACTGCTTTTTTTACATAACGGTATATCTCGAAAACTAGAATAAATTTAAAATAACTGAGTACAGATTCGAATTCAGTGTCCCAAAAAACATAAGAAACGACTTTACTTTGAGCCAGTAAAAACTTTGAATACTTGTGTATATTTAATCCTCAAATTTCATGATTTAAAAATTTTTTTGGAAAATTGTCTAATATTCGAATTCACATAAAATTTTAACCGACAGAGATATTGTAATAAACACATAAACTTATATAGAAGAAATAGTTTTATAATAGACAAAGAAATAATATTTACCATTTCTGATATCCAAATACCAGAAATCCTAAAACGGGGAAAATTTGTTCCAAAATATGAGTTTTTTTTTACAAAAATGGTCGCCCAGTCGTCATTTACCGTGTGATATTTAAATAACTGTCGGTATATTTAGGCAACACCTAAGGCCTTAGAATATTTGCAGTTTTGTGGCGGTCGTTGCTTTGCATTCTGATGAATTTTTAAGGAAACTATAAATAATTGAGTTATGAATTTTTACTCGAACTGTATGGCTTTTATCCAAAGTTATTTAATTAGTTTGGCTTAATTTCATTTTCAATTTAATCTTTCGATTATATTATTATTTTATTTAAGAAAGAAATTCAAAAGCATGTAAATATTTAACATTCAAAGAAAAATTTGGATGTACGAAAGGTTGAACTGACAACTGTTTTGAGACTACCACAGTGCAGGGTTGTCAGATATGGCGATTTCTCGCCAAACGTGGCGATTTTTCATTTTTGTTTTGGCGACATGACGATTTTTGTGGCGATAAATAAATTTGTTGGCGATTTTTATTGCTATTTTTTAACAAAATTGAACTTCAAAATTTTATAATTTAGAAAAATTAGATTGTTGAAAGAGTATTTTCAAAAATATAAAAATATATTTCATAAGTTTTCTTATATTAATTATAATCATTAATGTGTTTTGAATTTGGATGAGAAAAATTTACAAGAAATAATTTTTGGCGATTTTATTTCTACTTTTGGCGATTTTCTAATAAATTTATATACGATTATTTTATAAAAATTTATATTAAAAAGTATTCATTGATTATCAAATATATTAGAAAAACTACTTAAATTTGATTTTGGCGACTTTTGACGATTTTTAAAATCAATTTGCCGAAATAGGTCGAAAAAAATTTGACAGCCCTGCCACATTCTACTCATCAGAGCCCTTTACCTACACGACCAGCGACAGTAGCAACAACACTGTAGCGAAAATCCTACTAATTTTAGTAAGCAAAATTAACAGATTGTCGCCATCTCGCGGCGACTCGCGAGAGATTAAATTGAAAATGAACTTAAGCCAAACTAATTAAATAACTTTGGAAACTATAAATTTTATTTCAAAATTCGTCAACATTTGATATGGCTGCAGGAGGAGAACCATTACATCTTTAGCCCCAAAACTTTTATATGTTGCAGAAGAAATTTATTTTATATGGTCGAAAAACCAATACCACCTTTTTGGGAAAACCCCACAAAAATCTAAAATTGTTTACATGTGTCATGTTCCGGTGCGTGTAACCTTTTAACGAATGCAGATATCGGCATGAAATTTTACGCATTTTGCTCTACATATCAGCAATATCACTGTTTTTTTTTTCGAAAAATATATCGGGCATTATGTTCGTCCACCACTACAAAAAAAAAACTTAATTAAAGTCGCCCGAAAATAAAAGAAAAAAATTTCAGCACAATTATCTCTGAAACTATCTATAAGTATGTAAAAAATTTTAGCAATCGGATTATATATTATGTTTTGGCGATTTTTATTTTAACTTATTTTTCAATAATTATGTACCACTACCATACACTAAGGCTAAAAACGTGACTCTCTCTCAAATGCTCTTAGAGTAATTCTATGTTTAGATTTACTTCGTGCTCTTAATATTTTATATGGCTCTGTGGCTTAGTTTCTAAAGGCGTTTGCTTGTGAACATGTAGCGTACAGGTTCAAATCATGTCGCACAATATATATAAAAGAAATTTTTAATTCAACTATAAAACTCAAATATAAAACAATTGTATATAAAAAATAACAATATCGTTTTTTTTTTTAAATAAATGCTGTAAATTTGTATTTAAAATATTGTGAGAACATTGTAAATTTAAGTTTACAGTGTTGTGGCAACATTGAAAAGAAGAGTCGGAGGGCGGTCATTCGGCGTCAGGGTGACCGTTGAAAATTTTTAAAAATTGGCACAAAAAGGGGATCTTGACGAAAAAAGTGGCACCAAAAAGGGGATTCTTCGAAAAAAAGGGACAAATTTTTTAAAAAGGGAATAATTGAACCAAATTCCAATATTTAATTAATTTCTAGGGCATATAATACTTTTTAAATAAAATGAATCAATTTTGATGGTTTTTTTTTCTATTTAAAAAGACCAATATGGCCTATAACCCAACAAAAATTCAGTTACCAAATCAACAAAAAAATAATTAGAAAATTTTAAAAAACTCATTACATTTCTACTAGAAAAAGTACTTATTTTTGTTCTTGATGTCCCAAAACGAAGCTATTACGTTTCGGATGTTTACATAAAAAAAAATCTTCTTACTTAAAAATTCCTTAAAATAATTATATTTTTCATTGTTTATCTGAAAGATTGATGAATGCACATATTTATGTACATACATGCATACACACATATATCATCTTAAATAGGCGCGGACTCTCCAGAAGTTTTTTTGTCCAATTTTAAGTGCATACATACATACATTCGTATGTACATTTGAATGTATGCATAAACTCCCAGCATACAAAACAGGAAAACACTGATTTTAGTAGCGCAATGGGCTTTTAGATAACTTGGAGTGAGAATCTCCTTTGTTGCTTCTTCTGGATTAAATTGATTTAAATTCATTAACAAATTTTTCTTTTAAAAAATTTCTAACAAATAAATTTTGTTTTAATTATTTTTGTCATGTTTGAAGTTTTATATTTTCAGTTTGGAAATAGAATATAAATGTGAATAAGCCTACAAAATAATGAGTGTAGGAAGTTGTTCAAATTCAGATTATATACTAAATTTTTAATGGGAAATGGCGGAGTTCTGAGGGAACAAACATAAAAAATATCAATAAATTCATAGTATTCTCCCTTTGTTGGTATCGGTCAAAAATAATTTTTGCTTTTATGTATAAGAAATGTTGCCCTGTCACACACTTTTTAGTGTTCTTTAAGTTTTAGTACTAATATTAGTGTGAATGTAAAAAATTGCGATGGGTTTAAATAAAATCTTTCTTAGCTATCCTACGAAGAATGAATTTTGTAACATGAGTGATTATTTGCGAAAACCAAGGATATATGGGGAAACGGCTTATTAGTTTCATTATAAATATTCGTCGATCCGCACATATTTCATTTCAACACGTTATTATTACTTTTGTCTTAAAGGCTGATTTAGTAAAAATAAATCTAACTTTCACTAAAAAATTTGCATGAAAATCATTTTAGTGCAATAATGAATACCTATAAGCTATAGTTTTTTTTCATAACGCTTATAAATAATGGACTCAAAAAAAATTTTTGTGTTAAGATTTTTTTATAAAAACAGTTTCGTACCGTAAAAAAGCTCATCCTAAAACAAAAAGTATCACTTCATAAGAAAGGGGAAGAAAAGGGCATAATTTTACAAAAAGTGGCAGATTTAGGTAATTTAAAAAAAGGAGCACTAAAAGTGGCAAGGTAGTTGAAAAAGTGGCAAATTGCCACTTTAGTCGCAAGACGGTCACGCTGTTCGGCGTTATCATTTTAATGTTATTAGCACATTAAAATACTGGTAACAAGATGTTGTACTAATGTTAGTTGTACCCGCAGACCATCGTACCAACGTCGTACTGATTGCCATTTTCTGCGTGGAATGTTGTTATCAAGCATTACGTTAAAAATCATAAATTATTATTATTATTTGTCTTATTGAAAATTTTTGCTATGCTATTGCTGGAGATATTGACAAAATAGAGAACAAAGTCGAGTGCACAAACCAAAATTTTAAAATTCAAAGCCAAATATCTTTGAAAATATTAAAGATATCTTTATAAAGTAAACTGTACTTTCTTCATCTATTTGAATTCATCAAATCGGATGATATTTGTAAAAGTTATGAGGCCGACAAGATTTTTCATGCCCAAAGTAGTAAACTTTGACAGCCTGTAGCTCAGCGTGTGTTGCAACAGGCTAGTCACAACATCAACATTCTTAAAGCTTAGCTATATGATTTTGGTATACATCGTTTTGTAATCGGACCGCTAGTTTCAAACATACAAATTTATTACCTTTTTTTATTTGGAGCCACTGTGCAACTCTTGAAATAGAATTGTGAACAAAGAACTTGAAGGAAATTTTTAATGAATACAATATGAAACCTGAATACCAAATATCAGCTTCATGAATTCTAGAAAACGGAAAATGAAAACTAAACAAAAGCATACATGAATGAAAATGATAAAACAAACATGCATGTTTATTAGGTTTGTTCGATTTTTTGAAAAAAAAATTTCAAATTTGCAAAAGCTAAAACTCTCATACCAATTTTTATTCTAGTCGAAGGGGGTCGTCTAGGCAAATACCTGGGTTGTTTTATACGAACTTACAACATATTTTGGAGTCTCCGCTAGCAAGAAGCTCATTTTAGAGTCATGGTTTTTAAGCAAAAAGTAGTCTAGAATTTTTCGTAGAATCATTTCCCCTTATACGATTTTTTTTCATCCATGCAAATCGACCAAGCCTAATCCTTATGGTAAAATTTTCAGAAGAAGAATATTGCAAATTAAATAAATATGTATGGTATAAAAACTAAAATTGATTTCTAATTTATTTTTTAACATAACGCACTGCGAATGTTCCAAGAGCTAAAATCGAATATAGCTCCCTAGGATGCCGAAGGAATTCGATGTCGAAGGAATTCGATGTCGAAGGAATTCTTTCTTTCTGACAATTTAATTTAAAACAAAATAAAATGTTTTAACTTTGTTTTTGCTTTAAATGTAATTATAATAAAGAATTCTTTCGACATCGATAAACAGGCAGCTTTAGTCCCTTATGCTAGGCGCTGACAAGTCATCCAATCAGTCAGCAACGGTCCTTTTTTTAGTATATAGCGGACTCCAACCGACTATTCCACTTCGCGTTTGGACTAGGCTTTAATCATGGTTTTGGCTTGTATTTGATTTAGCTCATAACTTACCGAAAAAGAAATCGAAACAAATTATTCTGTATAAATAAAGAAGTTAATTAAAATAGTAGGTTTTCTTTAAGTTTAAATATTCACAAAAAAAAATTATCACCAAAAAATTTTCAAACAAAAGTTTGTCTAAAAATAAATTAAATTGTCAGTAAATGTTCTGTCCATATTCTATGAATTGTTTGTTTAACTTTTATTTAGAACGCAAACAGCAAAAACAATAATAAGGCTATGTCGTAAAAAACCACCCCAATGACGACAGACACACAAATAACAACAACAACAATCATAGCAAGAGGAACGCAATTGTACCAAGTTTGTTTACAAAAGATTTTTAAGTGAATCGATTAGTTAATGTCGTTGCGTTAATTCTCATTAATTTTTTTAGAGTATTTAGATACACATTCAGACTTGAACACATTTAACAAAGTGAAATCTAATAAATGATAAATGGATGATAATGACACAGACAAGGTATGTTTATTTGTAATTTTGTTTGATTAAGTAAACTATTTTGCTTGATAATTTTTAGCATTTTTAGGCTAATTGTTTATTAAATTCAGACAGAAATATTGTTTGATATTTTTCAGAAAATCTAGTAAATATTTTTGTTTGATTTAGTTAGTTGTTTTGTCTACAATTTGTAAATATTTTTAGACAAATTGTTTTATAGATTTAAACAATTTGTTCACTGAAAAAAGCCCGTTTTTTTGCAATGAAATTGTTGGGGTATTTTTGTCTATATTTACAAATTCGTTTGTAGCTCCGTTCATAGACAAAATATTTACTATTTCATTGAATTCCCTTACAGAAAATGAAATTTAGTTTTTTCTGTGCTGCAATGCCATGAATTTGCTTTCCCGCAACCCACTTCAAAAAGGACAAGAATTTCGTTCTAACTTTGCCCACATAAAGCGGACAAATGTTTCAAATAAAACGATCCGTGTTGCATTGAAATCGATGCACACGTTTTGATTTTATTTACGACTAGATGTGCCAGCCCGCTTCCCGCGCTTAAAGTTCGATTTATGACTAAGGCTGAGGCCATACGGCCTTTTTTATATTAAATTTGTAGTTTTAAAATATTTTAAACTTTAAAATTTAATATAAAAAGCAGAAACGCGGCGTTTTAAAAACGACCGTAGGGCCTCAGCCTAAGGTGTAATATAAAGTTGTCTAAATAAGGTTGAATTTTCACTTTATGCAAAATAACGTTAAAAAATCTTTCTACTTTCCAACAATAATTATTGCTCATTTCACGATGTCGAAAGAGTTCTTTCTTTCGTACAAATACATGTAAAACAAAAACAAATTAAATTTTTTTTTTGTTTTAAATGTAATTGTACGAAAGACAAAATTCTTTCTATTTACATCGTGAAATAGGCAGTTATTTATATTAGTAAAATTGCGTATATACACTTTTTTATTTAACTTCCAAATTAGGTATTTTATCGCTGTAGAAAGTACTTTAAGTTTGAACCAGGACTATAAAGTAACTACATACAAAATTTCACGAAAATCCGTTAAGTGGTTTTTGGGTGATGCGTGTTCGGACAAACAGACAATAATTTCAAAAGTAGGTTGTTTTTTCCTACATCGATTCCTGTTTACGCCACCATAAAAATTTTTTAAAAATATTTCATGTACAGACACGCCCGTTTTACAGTTTTATTATATGTATACTAGTAGATACTTCAAAGAAAAAATTGTGATTCCCATACAGTAAAACTTACAATCAATGATAAAATTAAAGTTCTAACCCATTAAAAGTATTCTCAATTTTAGAGTCCCAGAGACTTTTGTGTTCTCAAATTCGAATAAGGAGTTCATCGCTTCTAAAAGACCCCAGTTTGTGGCCTTCCCTTGCATACCTAGAAGGCTTAAGCTCTCGATTAAATTTTTTTTTTAAGAAAAAATATGTCTTTCTTAAAAAAAGAAAAAAATCAGCTCAAATTTTCATTCCATTGTGTTTTTTTTTTAAGCAGCCATTATGGAAAACAAACACACACATGCCATCATTTTATATTAAACACCAGACAAGAGACACAAATTCTTTACAAAAACTTACTAACACACACTTTCAATCGCATGTGTGCTCCTAAATGTGAGTATATTGTAACAACTGCCTTTATCTATGAATGTGTTCTTACTTTATTAAAAATATTTTCAGACTATATACAGCACTTAACATTTTAGCCTTTATTAAACAGACAATATAAAAGAAAAAAAATGTTAAGTGGTGAAAAGATATAAGCACCAGGATAGCAAGAAAACTGAAGATAACCTCGACTTTTACAAGACCTTCCTAAGAATTATAGTTTACAAGTGAAACCACACAAGAATTTGCCACTGGAATGGCTTGTGTTACTTTTGCTGTCAGCTAGCAGCAAATAGGAAACAGGAGCAGAAATTTTAAATAATATTATAATGCCCTCTAGAACTAACTAGATATTTTCACAGATATTTTCAGTTAAAACGAAATGTTCAAACTTGCTAAATTGAGCTTTTCCAATAAGGGGTATTTGATAGGCATTAATTCGATTCTTGACAATTTTTACCAATAACAACTAAAAGTTGTTGCCTACAATTGTTAGAAGTACTGCACAGCCTTAGAAATATCTATGTATGTGTAAAGCTACGTACATATATGAATAGTTCATATAAAGGAGCACTAAATATAACTGACCAAAACAATTTCTGTTCAATTATTTCCTGCAGTCGTATGGCTTATTTCATAAAAATAAAAGAAAATTCCTTTTAAAAAAGTAGTTTGCAATATTAGAACTTAAGTTTTGATGTCAAGGAAATTCTTAGAGTGTCTGTACAAAGTAAAGATATTATAACAATTGTTACAAGATGCTGTATATATATGCTTTATGAAAAAACCGCATTAACAGCAACGACAACAACCACACGATAATAATTGTAATAAGAAGCAGAAGAAAAGCATGAAAAGCCAGAATTCAATTTATATCAACCCTTTTTTATAGTTTTTCCATCGTTATTTTTATTTGTTTCGTATTTTTTCCTTCATGTTCTTTATCTGTATAGATTTCATTTATACATATATTTTTATTTTTTGCTTCAAGTAAAATAAAGAAATATTTTTATACGTACAATTTAATCGATTTTATATGTTTGGGAATTTCTTTTCACATATAAATATGGTTTATAGTGTGTCATATACGAGGGTTGAATTTTTATTTTATGCCGTAGAATTTGTGTCCTATATTTATTCGTATTATTTCAGTATCAAATTCACGTTGTTTCAACTTTAAATAACTTTGATTCAACGTGATTCTTTGTGCTATTTCATTATCAAATTCACTTTATATAACTTTGATTCAACATGATTCTACGCGTTCATTCAGTATAAATTTCTCGTTATTTTAAACTGAAAAAAATTTTGTTCAGCATGATCCTTCGTATTATTTCAGTATCAAATTAATTTGTCTCTAATGAAATAAATATATTTCAAAAGGAAAACTGATAATTGAAGGTTATTGTAAAATCATGTTGAATTAACATCAAATCTTTATCAAGCAAAATGACTACCGAAAAATTTTAAATTATATTATGATATATTTTGGTATGTGATATAGAAATTATATTCAGATATGCAGAGAGCAGATTTACCAAAACGTTAGAGTGATTAAAAAGGGTTTATTAAAATATTTAGAACTCGTCATTCGTTACTTGAATATTTATATTAAAAATTCAGGCTATTCGTGACTTGTCTATTTATTCGTGACTTGTCTATTTGTATGGATTTTGTTGCGGTAGTTTCTAATACCAGACTTCGGCGTTCTTGTTATTGTTTTGGGTTTTAAAAGAAAACATAAGAAAAGATAAGATAAGAAAAGAAGAGAAAAGGAAAGAAAAGAAAAGAAACGAAAAGAAAAGGAAAGAAAAGAAAAGAAGATCAGAGATTCAGAAACGTTTAAAAAAAATTTTTCAATTGACGAAAAACGGTATGTATAATTTGAGCAAAATGCAGGGAAAATATAAAGGGAATTGCTCTTAAAAACAACTCGTTTCATTTATATTATTTTTTGGGTTTGATTTAATGGAGCTCTAAGTAATTAAAACCGGGTGAAATAATATAAAAATCATATCGTCCTAATGTGAGGTAACGAATGACAAAAGGAGTATCGGTTAACATATATAAAACATAAAGTGCATGTTTTTTAGGAGACTGTTATATTTATCCAACCTACAGACAATTGCTCATTCATTACACATTCTACAGTTTTTAAATAATCAAGTTTATATATAATTTTTTTCATTTTGTACCATGTTAAATAAATTTTACCCATATATTAATAAATGAGCAGCTTTGTTTTAAGAGATAGTTTGGCTTTCAGTATAACAAAGTGCAAAAAATAACACTGTTCTTTACTATACCCAGCAAAACATTTTCATGTTTTTTGAAGCACTAAAGAAATAAAGCGCTTCATAATTCGCTTTAACATATGAGCTTGTTCAAAAGCTGATTTCATATCGTCACAACAATGCACGTTTTGAAGCGAGAAAAGTATTTGCTTTTTAGTCATACAAAAGCTTCATACACAAGCTATACAAAAAAGCTAATTTAATAGTGCTGATCCAAAGCAGGTTTTTAAGCGAGAATGAAGAGTAAGTCTATTTGAGTTTCTTGGTGCCGTTTCGCAACAGTGTTTTTGGTCGAGTGATTGGTACATTGGACTTCAAACCTGAAGGTTCTTAGTTCGATACTAGTTGGAGTTAAAATAACAAACATTGAGTATAAATATGAAATTAGTAAAAATAAATAAAGAAACGAAATAAGAAAAATTCGAAATGGCGTTAACGACGCTAATCCACATCGAACCATTTTTTCATATATTTTCGGATCTAGTGCTGAAAATATTGATGATTTTCAGCGCTTCAAAAGCGCTTTCGTGAGCAAAAATGTAGTACTCCAGTCCGGGAACGGGTATTGTTTTGTTATGCGTTACCTCACATATAAACAATGCGATCTTTATATTATTTCGCCCCGTTATAATTTCTTAGAACTTCTTCAAATCAAATCCAAAGAATTTATAAATAAAATAAGTTGCTTTAAAAGTAATACCCTTCATTTTTATTTATATTCTGCATGCAGTTTTTCGTGTAGTTTTAATTTTATTTTAATTTTTGTTGGACCCCTGTTCTAATTAATTCGTTTTATTCTTCTTTAAAACGCAAAACAATAAAAAAAAACTCTGAAACCAGATATTTATTAGGAACTGTCTGAGAAAAATCCATACAAATACCCAAGTCACGAGTTACAATTTTAATTAATTGCTTATTTTTCTTCACAATCAAGTTTTAAGCAAATGGTGTAATATAAATAATTGAATATTTTATATTATATATCATTTTGAAAAAAATTTTGCTTTTCTTTAACACTCGCCTGAACTTTTGGAACAAATATTCAAGTAACGAATAACGAATTCTTAGCAAATTGATGAAGCCTCAACCTAAAATTTGTTCAATAAATACTTCCATTTTATATTTTCTTAATAACTTTTTTGCATTACAGTTATTACCAATAGAGTTTTAACTAATTTATACGTCTCATCATTTCATTGATTTACTTGGTAATAATTTTTAGTAATAAAAAGACAAGTCACGAATGATAAACAACTTGTAGACAACCTTTAAAATTAAAACGCAAAGTTTTTTTTTCACATTCCTGTTCTTTGTGGGAATGATAAACAAAACTGATATGTTTACTTTTATTTACTGTTATATATTTTTGCATTTGTTTTCTGTTTTTTTTACCTAATGGCCACGAAGGCGTATGTTTTTCGCTCGTTACTTGTATATATGTTTGTAAATTTCTTTATTACCTCGTATCTTCTAAACAGTTGTCTAGATTTCGACAGCTAAAGTATCGTTTTATTCGTCTTAACAACCCAAGTGTTCTTAGATTGGCGCTTGAAAAAAATGGCACACTTTAGGCTCGAAATTTTAATATGTTAATAAAAAAAATTTGCCAACCTATCGGGTAGGATATCAAAATATAGCAAATTAAAAAGGGATTACGAAAATATATACATATGAGTTATATGTTTAAATTTAATTAGGAATAATAAATTGGTTTTTGATAACTGGCTGGAACCTCTTATATAAGTAACAATTTTTTTTTCATATGAGTTGCCGTGACACTAAAAAGTTAACAATAACAAATAAATTTTAAAAACTAAAAAACCCGACTACGTAAAAAAACTAAAAAGAAAAAGACAAGTCCAGTAGTGCCGAATATAGCGACTTTTACAGTCCGGAAGCATTGCAAATCGAATCTTTAAGTCTTCTTAATAATGACTCCCGTGTGTAAAAGTCGCTATGTTCCGCGCTACTGGACTTGTCTATTTCATTTTAAATTGTTTACTTGGTCGGTTTTTTTTGATTTTTTAACTTTAGTAGCTATATTTATGATGCAATGCGTAAATTGAAATTTTCAAGCGGACTCAAACAAGTTTGTATGAATGGCATGATTGAGATATATCTTTTTGTGGGCAGAAAAAAAAATTAAAAGTAAAACAAAATTTTCTTCGTATAAGGTGATGTATTTATGCAAAGTAATTATATTGCCTACAGCAAATGTGTTAATAATTTATATCCAATACTGTTGGAAAAATTTTATTAAAAATGGATGAGAAAAAATATATAAATTTATTTTGAGTCTAAACCACTCACACATTTATGCATAAAGGGTACCCCTACAGACAAAGTAACTGGTATGTAGTTGGAACTAATACTAGTTGCTTTTTGCTTCAGACTAGTTGCCTATCTATCATTTTTTCATATATCGAACTATCGATTTTAACATTGGGTTGTCATAGGGGACTAACTAGTTGATTTGTATACAGTTATATCCCAGTTGGAATCCTAGTTATTGTAAACTAGTGCGCTTACTAGTTTTTTTATTAAGAGTTTTGTAACTCTTAAAAAAACTTTGGCTCAACCGGGGTACGAACACGCATTATTCATACTTTAAGGCAAGTACTCTACCCACTGAGCCACATTCTACTTATTTTTTTAATAGCTAACAATTGGTTTTATATAAAATCGTATACCTGAAAATTTTGTCATTTTTTGACTAGTATCGTTACTAGTCTCGATACAACTCGTAATATGATTGTGCTTTTTTGACTAGTATCGTTACTAGTCTCGATACAACTAGTAATGTGATTGTTCTTTTTTGACCAGTAACGTTACTACTCTTGTTACAACTAGTAATATGACTGTCGTTTTTTTACTACTACCGTTACAACTAGTAATATGACTGTCCCAAAGCGTTACTAGTTGTAACTTTAGCTGCTGGGTACCCTATACTCACATATTTGTATGACATACATGTCATGTTGGACAGGTTCCCTGACTGTGTATGGTTAAATTTTTAGTATGACATACATGTTGGACGAATATTAAAAAGTTTTAATAATTTCTTCTTTGCTCACACATTTCGTATGGTGTAAGGAGAAGAGTGACATACTTGAATGTAAATATCAAAGGAAAACGTAAAAAATTTAGATCTTTTTCATATGCAGCGACATATTTTTTAAAATTATTTATAGTTTTCAATTCAAATTTGAAATCACAATTGGTTTTGTAGCAATTTTATTTAGTTAAAATTAGGGATGTAACGATACGCCGTTTTGCCGATCCGATACCGATACCGATATTTAAAAATAAATATCGCCGATACCGATTCCGATACCGATACGAATATTGAAATTGAGTTCAAGTTTAGATTAACAAAACTCAAGCGCAATTTTTTTATTATACAAAATTACATTATAAGAGAGAATATTTAAAATTGATAAAACATTGGAAGTAATTTTTAAGGAGCTACATTTTCTTTGCTTCCAAAAAATCTATACTAAAAATATGCAGATAATTAGTAGAAAAACAAGAAAATATGTTTAATTCCTTTATAATTTTAAAAAATACTCGCCATGCTTTTTAAAAAATCAATTTTTTTAAAGGACATTTATCAACTAATATTATTCTAAATAAGTTTATACCTTAATTATTAAAAGACTTCTAAGTTTATATTTATTCACTTAAATTTACATGAAAATACAGTTCTGAGTTTAAATTCGCATAAAAAAATTGTGAAAATGGGTAATTTTTTATCCTTTTTCCTTGAGGAAAAATCATTATAGAATACCGATAAAGAAATTTGTCCTAGCATCGCTTCCACCGAATTGGTAATCGAAAAACAGAATTTCTTGCAATGGCAAGGATATGTAAAACTAATTAGAAATTATCCAAATTTGCAATACTTCCAGATCGCGAATTCTACATTTTCATGACTTCTTTGGAGTATCTTTTTTTTTTTTGCTGGGATAAGATTTATAAAACAACGACTTGAACTTGAATTCATGGTAAAATTAACAAAAAATAAATAATTTTTTTACAAAATAACAGCATAAAATATTATTAATTTTTAAAATTGATATGAATAAGATTTAAAAAATAACGAAGTGAATTTAATTCATGGTAAAATCGGACAAAAATTAATTATTTGTTAAAAAAAGCCTGAAAAATTTTTTAAAGTATCGACGTATCGACAGTAAAATATCGCCGATACCGATGTATAGGAAAATCTGAAGTATCGCCAATATATCGGTATCGGTATCGGTATTCGTTACATCCCTAGTTAAAATATGATTGAAAATTGGAAAATTTTTTCAGTTTTCTTTTGAAAAAAATGTAAATAAATGTTTGTCAGTTTCCATGAACAATGTGAGGAGAAAAACTTATGAATACCAATGTTTGTCAGTTTTCAAGTATGTCATTCATATATGTGAGTTTATTGGGCCCTTAAGATATAAAACTTTCTGCAAGAAAATTTTCAAAATGTGAACGCAAATGCAAGCTTAAAGAAGAAAAAGAAGAACTGCAAAAAGAAACGGAAACTTATATTCTTTTCATTGTTATTATTTGTGTTTTATTTTCCCTTGTGAAAATATTTTTTATATAGCTAATTTTTGTAAAAGCTAATAAAGTTTTTACATACCTTAATGGTCGTCGGTCAACTACTTATGAAATCCTCAAAGGACAAAAATAAAAAAAATAAAATAAAAAAATTGTTTTCTGTATCAAAATTGTCATTAACTCTTTTGACCAATTTAAGCAACAACAAGAACAAAACAATTTTCATTTAAAATTAAAACTTCTTGTTGTTTACTTTATATTTATGCCACGTTTTTTTTTCATTATATTTGTTAAAATTTTCTGTTGCCTTTAATAATTGAGTGGAAACTTTTCAATTACCAAACAAGCAAAAAAATCAACAAAAAACTCTTTCTTTTTCATTTCACGTTTTCTTTTTTTTTTAATACGAAAACAAAAGATGCAACAAGAGCATCTAGAATATCATCATGAAAAATTTACGAAAATAAAATTTACGAAAAAAATTAAAAAAAACTTTCCTTTTCAAGTAGGAGAACACAGAATAGCCAAGTGCAGGCAGAATAAAAATTAGGTTAAAAAATAACAAGTGAACTGGGTAAAAAGTTATAAAAAGACACAATTTCCTTTTTCTTGGTTTTCATTAAGTTTTGTTTTGAGTTTTTATAGGTGATGAAGAATTCAAAATCAAAGAAAAAAATCGAAACAAAACAAATACGAATATGATGCTTTTAAGAATCTGGAAATGTATAAAGGAAATTAAGCTTGTGATTTCAAAAGCAAGGTGAGTAAGTATTATTTAATAAAAGAGCTCCTGTTTGCTGTTTTATTTTTCAATGGGAAAATTTTTTAACAGTTTCAGTCAGCTTCAAGTTTGTTTTTTGATACTCAATGCGAGAACTGAAAACAGAAGTTAAAACTTATAAAAAATATTATATTTTCTTTTTAAATAAATTAATTCAATTTTTAATAGAAATTGTAAATTCTAAACTTTACTTAAATAACACACGCGTACGTACATGTATATATTAGGGGATTCATTTTACTCGACTTTTCCATTGTTCGATTAATCAATTAATCGAAATTAAGGTTTTTAAATTAATCGAACAATCAAGTAACACTCGAGAACGTTCGAGTTATTTGAGTATGCTTTACGGAAAATTTTTTAATTTATTAGATTTTTAGCACATTTTTGTGAACAAAAATAAAACGAATCAAATTAGGACCTATATAGCCTTGCTGTGTTGGGGCCTCCCAAAATTCAAATAAATAAAAATTAAAACATCAAATTTTTTCGCGTTTTATAATTATTAATAATAAAAACAATGAAATCATATATCAAATATATACATTAGAGGGCTGCAAAGAGTACTCAAATGTATTCGTAGAATGTACTCGTATGAAATTCGTGGGTGCCTGTATGTTCTTATATTTGCATTTATGTATGCATGCATACGTAGCCACATATATACAGACATATATACAAAAAAAATTCATGCATACACACAAACATACCTACGAGTTCTTTCGAGTATACTTTTGCAGGCCTCTAATGTATATAGTTTTTTTTCACTATTCAAATATTTCGTCTTGAGAAAATTTTGGGTCAAGAAATATTTAATAATATTCATACATCTTCTGTATTCAATGCGAAATAAAAATAATCATGAGAATTTTTGTTATAAATATTAAATTGTAGCAGCAAAGCTTTTACAATTCCGAACATTTTTATTTTACATGGAGAACAGAAAAGGATGATAATGCATTAAATAATCCAACAAAATCAAGACATTTAGTTCAAAAAATATCATGACTTTTTTTTTATTTCATAAACCTTTAAGAAATTTTTTGTTTGACATATTGTCGTAATTTTATTTTAAATTAAATTTATTTGCTTTTGCTTAAGCTTGTCTATATGCATTTCATTGGTGCTTTACCAAATCGCCAGTAGACTTCAAACACAATTTTGAACATTCACAAACCCTTTTTCTTATGTACACTCTAAGACATTACTTAAAATTTGCGATCATATATTATCTAAATTTGTGTAGAAAATTTCTCCTTGTCTAAAATTATATCGATTTTGTAGTTATTTGATTAAAGAAAAAACCTTTCAAATTAAACATATTTAGTCCTAGTGAAAAAAATTTAACATAAAGTGTAATACGGCTATTGCTGGATGGTAGATACGTCAGACTATCAGTCAGGAGGTCGCGGCTCAAATATGCACGCAGCCAAACGCTTTTTTTCGTAAAAATATTTTGTTCAAAAATAATGCGTGGGTAATTTTAGGTAAAGTGTTGCCGACTATTATCGACCTTATTTTCAACAAAAGACAAATGTAATAAATAACAGACAAATGTAATTTTTTGTTCTTTGATTTTGTGAATGCTTTTAATTTTTTACTGAATTCCGCCGTTAGATTGCATTCGATGCCTTAATACGAAAAATCTAGCTAACTGGTTGCTCTTGAAATCACTTCTTTATTTTAAATAATTTTTGCTTTCCGAGTTTTTGTACAAGATAATTGTTGCTACTCCATAATTTACTTAATTATTTGATCATACGGTCTATTAGTATGAAATAACGTTTGAATTGAATGGCAAATTTCACATAATTTAAAAAAACTTATTAAGAAATCTACAAAAACTTAATCAAAAACGAAAAATTTACATAAAATTTTTTAATCGAGCTATTCGACTAATCGACCGAAATTACTCGAATAAATTTTTACTTAAAATTGATATTTTTCCTTTCATCGAACATTATTTGATTTCAATTATTCGATTAAACATTATTTGAGTGAATACCCTAGTATATATGCATTCTATATATCGATGGTCTCAAGTAGAAAGCCCCTAACTCGTATTTTTTGCGAAATTGAGTTTTTCAGTGATTCACTCACAATATTATGTCAGTAGCAGAATGTATTTTTTTCAAGAAGTATTTCATGCAATGATTTTTAAAGGAGTAAACATTTATTTTTAACTGATTCTAACATTCAATAAAAAAAAACTAAGTACACATTAATAAGGATTTTCGGTTGCTTTTAATATTGTCCGTTTTTTATGGTATAAGTACCAAAAAAGTACATGCATAGAAAGTACCAAAATATTACATGCATAGAATTAACACCACACACACACACATATTCTCAAAATATTCGGTACGCAAAATTAGCTAAACGTGCAATTGAAAATATATAAATACACATTTAAAAGCAGTGGTGTAGTGGTTACTACGTTCGACTATTAAACGAGAGGCCACATGTTCAATTTCAGCCAAGGCCATGCGTGTGTTTTCTTTCTTATTTGTGATGTTAAATGCATAAAATTGAGTAAGTTTATGTGGCTTCGTGCAGCTAATTGACATACTGTGCTTTAGCTGAGAAGATCAAACCTGAACGAGCTTTGTTCGATTCCCAGTAGAAGTTAACATAACAAACAGTGAGAAAAATATAAATTTAATAAAATAATGATTAAAAATACGAAATAGTAAGCCTCTAACATTAAAAAAATATAACAAATATCAATTATTTTTACGGAACCCCAAGGTTGATTATTTAACAGTAAAAATAGCAGAAAAAAGGAAACTTCTTTTATTTTTACGGAAGCTGCTATTAGTACTTTTGACAGTTAAATTGCTCAAAACAAAAAAGGAATCATTAATTTTTTATGGTTTTTTAACTGTCTGTTAAATTTTTACCTTTAAAGTTGAATAAACTATTTGTTAAACTTAAATGAAAAATAATTAGACCGGTTTTTAATTGAGTTCATTTTATATTGCAATATCAGTTAATTTTAAGTACAGAATATATTTAGTGTTCCAACACATTTTACAGACATATGCATCCATATAAAAACAAAAAAAAACTGAATATCAAAAATGTGTTTTATTTTCATTACAACATGCATTTAAAACGAAGTTACATTTTGAAAATTACAGTTTCTATCATGTTGTTACCTTCTCCTCTAAAGTTACAATTATTTGAGTTAGGGCCTTTCTACTTGTGACCAACGATATATACATTATAATATATATTCAAGTTGTTAACTTTATTAAAATATTTAAGTTAAAATAAAGAGATTTTGTTAAAAATAAAATAAAAACCCTTAACTATTTTTGCTTCTAACTTGTCAACAGATACTGGCATGCATTTCTGTGCTTGCGAAATTGTTCACTTTGTACTCACACATCTAACAATTTTTCCTTTTATTTTTATTAGCCAAAAATGTAATTATATACAGAAATTATTTTAACTTGTTTATACGAGTATTTCATGTCATTACATAACGTTTTTGCAGTATACTATAAACTAAGCAAGTTTTATAACTTTATGTTGATAATAAAGAGGTGATTTTTTTAAGCTGTGGAAATAGTATGAAAAATTTAGATATATGTTACCAGCAAATCTGGCTTAGGAACACGCAAATGGTGAATAACTCGGCACTTTTCCATAAACTTCAATTAGTCTATTGAAAACATAAAAAGCGCATGGCTATTTTGGCAGAAGAAGGGAATCAACCTGAATCCTTCCAAAAGAAGACAGATAATAATTTCGCGAGAAAAGGTAATGGACACGTTTTTTTCTTAGATGTGTACGCAGAGAAGATGGTTGATAGATAGCCTTTTCGGAAGTAATATACGAGTATGTATGGTTGTGGAAAATAAGGTATTATTGTTTTAAAATAATTAGCTTACGACAAAAAAAAAACTAACGTTTACTCATTTGTACCCTTCATAAAAATTTCAAAGTGTTAGCATTTTAAAATATTCCCCGCAAAAACTTGGTAATGTGTTGCCATTACCAAACAACATACTTTTCACTACAAACCATACACCGGCTGCATTACTTTACAATAGTTAACTCAATTACTTACACATTGGAAAATTCCATCGCAAAATCGTGGAAAACCAGGTTAATTCAAAATTTTTTTTGTACTTATTTCAACATGATTTACAATAATCTTGAAAGAAGATTTTTCTTTTGAAATAACTATATTTCATCTTGATTTATTATTCAAGTACAGTTTGAATAAAATGGAATTGATATTGAAATAATACGGAGAATCAGATTGATTCAAAGTTATTTTAAGTTGAAACAACCCAAAGTCCGTAACAATATAATTGTGCAGAAGATCAGTGACCAACAACAACTAAAAACAGCAAAGTTCAATGCTTAGCAGAGACATTTAATTTTTATTATGTTTTATGTATACTTCTATATATTGAAAGTTTTAATTTCTTATTTGTAACCCAATGTGGTTAATACTTGCCTCCAATGACTTCGCCTTGTTTAAGTAGTTTGTTAAAGTGCCAAAGTAGAAGTAATGAAAGGTATTTTTATTATTTTGTTATTTTGTTTAAATAATCTGGTTGCAATCAAGATCTAATAACACTGTACAAGAAATTTTTCAAAATAACAAAGTTCTTGTCCTAGTAGAGGAGACCAAAAAAATGTAATAATCTTGTTTCTAAGATTATAGAAATTGTTCGTTGCACAAATCAATCAACGCTTTAAAAGCAAACGTTTTATCTAGTAATACTTTTCTTAAAGAACTTCAAGGAATTTACAACTTGTCCGGTAAACTGGTACTAAAAAAAATTGTATAAGTTTATCGGACGAGTTGCAAATTCCTTGAAGTTCTTTAAGAAAAGTATTAATAATTAAACCATTTGTGTTTAAATCGTCGATCGTTTTGTTCAATCAAATGAACAACTTTTATAATCTTAGAAACAGTATTATGATATTTGGCGCCCAACGTGGGGCGCCAATGTAATAATATTTAAGAGAGTTGGATTTGAGTAACAGATATTAAAATAGTAGAATTCAATAAAAATAATAAATAATGATATTAGGAAAAGTAAATAAATAATGAACTGCTTCAAAATGGGGTAGGGGGAAATTTCTACTTCTCCGAAAATATCTAGCCAATTTTGATTAAATTTAAAACAAAGATGCATCTGCGTTTTAAAGGACACATAGTCTACATATTTCCTCAAAAGCAGAACCAAGATGGGGCAGGGGAAAATTTCTGCCTCTTCGAAACTATCTAAACGATTTTGATTAAATTTTAAAAATTTATAGTTCATTATTTAGATGGGCACATAAAATATGCAGTTTTTCAAAACTAGGATCAAGAAGGGGGCAATTTCTGCCTCTATCCAACTATTCAACCGATTTTAAATAAATTTAAAAAAATAGACCTCGGTCTACAACTTCATACAGAATATATATTATTTCAAAACAAGGATCAGGAAGGGGGCGGGGGCAATTACTGCCTCTCCGAAACTATCCCACCTATTTTGATGAACTAATTTTTTAACTAATGCATAAAGCTAATTAATTTATCATCATAGATAGTAAAAATTTAGTTCCGGGCGGGCAACGTCATGTGCACAGCTATTATATAAAACATTTTTTATTATCGATATGCAATCCTTTACTGAATATGAAACTTCCTGCAATATCTTTCCCTTTTACCCGCTTACATTTCTCTCAAAACTGCTATTCTAAATTAGCTCTCTTAACACTGACAAATATTACTTTTAAACAAAGAATATGAAAACTCAAATATCAAAAGATTACCTTAAAATGGGAACTTTCTCGCAAACAAATTTTTGTCAAATTAAAAAAATAGTTGTCAATAAAATAGTTTCCTAATATAATTTTTATGTTCCCAGAAATTTCATTAAAGTTTGAAAATTTAAAACTAAACTTTAGCTAAAAAATTTTGTTTTTTTTCGCAATTAAGTATTTTATTACAAAAGCACAAATAACTTTTTTATATAAAGGGTATTTAAAGAAAAAATAGTCTAGGAACGTTTTAACATCTGATGAGGAATAAAATCCACAAACTCAACAATCTCTGCTAAGTTTATAATAGGGTGAGGTTCTCCAGAAGACTTTTCATTATATATAACCTGCAGCATTAATGGGAGTCGTACGTAAAAGTTAGTTTAATATTTTGCTCTTCATTTGTAAAACATTTAATGCTTGGTTTAAAAGTGTTCCGACAGAACAGTTGAAATGAAATATACAAAGAAAATGTATTAAAGATGTTGTAGCGTATATCAAATAATGTAATATTTTAGCGCAAATAAATTAATGTTTTGTTGGCTCTCAAAGCTGTTGAATATGATTAAATAAAAAAAAATTAGCATTATTTAAGAGAATAAGTCATGCAATTCTGCATACAACATAAGAAAACAGTGAAATGCCAGAAACAGGATCGAAAAAAATCACTAGAATCGAATAAGGGTAAAAGTCTGAAGCATCCCAGGCAATATTAAAGGTCATAAATATATATGGGTAAATTTCATTTAACATCATGCAAAAAGGGAAAAACTTTTATTATGTAATTTAAAATATTAAAATATGTAATGAATAAGGAATTGTCTGGAGATTGTCGAAACATAATAGTCTCCTAAAAAACATATATGGTTCTCATTCTAAACGTACATTTTGTGCTCTTTTTTTTGTTTTTTTTTAAACAATGTATTTAACTAATATAAGATTTTTATTATAGTTTTTATATATATAGATTTTTTAACATTTTTGCGTATTGAGCATTACATTTGCTTTCGCGGTTGTTCCAGGAATGATTTTTGCGAAAAAAATATATCACAAAAAGTCAGTAAAGGGTCTAAAAGAACTATGCACCTACTCTCTAAAAACAAAAAATTATAATAATTACAGGACGAAATTAAATGTTATTACCACTTTATCAATTATAACTTGGGTTCACATGAAAAAATAAAAAAATGTTTATATTTACTTTGCAAACATTTATACATGAACAAAAAGTACGCTAACTCTTCTTTCAAATACGACTTATTTTAATTAAATCGACCAATAATGTCAAAAGTTATGTCAATTTGAAATAAATTTTTTGTTGCAAAATAAAACCTACCTAATAGATTCTTCGAAAATATAACAACCCACAGTGAGAAAGAAGCAAACTTTTTTTAAAGAAAGCCAGAAATTTTAAAAGAAAAACTGTTCGTTACATCGTTTCTACCCTTCAGCTGCTGTCAACTTTATTTGACGTCCTAAAATTTTTATATAAATTATATTTTAAAATTTCTTTACGTAACGCTCAATACATTTTTATAAGAATTCAATATTTTTTACTGAACACATAATTTATTTTGAATTCAGTACAATTCAGATGTATAATCTTCGATGTATTTTATCATAACCTTTTTACATATTCACTAAAAAATGTCAATAATATTAAAAAAATATGTATAATACTCAATGTATTTTTTGAATACAAACGATTACTGAGACCTTTTACAATTTAATACTATTCAACAAAAGTTCACAAAAGTTTTAAAAATTTCAAAGTACAAACCTACAATAAATAAATAGTGCATGCTGTTAATGCAATTTGAATAATTAAACTGATTAATGAAGCATACTAAAAACTCGTAACGCTCAATACTCATGACTGCGGACATCAATAATTTAAAAAATTTATATATATAATTTGTAATGTTTTTCAAACATTTAATGTATGAACTAAGATAACCAAAGGCAAACATTTTAAACCCGTTTTAATCTCGTTCTTGAAAAGAATCATAGTTTCTTAATGTGGAAAATTAACACCATGCATTACGGACACGCCATTTTTTATGAATAGGGGAAAAACTCTATATTTGTTTTATGTTTTTAACAGCAGTTTCCATTTTAAAATTTACGCGTTTATTTTATGAAATATTTTACTATACCTTCCACGGGCACGAAACAAGCATTTGAAATGAGAATGACACATATATATATTTATTTTTTTCTTTTACCATAATATTTTTGTCATTCGTTACCTCTGTATATGACCATATGATTTCTATATTATTTCATCTCATTTCAATTGCGTAGAACACCTTTAAATCAAAGCCGGAAAATTAAAAAATGGTTATATTTCGCATACCGTTTTTCCTTCTAGTTTAAATTTTTATCTATAACGATTTTAAAACTGTTGTCTGGTTAATTTAGTTTTCTTCTTCCTTAAAACCCAAAAAAGACTGAAATCAGATACTAGCAACTACCACAACGAAATCGATACACATATATAAGTCACGAATTACAATTTGTTTGCACACAGAAAAAAATAGAGAAGAATTATATTCAATAAAACCATGTTATTAAAAAAAATATGAATTTCAATAACATTTATCTTTAACATAATAAAATATTTCGTTGTAAGTATTTCTTTTCCATGCCGGTTATTTCTTTTCTTTTTATACATAAGTACTTAAAACAAGTTGTATCCCATAAAAAAATAAATGGGATATGGCTCAGCTAGAGAGTGTATGCTTTACGTCCGGAAAGCCCGGGTTGGTATTCCAGCCATGTCAACATTTTTTTAATTTATATATATATTTTTATTTTGAAATAATTCTGTTATCAATATAGGGGAATTCTTTATCACAGGAAATTTGAAAAAAAAATTATTGAATACCGGGATTTTTGTTATCAAAAACGAAACTTATTTTTTTCTGTGCATGTTTTTTCTTCACAATCAAATTTTAGGCAAATTGTCTAATATAATTGAATTATGTACGACAAAAATTATTACGATTGAAATACAATTTGTTCTTTTCAAAATATGTGTGCTTTTTTTCGCCTGAATTTTTATGGATGACTATTGAAGTAACAAATGACGAATTTTTAGCAAATTAGTGGAGCTCATATTTTTGATAACTTTTTTTGCATTGCAATATCATTAATAGCTTTATTTAGTTTATAGGGCTCACCATTTTATTGACGTATATGATAATAATATTTAATATAAAAAAGAAAAGTCACGAATGACAAATAACTTGTAGACCTGATTAAAATTAAAAACAACGTTTCTTTTGAATTTGCAGAATTTTGTGCGAATAAGAAACGCAACTGCTATCCTTACTTTTAATTACTAATTTTTGCATTTGTTTTCTGTTCTTGTAAATAATGATATGCGTAAAACTACATCTTAAAGCGGAGACGAAAGAAATTTATAAAAGATATCATTTTGTAGGCAGAGAAAAAGATCTAAAAAAATATTTTTCCTATCATGTTGTATTTATTGCAAAGTCAGTATGTTGCCTACAGTAAAGGCTATAATAATTTTGATGCAATACTGTTGAAACAATAGTGCTAAAAACTGATGAGACAAAAAATATTAATTTGTTTCTAATCTAAACCATGTCATACATAAGCAATCTTGCATAAAAAAGAACTAAATTCAATGTTTAAAAATTTAGAATAATTAATAACATTTCTCTTAATACAAATAGCCGCAGGTTAAATATAGCTTTCAATAAAATTTAACACAACACTACACTTTTATGAATAATTTTTGAATATATTACATAGCAAATATTATTCTTAAGCAACAATATAAACACAATTTATGAATATCAGAGTAAGCAAAAATAACTTTTTCGAACTCATGCTCTAACTATAAACCATAAAAAAATACAAATAAAAAAATAATCATACTTTACAAACCACCGTTTTATTTTGTTACAGTTGTCATCAGCGTGATATACAAACAGAAACACAGCATTCGTTAATATTCCATCAACCACCTGCAACGAAAAGTACACTGAACTCCAGCTACAGCTGCTACAGCGGCCTTATAGAAGGCATTTTTACACCTTCTTTCCGAAGGAGAAATACTTCACGCTCCATTCCATCTTCATATCTTCTTCACACACATTGTCATAGCGGAGAAGGCCTTCCTATCGCTTCTTCCGGAAGGCCTGACAAAAGACCTTCTAAAAGTGGCATTTTGAAGAGTTTCAAAAAGCAAACGGAGGTAAATTTTTTTAGTCTCGATATTTTTATAGCGGCTTCTGTATATTGGATAAATTTTTTATTGCGAATTATTCTCTTTCATCTAAAGTAATTTTTTATGCATATGAGGCTAAAGTTTCTGTAGGTATATATTTCTTAGGAAGCAACTGGAAACTAATAATTTAGTCGTAGTAAGTATATGCTAATCAGCTCCAACATAAACTGCATAATAGCAGCATGTATGATATCTCTTGTACGTAAATATCAGTTTTACTTGCGAAAAAAGAATACGAGAATTTTTGTCATTTCTGAATTACATTTTTTGTGAATAAATCGAAAATTTTTAAAATAGAATACTCATTATTTTTCCTCCCTTCTAATAGAATGTCTATACTTAGGGAGAGTCGAGGCCTTATAGAAGAAGGTGTAAGTAGGCCTTCAAAAAAGACATGAATTGAGAAGGCCTTTTTTGCTTTACCGCTAGGAAGACATGAAATCGTATACAAATGAAACAAAATACTCCTTGATATACACAAGCAATTTCATTCAAATATGAGAATTGCACAAAC
Organism: Panzeria rudis; assembly: GCA_956483635.1. Classification (NCBI taxonomy): domain Eukaryota; kingdom Metazoa; phylum Arthropoda; class Insecta; order Diptera; family Tachinidae; genus Panzeria; species Panzeria rudis. Next base: position 124,749,812 of record OY101450.1, on the reverse strand, counting down.
ACTAACACAAGCAGCACTTAAACGGTTACTAAGAAGTAGTTACAGTAACAATTATTTTAGTAGTTGTGTTATTTAGTAAAGCGACTAACTGTGCCAGTTTGCGAAAACTATTTTTCTTGCAAACTTTTAGAATGTTTGCGTTTGTGCAGGAGTGTGTGTCAGCGTTAGCATAAGTGTAAGTATGTGCATTAAAACATGTTGCGACACTTAAAATAATGCAATTATTTCATATATTCAGGCATTTTACTCTCAATTTCTTTTTAGTTATTTCTGTTTTTTTTTAATTTTCAGTATAAATTTCTGACAAATTTATTTAATTTTCTTTTTCTCGAAAGAATTTCATTTTTTTTTCTTGGATCTTAACTTTCATACAGTGGTTGCTGATGCAATAATTTTTCGCAAACATTTTCACATTCAGAAAAATCGTTACATGTATATGTGAAGCTATAATTAATTCATATGTTGCAAATAAAATAAAAAAGCAATTGTATAGATTGGGTTTTCCAACAACCTCAGGGGATATACAGTAGAATATTTTTTTTTATAAAGAAAGAATACCATGACATAAAATTATAGTAATTGTCACTGAATAAGCACGATGAGGTCAAATCTGAAAGATTACAGAGAGTATCTTAATAGATGTTCTGCTATCAAATCCTTATGGGAGCATAAAAAGGTTTCTTCCTTACGGAAAGTTACACAGGGACTTATGTGCCGTTTCCACAATGCAAACTAGCATTGCTTGTCTAAAATTTATATGAAAAGCACTGAGTTTTTTGAGTGATATCCATTCAAATTTTTACTCAAGTCGCTTGTTTGCATTGTGGAAACAGCACATTAATCTTATGACAAAACTACTCGTACTGGAACGTACATTAAAATACTACTAATATTTCATGAAGTTTATGACATAAATCCTTTCTTATTAGCTAGTAGGAAAAGCAGATAAACAATTTTGGCGAAAAAATATCTTAATATGAAATTTTAGCTGTTTTTTAAAAATTAATTCTAAAATTTTTTACAAATAGTGAGTAATTAAAAATTAGAATTTTTGTAATTCAATATAAATACAATGTCCGTTGTAGGTTGAGCCTTAAGAACATAATTAATTGGATCTGCAGTCTTAGTAATTGAAATCGTATTTTAGTTTTTCCTGTGTAGAATCTTTAGTAATAACATATTTCACATTGACTTTGCATGGGCGTTGTTGTATTTAATTTTTTTTTCAGGGAATCGAATATGTTTCTAAAGTTTTCTAAGAATTTTCACAGTGGAAATACTAAAAAATTAATTTCAATTTGTATGAACGTGGAACTGTCCTCTGTTTTCATTATAAAATTGTACTATCATTACAACGAATTGTGAGCACAAAAGTGTCATAAAATTAGCAAAATTAATTGGAAAGTTAATGATAGCAATATGTGGTGTGAAGCTGAATAAAACCATTTCGAATGATCAGGTCGTTCAACTTTGGTACAGCTTCTTTTGGCAGCAAAAAATATAGAAGGAATTATCGTAAAGCGTTAAAATTTTATACATTTGTATAAACTGGTAAGGGTTATAAAAGCTTAAAATATTGTTGATATTGAGGCAAGTAATTGCATTCTGTCCATATATCCTTAAATGAAAAATTTCCATAATTACTAAAATAATAAATAAAGTTTCAAAAAACTTCACGCATAAGCTAGATATAATAATTATGCTGTTTATGTTAAATTTTATCCAAATCGAAGCAATGATACACTTTATTCAAAAATGTTACTGCTGTTCGAAAATCGCAATTTTTTGCAATGGAGTTCCCCCAATTAAATGTGAATAAAATTAAAAGTTGTAGATCGATTTTAATAAAATATGTCTCACTTTGTTTGGACTATGTTTACCTCCCTTGTACAGAAAGAACAAATTTTTTTGTTGATATTTAATTTCTTATAAATTTTTTAAAAATAAAAATGTTTATACGTTTTTTAAGTAAATTGAAAGACAAAACTCTCACCATCCATTTTGTTGCAGCAACGAAACTGCAAATGTTCAATATGATAAAGCCATTTCGATTCGTCTATATCTGTTAAACCTAGTTTACAGCTACAATCAGAGTTAGAAATAAATACAGTAAAGTGCGACTTTGACCCGCACGCAAAGGGTTCCATACGTTTTAGTGTTATTTTTTGTTTTGACGAATTTTTTCGTTTCGTGATGACTTTATTATTTTTTGCGATTTATTCCTTTTAGTGCTTTTTAAATTCTGGCGATTTTTTTTTTTTGTATTTCAATTTTTTTAATTTTTAGCCTTTTTTTAATTTTGGCGATTTTTTGTTTTTAGGGACTTTTTTTAGTTTTAGCGATTTTTTTAATTTTGGTAGTTTTTTTTTTCTTTTTAATTTTCGGGTTTCTCGTTCTGGCCATTTTTTACATATGTACTTTTTGTCATTTTTTTTTTTTTTGGTTTTTGTTTTATTTAGCGTTTTTTTCTCATTTTAGCGATTTTTTTGTTTTTCCCAATAATTTTAAACTTTTTTATGTTTTGTTCATTTTTGTCGTGTTTTGTCGATTTTATCGTTTTTGGAAATTTTTTCTTTTATAGCGACTTTTTTGCGATGCTTTTTCGTCTCAGCGCTTTTATTGCTTAGGAAATTTTTTCATTTTGACTATTTTTTTAATTATGTTTTTTTTTAGTTTTAGCGTTTTTTGTTTTGGCGTTTAGTTCTCCTGATTTTTTTGTTTTGGCTATTTACTTTTCGGTTTGTTCATTGCATTACTTGAAGAGAACACTTAAATTATTAGCTCACCATTTAAGTACTAATTTTATTTGTTTCAAGTGTCTGATATTGTTTAAACTTCTCATTTGTATAAATGGGAGTTTGCTATAATATCATTTGTTTTTTTATAAGAGCTTTTAATAAAGGTTCCATGATGATTTGCATTAGCAACACTGAAAAATGCACATAGGAACTAACAATAATCAAATTCAATGTGATTTTCATAAAACAATATTTTACTGAAAAAGTAAAATATTAATTTGGGGAAATAGTACGATAATAAATTTAAAAATCATGAGATTTTGTTGTAAAATATTTGAGTAACTCATCAAATTTTTTTCTCAAACAAAATATCGCTTTTTATGCAAAAAAAACTATGAATTTATGCTAGTGAAACATTTTTCTATAGAATTGCATCATTAAATTTTTAAAATTAATTGCCGAAAAGTTGCTCTTTTGCCAACAAAATACCTCTGGGCATTCAGATGAAGAAGCTATTTCGGTAAACAACGACAAAGTTCACGATTTTGGTTTGAGTAAAGCCACGGACATTTCAGTATGAAAGTCTCTCAAAGCACCCAGGGCTAAAAACAAAAAACAAAAAAAATACATACAAATATTAAAAAAACGCTCTACTGAAAGCTTGGATTTTATGTCAGTTACGATAATTACGCCTAAAAGATGTAATATAATTAGAACACTTTGTAAGTGCTTTAATATATAAATGCATTTCTTCACAATATTATTTAAATTTTATGCTATAAAGCATTTTAAATGAGTGTCATTAAGGCTATAAAACATAATATCATTTTGAACAGCATAAAAAAGCAAATTTACATAAAGTTTTTGTGACATTAACATGAAATTTATGAATAAAAAAACTATTAATTACCTGGTGAAATGGGAATTTTATTCAAAGCTTTTACTTATAGAGAGCAAAAACACATTAAGCATTTAAACGTGTTTTGGGTTTCTAAGAGCAAAAGTTTATGTAAAAAATGGGAAGCGATTTAAAAAATACTGACTTTAATCTTATAGTATGTTTTATCTATGTATGTAAAGTATGTTTTCATGTATGTAAATTATGTTTTATCTATGTATATAATAAGACCATTTTCTATTTGAGCTCTTTACTTAAAAGCAAACTTTCAAAATACCCATTTGGTTTTTTTTTATAAAACCGAATCAAATATTAAACGTTTAAACGTTTCATTTCGTTTAACTGGAAAACAATTAAATTTTTTTTCTACATTGTTTCTGTGCAAGTACAAAAAAAAACGCTTATAAGGAAAAAAGGCAAAAACAAATTTTAAGCAGTTGAAAATGCCAAGTTGAAAGTATATTGTATTAAATTGCTTTAGTACTTTGGGGCAATTTAGTTCTAATACATTACAAATATAGAGAAGCCACTGAACAAAGAAGTATAAAGATTTTTTTTGTAGTTCCTTGCCAAGTTAAAAAAACGTGCAGTTGTGTTGTATAGAAGCTTTTAAGAAGGAGTTGCAAGGGCATGTACGAATGAAAATCATTGATTCATGACTAAATATTTTAAATTGAAAAATGTTTTTCTTAATTTCATTCGAAACTTGTAAGTACATTAATTCATAAGACAAATAAATTGTCTGCTTAAGGGAAATACAAATTATGAACTTTTAAAGAGAACAAAAAATTAAAGTATTAAATGAAATGAACAATAAGTGGGTTCTTTAAAATTGTTGATTGCGCAATGAAACAAAATGTAACTTTTGGCATGCCCTTTGATGACAACTACATATTTTTATATGTTTTATGGTCGTCCAACTGCAAAAAACTGTCGAAATTTAAAATTCTAAGGGTATGTTCGTTTTTTAGTTTATTTCTAAAATTTGGGATTTTTCAAAAAGCTGCTCTGCTTCACCGTGTTCATCATAACTTTAGAAGGGGTTGTCAAATTTTCTTACAACAAACACTGAAGAACTTTAAATAAAATTACTTTTAATATTATTTTTTATATACTTTAATACATTTTTTTTAAGTGTTGTGTTTTTCTTCCGACGGGGTTTTTTTGAATTCGGAACGATTTTCCGTCATCCCACGTCAGATTTGGTTTGTAAACAGACCGGTTTCGGCTATGTCCCATCTTCAGTGTTCTATTGAATAATAAATCCATATTTTATATTTTTATTTTTGAACAATTTACAAGCAAAATAGCAAATGGCCAAAATTTAATGAGTCGTTAGATTATAAATTTTTATATGTGGCCTTATGATTTTATAATGCAAGTGGTTTTTCCATTTTATATTATTTAAAAATTTTTTAAAAATAAAAATTTTCCAATTTAGCAAAAAAAAGTGTTTGTCATCATTGCAGTTTGCATAATTCCGAAACCAAAATTGGTGGAGCAGCCTCTTCAAAAATCCCAAATTTTACAGAAAAAAAAACTAAGAAATATATATATATATATATATATATATATATATATTCATAAAACCTTTATGAAATTTATTTGACATGTTGTCATAATTTTATTTTAAATGAAAATTATTTGCTGGTATTTAAGTATTGTCTATATGCAACATATCATTGGTGCTTTACCAAATCGTCAGTAGACTTCAAACACAATTTTGAATACTTACAAACCCTTTATCTTATGTACAGACTTTCAAAATCCATTTGAGAATTCACAAATATTTAAATGGTTTTCAAAAATAAGCAAAGTAGGCTTTGAAAATTATACAAAACCCAGCAAATAATTTTTTTATTCGATATGAATCTATTTTATTTTTCTGCACCTTTATACAATTAGAAATCGATTGGATAACAGTAAAAGTACCTATAAGGCAAAATGAAAAATAAAATCCAAGTTAAACCTTTATGAAATTTATTTGACATGTTATCATAAAGCACCAATGAAATGTTGCATATAGACAATGTTTAAACACCCGCAAATAAATTTCATTTAAAATATATTCATAAAACTTAAAATGTTTACTCTTTTACAGTTAGGGGACCATGACATATCAAAAAAAATAGAACACAACAATCATAAAAGGCGTACTCTTGACATTTTTCTTATTGCATAGTTTTGTTATATGACAACGCACACTTATTCCAATTGGCAAAAAAGGGTAATAAATCTGTATCTTTAAAACTTGTAATCCGATTTCAAAACGATGTAAGAAAAAATCTTACAAGAGCATCTAATCTTCAAAAATGAGGAAACTTAGATTTTACCGTTGAAATATACGGTGACCTACAGGGTGTCAAAGTTGACTACCTCAGGCATGGTAATCTTTGTTTGCCTGATAACTTTTATAAATATTATCCGATTTTAATGAATATAAACTTGTTGTAAAGCTTATTAACTGAAAAATAAAACATATTTTTTAGTTAAGATATCCTTAATACTTTAAAAGATATTTGGCTCTGAACTTTAAAGTATTTTTTTTGTGAGTTTTAAAAAAATCTTTGAAATTTTTTAGTTATCTTTCTTCATGTAGCCGTGAACAAAATTAAAATCAAGATTTCGACATGAAAGTGAAAAATGGCAAAATTTTGACAAAAGTAATGAGCTCAAGTGTTAAACGTTTTTTTTCAAAGTTTTTTTCATAATTAAAAATTTTCTACTTCCATATTTCAAAAGAACAGAAAAAATTATTGCAGTTGAAATTTTATGATGGATTATAGAAAACTACGAATCCTAAATTAATTGCTTAAGAAATGAAACGCCCATCGAGTTTCTCAAACTTCTCTACAAATTATACTAGATACATTTAATATAATTAATCTGACTTTTCATTGTTACCATTGACGAAGAGAGCAGGTTTTCTAAAATAGTAAATTTTTGAGAATCGTTTTTATTTAGCTGCATGAAAATAGGACTAAACTTCACTTTTTAATTTTTATTTCTTTACTAACTATTAGAAAACCTTGCCGTCCTCCAATGTTTAAGAAATTTTAGCGATATATTGAACAGGCGTTTTTTTATGAGTTTCTAATTATAAAGAGAGAATTTTAAAAAATGCGAATTTCCCATTTTTTTAAAAAAATTGTGAACGCATGAGTGATATGCTATTACAGCCATTATATTACTTATACGTCTTTGCACTAAAAAAATTGTAAATACCCATTTTCTCCTCATTTTTCTTTTTTTTTATTAAAAATTCGTAAGAAAATGCCGGTTCAATGTATCGTTAACATTTTTTAAACATAAGAGGATTATTATGTATTTTAATAAATAGTATAGAAATAAAAATTAAAAAATGAAGTTTGGTAGTATAGACTTGCAGGCAAATAAAATGCTTCTGAAAATTTTACTACTTTTAGAAAATCTGCGTCGCGTCCAAAAACCAAAATTCAAAGCCAAATATCTGCGAAAATTTTTGGGATATCTTAAGAAAACAATGTATGCTCTAATCTATTTAACACTTGAATAGCATTTGTGTTGAAGTCTATTCTTTTGAAAAATTAGTAGAAATAATTTTAGTTTTGAAAATTTCTTGAGAAAAGTTTCGAACAATTAAGCTCTATTTTTTCCACGCTTTCACCAACTTTTCACTCTCATTTTAAAGTCTTGGCTTTGATTCTTTTTCACGACTACATGAATTGCATTAAAAATCATAAAATATTTTTCTGAAAAGTTTGGCTACACTATTACCGCGAATATTTACGAAATAGAGAAAAAAATCGAAGCCAAAAATAAAAATTTTAACAGTTGCAAACCGGAATATCTTTGAAAATATTAAGGCTATTGTAATAAACTAAACTGGTTTTTCTTTGTCTCTTAATAAGCTTTACAACAAGTTTGAATTCATAAAAATCGAATAATATTTGTAAAAGCTATGGGGCCAACATAGTTTGTGATATATTCAACTTACGGTGTGTTTCCACAGGGTGGTCCAACTCTCAACATTCTTAAATTTATAATTTTAAGTTCTATGATTTTTATACTCGTATATAACGTTTTGTCCCTTTTTCAAATAGGAACTATGTAAGCTGGCCAGACGGTCTTGAATGAGCTTAATTGTCAAGATATTATAGGTGTTGTCAAGTTACAAGCTCATATATAATATGTCAAGCTGAAATTATATTTTTGATTTAATACTGTTTACACATAGATAAAAAGGAATAAATTCCACAATTTTATGAGCAATTATCTCAGCGCTCAAGTACCAAATATGTTTACAAATTAAAACAATGTTCCTTAAAAAATATTTTGTGTGCAGTCTCTTGTTTTTCATAACCATTTATAGTCTCTTGGAATAGATGCGACTAGTTTTTGAAAGTAACCATCTGGTATTTTTTCCCCATTCTTCTAATATGACCACTTTTAGCTCAGATTTGCTGGAAACCCTGTGCTTTTGGTATTTTTTATTGAGATAATATCATACATTGTGTAGGGTATTCACTCGAATAATGTTGGCTCGATTAATCGAATAATTAAAGTCAAATAATGTTCGATCAAACAAAAAATTTCAATTTCGAGTAAAAATTTATTCGAGTAATTGAGGTCGATTAATCGAATAACTCGATTAAAAAATTTTATGTAAACTTTCTTTTTTTTAATGAGTTTTTGTAGATTTCTTAATAAAAAGTGGAAAAATTTTTTAATTTATATGAAAATTGCCATTCAATTCGAACGTTATTTCATACTAATAGTCCGCATGATCAAAAAATTAAGTAAAGAATGTGGAAACAATAATAGGAAGAAAGAAACCAACTTCAAATTTCTTTTAAAAAAATTCGCAAATATAAACATCAAACAAAAATTTTTTGAAATAAAGAAGATATTTCGAGAGCAACTAGTTAATAGATGTTTCGTAAAATATCGAATGTAATGTTCGGTCACACTTGGCAAATATTTGCCTAAAAAAAAGTAACCCACAGACAAGTTAAAATTTTATTTCCTTTAACTACAATATATTTTTTAATATGGGTTCGCATTTATTAAAAATATAAAAATAGCTTTTTGCAGCAAAAGCAGTGGTTACGTTTTTTTGGGCAAATATTTCCAAAATGAAACCATAGTTATATTTATAACAACAATAATGTTATACCAATTGCGGTTACTTTTATTCTGCATTGAGTACAGGACAGGTCGGAATGGTATTAAATATTTCCTGGCGCAAAATTTTCTCAAAGCGCGACATTTGAATAGTGAAAAAAAACTATTTTAAAGGGTCAGCTTATGATCTAATTTATATAGAAATGTTGTGTTTTCTTCTGTTTTTATTAATAAAATATATAAAAAATGCGAAAAAACTTGTTTTGTTTTATTTTTGTCCGATTAAATTCAATAATTTTCCGATTAACTCGAATAATTTTTTGCAGTAAGGCTTACTCGAATAGCGCGAGCGAAATAAAAGTTTTACTCGATTGCTCGAGTAACTTAAAAACCTCAATTTCGATTAATTGATTAATCGAACAATTGTAAAGTCGATTAAAATGAATACCCTATGTAATAGCCATGATCTTAATTTGTGGGCCTTGTGCTTAGGATCATTTTCGCATAGGTTCGTTTTCGCATACAACGTAATCGTCGACAAAAACGAAATGACATACATTAGCAACGAAAAAAAATTCGTTTCAGGACCTTTTTTTCGTTGCTAATGCATGGAATTTCGTTTTCTTCGACGATTACGTTGTCTGCGGATATGAGCTTATGTGCAAACTTTTCGGCAAGTTTTCTTTTAAAATGTTTAAATAAACATTTTGATTTATAATTGTGTTAATACAATGCAAATATCCGGGTTCTGCTGCAAAAAATGAGCCCCAGACCATCACTGAACAACCTCCATCCATGCTTTGCATGTCGATTTCAAGTTATTCGAACGTTGTTAATAATTTTATTCCCTCCATAATATGGAACCAAATACGTTAGATTTGCTTTCGCCGGTTTCTCTTTATTGTTTCTCTTTATGAGCTTGCTTTCTTACGAAAGCCACTTTAACTCATAGAAGCAAGCTTTGAAGGACTTTAGAAAGAGTTAGCTTTTAGTTTTCTTACAAGGAAACGTTCTTCTGCCTCAAAAAATATTTTGTTGTTGGTGTGTTTTGGTTTGTTTTACATACTTTAGTGTGTCAAGTTCTGTTTTAAAAAATCAAGCTGATTTTAATCAAATGTCAAGCTAGTGTACGATTTAAATCTGGCAACCCTAGAACTATGCAAGTATGACAGCGTATGCGTAATATTTAAGCAACTGAACATATTAATCATACGCATTTGTTCAATCATTAACATATCGCATGTTTCCTCAAAAAACTTCATAATTAAAAAGCAAAACTAGAAAGCAACTTTAAGTTATATAATGGAAAAATGAAATAATATTCTTATTATTATTGCGAAATTGTTACACAATAGAAAGAAGGATATGAAGATTAGTTATTTATTATTAACGCAAAAATCGCATGTTTGGAGTTATGATGTTGTTTGAGTAAATGAGCGATATATATGCATTTCAAATATATTTAATGATTTTTTAGAACAATCCACTGTTGTTACAACAGATCTTGTTGATCACATTATCTTACAGTTTCTTCACTAAATTGTTAAAGATAGTCTCATTTGTTGTCCATTGACCATTATTTCGTCTTAAGTAATCCATGCCAAAAATTAAATACTACAGCGTTTCTTAACGTATGATGCATATTTTGCCAGAATACAAGCCAATGGAAAATTACGGGGCGTAATATTAGCCACAGCAGCATTGTCCCTACTTAAGCTGCACCTGCTCGAAAATCTATTCGGAAAGTCTAACTTTACTGTATTAATACTTTCAAATTAATATAAATATACTCAGTAGTTTCGATGTTATACTGCCTATTATGCAATCGACCCAATTATGGAATATCAGCTTGCCAAAAAAATATGTACAAACCCCACTAAAAAGGTTTTACAATCAAGATAAGACTGCACACTTCGAGTATCATTGGCATGTGCTCTAACATTAGGTTTATCTATGAATTTATATTAAAATATATGCATGTGTGTGATATTTTAGAGTAAGTATCTGTATGAATTGTATTAGTTTACAACGAAGCGTGAAATTAAATGCACACACATATATTTCGGTTTTAATTGTATTTTAATACACAAATTGTAGTAACAAACAGAAAGAATTATATAAAGTAGAAGACAAACAGCCCTGCCAAAGAGGGTAAAACTCAACTTTAACCACTTTTTATTTACTTTTCTCATTGTTCTAGAGTTAAGTGTATGGGTTATTTTATGAATAAGCCCAGCAAACATTTGTTTGACGATTTCTGTCCTAAGTCGATCAGGGATTATGCTGGTCAGAGAGATGCCGAAATCGATACGAAATCGTACAGAAAATCATATGAGTGGTTGACAAGCATGCGGTACCACTTTTATTTAGAAAATTCTAGGAGCTTTGCCGAAAAATGCTCAAGAGAGTGGTGAGGGGGTGAATTACGGTATTCGATATCGATCGAAATTTCAATACAATTTAAATACACGAATTCTGAAGAATTTTCATGAGAAATTCTAAAGAAACTTTCCATATGTTTGCACAATTGCAGAAAACTCTAAAGCAATAAATGAGAATTATTATGAAAACTTAAGCCTGACAATGTGCAGAAATGAGTGCTAAAAGTTTTAAGCCATAGACTAGAAAACGTGCAGACTATTCAGTTAAATATCTTAACGACAATTAAATTGCCTTCAGGTAATGTGCAGACTAGTCTAATATTAAACGGATAATATTTTAGAAAATGTGCATACACGTGGTAGCAGAAAACTGCCGAGACTATTTTGTTAAATGTCTAAGGGAATTTCAGACAACTCGGGTGATTGTATGGTAAAGTCGCAGACATCAGACGTATTGGCAAAAAATGTTTCCTGGACAGTTATGTGCGTGCGTTTTTTATTTGTATGTGTTCATTTCGTTTGTGGCTGGAGAAATAAGTTTTATTTTTCGGTTTGATGACTGCCCTTGTTTGTTTATTTTGTTTTGAATACCCAGCAAATATTCTCATAGTAAAAAAATGTGTGATAAAGTGCTAATAAAGCTAACCTTTACTACTTCTACTTTGGCATTTCAGCACTTTAATATGGCACTTTAATATGTCATTGGAGGCAAGTGCTAAGTTATTAGGTTACAAATAACAAGGTAAAAATTTCAATATTTAGAATTCATTGAATACACAAAACGTCATAAAAATTAAATGTCTCTGCTAAGCATTGAACTCTTGTCATTTTCAGTTATTGTTGCATTTCATATTAAATGTTTTGCGCACTGATCTACTGTACAACTATTTTATTACGGGCTTGAAATTTGTTTTTTTTTTACAAAAATGCATACATTTAAAAAATTCATATTATTTTTCCAGGAGTTGAACCGCTATCATCTGTGTGATAGGCAGAGACATGACTACGCTGCCAATAAGAGAGAAAGAGGCTTGTTTATTTACCAGTAAGTAATTGATTGAATCACTGCCAAGCAATGCAGATGGTATAAAATTTGTAGTGAAAAGTATGTTGTTTACAAAGTTTTTGCTGGGTAGTTTTTTATTTCTGTAGTTAATTATATAATACTGTTGTTTGGGCAATGAAATTAAAGTTTTTTTCTTTTTCTTATTATATTCTTCATTGCTGCTGAATGTGTTTTCTTTCTGTTTCAAATTTCTCCAATAAGCCCTTGCAAATTCTTAACAGAACGGGCATAAGTAAAAGAATCCTGGAGCGGTAAACGAAAAGTAATTTTAACGAAAAATAAGTTTAACGAAAGTCGTGATAACAACAGTTTATATTGTTTCATCGGGAAGCTTTGTCAGCAGAATATATCGTCACATCAAACACCATAAAAGTTTTACAGAAAAATCATAAAACTAGTTTAACCCTTAAGCAAATACCAAAATGTACTCACAAAAATGAACTCCAGCGCCTGGGTGGGACCGCTTGTATTTTGTGTGAAATGTTACGGCTACAGCAAGAAAATTAATGAAATATACTCTTAAGATACGGTCACGCTTGACAAATATTTGCTCAAAAAAACGTAACCACTACTTTTGCTCAGGATTAGTGTGATTTAACTTGGTGCCGAAAAGTAAATCGCCAAAACGAAAAAAATCGTCAAAGCAAAAAAAAACGCCTAACAAAAAAATCGTCCAAAGTTAAAAAATAGCCAAAACGAAAAAAAATCTTAAAAATAAAAAAAGCACTGAAGCGAAAAAAATCGCCAAAACAACAAAAAAACTTCAAAAACGAAAACAAAACGCCCAGACAAAAGACGCTAAAACGAAAAAAGCGCTAAAACCAAAAAAAATTTCCAAAACGAAAAAATGGTCAAAACAAAATAAAAAATAACGCCAAAACAAACAAAAAAAAAAACAAATTAAAAAAGCGCTGAAACGAAATATGGCCAAAAATTTAAAAATTGCCAAAAGAAATACGAAAACCTTTGCAAAAAACAACATCAAAACTAAACAAAATAAAATTTAAATATAGCCAGATCGAAAAAATCGCCAAACATAAAAAACGCTAAAACAAAAAAAACACCAAAACGAAAAAATCGCTAAAACTAAAAAATCGCAAGAGAAACGAAAAAATTCGTCCTAATCAAAATAACCCTAAAACGAAACATACGCAAAAATTAAAAAGTCACCAGAAATAAAGAAAAATTAAAAAAAGAAAAAATTAATGTATGAGTGTGGCATTCGTACGGAGCACTTCTTATGCAATGCAAAGTCGCACTTTACTGGATTTATTTTTAGTTTTGTTCAAAACGGAAAGAAAAAGTATTAATTTGTAAGTCTGTGTAATTACTTTACAAAATTCACTGCCCGAAAAACAAAGTTCTTTCGAACATTTACATTGAAAACAATAGTAAAGATATACAATTTTTTTATTGTTTATGTTCTCGAAAGTAATTTTCTTTTGCCTTTAGGTAAACAGGGAGTCTAGCTTTTTGTGGTGGTAAAGTATATATAAGATCCCATATAGTTGCAAAAAGCTTTTTCAGAAAACCATAAAAGTTTTAATGGAATTGTTTATCTGTTAATTCTTTTCGTAAATAATTTTGCTATTTGGGGCATTTATACAAAAGCATTTGTATACTTTTAGAAATTTTTTTTTAAATATAACAATGATTTAATGCATGTGCTTGAAGGTTTTAGATAATTTGTTGAGATTAAGTTTTTTAAAGATTAAAATTATTGAGTAGACTTGAATAAAATTAAACATATGAAAAGCAATGGATTGGTATTGCAAAGTGGATAACTTTCTACAGCAGAGACTAGTTCACTGTAAACTAAGTAAAATTGATGAATTTTTAGGTTATTTTTCTCTCTTCTAAATACATTTTTCGTTCAATAATGATACATATTGGCAAAATTAGCTAGTCTCAAATGTAGGGAGTGATTTTTTTTCGAGATTCTTTGGTTTTTGTGGTTTTCGCTACTGTTTGATGTTTCTATTGTTATATTTTTTATTGTTATATTTTTTATTTTCTTACATCGCGTTTTTTTTATGTATTATACTTGAGTTTTTCAATTTTAAGATTTATTTCCTTTTTGCTCTGTTTTGTTCTTTTTTTCGAATCCTTGCTTTTTTCCTTTTAATTTTAAATACTTTCTCGTTGTAAACAATTTCTTCTATTTAATTACAACTTCTAATTTTAGAAATATTGCATTTTATTACCTTTCTTCTATTTTTAACAATGTTAAGCATAAACTTATAATAGTTTCTATGCAACAATGCTTGAGTCTACTTGGACTTCTTTAGATTTTTAATAAAACTTTAAGAAATAGCTGCGGCTGTTAACCATTATGGCACAACAAATGGTTTACGTCCTTAACGAATCACAATGAAATAACAACTTCGATGCAAATAGACAACTGAAAACACAAACATTCGCAATATTGGCACAGTAAAATAGAGTCAGGTCTTGCTCTTAATAAACGCAGCGGCAAAATATTGCCACAACTGTTGTTTAACAACTAATAACACTGCAGCCAAACTTAACTCCACAAAACAAAATTCACATCGCATGCAATGCAACAAATGAAAGCCCCCACAAGGAAGCCAACTCAATTCAACAATATAAGTAACTGCAGCGTCAGCAATAATCTTGAGCTAAAGTTTCTGTGGTTTAAATGCTCACTCACGTGGTACCATGGCAGTATATACTGCCTTAGGATGGCTGCACATCAACAGTTGCCAAACTTTTTGGTTATTGTATAGAATCTCTATTGAAACGACTTTTCATCAAAATCAGTAATATAAATTATTCAAAATATTTTTCATCTGCTATATTCATTTGATGTAAAAGTGTTACTTAGACAGTTCATGCATAATTGATCGTAAATGGTACATGGGCCATTACAATCGATGAGGTGTTTCATATTTGTTTTTAACTTATTTGAAACGATGTTGGGTCATCGTGGATCAATCGAGATCAATGTAATAATCTTTGGGAATAACGGATTAGTGCTACAATTGTTGAATATATTGCGGAGAAAAATTAGGCAATATTTAACTGTAACAACAACCTCTGGGACTATTAGTGCATAAAATCGTACAGAAAGAAAAAAAGTACAATATGAAGTTTATTATTTTACAAATTTACTGTCTATCCCACGATGTCGATAACAAAAATTTCTTTCGTATTGGAAACAATAACAAAAAACTTAAATTCGTTTTTGCTTTCAATATAAAGATAAGAAAGAAGCTTACTTATCGACATTGTGGAACAGGCAGTTAATATATGTACACTGAAAGAATTTCGCTTCATAAATCCAATGAAGCAATTTCGTCAGATATTTTTCATAACTCTAATGAAATATTTCACAATTCTAATAAAGTTCCACGAGTATTGTGAAAAAATTTCATTGGAATTGCTTCATTAGTTTTCAAAGTTTCGTTAGAAAATTTCATTGGAGTTATGACAACAACATTTTGTCATTTAATGGAAACCCCTTAAAATTTTGATAAAATATTTTAATCTATGGACTAATTCGAATCGGTTTTGGATGCATGTCAATGGATCTGAATAAGATTTTGTAGACCAATATTTTACGTACCTGCGTGCTATGTGTTGTTTTTAGTTTTTTTTTTTCAATTTCGTTACAGTTTCCGAATTATTGTGGGTCAAAGTTAGATTTTTTAGAAAAATTTAATAAAATACCTCATATTGCAATTAATACACCTTTACAACCGATAATGCGATTTGAACAAGTCAAATATGTATGAAAAGCTTAAGTCGTTAGGTTTCAAGAACTAATACTAAAAATATACAGTTTCTTTACAGACGTATTGCAAAAATGCAAAAATAAAATAAATTTGCAAATATCCCAAAAACATATTCTTTAATTTTTCGAATAAAATTTCTGTTGATAGGACATAGTCTTATGCATAACATATCCAAAATTTGGAGTGGGAACTCCATGGGATAAAAAAATAAACGTACTTCACTAAGAGGTTCTCATATTATTTTCCAAGAAAATTTAATTTCAAATTTAGACAGATTAGACAAATTAGTAATTTTTACATCCGTTTTGAAAAAATTTTCTAATCAGTTTGAAGAGCTAAAAAATACTGTGTCCTCCGTTTTTCCAATTACTTACAGATTTTTTTACGGGCATATCTAATATTTCAGCTGGGTACACCAGTATATTTCAACGTACCACGGGAACAGTATTTCCGCTTTCGACCAACAAAACAGCAAACGATGCATGATAAAATTACCTTCAAACTATCTAAATACAATTACGTAAGCAAATCATTGGTTTCTTATTTATTCAGAAATTAGTATCGAAAAATACTAGTTTTTTATGAAAAATTAGAAAAATAAACGTTTTTCTAAAACCTTTAAACAGATTTAAATCTGCAATAACTTAAAACTTTAAATAACCTTCTTAAGGACAGATCTTTTACGAACAAAATAAGCCATAAATCATAAAAATCGATGGAAAAATGTCGATTTTATTAATGCATAAGTGAAGTAACTCAATTGATAAAAAAACACATCACAAAAGCCCACCCACATAAATTAAAATTTTACTGTTGAATGAAATTGTGATTTTTATCAATTGAGTTCCTTCACTTAATCATGACCGAAATGAAAAAAGCTTACAATAGTTAAACATGCTAAGAAAAGACAGTTAGTGAAGTTCCGAACCTTTAGAAAAAGTTCATTAATAGGTGCGATTCGCCGCAAGGTGGCGACAGTCTGTTAATTGAGCTTACTAAAATTAGTAGGAATTTCGCTACGGTGTTGTTTCTACCCTCGCTGGTAGTGTAGGTAAAGTGCTCTGATGAGCAGACTTGGTAGTCTCGAAACCGCTGTCAGTTCAACCAAAATTTTCTTTAAATGTTCAATATTTACATGCTTTAGAATTTTTTTCTTAAATAAAAATAATAATAATTTGATCGCAAGATTAAATTGAAAATGAACTTAAGCCAAACTAATTAAATAACTTTGGATCAAAACTTATTTCATTAAGCCAACGAAACGTGACATTGGCTGATTCGCAATGAAGTTTTTCATTGGATTAATGTTGGAAATCCCAGAATTTATGAAAACAATTTTTTCAGTGTAAAGAATGAGCTATCTCTGGATTGTGGAAACGTAACAAACTTCTAAAAAAACATGCATTTTCTGCTTTTTTTGTTTGTTTTACTATAATATTTTTATTATTCGTTACCTTAATTTATTACGATATGGGATCAACTGTTAGACACGACATTTAGAGACATTTAAAATTAGTCAGTTTTGAAAATTTCAAAACTTTATAGATAAGTAATTTAGAAAATATATTAATATTCTCTTTAAAATTACATACAAATCATCCTTGTACATAAACCACTTTTGGAGATATACTATAAAAACTAAACTCAACACATTCGGTAAATTTGGCGAAATTATGACCTTTTGAATATGTCGTAACCTTGGAAAAAACATTTTTATGTGTTATACCTTGGCATAAATTCGTTATAGGATGACAGAAAATATCTGACTAAATTTCGTCAAAGTCGAAAGAGGTCGTGTTTAATTGTTGCTCGATTTGCCATGGAATTACCCATATGATTTCTATATTATTTCACCTCGTGGAATTTTTTTAGAGCTCCTTTAAATCAAAGCTGAAAAATAAGAAAAAGAATAAGTTATTTTTAGAGTAAATCCCTTTAGATTTCTCTTTCTTTTTACTTATATATTGTGCAAACCCTTTTCGCCAAGTTTTAATTTTTCTCTGGTTAGCTTTTGGATCTATTTAACTTTCGTCTCCTTAAAAGCTGAGGGTGCTGTTGGCTGAGTAGTTAACGCGTTTGACTACAAACTCTGAGGTCTTGAGTTCAAGACTAGTTTCAGGCAAGCCAACAACATCATGCCTTTTTCTTATGTGCATTGGTGTGTTATGTGTTGGTTGTTGTTGGACTCTTAAAATGATGAAGACATAGCACTGATCACTTTGACAGTACCGACACCGATTAATACCAATGTATCCTAATGCACTTCACAGCACCCTTCTTCGTCGGTATTGTAGAAGAACCGTCGGCGAAGTAAAAGAACTAATAAAATGGCTACATAGCTTAAACAATTCAATGTCTTTACTTGACACCAGACGGGCTTGCAACACTCCTCTATAAAAAAACACGCAATAGCAGGGTTGTAAATGAATTAAGCTTTCTATCACTCTCCCACTTCGCCACATGCTCTCTCTATAGTATCCCTTTCCCAAAGAAGGTAACACATTAATTAATTAACTGGTAGGCATTAATTGTCTAATTTTGTTACTTCTCATTAAAAAAAAAAAGAGCAAAGGGACATTCCACTTTCGGAATACGCAACTAAAATAACAGTTTCGAGCGCTGCTAATAGCAATCTCTTTGTATTGTATATGCATGTATGTAAGTACTACATAAATTTAAAAAGCTTAAGATGGATCCGCGAAAGTTTAAGACGATATAGGGATGTATGTATGTACGAGTATGTATGTACAATTTATTATCTTTCAGATGGAAATTAAAAAATTTACATATATTTTGGATGTGTATATCTCCAAAGTATAATGCAGCTTAAAAGGTTTTAGATCAAGTCACCTTTCAAACAAAAGAAACTAAACTTAGATCGATCTAGACGTTTGCGAGCTATGGTGCCACAGACACAGAGATTCAACAGGATACAGATAGAAAAGACTTATATTTTGGATATATACATCCAAAGTATAATGCATTCCTTTTTGGATATCAAGAGCAAAAATAAATACTTTTTCCACTAGAATTGTAATCAGTGTTTGAAATTTTTTCTGATTACTTTTTTTGGTGAATTGGTAAGTAAATTTTTGTTGGGTATTTACGACCTAAAATATTGCGGCTGAAACATAATATGTTCTTTTCGAAAAAATTTTACTTTCGTTCAATACTCGCCCGAATTTTTGGAACAAAGATTTTAGTAACGAATAACGAATTCTTAGCAAATCGATTAAGCTCATGCTACAAATATTTCAATAAATATTTAAATTTCATATGTTTTTAATAAGTTTTTTTTTTGCATTTCAATTCTTTTCATAGTTTTAATGACTCACTTTTTTATTGATTTATTTAATAATAATATTTAATATTAAAAAGAAAAGTCACGAATGACAAACAACCATTTGTAGAAATACTTAAAATAAAAAATTTTTAGTTTGCTCCGTTTTTTTAAATGAGAAATGAAACCGATATGTTAACTTTTATTTATATATGTGTTCCTTTAACTCTCATTGAGTCATTGGCCGCCGAACTTTTATTTACGGCTATTTATTTTTGCATCTGTTTACTGTTTTTGGGAAATAGTGCAATGCGAAGAAACAAATTTGTAAGAAATGATAATGAGGTATTTTTAGGCCGAAAAAATGCATTTTCTTTCGTATTAGACGATGTTTTTATTATAGTAGTATATAAGTAGTATATAAGTCTACCTACATTAAATGATTTTATAATTTATTCCAATACTATTGGAGAAATAGTATTAAAAACTGATTTGATGAGAAATACAATTTGTTTTCAGTCTACAACATATACAACATAGACTGAGAAAAAGTACTGTGTATGATATGCGGGAACGCATGCCTTGGCTTGGATTGTTCGGCGTACCCATAAATATAATTTATTTATTTTTTAAAGCTTACTCAGCCTCTCCTCCCTTAAAAATACAAACGAAAAGCACTCTAGCTAAGTCATCAACTGTGGGGTAAAACCGTTTTATTATTTTATAAGAATTTGCTACGCTATATTAAAGCTTATATGAGCATTAAGGTTTTATGATATAACCAAATATTAGGAGGTCCTCAAAGTGTTGAATACAAAAATAAATTAGACTTCTTTATTATTATCTATGTTTAGTCTTATATATCTACTCTTGATTATAGTCAAACATCAAAAGGGTGGAAATGCAGACATCATGACCAGTGAAAACTGTTAACATCGAAACATCCTAATTGCATAAAATTTTTTATATAGAAATAGTTTAAATTCATGTACTACCGTAATAGCTTTGCAATATTTATTTCAAACCTCAGGCATTTATACACTCAAAGACACACTACACATACACAAAAACTTTATGATGATGCATCATAATTGCACATATGAGATTTTGGGAATATTATTGTATTTATTTGTGTGCACATACCCTGAAGGAGGCCAGTAGCCAAGTGTCTCCAAGTCACCACTTTTATTCACAAGTTTGGTAATTTTTTTTGTGGCATTGTCAACGAATCGTCTAAGCTTTTTATTTTGCCTTTAATGGGAAGAGAAGTTTTTAACAGCTAAAAGACAATTTTTTATTTCTCATTTTGTTGTGTTGAAAATAAATGCGGTAACGCGGAACACTAAACATTTTTATAAAAAAATCTAATTGAATTGCCTTAGCTAGTAAAAAGTTTTGACTAGAATCGTTAAATTGCACTAGTGAATCTCTGGTGCCAATGTCTTATTATGGTCCCATAAGAGCCACCTAGTCTATCGTAAGTCAATAGATTCGATGTCAGTAGTGGAATCTCAATGACAAGCACATGCTAAGTGTCTAGAGCACAGAACATTGCCTGGGGTACAATTAGTCAGTAGTACTGGGGACAGGGTCAATAGTGAATCAGTACTGTTTTACTATCGACATTTCCTTCAGGGTAGATATATGTAAATATGTGAGTGTGTGTGTGTGTGTGTTGGACAATATTATTAACAAATATGATTGAGGACGTTTGTATGTATGCATGTGTAGTGAGAAATGTTGACGAAAGTAATAACATATAATAATAATGACCATTTATAATATCATCACCTTCATCATCACTGCTGTCATCATAATAAGCTCTCTGGTATATTTAAAGATCTGCGTCAACTGAACTATAAAGTTATATGACTATGAGAAATGAACTACATATTTGTTACAACAAACAATCACATATCAACGAGTGAAAAATGTGCAATATTAAAGTTGAAAAATAAACTGTGTATTGTACTCTTGACTGCTAATGGATGAGTTTGAATTTGTTAATTAGTTTCACTAGAAAGTTATTTTAATTCTTAGTAACTTTTATGGATTTGAAGGCATAATGCTATTATAGAATTAACCGAAATTACTTGATAGAAACATTACTACAAATAATTTGTAATTTAATGAGTTTTATTTTTAAAAAATTTTGTTTATTTTTAGCTACACTACCAAACACTTTTGTTGAAAATTAGGTTGTTAATAGTCGGCAACAATTTACCGATTATTATCGACATAAAATTACATACGCATTATTTTTTAACAAAATGTTTTTACTAACAAAAGCGATTGGCTGCGTGTAGGTTTGAACGCCGGCCTCCTGACTTATAGTCTGACGTATCCACCATTCAGTCATAGCCGTATTATACTTTATATTAAATTTTTTCCACTTAGACTAAATATGTTTAATTTCAAAGGTTTTTTTCTTGAATAAAATAACTACAAAATCGATGTAATTTTAGACAAGAAGAAATTTTCAACACAAATTTAGATAATATATGATCCTAAATTTTAGCTAATGTTTTAGAGTGTACCTATGTACCAAACTTCAGCTTTCTAACTATACCGAAAGTGTCCCATACAAAGAAGGGGAACCCTACTCCCTTCAGGTGAAAAGTGCCTGTTTTCAAATTTCTTTGGTTAATTGCTCACCAAACTTCAGCTCTCTACCTATAGTGAAAGTGCCAAATAATATTGATGAGTCAGTGAACCAGTACTAAAATATGCATTTTTTACACCTTAATATCTCGGGAATCTTTTACGGTAGAACTTTCAAATATCACCTATGAAGTTACCTCTGTAGGGAAAGTTTATGTTTCACTATCGTGCGCCTTAAAACAACTTATATTATATATTAATTCTTTGGCTTTTGATATAATTAAAACGAGATAATATAATATAGAGATCATATCATTTTAAAGTCGAGTAACGAATGACAAAAATTTTATTTGTTGATAGCTAAAACATTAGGTTTTCGTTAAAAAAAATTCATGATTTCTTAACAGGCTGTTATGTTACCACAATCTATAGACATTTGGTCATTCATTACATATTTTAGAATTTTAAAATAACAAAGTTGATATACAATATTTTTCCTTTCTGTATGATGTTAAATAAATTTTACCTGCATACATATATTTGATTCAATGGTCTTACAACTATTATCTAGAATGTAACTGAAATTTTAACAGATTCTTTTTATTTTAATTATCTTGCAAATGTCAAGAAAGCAGAAAAATAAAATTAAATATTCTAAAGACTCCAAATCCATTTAACAATATATCAATTTATCCACAAACAAATTGCATATACACACTCACACAAGTGCTTACTCAAATATATTTAAATAGAAATCTTTGTAAGTGCGTATGTATTTGTATAATGTATAAAAAAATCAATTGATTTATAAAAAAGAGAATTTTTAATTTAATCCGAAAATAAAACTGTAGAAAATAAGAATTTCTGTGGTCTCTGGCGAGTGTCAAATAGAATGTGTTTGAGAATGTGAGTGCAAGTATTTTATCTAACTTTGAGAACATGTTTGAAATTGAATTGAGCATATATGCCATAGGAGTCGAACTAGAATGACGCTGATGATATTGATGTCTATCCATTTGTCTATTTGGTAGTGTGTGGCAAGAACCAAATGCAAGAACAAATAAATTTAAAAACTTAAAAGGAATTTAGTTTTTGTTTTAGTATTTTTCATTTACTTATTTTCCTTTTCCTATTTAAGCGATTTGAAAAAGAATAAAAGAAATTTTTAGAACGTACAAGTACAAAAAAAGTATGTTTTAGAGTGAATGTATTTTGTTTTCTTTTACTGGTTATTTGATTTTCAATTAAAAGATTTTAAAATTAATTTAATTGCTAAGAATTGACCGTAAGTTTTCCAAATGTTTTTGCATACATACGAAATATTTTGGTTAGTTGAAGCATCTTAATTGTAACTAGCAGGACCATCTTTTGGTATACTGGGCGCACTATAATTTGGGGCCTTAAAATAATGACAAGAAAAAATATTTTTGGCTCGTTAGCAATCGATTTTCACATTTCCTGTATAATAGTATTAATCTTTTTTTTAATAATGAGGCTCTAAGGACTGATTCGGGTAGACGACACCAAAAAATAAATAACAAATAACCTATATCGGCGTATTGATAGTTTACATCTGTGACTCAGCATAAGTGCAGCGGCATAAGATATCTTATAATTCTTACATTTTAGGTATGACGTTTGCTCAGCACTTTTGTGTAAAATACGACGAGGGATATTTTTGTGGAATATTTTAGCGCTCTTACTCTTTGCCGCATTGTTATATTTAAAACTTTCTTCAAAAAGGGGTGAATTGCTCACCATAAACGGCGATATAGCAGGGTGAAATGTTTAATAAAAGGATATTTGTCTTGAAAATTTTCTTTAAGTCTTTATGGATATCAAATTATTCAACTTGAACACTAGAAATAAGTCAAAACTGAAAATGAGTTTAAGGGTTAATTTCGTACTTTTTCATCATTCGTGAACTAGAAGCTAGAAAGAGGAGGATGAGAATCTCTCCATTCTAAGCTTTAATTCTTTTAAAGAAAAAGTCGATAGATATATACCTAAGACCTTGTAATATATCGGGGGCTTATATTCAAGTAGTGCTATCTGCAAACGGTCTTCTCATCATAATTTTTCAGCGCTTGGACCACATTACCAATGACAATAGCTTGTATTCAAGTAGCTCATATACCTTTAATCAATTCATGCTGAGTCACTCTTAGAATTGCTTTCCAGTTTTTCATTTAATGGTTATTGATATTAACTATTTTTCTTTTTTGTTTTGCCGTCAGAATTGCAAATACTACTGTGTGAATGTTTGTTTTGTTCATTTATTTATTTGAACAGTGTGCATTTTTAGCTATGTGCCTTAAGAGTTTAAGCCAATTAAATTATGAATTTTAGTCGAACTGTATGGGTTTCATCAAAAGCAATTTAATTATTTTGGCTTAAGTTCGTTTATTTTAATATAATATTTCTATTAAATTACATTTTTAATTTAGAAAGCAATTGTAAAGCATGTAGACAAAGCCAAATTTGCGCGGAAGGTTCAACTTATATCGATGTTACGATATCACCCGGTCTTCTCATCAGAACTCTTTACTTCTTACATAAAACTAACAATTACGCTACATTAAAAATAAAAAATTGGTAAATCTAACCAATTTCATAGGTAAGAATTGAGTCAACCCATAAAAATACAATAAAAATCAACCATTGCAATTGTAGTTTGACAGTGTGTAAAAATACTAACCGGAAGGTCGCAGGTTCGATGCCAGCCAGGGCTTAAGCAGTAAGTGTCTTTGTTAAAAAAAAATTTTTTTGTTTGTTTGTAATTTTTTGGGCTTCAACTTTGGTTCTCATATTTATAAACTGGATGCCTTTACCATGTCAGCTAAGTCATCTTGTTAAGTAAGGATAGCACAAAGTATACATAGACATGTGGTGACTTCTTTTACTTAAATACAGTAACTTTTGTGAAATAACTATTTTCGCTGTAATTACTTTAAAATGGTTATTTTAACCATTAAAATTGCTAATTTTAACTACAAAAATTGCTAAAAATTAAATTAATAGTTTTAAGCATCAAAAATAATGTTATGTTTTTTTGTTTTTTGAAATTTTAGCAATTCCCAAAAAAATCACGAATTTAAAACATGGCTGCACCCGGTCAAAAAACACTTGTTTGACATCACACTATACGAGTATTAAATGTATAGTTGTTGTTGTTATTACATTTATTTTTTCTACATACCGTCTTACGTCTGCAATTAGAGCAGGAAAAAAGCCTGCCTGTGTAGTATATGGTACAGTAAGAATATAAAAAAACATCATTGATTAGTTTGTTCATGTTTAAGCTTTGATGTTGTTTAAGCTTCTTATTGATTTAAATAAAAGTTTGCTACAATATCTTTAGGTTTTCTATGAAATTTTTGGGTAAAGGTCCCCTGATGATCTGCATTTAGCCCCAGTGAAATGAGCATAGGAACTAGCTAATACCCCTTAGTAATCAATGTCAATGTGTTTTTATAAACAATTAATATTCTAATGAATAAATAAAATATTAATTTTGGGAAATAGTGCGATTATAAATTTAAAAACCATAAAATTTTAGCAATTCCCAAAAAAATCACGAAAGGAAAAATTATTTTATTTTTAAAACGACGTCGTTTTCCCAAATTTATATTTTACAATTCAGTAAAATGTTATATTTCGGTCTTGAACTTAGGTTCTCATGTCTATGAACCGGACGCCTTTACCATCTCAGCTAAGTCATCTTGGTGAATAACGATAGCACAAAGTAAGCATAGACATGAAATGACTTACAACTTTGAAAATTTATTTTAAACAATGAAAATTGTTATTTCATAAAAATTGCAGCAATAATTTACATTAACAGTAGGTTAACTATTTATATTGGTTATATTTAGCTATCATTTTATTTTGAGTGTAGCTTGCAGTCTAGCAGTTGAAAATCATTTGCTTTTAAAGTAAACTTTTAAAGCAATCACCAAATGAGAAATAATTTGCTGTTTAAGTGTGTTGGTGTTTATTTGCTTTCTTGACAGCTACAACTCACTGTTGTGCTCTTGATGTAGCTTTTGTTGCTGTTTATTTTGATTTTCGTATTGTAAGTAGCCGAAAAATTTCGTGTTCCATAACAAAAAAAAAACCCCCTGCTTTAGTTTTAAATTCAACGATATTCAACTACTTGGCTGAAAGCTGCAGTCATTGGCAATGTGATCCAAGCGGTAAAGAATTCTAATGACAAGAACGAGTAGTCTCGAAACATCTATGTAAGTTTAACCTTCCGTGCAGCCCAATTTTTCTTTGTCTAATTGAACATTAAAAAAAGCAAACATCAACAAAATAATCAAATTTCTTTGGATTAAAATTAAATTTCTTCTAAAAAATAATTATCTTAACAGCTTCTTAAAATAAAAGAAACTCAATCCAACTGAAGGCTATTTTATTACTTTATAAATCATTCGCATATGCACAACAACTGTTTTAACAAAGACATGTTTTTACTCTGAAAAATTCTTATATTTGCAATACATTTAAATAATTTAAAACGAATTCTTATTATTGGAAATTTTTTTCTTCTATAGTGAGTACAAATATATTATAACAAGGAAATATAAACAGCAGTTGCAGTGTTTTACAATTTCCTTAATGCATTAATATTTAATATTCTTGTTAATTACTTGAAAGTTTTTTTTATAAGTGAACACAAAATTATATGCGTTTTCAAGTAACACAACACTTGTGCAGCGTATCAAGAGTTGTACAAGCAGATGATACAAATGCATTATTTGGGTTAATATATTGTATGAATCATTTTCCCACACATACAAACACAAATAATCTTATGGATATCCTTATTTATTACTGTCCCAGCAAAAAAAAAAAAAGTGGGAAGTTGTTGCAAAGTTTCACCATTTTTATTTCATACTAATCACTTTAGGTAGTGAATTTAATATTCTAAAAGCCTATTTCATCAATGATATTTAAATATTAATTGGCTAGCCTACAACTAAAGTGGTCTAGGTGACATTTTTGGCGAAGTCCACTTATAGGCATTTTCGAACATAAAGACGATAAATTAATCCAGGAAAAAGTAATCTATCTGTTATTACGTCACCTGAATATACTTATGTTACTCTACCACTTTAAAATTTATTCCTTTTTTTACTGTTTTCAAATTCTAAAGCTGTCTAACTCACTATATTTAAAATGTTGCTTAGACCCAATGTTGGTAACCGAAACAAATAACTAACAGTATCGGCATTGGTAATAAAATTTTATATCTGCATCGGTATTAGCGTTGTACCGTTTTCGGTATCGGTATTACCGATAACCGATACCGATAAGCTCAAATACCGATTGCGAAATAAAAATGTTGTATCAATACCGATATGTTATACATTTCGGTTGCCAACCTTGCTTATACCACTATAGTTCCAGCTTAGCCAATTCATATTTAAACGTCAATTTTCATTAATTTTTGTATGTAAAAATTATATTTAAATATCAACTGAGATATAATTAAATTGTTTAATAGGCACTAAGATTTATATCAAAATTTGTTCTAGCCGACTTTTTAAGCACATAACATTCAGTTTCTTTGGACGTACGTTCCTTATGCATGCACATCAATGCTTTGAATAACAAAAATCAATGGTTGGGGGGTAAAAAAAAAAGTTTTTTGAAAATGAAAAAAATACTGTTGCCACTGCGGATTTTCAGTGCTGCCGTCATTTTCCGGGGAAGCGTCGCGGAACGCCTGGGATTTTTGGGGATTTTTGGCCTAGTTTTGGGAATCTTCAATGAGGTTTGTGTCTTTGCTAAAAACTTTGTGACTTGGATAGGAAGTTCCTAGCAGTGATAGCTGAAGGTTTTTCTGCTAACTATCTTTAGTTTTTGCTCGGAGGCAATACATTATTTCAACAATAGGACTACGAGTGGAGGTAGGGGAGAATTTCTTCCTCTGTGAAACTATCTAGCCAATTTTGATGAAATTCAAAACATAGATAGATAGATCTGGTCTAGGAAAGCGCATAGGCACATAAGCACATATATTCAAAAATAGGAGCTCAATTTTGAATACATTCAAAACATAGATAGATCTGAATCTAAAAGAAGACACAGGCTATATATTTTTTTCAAAAATAGGAGCACGACGGGATGTAGTGGGAAATTTCTTCTTCTTTAAAACTATCTATCTGAATTTGATACGCTATAAATTTTTTCAAAAATAGGTGCACGAGGAGAAGCAGGGGACAATTTCTGCCTCTCCGAAATTGTGTAACCGATTTTAATGAAATTAAAAACATGGTTAGATCTCAGCCTGGAAGAACACATATGACCAGGGGCAATTTTTGCTCTTCTGAAGGGGCCATTTCTGCCTCTCTGAAACTATCCAAGCAATTTTGATGATATTTAAAACATTTCTACTGCCTGTTCAACGATGTCGACGGGAAACCTGAGCGATCGAAAGTTATTTTCTCGAAATCTCGTCAATTTGGGTTCAACAATATCGACAACTTTCGTTTGCTTGCACTTACGTGCGTCAATGTTTCTCTCTTAAGTATTGAAATTTTACAATAATGCCATATTGTAAATTTCTAGTTTATTTGACGATTTTCATTAAAACACTGAAAATACTACTAAATTGTTTAAAGAAAAATGCAACCAAACATATCGATATCGTTGAACAGGCAGTTAGAACACAAACGCCATAAATTTTTTTTTTCAAAAATAAGCTTACTACGGTTGGATGGCGGGGGGTGGGGGGGGGGGGGGGTGTTTGTAAGGGGCAATTTCTAAGGTAAGTATATCGTAAGGAACTAAGTTCCAACATGGTGTCCAACGACACAGTGCTTTTATCACTTACGTCCTATGAGAACAACGTGTTAACCCTCTAGTGCGCAAGAAAACCAAATTAAATAAAATACTACTTAACAAAAAACAAACTTTTGTTCTAGCAGTTTGTATAATTTTCATTTATAAGGGCGCAGGAGCCGAAAGATCCTTTGATGCACATTTGCATCATTACGCATTTGGCTGTAAATTCAAAATCTAAAATTTTTATACTTCAATAGTGATTTAAATGGACAATGTTTTTGTTTCTTTTTAAAAACCAACGTTTTTTAACAATATTTCTTTATTAAAAAAACTTTACCACAAATATTATAACTATATTTCTTTGTTATATATAATTTTATCACAAAAATTATAAAAATTGGATGGAAAGTGTATTAAAAATGTCCTTTAAAAGTGCTTCGTTTTCAAAATCGTTTTCCATCACATGCCTGATTATTTATTTATTGTTTATGAAATTTTACATTAAAAAAAAAAGACAACATTGTTTCCTCTACGCACAACAAACGAATGAGCAGACAATTCAAAATTGCACAATAATTCAATGCTGCTATAACGGTAAATGGAGACAACATATAACGAACATTTGCACAAAACTGTTTTCAAATTTTGAAACTACGGAGAGATTTTCGGTATGATTCAAATTTGCATCACGCCGTACTAGAGGGTTAAATTCATAAATGTTTCACCAGCAATAGAGCTACTTTGAGCTGAGTTCATCAATGATGATACTAATGATTTGTATGTTTATTTTTTGGTGGGATACGAATACATTTACTATAGCAACAACTATATGATAATGTTCAACTTTTAATGAGATATTTTTTTTCTCCACATATTAAGCCGGTCTGTCATGTCAAGTAATTGAAAAGTAATATGAAAAAAATAGAGGCCAAAAAATTGCTGATATTATTGATATCGTAGCAGCAGGGAGTGTGCCCCACGAAATGAATCAATTTAAGGATTCATAAGAATTATATTCAGATCAAACAGCCACTATTATTACCATAAGTAACTCAGATGAAACTTCAACACCCGCTTTCAACTCAACAGTAAGGATATAATAGACCTCACTATGTAAAATTAGGATAACTTTTGTCTGATGAAAGAAGAGTTCGAAGAGCATGGCAACATTGCAGATCCCCTTAACTAAAAATTAAACTGAAATAATGTACTAAAGAACTTAAAAAACGACAGTTCATTTTTGCTCAAATCTGTGGGTTTCTTGAATAAGCGCGTATGTCTAAAAACATATTTTTTCAGTAGAGCGGAAATACTTTATTTTTAATACTACGGACTCTGTGTGATTTTTATCAAACCTTTTCTTAGACAGTCATGTAAACATATGCTGTAAGAAGTATGTGTATATATTTCGGGCAATAATTCCCCAAGGGTAAGATCCTAGAGAATAATTACGAAAACAATTTGCCAAGAACACTAAAAGTGTGTGCAGAAAAAAATCGTATATCGGTATCAGTTGCTTACATTGAACTTATCCAAGCACACAAGATATTTTTACCTAAAAAATGCATGCACACAAGTCACTATACGTTTTTATTAACTGATCAATAACCATAAAATATTTCGGGAATGTGTTCAAAATTAACAACGCATGTGACTATGTATCTTTTTCAATAGCAATAAATTGCCAGCACGGAATTGTAAGTCGACTTACCTCATTAGAAATGAACAATATTTGAATAAATTAAGAAGTAGCGTCGTTTTTAGAAAAAAATTTCGGAATTGGTCCATGTTATTAGCAAAATTTTTGGTCCATGTAGAAGAGCATATAAAATAATGCTATTTGGCATCAATAATACAAAATCGACAAAAATGGACATCTGCGCCTATTCATGAAAACCACAGAAATGTCTTTAACAAATCTACGAAGCACCACTAATGGATTACTTGGTATCGCCAGCAGCGACTTCATAGAAAGATCAAGCCAGCTTACTTAAATCAGGCCAGAGTAGTTTCAAAAGAACGGTAAGTATAGAATTTCTTAAACCAAGGCCAGAGCGCTTGATTGAAGAACGAATCCCTTAAGCCCAAAATTATCGGTATTGACAATTATTACGTCATGTCTGGCTTAATTTTAAAAACAAAATATTAAAATATAAAAAAAATAAACGCTAATGATTCTCTGCTGTCCGCATGTCAAATTTTATTCCGATAGGCATATACGTTTAGCAATGCCCAATTTATTTTCAAAATATATTGATTTTTTACTCACTGTGCTATAGTAGAGACAGTGTTTTCAAAACATGTGACAATATATATATATATATATATATATATATATGTATAAAGATCGACTCGACTGAGAAGGAAAGAAACTCTTGCTCTTCGCCGAACACTAGAGACATAAAAGAAAACCACAAAAATAAATGTAGCAAAGAATTTTGTGTCTAGCTTTGGATGGACCGAAAAAGATTCCAAGAAATTGTTGTAATATATATATTTTTAGCAACCACCTTAATAATATTACAACAGCAAGTAAGACTTTTTTTATATTTTATAATTAAAATGTCAATTGAAAATTAATTATAGCACAATTGTTAAATACTCTCTAGTCTATAAATCTTTCTTCTACGCACCATAGCAATTTGCGAGTTAAACAAACACTCGTACATGATAATAGTTTTACATTATGGAAACACCGATAAAACGTAATGTAAAATGCAAAGTGTTTAAATTATATATTTAAGTAGCAATTCTATAGTAGTTTTAGCTAGCTGTATTCACCTTGATAGTAAAATATTATTAAGGCCTTTTTGCATTACATCTAATTTGTTTGTGCACATGCAAATGTGTGTGTGTGTTACATTAAATTGAACAATAACTGACGATTACTTGTTCAACTAACTGTACGACATACAAAATTTGTGTAGACAAAAGAGTCTTTTGTGCGTTTGATTAGAAATCAGCTGGAGGGCAAACGAGAAAATGACATGGCCATTGATTAGTGAATTTAACCCGCAGGAATAATAAAATATTGTTATCATTAAATAGTTAAACGTTTATGGTGTAACTTTGGCATAAGTTTACACAATTATATAGCGCCATGCCATACGTACATGTATAAATATGTAAATGAGTGAGTATTTGTCTCAGATATAAATTACATATTTCTAAAATGATAATTGAGTTTGTTAACTTAAGGACATTTGTAAATGTCGGAAACATAAAGAGCATATATGATAATTATGTAATATAGAATATTAAGGACTTAAAGAAAACACCATAGAGAAGCTGCTTGAATATTCTGTTCAGGAATAAATGGGCTTCAATTTAATAAAAGATAAAAACAAAATTTCAAATTCTCATGTCCAAGAAACACACTTTGAGGGATAAGACGGTTTTTTGGGGCCAATCTCTTTGAAAAAAGAGTTTTTTAGTAAAATTTTTTTCAAAGTTTATCATTAGCTCATGTAGATACTACTAATACTGGTAATGAAAAGATATGAGTTTCTAAATAATTTTTAATATTTGATAGGTAATGCGATTATTTATTTGATCTTTTTTACTCTTATACGAGAACAGCATAGACAATTAAGACAAAAAATACATAATTTCAAAGGCATTTGTTTGCAGATAACTAAAAGCTTTAGTTTATTAAAATCCTTTCAGTATTTCTGAAGTTATAAGCTTTTAAGCACATAAATGATATACATAATATAGAGTATATGCAAGTAAAAAAATAAACAAGGTAAAAAATAAACAAATCCAGAATACGTGTTTGTCCGTTTTACTTTTTTTTACAAAGAGGATAAAAATAAGACCAATCATGAGAACATAAGGCAAGAGAGTTAAATAAATTGATTTCATTTATTTCATGTTATTTTCTGGTTTTCTTTATAAAAATTGTTATTTTTAAAAAACATATTTTGTTTTCAAGTCTTAGTTCAATTTATATGAAATTTCAAAGACTTATTGAATTTTCTTTGGAAAATTTTAGTCTACTTCAACAGAACTAAACTATACTGCCATTTAGCTACTCAAGTCTATTTGTGTGCATTCACTCCCTTATCTTTTCGATTATATCTCCTTCTCTGCTATTATATATACAGTACATAATAATTACATGTTAAATTTTTGATATTTACAACCCTCAAACGCTATTGAGCAAAGTGCATTGTACTTAAAGCTCCTTGTAAAATTCAGAGGTTAATGATGTCATTGTGTACATTAACTTTTGCTTTAAAATATTTAATAGCAAGTGAAACAGTTAACGTCATACACCCACATAAATTGATTTGAAATGTTGCATGAATAAGGGCAAACCGATAGAATATTTTCCATGACAAGTTTACCAAAAATGTTAAACATTTTTTCTCTAATTAAATAATTTTTTAGGCAAAAAAATATGTAAAAAAAATCATATTAGAAAAACAAAGTTGATTGGCCCTAGTCCCAAGAATTTATTAAAAGTTTACAAAATGTTTTATAAGAGAATTCGTACATACTGATTTAAATACAGATGAGTTGACTTTTCTTCTGAGTATCGTAAGAACATGATTCGCTATAACTTCATGCTAAAAACATCTGGCCATGAGAGAATAATTTTGGTTTTAACTTACCATTATCTACGTCGAAAGAACATACGAAAATAAATATATGGCTAAGAGTTTAAAAGTCTTTTATCTTCCAATTTAAACGTAGGGTTCTATATGGGTTAAATTTATTTAACATTGTACAAAAAGGATAAAAATAATAAAGTATAAACTTTATTATTTTAAATTTTAACATATAATGATTGAGCAATTAATTGTCTGTAGATTGCGGAAACATAACATTATTCTAAAAAACATGTGTTTCATGTTTTTTTTTAACATATCAATTCATAATATTTTTGTCATTCGTTACCTCACTTCAGGACGATACGCTTTCAATATTATTTAATAGCACTTTGGTATATAACTCCATGGCAAAAATTTTCGTGAAACCGAAATCGTGAAGCATTAGATCAGATAAAGTGGTGGAATATATGGCATAACATGAAATTTCAAAGGACTTCTGCCACTGTTTGCTAAATCCCTCTGTTTTCCGTACTTGTTATTGGCAAAAGAATTTTCACGCAAAAAATTGTATGACAAAAAACAGCAAGTCAACGCACACCACGCTATTTTGATCAATTGTCTGCACAATTCTCCAGATCTAATTATGCTAAGGCTGACCCTCTAAGGAGAATGTGCTACGAATACAACAAATTTTATAATCATATTGATTTTTGCTTAAGCCTTACTGCTATTAAAAATAACATATTAATTTATTTAAACACATAATTTTTAATATAACTGCATTTGATGTAATTTCTATTGGCCTTTTTTATAATTACCTGTTAAATTCTTTTATAAAATAAGCATTATTTAAATTGTCTGTAAGGATTATTTTTCCACAGACAAATAAATATATAAATAAATAAATAAAAGTCCTTAAAGTTTAACAATTTACATCTGACTTATATTTCAACACAAAAATAACTTTTTTATTTAATGCAAAAATAAATCATTATTTCATCTATTTCATTCGTAATTTTCAAAATTTCTTAATTTAACTATAAAAGCATTAATTTCTCGTTTAATATATTTGCAAACAGTGTTTTTCTCATAACTTGCAGCTATTGAAAAAAAAGTCCATTTAAATTAACAGTATTTATGTTTCAGATTTTTGCAAATATAAAAATAAATGTTCTAATTTAATTCCAAATAAATTTCAAATTTTACTGTGAAATATTTGAATGCATTTATTGTGGCAGCTTAATTCTGTATTTATGTGCAACTAATTACATTCATTGTTATTTGATCTAAATTATGGCCACATAATTAATAAGGACTTAATTTTTAGAATTTTTAACAAACAATATATTTTTATTTGCAACTAATTGTAGATAAATTTATTGTTTTGATTAAAAGAACGTAATTAATATCAGAATATCTAAACTTTAATTAAGAATCTGTTTAATGAATAGCATTTAAAGTATTATATGTTTTTGATTAAGTGCGTATTTGCTTACAGTAATTTTTTTGCACAAGTGGAAATTTAAAGTTGCGTTCTTTAAATACAACATATCTTTTATTGAATTTAATGCGCCAAATTAAAATGCTTCTCTAGTTTTGTTCTATCACTTACAGATTTTTTTTAGTCGGATGAGTCCACTAACTTGAGGCAAATTACTTTCGAACTTGCTTAATATAGTTTTTTGATTCGATCAAAGTTTTCGGAGCTATCTACAAATCATTTTCGAAAAAAAGTTCTATTTAATACAAAATTAAAACGATTTTTTTTTAACTCAAAAAGATTAAAATTGCAAAAACTTTACATTTTTTTGTGTTCTTGAGGGCAGTGGTGTTACGAACAAAATAAGCCATATATCACGAACATCGATGTATAAATGTCGACTTTATTAGTAATTAAGTGAATAGCACACCCAGACATTCAAAAGGCACCTTCGTTCTTAATTTTTTAAACAAAAAAATAATTTATTGCCAAAAGTAATTTTAAAGTGTCTGGGTGTATTCTAGGAATGGACAAAAAATATTGATATATCGATATATCGATATTTTCTAAAAAATATATCCATATATATCGTCGATATTTTTAATTTCGATATATCGATATTTTTTCCAAATATATCGACAGTATCAAATTCGATATTTTTTAGCTTTGGTTTTGTTTTTCGTGCAATTTTTAAAAACATTACGGCACAGTCGTCATCAAATAGAATATTACTAACAAAATCTTTAGTTTTATTTATAATATTTTGTCTATTCAAAAAATTATCATTCTTTGAGTGTAATTTTGTTGATGTATGTTCCATGAAATATTGGTGGAACCGTAAGGATCTTGGAAATCAACTCTTTCCAGCTTAATTATTTATAAGAAACGTACTTTTTTTGTTTTATTTAAATAAAAAATTTGAGGACTACGTATGATAATTATTATTGTTGAAAAAATATCCATATTTCGATATATCGATATTTTTTATTCGATATATATCGATGCCGATCGATATTTAAAAATATATCGATATAAATCGATATATTTTTTCACTTGCCCATTCCTAGTGTATTTACTTAATTGCTAATAAAATCAGCAGTTATCAATCGATTTTCAAAACATATGGATTATATTATTCGTTAGATATCTGCTCTTACGTACAATAATTAAAAGTAAAAGTTTTTGCAGCTTTAAATTCTATATGAGCTCTTAGATAGAAAAAATTTTTTAAATTTGCATGAAAAAAACCCTTTTTTCGAAACAAATTTGTGAATAACTCCGAAAGCATTGATAAAAACAAAGAACTATGTAACGGAGGCCTAAAAGTAATTTTGTCGTACATATTTTTGCGTTTCGGTGATCAAAATCGGGCACACTCTTCTTGAGTAAGGGTGAAATATGCTGATTTACCTAGGTGAAATATTAATCATGCGTATTACTTATATTACTTATTACGTGAAAAAAAAACTGAAAACATTTTATTTACAAATTAGTATTATCTGCATATCTTTGCATAAATCCCTTGGAAGCAATGAAAAATATTTCCCGAAAAATGTTTAAATTTTAAAAACTTAAGCTAAGTCCAAAGAGGGTCTTATTTTCGCTTGGAAAAATTTCATATTAGACGGGCAGGATCCGACATACCAGAAGTGATATACAGAGCTAAAAATTCGTTTACAAAATGAGCTGAGATAAAAATGATGCCACGCCATTAACAACGGCATGCAATACCTTGTGATCGGACTTAAAATGGTGAGGCCATTCACACAAAAAAAAAGAAAAAGAAGGGAATATTTTGAACATTTTGAAAAAATTCGCTCAAATGGCGTATATTTGCACTGTACAACAAAATCATGCTTTTAAATAACAAATCTCAAATGGCTGATTAGAATGTACTAGAGTACATACCACCAAAAAATATATCCTTATATCGGCGCTTTGAAAATTTTCATCTGGTATTCATTTCAGAAGGGGTTAAATTTCCCCCCTTTTGCAAATAGTTGTACTGTCGCGACATGGGATATCTTGTAAAAATGGTAATCAAAGGTTATGACAAAAGTTTCATTTTGTTGCATAGTATTATTGGGTACAACTCTGTATAAGGAAGCTCCTCTTTTAAGTAGTAGCAGTATCTATGGAATAATGCTGATTGGTGGAAGTTTATCAGTAGCACAGATATCAATCATTAAAATAATATATTTAGATTTTTGTTGTTTTTTTATACAAGAGAAGTAACACAATCAAGCAATTAATGTGTACCACTTAATACATTTTTCTAGCATAACAAATAAAACTGTGGCCAGCTTCTTGTAAGGTCCTTCAATTTTAAGCCTCCAGCAGTAGCTGCGGTATTGATATCCTCTCTATATACAAGGAATCAATAACAACAGGATATTGGAAATCACTAAGATATCATGCCTAAGGACCTCTTTGGGACAAATCAAAAACGTGAAGGAAACAAAAAATAAATAAATAGTTCGAAGTAGATCTTTAAATTCATTAAAATAGATTCATTGACCATTACATAGGTTTAATTATTTGAGAGGAAATGTTTAATAAATTGACATAGAAAAATTCTAAGCAAATGACCTTTTCCAAATTCAAGTTAAAAAAAAATTTATTTGACTTTTAAATGTTACATCTTCTGTGAAAAACATTGTTACTCCATAACTATTTATTTGTTAAACTTAACGCTTTATAACTTTATTATTGTCTTTTTTCTCAGTTTGTTATTATATACATCTTTGTCACATGAGTTCCACACTATTTATTATTACTTCCAGTTTTATAAAAAAAATATTTACAGTGTGTAGTAAAACTTCTTCAACAAAATACGAACACGAAAACAATAACATATCAGATCACACTAGCGATGCCATTTATGAAGCTTTTTTACGATATGACAAAAAAGAACTATATGACATACTGTGTTGTCATATCTTATGTTTTTTTACGGTATGGTAGCACTAAGATAGCCATACACGGTGTTGTCATATCGTAAAAACCTTACGATTTGACAACACAGTATTTCATATCGTTTTTTTGTCATATTCAGTATTTCATATCGTTTTTTGTCATATCGTAAAAAAAAAAACTTCATAAATGGCATCGCTGGATCACACACTTACAATATCGGGAATGGAAACATTCATTTGAAACACAATACACTCTCTTTATACTATCCGATGCCGTTTTCATTGAATGCTAAAGATCTGATTATAGATTATCTATCAAGTTATGACCGACACTGTGTGTGTTTCAAATACTTACATATATATATGTGTGTGTGTGTACGTATCTATGTATATAATAAACCAAAACTAAATCAAATTGAAAACCTAAATCAACTCAACCAAATCAAATATTCAAACCCACCACTAACCATCTATCAAACAATCAATCAGTCAATCTATCAAACCAGTAACATGTACTTCATGCACATACACACTTACATGCCTACTACATACACATACACTACTGGTATGCTAAAAAAGATACAAACATAAAAAAGCATCTAACGAATATGTAAACGGAAGAGGCGATAAAGAACAAGTAAAATACAGTAAATAAGAAAAGAAAAAAATGATGGAGTAGAATAACAAAATGGAAATCAACTATTTTCACAATTTTACAATATGGTGAAAAGAGAACATACATAAAGAATTATTTGTTTGCTAATATATGTACAAACATAAATACACATATGTACGACTTTATGTATTTAACAGTATAGTAGAATGTCACAAAAATCAATGAAACGTTAACAAAAGTATGTACTTTTTCTTAAATTTTTGTTTTACAAAAGACATTGAACATTTTTTTTTATATAATTTTTTATGTTTAATACTGATTTGCAAATTGTGCGCCCCTAATGTACTATATCTATATGTACTTGTTAAATGTTTTACAGACTTTTCGTTTTTGTTCAAGTGTTTGTGTGTGTGCTCCAACAGTTATCAAGTTGTTGGCATAAATGTATTTGTACTTGTGTCTACATGTGCGTTAAATTCAACCTTAAAGTAATGACAAAGTCTACAATATTTGCATTTAACCATTTTTTTAAATTAATGATCCTTTTCACAATGTACGTTTAAAAGTCAACGTGGACTTTAACGTCAAGTTTTGTATGTAGAAAAACCTTTCTTCTTTCTTACACTTATTGCAATATGAAAAAGATCATTCACATTTAAAATACTATTTTTGTTAAAAGATCCACTTTGAGCTCTTTGGGGTAGGGGAACTTTTAAATGAAACTTCTATTAAAAACTCACTTGAAATGAGGCACATATGTTAGTTTTATTTGCGTTTGGGTAGAAAAACTGCATAAATTTTAGATTGAAAGGATACTATACAAAAAAAACACTTTTTTTTTTCTTTTTTTTTTTTAATAACAAAAATATAACGACTAAGTCTGATGGAGGGCAGAAAAAAAGTTTATATGTGTATCGATATTTTGAAACTTTACATTTGTGATTAATTTTAGGGACAGCTAAATTGGTCCCCTTTTGCAAATAGTTATAGTGACTTGTCTTACGAAATCTTGTAAGCCTTACGTTTAAGGTATAAGATTTCTTTAGCACTTTTATGAAAAACACTATGAGTAAAATTTTCGTGGAATATTTCAAACCTCTAATTCTTCATTTGATGGGTCTTTTTATGTGTTTCTTAGCCCTTTCAGTACTGTACTATAAAAAGTGATTTTTAACAATGATGTGATACTCAAAAGTGCAAAAATAATTTTAAAAATCTAGTATCCTGCAGAGAATATGTCCTGGGACATACAGATATCTCACTGGGTTTTTTTAAACCTCATAAATTGGGACTAAATATTCAATCGGTAGTTTTTCTATGAGCAACACATTGCGCATCTAACCGATGTTGTTGCAAAATAATTGTAATAAATAAACTCCCAACGGTAAGAGATAAGGAAGGTCTATTGAAAAGCAAATAGAGGACCATTTCTCGGTCTAGGAAGGACTATTGAAAAGCAAATGGAGGACCATTTCTGGGTTTTTTTGTGGCTTCTATATATTTTTGATTAATATGATTTTTTATTTCGAATTATTTCCTTACATACGAGCCTAAAGTTCTTGTATTTATATTAAGAGGGAACTGGGCATGATATAGTTTCGACACGGGATAAGTTAATCAGCACCAACATAAACTGCATAATAGCAGTATGTATGATATCTTCTCACAGAAAAAATTATCACCGAAAAATTTGCAAACATAAGTTTTTCTTAAATAAAATTTAATTTTCAGTAAATGTTCCTTACTGAATCGGTGAATTTTGTATTTGACTTTTACTTAGGACGCAAACACCAAAAACAACAACAAAAACTAGTTTTCTGTGTCGTAAAAATAACCACGATGACACACATAAATAACAACGACAATGATAGCAAATAGAATGCGATGTAGGAATTTATACAATTAGTATCAAACGTAAATTTTAACAAGTTCGTTTACTGAAGATTTTTGAGAGAATCAATTCATTAGTGAGTTTGCGTTAATTCTCATTAATTTTATCAGAGTCTTTAGATAAACATTCAGAGTTGAACAAATTTAGCAAAAGGAAATTTCACAAATGCTTGATGGATCATAATTTTTATGTTTAAAACTTCAAAATATTAAAAAAAAAGAGTTTATACTGACTCAGATAAAAAGTTTGTTGAATGTATTAAACAAAAAATTCAGTAAATATTTTTGTTTGATTAAGAAAAATAATTTTTTTTTAGAATTTGTAAATATTTTTAGACAAATTGTTTTATAAATTCAGACAAAAATATTGTTTGATATATTACAGTAAATACAGTAAACATTTTTGTTTGATTCAGTAATTTATTTTGCATTTAAGCTATAAAAAAATATATAGTTTAATTGAAAAACTAAATTAAAACCGAGTTCAAGCCAAAATAAATTAATTTCTTTGGATGTTATTTATTTAGTTTAGAATTTGCAATAATTATTTTTATAAATTTAGACAATTTGTTTACGAAATAACGGGGGTTTCCAATGAAATTGTTGAAAGATTTTTGTCTATATTTACAAATTTCTGCTTCCAGTCAAAATATTTACTAATTCATTGAATTTCTTTATTGAAAATGCAATTTAGTTTTTTCTGCATTTTATTTTTTCAGTTTTATATACAAATTACTAGCGAAAAAAGAATATGAGAACGTTTGTTATTTCTAAAGTACAGTCTTTTATTAAATAAAACGCAATATCTAAAAATAGAGTACTCCTTTTAAAAGAAGGGAAAACTAATTGTGTATTGGAACTTTTAGTTACAAGTATAGAGATCTTTTAGAAGGCCATCCTAAGAAGACAGAAAAGAATTGTTGGCATCTTACTTAAAGTCTTTGAAGGCCTTTAAAAGTGTCTGTTTAGTGAATGCCTAGTAACTTTTACCTCTGTGAATGTACTAACCAAACACACTCAGTTTTGAGTATGCGCTGATTATGTACGAAAAACATTAAGAGCTACCACTGGGACTTTTTCTTATTTGAATAGTGCAACTTTTGTATTTTTGCAGTTTTGTTTTATTAATTTCTCCTGTGAATCATGACCCCAATGGTAGAAAAATTTTTGAAAAGGCGCAAAAAAACTTCACTCCAGCGGTGATATAGCGCAATAAAATTTTCGACAAAAATTTTCACTCGATATTTAACATAAAAGTGCTAGGCACATCTTTTACCTTGAACATAATGTTTACAAGAATTCCTATGCCATGTACGAATTGTGCATGAGTACGAAGTTGCCCTTTAACACATTTTAAGTTTTGAAAGATTTCTGACCTTCAGCTTAAGTCTGGAGCTTAAGAGTAGTTGAAGACCTATAGAAAATATTTTTGTAGAATTTTTCAGCTTGATATATCGCCGGTGAAGGTAAGTTTTTTTTTACCCCTTTTTAGGAAATATATAGAATGACCCATACAACGAAGAGTTAGAGAGTTAAAATATTCCGTACAAATTTGTATCGCCGTGTTTTACATAAAATATGTGAACACATCCAATGCCTTAAACGTAAGGCGTACAAGATTTCCTATGACGAGTACTTATTGAGATTGAGTGCGAATTTAACCTTAAAAACATTTTAGGTTTTCAACGATTTCTAGCATTCTAATGGGAGTTAAAGGAACTTATATATACATATAATTAAATCTTAAGCTTTCATCATGCTACATTGCATTTTTTATAGAAAAGTGCCATAAATGTTAGAATGAAGTTTTCTATACATTAAAAATTTTCTTTTTCAAATCGTTTTTTTTTGTGCAAATGAAATCACTTAATTCCTTGATAATAAAGCACAAAAAAAAGGTAAAAACATAATAATAGTAATTAATTGAAACCATGTGATGTTCTTAATTAAATACACCATGAAATTATAATTATTTAATAACTCTTTTGTCTAATTAAAACAATAAGAAAAACACTCAATTAATACTATGATGTCTATCTGGTCGTATAAGTGTTGAAATTTTTAATTAAAATACATCATACGCTCCGTTAAATCAAAACAATTAAAACTCTCCTTTCGCATCAATAATTCATTTGTTTAGAAATAATTTCATTTCATTTTCTTATGCCCAAATATACAAACTGACCATAATCAGTCATAAAATAAACATTTTATTGCTTTTCGTTTTCTTTTAATATGACTACAACAAGTATGTATTTGTGATATTAAATTTTATATTAATAATAAAAAATACAAATTCAGAAAAAAAAAATTAAAAAAAATTTATATGTTTATCTGCCACGTACAAGAAATAATAAATTCAACAACAAGCAAAAATCATGGATTAAAAATGGGAAAAGCTAAAAAACCTCGAACAACGACAACCAGCAGCAGCAATAAATACTCAACAACTCGGTCAACAAGACTTATTGCAGTCAATATAAACGCAAACAATAACATATGGTCTTCATAATTCAGCAACAATCTAGGCTCTTGTGGCATAAAGTTTACACTAACACACATACACACACACACTCACACAAACCTTCACATATTAAATAAACAATGCCACATGTTACCAATACATTAACATAGAAAAAAAACGAACAGCCGCAAAATTGATAAACCACACTTGATAAAAATGAAGGCAAAAAAATAACAAAAATTTTCTGTCTGCCATCATCACCCTAACCGCAGACAGCCGCCAACACTCTGAAACAATATGACGATGAAAAATTATACTGCTGATTAAGAAAGAAACATTAAAAATGATCAATATGTAATGAAAAAAGGAGGGCAAAAGAAAAAGTTTCTTGCTGTTAACAGTGAAGAAGATAAGTTTATTTCGTGCAAAAACTACAACTAAAATTAACAACCAAGGAGTATTTCAAATATTTATTATACCAAAATGTGTACTTTTACAGCGACTTTGTATATATTTTTAAAAGACTTCAAAATAAATTCAGTAAAGTGCAACTTTGGCTCGCGAAGGGTTTCGTACGAATACAAATATATCCTTTTTAATTTAATATAATTTTTTTATTATTTTTTTTTCATTGTCTTGGCAATTTTGTTTGGTTTGGCTGCTTTTTTAAATTTTGGTGATTTTTTCGTTTTTTCAATTTTTTTTTTTGAGATTAAATTTTTTTTTCAATTTTTTTAGTTTTGGTGATTTTTTTGGTATTAGCGCATATATTTGGCTTTAACGTTTTTTTTTTTTGATATTTTACGATACTTTTAGTTTTAGCGATTTTATTTGTTTCGGCGCTTTTTTTTGGTTAGCGGATTTTTTTCACTTTCTTGTGATTTTTGTAGCCTTAGAGACTTTTTTTTTGGTTTTGGCACTTTTTTCGTTTTGGCAATTTTTTGGTTTTTGGCGATTTTAGTTAGTTTTTGGCGCTTTTTTTTTTTGTTTTGATGTTTTTTTCATTTTGGCGATATTTTTAGTTTTAGTGATTTTTTAGGGTTTAGTCCTTTTTTCGTTTTGAATACTTTTTTTTCGTGTTTTTTAGTTTTTTGGTAATCTTTTCAGTTTTAGTGACTTTATGCGTTTTAGCGATTTTTACTTTAGGTGCTCTTTTTCTTTTAAGCGCTTTTTAATTCTGGCGACTTTTGCCCCTTACGGTTTCCAAGATGCAGCAAATTATCTAAAATAAATATTCAAAATTATATTAACGGTGTTCTAACAGTCTGAAGTTTATTATCAAAATTACATTTACTGTTAGAACACCCTTTAATTTTTATTGTTTTAAATAGCAGTCTTAGTTGGTGTGGACTATATTGTACAGACTACACCAATTATCACTAACTTTGAAAATTTAAAGGGTCTATATATAAGTGCCCGTATATTACATTAATATTTCAACATGATTCATTACTCGCTTAAGAACACCCTTTA
Source organism: Panzeria rudis (assembly GCA_956483635.1). NCBI lineage: Eukaryota > Metazoa > Arthropoda > Insecta > Diptera > Tachinidae > Panzeria > Panzeria rudis. Next base: position 124,705,804 of record OY101450.1, on the reverse strand, counting down.
GTTTTTAACTGTCATATATTTCTTGTTCTAGCTGCCAAAGTTTTACATATTCTGTGAAAATTTCAAGTTCGTAGCTCTTACATTTAAAAAGATGTACTTCCAGATTAGTCTGGTTGAAAAGGACGCAGAGTCATGCCCATATGAAAGAAATAAACACGCATTTTCGACTACTTCTACTCAACCAATTCCTATGAAAACTCTCACACACACATTAAGATTCTGTTGGAATAATACCTCATGATTAAAAAAGTGGTCAGTGTCAATGCCCATGCAAAGTAAATATGCTTTTTTAAGAACTTACACAGAAAAAAATATCATGATATATCGATATTGTTTGCCCATCCCTAGCTTGAGCCAAGATTTTATTAGTACTGTCGAGCCTCTACAAGCTCTAACACGTAGATCCTTGGTGATTTTTAATGTATATCCAATAATTTTAAAAATTTTCTAGACTTCAATTGAGTTTGAGAGATCAGCAATATGTCAGTTTATATATACATAAGAAAATATTCACGGTTGTTTTCAGAATGGTTTTTAAGAGCATATGAGAGTGTTGTGTTGTTCTATAATGAGTCGTGTCCTTGCTTCAATATTTTTCACATTTGTATTTCTTTAAAAAAGTTAAGCTGAAAAGTAAACTAGCTTACAAAATTTTAAGATACATTGCCACTCCAATTTCGATCACTCCTTATATGCAAACGGACTCACTGTGCACCGCCTAAATCTAACAATACCCTCGTAAATTTATTAAACTAATTTTCCTTGTATTAGATATCTAAACATTTTTATTTTGTTGTTTAGTAAAAAACAACACTTGCACACAAATTGACATTCCATTTTTCTTCCCATAAAAGCGGTTGATTTATTATGTCCCTTTAGTGTTTGCGCGTGCTTATTGGTGTATGTGTGTGACTGTGTATGTGTGTGTGTGCATGTGTGTGTGTGTATGTGATTATAACGTTTGCCGAAAACATTTCGATAAATGAAAAATTGTTGTATATATAAAAGAAACAACTGTTACATGACAATGACCGCAATCATAACGATGCGTTTATCCAATAAAATTTCAAATAATTTTATGTGGTTTTAGGTGGATTGTTAAGCACACGTTGAAGCTTTTGTTGTCGTTAATAAAATATAATGTTGCAAACGATGACAAGCTTATTGTTAAAGTTTTATTATGAGGTTTCTTTGTATATATTTTTATTATTTTTTCTTTTTTTTGAAAATCATGACAACTTTTACAACAAGTAATCATTATGATGTTGCAAGCCTAATTTAATGTTATATTCTTAACATATTAACATTTGCAGTAGCAAGGTATTTTTTTTAAGACAATCAGCAGGGCTGTGAACCTAATCCGAGTAAAATTCTCGTTTTCCAAAAATAAATAATGACCCTATTGATGCATTTTAAATCATATTTAACAAATTAATTTCAGATATGATATTTAGAGCTCTAAAAAATATGAAACTACAAAAATGTTTGGAAAAATTTTGCTATTAGTGAATTTAGTTCTTCTAAATTGAGTCGTTTTAAATGGACTCGATTTACAGAACAGGCAGGATATTTTACAAAAAAAAATCTTTAAAAACATTTTGTTTTTTTTTCAATAAATTGATATGGTGTAGAACTATTTATATCATGAGATTAATATAGTTTGCTGATCACTCGGAAACTTTGATACGGTTTACCATAGTACGCTTTGCATAAAAGTTCGGAACTTTTTTAATTGCCTGTAAAGTCCGCATGACTGTTATCTTCATAGCCCTAAAGTCGTCAATGCTTGCACCGCCCCATTTTTCAATGTATGCAAATATTTGCCAAAACAACTTTTGCACTTCGAAATTCACAATTACGCAGGCGATGTGCAGTATAATTTAAGCAGTCCAGTCTTTTGTGTTGCTGAATATATTTCAAGACTAAATGATGACCTGAACAAAAGTTATTGCTGGGCAACCGCACATAGACTTTGTTTAAAATCTTACAAAACAAACTGCACCATAAATTGTAAGAAAATAATTAATTGTATGTTGATTTCTTAATAAGTAGGATAAAATCACTATTGTAAGTGATGTCCAAACTCTTGTATTGAATGGGTTACATTCAAAAGAAGCAATATTTTTCTCTCATCAGTTTTTCATTTTATTTTATACTTACTTTACCATAAATAAAACATCTTATACGAAAGACAATTTTCTTTTTTTTATTGTTTGTTTTTCCTACAAAATCATATCTCACTCTCAGTTCATACAAATATTTTTGATCACCGCTTTACGTATTAATCGTATGCAAAAAGCCAATTGAATTTCAACTCACAGTAATTCATTACACTAAAATTACACACACACACACACTGTTGCTAAATCTCAAAGCAAAGCAAAACAAATGAAAGTAGCAAACAATTTTAAGAGAATCAAATCATGTCTTGTTTCGTGAGAATCAAGTTTATTGAACGTTGCCCATACGGTTTTAACTGTGTAAAGTTAAGAAATTTTTGGTCAAACTTATCAACAATTATTCATCGCAACTATTTTTTATTCAATTTGAAGTGTGCGTCAGAAAAGAATGTGAAAACCTGTACAAATGTATTGAACGTTACTTTGGCAAAATGCTTAAATATGACTTGGCATTCAGTTTTAGAATCCTATAAAGAACTTAACCCCATGGCAAGAGCAGAAACGATATAAAAAAATCAAAACTCGATAACGTTTATCATAACGTATTTGTAGCTAATATAACATTAAATTAAAAATGTTAAAAAGAACCGAAGAATATGTATCAAAACTTCAAAACTGGTGGGTTGACTTCTTTCAAAAGTAAGTTAGAAGATTTTATATGAAGTTACAAGAATATTGAAACTTGGAACACCCTGTTGAAACACAAGGTGAGCTATAGGGTGTCAAAGTGGACTAGCTCGGGCATGACAAACCTTGTTGGCCTCAAATTGGATCGCAAGTTTCAAATATACAGATTTATTACCCTTTTTAACAATTTTAACCACTGTGTCCTGTTTAAATGATATTTTCTTCAAACTTTTAAATCTTGCTTTTTACATATGAGTAATATATTAATAACCATAATACAAATATATTACTCATCCGTAACATATTTTTTTCTTCTTTGTTATAAGAAGCTTTCCATTTTTATAAACTTTTACTTGAAGTCTACACGTAACATAATATGTAAGATGAGATTGTCAAATTCAATCGCAGAGAGAATTATGTTACGTGTAGGCCTAAAATTAATGTTATCTCAATGTTATAAGAATTTTTATGAGAGCGTTGTTATAAAAAATTTTATAGCAACGATCTTTTAAGATGAACTGTCAAAAAACAAACGTACATGAAACTAAATTGGTATCTCTGTGTGAGTGTTTATTAAAATAAATGAAAATCGATGATTTTCATAAAAATTCTGTGTCAGATAACTCGATGAGCATTTGCATAAAATGAAGTCTTATAGGAAAAGTGAAATTACGTTTACCCCTTTTTGTAGCAGGTTAAGAGAAAAATTGAAATTTAGCTTTTTTTATTCTGGCGACGTTTTCTCTCATGTTATCTCAAAGTTTATGTCTCGTGAAGACGCTGTGCACCAAATTTAACAAAATTTGCTGTCCACATTTAAGGTATAAACGCAAACCCAACGCTTGAATCATTTTAAACTTTTATTAATATTAATTTTTGAATAGGTTTATTTATTGTGATTAGTATATGAAATATTCATAAGCGATCATGCCCCGATAAAAAATATATTTTTATAATAGAATAACGACAAATTTTAAAAGCATTTGTAGTAAATGCTTCACTGTTTAATTTTAGGATATATGAAAAATATACGCGAATCTTTTTAGCTCTATTTTTCAAGCTCTTAATTTAACTTGATTAAATTAATGTGAAATTGTATACTAAATTATATAAGTCTAGGAAGAGAGCTACTCTAGTTTTACCCACTCGTTATGTGAAAAAGAATCCCTGTGTGTCTACTTGATTACTATTGATGACAAAAATTTTAATAGAAAATTTATTTTTGTTTAAATATTTACCTTATTTTGTTAAAGGGTTTTATTTATTTTTCTTTTTACCTTTTCAAGTTTGATCCTTGATATGGGATTTTAGTTTGTTAACATTTTTCTCTTTTGTGTTAATATTTTACAACAAGTTAATAGTATATATTTTTTTCTTTTATTTTTTGTGATTTCAAAAGCAAAATAAACCCCTAGAGAGTAATGGCTCAACATGTTGGAATTTATTTACAAACATGTCATAAAATCTGTCGTACTTGGAAGTTTAGGTAGCTGACCTTTTAAAAGTGTTTGTTTTAAATGCCATCTTTATTGCCAAAGAAAACAAAAATCACCAGTTATAAATTTAAAAAAAAAACTAACAACATAAATACCTTTTTGCCATCATCTCCAACTAGCTGAAAAAACAAACCACTAGTTTGCAAATGACAAGCATATTTACTTTTAAAAGTTTATATTCAAAATAGAGTTCCTTGCAGCGCAAATTAAACATCCTCAAACATTAAAAAAATTATAAAGAACTAATTTAAGCCTTGCGAATAAAAATATATTGGGACACTAATAATTCCATTTTTAGAATATATTATTGTCGGTAGTATTTGCTTTTTTTCATTTCAAATGAATTCTACTTTAAGAACTCCATTTTTCTGGGCCTTTCATTTAACACAATTATACTCAGGAGTACTGTAAATATTAAGTTTATCTACAAGTTGTTCCCCAGAGTTTGTTTGCATCATACACATGTTTCATTGTCTTAGCAACTTTTTTTTTTGCTCTTAGTTTCATTTAGCCTTTTTTCCTGTTTGGGTTAAAAATATAATTCTTTACATGTCATATAAAATATTAAGCGGCTTATAAGGTTTATATTAAACTACCTTTTTGTATGTACTACTTTAGCCTAATAGTAAATGTTTGTGCGAAATATGTAAGAGCTAAAGACTCAGTCTGTCTGTCTGTCTGACGGTCTTGTCGTATGCACATGTTATTAAACACCAAAAGTCGCACATATAAGGACTTTAATTTATTAAATTTTAAATTTGCATATTTGTTTATTAATCACAAGGTTATTAATGATTTAAACAAAAAACATACGGTTTTAAATTTTACAAAAATATGGTGAATAGACAGCTCAGAAACTGAAAATAAATGGAATATTTTGTTGAAATATAATTGCCCAATTCACAACCTGTTGTATTTGTTGTAGATCGTATAAATGTTGTTGGTAATTTTCAAATAAACATTTGCTTAGAAACATGTTTATATGAAAATTACCAACAACATTTTTACGATCTACAACACTTACAACAGGCTGTGAATTGAGCAAATATGTTGATAAATATGTTGAAAAACTAAGTTGATGTTAAATTTTCCTTTGTGCCATGGAATATTAATCATGCCCAATTCTTTCTGAATATAACGTTACGAACCTAAGCCTAATAATCAATTGGGATTCACAAAGCAAATACTTTCGAAATAATCATATTAATAAGGAATATTTTTAATTTTATTTAAAGTTTTTATATAGGCTAAGCTTCGTAACGTTATATACAAAAAGCATTAGAAATTATCAATTCGATTTCCAGCAAAATGGAATTTCATGTGATAAACATGCAATTCTCGTATTCAAATCTCTCGAAAATGATATTTTTGTCAAATCAGTTTATATTACTATTTCTCTTGTAAATAACCGTCAATAATAGTAAACATATTAGTTTCGTTTCTCATTCCCACAAACTAGGATCGATTCGTAAATGTATGTCTACCACTTGTTTGTCATTCGTGACTTTTCTTTTTTTTATTAAATATTATTAAAAGTTATGTATTATAGTCGCACTCTAAGGGTTTTAATCTAAAGAAATTTTAATATCAAAGAAATTTAATTATTTTGGCTTTATATTTCCTTAGTTGTATGACTTGTAGTGTATATATTATGTATACTGTTGTATATTATATTTATTTTTGTTCCAAATTTTCTATGAATTTGTGAACATTGGTTATAATATGGCTTGTATTGTTTTCCGCATTATTCATATATTTATAATGTTTATGAGATGTGTATACAAAATTTCTATTTTCTAGCTATCCTCCTTCCTTATATCACATTCATTACTTCTTTTTATATTTTAAAAGTTGTGTTGTAAAAAAGTTTCATGAATATTTTTTAGAAACTAAGACTAATTTATTGCATTTATATTATTTTTACAAATATTGTCTCAATTCAACTCTTGGTTGTAAAGTAGAATATTTTATCAAATAAAACTATAAAACATGTAAACAGTCAGTTGTAAGTTCACGTAGTAAGGCCTCAAAATGCCAAAACTTCAAAGATAAAAAAGTTAGACGTTTCAATGAGAAATGAAATGAATTTATTTGAATATTAATGAATATTAATCTTTAAATTTGGATACACTTATGAATTGGCCATCGCACATTTCGCATTTTTCACTCCGTGTTGTATTATCGTTAACATGAAAAAAAGATGGATATGTGCTCTGGAATCAGATATCTCTAAAGGCCCTTTCACATTGTATTACAAGCTTTGAGATTTCTATTGGATTTTTTAAGACGAAAATTAAGTCAAAATCAGTCTGACTGTCAAAAAATCTTAAAGAAAATCTTCTCATTACATTTTGTTTCTACACAGAAGAAACTATAATTCGTATTCTATTCCTAAATTCATAAATTCAAATATTTTTTTACGGAAATGGGACCTGTCACAATATTCGTAAAATTAAAAACTAAAATTCGTAAATATTTAAAAATATTTAATAAGAAAAAAATCGCATTTATTTTTCTATAAAAATTTTCTATTGGAATATATAAAAATCACATAAAAATATAATAAAATTTGAAAACAAATTCAAACACATGCGTGTTAAAATAAAAAACTATGATCATTTTTTCTGTGTACACTATCACATTCCCAATAAAACGTAACATAAATAATTTGCAATAAACCAAATTTTTGCGTTATTCTTTTTCTTTATTTATGGCTGCAAACAAATATACAACTGTTTTTGTTATTCTTATGTTCGTTTGTGCAAAAGACAACCCTGATGAAATGAAAAATCTGATTGCTTAGAAGATTTCCTAAAAATGACGAATACCATTATACTGTCAAATTTCTTTACGTATTATTTGAGAGATCATAACCGTTTGTTTTCACACTGTTGGATTCTTACCTAAGATTTGATTTTTGCCATGTGTTAATACTACATCTAATAGTCTGAAGGGTGCTTAAGTAATCTTAACAAATACAAAAAAAAAATATCGTATTTTCATCATTAAATAATTAGAAACTCTTCCTATAAAAAATTACTCTCTTTTTACTCAATGTGAATAACGGTGATCTTTGTTTGTTTGTTTGCTACAATTTAAATACCAACAAATTTGTTCAGATACCACCCTAATGTACATATTCTTTTTGTTAAAATATAAAACTCATTTATTACAACCATCTGTTTTATATATATTAAATTTTCTAACGCAACTTAATGTTCTTTACTGATGTTTCTGTTCTACTTAGAAACTAATCCAAGTAAAAATAATATATTTAAGTAGGACAAAGATAAAAGAAGACAGGTTAACACTCGTTTCAACAATACACATTGGCGGCTTCCGGCCCAAAACCAAAAAAAGTATTTTTCTTAAAAATTCAATAGTATAAGCAGAAAATACATATATTATAGTATTATTTTCTGTCTTTCTTCATTGTTATAATTAATGGCTCAAATTTGCAAATTTTTATCTTATATACATTTAGAAAAACTGCTATAAATAAGAGGGGAAGCAGAATGTCTGCAAAATTATAAAGTTTTTTGTTGTGGTTGATTCTCTTTTCATTTTTGAACTTTCAGCTAGATTAACTTTATTCAGCGATTCTCTAATTTTCCAACATTCACAAAGGTGATGAAGCTGTGGTCACAGACCATATTATAAACTTAGTCGAAATAAGTTTTTAATATTCAAACATACGTCAGAAATATCCTAAGTCCTTCAGAAGTACATACTTTACTTAATTTAAAAATTTCGCATATAAGCAACATATGAACCTTTAACGCACAAGAAAACAATAATTTCACTCAAAAACTAAAAAAATTAGCACAAAATAGAAGTTTCTCCGAAAAAATGATCTAAGTCCTTTAGAAACACGTATTTTCATTAAAAAAATCCAAATCTTGCATAGAACAAAAGTAACTCCCAAAAAGCTAAAACTCTCCAAAAATATATTATATGAACCTTTAGGTTAGGTTAGGTTAGGAAGGGTAGTGCTATGCCGCATATCCACTCGGAGACCCAGTTGCATCCATTGTGATTCCCTTCTATTTATACCCGCTATGAAAACCCAGAAAATGAGCATATGAACTTTTACTCCGCCAGAAAATAATAATATAATTTTTTTTAACTAAGTAATAATTTCACTTGAAAAAATAATAACTGGCATAAAATATAAGTTTTTCCTAAAAAAATCGAGAATTTTCTGAAAATAGATATTCAGCCATGTCATAGAAAACCATTTTGATCGGAAATGGTTTCAATTTCGTAAGTTTTCTTTGTAATAAAACCATTTTTAAATTTCAAAGTGGAATTGAAAAACACTTTTCTACAGGCTTCATTTTCAGTAAATTTTAAAAACCGTGCATACTTTTAGGAGCGGCAAATAAATATTTTGTCATGAGCTTTCCATGTTAGTAAAAAACTTAATGTGAGCTTTGCATCTGAAAACAAGAGCAAAGAAACGCCTCAAGGTATAAAAACTTTATCATTGTAAAAACGAAATGCAAAATATATGGAATCTAAAGCACCAAATATGTACTTTTTCGGAATGCAACTACGGAATCAAAACCAATCCGAACGGAATCTGTAACACGGCTTGTTATTAACACGTATTCGAAAATCCACTAAAATACATTATTTCCCTAAAGGTATTTAGTATTTGAAAATAAGGTGAAGTCACTTCGAAGAATCTAAAATTGCGCGAGAATATATTAACTGAAGCCCATTATTTTGCTAAAGAAAAATTTAAAAAAAATTTTTTTTGAAGATATTCCGAAAAACAGTTGAAAATATTCGAAAGTCGACCAAAAATTTCTTCAATCTACCACAAATCTATAATAAGACTTAAGACATCAAAAACTCAAAAAAAATTGAAGATAATCCGAAAAAACTTTAAAATTTTCGGAAAATTAGTAATTAAACACGTATTCGAACATGCGCTAAGATTTCCTAAAATACAGCGAAAACCTATAATTGATAAAAACTTTAAGTTACTCCGAAAAATCTAAAAATTCTCCAAAAATACATTAACTGAGAATAATAATTTTGTTAAAGAAAACGGAAGTTGACAAAAACTAATATTAAGTTACTCCGAAAGAAATGGAACATACTCGGAGATCCTGTAAAATGTAAAATCTATACAGCTAAAAACTAAAAAAAAGTTGAAGTTACTCCGAAAAAAATAAAAATTTTCCGAACACTAGTTGTTAAATATATAAAATTTCCTTAAATTCAGCGAAAAGCTATAATTGAAAAAAAAAAACTTGAAGTACCTTCGATAAATCTACAATTCTCCGAAAATATATAAACTGAAAACCATAATTTTGGTAAAGAAACTGAACATTGGCCAAAACTAATTTTAAATTTCTCCGAAAAAAGTAGAAAATATTCGAACATCCACCAAAAATTTATAACTTCGCTAAAGACTTCGAAAAACATTTAGAAAGCTTAAACCAACGCGTAAAAGACAATTTTGTGCTGAATATACGCAGCTAAAAATTGTGCAGATCCGACAAAAAAAAATAAAGTTTTAAGCCAGTTTAAGTAAGTTTAAGTGAAACCCCTGATTTTATTATCCATAGATGTAAAGCAGTTTTGTATTAAAAAAAATTTTGCACTTTTAACTTAATGGCTTATAACTTTCTTAGTTTTCTTTGGAGCTTAGTAACTTCATGCTTCATGTGCTCATCCCAAAATTATCCTTGCCTAACGGCATAAAAAGAAATAAAATGTTTTTTTCCATCTTAATGCAGCAACTTAAAATGCTAATACATGAAAAAACGTCTGAAAAGGGTGGCATGTGATAATGTCCAGTCCATGGACATTATGTCACTCCAAAAAGTGTCAAAACGTTTATGGACATTATGACACTTTTGAAAGTGTCATAATGTTCATGGACTGTATGCCTTTATTATTATTATGGAAATTATGACACTTTTAAGTATGTCATAATTTTCATACTTTTAAAAATGAAAACAAGTTCAAATATCCACATTTATATACTTATATATTTTTAAAAATCAATTGACGTCAACAAAAATTTGGAAACAACGATAACAATGCTTAAAGTGCCTCGACTTCAAGAAATATTTGGATATTAATTAGAAATGTTGCTTTTATTACTAATGATTCTCTGCATAGACGGCCGTCGGCCGGGCTTAAGAATTTTTTCCTCTCAGAATATCGAAAAGCGTATTCGCTGAGTAAAGATTATTGCATTGCCGGTCTTTGGCAAGACTTAAGGATTTTCTCCTGGCTAAGCAGAAAATTTGAGCTCAGCTATTCGATATACGAAGATGCAAAACCCTTCAGCCCGGCCGAAGGCCCGCTATGCAAAGATCTTTACACTCTTAAAAGTGTCATAATGTCTATGCACCTTACAACACTGCACTCATGGACAGTATGACACTTATGAAAGTGTAATAATGTCCATGGACGCTATGATAGTTTTTGGAGTGACATAGTGTCCATGGACATTATATCACTTGAAATTATGACATGCCACCCTAAAAAGTCAACTTTATTAAATTTAAAGGCTTGTAACTCAATATATTGGTATCCCATCGATACAGTCATTGCATCAGCTGAAAGAGGAGAGAGAAATCTATGAAGCAAAGCTAAATTTATTTTATTCAGACAAACCGAACTTGAAGCAAGCAATAGAAGTTCTAATTTGCTTACGTTTTTTGCAAAAGGACATATTTTAGCTAAGCGTATCCTTGATCCAAATTGAACAAAATTCGGTAGCGATATAAGGTTCATTATATTGAATGCATGCACAAAAATTTTAAATAGTTGGTACGAATTTTCTGTCCTTTATAAAATATTTTAGTTTCAGGATATATGGGAAGGACTCGAATCCTTGTAGTAATATAAGAGTAATATAAGTAAGTGTGCAAAATTTTGTCATTGTGCTATAAATCCTTCCATTCATGGCCACCCGTTATATGAAACGCCAACGCCATGCGCGGTAGGGACGATATATACATAAACCAAAAAAAATCGAATCGTGTGTTTTATTATAAAAATATCTCTTACATGCATTAAGTGAGAAAGAGCTATTTTGTGCTTAAAAATTAAATGATCTTTGCGTTATTTTTTCATCATGATAATATTTAGCGCATCAGGATAACATGAAATATTTTACTACTTCCAGAGACACATTATTTTTCTAACATGTTCTAAATACGAACTACTAAAATTATTCTATAATTAGTCAATTAGGCTAAGGTTCATTACGTTATATTCACAAAGAATTTGGCATGATTAATATTCTAAGGAACAAGGGAAAAATTAACATCAACTTAGTTTTTCAACGTATACAGCAGAACAGAGTATTTTCTTTCTTCTTGTCATTCAATTTTCAAAAAAATGTTGTATATATTACAATTAAAATCACATTCAACAGAGCCACCTGGAAAGTGGTGATAAAATATATGTCGGTGAGCACTGACGATGGAAGTGTAGCGGCTTGTGAACGGGGCGCTACTCTGTTCTGCTGCGTACGTTGAAAAATTAAGTTGATGTTAATATTTCCCTTGTTCCTTGGAATATTAAACATGACCAATAATTTCTGAATATAACGTTACGAATCTTAGCCTAATAATCAATTTGGATTCACAAGCCAATGCGCTCGAAATAATCATAATAATAGTCAATTATATTTTTGTAGGTCAAAATACAACGATATTTAAAAGTAGATTATTCATTATTGACCAAAATCGACCAATGTGCACTATACAAAACAAACAAACAAATTATATGAAGGATCTATTTGTTAATGATAAAACATACATTTAAATACAAATAAGATGAATTGAGCAAAGTAGATAAACACCTGTACATGTCCTCCTATGCTACAGTATGCTGAATGCGGACCTCATAATAGAAGCAGGGGATAACAATGATTACGTGTGCAAAAGGAAATGACCACTAATTTTGATTTAAGATAAAACTAACACTCTTGTGTATTTATATAAACTTAAACATATTTAAAAATAACGCACACAGCTTTTACACTCAGCACTGGTATCTAAATATACCAATAAAACAGCAAAGGAAACAGTGTACAAAGACCAAAAACAAACAGGAAGAGTGGTGAAGAGTGGAGTGGGTGGGAGGTAGGGGGGTGGCTTTGTGAAACGCATTTTTACTACCTGTTACAATACATAAATAACTATAGGATGGAGACAAGAGAACTTTATTTATTTTGTGTATTTAGAGGGTGGTTACTTAAAGCATTTCTTATATTATTATTTTTTTATTCTATATTATATTTTGTTGACTACATAATATTACAAACAGTGTTTGTTAGAGGATTTGCAAGAATATTTATATATAAAGTAGGCAAATGAAGAAAACTTACCTGTTGAATAGCGGGGTCCATTATTTATATTTTCACCGATGCCACCATAAGCAAAATGATGACTTGATTCACCAGTCCCCGAAACTACAGCGATTTCATCTAATTCATGGCCGGGTGAAGCACCAGCCGATACTAAACGTGTTGACGAAGTCGCTGTATTGCATTCAGAATTTTTGCGACCTCGTAATGATAAGACCAGCCGTTTGGCTGTTGACATAACCGTTGTTAATGAAGTTTATTTTTTATTTGTAATAACTGCAAAAGAAAAGAAACATTGCGCTGTAAGAAAAAGTAATTTTAATTAAAATTTTAATAGAAAAAATTAAAACAATTATAGCTAGGAAGATGTCTCCAGCGCAATAGAACAAATTGTTGCTTTACAGATAGCCAACATTGTATATGGGGAAAATTCTTTTAACATCGTACAAAAGGAAAAAAATATTGGCATATGAACTTTATTTTTTTTATATGTGACCTACTCCGAGAGAAGGGACCTAGGGTGTCAAAAAACGGGTTTATACTTAAGAGTGGATTCTGGTACCTAAAACGGTCTAGAATAAGATGAAATGAGTTAGATTTCTGATACAAATTTATTTACCCCATAAAAACGTACAAAACGAACATGGGAAAATCGATAAAAATTAGAAAAACATTAAAATTTTATTTTATTCGCCAAAAATGGGACAAAAATATTCCCAAAATCTACGAGGTTCTCCGGACTCCCACAAAAAATTTAAAAATCTTCCCAAAATTCCAGAAGTTCCCCGGATTTCCACAAAAGTTTTACAAAAATCTCCCCTAAATCCTAGAAGTGCCCCAGATTCCAAAAAACTTTTACAAAAATCTCCTTAAAATCTCAGAATTTAAATCAGATCTTAAAAAAGGTTACAAAAATCTCCCCTAAATCCCAGAATTTCCCCGGATTCTAAAAAAATTTTATAAAAATCCCCCAAAAATCCCCGAAGGTTCCCGGACTTCCAAAAACGGAGACAAAAATTTCCCAAAATCTAAGAAGTTCCCGGAATACAATGGCAACAGCGAAAGGCGCAAAAATACCAAAACGGCAACACTTAGTAACGGTGTCTACCGAATTTCAAATAAATCGGTCAACAGGAAGGGTGTAAATTTTAAATTACTAGATTTGACCCATACACACATATATGTATGTAATAGGACATAAATATGTACAAATCCACATACAAACATACATAAAAATAAAAAGCCATTTGAATCATATCTTACAAGCTGAAATGATTTAATGTCTTTTCTTGTTCAATGCTCTTCACACTTATTACTTACAAGCCTGTGATTTGTAAATCATTGTTGTTTTTGTATGGTGTGACGATTTACCATGTAAATTTGAAGTCAAATCAAAGCACGATTTGGAAAAACATAAGGGGAAATCACCCTTCGTAGGAAACTGTTATTGCAGACCTTGCAGGTCATGCAAGTCTAGGATATATGCTACAATATGCAACACAACAAGAACAAAATATAAGAAACTAACATTTCCTACACAGTAGCAGCTATGCAATACTAAAAACTGTAGGAAACTTGTCTAGCATATATGCAATTAGCAAAATTACTCAGAGAGATTCTCTGAGAGTGTATAAAACACAAACATGAAAATAAAATACAAACTAATAGTAGGCTTCAACAAGAAAAGTAAACAAAGTTGGTTTGTGTGTGTACGTTTATATTATTTGTTCATTTATTTTATGTATTTTAATATCAAATGTATGCATCTTTAATAAATCTTAGTTCAGAATTAATCTAAAACTAATAAATTAAGAAAAAATTAAAAGTAGTTTTTTATGGTACATTTGAAAATTTACATAGTTATACATAACACATATATGTATGTATGTATTTCCTACATGTTTGAAGAAGACACTCATTCTTTGTAGCAGAAAATGATAGTTTATATCCTAGAGGTGCAAATATGCCACCAAGAGTGATTTCCGCTATAGTGTGATTTAAAAGGCGTTGCAGATGTCTACTATTTATTGCAAAGTAAATATATTGCCTACAGTAAAAGCTTTAATAATTTTTATCTAACACTGTAAATGACAGCTGAAAATTCATACTGCAGTGGCCTGATTTTCAAATAAAATCTTACGTTTTGCCAACTTTAACCGGCCGTGTTGGAAAAAATGTCTAGGTACTTTTGGCAAGTGATAACAAAAGTTGACACTTTTAGCACGAATTCCAAAATGGTATTAATACTTGGTTGATTTTTTTTCAAACTGCGAAAAAAATTATTTTCCTACAAATCTATCTATTATTTTTAAGTAGAAAAACTTTTTTCGTCGTTATTCGAATTTTTTCTCAATTTAAACAAAAACACCTTCGAATAACGTCTAAAAAATTGTTTTTACTTAAAAATAATAAATAGATTTGTTGGAAAAAATATATTTTATTTAAAGTTTGAAAAACAAATCGATCTTTTTAAATTTTGAATCGCAGTATTTCCCAAAATTAATATTTTACTTATTCAAATATGATTCAAATATTATACCATATTGCAATTCGTGCTAAATACGCCAGCTTTTGATTCCACTTGCCAAAACTACCAGTACATTTTGTTTCAATACGGCCGGTTAAAGTTGGGAGTACTAATAATTTTAGGTACATCCTTTGGCAAAACGTAAGATTTTCTTTGAAAATCAGGCCACTGCAGTATGATTTTTTAACCGTTATTTACAGAAGGATATCTAACAATAATATAGGAGGAAAAAAACTAAGAAAAGAGAAGATTTGTAGTCACAGCAATAGAAAGATCATCACAAGGTGATTTTTTTTAATTGCAATACCTTTAAACTAAGCGACATACATTTTTTTCTAACTTTTTTTCGGAGCAGTCACTACTTGCCCTATCCTCTGCTTTTGGCTTGACGTTGATTTATGGGATACCCTGTATTTTCGGCAATAGTTGAGACAGATAAATAAATTCAGTAAGGTGCGAGTTTGACTCGCACACGAAGGGTTCCGTACGAATACCATATATGTAAATATATCCCTTTTTTAGCGATTTCTGTTTGTTTTAGGGACTTTTAATTTTAACGTATTTTTTCGTGTTAGGTTCTTACGAACTTTTTCGTTGTTTGGAGATTTTTTCAGTTTTAGCAATTTTTCGAGTTTCGGCGTTTTTTCGTTTTGAGCGCGCTCATTTATTATTTTCATAATTTTTTCGTTTTGGCAATTTTTCATTTTGGGCTGTTTTTATTTAGTCTTGGGTTTTTTTCTGTTTTGGTGATTTTTTTCATTTTAGCGTTTTTTGGTTTTGTTGGCGATTTTTTTTACTTTTAACGATTTTTTTCGTTTCGGTGCCTTTTTTCATTTGGTGCTTTTTTCGTTTTGGCGCTTTTTTCGTTTCAGCGCATTTTGTATTTTGGCGACTTTTTTCGTTTTAGCTATTTTTTTTTTAATTTTTGTTTCTTAGCTTTGACGTTTCTTTTTTCCTTTCGCGATTTTCGTTTTGGTGCTTTTTTCGTTTAAGCGCTTTTTTATTTTGGCAATTTTTTTCGTTTTGGCAATATTTTTAATTTCGCTTTTTTTTAATTTCGGCGCTTATTTTGTTTTCTGCGATTTTTTAAGTTTTGGTGATTTATTTTCGACAGACAGACAGACAGTCAGACGCTGTTCGTTCCTCTGGACAGCGTACCGAAAACAATAGGATTTATTTTCAGCCTTAGTGCACGTAACCCTAAAAATGATTGCAGCTGGCTACTACAATTATGTTATGGTTGTACCAAACTTTCCATAGTTATAGAAAACAACCCATTATTGTTGTTGGATTTTGTTTTAAAGTTACGATAAGCAAACAATAATTAAATTCGACCATTAATTATTAAAATCCTTAATAATGGAAACATGATTGTACCACAACCAAAATTGTAGCACGAGAAAAAAAACGTTTTATTAATCTGTAATTAAACATTTATACACCCTTACATATACGCCAAATTAGGAGCTATTCACATCTTAAGTAACGCTATCGGACTTTTTATATTTCGCCCTCGTAACACTTTTTAGAAAATTTTCAGTACAAAATTTCTGCTTCGTAAGAAATCTGGACCACCCACCATACCCCAAAAGGTTGGTGAAAATTTTCAAAATACTAGACTTTCTCTGTCATATTATTATCATGTAGAACAATGGTTTGAATATACTTGTAGCAGTAACAAAATAATTTTGTACCATATTAATCAGAATAATATATGAAAAAGCTGTGAATATCATATGAAATTTTTCATTCACATTTTGTAACATATCTTTTAAAACATGAAAATCTCACTCAATAGAAATCTGAAAACGTAGTCTATCTGCAATCGCTTGCATACGGCCTGGTGAAAGAATAAAAAATTATTGGTTGACGTTGTTATCTAATATTTTTTTAGACAAAAAAAAATGCAAAAGTTTACTGAGAATACATCCTTCACATTTTTATCTGACTTTATTTCACAATTGAAACACTTACTATTTGACTTTTTCGAAAGCAAAAATTATATGGGAAACAACCAAACAACCAAGTTAAACCATCAATTATTCAACACTTGAACATAACTTTTGCTATTTTTTATGCTCCAACAAATCTCTGTTTATTTAACAATTTTTCATTGGAAGTTAACAAATACTTACTAGTACGAGCACCGCTCATCCTCTTCAACCATGTGCCATCGAAAACCTTCATCAAAATTGCTTTGGTTGCTTTTGGCATAACAAAAAAATTTATTTTCAACCCTCTTCCTTCCAGATAAAAAGAATTTGGGCAGGAAAAAGAACAAATATTTTGAATATAACCTAATCAGTTAAAAATTTATACATTTTTTAAAGCTTTAATAAATATTTTAATAGGGTCAGCACGAGTCCTTAACAAAACTTAGCACAAAAGATGCAAAATAGTATAGTTAAAATAAGTCTATATTTTAGGGATAAAATCGGGGTCGTTCATATACTATTGCTACCGATACCTTCACATCCTTGTAGCAGTAGTTTCAAAAGTAACTTTGGGAGAAAAAAAATTACATCGCTACTTCTGAAGATTAAAGATACAATAAATAAAAAGAAACACAAAAAATATTGCTACTCTTAATTTTAGTAGCAGTAAAATTATGTAGCATTATTTACTACTAGCAATTTCGGTAGCAATAGAAAAAGTATTGCTATTTCAATGCTGTTATATTAACGCCTGCATGTTATTCTATTTTTAATTCATATACCATCACACCAACTAATTATATTGGCACTAAAATATTAAAGTAGCAGAGATAATAAAAAACTATAAATACTACAATAGCATTTTATTTAAATTGAGCAATAAAAAACTATATGTCTATTAAAGTTTTCATGTGTAAGCCTGAATCATTTTTAGAGAGAATGGTAGATATTATGGGGCCAGTACTAAATATCAAGTAGCAATAGCAAAGAAATAGATACATATATAAAATTTTCTATTGAAAATTTTAAAAATAAATCGAGCCAATTATTAACTACTACTTCTGCTACCTTCAGATCTAGTAGCAGTACTTTAACATTTAGTAGCAGAACTTATAGTAGTAGTATATATATATATGTTTTTTTTATAATTAAAGTTTAAATTAGGGATGTAACGAATACCGATACCGATACCGATATATCGGCGATATTTCAGATTTTCCGATACATCGGTATCGGCGATATTTTACTGTCGATACGACGATACTTTTAAAATTTTTTTCAGAGTTTTTTTAACAAATAATTTATTTTTGTTCAATTTTGCCAAGCATTAAATTCACTTCGTTATTTTTTAAATCTTATTAATATCAATTTTAAAAATTAATAATATTTTATGCTGTTATTTTGTAAAAAAAATTATTTATTTTTTGTTAATTTTACCCTGAATTCAAATTCAAGTCGTTGTTTTTTAAATCTTATTCCAGCAAAAAAAGACACTCCAAAGAAGTCATGAAAATGTAGAATTCACGATCCGGAAGTATTGCAAATTTGGATAATTTCTAATTAGTTTTACATATCCTTGCCATTGCAAGAAGTTCTGTTTTTCGATTACCAATCACCGAATTGGAAGCGATGCTAGGACAAATTTCTTTTTCGGTGTTCTTTAATGGTTTTTCCTCAAGGAAAAAGGATAAAAAATTACCCATTTTCACAATTTTTTTATGCGAATTTAAACTCAAAACTTTATTGTCATGTAAATTTAAGTGAATAAATATAAACTTTTAGAAGACTTTTAATAATTAAACTATTAAGTTATTCAGAAGAGTATTAGTTGATAAATGTTCTTTAAAAAATCGATTTTTTAAAAAGCATGGCGAGTATTTTTTAAAATTACAAAGGAATTAAAAATTTTTTCTTGCTTTTCTACTAATTATCTGCATATTTTTAATATAGATTTTTTTGAAGCAAAGAAAATGTAGCTCCTTAAAAATTACTTCCAATTTCTTATACTGGGCTAAAATCAATTTTAAATATTCTCTCTTACAATGTAATTTTGTATAATAAAAAATTGCACTTGAGTTTTGTTGATCTAAACTTGAACTCAATTTCAATATTCGTATCGGTATCGGAATCGGTATCGGCGATATTTATTTTTAAATATCGGTATCGGTATCGGATCGGCAAAACGGCGTATCGTTACATCCCTAGTTTAAATATTTACAAATTCATTTTCGAGCTAATTTTATAATTAACCTAATTTAAGGGAGAAGATTCACATAACAAAAGTTTATAGCTTCTCTATTGATAACGCCACCATAAAAGATTAGTGGTAGTAGTAGTAACAGCAGTAGTAGTAGTAATAGTAGTAGCAGTAGTAGTAGTAGTAGTAGTAGTAGTAACAGCAGTAGTAGTAGTAATAGTAGTAGCAGTAGTAGTAGTAGTAGTAGTAGTAGTTGTAGTAGTAGTAGTAGAAGTAGTATTATTTTTAAAAATTTTACTGCTTCAATTTTCAATTTGCTTCAAATTTCAGCAGCAGTAAAGAAAAGCATATGATATATTCCCACCTCAATGGTATTATATTGCCCATTGTACAATATGCCATCTGTTACTTCTATAGCTAATAAAAATTTTAAGTAGCAATAAAATTAGTATTATTTTTAAAATTTCCACTTCTACCTATCTCAGTAGCCCTAGAAAAATTAGATGATACCTCTATGCTATTCTATTGCTAAGTGAATACTATTCTAGTGCTACTTCTTAAGTCAGTTTTTCTGCTACTTTAATAGTTAATAAAATAAAAGTAGCAGTAGTAAGAGAAAACAAAACTCCAAAAAGTGCAGTAGTACCAAAACATAAACAAAGCACCAAAATAAATGTTTTCGTTAAACTTGCCAAGCTAAAGACTGGGAAGGAATTGTTTTCTTTTTTAAGCAACTGTTCCATTGTATAAAGCCAGTGGTTGAAAAATACTAAACCTTCAGTACCAGTAGCAAAAAAGACAAAATTGTTTAGGCAAAAAGAAAACCAAATTTGAACCATTTATTTACTATTACAACTGCTACCTTCACGTTTTAGTAATGGAAGTTTTAGTATTACTTTAAAGATAAAATATTTAAAGTGACAAGTTTAAGCTTAAAAAGTGTTTTCTTTTTTAAGCTATTGCTTGATTTCAAAAGTAATTAAAAAAACAAGCCCTTGTAGCATTATCACTCTAAACAGATAAGATAGTATAGTTAAAGTATATAAAAGATCGGAGTTAAGCGATTTCTTTATTTTACAAGCAGTATTTTTTTACTGCTACCTAATGCAATAACAATGAAGGCAGAAGGTGATATAGTACTACCTCAATGCTATTCCTTTAGGAGTAGCTTAAAAAGAAAATATTTAAAATAGCGTCATTAATAATTGCTAATTTGTTACTGCTACCCCTAACTATTAATTGTAGATATATTTACTTCTTTCTACTCCAATAACCAGGGAGGTAGTATGTGATGTGTTCTTACATTAGTAATATTATAATGCCACCTGGATGTTATTCTACTGGTACTTTATCTACCAGCTCATTAGGTTTTTTTTTGCTATTAAGGCAACAATAGCAGTAGCAAAGAGAAAACATTAAATAGTCTATTAAAAAATATGAAAAAATCGTAGATATTATTTACTTTTACAAGTGTTACCTTCACTTATCAGTAGTAGCTTAAAGAGCATAAATTTTAAATAGTACAACTTATGATTTGTTGCTACTTCTACCTCGAAATTTGAGTTGTGGTAAAAGTAGTACTACTGTAATTTAGACTTATACTGCTGCCTATATTAATAACAATAAAAGTAGTGGATAATGCTACTGTAATGCTACTGTAGTGCTATTATACTGCTACCTGAATATTATTCGAATGCTACTTAATATAACTGCTCATTTAGTAATGTTTAGCTTCCAAAACTTAAAGACAGCAGTAGTAGTAAAAAAACAAACCGTCAAATAATGCACTAGTAATAAAACAAGAATAGAGAAATAAAAAAATTGGTTAAAAATATATAATCCGGCTTATGTTATTTAAGGTATGTACCTTTTTCATTAAATTACTAAAACATTCTTGCCTTCGTTATTCGAAGAAGACAGTGTGACATGACGCAGATCAAGCCAAACAATTTATCTATCATTATTGAAAATTGTTACATTTTTTAAGAATAACAAATTTTGACTTAAGCAATCATGAAGACGTCATTTATATATCCTTTTTAGAACAAATGCTTAATTTCATACACAACTGGTTTAAGTCGTGAATTTCTAAATTTGTTTATGTTTTACAAGAGGCATTAAAAGTAATTCGTTTTGTTAACAGCTACGCCAGACGTTCCCACTAACAACGTGAAAAAATTTGATTAAACAAAAATAATAATACAAAAGCATACATGTATTTTTGAAGCCCTGTTATTGTACTTCCTTTTCTCTTTTTTTAGCTAATACACATGTCCACATTCATTTGCTTCTGTTGATTTTTAAAATTATTTTATGTGTATCTTCTAATCCAATCATACCTTTAAGCTTTATACAAAACCAGATATGAATATGAAATGAAAACAAAGATAAATATGATGAGAATGATTTTATTTTAAAAACAGCAGTTTTATTTTTCCACTTGTCAGCAAGATTTTGTGTGAGAACACAAAATAGATTTAAATTTTGTTGTCTAATTCAATCAAAACGAATGTGAAACAATGTTGAAAACATTATTCAAATTATGTGCATATGTATGTAGTATGTGAGTCATAAATCATAGAGTGATTGATTGACAGCATAGGAAATCTAATCAAATTTAATTTGACATATAAAATAAATGATAAACAAAAATATCTGAATGCTAATGTGAAAATTGTTGGATTAACGAGCATAAGCAAGTATGTATGTATTTTTAAAACATTTTTCAACTATTTTCTTTGAAATTTTCGTTTAAGGCTGTGTAAGCAGTCATTGTATTTTGCCTAATAAAGGTTCTTACAAATTTCCAAAAACTATTGACAGTTAAGTGGGGTATAACCACAATCTTTACAAAAAAAAATTTTTATGAAAAGTTGCAAATATCTAAGCCCAACAAAATTAGCCTCAATTTACATAGCTTCCTTTGGCCATTATATATCAAATTAAATGTTTAGTAATATTTCTAAAGAACTACTAGTATTTGGTATTTGTATTATGTAACCAATCTTTTAGCATAAAATTTAAAATTTAATTGCTTGCATGGAGGGTTGAACTTACATATTTCGCGACCTTCCGGTCTACTCATCAGAGTACTTTACCGCTTATACTCTGTTCAGACATGGATTTTTAATTGAGATAATATAATTTTAATTGAGCAATTAAATTTAGTGTTCACACATAGTAAATTAAGCTTACTCAACCAGCATTTGACTTGCGAATGGTGTAATAAGAACACAGGTGGCCGCATAAGGGCAACGAATAAAACAGTAAGACAAAAACTAGATAATGGCTGTAAAAAAAATACATGTGTTTGACGTAGCTTGGGCACAAAATTACCAGAGCAAAAAAATAATCATCTGACGTTATACTGCCATCTGTATACTTATTACATCATTGGCTTGCCACTGTATACAATTTTTGTTTCTCACTGAACATACTTTGCAGTTGACATACTTGTCACAAAGGGTTGCATTTCGAACTTTACTCAATTTATGAAACAATTAAGTACTAATTGCTCAATTTATTAATTGAAGTCTTGTATGGTAAATTTAGCTCAATTAAGGGCTTAAATTGCGCAATTAAAGCATATGTCTTAACAGAGTATTAGTCCACTTAACCAATGTCGATTGTTTTCAGTCAAGTAGTTGAATATAATTTACCCTTAGAGTTGCTTTCCAGCCTTACATTTGATAGTTTTTGCTATTCAATGTTTTTCTTTTTATGCCTTTTGTTAAGCTTTTTGTTTCTCTCTATTCTAGAGCTGTTATAAGTAGACCGGGAGGTCTCGAAACAAATGTGTTCAACGCTTCATGCAAGCAATTAAATCTTAATTTTAACGCATATTTTTATTTCAGCTACAACAAGCTGAATATTTTATAATAAAATATAAAAATTTTTATTATTTTTACTAAAATGCTAATAGCATTTTAAACACTGAAATTACATACATATCGTTACATAAAATGCAAAAAGCCCTATCTAACATTTTAAAATTTTAGCAGGAGAAGCATAAAACTTGTTTACATGAAAAAATATATTGACAATTAGTGCAAAATTTTACAATAAATACAAAAATTTTTGGGTCCTTTTTTACTTGTATTGTCACATTTTGCAATAATTGTCAATATAGTTTATGCTTCTCCTGTAAAACTTTTAAAATTTTAGATAGGGCTTTTTTGCATTTCTGTGACGATATAGTACATAAATACATATGTACTTAAGTATCGCAGAAAATCACAATAACGTAAACGCATTTTAGTATATTTTAATATTTTAATCACTAAATTACCTTAGACAAATTCCATGGAAAATTTTAAATTTCAATTGGAAGTTATGAGTTTGCATGTAAACTATGTTGCAACTAATCACAACGAAGTATTCGTATTTCAAAATATTTTAGGTAATTAATTGAGTCACTAAAAGTACTTTAATAAAAATTGTACACACGTCCATAGTCATGGCATTTCTACATATTAGAGGGTAAAAAAGATGTGAAGGAAAAAAATATTGTAAACAATTCAAAGTGCCACACAGTAATAATATTGTGGTTTTTTTCATTTCCAATGTATGTGCATGTGTATGTGTATTTCGAATTTTGTTTTTGTTACTAGTGCTATTATTATGCAAAATTGTTTGCAATTGTAAACCACAAATGTCACAATAAAGACAACAACAGCTGCAGCAACAGCAATAACAATAATATGTAGTGACAATTTGTAACTCACACTAATACGAATGCTCACATATACACTCACGCATATACATACCCAGAACACATATTTTTCCGACACCAAACAATCGAACGAGTTGTCAAACATTCTCTCAGACATTTGACAGAATAGCCGGCAGTTTCCTGGTAGGAAGTTTCTGCATATTTTCCGAAATTCCATCCAATTAATATCAAACTAGTCTGCACTTTATCTAAAAGTAATTTAATTTTCTTTAAGAAAATATTCAGACAGAATAGTCTGAATATTTTCTAACCCACAACTTAAGACTTTAACCAGTCACTTCTGCACATGCTTTGAATTTAATTTTCATAATAATTCTCATTTATCTCTTGAGAATTTTCCGATATTATGCAGAGATTTCGAAAATTCCTTTAGATACCGACTTCCGCATGTGGTCCAAAAAAAAATGTTTGATGGGTATATAGTGAAAAAATCTCGTGCACAGAGTTACAAAATCATAGAACAAAATTCAGAACACAAGCAATGGGTGATTTTTTGTTACGAAAGGTATAAAATTGTGGTAAGTTCCACAACATCTAGGGATCCGCATAATGAATCTAAATGTCAAATAATCGGGCCTGTTCCAAAATGATATCTCACTTTCATTTCTTATTAAATTTTTTTTTATCCGCTTTAAAATGTAGTTTTACATTGGCATTATTTACAAACCCAAAAAACAAAAATTAATAACCGTAAATAAAGGTAAACATATCAGTATCGTTTCTCATTCCCACAGAATAGAACAAATGCAAAAGAAAAGATTTTGCTTTTCAATTTATATGTATGTCTATAAGTTGTTTGTCATTCATGACTTTTATTTTTATTACTAAATATTATTACCAACATATCATTGAAATGGTGAGTCGTATAAATTAATTAAATGTTTGAATAATAATTACAATGAAAATAAGAGTTATGAAAAACATGTCAAGTTGAAGTTCTTGCTAAAAAATTTGTAGCATGAGCATCATCAGTTTGACAAGAATTTGTCATTCGTTATTTGAATATTCATTCCAAACACTTAGGCGAGCGTTGAATAAAAGTAAAAATTTTTAGAAAAGAACAAAGTGTGTTCCAATCGTAGTAATTTAAGTCTTAAACATTTCAATTATAGTATACCTTTTACTTAAAATTTGACTGTTAAGATTGTGTAAAAAAATTTAATTCGTGACTAGGATATTTGTATTCGGAATTTTAAAGAAAGAGGAAACTTAAATAACAAAAGCAGAGATCAAAACATGTTATGGAGAAAAAATTATAGCAGAATATAAGCAAAAAGCAAGAGAAAGATAAGGGGATTACTATTAAAACAATTTATTTTATTTATTAATTATCTGGTGTTGATTAAAAAATGAGGCAATTAAAACGAGGTGAAATAACATAGAAATCATATCGCCCTAAAGGGAGGTAAGGAATGACTAAAATATTATGCGTTAATATGGTAAAACAAACAAGAACATAAAATAGTTATGTGCTTTTTTACAATCTACAGACAAGTGCACATTCAATGCATATTTTAACATTTTGAAATAATAAAGTTCATACTTAAATATGTTTCCAATTTTTTATGATGTTAAATAAATTTTGCCCATACAATAATTAGCTCCACCGACTATAACTTCTTTTTATTAAAGATTTATTTGATTTACAATGAACTTATTTTGTGAGCATATTGGTTCGACTATAAATTTTCTGTTATAAATTTAATTTCATATTTACACATTTTTAGTTAGTTACTTAATGTGCTGACGCAGGTGAGGAACTAGCTTAAGCTTGTGGAAGAGGAAATTCCATATAAACTATACGTTTCCAAGTTTTTATTTGATATGGAATATAAAGAGTACATATATAATAGATATTTTAATGATTTTTTAGTGGTAAATATAAATTTTCCCTCATCTTTTATACGTGCCTGGCTAAAGAGATAAACAAAATTCTATTTGGATAACAACTGTAAATGATAATCACACATGAACAAGCCCTACTTTCTCTCAAATTTCAATACATTTCTACAGAATTTACCCTTTTATTACCCAAACTACACATATCAATTTTACGCGTCATTGAAAGAAACTAATTAAATCGTAAACACAACATTTTTTCTTTTTTTTCATTGACGACAACAACAACAATAAACATAATGAAAAATGTGGGAAAACTGATTTTGCCATTGCAAACGAAAATAGCAAAGTTTCATATGAATACGAAAGTTGTATAATTCGGGTGTGCAGAAAAGGTCACAAAGTATTCTGTTCACTTACAGTAGTCAATACAAAGAATAAATGTATTATTGGTTTGAAAAAAAAAATAGAGCAATGTATCTTTAAATATTTGGCAGTTTTCATTTAATTGCTAATAAAATCAACATTTGTCCATAGATTTCCATCATATATAGCTTATTTTGTTCGTAAAACAGCCGTTATGTGTTGCTTGCAGATTGGTCCCATAATTTTTTTTCGAAAATCGGGGAAGCGCGGAATTATGTCCCCTACGCCTAGCTCTGTCATTTGTCAACCGATTTTAAAAATTATTTTTAGGTTTGTGAGGGTTTGCTTGCAAATTAGTTCTAAAATATTTTTCGAAAATCGGTCGGGAAATTTGTCCACCGCAGAAATAACGCTGTTATATGTGAACTGATTTTCAAAATGATTTTTTTTTTTGTGTAAAGGATTTGCCTGCAGTTTCATTCTGTAATATTTCCTTGTAAACCAATGGGAAAAGTTGCTCTTCTCATGCTTAATTCTGTCATTTGTAAACAGATTTTCAAAATTCTTTTTTTTTAAGAGTTTTCCTGAGTTTGCCTATCATTAACTCTGTCATTTTTTAACCGAATTTCAAAATTAATATTTCTTTTGAAAGGGTTTGCTGGAAGTTTCGTCTAATAGAAGTGGAAACTAGGCGGAAAAAGTGGTAGCCTGACATATTGATTATCGCATAACTCCGTCATTTCTTGACCGATTTCAAATATTTTTATTTGAAAGGACATGAAATATTTTGTACTATGAAAAATTGCGGACGAACACACAATTAGTAGAAGGATACACCATTTGACTTAATGCAAAATTGCGTCAGGTTTGTAATCTGTTCAATTAGATCTTTCTATTGAAGTGGGGGGTTTTTTTTTTGAAGAGTTGATTCGTCCATATTGCTAGACCAGATAACGCATTAAGTACTTCTCCTCAATATGTTAAAGGCCCTCGCATCGCCGGGTTTAAAAAAGCTAGTATATATATATATATATATATATATATATATATATATATATATATATATATATATATATATATATATATATATATATATATATATATATATATATATATATATATATATATATATATATATATATATATATATATATATATATATATATATATATATATATATATATATATATATATATATATATATATATATATATATATATATATATATATATATATATATATATATATATATATATATATATATATATATATATATATATATATATATATATATATATATATATATATATATATATATATAACAATTTAAATACTTTCTTTAAAAAATTGCTCTTTACTCCACTGCATTTACACACATTTATAAATTTAAACAAACCACCATTCAAATAAATTTTCCAAAATTGTCACTGACAAATTCATGTCGCTATTTTTTTTCGTGTGTTGTAGTAAAACTACAATGTTGCTCATTCATTATTATTTAACAATTGCAACAAATTAAGTATTTTATTTCACAATTAGTTATTTGCTAAAAACCGTATGCAGAAGTATTTGTATGAAAGTTTACAGCTGCAATTTTTAGACAAGTATAGTATGCAACATTTTAATAACTCAATTTGTTTGGTCTCGTAAGTATGTATTTGTGTGTATAGGGTGCTGCAAAATGCTTCACTTCCTTTTGTATGTATTTGGTTGAAGTGGCAAAACATTTAATTGTTAATAAATAAGTAAATGTGAATTAGTATGGTAGTTTGTGTTAAACTGAATAATTATCAAAAATGAACATGTTTATTTGAACATTTATTTTCTATTCATATTTCCATCTATAAATCAATTCAACTGTATTTTAGATTGTGCAAAAAAAAACGAAATAATAGTTATTGAAATGCCAACACAAATGTACTCATAACTAACGTTATTAGTATTAACACTTGTTTTATATTATTGCCAGTGGTTTGTTTAAACATGTTTAGTTATAATTATTATTACATTGAACAATGCCTTAAGCAAATTCGTAAAATATTTATAATAGCTTGTAAAACAAATAACAAAAAATTTAAGTAAAAACTTTAACATTTAAATAGTTGAATCTTATAAAAAGCGAAAAATTTATGTGTTGACATTATGAAAAAAACATATATTGTAAAACAAACTTTATACTGTCTGCATTACTTTTCAGTAGCAAAATTACTTAATAGTAAATAAACAACCTATTTAGTATTTTATTGACACAAATGGTCTGCACTTCAATCCCTGATTTTTTTTTAATTAGATGAATGTTCGTAAAATAAAGTTTGAAGAGCATTAAAAAATAGTTGTGTAGTAGACTATTGAGTACAACACTGGATATAAAATACAAAAATAACTGAAAATCGCACGAGTTCAATACTCAGCGGCGGCATTAATTTTTTATTATGTTTTACATATTCAATGAATTTTAAACATGGAAATTTTTAAGTTGTTATGTGTTAGCCAAGGTGATAAGTACCTCCCTCCAATGATATCGCTATATTAAATGTTAAAATAAAAGTAGTAAAGGATGTATTTATTAGCACTTTAATTCATTACTTTGCCATCAAAATTTTTTGTGGGTAAGCTACTAATTTTTAATTGAACTAAGCACATACACTACAACTAAAAATTCATAGCTTACCCAGCAACTACTTGAGTGCAAGCTGCCGTGTTTGGCAGTGTGGTCTAGGCGAAAAAGAATTCTGATAAGGAAACCGCGGTTGGTCTCAAAATATCATGATATCAGTTTCACCATCCATGCAGCAAAATTTCTCTTTGCTTTTGAATTGTTACCTTCAACTGAATACGATAATATCTAAAGACTAAGGTAAAGTTAAAGCAAAATTTGCTTAAGTCGACTTAAGCACTTATTCGTTATTGCCACAGAATTAATGCCCATTCGCGTATATCAAATTTGTGAATGTTTTATATTAATTATATAAAATAACATCCATTATAGAAGAATATTACTATCTTGCTGCTTTTTCTAGTAAATTATATTAAAAATTTGTTCCTTAAAATTTATGATGAACAGCAGACAGATTAAATAAACTAATCTAATAATCATTGTATTAATTAAAACTGTCACCATAGTTTCGGCAAATTTATATTTTTCAATTTATTAAAATTTATCGCAGTAAAAATAAACAAAATAAAAACAACACAACAATGTCTGATAAAAAGATATTAATGTTTTAAGAAAGAAAAAAAAATTAATTAATTAAAAACCATACTCTGATGCTACAACAGGTCTATGAGATTTGGCTTCTTAAAGCTTCGCATAAAAAAATACATAACAAATAAAAAAAGCTCGTAATATATTTAAATAAAATATATTTAAGTGCGACAAGACAGGTGTAGAAAAAATTACCAAAAGTGCCAAAGGTCAGGGTGTCGTTGTGGCTGAGTGGAAGCGATGCTACCCTGTCAGTCCAGAGGTCATGGGTTCGATTTCCGCCCCAGATCCTGGGTGTTTTCCACAGACAAGCTAATCGCTTCGCGGGTTGTGTCTGTTAAAAAAAAAATATATATATATATATATATATATATATATATATATATATATATATATATATATATATATATATATATATATATATATATATATATATATATATATATATATATATATATATATATATATATATATATATATATATATATATATATATATATATATATATATATATATATATATATATATATATATATATATATAAGTATATGTATATATAAATATATATATATATATATATATATATATATATATAAGTATATATATATATATATATATATATATATATATATATATATATATATATATATATATATATATATATATATATATATATATATATATATATATATATATATATATATATATATATATATATATATATATATATATATATATATATATATATATATATATATATATATATATATATATATATATATATATATATATATATATATATATATATATATATATATATATATATATATATATATATATATATATATATATATATATATATATATATATATATATATATATATATATATATATGTATATATATATATATATATATATATATATATATATATATATATATATATATATATATATATATATATATATATATATACATATATATATATATATATATATATATATATATATATATATATATATATATATATATATATATATATATAAATTTCTCTTTACTCCACTGCACTTGCATTATTTCCACACGTTTATAAATTTAAACAAACCACCATTCAAATAAATTTTCCAAAATTGTCACTGACAAATTCATGTCGCTATTTTTTTTTCGTGTGTTGTAGTAAAACTACAATGTTGCTCATTCTTTATTATTTAACAATTGCAACAAATTAAGTATTTTATTTCACAATTAGTTATTTGCTAAAAACCGTATGCAGAAGTATTTGTATGAAAGTTTACAGCTGCAATTTTAGACAAGTATAGTCCCTACAGATAATTTTGGTCTAGGTGGTCTATTTTTGCTGAAATGAACTAGTTACAACATGGTCCTATGTAATGCAGTCATGGACCATATCATATGCAAACAAGAGTATGTAGTTAATCGACAAGCGTTCGCGTTTTAACGATTGCATATAGTGCTCCATCAAATAGTGACATAGAGTAGTTTTAAGACTACTCCAATGTAATGCAGGCATGGACCATGTTATTTAGGGGCCATTCAGATATTATGTAACGCTCCAAAGGTGGGGGGGGGGGGGGGGGGTTAAAGATTTGTTATGGATTAGATACTTTGTACTGAAAATGTTGAAAAAAGCATTACGAAGGGGGGGATAAGCCATGTTTTCTTCATACATTTGGGCTACATTTGGACTAGTCCTAGTCATCTATGGATTATACTTTACACGTTATCTGCAGGGGTATGCAAAAATTTTAATAACTCAATTTGTTTGGTCTCGTAAGTGTGTATTTGTGTGTGTATAGGGTGCTGCAAAATGCTTCACATTCTTTTGTATGAATTTGGTTGAAGTGGCAAAACATTCAATTGTTAATAAATAAGTAAATGTGAATTAGTATGGTAGTTTGTGTTAAACTGAATAATTATCAAAAATGAACATGTTTATTTGAACATTTATTTTCTGTTCATATTTCCATCTATAAATCAATTCAACTGTATTTGAGATTGTGCAAAAAAAAACTTAATAATAGTTATAGAAATGCCAACACAAATGTACTCATAACTAACGTTATTAGTATTAACACTTGTTGTATATTATTGCCAGTGGTTTGTTTAAACATGTTTAGTTTTAAATCAGTAATAATATTATTAGATTGAACAATGCCTTAAGCAAATTCGTAAAATATTTATAATAGCTTGTAAAACAAATAACAAAAAATTTAAGTAAGAACTTTAACATTTAAATGGTTGATTCTTATAAAAAGCGAAAAATTTATAATGTGCTGACATTATGAAAAAACATACATTTTAAAACAAACATACCCTCTTAATTACTTTACAGTAGTAAAATTACTTAATAGTATTTATTTACTAATGTTACAAATACAATTACAAATAATATCATAACTTAATTTAAACGAGAATAGTAACAAAGACCTTCACTCGTTGTAGTGAAACAGACCAGAGTCTATGGTGGGAATCGAACCCACAACCTCCACACTGATAGGCTAGCACACTACCCACTAGCCTACCGAGGCATCCTACTTAATAGTAAATAAGCAAGCAGTATATTATTGACACAGATGGTTTCCATTTCAATCCCGGGAAATTTTTAAGTTATTATTTGTAAGCCAAAGTGGTAGGTACCTCCATCCAATGACATCGATATCTTAAAATGCTAAAATAAAAGTAGTGAAGGATGCATTTATTAGTATTTTAATTCATTACTTTGCCATCAAAATTCTTAATTAAACTAAACCTATACAGTACAACAAAAAATTCATAGCTTAGCCAGCAACTATTTGAGTGCAAGCTGCCGTGTTTGGCAGTGTGGTCTAGGCGAAAAAGAATTCTGATAAGGTAACCGCGGTTGGTCTCAAAGTACCATGATGTCAGTTCCACCATCCATGCAGCAAAATTTGTCTTTGTCTTTTGAATTGTTACCTTCAACTGAATACGATAATATTTAAAGAATAAAGTAATGTAAAAGCAAAATTTGCTTAAGTCGACTTAAGCACTTATACCTTATTGCCACAGAATTAATGCCCATTCGCGTATATCAAATTTGTGGATGTTTTATATTAATTATATAAAATAACATCCATTATAGAAGAATATTACTATCTTGCTGCTTTTTCTAGTAAATTATATTAAAAATTTGTTCCTTAAAATTTATGATGAACAGCAGACAGATTAAATAAACTAATCTAATAATCATTGTATTAATTAAAACTGTCACCATAGTTTCGGCAAATTTATATTTTTCAATTTATTAAAATTTATCGCAGTAAAAATAAACAAAATAAAAACAACACAACAATGTCTGATAAAAAGATATTAATGTTTTAAGAAAGAAAAAAATAAATGAATTAAAAAGCATACTCTGATGCTACAACAGGTCTATGCGATTTGGCTTCTTAAAGCTTCGCATAAAAAAATACATAACAAATAAAAAAAGCTCGTAATATATTTAAATAAAATATATTTAAGTGCGACAAGACAGGTGTAGAAAAAATTACCAAAAGTGCCAAAGGTCAGGGTGTCGTTGTGGCTGAGTGGAAGCGATGCTACCCTGTCAGTCCAGAGGTCGTGGGTTCGATTTCCGCCACAGATCCTGGGTGTTTTCCGCAGACAAGCTAATCGCTTCGCGGGTTGTGTCTGTTAAAAAAAAAAAAAAAAAAAATATATATATATATATATATATATATATATATATATATATATATATATATATATATATATATATATATATATATATATATATATATATATATATATATATATATATATATATATATATATATATATATATATATATATATATATATATATATATATATATATATATATATATATATATATATATATATATATATATATATATATATATATATATATATATATATATGTATAAAGGATTAACAAACTTACTTATAACTAAGTAGCATATGTACACTGAAAGAATTTTGTTCATAAATTCTGTGAATTTTGAGATTAATCCAATGAAAAATATCATTAAAACTTAACCATCGCCACGCTTCGTTGGATTATGAAACAAGTTTCGTTAAAATTACTTTAATGAAAATTTCGTTAAATGTATGAAATAATTTCATTGTTCCAATGTAATAATTTCAGTAAGCTAATGAACATATTTCAATTCATTGGTAAATTTACTAAATCGTTTCAATGAAAATGTTTCATGATTTTAATAAAATTATTTCATTATTTAAGGCAATTCCGTCATTATTTCAAAGATATTCCGTCATTATTTTAATGAAATTATTTCATTGTTTTAAAGAAATTAGAACATAACTTAGTAGCCTAACTAAATTATCTCTTTTATTGACTATTTTAATTTATTAGCAATTCCATGGCTGAAAAATTGGTAATGTTGATGACCGCTCACAGTATCGAGCCCATAATCTATATTCTCATCATTTGCTTTATAGACAAAGTCATAACTACTTCAGCCAATACCACTGTCAAAATAATGTGTCCATGAGTGTATAATAATAAGAAATAGTACAGCAACAAACAACATATAAAATTATTTTTGCTGTTCGCTTTTGGTTGGTTAAAATAAATTAGGGTATATTTTTAAAAAAGAAAATATATGATTTATTTATTTCATAAATTCAATGAAACTTTTCATCAAAATAATGAATTACATTTTATTGAAATTGTGACACTTAACGACATAAAATTTAATTTTTTTATTTTTCATAGTATACTTCAAGAGTTTTAAGTACCAATTAAAATAATTTGACAAAATTTAAAGGCGATTCCACTAAATGACAAAATGTTGTCATAAATTCAACGAATTTTTGTAACGAAACTATTAAAGATAATGAAACAATTTCAATGAATTTTTCTTTACAATCTTCGTAAAATTACATTAGAATCATGAATTATTTCATTCGATTTGTGAAAAAATCTAACGAAATTGTTTCATTGAATTTACGAAGGGAAATTCTTTCAGTGTATCATCCATAGCCTGAAAGCCTAAGTCAATGAATGTAGTGCTAGAACAGTTTGTATTTGTATTAGAAATAATATGAGTATTTGTTTTAGAAAGAATATGAGATTCCCCAGTGGGCCAAATCGTCGTACACGACATTGTCTGCTATGATTCATGCACGATTTTTCCCCGGTCGATTAGATTTCAAAGCAACGATTCTAAGGACTTGTATTAAACACTTTTGGCGACAACATTAGCGACTATGTTGTCGAGTTTGTCTGCTACCGAAAAAGTCGGAAACAATGTCTTTAATATGGTCTTTAATAAAAGTGAGAAAATATCTTACATGTTGTCTTCTATTTAACTCTGTCGAGGAAAATATGAGCGACAATTCTTTATATTTTTCCCTAATTAAACCTCGTTAAGAACAAGATAAGACACACAGTCTTACGTTTTGTCTTCCATCAAACTCAGTTGAAGTTAAGACGAGCTACACTGTATTACCTTTTGTCTCCAATCAAACTAATTCGCTAAGGACAAAATAAAGGACAATATGTTAAAATTTTTTTTTAAGAGAAGTTACAAACTTAGTTCTTTTACAACTCAGCTATTGCATTTTAAGTAGACACATTAACTTTCTTAAGCTTTATATGTAGCCATTTTATTAGATATTTTACTTCGACGTTTGATGTGCATTAGCATAGAACAGTATCAATCACTGCCGGTACTGCTTAATCGGCCTTCAGACTATTAGATTTAGTATTAATACTTGTCAAAAACTCAAATCTTAAGTAAAAATCCAACAGTGTGAAAACAAATTGTTATGATATGTCAAATAATACGTAAAGAAATTTGGCAGTATTATGGTATTCGTCATTTTTAGGAAATTTTCCAAACAATCACATTTTTCATTTTATCAGGGTTGTCTTTTGCACAAACAAGCATAGGAATAACAAAAACTGTTGTGTATTTGTTTGCCGTCATAAATAAAGAAAAAGAAGAAGGAAAAAATTTTAGTTTTTGCAAATTATTTATGTTACGTTTTATTTGGAATGTGATAGTGTAGAAACAAAATGTTATGCGAAATTTTTCTTTAAGATTTTTTGACAGTCAGACTGATTTTGATTTGATTTTGGTCTTACAAAATCTGATAAAAGGCTCAAAGCTTGTAGTACAATGCGAAATGGCCTTTAGTGACCAGTGCTATGCCTTCATCACTCAAACAGTCCAACAATAGCCAACACTAATGGACATCAGAAAAATTTATGATGTTGATGACTTGCCTGGCACAGCGATCGAACGGCATCATTGCTTTGTAGTCAACGCGCTAACTACTTCAGCCAACAGCATCATGACAGTCTCATAAAAAACATGACTTTAAAATCAAGGCTAAAAAGCTAATAAATAAAATAAGTTGTTTAAAGAGTAGTTGATATTCCCTTGTCGTTTTGTTTATATTCTGCATACCGTTTTTCGTCTAGCTAAACATTTTCTCTATAACGTTTTTAGATCTCTGCCTGGGTCAATTTAGTTCAATTATACTTTAAAAAAATTACAAAAACATCAAAATTATATCTTAGACACGTTCACAACACGTCAGTCACGAATTACAAATTTTTTAGATGCTTCTTTTTCTTCACAATCAAATTTTAAGCAAATGTCTTTAATATATTTAATTTATTTTCGACTCAATTATTACGATTGGAAAACAATTTGTTTTTTCGAACCTTTTTTGCTTTTATTCAAGACTCCAGTGAATTTTTGGAATAAATATTCAAGTAACGAACGACAAATTCTTAGCAAATTGATGAAGCTCATGCTGGAAATTTTCCAAAAAACTCTTTAATTTCGCATGTTTTAATTCTTTTTTTTTCGTATTGCAATTATTACACATAGAACTCTAATTAATTTGTACGATATTTAATATATAAAAAATAGTCACGAATGACAAAAAACTTGTAGACATACTTTTCAAATAAAAACTAAGTCCTTTTCTTATGAATTTTAGCTATTTTGTTGGAATGAGAAACGAAACTAATATGTTTACTTTTATTTACGGTTATTTATTTTTGTATTTCTTTTCTGGTCTTGTAAATAATGCGTAAAATCACGTCCTTAGGCGGAGACAAAAAGTTTTTCTGATATTAAAACTACGTCTTAAGGCGGAAACAAAAAAATGTGTATCATATAAGAGTAATATGTAATTTTTTAGGCAGAAAAAAAAATAAAATTTTCTTTCGTATAAGAAAACGTATTTATTGCAAAGTAAATATATTGCCTACAGTAAAGCTTTTAAAAATTATCTAATACATATACTATATAATTATACTATATAATTATCTAATGTGTACATGCAGAAAAAAGATTGGTTGGAAAATGGTTAGGCCGATAAAATATTAGTTGAATAGACCATATTTCAACTCACGCTATCAATTTACTATGATTCAAAAAACATTCCATGTACATTACCACAAGATATGATTCTGAAAATTCTAAAATCAACCGATCGTATGCTTTTGTCATGACTAAGTAACGAACATGATGAGCACAACCGAATAAAATATTATAAATTAGATTTTAGTACCAATTATTGGTATTTGCCACTAAAAAAATTGTCTTTCTAAATTTTCGTTACTTTTTATCGGTTTCTCTTGTTTAATTATTTAACTAATTAATAATTTTATATATCCTAAATTATAAATGAATTGAATAATTTTATTAAAAAGGTGGCCAAGAAAAGTTTACGCAGAGATGGCAAAAATATATTTTCACCACACTAAATAATGAAATATTAGAAATTATGTAAGAAATTATGTTAAAAACTTTGTTAATTAAATCTATTTGCAATAATTTTTTTTTCAACCCGCCACCAACTAACTTTGAAACTAATAGTGCCAACAAAAATCGTGTAGAATATTTTATTTCTTTTTGTCAACCATCAACAAGAATAAATTAAAGAGGAAAATAATAAAAAGAGTTTTGACACATGATAAATTAATCATAAGTAAAACAGAAAAAAAAATTCTGAAATAAAAATACCACTGAGATAAGAGGAGAAAAATAAACATCATTTCCTCTTACTGAAAAACAATATGACAAGGAGTTTTCAAAGAATTTTGTTTTGTTTTCCAAGAAACTAGAAAGAATAAATTATACGACAAACTTGCAATAGAGGGATTACCAGACTGTGGCGAACTAAAGTATTTAGCAAATTATGAAACAATCAGGCAATCAACCAACCACATGCACACACACACACAAACTATCAAACAAAAATGACTACCGAAAGAGTTGAAATTTCTAGAGTATTGTTGGCAATTAAAAGTGTGTAGTTGTTGCTAAACCAAACAGATACTAAAAGACAAAAATGGCTACAAAAGGAAACAAACAATAAAAAAAATGTTATTAATCTCATTTTGAAATGGTTGTATGGCAATAGCGTGTTGCTTTTTTTCAAGGAGTATTGTAGAAGCCTCATGGAAAAGACAGAAAGAAAGAGAGATAAAATATCCTTTAGTGTGTTAGTTGGTTATGTCCATATCAGTTGGCGTTGGTGTTCATATCGAAGTTTAATTTTTTTCTTGTCTTGCGTTTCAACACATTATTTGTCAACACAAAGTGATAAATGTGTTTAAAGCTGCTCGCTGATGTTGACAATGTCGTTTTATAAAATCATAAGAAGAGCAGCACAAGCAATAAAATCAACACCAACCAAAAAGTTGGTTTCTATTTTTTTTTAAACCACATTTTTTCTTGTTTTTTTCACCAGTTCTAATGTTCTACAAGCAGAACGGCTGGGACTATAAAGCAAAAATTACAAATGAGAACAATTATTTTTTACCCGTCTTAAGCCTTTTGACACAGTTTTATTAATCCTTTAGCAAAGCAAAGAAAAAAAACTCTTTCTGCATCCGTAATTTTGACAGTGAGCAATATAAATGTTTTTTTTAACTTTATAGTGATGATAAATCTAAAAATAGAACCAGTGATTTATAAGATCACGAAACTATTAAGACCGTTTGCTTAGAATTTTAATAGATCTCTGAAAACTTTAAGTGCTTTGATGTGGGTTTCTCCCACCAAAAATTTGTAATAGTTACTATATTAATTTTTGGAAAGTAGTTCCTTGTGGCACGCTTTGCACATTAATGCTTTAGCAGTGAAAGCCAAAGTTTTAGAGGTAAAAATATATTTATATGAAACAAATAGGTGTAACAAAAATTAAAACCAAATACGAACAACGAATACTGGTAACGAGAATACCAAACGAAATGTGTTCATGTCTTTCTTTTCAGACTCCGCTGGCAAGATCTCTCAAGATAAAGATTAATCTTTAACGAAGTTTATAAGAGTGAGAGGGGAAGAGTGACGAGGCGTGCTGCTACGGCAGCCGCTGCCCAGCATGCTGCTGCGGATCATGCTGCCAAACAAGCTGCTGCTGCAAATCTTAGTGCTAGTGCTCTTTTGGGGTGCTTCTTCAGATTTTGTTGCTGTTTAGGGGACTGTTATTGGTTCGTCTGGTACGTTGGTTACTGCTGCTGGTACGTCAGCTCGAGTCTGTGCTATTGATAATGGTATGACTGAGGAAGTGAAGTTTTTCAATGTCAGTAATATTACTATCATGGTTGTGGCCTACAATCGGCAGAAGAAAGAGGTATCTGCTAATATCGGATTGATTAATGATGGTGGTGATTCCGTGATAGAGTTGGAAAGGGTCACTACTTCACCAATGGATGTGCTGCTAGCTGGTGGAGTAGATAGAGCACTGGCCCGTAAGTTAACTACTACTTCGGTGGGGTATGAGGTTGCCTTGATAAAGTTAATACCTGAGAAATCGCGTTTCAGGAGAAGGTTGGCACCTGGCTGTTTCTAGTGCTCAAACTGCTACTCCAGTGGTGATCCCTGCAGTTGACCAGGCGGTTGCTACCAAACCGGTTAATACGTTGTCGGGGGTGCTTATAGGGAAGGGTGGTACTACTACATCTGGGGTGGTGTTTTATTATCTCTTTAGATCTACATGTAATGTGATGTCCTATTATGTCATGTCATACCATGTCATGTCATGTCGTGTCATGTTACGTCATGTCATGTCATATCAAGTCATGTCATGTCGTGCCATGTCAAGTCGTGTCATGTCATGTCATGTCATCCAATGTCATGTCATGTCATATAATGTCAAGTCATCTCATGTCCTATAATGTCATGTCATGTCTTTTTGTGCCATGTCGTGTCATATCATGCCATATTCTGTCATATCATATCATGTCATGTCTTGTTATCTCTTGTCATTTCATGTCACATCCTGTCATATTATGTATATATAAAAGAATCTTTGCTTATATTTGTCTAGGCAACAAGTCTAATTAGGGCAGTTCCTATAAGAAAGTAAAACCTTTAATGAACTTTACTTTGAATCAACGTTTAATAAATAAAAAAAATTTACTTGAGGGAAGT
Source organism: Panzeria rudis (assembly GCA_956483635.1). Classification (NCBI taxonomy): domain Eukaryota; kingdom Metazoa; phylum Arthropoda; class Insecta; order Diptera; family Tachinidae; genus Panzeria; species Panzeria rudis. The sequence continues at coordinate 124,665,939 of OY101450.1, read as the reverse complement.
ACTGCTTACAACAAGATCAACTTAGTATATTGATTAATGCATTTGTATTGAAAATGTTAAGTTGACTTTTCTTTTATTAATACTCAAACTATAATACATATTTGTTGATTTAAATCTTAAAAATATAAACAAAATAAAGACCTTCATAACAAATCTTAATACAAAACATTTTCATCAAGTTTTTCGTAACTATTTATTTAGTTTTTAGTTAAGTTCAAAAAGTTCAGGAATTGTTTTAATTTTTTTTCAGTTTTTGTTTGTTTGTTTATTTATTGTGCTGGAATTTTTCCAGTTAAGTGTCCCCAAAGCCATCAAGTCGTATGATTGATGTGTATGTAGATGAAATGAAAAACAAAAAATAAGTTATAACGTATATTCCCCAAGAGTACTTCAGTGCAATAAATATACATATCTACATTTTTGCGACATATAAACGTACATACAAATACATATCTGGGTATAGATATTTTCTGATGCATTCATGCACATAAAGCATGCATGTATGCTGAAGACAAGAATGTAAGTGCAATTTTTGCCACCAAAGGTAATGGATAGATAGATATTCTGTTGCATATAATAAATAGTACAAAGGCACACATGCAACTGAATAAACAACAAAAAGAATACAAATGCAGAAATATATATAAGAAAATTTTTTAAAAGAAACTCATACATGCAAATACATAAATATGCATGAATTTATATGAAATCGTATAGTAAATTTGTGTATATTTACATGTACGAGTACACATGCAAATTTTTAAAAGTCTTTTCTGTACTTTTCTCCCTTTCCTCAAGGGGTGCGCCGCACAAAAATTGAATGCTTGCAAAAGTTGCAAAAGTAAATTTATTTTTGTCAGTGTGTTATAAATTTTTTGCGATTCCACAAAGTATACCCAGGAAGAAAAAAAATAGTTGCAAGTATACAAAAAAAATGCCAAGTCGTAAATGGGCTAGATTCAAAACAATTTGATATTGTTTCATCTCATAGGTTTTTAATACTATTTCTCTAGTAGTACAGTAATCCCTCGACTTACGTCGCGATTGGTTCCGGAAAATGAAGATGTAATTTGGAAAAACGTAAATTAAATTTGTTATTGCACATAATAAAAACTGAATTTCAATATATTTTTTTCTTTTTATAATTGACTCGACTTAAATCGAAATTAGGACACAAATCGAAATGGGACTGAACAAGAATTTCGCCGAAGTAAATGGCAACTTTACTACATTTCAGACTTTAACTAAACTCTGAGACTGTCGTCTTATGCTAATAACTTGTAAGCAACTGAGGTGACGTATATTGAAAAGCGACGCATATCGAATTTGAAAGGCACAAAAAATTTGACGACGCAAATCGAATGGAGACGCTAAGCAAATTTAAAAGGTACGTAAATCGAGGCGACGTAAATTAAGAGATTACTGTATTGGATAAAAATGGTAAAAACCTTCAATGTAGGCAATATACTTACTTTGCAATAAGTACAGCAACTTATGCAAAATGTTGTTTTTAGTTTTTCTGTCCACAAAATGATATCTCATTTTCATTTCATAAAAAGTTTTTGTCTCCGTTTTAAGATGTAGTTTTACGCATGCCATTATTTACAAGAACAGAAGACAAATACAAAAATAAAAGTAAACATATCAGTTTCGTTTCTTATTCCCACAAAATATAGCAAATTATAAAAATAGACTGGTTTTCATTTTATATGTATATCTATAAGCTGTTTGTCATTCGTGACTTTTCTTTTTAGCATTAAATATTATTAACAAATAAAGCAATGAAATAGGGAGTTATATCAATAAATTAAAATTCTATAAGTAGTAATTACAATGCAAAAAAATTTTATTAAAAACATATAAAATAGAAGTGTTTATTGAAAAAACTGTAGCATGTGCTGCAGCAATTTGACAAGAATTAGTCATTCGTTACTTCTATATTTATTCCGCAAACTCAGGCGACTGTTAAACAAAAAGAAAATTTTTTCGAAAAGAACAAATTGTGCATCAATGGTAGTAATTTTTGCCGTAAACAATTCAATTATATTAAACCATTTGCTTAAAATTTGTTTCCGAAGAAAAAGAGACATGTGCAAAACTGTAATTCGTGACTATTATATTTCTATGAATTTTTGTTTCTGCTAGTTTCTAGTATCTGATTTTGGTATATTTGTTATTGTTTTTTATTTCAAAGCAGAATAAACTAAATTAAGCAGAGCCGAGATCAAAAAAACCAGGCTAAATACGGTGAGCAAAATACATATAAGCAAAAAGTAAGGAAAAGGTAAAGGAAATTACTCTTAAAGCAAAGTATTTTATTTATTAATTCTTTGAGTTTGACTTTAGAAAGTTGTAAGCAACTAAAGCGAGGTGAAATATGTAATATAGAAATCATATTGTAATAAAGTGAGGTAATGAATGACACAAATAGTAAGCGTTTGTATAGTAAAGCCAATAAAAAAACATAAATAACAAATTTTTGATGAGACTGTTGTGTTTTCGCAATCTACAGATAATTGCTCATTCACTACATGTTTTAAAATAATAAAGTTTATATTTATTTTTGTAACCCTCTTTATACGACGTTAAATGAATTTTATCCATTTACGTTTCGTTTACAAAACTCTACAAAGAATTGGATAATAAAAGTATAAAGACTATATTTATCTCGGGAAATGGAGATATACTAATCTCCGAGATATGGCATGTTGCTTCAGCTGTATCAGTTGTTAAAATAATATGCTTTCCTTTAAAAATCTAATTAAAATGTCTACATGTTTCATAAAATAATTATTTTAAAAAATATCAAATTAACGAACTTTAGCATAATTCAAACTCCTTACATTTGAAGATAATAGGATATCCTTACAGGAGTACTTACTTATTTGAATACATAAACTAAGTAATATTTTGGCTACACCCTTGCATCAAACAACAAGTTATGTTTCTTCTTACTTATATCTAAAAAATTATGTAAATGTATACAAAAAATAGAAAAAACAAATGCTTAGTTGGAGTATTAACCCATGCACAGTGATTTAACTCATGTACAAAAAAAACATGTTAAGTTCGCCTATTTACTAAAAGTTTGTCAGATAACTCGTTAGTTTTGCCCTGATTCTAAAAAATCCGCATCTACTTTTCTAAACTAGACTAAATTTTTATTATTTTTTTTTTTTGCTTCAAAAATCAACCCTTTCGTATCATGTGGGGTCAATATAATACATTATTTTGCAAGCTTTAAAACAGTTTTTTTCTAAAAATGTTGGAAATGTTTCCCGAAGCTTTTGTAAAAACAGTTAATGGACAAAAACATTAACCCTTCGTCTCTTAAGGATCATATGACAAAATCAAAAACTTTAGAAATAAAAATTATGCAAAAACTTTTTAATTGGGCCATTCTGATGCCAAAATGTAAAAAGGTTTATGCTTTTACTCGTTAACTATATTAAAAGCTTTATGGCAAGTATTTTTCTATATTTTAGAGAAATTTATTTTTAAAAGACACCACTGTGCCATTATTTTCAAACAAACACTTCTGTTCACTTTTATAAATAAATGAAATGTTTTTGATGTTTTTTTTAGCAAATAGCATTTTATTTTAAAGGCTTTTGAAACAAAGAAATCATAAACCGTTACTTTGCTATTGTGCAGGGGTGTGTGCTTGTGTGTGTGTGTTAGCTTTCATCTTTTATTGCCTTTAGTGCTGCAACGAATTCATGCATTTTTGTTGCTATATTTTCAACATTCTTTATTTTGTGAACTTTTGTGCGAAGATTTTAAAAAAGTTGTTGCACTTTTTTTTATATACATTGTTTGACGGTAACTGCAGTTGAAAAATGTTTTAGTTTTCATTTTTTTACCATCAGCCAAAATGAAGTTTGCAAGTAAACATTGGTTGGAAGTTTGAGAGAAGTTTACAATGGCAGCGGTTTGTAATTTAAAACATGATGCGCAAAGCATGTTTAACTGGCAAATTTAAGCAAATCACTTTTAAATATTTTGGGCGAAAAACTTTTAAAAAATTGGAAGTTATATTTTTATTATTATTATTAAGTTCGTAAAGAAACACAAATTTATTGGCAATTTATTTAAATATCTTATAATTGCAAGTTCTTGAGAAACATACATACCTATACACACAACACATTGCATATTGCATATTAAAATTATCGAAAAGAGGGCAATTTAGCATTTTTCTGTAGTGATTTTGCTTCATGGGTGTTTCATGTTACTTTAACATGATTTTACAATAGCCTTCAAAAAACATTTTTCCTTTTGAAATAACTATATTTTTAATGTTGCTTTAATATTCCAGTATAGTTAAATAATAAATTAGGTAAAATGCGACTTTGGCTCGCATACGAAGGCTTTCGTATGAATACACCTAAGTATCTCCCTTTTCGTTTTTGCCCCTTTTTCATTTTGACTGTTTTTTCGTTGTGGTTTTTTGTTTAATCTTATTTTTTTTAATTTTTTAAGTATTTTTTACGTTGTTTTTGGCGATTTTTCTTTTTTTGGGGTTTTGGCGCTTTTCTTATATCTATGATATTTTTTGTTTGCTTTTTTCTGGCGATTATTCGTTTATTGCACTTTTTGTTTTTTCCGATTTCTTTAGTTTTTGCGATTTTTTGGTTTTGGCATTTTTTTAAGTTTTTTTTTCACTTTTTGACGATATTTTATATTAGCTGTTGCGATTTTTCCAGTTTTGGCGCTTTGTTCGGTTTTGGAGATTTTTTTTCGGTTTTTGGTGATTTTTCTAGTTTTAACGATTTTTTTTTGCTGTGACACTTTTTTCGTTCTGGCGATTTATTTTTTTCTTTTTTTTTTTTTGCGATTTTTTTTTTTGTTTTTGGCCGATTTTTTAGTTTTGGCGTTTTTTGGCTTTGGCGTTTTATTTTTGTTTTAACGCTTTTTTCGCTTTTTGACGTTTTTTACCTTTAGCGATATATTTTAGTTTTGGCGCTTTTTTCAGCTTTGGCGATTTTTTCGGTTTTTTGTGATTTTTTTAGTTTTAGCAATTTTTTTAACACTTTTTTCAATTTAGCGTTTTTTGTTTGTTTTTGGCTTTTTTAGTTCTGGCGCTATTTTTATTTAGATGCTTTGTTCGTTTTAGTGATCCTTTCCATTTTTGGCGATTTTTTCGTTTTTTGATGATTAGTTTTAGTGATTTTTTTATGTTGTAGTTTTTTTTTTCGTTTTGACAATTTTTTTCGGTTTTTGGAGTTTTTTAGTTTTGTGGCGATCTTTTTAGTATTTGTGATTTTTTCGTTTTAGCGTTTTTTTATTTTTGGTGCTTTTTTCTTGATTTGACATTTTGTTTTAATTTTGGAATTTTTTAGTTTTAGCGTTTTTAAAATTTCAAGAATTTGTCTCTTACCGTTTGCAAGATACATCAAATTGTCTAATTTACTTAGTCAAAATTACATAAACTGATAGAACACCCTTTAATTTTTATTGATTTAAATATCAGTGTTATATGGTGTAGTCTATTCTACAGACTACGCCAATTAACACTTACTTTGAAATTGTAAAGTGTATGTGTGTGTGTATTACGTTAGTATTTCAAAATGTTTCGTTGCTCGCGTTAGAACACACTTTAATTTTTAATTGTCATATATTTGTTTTTATAGCGGCTAAAGTTTTACATATTCTGTGAAAATTTCAGGTTCATAGCTCTTACGATTCCCGAGAAAACAGCCTTTGACAGACAGACAGACAGACTGGCGGACAGACGGACAGCGTAGCGAAAACAATAGGGTTCCTTTACACTTTTGGTGTACGAAACCCTAAATATCAGGTTGATACTGAAATAATACGAAAAATCAAGTTAAATCAAAGTTATTTTAAGTTGAAACAACGTGAACTTGATACAGAAATAAATAACACGAACAATCATGTTGATTCAAAGTTATTTGAAGTTGAAACAAAGTGATATTGATATTAAAACAACACGAAGAATCATGTTGAACCAAAGCTATTTTAAGTTAAAACAACATGAATTTAATGAAGCTATTTTATTAATTATTTCATTTACGTGATGTGTAGTTGACTGCTCCAGCCAAGATTTGAGCTCGGACCACTTGCTTGGTAGTAGAGTTGCGCATAATCGTTCTTTTTAGTGACTATTGATTTTTGCTCAAAACAAAAATATCAGCAAGTTCGTTTTTTTCGTTCTTGTCGTTTAGTTTATTCACTTTATTTGTGTACTGAATGATTGAACAGCTTTTCAAACATAGTGGGAGATATTATTATATTTTAAGCAATTTGATTAAAAAAAAGTTAATCTAAAGCTAATATATTTATGCAAATAATTTTATTTAGCAGATATTGTGAAATATGAATGTGTTTAGAAAGAAATTTAATGTTTGTCTAATCAAATAAAAAGAATAAAATGAACAAAAAAGAACAAAAACTGTGAACAAGTTTACCTCTTTCATACCACTGAATTATGCAATTGAACAAGTTCGTTCATGACCAGCACAACTCTACTTGGTAGTCAACGCGCTAACCATTGCGGCCACAATAGCCTCACATATTCTTTAGATATAGACTTATATAAATATTATCATGAGTAACATTAATTTATTTTTAATTCAACATGATTTAATTGGTAATTGAACATAAAATTTATTTGAGATTAAAGTTATAGTCATGTTGATTTTAAATGAAATATAACCTTGACAACAATGTTGTACCAACAGTGAGAAATATTAAATCAAAGAGGTTTAAGTTTAGATTAATAATTTTTCGTTTAAAATTAATATGAAACAGTGTTACTGTTAAATCGACTATTTGTCGGCTATTTACATTTACACAACAAAAATATGAAAATAAGCAACAACAAACAATTCACATAACTGAGCATAACAGTGAATTTTAGCTATGAATAAAGCAAATAAACACCAACACTCCATTCTGTTGCAGCTGTTGTCGAAAGGTAAACACAAATATGTCAGAGTGTGGCCAGATTTTTGGCGGCGCTGGCATGCTGGCGTTTGCTCCGTCTAGGGATCGCCGTCTTGGGATGGTGTTCTTGCCAACCAATTTGTCTCTTTCAGCTGCCGACAAAAAAAGATTCATGCCAGCCAATTTAAATAAAAAATATATATGAAAAAGGGAACCGAAAGTGAAAATATCAAAAAAAAATTAAAACACCAATACACCGTACCTACTGCTTAGTTCTTCTAACAACATTTAACTTCTTCTTAGCTGCTGTTGTGCTAACATTTTAACATTACCGCACCGTATCAAGCCCCCCTTTGGGACTTAACCCAATAGTTACCAAAGTAACTTTTGCCAAATCTTTCAGCTACCCCCCCAACAACAAATTATTTATCATAAATTTAATATGACTTCCAATCAACATTGTGAAATTTTGACTTTACATTGTTTTTTTAATAATTCTGCACGAAGTCTTAAGTCTTAAGTCTTAAATTTGGTTTGTTTGGTAGTTAAACCAAAAAGATTTGGTTAAACCTTCAAGACTTCCATCAAATGGAGGTACGGAAAATGATATATTTTTTCATAAACAGTGTAAATTGAACATAAAATTGTTTCGAAATTTTTCATTCAGGCTAAGAGGTTTACCATAAATAATCTGAACTAAGTACAACATTCATTTAAAAATAAAGACTAAAAATAAGTATTGAGCTCAGCATATAAGTATGTACATAGTGTCAGGTACAATTATTACCCTTCTACCAGACAGTCTACATTCTACATTTCTACTCTATTAATATTTCTAGTAACAAAATGTAATAAAATTTATGATGTAAATACATCATATATATGTATATCTACACAGAATATTTTACTATTTTGTACGTAATACTATGCCTAAAAATTATGCGAAATTTTAGCAATCTTAATTTGCATAAATATCATGCATATTTAATATTTATATATTTTTTGTTAAGCATGAAGCCAAGCATATGATGTGCTAAATAGCAGAAAAAAGTGTATGAGTATTAAAATTTAATAGCTTTCAATTTGGTGTATTGTTGTCGTATATGCACTAAAATTGAAATGCCTGTTTTAGAAACAAACCACAATTCTTATTATTATAATTTAAAAGCCGTCTAAAAGCATCTATTATAACTATTATGGGCTTTTTTCACATTTACTTTGTTCTATTATTTGCGGTAAAAATGGACTTCAAATATTTACATAATAATATGCAACATTGAAAAAATAATAATAATTTCATTGTAATAACTGGAAATAATATAAAAAAAATTGTGAAAAATTTATTTTTCTGCGAAAAAAATAAAAATATTATTGATAATTTCTGACTTGTTTAAAAAAAAAACATATGTAAATGATTTAAATCACTCTTAAGTTCGTTAATGTATATTACGCTGACAATCAAATATATATGGGCATTTCCACAGAAAGTCATAATTTTCGTAACGTTACGCCTAGAGTTGTAAAAACCGGTATTAGAATTATTCGAAAACCCGGTTTTTGTCTATTTTTCCTGGTTTTTATAAACCGGTTGATAAAATGTGACGGTTTTCGGGTTATTCGAAAAACCGGGTTTTTTGTGTCTAAGTATTCGCCATTTTCGAATATTTTTCATTTTAAGATATATCACATTTGAAGGGCTTAAAATCAGAGGGGTAAAGTATAAATTATAAAATTCTGAGTAATTAAGCTTCAAAGTTTTTAGTTCCCATCCATTTCATACATAATATTTTTGAGTTCTAGTACATAGCGTCTTTTGAGGTCATCGTAAAGGTCTGCATTTGTATAGATATATATATATATATATATATATATATATATATATATATATATATATATATATATATATATATATATATATATATATATATATATATATATATATATATATATATATATATATATATATATATATATATATATATATATATATATATATATATATATATATATTGGTATTAAGTATTGATTCCTGCACATAACTCAATTTTTTAGTTTTGGCACTTGTACCCCTTTGCTTTTCACCCCTTCGTTTATTTGCAATATTTAAAAAAGTTTATGAAAAGGCCAAAGCTCATGGCTCAAAATGTACTAAAAGACTATTGTGTAAATTTTCTTGATTGTACAATAAAAATCAAAAGTGGCGCTACTCTGTTCTGCTGTGTACGTTGAAAAATTAAGTTGATGTTAATTTTTCCATTGTTCCTTGGAATATTAATCATACCCAATTCTTTCTGAATATAACGTTACGAACCTTAGCCTAATAATCAATTTAGATTCACAAAGCAAATACGTTCGAAATAATCATATTAATAAAACAATTAGCTACTGGCTTGAGCTTTTCACATGTTTACATGTTCATATATACTTAAGTATAAAATCAAACCAAAAAAGTTTGTCTTGAGTAGAACAAAAATCAGAAAAATGGGAATGAAGAAAAATAAACCGATGGCAACGCTGGGAAAGTGCACTTTAATATCAGCTTGAGAGTGATTTAATTCTCGTATTCAATTTTCGCGAAAAAGTTGTATATATAAGAATTAAAATCACATTCAACAGAGCCACCTGACAAGTGGTGATAGCAAATACACGTGAGCACTGACGATGGAAGTGTAGCGGCTTCCGAAAGTGGCGCTACTCTGTTCTGCTGTGTACGTTGAAAAATTAAGTTGATGTTAATTTTTCCATTGTTCCTTGGAATATTAATCATACCCAATTCTTTCTGAATATAACGTTACGAACCTTAGCCTAATAATCAATTTAGATTCACAAAGCAAATACGTTCGAAATAATCATATTAATAAAACAATTAGCTACTGGCTTGAGCTTTTCACATGTTTACATGTTCATATATACTTAAGTATAAAATCAAACCAAAAAAGTTTGTCTTGAGTAGAACAAAAATCAGAAAAATGGGAATGAAGAAAAATAAACCGATGGCAACGCTGGGAAAGTGCACTTTAATATCAGCTTGAGAGTGATTTAATTCTCGTATTCAATTTTCGCGAAAAAGTTGTATATATAAGAATTAAAATCACATTCAACAGAGCCACCTGACAAGTGGTGATAGCAAATACACGTGAGCACTGACGATGGAAGTGTAGCGGCTTCCGAAAGTGGCGCTACTCTGTTCTGCTGTGTACGTTGAAAAATTAAGTTGATGTTAATTTTTCCATTGTTCCTTGGAATATTAATCATACCCAATTCTTTCTGAATATAACGTTACGAACCTTAGCCTAATAATCAATTTAGATTCACAAAGCAAATACGTTCGAAATAATCATATTAATAAAAAAGTCTTTTGGTTTTTGCCAATATATTGTGCCACCTTCGAATATGACATACGCATTGGCGATATAATTGTACAATACGAAAAATGGCACAACTATAATGCTAGTGGGGTGGCCCGTTTTAGCAATTTTAGCTGTGACTGCTTTGGTATCACAGTTCCGTATGTTTTATAATTTATTATTTATTAATCATACGACCCAGTAGCAATCAAAATGATCAACAATACTTGCAAATATGCAAAAATTGCATACCTTCAAGCTCTCATAACAGGAAAGCCTGCAGTTACATAGATGATGTTTCTGCACTATATGATAGCTAAGTGGTCATAGAATAGAACTTTTGAAATTGAGAAAACTAGATCAGTGACGGCCTTGTTGCACCAGAGCCCAGTTTTGTAATCATATTTCGTTAATTATTATTTTTTCGAAAAAATTACATATAATAAATGGCAATTGTATTAATTGTTTCTTTCGATTGATATAACAAAGAATGAACATTTCGATAAGAAAAAGAAAATGTCATATATCTGATTTGGTCTACTGTGCACCAACAAGCCATTAAGAAAACGAATATTTTTTTTAATTTTCTATATATTTATGTAAACAGTAAGTAGCTCTTCATTTAGTAAAAGTTTATGAAAAACCTGCGTAGTTCTGATATAAAAACTTAATTGCTTGTTGCCGTGACGTTACAAGAAGTGGACTTTTCCCTAAAAGTGCTCATGTACTTATATCGGCGCACAGTGGTTCTAATTGCTAAAAATCGGTATCTTTGAAACTTGTGATCCTATTACAAAACGATATATGTTAAAATCATAAAGGCGGAACTAAGCTTCAAAAATATAAAACTGTTGAGCACCTTGTTGAAAGACACCACGAGCTACAGGGTACAAAAGTTGACAACTTCGGACATCAAGCACTCATAGGTTTTACAAATTTTTTCCGAATTTAATCAATTTAATGCAAAGTTAATAAATAAATAAATAAAATAGAGTTTCTTTCATTAAGATATCTTTAATAATTTTAAAGATATTTGTCTTTGAGTTTTGAAATTTCGGTGTTTAGTCTCAAATTTATTCGCTATTTCGTGTTATCTCCGATAATAGCATTGAAAAAATTACAAATAAGTATTATATGATTTTTAATAGAATCCCTAAGTATATGCAAAAATAAATGTTTAGTTATGTACAGGGCTCGGACTTTCATGCAAATGCATATTTTTTGTGGTGATAGTTAAAGAGGCATTGGCTAATTATTTATGCGAATCATTAAATTGTAAGAAGTTTTGCATCGATTTGTAGTATCATATTTTTGCATATTTTGGTGGTAAGTGCATATTTTTGCATATTTTGGTAACAAATGCATATTTTTAGAGTTATAAACATTTTTTAACGCATTTTTCTCAATTTTTAAAAAAAAAATATTAATATGCCGATTATTGATGGCAACCGAGCCTCAGTTGGGTTGCCAGTTAGTGAAAATGATACTACTGATGGCAACTGGACCCTGAGAACTGTCAATTTCAGTTGTTACGGGTATTTATTGCCTTTCTGGCAACCAGGCGTTTCTGCAGAAAAAATATAGCTTCTGATGAAATTACACCCTGTAGTTCACCGTGAATTTCAACAAGGCAATAAAAAATTTTATATTCTAAAAGCTTAGGTCCTCCTCTATGATTTTTACACATATCCTTTTGTAATCGGATCACAACTTTAAAAGATACAGATTTTTATAAATTTTTTTGCGATTGGAACCACTGTGAGGCGTTTTGAAAGGTTACGGCTGGCCTTTATTGTATTGGGAGGTTGCTTCTTCTAGACCATTCTTCTGCTTGTCAGAACAACTAGTTCACAAAAATATCTCTGATGTTCGCTAGTTTTATTGTCCACTTGAAAATTATCTATAGCAAAAACTCACAACTAAAATGTAAATATAGAGTGTAATTTTGTAAATATAATTTATTTTTATTTTTTTAATGCAGCCATCAGTTAGTGCTTGTTTTATTTGTGCTGCCTGGAAAACTCCTGGTACGAGTTTAACTGACTGTAGTTTATTATGGCAGCCAGTACAGAGTGTTTTTCGCCAGATGTTGGATTGTTACTTTATTTATTTTCCTAATGGCTGCAACAACTGCAACAAAATTTTTTGTAATAAAATGAAAACATTGATGTTAATGTGCATTAAGTTGCAACGTATTAGTTAAGTGAATAAGAAATCTGATTATATTAAGACGTCACAATGTTTTAAAGTGTATAAAATCGTACAGTAATTAATATTCGGCTAAAGTTTGTAAACTTTCAATAGAAATAATTGGACGTGAGACAATAATTTAAGAAACAAGGCAAAAGTTAATGATACTACTTCATACTACATATGGCGACAGATAACATGCTGTTTTCGGAGGCCACAACTGCCCTTGTAACTAAATTGGTCATGTATTTTTCGTGTAAAGTGTGTTGCTTTACAAGTTCAAAACTTTATATTAAGCTAAAGTACAGTAAAATATTTTCAATATTAATAAAACCGATTTTTTTACAATTACAAGGATCTAAGGACTGAGTCTAATCGAGGGAACCAAGAAAAATATATACGGGTATCGCAGTTGCTTTCCAATATTCACACATTTCGCGGTGATTTTAGCAGTACTTCGGTAGGTAGTAACATGCCGAATATACACTTAAAGAAAACTTTAATAATAAAAACGTCGAAAACAAGATTAATTTAACATTTTTCGGTAGTAATTTGCTATAAGGGCATTTCATGTTAAATCAACATGATTTTAAAATAATATTTAAGGAACATTTTTGCTTTTGAAAAAAATATATTCCATGTTGATTTAGTATTCTAGTACACTTGAAATAAAATGAAGTTGATATTGTAATAATACGAAGAATCCTGTTGAATCAAAGCTATTTCCAGTTGAAACAATGTGAATTTAACACCAAAATAACACGAAAAATAATATTGAATTACAGTTATTTCAAGTTGAAACAACGTAGTCATATTATTAATATATTAGCAAAGGCATCCGAAAAATTTGTGCTGTAGTTGTCTGCCGCAGCCAAGATTTGAATTCGCGCCACTTGCATGCTAGTCAGCGCGCAAACCACACCCACAAGCCTCAAATAGAATAGTTTAGATACACACTAAATAAATACTATCATAAGAAACATTAATTTCATTTTAATTCAACATGATTTAATTAAAAAATTTATTTGAAATGAATGAAAGTCATAGTCAGATTGATTTAAAAAATATATTACGTTGAAAACAATGTTTATTTTAACAGTTAACGATATTAAATCAAAGTGATTTCAGGTTGAATTAATAACTTTACGTTCATCAGCAGGAAATTTTCGATGGTTATTTGAAGTTTGTCGGCTATGTAAATTTATACAACACGGACATCAACAGAAGTAACAACAACCATTCACACGAGTGGGCACAACAGTGCATTGTAGCAAAGAACAAAGCAAATAAATACCAACATACTTAAACAACAAATTATTTCCCACAACATTTATTACGATATTGAGACATGCCGATTTTACATTGGTATTTTTTCTGTGTGCACTGTTGCAACTGTTCAATTATCTTTGGTTTATCGATGTAGGCAAATTACTTTACAAGCGATCTTAGTCCAAGTAATAGGCCAAGTAATAGGATCAATACGTGAAATTCTTTCGTTTTTCGAATAACTTTATTTCAATAATTTGCAAGCGTGAGTGTAATCGTTATAATATGGAAAGGCAAATTAACGACAAAGCACCCCTTAGCTTCGAAACTGGTTTGTAAAGAAAGAAAAAAACAGTGTTGTCAACTCAAAGATGTGAACTACTAAAAAATCCTTAGTTTTACTACTTTTTATGTGGTGTTGCTTATTGTAAATTAATGCCTTATATGAGAAAAGAACACCAGAATTATTATTATTCCAACATATACAAATGCACTTTGGCTGCAACAACAACAAATGTATGACAGTTAAAATTTAAAGGGTGCTCTAAAGTCAACAACGAAACATGTTGAAATGCTAACATAGTATATATACACTTATATGTGGACACTTTAAATTTTCAAAATATGTGTTGATTGGTGTAGTCTGTAGCATAGAATACACCATATAACAGTGATATTTAAAATAATAAAAAATAAAGGGTGTTCTATCAGTAAATGTAATTTTGACTATGTAAATTAGACAATTTGCTGTATCTTGGAAACCGTAGGAGGCAAACTCTTGAAATTAAAATAAAAGTAAAACTAAAAAATTCCAAAATTAAAAAATATGTCAAAACGAAAAATCGCCAAAATGAAAAAAGCGCTTAAAGAAAAAAAGCACCAAAACTAAAAAAATCGCTAAGACGCAAAATATCACCAAAACAAAAAAGATGGCCAAAAAACTAAAAAAACGCAAAAAAAACTAAAAAAAAGTCGTCAATAAGAAAAGAAGCATTAAAACTTTGAAAAATCGCTAAAACTAAAAATATCGCCAAAAATCGAAAAAAAATTGCCAAAAATGGAAAAAATCACCAAAACGAAAAATAGCACCAAAACAAAAAAAGCGCCAAAGCCAAAAAAAAAATCGCCCAAAATACAGAAAAAATCGCCAAGATGAAAAAAAATGTCAAGACCAAAAAAAAAACAATAGAACTAAAAAAATCACCAAAAACCGAAAAAAGCGCCAAAACTTACAAAAGGCGTTAAAACTAAAATAAATCGCTAAAACTAAATATATCGTCAAAAAGCGAAAAAACGTTAAAACAAAAAAGTTACTCCAAAACGCAAAAATCACCAAAACTAAAAAAATCGTCAGATATCAAAAAAAAATTAAAAATGAAAAATCGCAAAAAAACACCAAAATTAAAAAAACGCCAAAACCAAAAAAAATATCGCTAAATCAACAAAAAAAACTTGAAAAATAAAAAAACTAAAATAAAACGAAAAAGCAAAATAAAAAAATTGTCAAAATGAAATAAGGGCAAAAACAAAGAGCGATATATGTGTATTCGTGCAGAGCTAAAGTCGCACTTTAGTTAATTTATTCCTTTATGTCTTGTGTTAAGCTTCTTGTTATTATAGTTAATATAATTTTTCAATTAAAATAAATTTATTTTTATAGATAAATGTGAAGCATGTAGACGAAGCTTAACACAAGACATAAAGGAAAAAGTGAATATGAATAACTATCAAATGAAATACATCTCTAAGAGTGGCAGTATGAATTGATTAAAGGTAAATGATATTCGACTCTTGACTGCAAGCCACCGACTTTGGCCCAGTGGTCTTCACGGTAAGGAACACTGACGAGAATAGTGGGAGCTTTCGAAACATGCCAGTTCAACCCTCCGCGCAATCAAATTTTTCGTTGTCTACATGCTTCTCAGTTATCTCTAAATAAAAATATAATTTAATTGAAAAATTAAATTGAAACCGAACTTAAGCCAACATAATTAAATTTTCTTTGGAGAAAATATGTATGAGCTTTCATTTTCAATTGAGTAACTGAAAATAATTTTCAGTTACTGAATTTAAAAATTCCAATGAAATGTATTTCATAATTTTGATGAAAACCTTCATTGCATTTATAAAAGACTAATGAAATAAATCATAGATTTCATTGGAATTTTGTCTCTTGTGAAATATTTCACTTGAATTGTGAAAAAAATCTGATTAAATCATTTCATTGAATTTATGATGCGAAATTCTTTCAGTGTGGAAAGAAACCATAAAGTGAAAGTAAGACAAACTTATAGAGTTGGAGAGTTTACTCCGTCGCTTTTATCGAAATTGCAAAATTTATTATTCTAATAGTTTTGGGACCGCCCTTTTATGTTTTCATATTTGAAATTTTGTTATATCAAAATCTATCGGTTTTTTATAGTCAATTGTAACTGGCTTAAAATATTATTCATCAACTCAGTGCATGAGTGAAAAAATATTCGTCATTTTGTTTGTTTTTTCTTTTACATTTTTCTTTCTCTTTTTTGTATTACTTTATTTTTAAACTAAACAACAAACAAATGTGGTTTTTATACAACTGCGAACCTTTGTAAGTGTTTTTTGTGTGATGATTTTTATCCAATTTTAAAGGATATACTCGTATTTAAAAATTTAAAACATATAGTAAAGAATATCATATTATTCAGAAATAAATACTCAGATATTTTTCAGTGAAATTTTGCTACTGACGTTAATTGTATTTATTTGCACTTATTGGTAATTGAGCTTTGTTACTACAATGAATGTTTAAACAAAAATCTGAGATTAAAGTTGTGGTGGAATACAACAATCTGTGTGACATGTATGTTACGAGTATTAATATCGAATTTATATAACATTTTCCGAAGAGCTGCATTTATATATCACTGCTTGCTAAAAATAAAAAATTTAAATTCCTGTTTGCAATATTTTTTTCGGGAAAAATGTAATCAAAGAATACAATTCGTTTTCCAAACATCCAATTTCATACTTGACTTTGTAAATACATTTCATGGCAATTAAATTTATGAAACAGTCATATATAAAGTTGTTTTATTGTGAAAGTATTTTATTTTAATCAAGCAAATTTTAATTGTTTTAAGGTAAATATTTTTTTGGTGCCATACCAACCTGTGTTAGTTTAAATCAATCTTTTTTTTTATTATGGTAGCATGGAAGGGACATTCTGCGATATAAGGCCAATGTACACATCCTATTATAATCACAATTAATCATTTGAAATTAATTATAATTATTTGTGATAAAAAGACCAAATTCCACAGTACAACAATATCAAAAATAATAGTTTTTCAAAATAACAAGTCTCCAAAGACTGATTCTGGTAAAAAAAGCCTATAAAAGTATATTTATGATTAGAACCTGAAACTCCACCGAAAAAGGTCACCTTACGATTTAGCGCTCCATCAGCTAGCAACACCTCCATCAATGAACGAGTGATGCTTTTCAACTCTATCACAAAATAACCACCATCATTGATCCCACCGACACTAGCAGGCACCTCTCTTTTCTGCCACTTATTCCACCAAACAGAGGCGACAGAACTGTCAGTAGCATGACTGCTATTGAACACATCCACCTCCTCAGACATCTTCTAACGTAGCAACAGCACTAGCCAACGTAGAAACGGAATAGCAGGATGAAAATATGTCACCAGCTCACTGCTATCAACCATGCTGTCCGTGTCACTATGCCTTACTCTCTTATTGCCTGCAGGCGGCCCTATAATCTCAGAGTTTGCAAAATCGCACGTATCATCTATGTCCCCTTTCGGAATTTTCCGCTTCGACAGTGGACCTAGAGGAGCCATGATTCCCACAAAATTACTTATTTAAAAATAAATTTTAGGAAGATAATAATTTCAAAGCCCAGATGATAAAAAATGAGACACTTTACTTGGATGATACTTAAACGATACTTATCGCCAATCCTTGGCGGAGACACCTTAAGCTAGCACGGCCACGTACCACCTAGACAAGTTGCAAACCGCTTAGAAAGGGCGCAAACACAGAAAAAAAATTTTTGTAAATACAATTAATTTTTTTGTTATATCAATTAAATAATTAATTGATTTCGAACCTACAACGATTTTTGTAAATACAATTACGAAATTGTTAGTTAAAGGAAACTCAGAAAAAAAGTTAAAAAAATTTTTTTGTTGACTTCAAATTTATTTCAATTAAGATTATTGTTATATTAACAATATGAATTGTTGATTTTCCGAAACAATTTTAGCTATCATAGTTGTTGTATTAACAATATTTTTTTATACACAATCCTCGAAGCGACTTTTTGCTTGTCTGCGAAAAACACTAAACCGGGGACCTCTGGACTAATAGACTAACGTTCTTACCTCTCAGCTACAGAGCAATTCGTTATCGAATACGCAAATAATGAATACACACTAAACGTGATTTTCTTTGTTTCATCTACGTGTGTGTGTTCAATGGTGATTGTTAATTTTTATCACAATACTTAACAAAAAATTTGGTTAGTTCAGATTGTTGAAAAAAATTTCTTGATTTGCTTTGTTTCATTTATATGTGTGCATTCATTTGTTATATCAACAATGATGATTGCTAATTTTTTTCACAATACATAACAAAAAATCAGTTCAGTTTGTTGAAAAAAATTTCTGTGTTTGTCGTATCAACAACTAAATTTGTTGTATTAACAAAATATATGTTTGAATTTAAATTACATATTAACAATTGAAATTGTTAGTTGCAGTTTGATGATATTTTTTTCTGTGAACCAGGCCAGAAATTCGCTAAAACAGAAAATCTCCTAAATTCCGGTTTCTGTACGGCACTTTCCTGGAAAACTACGGCAACACAGAGATAACGTGAAAAATCCGCAGTGGCAGGCGAAATTTTGCTTTCCTGCCGGAGTTTCACCCCTAAATTTAGATTTACCTTGGCAGCGGAGTCTTAAAACAAGGTAGTATTCGTCACCAGTTCCCATTACAAGAATTTTCCCATATTGAAAAAATTGACCACAAGCACTAAAATCATTGAAGTGTGCAACGTGGCAAGGGAAACTTCGTTCCAAAATGGACAAGAAAATCCATTTAAAGAGCGATATAGTAGCCCAGACAGAAAAGGACAATCAGCACGACGTTGGTGTGATGGTCTGAGGGTACAACTAACATTAGTACAACATCTTATTTACCAAAATTTTAATGTACTTATAACTCTTGTTTTCAATGTTGACCCAACACTGTAATCTAAAATTTAATATGAACTCACAATGTTGTAAGTACAAATTTACGGGTTTGAACCTGTGCATACATGTTCACAAGCAAACGCCTTTACCACTAAGCCATATAACTAAGAAATATAAAATATCAACAGTACAAAGTAAATGTAAACATAAAATTACTCTGAGAGCATGGGAGAGAGGCAAATTTATGTATGAACTAAAGTCACATTTTTGGTTTAACAGTATTGTAGTGGTACACGATTTTTGTGAATATGATATTTCGACAGCTAAGTCACAATTTTGAATTTTCAATGTTGTGGCGGTATTGGATTATTCTAAACGCGGTATTGGGAAATTAAAGTCACATTTTTGTGTATACAGTACTATTGTGACACAAAACTTTTGGAAGAGTCGTAATTTTGTAATTACAGTGTTGTGCTGGTACATATTTTTTGCATAAAGTCGCAATTTCTGCATCGGAGGTATACAAAAATAGTTGTCCTGGTAAATTACTAAAAGTGTTTAAAGATACTAAAGCTCCAAAATAAATCTTGAACATCGGATACAAAACAAAACCTAAAATATGTTTAACAGTTATTTTCGTACTTATTCATAATTAATGCTACAATATTTCACAAAACCAGATTTATAAGTATAAAAATGTCCTAAGTAAAATTTTACTATAAGTCACGATAGAAAAGAAAGCTGTAGATATAATATTAATTTACAAAAAGCTGAGAGCAATCATCTCAGATTATTTTCATCATTTATCGCTGCAAACCTTTAATACAAAGTTACTAAGAAACATTATTTAATTTTCATACATCCCATTTAATCCATTTGAATAAACTTAACATAAAAATAAGAATTTCCCTCCTCCAAATCCTTATACATTAGTTTTGTAGCAAATATTTAGATTTCTTTCCATTAGCTTTAACTAAATTTGAAGAAAAATATTTCTTTAAAACAATTTACAAGAATTCGCCTTAATCTAAAATGGGAATAGGTAGCAGAAAACTTAAGATAAACTAACAACAACTTATTGCAAGTATTCATATGGTTGTATGAAAATTGTTTTACGTGTATGCAATAATACAACGTAACAAAGTAGGAAAATGAATAATTCAAGTAAACTATCTGCTGGGGTAAAATGTTTTAAAATAATTTACCCAAACTATACAAAGTTATGAAAATGTTGCAAGACGACAAATGTTGCCAGCTGTACAGCAGGAGAAAGAATATAAAGAAAAAACTCTAAGCAAATAAAAAACACTATGTTAAAAGTTTGCTCTCAATTTCATTTAAATGTAAGTTTATGATGAGATCTTTAACAAAAAATAAATAAAAATAGAAAAGTTGAAAAAATGTCATGTAAATTTTTTAAAAGGAAGCAATCAGAGTGACACAAAGTAAACTTTATTGTGATTGATTTCATGTTATGTTTCTAGTTGTATGAAAAATAAGTTTGCAACACAAAAACTGTTTTTATGCAACAAACTTGATAACGATGATATTTTTATGATTAATATACAAAATAAGAATTTGATAACACTGGGCTAGAAAAAAAAACTCTGTCTTTTAAATAATAAATTTAAACAGTTTAGTGCACTTAACTAAATTCCGTTTTCATTATTTTTTCCATCACGTACAAGTATTTTTTAATGAGTATGACCAATATTTCCACAAGGTACATCAGTATATTTCACTCTAACTTTTCAAACTTTTCTTGATATATTAATATGATTATTTCGAATGTATTTGCTTTGTGAATCTAAATTGATTATTAGGCTAAGGTTCGTAACGTTATATTCAGAAAGAATCGGGTATGATTAATATTCCAAGGAACAAGGGAAAAATTAACATCAACTTAAGTTTTCAACGTACACAGCAGAACAGAGTAGCGCCACTTTCGAAAGCCGCTACACTTCCATCGTCAGTGCTCACGTGTATTTGCTATCACCACTTGTCAGGTGGCTCTGTTGAATGTGATTTTAATTCTTATATATACAACTTTTTCGTGAAAATTGAATACGAGAATTAAATCACTTTCCCAGCGTTGCCATCGGTTTACTTTTCTTCATTCCCATTTTTCCTTCCTTGATGTAGCTTTTTCCTTGATATAGCTTTTTTTGCTGTTTGATCTGATTGAGGAACTGTCAACGTATAATATTTTTGTCATTCGTTACCTCACTTTAGGATCACATGATTTCCATATTATTTCACCTCTTTTTAATTGCTTAAAACTTTTATAAATCAATGACAAAAACTTAATAAATAAAATAAGTTGTTTTAAGAGTAATTCCCTTTACCTTTCCCTTGGTTTTTGCTTATATTCCAAATATCGTTTTTCGACTAGTTTTGATTTTTCCTATAAAATGTTTGGATCTCTGCTCTTAACTTAGTTTAGTTTTCCTTTAAATTCCAAATAAGCAATAAAAATACTGAAATTGGATATTATAAACTACTACAACTAAATCCATACAAATAGACAAGTCACGAATTACAATTTTTTATACGTTTCTTTTTCTTTACAATAATATTTTAAGAAAATGGATTAATGTCAATAAACTATTTACAACTTAAATTATTAAGATTCGAGTACAATTTGTTCTTTTCGATTTTTTTTCTTTTATTCAACACTCGCCATATATTTTGGAATATGTATTCAAGTAACGAATGACAAATTCTTAGCGAATTGATGAAGCTCATGTTACAAATTTTTCAATAAATAATTCAATGTCACATCTTTCTTACAACTTTTTGTGCATTGCAATTATTACAGAAAGAGTTTTAATTAATTTATATAAATTTATATTATTAATGTAATTTTAATATAAAAAGAAAAGTCACGAATGGCAAACAACTTGTGGACATACTTTTAAAATAAAAAAAAACTTGTTCTAAGGAATTCGCTCTATTTTGTGGGTATGAGAAACGATTGTTTCAGTCATTTGCTTCTAATGAAATTTATTATTTCTTCCAATTTGATTTTAAAACACTTTTCATATCGAATATAATTTGGTTTTTGTGTTTTCTTTTTTATATTGCTTTTGAAATTCTTAAATGATTTTTGAAATTTTGTGTATGAGGTAGAGGTTTTGGAACTTTTTAAAAATATGCTTCAAGTCTACTGATGATTTGGCATAAGCACCAATGAAATGCTGCCATACAGACAAGCTTAACTCACAACAAATGAAGTATTTTGCATCTATTTAAAAAGAAGGAACAACAACTGTACAACTCTTAAATTCACCAGTCATGGGGCAGGTACTTACAAAACAATTGACATAAATTTATAGCAATTTAACCACTGGCGGCCATATAGAACACAACATTATTTACTCTGATAATGTTGCATAGAGGGATGGCTTCATACATTTTTGTTCAGAAAATATAAGGACTTGTCCTAAACCATTGAAAATTGGCACCGAGCATTATTTTCAATAAGTTAAGAAAAAAAATATTGTCATCAAAATCGGCCACGCCCATCGCCCATCGCCCATACAATCCAAATCGATTTTTTCTCATAAAATTTTTCCTATCGCAGCAAAAGCCTTCAATTTTTATGCATACAATTCTAGAATAAACAAAATATGCATATCAAGTCTCATTCATATCAACCAAGCCCATCGCCCTCCTCCTATACAAGTCAAATCAGTTTTTTCGCATAAAGTTATTCCTGTCTAAACAAATGTCTTCCAATTTGGTATGTACACTTTTTAAAATAAACAAAAAATGTATGCAAAGTTTCATCAACATCATCCACGCCCACCGCCCATACAAAAGTATAAACAAAATGAGTCCAAAATAATCAAACATTTTATTCATCATCTATCATTTATTTAGCTACAACATCTAGTTCTAAAAGATGTTTATGAGGTTGACGTCTTATGCTACTTACATACAGATTAGACGATGCAAGCAAACGATGCAAAATATCAGCATTTATTGAAGCTCTATTGAACTTTCTGGGAAAAAACTATCTATACTTCCTGTAATCTTTATTTCGACCTTCTTCTATTTCCTCGGAGAGCATATCAATAGGGAGTACTGCTGCATCAATTATGTCCTTCCCATCTATTAGTACTTTATGGACAGTAACAGGCACGAAGTACCAGTTTTATTTTTTAACAAATAGCTCAGCCGTATCCTACGCAAATTTTTAAAACTTCACAGTATAAATTTTCTGGCCACATGTTATTATCTGAACAACAATTCGAAAACGATTTATACGTTTTTCATTAAAACCTGTTATATTGGCAATAAGTGCAGGGTTCGATAAGAAACGCCTTCAGGTATTACCACCGTTCGAAGACCCAGATCCTTTTTACAGAATCAACTAGCAAACTCATTTGTTCTTCTACTGCCTTCTGAATTCGATGATTGGTTTCATATTTTAAAATCTTATTTTTTGCATCGATGGCAGACCACTTTACGAAAGGCATATTATAAGCTATATGAATTATGCATTACATTAATTTTTCGAATATGTAATGACGAAAGTCCAATTTACAAGCCTCATTATCAATGTTTTTATTTCAAATGTATGCAACAGATTTTATTACAAACCTGCATTGGAATATTCGTGAACTTTCTCAAGAAATGTATAAGTTTGTTCAGCGATCGCAGAAAGTCGCTGGATTTTTTTTTGGCGTTAATTCGAAGAATACACTCTCACCTTTCATTTGGATTCGGTGAGAAGACGGAGGTAGAAAGAGCTAACTTCGTCTTTTTTTTCAAGAAAACTACAAAAGCACAATTTTATAAGGCCATTTTAATTCGCTCATATCTACTAAGCTACATATGCAATCTAAATGGATTTTTTTAATTAAAAAGAAGGTGCTATATTTCAATAAAAACAGCATTAAATTGTTAGCAGTGAAAATATTTTACACGCATAAGCCACTGAGGTACATGGATATTTTTTCAGTTTTCATGGTAAATATTTTAGTAACTTCACTACATTTTTTTTTTAGCACGAAATGTCGCTTTTTGCAAAAAGCAATTATAGATTTTTCATAGTGAAACCGTTCTCTATAGAACTACATCATTAGATTTTTGAAAAGTGATAGTAGAAACTTTTGTTTTTGGCCAAGAAAGTACCACTGTGTATTTTTACGTTCGGCTTTGATATTAGTAGAACTCATTAATAAAACTAAATATACTTAATAGTTTGAATTAAAAAACTGAAACCTGACTTATTAGTACACCATGAGGAGAACAGGATTTTTCTCTCAAATGCTTTCCTCCACAGAAAATTGCCCTCTTAATATTTCTCTCTAATAAGTCGGCAACGGTAGTAAATAACTTATTCAAACTAGATTAAAATGTCACATTTTACAATTGCTATTTATAAGAACTTAAAAGCTTTGTCCCCTTTTTTTGTTTAATTGTGGCAAACAAAGAAGCTGCACTTACTGCTATGCCTTCCTTACAAGTCTTACATTTAATGGAATAGTGAAAGGGTTCCATTTCTTAATCATGCTAATACCAAATATTGAAGAAAAACTTTGACACACACAAACACAAAACCACATTGAATTCTTTTAATTTTTATACCTTAAGGCTACAAAATTGTATGGCCTTTGTGTTTCCTCAAGTAGTTAAAGAACATAAAAATGGGAGCAAGACAAGGGTAAACAAGAAATAAAATAAAGAACAAACAAAATGCAAACAACCTTTAAGTCCTGGCATAGAACATTCGAGATTCTCATAAAATTTTAATTATTAATTTTCTAGGCAACAAATCAGCCAGTCGAACACAAGCAAACAATAACACTCAACATCTTAAAAAAAAAACAACTCAAGCCCAAATATTTAAAATTTCAATGAACACCAAGTGTCAGTTAGAAGAAAAAAAAATTATGTAAAAAAACCTTGACATATTTTAGCAGTTGAAATTAATTAAAAATTTTTAATTTAAATTAAGAATTTCTGTATTTGATGGCAAATAGCAATGCAAATCAATTGAACATATTTACTTACTTTTCATTTATGTATTCAGAAAAGGATATTAGAGATTATGCATACACACCCATTTAAGCCAATACATACCTGTAAAGGAAAGAAAGAATAAATTATTGCATACATTTAGGCTAAATAATTATTTATGAAGCTTTCATTGAAAATAAACATTTTAATTAAAATAAATTTTAAAATACGTAATAGATCTTAAATTGCATAAAACTGCATAAACTGAATAAAAATAAATATATATGAGACTAGCAACAACCGGTTTCCTTCGCTACCCAATTGTTGTGTAGATATAGAGAAATAATAATAGCTTTATATGATCAGTACCCACCTTCCAGCTCCTTTGTCACTATTTTTTTGTTTAGAAGTGCGATTTGCTCTCAACGATACCAACCTCAAACTTAGAATCACTGTATAAAAAACTGGAATGATTTTCATTTCATTTGATTTTACTTCTGCTTAAACTTTTAAAAAATACGTCAGTTTCAGTCAAAGCAAAATCACAAAACGATTTATGAACGATTGCGCAACACTTTCAACAGTCGATGCACACTGGGAAAAAAGGCTAATCTAGCGGCGGAAAATCATATCTGCCAAACGAATAGTCTGATCCACAAAATATGTATATATAAATTATAGGGAACGATGTATGATACAAGGTATGTTAAAAGTTAGGTAGCTATTTTTAAAACAGTGGGCGCTATATTTTGTTATATAAGACCAATTTTACCGAGCGTCAGAAAGTTAATACCCTCCAAACTAATAGTTTGATCCACAAAAAATGCATGCCTGGAAAGGCTGTAGGCTATAAGGTCTTTAAATAAATTAGCTATTTTTAGCACAGTGGTAGGTATAATTTATTTTTTTATTTTTCCGCCGCTAGATTGGCTGTTTTTCCCTCTGTGCCACGATTTGAAAAGCTTAAATTTGTTTTCCTTTTGCTTTTGGCTAGTTTCTTTTTTCGTGTTTTTCTATTTTCGGCGATTTTTTTCGATTTTGGGATTTTATTCGGTTTTTAAAGATATTTTTAGTTATGGCGAATTATTTTATTATTGGCGTTTTTTTTCGTATAGGCGATTTTGTTCGTTTTTGGCGGTTTATTTTAGTTTTGCGATTTTTTTTGTTTATGAATTTTTTTTATTGGCTATATTTTTTTGCAATTTTTTCGTTTTGGCGATTTTTCCAGTTTTTAAGGATATTATTATATTTGGTATTTTTTAGTATTTATTGGCAATTTTTTTCGTTTTGGAGATTTTTTTTCTGTTTTTGGCGATTTATTTTAGTTTTGGTGATTATATTTTGGCGATTGTTTTTGTTTTTCGGTTACTTTTTTTGTTTTTTTGCGATTTTTTTGTTTTTACGATTTTGTTTCGTTTCGGTGCTTTTTTCGGTTTAACACGATATTTTTTTTTGTTTTAGCGATTTTAGTTACTCCTTGCGCTTTTTTTGTTTTTGTTTTTTTGTTCGTTAAGCGATTTTTTCGGTTTTTGACAATATATATGGGTTTTAGGCAAATTTTTGTCGATTTTTTTTTTGTTTTTGCGATTTTTTCGTGTCTGGCGATTTTTTTTAGTTTTGGTGACTTTTTCAGATTGTGGAGCTTCTTCCTTTACGCGTTTGCATCTTTGGCTTCGCGATTTCTTCATTTTGATTTTTTTTGGGGGGATTTTTTAGTTGTAGCTTTTTTTGTTGTTGTTGGGATTTTCTTTGTTTTGGCGATTTTTGTTTTCTTTTTGTTTTTGCAATTTTTTTCGATTTGGTGATTTATTTATCGGCTTTTTCTTGCATTACTTAACCCTTTAATAATTAATGTACCCATTAATTATCAATTTTGTTTGTATGAAATGTTTGATTACATAACCTGATAGAATACCCTTTAAGTTTTATATTGTTTTTTTTGGCATTCGCTACGGTTGCCTTTAAAATGTGCATTAGCTGCGAACATTTCAAGAAATTGCCTCTTAAGGTTTTCACCATACAGCTAGCTGTCAAAGTTACATAGTAATAATAACATTAACTGATAGAATACCCTGTAATTTTAATTTTTTTTTAATTTTTATTTTCTTTAAATTTCAGTATGAATTGGTGTACTCTGTATAATAATACACTAACTTATATAATTTCTAGTGTCTACATATGATAGTCTGTATTTTGATTTCAACATGTTTGTTTCGTTGCTCGCTTTAGAACGCCCTTTAGTTTTGAACTGTCATATATTTGTTTTTGTAGCGGTCTGCTAACTTTCAGCTCCGTACCCCTTACAGTTCTCGAGAGAACAGCTTGTGACAGATAGACATACAGACAGAGAGAGAGAGACAGACAGACAGATGAGCTGAGCAGACTGATGGACGGGCGGACAGCGCAGTGAAAACAATAGGGTCCCTTTACACTTTTGGTGTACGGACTCCCAAAAGTTACCAAAAAGAGCTCCAAATTTTATTCTTTATATATTAAAATTTTTCAAAAGTACCAAAGAGCATTGGAGGGCTTCTTAAGGGCAGAAGAACACATTTTTGTTTTCATTTCTTTATTGATTGCTTTAGGAGATAACAAAAAGTGTAAAAATTTAAAAAGGGCCAAACACGCTTCTGATTATATTTTATCTTATTGTCATGCTTTTGGAATTATGTGTCTTTCTTAATTAGATCCGGAGTTATAGGGTTACAAAACTTACCTGTTTTTACACCCTTTTCTCCCCTTATAACTAGTATTTAAACAATTTTTTCTATTAAAAAAAATATATCGACGGCTTATATTCAATACACGCCATACGCCAAAACACTATTTTTCAGGAGAGAGAAAAAACTGTTTCATTTCAAAATTCTTAAGAAATGAATTAATCTTTCTTCAATAATATTTTTTAAATATGACTACTGAGTCACCCTTATAAAAAATAGAACTTTTTACTCTATTCGTAGCGATATGGTTGATGTCGGGTATTGCAACTGAAATCTTCAAATATTTTTATGGCGTATAGCGGTTATTGCACAGTAATAAAAATATATGTTTTTTTGCTCTAATATGTAATTTTATTAAATTAAGCATTTGCTTAACGTTTTTCTAACATAAAGGAATTCAATAACAAAACAATAACAAAAAAATAAACATAATTAAAAAAAAGGTAATTCAAATTGGACATTGCCACATTGCTTCTTATTACTTTGACTTCATCTGAACTAAATTATCATAAAAGTAATGATATTCTAGTGGTATAACCGGTTTCAAATCTTCAAGATATTTCCATTTACTAGGCTGGATTGGAAGCTGAGCAGTATGCAAATGATTTGCTTCAGTATATTCTGTGTACTTTTTCATTCTGTAGGGCAAGTTATTGTATTTTTCATTAAAGTTAACTTTAAATTGAACTTCTCCACTTGGCAAATACTTTAGTGATCTTAATTGAGAAACTGTTGGATCATTTTTGGTTCGACCAGGTCTAATGCTCGAAAAACGAATAAGTTTGGCATCATTGAAGTTTTTAAAAAAACTGTAATTTAAATACATGGCATCGAATGGTTTAATAATTACTGTGTCATTAATTTTTACTGTTTTTCGTGATTCTTTGGTTATTCTGATATAGTCTATTGGCAAGTATACTGATTGATTTTTAAGTTTGGTTTCTATTTTAGCATGTGCACTGTCACATTCCATTTGTGTGTGACCTTTCTCCAAGTACTTTTGTTCGATTATTTTATTATTTTCTATAGCGAAAATAGATAAGGCATTTGATAAAAACTGGTTACGGTTTTGGTAACCGCAACCATCTGAATAAATTATTATTGGTTAATTATCTGATGAGCAATGTGTTTTCAAGTGATATAGTATGATGGAAATAAATGTTGAAGCAGACAGATCGCCTTGTGTCTCATTCCACCAATAGTTAGTGCATTGGTGATCGGCAAGATTGTAAAGAGTGAAGTTATGAACTTGTAGACGTTGTTTGAAATAGATAGCTGACGCATTTATATTTGGGCAGAGCTTAACTGCTTGTGCATCCATAGTAAAAACGTGGCATTTTCCTTCTTGCGCCGCGACTTTGTCAAGATTCTTCTCATTTTGAGCACGTTGTTTTTTTTAAATATGATCGTTATATTGTTCAGACGTTATTTGTTTGCAATTAAACGAGACACACATATCGAATTGATCCTTGCGGGGCATAAAAAGACCGTAATTCTGCTCTTC
Source organism: Panzeria rudis (assembly GCA_956483635.1). NCBI lineage: Eukaryota > Metazoa > Arthropoda > Insecta > Diptera > Tachinidae > Panzeria > Panzeria rudis. Next base: position 124,636,834 of record OY101450.1, on the reverse strand, counting down.
AAAAAATTTCGAAAAGGTAAAAATTGAAACAGATGATACTTGCTTCTCGGAACAGTATTTAAGGTAGTCTCGGTAAATGTCTGCCTTTGTGGTAAATGTTGCGGCAATATACGACAGTAATGGCTTTCCACTTTGTCCAATTTCTGGAAATATTCTTTTAAGTGTATCTTACCATTGGTTCTTTTGGAACTAAACGTGGATCGTTGAGTTTGTGCTGGCGACTCATTGTCTCCCGGTTTATCTTTGGATGTTACCCATCCTCTAACCATGTCCCTTTTTATCGAAAGAGTCGACAAAAACATAAAACGGCAAACTTGTAATGAACCATGCTTGTATGGTAGTTTAAACAAAAAGCTGTGCCGTTTTTTTGGAATTTTCAATACGTTTTCTTTTTATTGGTATCTGTGATACGTGGTTCTTTACAAACACTTGTTTAGATTCCCAATTTAAGTTCCAAAACATATTAAAAATATTTTGTCTAGTTTCCTCATCAAATTCTTGGCAATATCTTGATTGAGTTTGCATACAAAACGCCGACGAACATGTAAGCCCAATATCTTTTCTAGCTTTTGGTGAGTTATGTTTAAAGGTTCCTCCACCCACCGAAAATCCCATATATTCTTGCCCCTTCATTCGCTTTGTTGCATTTTCAGCACGTTTTGATGATATACAATTATGTGTCCTTTTAGATCTACGGCAAACGATCTTATTGTTTTTATATTGCTCGTCTTCGGAATCTGGCCAAAACAATTTTTACCCTGAATTAATTATTGTTCAAACATTTTTAAATAAAACAAACGAACCTGTTATTGGATGGTCTCCATTATCTTCATCATTCGATGATGGATAATCAATAGCAATAAGTTGTAAGGAGTTATAAGACATTTTAGCCTGTTATTAGCACTTTTTTATTGCATTAATTATTTTATTAATTTATAGACATAAATAAATAAGATAGGAAAACAGCTGATGAAAAATTTATGAGAGAAGGAACAAGTGGAAATTTATTCGTTCAGTATTCTCAATTATGGCGTATGGCGGGTATTGCATTAAACAAAAAATCGTGCGGTTGATAGCGATATCACAAATATTTAAAAAAAAGAACTTATAGTTATTAATTTTTTTCGGAAATTTTTATCAGAGATTAAGCTGGCATCAGTGAACAATTAGCGATCAAAAAGTCATTTTCCAAAAATTGGTGTATGGCGGGTATTGAATATAAGCCCTCGATATATGCTTTTAAATTTTTTCTATTAAAAAATATTCATTCAAAGCATCTAACAAACAGTTGTACAGAAAAAGGTACCAAAAAGTTTACCCTTCATATATTCGAATTTCCAAAAAGTACTGAAGGGCATTCGCGGGCTTCTTAAGGAGAGAAGAATACATTTTAAATTTTATTTTTTCCCTTCTTAGTAGAGAAACGGACATACAAAGTTTTTTTCTATTAAAAAATATTCATTCAATGTACATAACAAATAGTTGTAGAAAAAAAGTGCTAAAAACAGCTTTAAAATTTTGCCTTTATATATTTTAATTTCCAAAAAGTACCAAAGCACATTCGAAGGCTTTTTAAAGAAAGACGAATACAGTTAAAGTTTTATTTATATCTTTATTACTTTAGGAGATAAACGCGTTAACAAAAAGTACCAAAATTATATTTGTACCCTTTGTCGGCCGATAAGTGTACAAATTTCAGAAAAGTACCAAACACCTGTCTGCTTATTTTTTAATCTTATTATTATGATTTTTTTGGAGTTTTATGTCTATCTTAGTTAGATCCGAAGATATATGGTTACCAAATTTACCCGTTTGTACCCCTTTTTGCCCCTTAGTATTTGAATATCCAAAACTTCTTCGTTAGTGGTGGGGAGCCGACGTACAAAATTTCAAGTTTTAGTTGTTTGGGCTGGGCGATGATGAATCAGTCAGTCAGTCAGTCATTCAGTCAGTCAACAACGTTACTCTTTTATATATACAGATTCATTTAAATCAAAAAATAGCTTTAAAAATCACTTAAAATATCATATTCGTTTTTAGTTTTAAATTGAAACAGCCTTCTTTTGAACAATGAACACGACTATCAAAAATGTTATTACGCCCTAAAATTTAAATGTATTAAAAGATTAATATAAAAAATGCCAGATACTCCTACTAAGAGACATATAAAAATAAAATTTTTACAATTCCCATTTTATTTTTTACATTTCATTAAAAAGTCAATAACAAATTATGCTTTTCTTTTGCTAGCATTTACCATTTGGCCAGCATTTTTCATATTAAGGTCATTATCATTTGTTTTATGATGACTTTTATCATCAGCATTATTCTCATACTAGTAGACGTCATGTTAAATATACTCCACCTTATTCTCAAGTACATTTCACATAAACTTAGCTTTTTTGTACAATTTACTAAAAGCACATCTTGGCTCTGCAAAGACCGTTCTAGTATATTTGGCTTGGTATGTGAAATGTGCTTTTTTCATATTAGTTTCACTTAAAAGCATTAAATATTTTTTACATTTTATCTATAAGATAATTTTCTTTTAAAGAATTTCTGTTTGTCAGCAATATTTCTTTTACATTTACTGCTCTTACTAACGTGTTGTGCCTAGACTTTAAGGGTCCATCTTCAGAAAATGTTTAGACAACATTATAATTACAAATACTTAAATCTTTGAGAAAGAGCATTACTTAACAAAAAAAAAAGCAGCATAAAAATTCTTACAACAAAGAGTGATTAGCTACAAGAGAAGGAAGGAGCGAGGAAATATTACTGTCACTTGAATGCCGTAAAGTGTGTCTCATTTGCATAAAAGCAAAAGCTCAAGTGAAGACAAATGAAATTTTTATTTTAACAAAATCTGAAATGAATAACTAAACAAATCTATTTAATTACACTATGCAACAAAATTAGATTTTTCTTATTACAACTGATAACGACCATACATTTCAAACGATGTTCCTTCTCTATGAATAGATGTGCAAACATTTTAATATGAAAATATACGTCTATCTAATGATGACAACGAATACTAACGAGGTGATGATCACTGTTATCGGATTTTTCGTGATATTTAGTGCTGCAGGGGAACTCCTGTGACTTTGGGGACATTTTGCCCGTCTCAAATGGTTTATGACGAAACCCTTAAAAAAAATTATAAAAAACGTAACGTATTGCTGTATCATAAAACTACATGAACGTAAAAAGAAATAACATATTTTTAAGAAATTATATTCCCCTATACCAGCTTCCTGTAATAAAAATTTCCAGTCTTTTTTGCCTTTTATCGCAACGACAAATCGATATTAAGCGCCCTTTTTTTGCTGAAATTGATGTCATTGTTAACATTTATTGCTGATGCGGTTAGTAATTTATCTAAATTCAACGTGGAAATTTTCCCACACATCATCATACATCCGCTTATAATAAAACATAATTAACTGTATAAATATTAACATCATTTATCATCATATTGATTGATATTTTTTTAGAGTTGTTAGTTCATATTTTCCCACAGCACGCTTGTACATAGGACGATTCGTAGCGTAAAAAAAACAATCAATCATTTCCAATCATCATCATAAATAAATATGAAATATTTGCTTGTATCGCAGAGTAGTTTTTTCAGCATGTTATCGCACAAATACTCGTACAACATACAAACAGTTGCTTCTGCTCGTATTTACCTAGACTTGGTGGAAGTTGTTAAAAAGAATTTGCTGAAAATTTAAATACTTTTTTTTTACACAATTGATAAAAAAAAATTGTTTTTACTGAAATACAAACTTAATTCTAGTAGATTTACCTATGGCGTTACGTTACTTTTCGCTGGAAATGCCAATATATGTATTGAAAGCAATTTGAATTTTTTGTCTCTTCAGTTTTTAATATTTTAATATTCTTTTAATAGTATTGGATAAAAATTATTAAAACCTTTACTGTAGGCAATATACTTACTTTCCCATATATACGTCATTTTGTACAAAAAAAGAAAAAAAACTTTCTGTTAGCAAAATAATATCTCACTGGCATTTCATAGAATTTTTTTAGTCTCCGCTTTAAGATGTATTGCATTATTTACAAAAACAGAAAACAAATGCAAAAATAAATAACCGTAAATTAAAGTAGATATATCAAAAAAATAAAACCCATTAGAAGAAAAAGGTTTTGTGTTTAATTTTAAATGTATGTCTACAACTTGTTTATCATTCGTGACTTTTTTTCAATATGAAATACTAAAATGGTGAGACCTATAAATTATTTACAACTCTATGAGTAAAAATTAGGGATGTAACCGATTCCGATACCGATACGGATTTATCGGCGATATTTAAGATTTTCCAATACATCGGATACGATTTACTTTTAACATTTTTTTTTTATTTTTTTAACAAATTCTTTAATATTCGTTAATTTTACCATGAACTAAACTAATTTCGTTATTTATTAAATCTTATAAATATCAATTTTAAAAATTAATATTTTGCGCTGTTATTTTGTAAAAAATATTTTATTATTTTTTTTAATTTTACAATGAATTCAAACTCAATTCGTTGTTTTTAAATCTTATTCCCAGCAAAAAAAAAACACAAGACTTATTGTAATCGCTATAAAATACGCTTTATATGAAAATATATAAATGGGTAGGTTTTCAAAAAAATTGTTGTAAAATAATACGCAAAATTTAAAATAAGAAAATAAAATAAAAAATTAAAATGTTCTTTTGATGATATTTCCATAAAATATAAGTCAAAACAAAATATTTAAAATATGCAGCGAAAGCTTAAGTCCTCCTCTATTCGACACCGTTTGTTCAAAAGAACATGGGAAAATTGATAAGCAAAACGGTCCTAAATAAACACAAGTGTTTTCTTATATTTTTGTAGATAAAATATAGGAATGCCGGCGACTAGTTAATGACAATTAATACATTTATCTGTAGCCGTTGTCTCCTGTGTGTTCGATAACAAAGAAGTGGTAACACATGTAGACGGTGGTGTGTTTATTTAGGATCCGTTCTGAATAGATAATAAGCGATAAAGAACACTATTAGATGCAAAACCTGAATTCGTTTAGTTTTAACGTAGTATTTAAATACCTCAGTATGCTATTTAGAATTTAGTATTAAAATTGTACTCAAAAAGGAAACTAATGCATTTTTCTTTACATTGGTCAATCGAGCCATTAAAAAAATATATAATAATTATTAATTAATAAAAGCGTTGTCGTGGCTAAACAGCGGCAAGTTGTGAAAATTTTTCAAAATAATAAAAGCGTTGTCGTGGCTAAACAGCGGCAAATTGTGAAATTTTTCTAAAATTAATGAAAGCGTTGTCGTAACTAACAGCGACATATTAAAAAAAATCATGTCGACCAGCAGAATCAAATATTACACAAAGCAGAGTGATTTAAAATCTGCGATTGAAAGTATTGAGGCTGGTATTGAAACCACTAGACACTGTCAACTAAAACCAAATTTGGAAAGGTTGGAGAGCTTATGGAAAGATTTCGACAGCAATCACCAAAAAATTTTAAAGGAGCATGGGGTAAAAGATGACGAATATTTCAAATACAAAACATATGAAAATATACAAGTCATGGTAGATAATATATCAAAAAAAAATAAAGTGGTTGTTAAGTTCAGAAGCGATGGACTCAAATGCTATTGCTAAACAGCAGTTAGAGACAACACAACCACTTAAATTTCCAGAGTCAATAATATTAAATGATGTAAGTAAGCAGACAAGATCGCTGATGTCAGAATTTTTCAGATGTGTGCAAGAACTGAAAACTAATTTAGAAGAAGCTGATTTCATTAGCACAAAATTATTGCTGGAAGAAGTTTTGGTATCCTGGAAAGAAGAACTAGATCACGTTAGTGACATGTATATGAAACTTCTCGTTGATCATACTGTCTCAAATAAAGAAGTAATCGATGCCTATAGAAATATAAAAAGCCAGTACAGATCAGCTAAACTTAAAGTACTGCAAAAGTTGAACATATTGTCTGCAGAGAAGAAGGTGGTAAAATTAAATGATATTAAAATTCCACATTTTAATGGAAATATTGAGGAATGGTCTTGTTTTCATGACATGTATACAAAATTAATACATGAAGACGAGACAATCTCGAACGTGGAAAAGATGTGTCACCTCAAATCTTTAGTTAAAAATGAGGCATTTAAAATTATTAAACATTTAGCAGTATCTGAAACAAATTACGAAGCAGCATGGGATATATTGAACCAAAGATTTAATAACAAACGAGTATTATTCCAATCTTTTATGTACAAAATATTGGATCAACCAAATATAAACAGTAACAGCGCATCGATGATTAAATCATTACACGACACCACCAATGAGTGTGTTCAAGGATTAAAAGCAATGGGCTACAATATAGAAGATGCAGATGCAGTTATTGCTTGTATAGTGACTCGAAAATTAGATAAAGAAGGGTTAATGCTGTACGAACAACATACAAGAAAATCAAAAGAGATACAAGCGCTTACTGATGTGCTCGAATTTTTAGAACAACAGTACCAAAGCCTAGAAGCGTCGAAAAACAAAAAATCGTACAGTTTCAACTATAACCACAATCATATCGAAAGAAAACAACAATCAAAAGCTATTAATTTTTTAACGAAAAAAAATGTTTGCTTGTATTGTAAGAAATCAGAACATACTACAGATATTTGTAGGCAATTTCTAGCACTTGAAGTAAAAGAACGACATGCCTGGGCTAGAACTGAAAAGGTATGTTTCAAATGTCTTAAACACACATTTGCTTCAAAATGTGAAAGCAAACTAAGATGTACCACTTGCGGAATGGCTCATCACACAATATTACATTTAACATCATCAACAAAATCATGTGTTACAAGAGCAACTAAAAATGTGTTATTAGCAACAGCACAAGTGCAAGTAAAAAGTGCAAATGGAGAAAGTGTCGTATTAAAAGCACTTATTGATCAAGGTTCACAAACAACCTTCATTAGTGAAGAAGCTGCACAAACTTTGCAGCTAAAAAGAATGAAAATAAATACTGAGCTACACGGAATTGGAAACATTTTACTTGGCGTAGCTAAAACCAAAATGGAAATAGAAATATGTCCTAGATTTAAAAGTAATGAGAAATTTAAAGTTGAAGCATTGATTTTACCAACTCTGTCGTATGTTAATCCAGATCCTTCACTAAATTTCCAAATTAAGGAATGGTCTAAATATAAGTTAGCTGATCCAAATTTCGATAAAGCAGAAAGAATAGACATCGTAATAGGTGGAGATTTGTTTGCTGAAATTCTACAAGGTGGCATTTACAAAAAGAATGGATTACTTGGACAAAAAACTAAGCTCGGTTTAATCTTATCAGGCCAGTTGCAATTTAAGAAACCAAAAAATAAAACAATTGTAAATATGGCAACTAGTATTGAGCGTTTTTGGGAAATTGAGGAAGTTCCATATAACGACGACACTTTACTTCACGAAGACGAGATATGCATGAAATATTTTAAGAATACTACAACAAAAGACGATGAGAACAGATTTGTCGTTAGACTGCCATTTAAAAATGAAAAAGCGCTTGGAGATTCCTACAAAAAGGCAATGGCGCGTTTTATGGGGTTGGAAAAAAGACTTGATGCAAATCAGGGTCTGAAAGAAGAATATGTGAAGTTTATGAATGAATATATATCCCTCGGACACATGATTAAGGTGCCGAATAATAAAAACGCTAAATACTATCTTCCACATCAGCCAGTAATAAGAGAGTCAAGCACCACAACTAAATTAAGAGTTGTCTTCGATGCTTCATCGAAAACATCAAACAGCAAAAGCCTAAATGATATTCTATATGTAGGACCGAGACTTCAAAAGGATGTTTTCGATATATTGATTAAATTCAGGTTCCATAAATTTACAATAATAGCTGACGTAGAAAAAATGTATCGGCAAATTAAATTACATGAGGAAGACCAAAAATATCAACATATTATATGGAGAAAATCAAAGAAAGAACCTATCGAAGAATATAAATTAACTACAGTTACTTATGGGACTGCTGCAGCCCCATTCTTAGCGGTTCGATCATTATTTGAAATTGCCAATGAATGTACCAACGAAAATTTGAGCAATATTATAAGACAAGATTTTTATATGGACGATTTACTAACAGGAGCGGACACAATACAAGAGTGCCGAAACATAAAAGAAGGTATTTCAAAACAATTGAAAAAATATGGTTTCCATCTTCGTAAATGGTGCTCCAATAGCAAACAAATTGTAGAACAGCAACAATGTACAGGAGAAAATGAAATAATAAAGAATCAAGAAAGTGACAAAATAAAAACACTCGGAATGTATTGGAATCCCTCAAAGGATGCATTTTCTTTCAAAATCAACTCCAAAAATAAGGTAAAAGTAACAAAGAGAATGGCGTTATCATATTTAGCAAAAATATTTGACCCGATTGGAATTTTAACACCTATAACAGTCACTGCTAAATTATTCATTCAGCAATTATGGATGATGAAGATAAATTGGGACGAGGAACTTAATAATAATTTACAAACAGAATGGAACAAGCTCATCGACAATCTGTATGCGGTGGAAGAAATAAAAATTTCGAGATGGGTTAATACAATATCTCTAAATAAAGTTCAACTTCTGGGATTCGCAGATGCATCAGAAAAAGCGTATGCAGCGGTGATATATATAAAATCTTCCGATAAAATATCACTTTTAACTGCTAAATCGAAAGTGAACCCAATAAAAAACAGGAAAACACTTCCAAAATTAGAACTATGTGCTGCTCAACTTTTAGTAAGGCTTTGCAGGAAAATTAAAGAAATAATCAACACCGACGCAGAAGTTAATCTATGGAGCGACTCAATGATAGTGCTTGCTTGGATAAAAAATAACAAAAACAAAGATAAATTCGTCCGAACAAGAGTGACTGAAATAACAGCAACAATTCCAAATGCAGAATGGCGATACGTTACATCAAAAGAGAATCCAGCTGATTTAGGCTCTAGAGGTATTCCAATAGAAAAACTTTGCAAAACAACTCTTTGGTGGAATGGTCCAGTATGGCTACAAAACCCAAAGGATCAATGGCCAAAAGAGCCAAGTGTAATAGTTACGACAGCGACTGTAAATACAATACAAGAAAACCAGATGCTGGAAATTCTGAAAAAATATTCATCGTTTAGAAAACTAAGAAGAGTATTGGCTTATGTTCTCCGGTTTATCACAAAACTCAAGGGTATAAAAAATCTTCCAGAATATTTGACAAAAGAAGAAATCCAAAATGCAGAAATATTAATAATAAAAATGCATCAAACAAAAGAATGGCTTATGGAGTTAACAGAACTACAACATAAAAAACAACTTAATCATCGCCATAAATTAGCACCGTTGCATCCATATATTGATGAAGATGGTATTATGAGAGTGGGAGGACGACTTCATTTTTCAAATTTAACCCAAAATCAAAAACATCCTGTATTGATACAAAAGTCATCATTGGCATACCAAATCATTAACGATGCTCATAAAGAAACTCTGCATGGTGGGAACCGTCTTGTCGAAAGTACGATCAAGAGAAAGTTCTGGATAGTAAATGCTAAAGTTTGTATAAAGAAGTTCATCAGAAGCTGCGCGATCTGTATTCGATATAAACAAAAAACAAGACAACAATTGATGGGTAGTTTTCCAGAATGTCGTGTAAATCTTTCTGCTCCTTTTGATCACTGTGGAGTTGATTACGCAGGACCCATACAGATAAAGTTTTCAAACGGAAAAGGACAGAGGGCGTACAAAGGTTACGTAGCAGTATTTATTTGTATGACGACAAAAGCTGTGCATTTAGAAGCAGTTAGCAGTCTAACATCAGAATCATTTCTGACCGCGTTGAAAAGATTTTTTGCCAGAAGAGGTAAAAGCAGTCATATGTACTCCGATAATGGCACTAATTTTATCGGAGCTTCAAGACTGTTAGATAAAGACTTCGTAAAAGCCATACAACAACATTCAACTCTGGCACCATTCCTGGAGGAACAGAAAATTAAATGGCATTTTATTCCGGCGGCAAGCCCTCACTTTGGAGGGATATGGGAAGCGGCAGTAAAATCAATGAAGCATCATTTAAGACGAGTAATTGGTGACACAAAGCTAACCTTTGAAGAGCTAAGTACTTTGCTAGCTCAAATTGAAGCAATATTGAACTCAAGGCCGTTACAAGCATTGGGTGAAAACGACATTGATCATCTCACTCCTGGTCATTTTTTGATCGGTCGTCCTTTGATAGAATGTCCAGAACCATGTGATGATAGCAGAGTCAGATGTTTAGATAGATGGAAGCTGATTCAAAAACTAAAACGTCACTTCTGGAAGCAGTGGACGGCGGATTATTTAACATCTTTGCAACAAAGGTATAAATGGAAGACAGTTCAAGAAAATTTAAAGGAGGGCCAAATTGTCATCGTAAAAAATGAAGACACATGCCCTGCAAGATGGCCGCTTGGTAGAATTACAGAGGTGCACCCCGGTAAAGATGGTCTAGTAAGAACAGTAACGCTAAAAACAGAAAATAACATAATAAAAAGGCCAATTACAAAAATATGTCCTCTTGAAAACGCCGATAGAGAAGAAAGTCAGCCAAATGCTACAGCAGTAAATGTTGTGAGAAATAAGCCGAAAGCAGCCTATAATATGGTATATATGTTGACAGTTATACTAGCTATAATAGCAGCGGCTTCAACACAACCGACGAAAACTGGATGCACAATAAACGAGCTCAAGCCCAGTACTGTATATTTGGACAACATAGGTTTTGTCCATGTTACGTCTTCGTATTGGAATTTAGTCGTATATTTCAATATGGAATCTTTTTTCGAGGTTATAAATAAATCAGAGGAGGTAATGGGTACTATGACGACAACTTGCAGTAAGCTAAGAGGTTTTGAAGATCAATGTAATCACTTCCTTGATGCAATGAAACGTCAATTACATAGTATGAAAACCACCAATCAATATATGTTCCCCTCCGGAAGCAAAAGAAGGAAGAGAGCACCCTTTGAATTTATTGGATCAATGCAGCATGTACTTTTTGGTACAATGGATGCAGAGGACCGAAGAGAGTTAGAGAATAATATGAAAAATATATTGGACAATCAATACGACTTAAAGTTTCTGATAAAAAAACAAACTTCTGTCATTGATTCTACATTAAATATACTTCGACGAACGACAGAAGAGATTAGTAGTAAATTCAGTAGCATTGCTGACCGCGTGAATAACATCTCAGAGACAATGAAAGAAGTATACTTTGTTTATCGAGAATCAATAAAGTTTTTCATGGTTACTAAAGAGCTGCAGATGGTTATTGAAGAAAACGATAAAGTGCAAACCACAATGATAGAAATGCTGATAGACATTAATCATGGAAAATTGAATCCAGCGCTCATAACTCCAGTACAACTGCAAGAAGAAGTTATGAAAATAAAAGATCGAGTTCCTGAAGATCTGAAATTACCCGGAAACAAGCATAATCAATTGCAGACAATTCATAAGCTGATGACAGCTAAAGCAACAATCATAGAAAACCAGCTAGTAATATCTGCTACAATACCTCTATTTAATGATCATGTTTCCCAAATTCATCGCATTGTACCTATACCAATCGATATAATGGGAAGCAAAATGATTATACAACCTAGAGGGCACTATCTGATATATAATTTTAATATGGATACATATCATATAATGATGCAATCAGAACTTAACAATTGTCAAAAAATCCTCAAAGACGAGTTCGTGTGCGACGGAGGTTGGCCATGGATTGATGCAAACGACCAATCATGCGAAGTTTCAGCACTGAAGCCACAAATAAAACCTCACTGCCAGTTTCAGGAAATAAAGATAGAATATCTTTGGAAAAAATTGCATCAAGCTAATAAGTGGTTATTTAAACTGTTTAATAAAACCTCAGCTCATATTCTCTGTCAGCCTGGTCGGCAGGAAGTGTTCGAATTACCATTGCAGGGTACAGTGCTTCTGGATCCTGGTTGTACTATCAGAGTGCTGGAAGCTACAATGAACGCTCCATACATGATGGAATCGAGAAGAAATGAAGAGGTAGTATCAATGCTAACAACTGACGTCACTCAGATGTCAGAGCTAAACATAATGCCCTTGGGTACGATGATGATGAATCATTCCAACCAGATTGAGGAACTGATGAACCAGCTAGAAGACATTAAGAAGGAAAATATAGAACTTCGCGGCTTAAACTTTCATCATACCAGCGGACATTTATCGTTAATCATAGTTTTAATTATTTGTTTTGTACTTATTATTTTATCATTAAGAAAATTAATAGAAACAAGAAGATTGAGAGCGTTAAATTTTGCACATTAAAATGTTAAGAATTATCATGAATTAATAATATTTCATATAACACTGATACAGTCCACTAATCTAAAATTAATGCCCTCTGGAGAATGTTCAAAAGAACATGGGAAAATTGATAAGCAAAACGGTCCTAAATAAACACAAGTGTTTTCTTATATTTTTGTAGATAAAATATAGGAATGCCGGCGACTAGTTAATGACAGTTAATACATTTATCTGTAGCCGTTGTCTCCTGTGTGTTCGATAACAAAGAAGTGGTAACACATGTAGACGGTGGTGTGTTTATTTAGGATCCGTTCTGAATAGATAATAAGCGATAAAGAACACTATTAGATGCAAAACCTGAATTCGTTTAGTTTTAACGTAGTATTTAAATACCTCAGTATGCTATTTAGAATTTAGTATTAAAATTGTACTCAAAAAGGAAACTAATGCATTTTTCTTTACACCGTTTAAAAATTGAAAATCGGTGCAGAAACAACGCAGTGAAAATTGTTTTTGTCCTTAAAGTCCCAAAAATTCGTTTTTTATCGATAACTTCGGATTTTGAGGGTGTATTGCAATTTTTTAAAATAACAAAATGATCTACTCAACTACACCTACGAGTACAACCCCACTAAGTCGTTTTTCAGGAGTAAAAAAAAATGCCATTTTGTAACAGCGTGTAATTAAGTTATTAAGTTATTTAGCAGAATATTAGTTTATAAATGACCTTTAAAAACCGATTTTTTAAAAAGCATGGCGAGTATTTTTTAAAATTATAAAGGAATTACAAATTTTTACTTGCTTTTCTACTAACTATGCATATTTTTAATATAGATTTTTTATAAATATGCATATTTTTAATATAGATTCTTTGGAAGCAATTACTTTAAATTTTGTATACTGGGTTAATATTAATAATGGGTTAATATTAACTAAATAAATATTAATTTTAAATATTAATAATCTCTTATACTGTAATTTTGTATAAATATCTGTATCGTATCGGCAATACGGCGTATCGTTACATCCCTAGTAATAATATATATGTATGTATATTGTTGATTCCTATGGTTCCAAGTTGAAACAAAGGGCCGTATGAGTAATAATTGCAATACAAATAGGGATGCAAACGAAACATCGATGTATCGTTCATAAACATCGTTATTAACATCGATGTTTTTATGGACGATACATTGACGATACATCTTTGTTAAAACTAAAAAACATCAACATTGTTCATTTACTGCCAGGCCCACTATGTCGACGCGATTCTTTCTTTCTTATAATAACATATAAAACAAAAACAAAATTTTAGAATTTGTTTTTGTTTTAAATGTAATTGTGGCGAAAGAAAGAACATGTCGACATAGTGGGCCTGACAGTTAATCTATTCGCACTTGTTTCGTTTATTTAAATTTTTTTACACAAATTTTTTACCATATTTAAATTTTTTTTTAATTAAAAATATAAAAAAAGTTTAATATTATATAGGGCAAAAAAAATATGATTCTGGATGTTCGCACAAAGTGGAATTCGTGCTTTTACATGCTACAACGAACAGTGGTTCCAATTGAAAAAAATATATATAAATCTTTACCTTTGAAATTTACGATCCAATTGCAAAATGATGTATGTAAAAAGAGCTAAGTTTTAAGAATGATAAAAGAATGTAAAAGTTGACTATCACGGCCATGATAAACTTTGTTGGCCTCATAGCTTTTACAATTATTCGATTTCAATGAATTTGGACATATTGTAAAGCTTATTAAGAGGCGAAAATTATACATTTTGTTAAATTATTATTCCTAATAAATGCAGAGATTTTTTCAAATTTTAGTTTTTGACCGTAACTTTGTTTCCAATTTCGTAAATATCGCCGTTAATAGCATAGCCAATTTTTTCCAAAAAAAAAATTCTATAATTTTAAACAAAATCCTTGATAATATGCGGAAGAAATTTTGTAAGTTATCTCAATTCATGTAGCCGTGCATTCTTTACTATGTATTAAAAAACATGGCAATACTGTTACATTTAAAAAATTTTAACGATAATGAGCATTATTTTACGAATTTTTAATTCCGGAATAAAACATGCAGAAAATGCTAATTTCCCATTTTTAACGCGAAGCTGTAGACGTTTGAGCAATATAATAGCACATATCATCATATTACTCATACGGCCTATGCGTCGTGCAAAAAAGTGGAAATTAGCATTTTCTTCACGTTTTTTTTAATTCGTAAAAATATTCCTGTTCAATATATCGTTGAAATGTTTTAAATATATGAGTATTGCTATGTTTTTAACCCCCAACCAAAAAAGGGGAGTGTTACAAGTTTGTAGTGTATATGTATCTGTGTATCTGTACACTTCATCGTACAGCCCAAAAGGCTAGACCGATTTTGATTTAGTTTTCTCTGCTTAAAAGGAAGCTTGATCGAGAGTGCTCTCAACTATGTTTAAAGAAAATCGATCCAGCCGTTGAAAAGACATCATATATTTTCTAGATGAATCTTCTTGAATCTGTGTGTCTTTGACACCGTAGCTACCGAACAGCTAGATCGAAATTTATTTTTGTAAATTTTGTTTCAAAGGTGACTTGATGCAAAATCTTCTAACCTACGTTTGAAGAAAATTGGTCCAGCCGTTTTGAAGTTATTGTCTGTTTTCTTCGGCGGTTTTCAACATTTTTAGTTTAAAGTTGTTAATAAATTTGAAATGAGATTTATTTGCTGATGGTTAAGCATTGTCTTTATGCATTTCATTTGTGCTTTACCAAATCGTCAGTAGACTTCAACCATATTTTTGAACAGTTACAAACCTCTTATCTTATGTACAGACTTCCAAAACCATTTCAGAATATGCAAATAAATGATTTTCAAAAATAAGCATAGCAGGCTTTGAAAGTTATACAAAACCCAGCAAATATTTTTCTATTCGATATGAATCTATTTTAAACAGATTTGTAAGCTACACCAACAAAATTCTCCTTTACAAACCTGCTTATGCCGAAGCAGTAATTTATGCTGAGATGTCAGGACGTAAAAAGAATCCAAAAAATTTTTAAACTTTGATATTTTGTCAAAATTTCTTTAGTATTTGCCAAGGAAACTTTTCAGAGTTGGTACAGAATTCTCTTAGATATTTCAACAAATATTTTAGAAATTCCTCAGGCAAAGAGTTGCGCTTGCTTGTTAACCACTTCGGCATATTTTCTGGCCGACACCCGAAATCGGCGAAAAATGTTTTCTGGGTACATACATACTTACTAAATAATTTAATAATGAGTAAATAAAAACATCGATGTATCGTTCTTATTATCGATGTATCATTCTTATTATCATTCGTTACTTAAATATTTGTTCCAAAAACTCAGGTGAGTGTTGCGGTAAGGCTAAAAATTTTCGAAAAGAGCAAATTGAGCTTCAATTGCAATAATTTGAGTCGTAAAGGAGAAGTAACCTATATTAAACGGAGCAGAAATCCAAAAAGGGTTAAAAGTAGACGAAAAATGGTGTGCAAAATATGAGTAAAAATCGAGAGAAAAGTAAAGGAAATTACTTTTAAAAAAATGTATTTTATATATTAATTTTTTGGCTTTGATTTTCAAAGGTGTTCTAAGCAATTATACCTAGGTGACATAATTTGACTTCTATATGGTCCTAAAATGAGGTAACGAATGACAAAAATATTATGCGTTGATATGGTAAAATAAAAAACATTAAAATACATGTTTTCAGGAGACTGTTATGTTTCCACAACCTACAAACAATTGTTCATTCACTATATATATTCATATTTCAACTTTTTCCCCATTTTGTACGATGTTAAATGAATTTTACCCATATTAATCAAACTAAAAATTATTCGACTAAGAAACTCGAATATTATTTCAATAAAACTTTATCGAAAAATATTATACGAATAAAATTATTCCTATAGAAATATAATATTCTGATAAAAGTATTTTAATAAAAATGACTTGATTGGAAATTGTTTTAACATGAAAATATTCATATAAAAATGTACTCAATATAATTATTCGAATATAAATTAGTCGAATCAAATTATTTGAAGCTAAAAGTTTGAATAAAATTATTCCAATAATGCAAACGTTTGTAATAAAACAAATAAAAAATAACAAAATTAAAAAAAAACTCAACAAACCAACAACAACAACAAAAGCGCTTTAAATTTTTGAAACCGGATAACATTTAAAAATGTTACAAACCTCAAAATTTTTTTAAGTCCCACGAGGTCAACTTTGGCCTACTGTAACTCCTCTTGGGCTGAAGCCACAAGTCCACCAAGACACGCGCTATAAAGTCTGATTCCTCCTCTAAAGATGTTTCAAGTTTCAGCTAAATACAATAAACGTTTTAGAAGTTACAGATTTATTACCATTTATTTTGTGCTCCTCCACTGTGCATAGATTTTTCATCTTCATTAACATCGTCATCAATAGCCGATACTGTGTGTGCAACTTAATGAATAAAAATCATTTGTGGAATTGTTTAACAATAGTTCTAACGACACATAAATCCAAAAATAAATACAAAATTAGGCAAAAGTACACAAATATAATTGAAAGAAAAACGTAAAATACTGAATAAATTTATATGAAATCTTTCCACTTGTTAATTATTCTTTTAGTTTGAAAATTAAACTGGCGGGAATTTAAATAAGAGCTTAATATTTGCCCAATGTATTATGGCCTCAGTCATGCCATCATCAATCAAATACAGCTGCCAATTGTAAGCTTTTTTCTGTTTTTCTTTCTTTTATATTTTTTTTTTTCTTTAAAAGAAATTTCATTTGAAGTTGAATTTTTTTTTTTGCTCTAATGATTATATTTTATTTTTGTACAAAGATTTTCTTTTAAAATAAATGTGTTTTTTAATGCTTTATACTTTTAGTATTTCATCATCTATTAATAGTAGTAGAGAGGGCAAAGGCAAAAATATTGCTTACCAATAGAAAAGAAATTGTCTCTTCTCTTTAATAATATAGAAATGTTTAAAAGTTTTGGCATTTTTTAGGAGCAAACAATTTAATAAGCTCTTTTTCTTCATATTAACTAAGTACAGTAAAATCTGAATGTATGTGTATGGGTAAGCATTGGGGTAAGTTTATTATTAAGAAATACATTTCCTACTTTAAGAAATATCTCAGAACACATGCTGTTTCATAAATGAGAAAGATTATTATGATTATTGCCCGAGAATATTTTTTGCCAGCTAAATAAAATACATTTTTCAACTTTATTTATAATAAAATAAAAAGTTATACTTCCTGTAGTTTAATCCTAAGCAGCATTAAGTATTTATTCTTACTAATGTAAGTTAACAACTACTGAGAATATAAATGTACTTACAAATACACACAACCAAACGTAATAACATATTAAAGATTATATGTGGGTTCTAACAGTGATTTATTATAGCGATTAAAAATAGAATTTTTATTTTATTGATTGTATCGATTTTTTTTAATTGCTTTGTGCGATTCAACTAAACTACTGCTTAAAGATTTTTATTGCTAATGGTATTTTTTCCCCCTATTAATAATTATAAATAAAATATATAGTATCACCCTTTGGCACATATAATAACTGCACTCATTCATCATAAACAACATATAAAAATTTCAATAGAAAAAATATTGAATAGTGACCAGACGGAGGGGATTCATAAATCGGAAAAAAAATCATAAAAGTCCGTCATAACAGCAGTTAATTAAAATGAATAAGAGAACTTTATTGATAAATTATGTAAATTTTGTTATAAAATAGATAATAAAAAGGAGTTTATATAAAAAAGAGGTTATAAAAAAAGAGATAAACTAAAATATTTACTGCTGCTGGGCAGGCACATAACCAAATATAAATAAGGACCTATTCACATATTACGTAACGGTATTTTTGAGGGCTTTTTACAAAATTTTCAGTATAAATTATCTAGTCCGTAACAAAGCTTTTAATCGCACATTGTGAAAATGGCCGTAAGCATGATAAATATATTCTGGCAGGTAACCGTCATCACAGTGGCTCATATTGGGAAATAAATTCAGTGAAGTGCGACTTTGACTCGCACACGAAGGGTTCTGTACGAATACCATTTACATACGTATATCCCTTTTTTTTGTTTTGGCGATTTTTTCCTTTTTTGACGAACTTTTTCGTTTTTTTTTTGCTACTTTTGCTAGTTTTGGCGACTGTTCTTTTTTACAATATATTTAGTTTTGCCGATTTTTTAGCTTTGGTGCTTTTTTCGTTTTAATGATTTCTTTAGTTTAAACGATTTTTTTCGGTTCAGCGATTTTTTCGATTCGGCGATTCTTTCGTGTTTGACGACTTTTTGCTTTTTGCCGATTCTTTTTTATTAGTTTTAACGTTTTTTTTTAGTTTTGCCGATTTTTTTTTCGTTTTGGCAAACTTTTTCGTTTTTGGGGATTTTTGTTAGTTTTAGAGATTTTGTTTGTTCTAACGACTTGTTTCGTTTTTGCGATTTTTTTTCGTTTAACGCGAATTTTTTGTTTTTGCCGATTTTATGCTAGTTTTAACGATTTTTTTTAGTTTTGGCGATTTTTTTTTTAGTTTTGGCGATTTTTTTTTAGTTTTGGCGATTTTTTTCGGTTTTGGCGATATTTTTAGTTTCGGCGATTTTTTTTTGCTTTTTGTGCTTTTTTCGTATTGGCGATTATTTTGGTTTCGGATTTGTTTTTCGTTTTTTTAGTAAATTTGTTAGTTTTTGCCAACTCTTTTTTTTCGGCGATATTTTTTACGATTTTTTAGTTTTGGTGATTTTTTGCAATTACGCAATTTTTTGTGCTTTGTTTCCTTGAAGCTCTTTTTTTTTGGATTGTGTTAGGTTTTTTGTTTTTTTTTCTTCTGTTTTGGCGCTTTTTCATTTTAACGATTTTCTTGCATTACTTATTGGGTGGGATACCATTTAACAATTAATTTACCCATTAATTATTCATTTTTGTTCGTTTCAAGTGTTTAATTATTATGGTAGAGAAGATACAGCTAAATTTCAAAATAACACAACTTGATAGAATACCCTTTCATTTTTAGTAACTTGGATTTTTTTAGCTTTCGCTACTATTGCCTTTAAAACGCTGCACTAGCTGTGAAAATTTCAAGAGTTTTCCTCTTACGGTTTCCAAGATATAGCTAATTGTCAAAATTACATAGTCAAAATTACATGAACTGATAGAATCCTCTTTAATTGTATTAGTTGGTGTAGTCTGTATAATAATACACTAACTTTTAAAATTTCTAGTGTCTATATATAAGTGTCTGTATATTACATTATGACTCAAAAGATACAACTAAATTTCAAAATTACATAACCTGATAGAATACCCTTTAATGTTTAAACTGTTTTTTTTACATTCGCCACTGTTGCATGTAAAATGCTGCACTAACTGTAAAAATTTCAAGAGTTTTCTTCTTACGGTTTCCAAGATGCAGCTAATTGTCAAAATCACATAGTCAAAATTACATAAACTCATAGAATACCCTTTAATCTTTATTTTGTTTAAATTTCAGTATTTGTTGGTATCGTCTGTATAATTACATACCAACTTTGCAAATTTCGAGTAAGTTCCTCTATGTTACATTAGGATTTCAACATGTTTCGTTCCTCGCTTTAGTACACCCTTTAATTTTGACCTTTCATATATATGTTATTGTAGCGGTTATAGTTATACATAGTCTCTGAAAATTTTAGATTCGTACCTCGTGCGAAGTCCTTAGGAATCAGTCACGTGACCTGTCTTGTAACAGGTCATTATCACTCTAAGGATATGTTATTTTGAATAAAATTTTCTCTAGATAAAATTACCTAAAATATTTTTTTGAGCGCAACACTTTTTTGTGATGAAAAACTATTGGTTATGCGCATTTGTAAAAATTTTTTATCTAAACCAAATTTTTGAAAATAAGTTTTTCTAGAAATAGTATTTTTTAAACATTTTTCTTATAAATTTTAATTAAAAGCAGCCTCTTTGATAACTGTTTTCATTTCTGGTACAAAAGATTTTCTTTTGCTAACAGTTTTCTGAAGAAATTTTACTTTGAGAAAAACTTGAATATGAACTAGTTTAATTAAACCTCTTAATTAAGCTATATAACCAATTTCTTTCCTTTATTTATGGTGATCTGGAAAATCAAAGGAAGTAAAACAGAATTTTAAGCAAACCAACGAATTATAATAGAAGAGAGTGTAATACAATTTTGGAGCAAAATTGGCTTGAAATTACAACTTGCAATACTGCATCATTTACACTATAGAACATTTATCAACTTTTAAGTGTGTGTCATAGTAACAACTACTGTAAGCCGAGTAGCAGAATATTTTATCATCTACTAGCAACTTGTATGCAAAAAAAAAACATTTAAGTAAAAAAAGTTTTTAGTTTTTCCTATAAAAGCAAGAGTATGTGCGTATGAGTAAACTAACGTCGAAATAATTTTCTACTTTAAAGACGGGCAATAGACAATAAACTCTGACTCTATTCTCTGCTTTCCAATATTTGCTGTACATGACATGGTATTTTTAATGCATGTCTAACTGTGTATATATGTATGTGTATGGATGCGTATATGTGTTTGTGTAACTAAATTGTATGTGTTAAGAAAAACTCTGTTTTAAGTTTTGATGGTTTTAAGGCAAATAAGCCAAGAAACCCAATGTGAAACAGAATATAATTTTGGTTTTTATCCAGAGAGTTTGTTAGTTTGGTTACTTTGTTATTTAAGTGTATGTGTGTATGTGTTTGTATGTGTGCGAGCCTGTTGGGGTCTCCATTTCCCAAATTGTTTGAAATAAAGTAAATTTCATGCAACATTTTAAACTTTTCCACATAAACTTCTTTGTAAATATATTGAGATGCAAACAAAAACAGATATAAAACCGAACATATTGTTCAATCTTATTATTGTTCAAATAATATTAAACTTAAATAAAATGTTAAACAAGAAATTGGCTTAATTGTATATATCAACTATTTGTCTATCATTTAGAAGAAAAAAAGTATGAATTTTTAAAATCGAGGAGGCTAAACGAAACAGTATTTTGTTACCCAGATAAATTGTTTAAGGAACAAAGACATTAAATTGCTTAACATACATAATGTTTGATGGCCTTAGCAAATTTAATATAAGCTATTGATTTGTTTATTTTGACTTCTTATATATTATACGACTTATTCTACTACAGCTAATAAAGGAGTCCGTTACAAAATATAACAACTGTTCTCTTACAAGACTTTTTTCTCTTTGAAACTTTTCTCTAGGAATCGAATTTTACAGAAACTATTCCTGCTCTGAAAAAAAGTGTGTTGGGTTCTAACTAATTTACCAACAAAAAGCTACACATATTTAGTCTGCATTCAAAATTTTCCTTATGAAAATTTTTAGTGCTGCTGCTATGTACATACATTTTCTCAGAATTTTTCTTCATATATTGTTAACATTATTTTTCCTACTTTATGGTGAAATATCATTTCATTTAGAAGAAATTTGTTTTCAAATAATGTTCAAAATTTAAATTTTAATGGCATCAGCATTTTAAGCCAACAGCAACATTCGATCTGTATATGCCAATATGTGTATAAGGACGGACTCAGTTTAACCCATCAACAACCAAGGGGATAAGATTGATGTTTTTAACGATAGAAATTACCTTATTATACTCTGCAATGCAACAAAGCCGGGAAAAACATCATTTCAGTAAAGAAAGTGAAATCAGAACGACACCGAATAAAATTTTACATAATTCGTAACATCTAATTTAGCACAAACAAAAGTGCTTTAACTTTTCTAAAAGTGCATAATTTAATTAACCAATTTGAAAACATGCAAAATATCGAAGTTACTCCGATAATTTGAAAAATATACCGAAAATTCAACATGTGGTCGTATATGCTCAACAAGAGTCTTAAGTTCACATAGAAATCTATAATTATATTCTAGATAGCAACACTTGCACAAAAAATTTAAAATTTTCCGAACATATAGTAGACATATACACGACTCTCCTTCCCACTTCCCAACGAAGACAGTGTATTTCAGGCTAAAGTCCCGGCTATAAGGACGGCAGGCAGATGGTTAATTGACAGGAGCGTTCAGGAGAGAGTCGACATCTTCGTCTACAGTCAGGCGGCACTTCTGTCCCTAAGGTTACACACTACTTCTTCTACTTTAGTTAGCCAGTGCAAGGACATGTTATCCAGATTAGGTGGTTAGGCAGATGTCACCCTCTTCTGGGTTTCTGCACATACTAACTTTCTTGGCAATGAATAGGCGAATGAGCTGGCCAGGTCGGGCTTTGCTCTGGACGCCTCCACTGCTGAGTCGGTAGCCATGCCGTTTGGCACCATTAGAAACCATATTTTCAAACATTATCGGCAGAAAGCTGAAGACAGGTGGCGCAAGTTGAGCACGTGTAAGGTGGCTAGAAAGATGTGGCCTTGCTACAACGATAAGCGCACTTCACAACTAACTAACAGAAACCGTAGGGACATCTCGAGGCTCGTCGCATGAGTGACGGGGCATTGGGCGATCGGCAGACACGCTAGCAGGATAGGCCTATCCTACAATGCGTTCTGCCGTGGCTGCCGGGATCAAAGTAAAGAAGAAACAGTTTTTCACTTTCTTTGCGAGTGCCCGGCCTTGCACCTCTCGAGACACAAATTCTTGGGCAGTAATTTACTAGCCGATCTATCAGAGCTATCAGAAATTTGTCTAGGTGACTTGATTAGATATCTCAATACGACGGGTTGGATGTAGTACCTACAACCGGATCCGAGATCTGGGCTTGAAACTACATGGGTTGACACTGACGCGCGGAGTGGTCTGTTAAAATGGAATCTTATTGATTCTACTTGATTGCTTGCGTGCAGTAGGCAGCCACGTATACCAACCAACCAACCAGACATAAACACACATGAGTATATGAACACATGTAATATATGTACATGTATTCCAAAATGTACCCAAAGAGCCTAAATTAACTAGAGATCCGTTATTTTTCCAAAGAAATCTGATTCTCACAGAAATTTAAATTATTCCGAAAAATCGAAAATTCACACAGAGACAAATCAGCAAAAAAGTGCCTTAAGTCCACTAGAAATCCATAATTTTACGAAAAACGGAAAACTCGTAAAAACATCTAAGTTATTCCGAAAAAATCTAAAATTCTATGGAAAATCAGAATGTATCCCACATTTGAATATACACCCAATATTCCTTAAGTCCATCTCACCAAAAGCGTTTTAAGTCCTTTTAAACTCCTAAAATATTGAAGTAACTCCGAAACCCATAATTTTAAGAATAAAACAAATTTTAAGTCACTCCGTAAAAAACGAAAATCGAAATCGAAAAGAAATTAAAAATTTTCCAAAAAAAAACGCATTAAAGCAGCTCAACAGATAATCATCATTTCACAAAAGCAATCGGATAGCCACACGAACAGAAATCGGAGATTATAGATGTGTATAATATTGAATTCGAAAAAATTTTGTTTTCTGAAAAAAATATTGAATTCTGATAAAATTGTATAGAGCGTTACGTAAAAAAAATTTAAATATAATTTATCCAGAAATTTTTGGACGTTAAAAAAAGTTAACAGCAACTGAAGGGTGAAAAAATGTTGGTTCTTTCGCACTGTGGGTTGTTATATTTTCGAATAATGTATTACGTAGATCATATTTTGCTACAAAAAATTATTTTAAATGGACAGAACTTTTGACATTATTGGTCGATTTGTTCAAAGAAGTCTTATTTGAAAGAAGAGTTAGCCTAATTTTTGCTCATCTATAAGTGTTTGTAAAGAGTTATTTTAATATATACAAATTTTTTTATTTTTCCATGTGACATGAAAAAGTGGTCATAATTGTGAATTTCGTCCTGCGATTATTATAATATTTTTTGTTTTTAGATAGGAAATGTAAAATGCTTTCAGACTCTATACTCATTTTTGTGGTATATTTTTTTTAGCAAAAATCATTTCCAGTACAACCGCGCAAGCTCAATACACGAATATGGTAAAAAAATCTAAAAATATAATTTTATTGCAGGATCCATTGAATAAGTCGAAAACTAAAAGACAAATCCTACTGTCTCATTTAGTTACATTGGTAAACAAACAAAAACCACAAAATGTACGTTTAGAATAAGAATCAGCCACATATGTATGCTTCCTCGGATGCTAAAGAAAACTGCCAGCAGAATTCCTTTAAATACCAAAACTAACAATTTATAAGCAAATTTATTGCTCTAGTTATTCATCAATATTAACTTTTTGCAAAGTTTTTAGTAAATGAAATGTTATTATAAATTCAAAATTAATGAATTTATTTTATGTTGTTTTTAGCAAATTTTATTAAATAAAATTTATCTGCATAATTGTTATTTTCAACCTGCAAGAAATATTATTTAATAAAAGTAATTTAATTTCACATTTTTTTGTTCGCCCTAGAATTAAATGTAGTTAAAAGCCTTTAACATTTAAATGCATCAGCCATTGATTGTAATAGTGGCATAAGTCAACCAGTTTCAAAATTGAAATTATTAAATGAGGCTTGAGCTTCTTTATTCAAATCACACATCTCGAAAAAGGTTTTCTTTGCTGCTTACCTTTCGGAGCGCATTTTGATGCAATTATTTGATTTTGCTTAGCATGATTTTTTTAACAAGAAGAGACTTATGGCACTTTCAAAACAACCTATTCATATACATATATATTTGCGATGCTATTTTTTTATAGTTTTAGTTCTACTGATTTTTAGCACTATTTGCGTATTTGTGTTGAAATTGGTTTACAATTTTAAACTGCTTTTGTTGTATACCAAAAAATGTTAAAAGATATTTTTATTTGTGTTAAAAAAAATTTTTTTTTCGTTGTGGACCAAAAAAAAATCTAATCGTTTAATTCCAGCCACAGCGAATATCACGCAACCTAAATACAGATTTTAGTTAAGTTAAATTGTATTTCAGGGAACAATGGATTGGCTCAATTCCTACACGCAGAGAAAATACATGGTTGTGACAACTATGCTATTGTTACTTTTAGCTATTTATAGGTAAAATTCATATATGAGCTTTATTATTTTAAAATGTATAGAATGAATCAGCAATTTTCTGTATATTGTGGATATATTATTATAACAGTATTCTAAAAAAAACATTTATTTTATATTTTTTACCACATCATCGCATATTATTTTTGTCATTCGTTACCTCACTTTAGGAAAATATGATTTATATATTATTTCACCCCATTTTAATTGCTATGAACTTCTTTAAATCAAATCCAAGCAATTAATAAATAAATAAGTTATTGTGAGGAATTCCCTTTAATTTTCCCTTGCTCTTTATTTCTATTCTGTATACCATTTTTCGTCTAGTTTTAATTTGTCTCTATAACGTCTTTGGATCTCTGAATCTCTGCTCTGGGTGGTCTAGTTTTCTTCTCCTTTAAAACCAAAAATAATGCCAAAAAGACAGAAATGAGATATTCGAAACTACCGCAACAAAATCCATGCAAATAGACAAGTCACGAATTGCAACTTATTACTTCTTTTTCGTCACAATAAAGTTTTAGACAAATGGTCTAATGTAATTAAATTATTTACGGCTCAAATTACAACGATTGGAAATAATTTGTTCTTTTCGATAAATTTTCGCTTTTAATCAACAGTCGCCTGAATTTTTAGAGATAGATATTCAGGTAATGAATGACAAATTCTTAGCAAATTGATGAAGCTTATGCTATAAATTTTCCCAATCAAACTTAAATTTCACATGTTTTTAATAACAGTTTTTTCATTGCATTTATTACTCATCAAGTTTTAATTAGTTTATACAGCTCACCATTTTGTTGGTTTATTTGATAATAATATTTAATGCAAAGATAGAAATAATCAAACATATTCTTACGCGTCCCCATAACTTCATTATTTAATATTAGAAAGAAAAGTCACGAATGACAAACATGTAAGATCAAACAGTCACAGTTTTCTCTAAATAAAAATATAATTTAATTGAAAAATGAAATTAAAATCCTAACTCAAGCCAAAACAGTTCAATTTCTTTGGCTTTAATATTTTTGGCATTCGTTACCTCACTTTAGGAAGATGTGATTTCTATATTATTTCACCCTATTTAAATTGCTTAGAACTTCTTTAAATCAAATCCAAGGAACTAATAACTAAAATAAGTTGTTTTAAGAGGAATTCCCTTTACCTTTCGCTTGTATACCGTTTTTCGTCTTGCATTAATTTTTCTCTATAACGCGTTTGGATCTCTGGGTCTTGGCTCTGGGTAATTAAAATTTCTTCTCCTTTAAAACCCAAATAAATAATAACAAATGCACCGAAATCAGCCATTAGAAACTACCGCCACAAAATGCATGCATGTGTATAAATCACGAACTACAATTTTTTATATATGTTTTTTTCCCAATCAAAATTTTAGGCTAGACTATTTGAATAACTGAATTATTTACACCTCAAATTACTACGATTGGAACACAATTTGCTCTTTTCGCAACACTTTCGCCTTTTATTCAATATTTGCCTGAATTTTTAGAATAAATATTCAGGTAACGAATGACAAATTCTATACACATGTTTTCAATAACTTCGTTTTGCATTGCAATTATTACTTAGCAAGTTTCAATTTATTTATTGATTTATTTGATAATAATATTTCAAATTAAAAATTTTTTCTAAGTGCCTTCATAACTTCGACATTTAATATTAAAGAAAAAAGTCAAGAATAACAATGCATTTTCTTATGAATTTGCTCTATTTTGGGGGAATGCAAAACGAAACTGATATATTTACTTTTGTTTACGATTATTTATTTTTGTATGTGTTTTCTGTTTCTGTAAATAACGCAATGCGTCAAACTATATCTTTCGAAAAATTAAAACAATCCGGAAAATATATGTTCATCAATTCCTCACATAGTATGTGAACCTTTGCACCATATCTCCATTTTCCCAAAGAAGAAAAGAGTATCCAGCCAGGGATAACTTTGTTTCAACTAAGCAAAATGGATTACATTCCACATATTATCCTTATTTGTCTGCCTCACATGTAGCGTGACTTTAACATACAATGAGTGACCATTGTTCAAATACTAGTTAAAACAATATTTGTATTTTTAGATTTAACAAATGATTTAGTTATTTATTTGTTTATAAAAGAAATAAAATGGAAATTTTGTAAACAAAAACGTGGCCAAATGTTTTGTTGCATTCTAGTGAAGTGAAAAACTTTTGTTATTTAAAGTGATAAACATTCAACAAAAGCATACAGGTCAGTTGATGAAATGAATAACAGTTTCAGATAACTTAGCTTCATTTCCTAAAGATAACAATAATTTGGATCTACTGTTTTCAGTTAACTAATATTATTTAAAAGTACAAAGATTTCAGAAAAAGTTTTAATTTACTAAAACGAAATGAAAAAAAAATTCTACGATTTAAAATTATATTTTGATTTAAAAAAAAATTCAAAACAAAAAAAATAGTTCATCAAATATCTTTCTCGTATTTAAAACTAACAGTTCAATTGTTATAAGTGTGAAGCTTTGTTGAAATTGTAGTCCGCGTTTACAATTTGCAGCTTTAATTTTAAATTTGTTTTCCAGCCCATACAAGCAACCTTTGAGCAGGATTGAAAAACTCTTATTTAAGAAAAGTACTGCTCGTTGAATTGAACAAGAATCCAAGAATAAGCTTGACAAATAGCTGATGCTTTAAACAGTATTCCCAATTTAAAGATTGTAACATGTTAATAAACATACCCTTTTCCAATTTAAATATGGAAACATGTTAATACTAGTAAACACACTCTTTTAAGTTTAACGACATTCTTGACAGATTTGACAATGACATTAGACATCAACATATAATTTGGAACAGTACATACTCGTAAATCGAAGGGAATATATCTCAGCTCTTCATATCAATATAACAAATAATGAAAGCCCTTAAATTGTAATAAAAATCGCATAAGATACAGCGCAACATGTTTCATTGACAACACTCAGTTCGCTTTAAATTGACTGATTGACTGACTGACTGACTGATTGACTGATTGACTGATTGACTGACTGACTGACCGATTCATCATCAGTCAGCCCAAAGCACTAAATCTAGAAACTTGAAATTTTGTATGTGGGTTCCCCTCCAGATGTATAGATGCACTAAGAAAGAATTTTAGGAAATTCTAATGCTAAAGGGGCAAAAAGGGGTAAAAACGGGTAAATTCGGTAGCCTTATATCTCCGGATCTAACTAAGGTAGACATAAAATTCTAAAAACATCACAGTATGATCAAAAAATAAGCAGACTGGTGTTTGGTACTTTTATGAAATTTGCACACTTATTGGACGAAAAAGGGTAAAATATAATTTTATTACATATTTGTTAACCCGTTATCTCTTAAAATACTAAAGATAGAAATGAAATTTAAAATGTATTCTTCTCTCCTTAAGAAACCCTCAAATGTGCTTTGGTACTTTTTAGAAATTCGAATATATAAAGACTAAAATTGGGAGCTCTTTTTGTACTTTATCCTATTTTTATGTACTTTGAATGAACATTTTTTAATAGAAAAAATTTTTATGCAGGAAACATTTTTGTGAAAAAAATTTAAACCTTCTAACTCCTCTTTGTATGGATCTTTTTGTACCTTTCTTAAAAAGAGTGCAAGAAACTCCTCTTCAGAGACAATAAAACGAGCTATAAAGTTCTACAAAAATGTTCCTCACATTCTTTTACATAATAAAGCAAAGCACATATTATACCTCAAGCGTAAAACTTATAAGATTTCCTATGCCGAGTAGTAATTGTGAATAAGTACAAAATTACGTCTTAAACAGATTTTGAGTTTTTAATAATTTCTGGCGTTCAAGTTAAGTCTGTTGCTTTGGTGTCTTTGAAGACCTATAGAAGAGTTTTATGTCAAATAATATTCTGGACCAGTTCAGCCCGCTATATTGACTCTGAAAAGGAGAGTTGTGCTCTTTTTTTGCGTGAAAGAGACAAAACTTCCTACACACCAAAGAGCAAGAGGTGTAAAATGTTCTACAAAAATGTTTCTGGTGGTATTTTACATAAAAGTTCCATGCACATCTTATATCTTAAACGTACGGCTAACAAGATTTCCTATGCTGAGTACTAATTGTAAATGAGTACAAATTTAACCATTTAAAAACATTTTAAGTTTTGAATTATTTCTGGCGTTCTAGTTGAATCTGGAGCTTGAATACATTGAAATACTTTTTATAGCATTTTATAGTAAATAATTTTGTAGAACATTTTGGCCGCTATATCGCTGCTGAAGCGGAGTTTTTACCAATTTTTAGAGAAGAGGCAAAAAGATCCATACAGCGAACAGTAAGATGGCTAAAATGTTCCACATACGATACACGTATATATTTGTAAGGTGCCCTCCGCCAAAATCAATCCTTATAATCATGTTATTTTTTATGTTGTACAGTGTAATTAGGTACAGCAACCTACAGACCAAAAGTTTTTTGTATAAAATAACATAAAATTTTCAGTAAATTTTCTTTACTGAATCAGTGAATTTTTTGTTTGACTTTTATTTGGGACGTAAACACCAAAAACAACACCAAAAACCAGTTTTCTTTGTCGTCAAAAATAACCACGTTGACGACATACACACAAATAACAACAACAATAATAGCAAGAGGAATGTAGTTGTACCAAGTTTGTTTACTGAAGACTTTTGAGTGAATCAATTCGTTAATATTGTTGCATTAATTCTAGTTTATTTTTCAGAGTCTTTAGAGTTGAACAATTTTAACAAAGTGGAAATGCTTAATGATGATGATGTTATTATTTAAAAGTTAATAATATATTTTAAGAAAAAATTACTTACTCAGAAAAAAGTTTGTTTAATAGAATACAAAAAATCCAGTGAATATTTTTGAGTGATTCCGTAAACTATGTTGTTAGGAATTTGTAAATATGTTTAGACAAATAGTTTTATAAATTCAAACAAAAATATTATTTAATATATTACAGAAAATTCAATAATTATTTTTGTTTGATTTAGTAAATTATTTCGTTTAGAATTTGTAAATATTTTTAGACAAATTGTTTTATCGACTTGAATAATTTGTGCACTTAAAAAAAAGGTTTTTTTTCAATGAAATTGCTGTGATATTTTTGTTTTTGTATTTACAATTTATGCGTCCGTTTGTCGATAAAATATTTATTAATTCATTGAACTTCTTTACTGAAAATGAAATTTGGTTTTTTCTGTGTACATGAGTAAACTGTTGCGTTTTTCTTGGATCTGTTAAAACTAATAAGCTTTTGCTTTATTCCTGGAAAAAGGAAATTATTGGAAAAAATACACAACTCCAAAACAGAAAGATGGAGGAAGGCGGACGGACAGATGGTCGGATAGACGGACGGATGGAAAACAAGTTCAAAATAGAGATAAATTGAGAACGGGACAAATTTGTAAGTGTAAACTTTGATTTTAACTACAAAAAATTTCAAATCAGTCTGTAGCTGACAGCGCTCTGTCAAAACAAACATTAAGGAAATACCAGCGAACTGAAAACCTTCTTGTTTTTTTTAAGACACTTAATAATTTGAATTAACAAGCTCTGACTAATTTAATAAAATTCTATTAAATATTTGTATATATTTTTTGCTGTTTGTTATAATATTTCCCTTATATTGTTCTCTTGAAAATAGCAAAAGAATATAATAGTAAAATTCCATTGTTATTAAACATTCATTGCAAAGTTATTAAATTTAAATTTTACTGGAAGTAAGCCAGAATACATTAAACCACTATTTTCCTAACAAAAAGACTAATACTTTGGAATTTAATAAAAAAAAATATTAAAAAAAATACAAATAATATAAAAGAGTAATTTTTATAAATCTATTTATGCTTTCAGTCAGAAATTTGTTCATTTACTGTCTATATTATTTGCTTTGTAATCTGCTCTTGTTAAAAAATAACAAAAAGTAAAACATAATTTTATTTTTATTATGCAGCATAATATTTTACATTATTCCTATAGTACAACAACGGGCGGCGGCACCCTTCCCCACTTTTTTCGTCTTGTGCTCAAATATATAAAAAGTATTTCTCTAGGAAATGCTTGTCATTAATCATGATGATAACGAGCATAAAGTAAACGCATTTCGGAAATAATTTATATATTGAAATAGTGAATTTGTTGAAGCATTTATTTTCGCATTGCTGCCAATTTCAAATCTTCATAATTCAATGTAGAAGATGCTTATGTAATATTGTATACTTTGTAAGTACTGGATATAAGGGAAGAAGCAAAAGACGATGATGAAATTTAGAAACGATCTTTGAGTAGAAAACCCATGTTATTAAACATGTAACTAAGGTAATTGTGGTATTGCGACTGAATATTTGTGTTTATTGCATACGTATGAGTAATAATCATTTAACGAGTGCATTAATAATACTCATACGGCTTGATAATTTATATATGTATCTATACGTTAACGTGGACTTTAACGGCAAGTTCGCCATACAAAAATTGTCGTTTAAGTAAACGCTAACTTTTAATCGTGCCTTGTGAAAAGGGGGCGATAATTGCACTACGCAACAAAATATAATTTTTATAACGCCTTACAACCACAATGCTTCGTTATTACGTTATTATACATCTGCATGACCACTAGCAATGATATTTATGAAACTTTCAATATAACATTTTATTCATTTCATATATATCTGTTCAATGGAGGTGAATAGCCAGGACAAGACAAAAATGAATACACAACAGTTATTAAGGTTTGCAAATAATATATACAAAAAATATAACAGAGGGTGGCAAAAAAGAATGGTCTATAGCTCTATTAATTTAATATGTTTTTCTTCTATTTTTCAGATTCTTATAAATAAAATTTTGGGAATTTGACAATGTATACTACTGAGTAACTAACATACAGCAAGAAAAACAATGGCACTCTTATGACGCGCTTTCAGCGAACACATTATCTTAAGAGGCAGATATTTTTTACGCCGGGAAAAACCACTAGTGTTTCCTATAAATATCGTAAATACGTGAATAAGTCACACGACCCAACAAAAAATATTATTTGAGGATAAATTCGAGCGATAGCTTCAAAAATCTTGAAAAGAATCATATGGCCAAAACTATTTTAGAGCGAAGACATTTCCTTCCTGTGACAGCCAAATATAGTGACGAGAAAGTTGGTAGTGTCATGCCCATTCAAAGCAATTATTATTTTTAAACTATTTCTACTTAACAGAATGTTATGAAACTTGGCATACATATTAAGCTCCATTATAAATTTAATATTGTAATTAGAAAATTGGGCAGTACCACGCCCATTCACAGGAGATATATGTTTAAACTACTTCAACTTCACCGAATCTACTGACACTTCCACGGACATTAAGTTCCAGCATAAAAGCAATATTATGATTAGAAAAGCTGGTAATGCCACGCCCATTCAATGGAATTATTCTTTCTTAGCCAGTTCTACACTCGAAAAGATTACTTCAAATTTACGATCATATATTGTGTAAATTTGTGTTGAAAATTTCTCCTTGTCTAAAATTACATCGATTTTGTAGTTATTTTATTAAAGGAAAAACCTTTCAAATTAAACATATTTAGTCCAAGTGGAAAAAATGTAATATAAAGTATAATACGGCTGTGGCTTAATGGTGGATACGTCAGACTATCAGTCAGGAGGTCGCGGTTCAAACCTGCACGCAGCCAAGCACTTTTTTAGTAAAAACATTTTGTTGAAAAATAATGCGTGTGTAATTTTAGGTCGATAGTAATCTGTAAAGTGTTGCCTACTATTATCGACCTAATTTTCAACAAAAGTGTTTTAGAGTGTACTTAGCCGAACCTTATGACACTCGACAAAAACAGTGAGATCCGCTGAAACTACAATATTAAGATAAGAAAAGTGGGCAGTGCCACGTCCATTCATAGGAGTCCCTCCATTCTTATCATTAATTTTTTCTTCCATAATAAAATTATCTAATTTTCTTCAACAAGGCCTATAACTTTTTAAAAATGTTTGCAAATAGGAAAAATGGCATAGCATAGTCAGATAGAGCATAAATAATTCTGCCAAAAAAAACGACTTCAATACAAAAAGCCAAATCTTGTACGCCATTTAATATAACAAATTTTCAATATTGGTCCATTGGAGGGGGGCGCAAATCGCCGCCACCGGTTTTCAACAAAAAAATATGGAATTAAACTGCAAGCAAAGATTTTCAAACATAAAAAGAATTTTGAAAATTGGTCCATAAATAGAGAAGAAGGGGGGGGGGGGTAATTGCCCTACCGATTTTCGGAAAATAATTATGGGCCCATGAAACTGCAAGCAAAGTCTTTCGAATGAAAAAAGAAATTTTGAAAATCGGTCCATAAATGGAGGAGTTATGCGATAATCAACGTACACAGCAGAACAGAGTAGCCCCACTTTCGGAAGCCGCTAAACTGCCATCGTCAATGCTCACGTATAGTTTTCTTTTTTTTCATCAAAAAAGGGATACTGTGTAGCGAAGTACACGGGCTTAGCTATTTAATTACATAAATTAAAAGGAAGTCACATTCGTTTTTTAATATTCTTGGCCTTCTTTGTGTCTGTTTTGTAATTTTCTTTCAATTGGGCTTAAAGGTCATGACATATAAACATAAAAATAAAAGATTATTTATTTACGTTTTTTCATCCTACGTTTCGTTGGAAATTCCCAACTTCCTCAGGGATGTTTTTTATTAAATCTGGTAACATTGAAAAAATTTTTTTATAAATAAATAAGCAATCAACAAACAAGCTAAAAGCTTTATACATACATACATGGTAAGTTAGTTTAAAAACAAAATAATATTTTACTTACATTTAATCCTGATTTTTATACATTTTAATAGTTTACTATATTTGTGTTTTGCACACTATAAAAATAAAATACAAAATTAAATTAACGTTAACTAAATTTTTAGTATAAACATATACATACTTATGTATGCAGTGTCACCAAATTTCTTATAATTATTATCACAGAAAACTAAAGTAAAAGAATAGAATAATTTGCGTTCGTGTTGTCTTTGTCCTCCTTTTTGTTTATTGCACTGTTTCCCTTTTGTTGTATTCTGAGGCTCTCAAGTGTATATCGCTTGTTCTCTCGTCTCTCTTTATCCAATATTTTTATGTTCGTCAAGTCAGCTGTGTGCTTGTTTTCAGTGCAGTGTTGTGCTAGTGCGGTTGTATGTTTTTGTTTTTTTATGTCTGCTTCATGTTCGCTCGTTCTTGTGCTTAAGCTTCTTTTTGTTGTCCCTATATAAAATTTGCCACAGCTTTCAGATGCATTTCCCAAGCATTGTATCTGGTACACAACATTACTTTGTTCTTTTTTATCAATTTTCGTTTTTGTTTTTGTAAACAGATTGCTTATTGTTTTATTTGATCTATACGCTAATGTCACTTCGTCATCTTTTATTAGTGTTCTTATATTTTTATTTTCTGTGAGTTTCGGTATAAATGGAAGGCTGTAAAATTTGGTGTTGCCAGATGAATTTCTATTATTTTTATTTTTGTCCCCGTATTTGGCTTTTTTGATCAAGTTGTTAATTAAATATTTTGGATAGCTGTTGTTTAAAAGCATTTCTCTTATTTTCTTAATGTTTTTGTTTGAAATTGCTTATCGCTGATTTTTAGAACTTTCTCGATTAAGTTTAAAGCTGTATTTGTTTTCTGTTTCATCGGTTGTGTTGAGTGGAAGTTTATAAGTCGTCCGGATGCAATCGACTTTGTGTACCAATCCGTCATAAGCGAGTTATTTTTCCTGTGTATTTTCATGTCTAAATATGGTATTTGTTTTTCTTCTTCTCTTTCTATTGTGAACTTTATTTTGTTGTGATAGCTATTAAAGGTTTTTAATATAATTTCTTCGTCGTCCTTTTTTATTATAGCAAATAAGTCGTCTACATATTTTTTTAAAAACTTGATTTTTATGTTCTTTTTTCCCAGCTCCTCAGTTACAACCTCTAGTAATTTATCTAACACTATATCCGCTATAGTTGGGGATAGTGGGTTCCCCATAGGCATACCATATGTTTGGTTATACAACTGTTCATCATAAATAAAGTAATTATTGTCATTAAGACAGAATTGTAATATTTTGAGGAATTGGGATTTTGGAATTTTGGTGTGTTTTTGTAGGATGTTCCATTTTTGCATTATGTTGTTAATGGCCAAGTGAATCGGGATGTTAGTAAATAGTGACACAACATCTAGAGAGATCAAAATTTCGTCATCGTCTATAATGATATCCTTTAAATTATTCTTGAGTTCTAGCGAATTTCTAATATTATATTTTTCTTGCATCAGATTTTTCAGAATGTTACCAATGTATTTTGAGAGGTTATAGCATGGTACTTCTACTGATGAAGATATCGGACGTAGTGGCATGTCAGTTTTGTGGATTTTTGGTAATCCGTATAATCTAGGTGCTGTGGCACTGTTCGTGGTCAACTTTACCTTCTCATATTTTGTGATAAGATTTTGTTTGTACAGATCCATTATTATTTTGTTGTTCGCTCTTTGTAGTTTCGGTGTAGGATCAATTCTTATTGTTTTATAGGTTACCCTGTCTTCTAGCAATTTCAGCATTTTTCTCTTGTACGCTTCCTTGTACATAATTGTATATGTGGCATTATTTTTGAAGCGGACAACCCAAAAAAATATTTTGTATACAATTTTTTTACGGTGTTTGTTTTTCGAGTTATGGGGTGCGAAAGTGTTGCCGTTTTTTTTTTATTGCTTCGAAAAATATAAAACAAAAAAACTAAGATGTCTGATTCTTAAAGGAAATCGTCTGATCTTTTCAAAAATATATTTAATTATATGCATATGTATGTAGATAAGGAGCATAGCTACAACCAGGTGTCCTAAAGACACCACTCGTCCGTAATATCGCCGTCGAAGGAGAGTTTGTTGCACCTTTTTAAGAAATGATCAAAAAGACCCATACAGCAAAGCGCTAGAGGCTTAAAATGAGCAATGAAAGTATTTCTGGCATAGTCCCTGCAGACAAAATGACCAGTATGTGGTTAGAAATATACTAGTTGCTTTTTTATTCAGACTAGTTGTCTAACTGTCCTTTTTCCATATATCGAACTATCGATTTTAACATTAGGTTGTCATAGGAACCCAAGTAGTTCATTTGTCCATAGTTATATGCTAGTTGAAATACTAATTATTATTATAGACTAGTGTGCTTACTAGTTTCTTTATTTATAGTTTTTTAAATATTAAAAAACGTTTGGCTCAACCGGGGTATGAACACACAGTCCTCATATTTCAAGGCATGTACTCTGTCCACTGAGCCACTTTCTACTTATTATATTTGGAGCTAAAATTTTGTTTTATGTATTTACAGCTGAAAATATGTCAATTTATACAAAATAATTTAAATTACTAGTTTCATTAGAACTCGTTGTACGACTGTTCCAAAATGTTGTTTTTGACTAGTATCGTTACTAGCCTCATTACAACTAGTAAAATGACAGTCCTTTGGTGACTAGTAACGTTACAACTAGTAATATAACTGTCCCAAAACGTAACTAGTTGTACATTTAGCTGCAGGGGTATTACATAAAAGTTCCGTACACACGTAATACCTTAAACGTAAGGTTCACACGATATCTTATACCGATTCTCTATTTGCATAGTTCCCAGATATTTTTATAGAAAACTGAATGAGCTTTATAGAAAACTGAACGAGCTACAAAAAATTTTTAGTTTTCTATAAAAATATGAACGAATCATGTACATTGGATCATTAGTTCGTCAGATACAATATTTTTAAGAAAACAAAAAAATTTCGCTTTGCAATTTGTATGGGAATTAGAAATCTAAGATAAACGACATCTAAATATTAGGCTTAAGAGATTCGTTTTCAACAGTCATCGATTCGATTTTTTTAACCCCTCTAATTAATGTACAGGCAAAATAAGAATCATAGAAAACAAATATTCCCATAATAAATAATAAAGATAATACTTTAAAATATTATTCATATAAAAATTGGAAGTCGTGTTGGCTTAAAAAATAAAATTTTTATTTTTGTTCAAACTCTTCTAGACACGCACAAAAGCAAAAACAAACATCTAATGAAACGCGCACATACAATTATAAATTACAGTAACAGACGACGAACAAACAAATAGCCAAACAAATGTAAATATGTTAGTGCAAGTCATGCTTTAAGATAAATTTGGCAAATAATCTGAAAAAATTAAGCAAAAATTGTTTACAGTTTTGTTGACATTTTGTTAAACATCCTTCTCTTGGCTATCGCCAACAGTGTCCCCTACTCCTAGTAATGTATATTTTCACTGTTTAACAAGTCATCAGCAAAAGCCAGAGTGGGGCTGAAGAAAATGCAGAATTAAAACAAAATAATAGAAGATAAGAATGGACTAGTAATACTTTTAACTGTCTACCAGTAAATAGTATTTTTTTAGACCAAATTATGTATACAATTTTCTTCACAGAAAATATGACTTATTTTCGTTGTACGCCATGACTATAAATTATTTCAAACTATTCTTTAACTGTTAAGTATTTCACGTCCTCGAAAAATATATATCTATAAATTAAAGGATGTGCCTCAGCGATGGAAAATTCAGTGCTTTTATATTGGTTTGAATATGAACAAATATTAACTCAACAGTTGCCACGAATGCTCTTCGATGCTCTTCTATCTAACATTTCAGCACTTACACAGAAAGAGAAAACTCGTTCTAAATATAAAGCTTTTTCCTCTCAATTTTAGTAGAAGTCCTGTTTGAATATGTTAGAACGAATAACCCGAAATTGCAATAAAAACAAGAAAAATTCGGGATTACTTTAAAAAGTACTACTAGACTTTTCATATCAAGTACGAAGTCTCAAAGATATTTCATGCATTTCGTTTGCTACAATCATATATTGTTTGCCACAACCATAATATAGTTGCCATAACCATGTTTTATATATTTTTTTCTCCT
Source organism: Panzeria rudis (assembly GCA_956483635.1). Lineage (NCBI taxonomy): Eukaryota > Metazoa > Arthropoda > Insecta > Diptera > Tachinidae > Panzeria > Panzeria rudis. The sequence continues at coordinate 124,598,344 of OY101450.1, read as the reverse complement.
TGTTTTTGCAATTTTTTACATAGTTTGTTATTTCTTTTTGATTCGATACAAGCTAAGATCAATAATATGTGCACCCTCTTTTAGAAAGTGGGCAGTATCCATTTTTAAACCTCTATTTTCCATCCTTGATGCCCATTACAAATATTTTGTCTACACAGCAAAAATAAAAAATAAAAAATATATGTAATGCATGCTAATACACACATTTCAGCACAGTGGGACTTTTCACAAAAGAAGTGATAATAAATAAAATACTTTGCATAAATACATAATTTCACACAATTTGTTTTGTCTCCGCTTTGAGATATAGTTTGCGCATTGCACTATTTACAAAAACTTAAAACAAATGCAAAAGTAAATAACCATAAATAAAAGTAAACATATCTGTTTCATATCAGTAAAAGAAAAGACTTTGTGTTTTTATTTTAAAATTATGTCTACAAGATTTTTCTCATTCGTGACTTTTATATATTTTATATTTTATCAAATATTTTATCAAATAAATGGTGAGCCGTATTAATAATTGCAAATAATGGCAATGCAAAAAACTCATTAATAACATGTGAAATTTAATTTTGTATTGAAAAATTTTTACCTCATCATCAATTTGCTAAGAATTTATAATTCGTTACCTGAATATATATTCCGAAAATGCAGGCGAATTTTAAATAAAAGCAAAAATTTTTCAAAACTATCAAATTGTATTTTCAATCGTAGTATTTCGCGTTGCAAATAGTTCAATTATATTAGGCCATTTGCTTAAGATTTGATTGTTAAGAAAAACACACATATTGTAAAATTGTAATTCGTTACTAGTCCTTTTGTATGAATTTTAATGTGGTAGTTGCTAATATCTGATTTCACTGTTTTATTATTATTTTAGAGATCCAAAAAAAAACAGTATGCGCATACAGAAAATGTTAAAATCGTCGAAAACAAGGCTAATTTAAAATTTTTCGATAGTGATTTTGCTTCGTAGGTGTTTCACACTAATTCAATATGATTTTACAATAACCTTCAAAGAAACTTTTTCGTTTTGCAATAAATATACTTCATGTTGATTTAATATTCCAGTACACTTAAACCAAAAAGAAGTTGATATTGAAACAATACAAAGAAACTTGTTGACTCAAAGTTATTTGAAGTTGAAGCAACGTGAATTTGATTCTGAGGGGCCATTCACATATTACGGACTGCTCCAGGGGGGATAAAGGTTTGTTACGCGTTAGATACTTTATACTGAAGATTTTGTAAAAAGCGTTACGAAGGGGGGAGGGGGTGTAAAAGCTCCGAAAATAGCGTTACGTAATATGTGAATAGGCCCTGAAATAAAACGGAGAATTATGTGGAATCAAAGTTAGTTCATGTTAAAACAACGTGAATTTGTTATTGAAACCACACGAAAAATCATGTTAAATCAAAGTTATTTCAAGTTAAAACAACAAAACTTTAAAGCAGATATTTTATTAATTATATTACTTGTGTATTCGTATAGGCATCAGAAAATATTGTGTTGTAGTTGGCTGCCCCAGTTAAGACTTGAACTCGGGTCACTTGCTTAGTAGTCAACGTGTTAACCACTGTAGCCACAACAGCTTCAAACTTTACTTTAGATATATATACACTAAATAAATACCATCATAAGAAAAATTACTTCTGTTTTAATGTAACATGATTTAATTGAAGGGCTTTATGCAATAACTCGGTAAGCCACATGAATTCAAAAATTAGTTTTATGTGCTCATTTCCTTGTTAGGTACCATACCTTTGCATCCTAAAGACATTTTTGGATGAATTCTAGTGTTTTGCAACTAATTGTGTTGCGTATTTAAAGTAAAAAATTCCAAAAGCCATACAGTTTTAAATTTTGTTTAAACGTAAAAGTCGATTTATTCCATATTTAGTTTTTGTGGTTTATCGAGTTATAGAGAGGCTTAGTTATTGAGAGAGAGAGAGAGAGAGAGAGTTATTGAGAGGCTTAGTCTCAATTGATGATTGAACAAAAACTTTATTTGAAACTAAAGTTATAGTCATAATAATTGCAAATGAAATGTAACGTCGATAACAATGTTATTTTAACAGTGAAAAATATCAAATCAAAGAGATTTTATATTAATCATTTTTTTCTTTAACATTAATATGAAACAATAGTAATAGTTTTTCGGCTATTTGTCGGCTATTTACATATACGCAACACAAACATCAAAATAATTAACAACAATTCACACAACTGAGCACAACAAGTGCATTGCTGTTATGAACTAAGCATATAAACAGCAACACACTTAAACAACAAATTATTTTTTATAAATTGAATATGATTTCCAATAAAATTGAGACATGTTAATTTTATATTAGTATTTTTTTCTATGAGCAGAATACAAACAAAGAGCAAGGAAAAGCTAAAGAGAATTACGCTTAACACAACTTATTTTATTTATTAATCCTTTTGATTTGATTTAAAGAGGATCTAAGCAACTAAAATGAGTTGAACTACTATAGAAATCATATCGTCCTAAAGTGAGTTAACGAATGACAAAAATATTAATTTATATTCTAGTACAAAATATAAACATAAAATACACTTTTCACAATCTACAAACAATTGCTCATTCATTACATATTTTAAAAATTTTCAATAATAAACTTAATATCTAAATTTTTCCTCCTTTTTTGTACAATGTTAAAGGAATTTTACCCATACATGATTACTACAATTCCACGATTTTCGTTGGTCTCATTATTTTTAAGATTTTAAGAGCAAGTTTTTAATTTAAATCGCATATTTCCTTACCATTGATATTGCGAAAAGGCCCCACTGTGCACAGCTATTTTAAAAATGAACAACAAGCAAAGTGCCTGTAAGAGTAGTCGGAGGCGTTTCATGTTACACTGCATGTTTGGTGCTGCTGTTCCATGTGCTTTTTGTTGTGAAATGATTTTTGTTTTCGGTAGGAGAGTAAATGAGTTTTTGTGTGTGTATGCGTGTATGTATGTGAATACAAATGAATGTTTCGTTAAGTGGATGTGTATTTTAGTTTGCATGACGTTATTAGATTACAAGACAAATGTTTGTTGAAATTATATACAACCGAAATGAAAATAATCCAACAATATATGAAGGAAGGAAATTAACTAATGTATTTTTTTCTCCAACGATATAATTGAAAAACAAATCAAAAGGCTTTTAGTCTTTATGATGAACAAATATAACAAAATTCGCTTTATTGGACAAAGATTTATTTCAGAGAATGTGTTGATATTACATACACTCGTATTTTGTTAAGGCAAATTAGTTAGAGAAAACACAAACTGTAAACGGCACGCAATGAATAAAAAGAGAAAATACTCGACAGGTGAATTTTATTCATATAACAACTGAAGTAACACGCGCATGAAAACAAAAAATAAATTAATAAAAATTTAGTTTTTTATTCAGAAACTGGTAGAAAACATAAAAAAGAATGCACGGTGTCATGGGACATGGGGTGGGAACGAAGTTCTTGTCGCCTTCGGCCTAACCCCTATCGGCGGCGTAGGCCATCATATTACTCATTCGTAAAAGACTTTTGCCCTAAAAATATTGGATATCATCATTTCCATCATTTTTTTTTATTAAAAATTCATAAAAAGTATGCCCGTTTAATGTAGAAAATTTTTAAAGAATTTATGGTCGTTTTTATTTTTTAGGCAATTAATTTAGAATTTCCCAGAAAATCTCACTATTTTTTTGGACGAATGATGTAGCGTGCATGCTTTAATCGATTTAAAACTTCAAATGCAGTAATTTTTAAAGCCTATTCTTTTGAAATATTGGGAATAATAAATTTTAATTTTAAATGATTTTGAGAAAAACGTTGAACAATTAAGTTCTATTTTTGTCAAAATTTAGCTATTTTTCACTCTCATTTCATAGTCTTGATTTTGATTCTCTTTAATGACAACATGAATTGAGATTACTAGAAAACTTTTTCTGTGTCTTATCAAGGATTGTGTTGAAAATCACAAAATATATATTTTTTTAATATTGGCTATTCCATTACCGGATATATTGACGAAATAGAGAACAAAGTCAAGGCCAAAAACGAAAATTTTAAAATTCAAAGCAAAATATCATTGAAACTATTAAAGATATTTTAATGAAGTAAACTGTATTTTTTTTTTGCTATTTATAAACTTTGCATCAAGTCTAAATTCAAAAACATTGGATAATATTTGTAAAAGTTATGACGAGGTTTTTCAAGCCAAAGGTATTCAACAGATTTATTACCCTATGTAATAAGGCCACTTTCGGCCTTATGCCATTGGCAGGCCACTTTCGGACGCTATGTAAGAACGCCCCATTATCATTATTGCCATTCGACACACTCCGCCTAGTCACCAGACCCGGCGGCATGGCCCCCACTAAAACTAAAAGTTATAATTTAAAAACAAAAACTTTACCTACATTAATGATACTAAGTGAACGAAGATAGGAATTTCAACCCCTAGATGGAAAAAAAAGATAATTCGTCAACAAAAAACAACTATGTCCTGGAAGATACTTTGGCGATACTTAAGCGATACATAGGCGATACTTCTCAAGAATTTAGTCGAGACACCTGGTTTCATATAGCAATGGCTCCTACCATTAGCCAAGACACAAACAAACCTGGTCCAAGGATTCCTAAAAACGTAAAAACAAATCTCCCCAAAATTTTACAATTCCCCGGATTCCAAAAAAAATTGGACAAAAATCTCCACAAAAACCCAGAAATTCCCCTGATTCCTAATAACTAGGACAAAAATCTTCCCAAAAGCTCAGAACTTTTTCGGAAAACAACGGCAGCCCCGAAAGCCGCCTGTTGCCTTCGTTTTGAATTGTCGTTACACGTATTTCATAACAGTATTCGTTAAAGTATTTGTTAATGTATTTAAAAAAATGATTTTACATCCCAGCATAGAAAATATTTATGTGTTGTATATCATATGCACAACGTGCCATAAGGAACTTCGTTCCAAAAATTGTACAGAGTTAAATCACCTCAAATCAAGCAACCATTTTTGATTTGGATAAAATTTTGTAAAGAATTTTTTTAGTATATTAAAGTAATAGACATCAAATTTTTTATCGGCTGCGGTTATATAACGTCATTAAAATTAAAAAAATTATACCGCATATTTATAGTCATAAGCAAAGTATACTTTACCCTGTGTTTAGACATGTAAGTACTTGCATGGAAGTTCTGTGTACGTATTATCAACGAAAGATCAATTTGTATTCGTTTCTCTGTCTTTCTCATAGCTGAACCAAAAGTGTGTTAGTAGAAAAGCTTGAGTGTATTGAGTTTTTCGAACTTGCACTTGCTTGTGTAAAGGCCAGGTTAGGAAAGTAAAACCAGTATTGCCATACAAAACATACATACAAACAATACATACTGCTTTTAAACCCTTAAAGTATACTTTGTTTTGACTATGAATATGCGCATATATATCTATAAAAGTTGAGTTTACTTAAAACATTTTCAATGTCTCCAAAATTACTTAAGTAGAAGAACTTAGCAACATACCTTTTGAAAGTTTATAAATTTTTTCGGAACACAAATATATTTTGAAAAAAATTTTGGATTCCCGAATTGTAAAATCGGCAAATCTCAAAAATGATAAATTTTAAAATTTCCCAAAATTATGTATTTTGGTTTGAAAAATTCTAAAATTTGCCGTTTTTTAAGATTTTAATTTTCGGATATATCAACATTTTTTAGATTTTTAATGTGAGCCGCGAAAATTTTATATCACATCGATGTAAAGAAGGTCTTGTTGCCTTTCATATGATGTATTGATGAGCTCTGTAACTCCAATATATTATGAGATATTTGTAATTATGTAAGTAAATTCAACTTTTTTAGATTTATTTTTTAAATTTTGATCATATGTATTATATATCCATAACTAGAAAACCGAGGAATCTAATATTTTATATTCGTGTTTTGATTATATTAATAAAAGTCCATACCGAGTTTAATTAAAATCGAAGAGGGTGAGGTGAATTTCGCCTTTTTTTCTTAGCAAAGCCAAGTTCAAAAAAATGTACAATACTGTAATTAAAAAAGGCCAGTTTTAAGAGCAAATTGCTTTAAAAATTAGATCCTTATTAATTCTTTACTCCAATAATAATAAATACATAAAAGTTTTTGTCGTTTAAAAATGTAAAACTTATCATGCCAAAGTCTTTTAAGTGCGCGTTTAATCTTGTGGAGTAATTAAAATTGTTATCTAAATCCTATACATTTGTTAATCTATGAACTTCTACTTAACTTTTACTTCCACAACTTTTGCAAAAATTTTTCTAAGTACTTGAATTTTTTTTTTTAATTTCATCTTCAATTAATCAAACGGAAACTTTTGCAACTAGCCCCCAAAGTTACTTTTTTCCTCCCCTAATGACAAAGCTATTAACACCGTTTCTGTCGGTTACATAATGACATATTCTTATATTACATTGCCAAAAACAAAATTTTAAAAGTGTTACTGATTTAAACTTGAAAATCGTTAAGTTTAGCAACTCGTCAACAGCAGTTTGTTTGATAAGTATTTTCTGTTTCTAAAAAGATGCCAACACCAATAATCATCAATTTGGTAAACTGTCATTAATATATTCAAAAGTCATGAACAACAAGCACATCAAACGTGAAAGACTTGTTTGGAAACTTTCTTAAAACGAATAGCGATATATTTCAAAATAAACTGTAACATGCATCAACATGTTGCCAAAGGCGATATTTTACGAAATCGTTCAAGCAATTGGTTTTTAAGAAAATAAAAACAGAACAAAAGGGAAACTAAAACAAATCGTTTACGTCTATTGAATAAAAGAGTTTTCCTATAAGTAATGTCAAAATGAAGAGCTAACACGCAAAGAAAAGATATGGTTGTGGCATGGTTGCCTCAACAATGTCATGTTTCCCGATATAGTTTATGGTTGTGGCAAATAAGTTATTATTGCTTTAAATAATTGTGAACCTTAATTAGTTTAGGACAAAAAAAAACTTATGGTTACATTTAATCATGACATTATTAGCATGCATATTAATTGCAACATGGTTGAATTTATTGTTGAAGAAATTCTAGCTGCAATTATGGTATATTTAAAAATTCTTTGACAATAAAATGTGGTTCTTGTCTATACTAATTTTAAAGCAGTTTGTTTACAATCAATCTATGTTCTATCCCAGGGTTGAATGCTTTTTTCTTAGTGTTTTGTTTTACTTGAGAGCTGTCGCTTTGTTTTTGTGTGTTGGAAAAAAAATAAATTAGAAATAACAAAAACAGATAAAAGCTAGGAACCAATGTTCGGCCATGTTCTGAAAACCAAATATTTTTAAATTGTAAAATTTCAAAAAAGAAAAACTGTCTTCTTTTAATCGGACAATGTAGTGCATGCATAGCTTAATTCTGATAAAATATCTGAAACATCTGACACATAAAATGCAACTGAAAAGCTGCAATAAGTGAGCAGTTGGGTTGAATTCTTTCCTGAAAGTTGCTGGTTTCAAAACAAATGGTTTTCAGAACAATATCTATGTGAAAATGGATAATGCTTTTTATTTCAGATTCAAAACATTTTATTATATTTAATTTCAAAAATATATATATTTTTAGTCGCTGTTAATTTTTAATCAAAATATGATTAGGAAAACAACCATTATATGGTTATTTAAAACCATGATAATTTTATATGGAAATATAATATGATTAGTATAAATCATAGTATATTTACATATCTAAGACAACAATATTATATTTACAACAGATCTACTTTCATAATACATAGTATAATTTGACTCCAACCATATAATTCAATCATTGTATGTATGGTTGCCTCAATCATGTTTTTTCTTTGCGTATAGTAAAACAACCATGTAAGCTACAAATTAAAAAATATGAAATAAATTTACTTTCAAGGTTGAAGGGTATTTAAAATTATGCAAATTTTGAAAATTTATAAAATTGCTCTTAAAAATTTTTAATTTAAAAGTCGAATTTCTCGAAATTCTGACGTGCTACAGCAAATTCGCTTCAAGAAACATTTTTGCGGAAGATTTTGACCCTCTAACGTTGCATTTGTCTTTTTGCCTCTTTCTTAAGTTTCTTTATCTTGTTGTATCTGGAACTTGATAGTCCTTAAAGATTAGGGTTTTGTAATCAAGAATTACCGGCAAAATACTAACTACTATTCCCGGGCAATTTTTTGATATTTTCCAGGGAAAAGGAGAAATTAAAAGTACAATTTTTTATAAATATATGACCTTTATTAGACATATTTATGAAATGTCGTAAGTGATAGCGGACATTTATGAACCGATTCGGATTTTTTTCTATTCAAAAGGATGTACTTCCAGATGGGTTCCGTTGAAAAGTGGGTGGGGTCACGCCCACACAAAGTAAATACACATTCGTTTATAACTACTTCTACTCAACCGATTCTTATTAAACTTTGCACACACATTAAGCTTCTGTTAAAATACTATATCAGGATCAAAAAAGTGGGCTGTGCCACGCCCATGCAAGGTAAATATTCTTTTTCAACAACTTCTACTAAACAGATTCATATGAAACTTTGCATACACGTTTAGCTATCGTTACAATACAACATTTTGTTTAGAAAAGTGCGCAGTGCCACGCCCATGAAAATTAAATAAGCATTTTAGCTACTTCTACTTAGTTGATTCTTATGAGACTTCGCACACACAATTAGTTCTCGTAAAATATAGAGTCGTGGTGCCACGCCTATTTTGTAGGCGGTTTTTTGCAAGAATTATTTGTACAAAACAAAAATGTAAGCGGTTCGAACTTGCATGGAAAATAAAACTGCTGAATATATTTCCTAGAAGATTTCCTATGTGTAGTACTAATTGTGAACAAGTACCAAATTAACCCTAAAACACATTTTAAATTTTAAATAATTTCTAACATGCAAGTGGAGTCTGGAGCTCGGCAGCCAACTGCAGCTAAAATGTTTGTGATGCCTATGTGAATACATATCACGTAAGTAAAATAATTAATAAAATAATTAATAAAATAGCTACAGAAATACATATTGGTTAAACTTGAAATAACTTTGATTCGACATAATTCTTCATGTTACTTCACTATCAAATTCACGTTGTCTCAAACTTTAAATAACTTCGATTCAACATGATTCTTCCTGTTATTTCAGTATCAAATTATGTTGTTTGAAATAACTTTGATTCAACAATATTCTTCGTTTTATTTCAGTATAAAATTCACATTGTTTCAACTTGAAGCAACTTTGATTCAACATAATTCTTCGTTTTATTTCAATATCAAATTCACTTTGATATAACTCCACTGAAGTATTGAATCAACATGAAATGTAGTTATTTCAAAAGAATAAATATTCTTTGAACGTTATTGTAAATCAAGTTGAAGCAGAATCTCTACCAAAAAATTTTAATTCTGCCTTTTCCTCGACGATCTTAGAATGAAATTTATCTGTGTGCAGTAGGGTTTGCACAGCGAATATAATCGTAATGGTAATAGCGATTAATTGCACCTTTTAATCGTAATCGCACCCATTAATTGCGCGATTACGATTAAAAATTGCACCTTTTATCAAGCCTAGATTTTATGTCATATGCCTTCGCCAATGAACTTTTTTCCAAACTAAGGTTATTTTAAACTCTTTCAATTTACGTACAGGGCAAATTTAATTCATAAGCACTTTAAATTTATAGTTTTAAATGTCATTCATGTTTAGTAATAATGATGCAAACATGAAATAGATATTGTCTAAAAGTTTAGAACATAATGCAATTAAACTGCTTATAGTCTAATATCTCACCTAAGACTAGTTCATCCATTTGCCAACCTAATAAATTTAGATAAGGCTATCCTTAACTGAAGCACATGTAGTCAACTTAATTGCACTTTTCACTCATCTGGTAATCAAGCAAAATCACATCTTAAGTAATGAAAATAATGTTGGTGTACCTATCATATTCCGGTCACTTTTAAACGGTTATGAATCATTACTTATGATTTACGAAATTAATTTTAGTTTTAATAAAAGATATGATAATCGCGATTAATGGCACATTTTTTAATCGTAATCGCTATTATGAAAATCTTCGATTATTTGCAAACCCTTGAATGAAGAAGTCGTTTGAGTAACCTGCTGAAAAACTTGGACTTTGTTTGCCATGCTAACTTATCAAGAGGACTTAATTTTTTTCTCAAAAAGAAATAAAACCAAATTAAATTTTTAAAGCAATCGAGTTTAATATTTGTACGTAATTATTATTCGAACTGAAATAGGTATAAGTCGGAATTTATTATTATTCGGCTTAAGTTCACAATAATTGAATTAATGTAAATTCAAATTATTTTTTAAGAGTGGAATATTAGAATATCTAATCAGACTAGCAGAACGGACTAGTACTACTAATTTCGACAGCCGCTACGCCGTCATCATCAGCGTCCTTTATTCGCTTTTACCACGTTTGATCGTGCACACTGGTATTAATGAAACATCAGCTATTTAACCAAATTTTATGAGGAAATGGAATATGAGTATCTTAATCCTTTTTATCAATATGGTGAGCCGAAATTTCACCTTCGGATTATTTATTCCAATTTTTCCAGCTCTTATTTTTATTTTTGGTTTTGCTTGTGCTTAAGCTCCGCCTACGATTAATCAAGCTATTCTTTAAACAGGTTATCTTTACGTCTTAAAATTTTCATTCAGATTTTCTGTTTTTAAATTAGACCGCAGAAACCACACATGTATGCAACTTTTTGCGCATGCCGTCGCAAATTGCACTCTTAAAAATAATTTGAATTTACATTAATTTAATTATTGAACTTAAGCCGAATAATAATAACTTCCGACAATTGATTTTATTCATAAACAAAAATTAATGCTAACAGCGCTAATACCAGTAATAACATCAATTATAGAAAAAAAATAGCACATATATCTATTTTGTAAATCCATATCCATCCCCTTTTACATTCGCCATAAATTTACAAGGCATATACAATCGTTATCACTCTAACATATGATGTTAATGTAAGTTCGTATGTATTACATTATTGCTCATGTGTGTATGTAGTTTCTCAAAATTTAAGTGTTTGTGACCAAAAATCCAAAACGTATTTGCACATGTGTAAATTTAGCAGCATTTTCCGTTCCTTTTTTCTCAGCATTTTTTATAGAAATGTGTTTATATCAAATGTGTTTATACATGCATATTTTATTTTTTTGAAGTCAACAATTGGAGCGAAAAACTAAAGAAGGCATGTCAATGTGCGAGTATGTATAAATAGTCGTTTGTTTTTATCAAAATATGTCTACAGACAGACATTTGTAAATTTAAAGCATTTTAACCGTCATATTTTTGCAAATAATATCGAATAAATAAAAAATAAAAGCTGACAGGGTATATATATTCAAATATATTGAAAAATATCCGGTTGGCCAACTAGTCGTAGAGGACATTTTCATCAACGACTACTAAAGGAAATTTCGACAATTGTCATGTACGATATTTGTAGATTAGAGTTTCTTTTAAGTCAATTTAACAGAAATCGTACTCAAAGAATGGGTAAAAGAAAAACTACTCAACTGGTCATGCCAACTTGTTGGTAGATATTGTACGCAAGCTAACCTTGTAACGTTCAATTTAAAATTTTTTATAATTTTGTTACAACAAAAAACACTACGCTTCCACCCCTTTTGCACTAGCAAAGTCTACTTTGCAAAGTTTTAATTCAGACGGAGAAATACTTCAGCTCTCTGTCTTTCTAGCGGCTGAAATAAAAGTTTACAAAGTAAACTTTGTTAGTGCGAAAGGGGTATTCGTATACCAGCAAATGAACTTCTTGTGGACATTGCCGCTCAGTCCGTCACCAGTTTGAATCATTTTTATACATTCGTGTTTGCTAAAATTGAACGAAATTGAGCTGGTGAAAAGTTTTTTTACAGTGTCCATTAAAACTTCTTATATTAAATACTCTGTAAACGACAAATTCCTCAAATTGTTATTGTAGAATACTTGTAATAAGGTCATCGACGCTTTAACATTGTCATGCACCGGTCTAGCAAGATGTCTGAAAGACGTGGCCAACTGGCTATTCATGCACACAACCATACAAACACAACCACATTAGCATATACATATGCATGTACCCAGCAAACAATTTTTGCCGATTTCGGTCCAAGGTCGGTCAGAAAGTCTGCATAAAGTCTATTCACATATTACGTAACGCTATTTTCGGAAGTTTTATACCTAATTTTCAACAAAAGTGTTTTAGAGTGTATATATTCTCAAGAGATAAACGAGAATTATAACGAAAGGTAAAATCAGACAATATGCAGAAGTGACTGCTAAAAGTCGTAAAACATAGATCAGAAAATGTGCCGACTACTCTGTAAAATATCTTAAAGGAAATTAAATTGCCTTCGGATAATGTGCAGAATATTCTGATATCAATCGGATAATATTTCAGACAATTTGCAGAAACGTCGTACCAGAAAACTGCGTACTGCTCCGCCAAATGTCTGAGGGAATTTTAGACAACTCGGCTGATTGTGTGGTAAAGTTCCAGATTTTTTCTGATGTTAGACATGGCGGCCAAAATTGTTTCCTGGGTATCTATACAGATAAAAATATTTTTTTCTACCAAATATGTATATTTTTATTTATTCTTAACACCACAATGAGCAGGAGACGGGTTGTGTAAATATTTTTTTTTATTAGCGATTTTCATATGACTGGTGGATGATTTAAATAGTTTTATGGTTTTTTTGCGATGCAAGATAAGGAATATATGAAAATTTCTTAGCAGCATTTAAGACGAAATGTAATATATTTAAAGTAAGATTCTTTAAAACAGTTTTTTAAGGAATATTAAATAACACAGAGCTTATGTTCTTAAAGTTTCTGTGATAATGATTTTTATAAGGACAAAATCCATTTAGCAATGTAAAAAAAGAAAAAAAATTATATATGAAGTTTATGATTTTAAAATATGTAATAAATGAGCAATTGTCTGTAAATTGTATAAACATAACAGTCTCCTAAATAAAACTATATATGTGACCTTCTCTGAGAAAAGGGACCTAGTGTGTCAAAAGACGGGTTTGGACTTAAGAGTGGATACTAGTACCTAAAAGGGTGTAGAATAAGATGAAACGCGTTTTTCTCAAAACTTCATTTTCACACACTAGGTCCCTTTTCTCGGAGAAGGTCACATATAACGTATTGTTTTACTATATGAATGGATAGTACTTTTGTCATTCGTTACCTCACTGTAAGACGATATCAGTTCTATATTATAACACATTGTTCTAAGTAGTTACAACTCCTTTAAACCAAAGCCAAAGAATTAATAAATATAATATTTAAGTTGTTGTAAGATTTATTCTTTTCGCCTTTCCTTTGCTTTTTGCTTATATTCTGCAAACCATTTTTCGTCTAGCTTTAATTCTTCTCTATAATGTTTTTGGATCTGTGCTATGGCTAATATAGTTTTCTTTTCCTTTGAAACCCAAAACAATAACAAAACCACCAAAATCAGATATTAGAAACTATCACAGCCAAATCCATACAAATAGACAAGTCACGAATTACAATTTTTTTACGTGTTTATTTTTCTTCACAATAAAATTTTAAGGTAATGTTGTAATATTATTATTAAATTATTTATGACTTAAATTATTAAGATGGAAACATAATTTGTTCTTTTGAAAAAAAATTTGGCTTTTATTCAACATTCACCTGAATTTTTGGAATAAATATTCATGCTCATGAAAAAGAAATTTATAACTGAACATTATTATTATAAAATTTTAAAATATGTAATGAACAATTAATTGACTGTAAATTGGGAAACGTAAGTCCTCTAAAAAAACATATATGTGACCTTCTCTGAGAAAAGGTACCTAGTGTGTCAAAAAACCGGTTTGGACTTAAGAGTGGATTCTCTAAGATGAAATGAGTTAGATTTTTGATAAAAATTTCACACACTAGGTCCCTTTTCTCGGAAAAGGTCACATATTTTATAGCTTTTTTTTTTTGTTTTACCATAATAATTTTGTCTTTCATTATCTCACTTTAGGACGATATTATTTCATGTCATCTTAAGTGCTTCGAAGTCCTTTAAATCAAAGCAAAATTAGTAGTAAAAGGGTAATTCCCTGTACCTTTGTCTGGCTTTTTGGTTACATATATTCTGTGTACCGTTTTTCGTCTAAGCTTTCTTGTAAGCCTTGCCTTTATGGTATAGAATATGTTGATTTTTTTATGTAAAACAGAACGAGAAACATTTTTTATAACACTTTTTTTCCATCCTTAAAAAAAATGGGCGAAAAATCCCCTTCAGCGGTGATATAGCGGGCTAAAATTTTTGACAAAAATATTTTCGCGAGGAACATTTTTGTAGTATATTTTAGACTATTATACTGCCGGTTTTTAACGCTTAAGCAAACACCAAAGTGTACTCACACAAACGAACTCCAGAGCCTGGCTGGGGCTGCTTTTATTTTGTATGGAATTTTATGGCTACCGCAAGAAAAGCAATAAAATGTACTCTTAGGTTTTTGAAATAAACTATTTTTTATTAATATTTACTAGAAAAACATATCATACTCGTGTAAGAAAAAACAACGAAATATTTAAAAAACAAGCGTATATAAAAAATAAATATAGAAAAAAATCTATTTATAACCTGTTCCGCAATGTCGTTAGAAAATCTAAGTGATCGAAAGAAAGCTAGTCAGTCGCTCGAGTTCTAATCCATTTGGATGCCTCTATGTCAAATGTTTTCATTCGAATCTAGTTGCGTATGTCAGTTTTTACGTATTCTACCGTAATATTATCATGCGTTCTATAACAATTTTTCAGGTTTATATTTAGTAAGTTCCAAATATGTATCTGGTGTTGGATCTGATTTAGCACATTGATACCGGCCGGAATGACCTAGTACGGTATCCATTAAAACAAATAACACCCAAGATATTTTGAAATCTCTTCTGACTTGGAGGTTACACGTTCAAGTTTTGCTGCAAGTTTTGTTTCAAGCTTCACTTTTTTACTAACACACTCAAACATTTTGAAATTGACTACCAATTTTTCTTTCAAGTTTTCTTTCAATTTTTCGTTCAATTTAAACAGCTGATCTCCATTATTGTAAGTAAATTACAGAAAGACTCGACTATAACGAACTTTGTGCAAACAGCAAAAAAAAACCGCTCTATGACAAGTTCGTAATAAGCGTAGTTCGATACAAACGAGGATTCGTTAACTACGAATTCGCTATTACGAATTATTTTTGTATGAAAATGGCAACCAAAACGTCGACACTTTAGACTTAGATCGTTACAACCGATAATTCGTTATAACCGGGTTTTACTGTTTCGTTGTTGATTCCTTGACGACGGCATCTTGAAAATAAAATTGAATATCAAGTTGCTTGCAGCCTACGTCACAGCGTCAATTTAAAGTAGTTTTAACAAGCAATACGTGTGATCAACTTGAAAGCAATTTCTTGAACGTGTAACTGCAGAGTGAAGTAGGCTGTGTATTGTTCTGAGTTACTCCATCACAAATCAAGGTTCTGTAGTCTGTAGAATAGACTACACCAATTAACACCGATATTTAAAACAATAAAAATTAAATGGTGTTCTATCAGTTAATGTAATTTTGACTATGTAATTTAAACAATTTGCTGCATCTTGGAAACCGTAAAAGGTAAAATCTTCAAATTTTAAAAAAAACTAAATAATTTCAAAAAAAAAAACTGTCAAAATGAAAAATCGCCAATATGAATAAAGCGTTTAGAGGAAAAAAAAGCAACAAAATAAAAAAAATCGTAAAACCAAAAATATCACCAAAACTAAAAAGATCGCCAAAAAACTAAAAAAAACCCAAAAAAAGTCGTCAAAACGAAAAAAAAGCTCTAAAACCTGAAAAATCGCTAAAACTAAAAATATCGTCAAGAAACTAAAAAAATTGCCAAAACGAAAAAAAGCGTCAAAACCAAAAAACAATATCTAAGACTAAAAATATCACAAAAAAACGAAAAAAGCCAAAAACTGACAAAAAGCGCAAAAACTAAAAGCAATCGCTTAAACTAAATATATTGTCAAAAAGCGAAAACAACGTTAAAACAAAAAAAACGCCAGAACGAAAAAATCACCAAAACTAAAAAAATCGTCAAAAAAACAAAAAAAAATTGTAAAAAACGAAAAATCGCAAAAAAACAACAAAATGAAAAAAGCGACAAAACCAGAAAAAATCCCCAAATCAACAAAATTTATTTGCTGGTATTTAAGCATTGTCTATATGCAACATTTCATTGGTGCTTTACCAAACACAATTTTGAACATTTACAAACCCTTTATCTTATGTACAGACTTTCAAAAACCATTTGAGAATTCACAAATATGTAAATGATTTTCAAAAATTAGCAAAGTAGGCTTTTAAAATTATACAAAACCCAGTAAATATTTTTTATTCGATATGAATCTATTTTATTTCTCTACACCTTCATATTATTTTTGACAATCATTTACATATTTTTGAATTCTCAAATGGTTTTTGAAAGTCTGTACATAAGATAAAGGGTTTGTAAGTGTTCAAAGTTGTAAAGCACTAACGAAATGTTGCATATAGACAATGCTTAAACACCAGCAAATAAATTTCATTTAAAATAAAATTGTAACATGTCAAATAAATTTCATAAATGTTATATCAACAAAAAAACTTAAAAAATAAAATTAAACGAAAAATAAAATTAAACAAAAAAGCAAAATGAAAAAATTGTCAATGAAATAAGAGCAAAATCGAAAAGGGATATATGTGTATTCGTACGGAACCCTTCGTGTGCGAGCTAAGGTCGCACTTTACTTAATTTATTCTTTGTTGATTTGAGGTGGTATCATTCCATTTTCTTTCATATAAGATGATGTATCAATTGCAAAGTAAATATATTGCCTACAGTAAAAAAATTAATCATCTTCCAAAACTAATTAATCATCTTCCAAAACCAACTTCAAAAAAGTAGAAAGTTTATCAATTCGTCATGTATATTTTTTTCTAAGGATGTTCTCCCAAAACTCCGCCATTTAAAAACCGATTTCGAATGTTTTTTCTTTATTTAAAATGATGCATTTCCAGATTGGTCATGTTGAAAAGTGGGCGGAGCTACGCCCATACCAAGTAAATACACATGCGTTTTCATCTATTTCTACTCAATCGACTCGTATGAAAGTTTGCACGCATATTAAGCATGATTACACTGAAAAAAATACACAAGAACTATGTTCAATAATATGATTATTTCGAACGTATTTGCTTTATGAATCCAAATTGATTATTAGGCTAAGGTTCGTAACGTTATATTCAGAAAGAATTGGGCATGATTAATATTCCAAGGAACAAGGGAAAAATTAACATCAACTTAATTTTTCAACGTACACAGCAGAACAGAGTAGCGCCACTTTCGGAAGCCGCTACACTTCCATCGTCAGTGCTCACGTGCATTTGCTTATCACCACTTGTGAGGTGGCTCTGTTGAATGTGATTTTAATTCTTATATATACAACTTTTTCGTGAAAATTGAATACGAGAATTAACTCACTCTCAAGTTGATATTAAAGTGCACTTTCCCAGCGTTGCCATCGGTCTATTTTTCTTCATTCCCATTTTTCTGATTTTTGTTCTACTCAAGACAAACTTTTTTGGTTTGATTTTATACTTAAGTATATATGAACATGTAAACATGTGAAAAGCTCAAGCCAGTAGCTAATTGTTTATTAATATGATTATTTCGAACGTATTTGCTTTATGAATCCAAATTGATTATTAGGCTAAGGTTCGTAACGTTATATTCAGAAAGAATTGGGCATGATTAATATTCCAAGGAACAAGGGAAAAATTAACATCAACTTAATTTTTCAACGTACACAGCAGAACAGAGTAGCGCCACTTTCGGAAGCCGCTACACTTCCATCGTCAGTGCTCACGTGCATTTGCTTATCACCACTTGTGAGGTGGCTCTGTTGAATGTGATTTTAATTCTTATATATACAACTTTTTCGTGAAAATTGAATACGAGAATTAACTCACTCTCAAGTTGATATTAAAGTGCACTTTCCCAGCGTTGCCATCGGTCTATTTTTCTTCATTCCCATTTTTCTGATTTTTGTTCTACTCAAGACAAACTTTTTTGGTTTGATTTTATACTTAAGTATATATGAACATGTAAACATGTGAAAAGCTCAAGCCAGTAGCTAATTGTTTATTAATATGATTATTTCGAACGTATTTGCTTTATGAATCCAAATTGATTATTAGGCTAAGGTTCGTAACGTTATATTCAGAAAGAATTGGGCATGATTAATATTCCAAGGAACAAGGGAAAAATTAACATCAACTTAATTTTTCAACGTACACAGCAGAACAGAGTAGCGCCACTTTCGGAAGCCGCTACACTTCCATCGTCAGTGCTCACGTGCATTTGCTTATCACCACTTGTGAGGTGGCTCTGTTGAATGTGATTTTAATTCTTATATATACAACTTTTTCGTGAAAATTGAATACGAGAATTAACTCACTCTCAAGTTGATATTAAAGTGCTACTGGCTTGAGCTTTTCACATGTTTACATGTTCATATATACTTAAGTATAAAATCAAACCAAAAAAGTTTGTCTTGAGTAGAACAAAAATCAGAAAAATGGGAATGAAGAAAAATAGACCGATGGCAACGCTGGGAAAGTGCACTTTAATATCAACTTGAGAGTGAGTTAATTCTCGTATTCAATTTTCACGAAAAAGTTGTATATATAAGAATTAAAATCACATTCAACAGAGCCACCTCACAAGTGGTGATAAGCAAATGCACGTGAGCACTGACGATGGAAGTGTAGCGGCTTCCGAAAGTGGCGCTACTCTGTTCTGCTGTGTACGTTGAAAAATTAAGTTGATGTTAATTTTTCCCTTGTTCCTTGGAATATTAATCATGCCCAATTCTTTCTGAATATAACGTTACGAACCTTAGCCTAATAATCAATTTGGATTCATAAAGCAAATACGTTCGAAATAATCATATTAATAAACAATTAGCTACTGGCTTGAGCTTTTCACATGTTTACATGTTCATATATACTTAAGTATAAAATCAAACCAAAAAAGTTTGTCTTGAGTAGAACAAAAATCAGAAAAATGGGAATGAAGAAAAATAGACCGATGGCAACGCTGGGAAAGTGCACTTTAATATCAACTTGAGAGTGAGTTAATTCTCGTATTCAATTTTCACGAAAAAGTTGTATATATAAGAATTAAAATCACATTCAACAGAGCCACCTCACAAGTGGTGATAAGCAAATGCACGTGAGCACTGACGATGGAAGTGTAGCGGCTTCCGAAAGTGGCGCTACTCTGTTCTGCTGTGTACGTTGAAAAATTAAGTTGATGTTAATTTTTCCCTTGTTCCTTGGAATATTAATCATGCCCAATTCTTTCTGAATATAACGTTACGAACCTTAGCCTAATAATCAATTTGGATGTTCAATAACATTTGTCATTACCTTAATACAATATTTCGTTGTATGTATTTCTTTCTCATGCCGATTATTTCTTTTCTATTCATACATAAGCACTTAAAACAAGTTTTATCTCATAAGAAAATAACTTGGACATGGCACGGCTGTAGAGAGTATGCTTTACGTCCGGGAAGCCCGGGTTCGTATCCGAGACATGTCAACATTTTTTTAATATATATATATATATATATATATATATATATATATATATATATATATATATATATATATATATATATATATATATATATATATATATATATATATATATATATATATATATATATATATATATATATATATATATATATATATATATATATATATTTTTTTTTTTTTTCTTTTGATATAATTTTGTTATCAATATAGCGGAATTCTTTATCAAAGAAAAAAAATTATTGAATATCGGGATTTTTGTTTCTTTCTATGTAAAAACTGGGCACTGCCACGCCCATTCAAAGTAAATATTCTTTATCAACAACTTCTACTAAACGAAATCGTATGAAACTTTGCATACTCATTTAGTTATTGTTACGATACAACAGTATGGTTAGATAAGTTGGCAGTGCCACGCCCATGAAAAGTTAATGTTCATTTAAACAACTTTTTTTAACTGATTCTTATGAAACTTCGCACGCAATTAGTGCTCGTGAAAGTACATTATTATGATAAAAATTATGGGCAGTGCCACGCCTCTTTTGCAGCCGGGGTTTTTTTTTTGTAAGAATGACTATGCAGCACTGTTTGAAAAAAAAGTATGTATGTATTTAAAGCTAATGAGACAAAAAATTTCAAAACTAAATTTTTGAAAGAAATTTTAGAATTTGTTAATAAAAAGTTTTACGATTCAAAATAAAATCATACTATTTATGCAATAATTCACATTTTTCACAAACAAAATTTTATGAAATTATTTTGTACTATTCATTATGTTAGAATTCTTCTATGCGTTATGAAAATCTGTCTTCATTATTTCTGTATTTGCTTTGTTTCCTTACAATTTGTGTCCTTTAAAAAAAGCTTTGTATTTAATGTGTTTTGTATTTGTGGTTAAAGACAGCTAATGAACACGTGGTTAAGCAATAAATTTTGAAAATGTGTATGTGTGTGTGCGTGTGTGTGCATGTATCTGTAAAAGTATTAATATTCTATAGGAATTTTTTTCTACGACATCTAATTAGAAATACTTGTTATATTTGTGTGCTTTACTTTCTTTTTTCATTTCATTTGAATTATAGTATAATTTTGCCGCATTAAAAGAGGTGCTTTAGTAGAATAATATGTAATTCGAGTTCAAGAGACAGAAGGACAGAAGGTGATAAGTGACTGATGTTAATCTCGTTGGTATTAGTGCCAACTCCAACATAAATAATGTAATTAGAAAACATTTGACATAAGAAAATACTTAAGAAAATTTCAAAGTCTTGTAATTCCATTTATTGGTTTATTGGTTAAGTTTTTTTTATCTTGTTGCTCTTTTTTTTTTTGGTGTGAAAATTAAATATTTATAAGGGTCTTAGTTAGATATGCACTGAGATGTAAGAATACATGTCGTTAATTTAATGAATGTAAGTGAAATATTACAATGACATAAAAAAGTTTTTTTTTCTCGTGAGCTGGAAGAGCAACAAACCTGCTTCTTTTTTGTAATTTTAAGATGTCAAGACTAAGACTGACAAGATTGATGGCAGAAAAAACCACAATGTTTGAAGCAATTTTGTGTGAAAGTTGAATGTTAATTTTTATTAAATTCTCTGCAGAAATTTGAATGAAATTTAAATTTATTTCCTTTTAAACAGCAGGAGGCTGAATATAATCTGTACGTCATGTTGTTTGTTACCTGGAAAGGGGACAGGGGGTTTTTGAGGGTATATTCGTTCGGAATATAACTCATTATTGCTAACACACAAACTTATCTTTTAGCTTCTAAGGCAATAATAATGCTTAAACGCTAACAATTTCTATAAAGAGATATTAAATTTAAGCCCATTAATTTTATTCGCGGAAAAGAAATGATAGATTTATTATGTATAATAAAGTGTAGAATATTAATCCTAATTTTTTTAATGTGAGAAATTCTTAAAGCATATCATGTTTCTGAAAGTTTGTTTTTTGCAAATAAAACGTGGAACATTGAATTTTTAACCGACTTAAAAAAATAAGGATATGGTTACACTGTACAACAAAAAAATATATGCTTCTAACGAAAGATTCTAACAGAGGCCACCAAAAAAACATACACGTATTTTGGAGTTTGTAGAGTTTACATTTGGGACTAATTTAGCGGGATTTAAATCTCCCCCCTTTTGCACATAGTTATAGTGACTCAATATAGGAAATCTTGTAAGCCTTATGTTTAAGGTATAACATAGATGTGCTCAACACTTTTATGTAAAACGCCACGAGCAACATTTTTGTGGAACATTTTAACCGTCTAACTCTTTGCTGTATAGGTGTTTTTGACTCTTTCTTGGAAATAGGGCAAAACACTCCCCTTTTACGTCAATAATAGCCCGCTTTATGTTCCAAAAAATATTTGTCATAAAATTCTACTATAGATTTAACTTTAATGCCAGATATCACTTAAAACGCAAAATGTAATTAAGGGCTAATTTCGTACTTATTCACAATTAGTTACTCGGCATATGAACTCTTGTAAGCTTTACGTTTGAGGTATAGGTATAGGTTTGAGGGGTCTAAACACCGCATATGATATCGAGCAAAATTTATAGAAAATTTTCATTCTGGCATCATGGCACTCGATATCGAATAAAAAGTATCGTAATTTCAGATTATAGTATTCGACATCGAGTAATCTAACATCTACATCTATCGAGTTGTCATTCGATAGGTAAGAGCCTATCATATACACAATAATCTAATATTTAAAGGCAAAAATATCTAAGAATTCCTAGTTTGCAAGTTTATTTTTAGAAGAAAGGCGATAAAATATGTAATTTTAATTAATACAGGATATGTAAAATAAAATTAATAGTAACTATTATTTCTACAATACGATGCAAAAGGTGCTGCTAATGGTAAAACGTATGGCCCAGCATTCAAAGTTTACCAAAATTATTTTACCACATTATGTTTTGTTAAATGTAACTTGCAACGACTACCTGGATTTTTCGTTTATTAATCTCGTTCTTATATATTTATAAATATCATTCTTATCTTATAAGAAAACAAAACCGCTGGTTCCAGCGAAGACAAATAATCATTTTTATCTTATTTCTTTTCTAATGCGTATCATAATTTGCTCTTCAACAATAAATTAAGTAAAGTTCGACTTTAGCTTGCACACGAAGGGTTCCGTTTTTGTCCTTATTTTATTGGCCATTTTTTCATTTTGGTTTTTTGTTTAATTTTAGTTTTTTATTTTTTAAGCTTTTTTGTTGATTTGAAGATTTTTTTGGTTTTTGCGCTTTTTTCCATTTTGGTGTTATTTTTTTTTGTTTGTTTTTTTGGTGATTTTTCGTTTTTTTACAATATTTTTATTTTTGTTTTTTGACGATTTTTTTAGTTTTGGTGATTTTTTTCGTTTTGGCGTATTTTTTGCTTTAACGTTTTTTTTTGTTTTTGCTTTTTGGCGATATATTTAGTTTTAGCGATTTATTTTAGTTTTGGTGCTTTTTGTCAGTTTTGGGGTTTTTTTTAATTTTTGGTGATTTTTTTAGTTTTAGCGATTTTTTTTTTTTGCTTTCGACACTTTTTTCGTTTTGGAGTTTTTTTCCGTTTTTTGGTTTTTTTGTTTCAGCGCTTTTTTTGTTTTGGAGATTTTTTCCATTTTTTTAGTTTTTTGACGATATTCTTAGTTTTAGCGATTATTTTAAGTTTTAGTGCTTTTTCGTTTTGACGACTTTTTTGCGATTTTTTTATTTTGATGCTTTTTCCTTTAAGCCCTTTTTCCATTTTGGCGATTTTTCGTCTTGAAATTTTTTTAATTTTGGATTTTTTAGTTTTAGCGCTTTTTAAAATTTGAAGATTTTTCCTCTTACGGTTTCCAAGATACAGCAAATTGTCTAAATTACATAGTCAAAATTACATTAACTGATAGAACCCCCTTTAATTTTTATTGTTTTAAATATCGGTGTTAATTGGTGTCGTCTATTCTACAGACTACACCAATTAACACTAACTCTGAAAATTTAAAGTGTCTATATTTAAGTATCTGTATATTACATTAGTATTTCAACATTTTTCGTTGCTCACTTTAGAACACCCTTTAATTTTTAACTGTCAGACATGTCCCCATGGAATACAATATTATGATTAAAAAAGTAGGCAGTACCACGCCAGTTTCTTTGTCGGCTTTTTTTAATATTAAGTTCATTTTGAAATTTTTTTTGTTTATATATTACAAGCCTGGGTGCAAAGAGTTGCACCGCTGTATCATACTTTTTTAACAACATTGAACTTCTTTCTATTTATTTACAATTAAGAAAGGCGGTGAATTTAAGGAGGAAATTTAAGGCTGCCTCAACGAAACTCGGCCACATTTCCAAAATGGTAATGGAAATTTTCTACAAAACAATACTAAAGACATTTTTTTTCTATATAATTTAAATCCTGTTTGGCTTTCAAAACAGTCTACATATATTTCTGTACCATTGTTATATGGGAACACAGCCCCGCGCTGTGGAAAAAGTTAACTAAAGTTGCACTTGCAACAAACAATGAATGCACAAGTGAGAATGCACAAGTGAGAATCACATAAAAACCCCACCAAGCAAAAAAAAGTTTTCTTTAAATTAAATTAATTTCAATTTTAAAATATTTTATAAAATAATTTTATTCTCAAAACTAACATGTGCACAACATACTCAAGAAAAATTGATGCATCTACAGTGAAAAACAAAACGGAGAGAAAGATAACTAAAAGATGATAAGAAACTTCTAATCTTTAGCGAAATTCATGATGATTTTCTAGTGGTTACACTATTGAAAATTTCATCCCAAAAATGATTTTACAAAAAATCAACATAAAGTTGAACACATAAAAGAAAAAGAAGAACATATTATGACATAATTTTTTTTCGCAATGACGTTGATAGTTTGAAGGATGCCGACAGTGATGACAAACTTTATTTTGAAGTTGTTACAGGACGCGCATAATCATGCATGCAACAACTTAAAAATATGTAATATATTAAAATTAAGGGTACTCCTTTTGGGCTATCGCTCAGCCCACTGTGCAACGTGGGAAAATAAGCATGCATATAAATGTATGTATAAGCATATTATTTTATTGCTGTGTTTGTGTTTGAGGGTTTCAATGTTTGTATTTCTCTATCTCATCATTTCATAGACAAACAAATTTTTTTCTCCTGAATATATTCAGCTGGATTCAATTTTAACAGTTACTTCTCTTTCTGGATGTGCGTGTGAGTCTGTGTTGCTTTCAGTGCTCAGCATGTTTATGCAAAACATTACGAAAAACATTTTTGTAATAAATTTTATTCCTTCAACTCTTTTTTTTGTATGGTTCTTTTTTCTGTTTCTTAAAATAGGGCCAAAACCGTCCGCTTCAGCGGCGGCATATCGGGCTGAAATGTTCTACAAAAATATTTGTCATAAAATCCTACTATAAGTTTTTAAACCCACCTCCACACTCAACTTGAACGCCAGAAATCGTTCAAACTCAAATTGTGAACTTATTCACAATTAGTACTCGCACATGAAATCTTTTAAGCCTTATGTTAAGGGTATACGATATATATCGCACTTTTATATAAAATATCACACGCAGACAAATTTCAATGTAAAATCATCGAAAAGCAGGTTAATTTAACATTTTTCGGTAGTGATTTTGCTTCAAAGACGTTTCATGTTAATTCAACATGATTTACAATAATCTTGAAGGAACATTTATCCTTTTGAATTAACCATATTTCATGTTGATTTAATATTGCACTTTAGTTAAATCAAATGAAGCTGATACTGAAATAATACGAAAATTCATGTTGAATCAAAGTTATTTCGAGTTGGAACAACACGAATTCGGTCTTAGAACAATTCGAAGATTTGTGTTGAATCAAAGTTATTTCAAGTTGAAACAACGTATATTTGATATTGAAACAACACTAAGAATCATGTTGAATTATAGTTATATCAAGCTGAAACAACATGACTTTAATGTAGCTATTTTATTAATTATTTTACTTACGTGATAGTTATTAGCATAGACATCAGAAAACTTTGTGTTGTACTTGGCTGCTCTAGCCCAAAATTTGAGGTCGTGCCACTTGTATGATAGTCCGCGTGATAACCACTGCAGCCACAACAGCTTCAAAATTTTTTTGAGCTATACACTAAATAAATACCCATCATGTGTAAAATGAATTTCATTTTATTTCAACATAATTTTAATTTTTATTTAACATAAAATTTATTTTAAATTTAGGTTATAGTCATATTGATTTAAAATGAAATGTATCGTTTGTAACAAAGCTGTTTTAACAGTGAAAATTTTTAAATCAAAGAGATTTAAGGTTAAATTTACAATTTTTCATTTAAAATTAATATGAAACAATAGTAATTTTAAGCCAGCAGCAGTAAATTTTCGCTAGTAATTCGTTTTTTGTCGTCTACATAGCGAATAAACAACAACAAATCACACAACTAAGCATAAAAGTGAACTGTAGCAATGAACAAAGGAAATAAACACTAACACACGACAAATTATTTCTTGTTAATTTAATATGATTTCAAATCACAATTGTGTCATATTGATTTTACATTCAAATAGAGAAAAATTCAAAATCCCCCTAAAATGAATCCTAGAAATAAACTTTCAAAACTCCGATACACGTACATATATTTTTTTCTTGGTGCACTCTAGCAGAATCAGTCAATAGAGCATTGTAATAAAAAAAATGATTTTACTTTACTGTGTACAAGGTGAACTAAAAAAATTTATAATACAGCGTATTTTTTCTACTTGTATATCTTGAATCTGATGGTGAGTTGACTTTATTTGCGAAATATTTGTTTGCCAATTTTATTTGAGTATAACTTCTGGCGCTTGGAGCCAGCAGATCGTAAATAAGTTTAACCCTTTTACTACCGATTTTTTAGCATACATATTTTATTTGACATCAAATTATACAGTGCGCACAGAAAAAAAATTACTAATGTAAAATTAACATGTTGCAAATTTTATTCGAAATCATAATAAATTTATGAGTAATGATTTGTTGTTTAAGTGTGTTGGTGTTCAACTCAGTAAAAAAATGAGCTTGTATGGAACTCAATAAGATTCTGCACTTGTGATCCGGAAGTGGTGTAAATCCGGATAATTTCTAATGATTTTTATATAGAAAATTTTGACTGGGCGGAGGATTGAACTGACGTTTCGATAGCTCCCGCTAATCTCATCAGAATTATTTACCGCTTTTTGATTAAATTGATTAAAAGTAGGTGATACTCAACTCTTGACTGCCAACCACCGACTTTAGTCGAGTGGTCTAAGCGACAGAGAACTATGATGAGATTAGCGGGAGCTATCAAACGTCAGTTTAACCCTCCGCAAAGTCAAAATTTTCTTTGTTTACATGCTTCACATTTATCTCCAAATAAAAATATAATTTAATTGAAGAATTAAATTAAAACCGAACTCAAGCCAAAAATAATTAAATTTCTTTGGAACTAGTTTTTATTACTTCTGTAGAGTTATTATTTATCAATAGAAATTTTCGGCGCTTATTTCTGAATAACTCCCAAACCGTTCGAAATATAAAAACTATATATAAATGACTTAAATGTATCTGGTGGTTTGTTTATTTAAATCGAAAGAATTCGTTCGCGAGTTAGGCTATAATATACAAATATACCTTCTGGAAATATAAGTCCTGCCCATTACAAAAATATGTACGTGATACATATGTACATTAAGATTTCTATATTCTATATATTTTTATTCAAAGCCGCGAACAAAAATTGTTTGCATATCAGTATTTATTAACGTATTTTTTAACCAAATTGGACGAGGCGTTCTCAAGTTATACGGTCATGTTCTGTAATCCAAATCCGAGTAAATTTCTCGTTTTCCAAAAATAAATAACGCCCCTATTGATGTGTTTTAAATCATATATATAAATTAATTTCAGATGTGTTATTTTAAGCTCTGAAGAAGAGAAAACTGCAAAAAAGTCTGAAAAAATTTCGCTATTAGTGGATATAATATTTCTAAATCGAGCGTTTTTAAATCGACTCGATGAACAGAACAGGGCAGGATAATAAAATAAGGCTCATGAATTAAAATGCTTAATGAAATTTTGTAAAATCTTAGTACGTTTTCCTTCATTTTTTACTTGGACATTCATATGAATATTTAAAAATGTTTACACTGTACTGCACACGGGTAGTGAAAAGGTTAATTAAAATATATTCTACAAATATGTACAGCTTAAGGTCTGTAGCTATTGCGTAATATTATTGCTCAAATATTTATTTTCTTTTTTGTAGACTTTTTTATAAATTTATTTCCAACTGTATATTATACATTTAACAATTATATAAACAAGATGAATAAATATGTACATATTTACACGTGTATGTGAAAACAATCTCAAGCAAATGTAAACAATTTTATTTCTATATTCTTTTTATAATACTCTGTATCTTTATTTAATTCTTTTCACACGCAATAAACGAATAGATGTGCAAGAATACAAATACAATTTCAGCAACAAGTACGTTTATTTCCTTTTTGACAATGCAAATATTATAACAAGAGATTGTATCCTAATAAGTAAAAACGCTGTTAGTATTGGCGTAGGTGGAAAATTCAGAGGGAGCCATCCTTTGCCATTTCCGGAATTAGTTTTCTCACTACCACAGTTTTTAAAATATAAGTGTAATTTTTTCTTCTGCAACATGTGTTGGTTATTTTTTTGTGGAAAATTTAAAAAAATTAATAGCTACGCCCATGACTTTTACAGAAGCGAAAAACAAGTGTTGATATTGTTAATAGTAGTAGAAGCTAGTTTTCGTAATTTGATGACTATTTTTAGCAATTTAAGTTTGGCCAAAAAAATATGTTTTTATTATTTCTTACACAGAAGTAAACTAACGTTAACTATACTGGCCTTCTAAGAAAGAATCTCCGTCTTTAGTCGTTTTGAGATATTTAGGTTTTTCGTTTTTAGGGTTCCGTTCACAAAAAGTGTAAAGGAACCCTATTGTTTTCGCTACGGTGTTCGTCTGTCTGTCACAGGCTGTTTTCTCGGGAGCCGTAAGAGCTACGGATCTGAAATTTTTACAGAACATGTAAAACATTGGCCGCTACAACAACAAATATATGACAATTAAAAATTAAAGGGTCTTCTAAAGCGAGCAACGAAACATGTTGTAATACTAATGTAATATACAGACCCTTATATATAGACACTTTTAATTTTCAAAGTTAGTGTTAGTTGGTGTAGTCTGTAGAATAGACAACACCAATGAACACCGATACTTAAAACAATAAAAATTAAAGGGTGCTCTATCAGTTATTGTAATTTTGACTATGTAATTTAAACAATTTGCTGTATCTTGGAAACCGTAAAGGGTAAAATCTTGAAATTTTCAAAAACGCTAAAACTGAAAAATTCCAAAATTAAAAAAATCTCAATACGAAAAATTGGCAAAATGAAAAAAGCGCCTAAAGGAAAAAAGCTCCAAAATTAAAAAAAATCGCTAAAACGCAAAAAATCAACAAAACTTAAAATATCGCAAGAAACTAAAAAAAACGCCAATAGCCGAAAAAGGTCGTCAAAACGATAAAAAGCACTACAACATTAAAAAATCGCTAAAACTAAAAATATCATCAAAAAGCGAAAAAAAATCGACAAAAATGAAAAAAAAAACTAAACGAAAAAAGCGCCAAAAACCAAAAAAATCGCCAAAACGAAAATTAATGTCAAAACAACAAATAAAAATCGCTAAAACTAAAAAAATCACAAAAAAAACTAAACAAAATCCTCCCCAAAACCGAAAAACGTGCCAAAACTGAAAAAAATCACCACAACTAAAATAAATCACTAAAACTAAAAATATCGTCAAAAAGTGAAAAAACGTAAAAAAACGTCAAAAACAAAAAATCGCTAAAACTAATATATTATGCAAAAAACAAAACAAAAATCCAAAAAACCAAAATCGCCAGAAAAAAAAGAAAAAATCACGAAAATGAAAAAAGCGTCATAACTAAAAAAATCACCAAAAACAAGGAAAAAACTTAAAAATAAAAAAACTTAAATTAAACAAAAAACACAGCGAAAAAACTGCCAAAATGAAAAAAGGAGCAAAAACGAAAAGGGATATGTGTACTCGTACGGAACCCTTCTTCTGCGAGCCAAAGTCGCCATTTTAATTAATTTATTTATCTTTCGCGACTTAATATTTCATATTCTTGCAAATTTTCAAAAATGATTTTAAAAAATATATTATTTCATTAAATTTTATTATCGTAACAAAGAGGGGAAATTTTGATGATAAAGTAGAGAAAATGGACTTATGCATTTTTTCCTTAGTATAGGCACCCAAAAAAAAATCTTACGACAACAAAATTGTACAAATAACTTCAAAATTTCCTTGCATTTGTTCACAATAAAAATAGAGTTAATTTGTCCAATATATTAAACTTGTCCAAAACTGCTTTTGCCGTAATACACCCAGCAAAAAATTTAATTTTTTTTATAATCGGTAGTACTTTACTAATGGGTTACAAAGTATGAGTAGTGCTAATTTATATTATTACTATGCTGCAAGTTAGAACAACTACTTAGTTTTTAATAAAATAAGTACGTATTTTTATCATTACCTGAAAGTAGCTACAATTTGTTGATATGTATTAATAAAATAAGTAGACAACAACTTTTTGAGTCAGCATGTGCTTGTATATGAAAACTAATTTTAGTCGCTTAAACTTATAAGTCAACAATAGCTGAGTGGTTAAAGCGCTTGTCTTCATATCTGAACTAGCACAGGTTCGTATTTCAGCTGGGTTAAAGAAAAAAATTTTTTCAAAAAATTTTAATTATTATATTTTAATGTGTATAAATTTTTTTTTATTTATATATTTAATTGACTACTAATTTTTTAGCTTCAAGTAAGCCGAATAATAATTAATGTGACAATGTCGACACATTTGTAAGGTGTACCCCTTATTTGTTGGACTTCTCAAACAAAAATAAGTAGTTATCGAGTCACATACTTTTTTGCCTACCAGTAACCAAAGTATTTGCTGGGTATCGTGAAGATACCGACCGAATCCTAGTATTGAGTTTACACGGCTTAAACGGTGTAAATAAAACTCATAAATTTGCAAAAACGCTTTTATCGCGAAAACAGCGAAAAATTTCGATATCCAAACGGCTTTAAAATTAATTAAAAATTGCTAAAATTGTAAGGAATGCCGAAAATTTGGAAAACCTTAAGTGCCTACAATTTTGGTCAATCTGACTTTTTATCATAGTAAGTGGCAGATAGGACTTTTTGACTAGGAAACACACTAGAAGTGGTAGATGTGACCATTTTGCTTAACGTTTTTCGTCATTTAAAGTTCAAAATTGGTATTTTAAGCGAAATTCAAAAATCAGAGACTTCTTCAAGGTTCCGAATCTGCTCTTATCTCAATTTTGGAATTTTGGCGCTTGTGACTTTCTTTCTTAGCAACGCAGTATAACTGAAATTTTTTGATATCACATACATTAGGGTAGCTGTATATTTTTAAAAATGCTCTGATTCTAACTCTCACCCCCTCGAAATTATTTGAATAATCTTAAGACCAATTTAGACCGATTGAAAGATGTTCTGAAGCCTTAAAAAATAGAGATTGTTGTTGCCATTTTTTCATTTTGCTCAACCATATGTAAATATTTTTAACCTAATTTCATAATACTTTTTTCTCAAATTACCCGGAGTTTTATATTTGCCAACTGCTAAAAATCACAAAAATCTAATCACCAGCAATAAAGTTATGACATAAAAAAATTAGCCAATTAATGACACTTTTATGGTTATATTAGCACCTGAGTGCGTTTTTCATATTCAAGCTCTCATCGTCTCAAAATTTTGAAACTTTGTCCAGAATTATGTTTTCTATAATAATGTTAAGAAAAATATTTGCTTTTTCGATTGTTTTTTTTTATATTTACAAACAGCATACTTGATTATATTTGATTATTTTTCACAACTACATGAATTGAGATAACTACAAAAATTGTTCCTCATATTATCAAGGATTGTGCTAAAAAACATAAAATATTTTTGGAGGATTTTGGCTAAGCTATTACCGGAGATATTACGAAATAGAGAAAAAAATCGAGGCCAAAAATTTATAATTCAAAGTCAAATATCTCTGAAAATATTAAGGATATCGTATAAGCTTTAAAACAATCTTAAATTTATTAAAATCTTATAATATTTGTAAAAGTTATGAGGCCAACAAGGTTTTTCATGCCCGAGGTAGTCAATTTTGACACTTTGTATATCACCGTTTATTTCAACAGGGTAGTCTGAATTTAAACATTATAAAAATTTATGTCTATGGTTTTTACATACATCGTTTTGTAATCGGATCACAAAATTCAAAGACGCAGTTTTATTACCCGTTTTTCAATTGAAACCACTATGCAACGCTCAAAACATTTTTTGCGCAAACACACACTCGTTTTTTTTTTTTTTTTTTTTTGGAAAACTGATTGTTTCTTAATTTATAAAGACACAACATTTAATATGGACAACTTATTTGGTATGAAGATATTATAAACGATATTTTTATTCAAACGATAAACGATAAACGATATTTTTATTCATTGTTTTATTCTCAAAATTTATGCGTTTTTAGTATGAAATATTTAACTACACATTCAGCGGACACGAAAAAGCATTGTATGCAATTGAAAATCTCCCATATAAATATATTTCATTCTGTTTATTTAAAAAAAAATTTTAATAATTTTTCACAACTTTAAACTCTGTTTAACACCATTTTTTGCAAGTCCTAAAAATTCGTGAAGGTAAAATAAATTTTTTATTATCTTCAGCATTAATTAAAGCTTGGTTTAAAAGAAGCAAAGAATTTTCCTTGTTTTTACTTCGAAGCTCTAAAAATTTAATTCCTTTAGAAGTACATCATACTTCAGTTATTTGTATACATTTCTTTATATCTTTCAGATATATTATAGATATGAACATTAGGCTTATATCAGTAATGTATATATAGCAAATTTGTGGGCGACAAGTTCAAACTAAACTTCAAACCAAAAAAAAACCCCCTAAAAAGATTTCAAATCTTTAGCAGCAACTAAATAGAAAAAATGGAAAAAATACTTTAAAGCTCATATAGATTCCTATTGTTCCACTACAAATATTACCACCCACCCTATCTTCAAAATACGTTTTTATGCTTTTATTTGTGTATTTCTTTACTAAGTATGTATGTGTAGGGCGCATTTTCGTAGCGGGTCCTTATTATGTAAAATATCCTTCTGGCAAAACAACAACAAATACCAATAAGTAAATAAAAGTAGCAAAAAATGTATTTTAGAAAAAACAAGAAAAGTAGCAGACTGAAAGCATTGTGAAATTGTTAACATATTTTAAATGTTTGCATACATTTTATATTTCCTTTCTCTGGGTTTTCATATTATTATTATTATTATATTTTTATTATTTTCCTACACCAACAACAATGCAATAAAAGCATAAATTTCCATTATACTTGCCAATAATCAAGGACATATTAACATATTTAAGGATATCTTAGTCAAGGCTGTTAAGGACATTTCTCACTGCAAGACAAATGCGACAGATAATATAAAAATATAATAAAATGCGCTATTTTTAATAGAAAAACAGGACTTCAAGCCGTAGCAAGACAGTTGAATTATTTATTTACTTTTTTTTAAGAGAGTTGAGCTAAAGAAAATTGTAAAATATTTTATATTATGCGGCGATTTCTTTTCGAGCACTACAACAGAAAAAAATTATATGATTCTAACGACTGATTCTGTCGAAGGGAGCCAAAAAAATATAGGCGGGGGAAGGCTTCAAAAATATATGGGCGGAAAATGTTTCTCGTGGTGTTTTACATTAAAATTTTGAACAATTGTAATACCTTTAAAACGTGGCATGCCCTTAAAACAAGACTGATTTCTTTCGGTTTTTGACGATATTATTTAGTTTTGACAATTTTTATAGTTTTTGGCGCCTTTTTCATTTTAGCAATATTTTGCGATTTTTTCGTTTTGGCTATTTTTTTATGTTTTTTTGGCGAGATTTTTGGCTTTTGGCTATTTTTTAGTTTTGGCAACATTCAGCATTTTCCGATTTTTTTTATTTTTGGTGTTTTTTTTTCTCTGAGCGCTTTTTCCAGTTTAGCGATTTTTTGTTTCGGCATTTTTTCAATGTTGGGATTTTTTAGTTTTGTCGTTTTTTTTTTTTTGGAGATTGTTTTCATTTTGACAATTTCCCTGCCTGACTTATTGGAATATCCTTTAATAATTATTTTACCAATTAGTTGTCAGGGCTCGGACTTGCATGCAACTAAAATTTAATTTGAAGCGCTTAACAAATGCATCTAAAAATAAAAAATATGTGAAAAAAATATGCATTTACCTACGAACAAAGTACCAAAACTAAAATAATATTAAATATTTTTTTAGTTTTTTATTATTATTCAGAGAAAAAACAAAAAAAAACATAATTGGTTCCATTATTTAAACAAACCGAAGTTTAGTTGCGTTACCAACCGGCAATTAAAAATTAATGGTTGCTAGAAAGACACTAAATAGCAACTAAAATTGCTAGCTCTCAGTTGACAGTTGCCATCAGTAGACTCATTTTCATCAACTGGCAACCCGGCTGAGGCTCTGTTGCCATCCATAACCGACCTATTAATATTTTTTGTATTTTCAAAAATTAATAAATATGCTTTAAAAAGTGTTTATAACTCCAAAAATGTGCATTTATTGAAAAATATGCAAATATATGCACTTACACCAAAATATGCAAAAAAAAATGCAACTGCAAATCAATGCCAAACTACTTAAAATTTGAGGATTCGCATAGATAATTATTCAATACCTCTTTATCTATCACCACAAAACACTTGCATTTGCATGAAAGTCCGAGCCCTGTTCATTAATAATTTTGTTTGTTGCAAGTGTTTAATTATTAAGGTTGAAGCAGATACAGCGAAATTTCAATATTACACAACCTAATAGAAGAATACCCTTTAATTTTTAGTTAGTTAGTTTTTTTTAGCATTTGCTACTGTACATAGTAATCATATGCAGCAAGCTATTTGAATTTCAATTTACAGTAATTCATAACACTAAACTCAGTCACACCATTGCTAAAACTGAAAGCAAAGCAAAACAAATCAAAGCAACAAACAGTATTTCGTAGTATACATATTTTCTAAAAAAATTAATACTTTTTTAAGTATTGCCTGGAAGATACTTAGGTGATACTTCTCAAGAATTTAGCTAAGACACCTGATGTTTGGCAGGGTCACCTTCACTAAGCAAGGACACCATCCTTAGACACAAAACCGGTCTAAGTTTTCCCCAAAACGGTGACAAAAATCTCCCCGAAACCCCAGAAGTTCCATGGATTCCCAAAAAATATCACAAAAATCCCCAAAATACCAGAAGATCCTTGGATTCACAAAAACTTTTACAAAAAACCCCAAAATTCCATAACTTCCCCGGATTCTTAAAAATGTTTACAAAAATTCGCCCGAAATCCCAGAAGTTCCCCGGAAAACCACGGCAACACTGAAAGCCGCAAAAATACCAAAGCAGCAACACTCAGTAAAGGTGTCTACCAAATTTCAGATAAATCAGTCGACAGGAAAGGTGTAAATTTTCAATTACTAGATTTGACCCATACAGAGTACATAAATATATACAAATCCACATACAAACATACATAAAAACAAAAAAGGGGAAATTACTAATAAGTGTAAATCATGTCTTACAAGCTAAAATGATTTACTGCCTTTTCTTGTTCATTGCTCTACACACATTTGATTTATTACTTACAAGCCTATGATTTGTGGATCATTCCTGTTTTTGTGTGGTGTGATGACTTAGCATGTAAATTTCAAGTCAAATCAAAGTAAGATTTGGAAAAACATAGTGTGATTTAAAAGGCGTTTTAAATGGCAATTTGCAGATCTCTAGTACATAGTCAAAATTACATTAACTGATAGAGTACCCTTTAATTATTATTTTGCTTAAATTTCAATATTAAATGGTGTAGTCTGTATAATAATGCACTAAGATTTAAAATTTCTATTGCATGTATATTACCTTATGGCTCAGAAGATGTAGCTAAATTTCAAAATTGCATAACTTTATAGAATACCCTCTAATTTTCAAATTGTTTTTAGCATTCGCAACTGTTGCCTTAAAAATGCTGCACTGGTTGTGAAAATTTAAAGAGTTTGCCTCTTACGGTCTCCAAGATACAGCTAATTGTCAAAGTCACATAGCCAAAATTACATTAACTTATAGAATACACTGTAGTTTTTGTTTAGTTTAAATTTCAGTTTTTATTGGTGTAGTCTGCATAAATCATAGACTAACTTTGAAAATTTCGAGTTTGTATATATAAGTGTCCGCATGTTACATTAGGATTTTTCGTCGCTCGCTTTAGAATACCCTTTAATTCTTAACTTTCATATATTTGCTGTTGTAGCGGCCACAGTTGTACAATGTATATATTCAGAAGCCCAAAAAACGATCGATACTATGTTTTTTAAAAGTACATATAAACATTTCACCAGCCCAATTGTGCTACCAAATCCAAATTAGCATATATGCCTTTTCCATTAAATCACATAAACGCCTCTGTGTTTACCAGTTATTTGTAGCTAGATGTAGAAAATATCTGTCTTACGTACTTACTGCCTTTTGTTTTGTGCTTTCATATCAAATAAAATAAATTTTAAATATACTTAGATTTACATCCATTATCATAGACACTCACACACGTGCATTTATATATTTAAGAATTTTTATTTATTTAAATGATAAGCTACCCAGCCAGCATAATAGTCCGACGTCTATAGGATGTCTGACAGAAACGTCTACGAAACGTACACGAATTTTGTCAGACTTCTGACCCAAAAATGTATGAATTGGTTGACAGACATGTCGTGGGAAATTCTGAGTTTTTGCTGACATTTCTGATAGAAATCTGACAGAAATGTTATGAAAAATCATGGGAAATTCTGATGCGTTAGCCGACATTCGTGCTATTTTCTGACAGATATCTGAAAGAATATCGAATGCAATTCGAATCGACTAATCGTACAGATTTCTTACAGATACCTAAGAGAATGTAAAATGAAATTTGCACAGATTTGTTGCAGAAATCTGATTAAAATCTACATGACACTTTTATAAATTGTTTTGTTTTTTTATTAAATCAATTTAAATAAAATAAAACACATTTTTAATAACAGCGGACCGGACCCACTTATCTGAATCGGAATATGTGGTTCTTTTGGATCGTACACCGTCAAAATTGAGTTAATTGCGTAAACTCACGTTCTTATGGATTTTCAACCTTACTATTTGAATCCTTGGGAGCTTGTTATTCTTGGAATGTTCTCTAAGCGAGATCTAGCATAATAAATTATTATTATTATTATATTTTTCTATACTTCATATATTTATACATACCATTTTATTTCAGTTTCATTTTGGCACAAATTTTAAAAAATTTTTAAAAAATGTAATTATCATTATTTTCAATTAATGACATTTTCATTTATGTGTGTGTCATTAATGAAAAAACAAAATTCAAAAGAGTTATCTGTACGAAATCAGTCAGAAATCTATCAGACTTTGTGGGTATACACAACAAAATAAAATCCCTCCAATATATCCATACGAAATCGATCAGACAGCGGTCAGACAACTCGTACATTGAAGGTTTGGTTAGGTTAGGTTGCACAGGTTACCAGTTTAAAGATTAAAACCAGCCCACTTGAGTCGTTATAGGTCCCGTTGTGTTACCTGAAGCGTGGACGTGAAGCTATGCAAAGCACCGTCTACGTTTCCCCATTCGGTTCAATGTTGAACCGACCCGACGATCGGATGAAAGAATTTATCCGTCTAATGTCGCAGTCTGATAAGTCTGCTAGATCCTGAAGCAGCAGGCTGCCCAGTGAAGCCACCCTTTGCTCAGAAAGGTGATGGGCGGGGGCAGAGAAAGAGGAGGTGCTCTACATTTTCTTCCTCCTCCTCATTATGATAACTTCTACAGAAGTCATTATACTGTAGATTCAATCTCCTAGCATGCGCACCTATAAAACAGTGTCCTGTAATTACCGTCACAATTGTGCGTATTTGCCCACAAGGCGTTCGCTCTAGGATTGCAGATCTACTACAATCGTATTGGGGCCATATTAACCTCGAAGTCGAGCAGGTGACCTCGTTGGACTATCTGGTCTGCGCGATCCCAAATAGTTCCTGCTGAATATGAGATTTGCAGCAGTTTAGCGGTACACCAACCATTTGATCCGTGTCTCGACTGTGCATTCGAGCCCCGGATTTGGCTAGTTCGTCCGCAGCAATATTTGCGGGCATGTTGATGTGCCCTGGGACCCAGAGTATGTCTACGTTTTAATAACTCGCTATCTCGTTTAGAGACATCCGGCATTCATACACCAAGTTGGATGTTGTATAAACACCCGATAGAGATTTGATCGCAGATTCGCTGTCCGTACAAAGTTGGATATCCTCATTGTATATCCTCATTGTACCTCCTCCAGTTAGCTGATCTTTTTATGGCTGATATTTCAGCCTGTAGCACGCTACATTTTTCCTGTTGCTTAAACTTTATTCTGTGTTGATAACGGGGAATAAAGACGCTGCCACCTACTACAAAGTCCGATTTAGATCCGTACGTATAGATCTCCAGCACGTCACCCTAACGATGGGAGGTGCGCATCACGGCAAATATTTTATCGGGCAGAGGAATGGGTGAGCAGTAATCAATATTTTCCGGTAGGCCGTTTAGGAGCTCCAAAATGTTGGCGTGTCCCTTGGGTGTCTTAGGAGTTCATGGCCAGTTACCGGACTATGAGATCAGCTGGCAGCCAGTGCATCATTGTGGAAAGAGCTTTTGATGGAGTGTTGCATGGAGCGCCTGTGGTCATTAAAACTGATGTACGCAGGATCCTTTCTATGATCTGACAGTAGGCGATCTTATCTAATGCAGTCCACCATACTAGCGCTCCATATATAACTATAGGCTTTATTACCATGTTGAAGATCCATTCTGAATTACTCGAATTTATTCGCCATTGAATGGCTGACAGAAATCTGTGCGAACTCTCTAATAATAAAATCAAACATTTGCCAAAATTGTCTGATTCCGACAATAGCGGCTTGTTTGGCATGCTGGGTAGCTATGCTCATAACTAACTTATGTATGTATGGTTGTGTCTCTGAGTGTCATAAGCACTTATGAAGTGACGCGCGTTTGACTAGATTTTTGTTAAGGAGAAAAATAACATTTTAACCTTTTTTTTACACAAAAATAACATCAACGAAATTTCTTTTCCGAACTAATTTGGGGTACGTGATTAAATTCACAGCGATGTCTTGGTCCAATCAAACGTTCAAAATGCAGTAACATCCAGTAAGCATTAAATATCTGACGTAGCTATAAAAATGCAAATAATGATTCGCTT
Organism: Panzeria rudis; assembly: GCA_956483635.1. NCBI lineage: Eukaryota > Metazoa > Arthropoda > Insecta > Diptera > Tachinidae > Panzeria > Panzeria rudis. The sequence continues at coordinate 124,559,035 of OY101450.1, read as the reverse complement.
CGAAAAAAGGCAAGATCTTCGTGCACCAGAGTACTAAGGCGTACTCGGGGTATTAAGAGCTTTTGGTCATGACTTTAAAGAGTAAAATATAATAATAGTTCCTGAATTCCGACACTTTTAGAGAATGACCAAATGTTCTTTGACGCGGTTGACAGAGTCAGCCCTCCGGTTGAATTAATTTCCAAGTTTAACAAAAGCTTATGTTTTCCTTTTCAAATGACATTTAAAATATGGGTTTTAAGTCCTTTTTTATTTTGGACATATTTTATTTATTTTACTTGTTTTTATTTACTGTATTCGATTTGTGTATATTTTCTTTTCTTTATTTTTTTTTTTTTTTGTATATTTTTATAATGCATGATGAAATTTCCTTTGACATTTCCATATCACATGTATTTATATCCTGTATTTTCAAAAACACATTATTTTGCTTTTTCTCTCAATCCCTTAGACTCAGCTCGTATTACACATTAAATGCTGCAGATATGTATATTGATTTTCTTTGGTTTATGATATTATAAAATCATATTTAAAGATTTGTTCCATTTTATTTTATTGATACTTGTTAACGATGCTAAAGGCAAGAGAAAATTGTATAGAAAATTTACTTTAAAAAATAACTATAAATATGTATTTAAATTCTCAGATGATGAACAATAAAGCTATTATTTGTGTATAACAATCCAATTATAATGATCGTAGGTAATATTCTAAGAAAGTGGATAGTTATTTTAATACGGCTTAGGTTAGGTATTTAGTTTTCTAAAGCAATAAAAAAATTGCCATAAAAATGATTAGGAATATTTTAGCACCATCTTAGTGTTTATATGAAAATAATTTTTTTTATGCTATACATACACATACTATAATAGTTACCTTAACAAAAGAAGTACAGATTTTTAAAGCAAAAGAAAATCTTTTCAAAAACGTTTAATTAAATTTGACTACTTTTTTTTAAATACTAGCAGAATTTTGAAGTATTTTGTCATATATTTTTAACAAAAAAAATATTATTAAACCCTTCAACACAGATGAAAGAATAGTTTCTCTATACCGTAATTTCGCTGCCAGAAATCTAATAAATTCTATTTCCTTATAGTAGGACGAATAGGTGTAACAAATGCGATCTGTCATTCTCTCCATATTCGCGATGAAATTATCACAAATTATCACAAAAAATTTTTCAAACAAAAGTTTGTCCAAAATAAAATTTTATTTTCAGTAAATGTTTTTTACTGAATCAGTAAATTTTTTGTTTGACTTTTGTTAAGAACGGAAACACCAAAAACTATAACAAAAAACTAGTTTTCTGTATCGTAAAACAACATCAGCCCCCATGACGAAATACACATAATTAATAATAACAACAACAACAATGATAGCAAAAGTAATGCAATGTCGGAATTCATACAACTAGTATAAAACGTAAATTGTAACAAGTTTATTTTCTGCAGATTTCTAAGTGAATCAATTCGTTAATGTTGTTGCGTTAATTCCCATTCATTTTTTTAGAGTTTCAAGATGAATATAAGAGCTGAACACATTTAACAAAGTGAAATTTCATATATGCTTAATGGATGATGATGTTATTATTATTAAAAACTTAAGAATATTAAAAAAAAAGTTTTTACTGACTCAGACAAAAAATTTTTGTTTGATATATTTAAAAAAAAATCCAGTAAATATTTTTGTGGTCCTACGGAATCCAGTTATGGGGCACTGCATCGGCATCAAATGTAGAAAAAAATTCAAAGGCAAGAAAATAAAATACGATTACAGTAGCTCCATGGTATGTCAGAAACAAGCGAATTCATAAAGACCTAGATGTGCCGCTGGCTAAGACAGTGTTTTCTAAACACGTGACAAGCTACATAAAAAAAACTAGAGTTGCACCCAAATCCCCTAGCACGAAACATCATTAGCTTTAGAGGCCAAACTCGGCTGAGAAGGAGGGACACTCTTGCTCTCAGCCCAACACGAGAGACGTAAACAATCAAAGAACCAACCGCTGAAACAAATATTTTTGTCTGGCATTGGCTGGACTTAAAAACTAAAATTTTAGAGTTAAGATTTGATTAATTATTGTTAGTTTAATTTTATTGAAGATACAATAAATAAATATAACCGAAAAAAATATTTTTGTTTCGTTCAGTAAATTATTTTGTTTAGAATTTTTAAATATTTTTAGACAAATTGTTTTACAGATTTGAGCAATTTATTTACTGAAAAAAAAAGTTTTTTTTTTTGGAGACATTCTTGTCTGTAATTACAAATTTATTTTTTAGCCCATTTCTAGACAAATACTTACTAATTCATTAAATTTCTTTTCTGAAAATGAAATTTAGCTTTTTCTGTGCAAGAGACCAGGTTGGCCTGTTTTTGTTCCAACAGTTTTTCATGTTGTGAAACTTTTTTACAAACATTTATATAAAAAACCTGAATTCACCTAGTTAAAGTTAATAGTTCGCCATAAAAGCATATAGTGTCTCCAGTGGATTGAAGTATCACAGCAATTGTCATCCGTATTTAAAGCTTCGGATGAATCCAATAAGTAATTTAGAAATTTAGACTTATCTTAAATGCCAGAAAATATCCAAAACCCAAAATCTGTTTAAGGCTTAATTTCGTATTTGTTTACAATTGGTACACGGTATATGATATCTTCTAAGCCTTGCTCTTACTTGCGGCCTCATTCTAACATAAAATGACTAACTTTAACATTAACTTCAAGTTAATGTTAAGTGTAGACTGTTCAAGTTAATCCTTTTTTGAAGTTATAACATAACTCTTACCGCATTTGTTCTAACAACGCAGCTATAACTTCAAGTTACAAAAGCACTTTAAGTTAGGTTGAAACGTAGGGTTAAGGTATAAGATATGTTAAGGCTCTTACGTAAAATGCCACGAGGAACTTGAAATTTTGAAAATTTGATTTTAGTGAACAATGTTATTACTAGGGAGTAACGAATACCGATACCAATACCGATATATCGGCGATACTTCAGATTTTCCGATACATCGGTATCGGCGATATTTTACTGTCGATACGACGATACTTTTAAAAAAATTCAGAGTTTTTTTCTGACAAATTATTTATCTTTTGTTAATTTTACCATGAACTAAATTCATTTCATTATTTCTTAAATCTTATTAATATCAATTTTAAAAATTAATAATATTTTATGCTGTTATTTTGTAAAAAAATTATTTATTTTTGTTAATTTTACCATGAATTCAAATTCAATTCGTTGTTTTTAAAATTTTATTAAAGCAAAAAAAAAACTCCAAAGAAGTCATGAAAATGTAGAATTCGCGATCCGGAAGTTTTGCGAATTTGGACAATTTCTAATTAGTTTTATATATCCTTGCCATTGCAAGAAGTTCTGTTTTTCGATTACCAATCACCCAATTGGAAACGATGCTAGGACAATTTTCTTTTCCGTGTTCTATAATGATTTTTCCTCAAGGAAAAAGGATAAAAAATTACCCATTTTCAAAATTTTTTTTAGTGCGAATTTAAATTGAAAACTGTATTTTCATGTAAATGTAAGTGAATAAATATAAACTTTTAGAAGACTTTTAATAATTAAGCTATTAAGCTATTTAGAAGACTATTAGTTGATAAATGTCCTTTAAAAATCGATTTTTTAAAAAGCATGGAGATTAGTTTTTAAAATTATAAAGGAATTAAAAATTTTTTCTTGCTTTTCTACTAATTATCTGCATATTTTTAATACAGATTTTTTGGAAGCAAAGAAAATTAAGCTCATTAAAAATTGCTTCCAATTTTTTATACTGGGTTAATATCAATTTTATATATTAATAATCTCTTACACTGTAATTTTGTATAAGAAAAAAAATCGCACTTGAGTTTTGTTAATCTAAACTTGAACTCAATTTCAATATTCGTATCGGAATCGGTATCGGCAATATTTATTTTTAAATATCGGTATCGGTATCGGATCGGCAAAACGGCGTATCGTTACATCCCTAGTTATTACCATTTAATTTTCCAAAGTTTCCGCTGTGCTCTGTATTATATACCTGAGAACAATACCCGTGAAGTATACTATAGTTTTTCAAAACTAATGCAATACCTATGATACTAATTTGTTTCCCATGTTACTCATTCGCACAGAGTTACAAAACTCTCACTGCGATTTCAAAAAGGTATGAAGTATTTTTCGTGTAAATTGTAACGTATAAGTAATATTGCGATATGTAATTCTGTGTATTGCTCATACGACACTGCACAGTATACAATATGTGTTGGAAATATGAATGTAGATGGTAAACTCAAAAGAAATAAAAGAAGTTTATCAATTCATTTGTAGTTTCTGTTTGTTTCTTTAAAACTCCGGCAGATTGGCCGCATTCGTCCATCTGTTCATTTCTTTATTTTAGAGACTTTTTCTGTCTCTGAAATACAAATGCAACTTCCGCATTATTGACTGCAGCTCCATGAAAAAATCATGGTCGTAAAAATCGTACCCGTAAATTTTTATTATAGTGACTAATTTTACTTAACAAGTTTCTGGAATTTCTTCTGATTTTAATTGATATTTAAGTCGTTGAGTTTAAGTTCAATACTTTTGTAAAATAAAAACTAAATTCATTAATATTTACTCGAATAGAAATTTTCCCAATAGTCTTATTGGGGCCAGATTAGGAACGCATTTGGCCAGCCCAAAGGGTTAGCCCATCTGCAAACTAGTGACTTAACATAAATTCTTCCCAAGTGGAAAACTATTGGGAACTTTTTAGGAAATCTAACACAGATTGTTACTTACTTTTGTACCCTTTGACAGCTTCAGCAAATTTTAATTCAGTTTGTTATTTTTTCGATTTACGCCAATCGGATCCCAAATAAGTTTCTGCGTTACATCGCTATTGGGATTCCAGTTCAATCCCAAATGAATTTGCATGAAAATTTCTAGTAGGTTATTAGTTGCACTACTGCACCATTCCTTAGTGTAGCATCGTCAGGAATATATGAACAATTTCTTTTTTTTTTAATAAATATATTGACCTTTGCTTGAGCATGCATGAGTACTAATAAAGATTATTTCACTTACCAGTACATATTTATATACAATTCTAAGCCGCATTACGTACCTGCAAAGATAAAGAATAAGTTTAAATTAATTTGATATATTGCATATTATGTAGAATTAAGTAATTTTTTTTTTTAACTTTCACTTCCAAAAGCATGCCAAAAAATAATTTTAATGATTATTTTCTTCAAATATTTTCAATGTATCAGTTCCATTTTTTAAATCCGTGAAATATGCAAGAACTAAATCCTTATTTAATTTTCTCATATTTTCAAAATCTAAAAATTAGAAATTATAATAAAATGAAAACATGTGCATTCAGAATCAAATTATGTGCATTCATTCAATCACCCATATACTGTACAAATACAACATTTTGTTTTTAATACAACATATAATTTCCAGTTTGAGGTAAATAAGCAAATTAAAATGTATAATTTTCCTGGAATAATTGCAAGTCTAAAATTCTAAAAAGTAAAATAGTGTAAGTATCAAGCACAGTGGGTCTAAGGGTTACCAGTAGGTTTTTATAATCACTTAGCATTGACATATGTTCACAAGGCAGGTAGATATTTTCTAAAATAGATAAAACTCATTCAGCTTTAAGCCAAACAATCCTCTAAATTTTCTGACGTCATATCAAACACGGCACCAATAATATGGCCACCCTCTACCCGTTGTCGATAATAACACTATGCAACAAAATGAAACTTTTGTCGTGGTCTTTGATCACCACTATATTTTTTGGATGTGTTATGTATGGTCAACTAGCTACAAACAAATTAGAAATTTAAAATTCTATGAATACATTGTTTTTTTTATATTTTGGGATTTTTTAAGATGCTGCTACACCAATTTCACCATAACTCTTAAAAAACACTAAAAAAAACTTGGAGTAAAATTAGATTTAAGAAATTATAACCTTAGTTTTTATATCCTCAATGGTTTCGGAATTATTCAGACCGCAATGATGAGAAATGTATTTTTTTAAGCAAAATTGGAAAATTTTGATTATTTGAAAATTCATTATTTAAATATGTATAAAAAATCGAAAATTATAAAAAGTTAATGGTGGCTATTCGGGAACAGGGTTGTCAGATATGGCGATTTCTCGCCAAACGTGGCGATTTGTCAACAAGTTTGTTGACGATTTTTATGGCTATTTTTCAACAAAATTGAACTTAGAATTGTTAATAATTCAGCAAAATTACTTCGCTGGAATAGTATTTTAGTATATTCCACCAAAAATTTTGTGAAATTGAAACAATGTGATTTTGATGATTTTTCTTATATTAATTACGGGTCATTAATGGATTTAGAATTTTAATGAGAAAATTGACATGAAATAGTTTTTGGCGATTTTATTTCTGCTTTTGGCGATTTTCTGCTAAATTTTTTATACGATTATTTTATAAAAGATTATATTAAGAAAACTATTATATAAAACCAAATATACTACAAAATGTATATTAAGAAAAACTACATAAAACAGATTTTGGCGACTTTTGGCGATTTTTAAAATCAATTTGGCAAAATAGGCCAGAAAAAATCTGACAACCCTGTTCGGGAATACGCGTCGACTAAGTGAAAGATACATGGAAAACAAAAACAAAACTGCGTAAATTTCAAAAAATTGTTTTTGTTTATCATACAAAATTTACAGGGTTTCAAAGAGAGAGAGAGAGAGAGATACGCTTAAAAATTCTCACGCTACTTGTGATTTTAGAAATGTATAGGAAACAAAGAAAAAATTTAAATTTAGTTTTTTTAAATTTTTGCTTTATTTCATGCAAATCGATTGATAAATGTTGATTTTATTCATAATAAATCGAAGTCAACTAACTTTTGCAAAAATTTCGAATATTTACACAATAAAACAAATTAAAAATTTTTCTTAATAACAACCCAGCAAAAAAACAATAACTGAAAACGGCATAAGTTCAATGCTTAGCAGAGGTATCTAATTTTTATTGTGTTTTGTGCATTCAATGCCTTCTAAATATTGAAATCTATAATTTGTTATTTGTAATCAAATGTGGTAAGTACTTGCCTCCAATGATATCACCATGTTAAAGTAATTGGTTAGAATGCCAAAGTAGAAGTAGTGAAGGGTATGTTTTTTTAGCATTTTAACTCATTACTTTCCCATAAAAATTTTTCCTGGGAAGGTTTTTACAACTGATTCGGGTAAAAGTACATGTATCGGCGTTTTGAAAGTTTGCATCTGGGATATATCCCCATGCTCCCCATATATGGGGAGTTAAATTTCCCCTCCCCCTTTTTGGACATAGATATACTGACTTGCCATAGAATATCTTGTAGGGCTTACGTTTAAGGTGTAGGATATGTTCAACAATTTTATGTAAAACACCACGAGGAACAGTTTTTTGCAACAATAGAGTCCCCTATATCGTCTCTGAAAGCGAGTATATTGCCCCTTATTTATTTAGAGGCCAAAAGCCCGATACCCCGAAGACCTTGAGGGATAAAATGGCCTACAAAAATGTTAACCATGTTATTTTACATAGAAATGCTGAACACATCTGATACATTAAAAGTAAGCCCTACAAGATATACTATGCCGAATCAGTATAACTATGTGCAAAAGAGGGGAAAATTTAACTCCCCCTAATTTTAGTAAAAATCAGGACATTTCACATTATCATAATTAAAATCAATAGCCAGCCATCGATTTGCATGAAATCAGGCTTATTTTATTTGTAATATAAGTCGCTTTATGATTTGTTTATAGAAATCTTAAGTTTTTGCCATTTTCGACTTTTCATGTAGTTTTTAAAAATTAAAAATTTCCAAATTTGGCTAAAAAAATATATTTTTCATCATTGCGGTCTCCATAATTCCGAAAACATTGAGTATATCAAAAATATAATTTTAAATTGGCTTAAAGGTATTTTATTGCATATTTTTTATATAAGGTGGATAACCTTTTTACCAGTTATGATAAAATCGGTGGAGTAACGTCAAAAATCAAGTAATTTCACTTTATTGTGAATAAAAGCAATATTTAACCATCGATTTTCATGAAATAAAGCCCATTTTATTTGCGCTATATGTGGATTTACGGTCGGTGAATTAACATGGTAACATTTTGCAATTTTCGATATTTTAAAAATTTTTTAAAATTAAAAAAATGTGTTTCGATTTTGCATAAAAAAAAAATATTGCTTAGCATTAAGGTCTGAATAATTCCGAAACCATTGAGTAAATCAAAAAAATTGTTAGAACGGCTTAGAAGTAAATACATATATTTAAACTTTTTTAGTGGTTTTTGTAATAAATTCGGACGGCCCTTTATAAGTTATGATAAAACCAATGGAGAAGCCTCTTAAACAATCCCAAATTTTAAATAAAAATTAATTTAAAAATATGTATCCAAAGCATTTAAAATTTCGACTGCTTGTTTAGTTAGGGGACTATAACGCATCAAAAATATATAGTGCTACTCCTCAGCATTTTTCTTGTTACATAGTGTAATTGATTGTTATTGATAGCCTCTAGTATTCTCTAAGGCCTAGAAAATGGCAAGAGATTGTTAATATTAATCAATTGCTGTAAACAACATGTAAAAAAGTGGCAATATTTTTGTAGGTCTATTATGAAACAACCTTTAATTATTGTGTCTCTTTTGCTGGTGCTATAGCAGAGTTTTATAATTTTTTATTCAATTTATCATGTCAGGTTTTCATTTTCCTGAAAAGTATTAATACTTGTATTATAGTCTGAGACGGCGTTAAGCACTTCGATAGAATTCTCGTTGTTTTTCTACTTGTTTCTCATTGAAACCTAAATAGTTCCAGCGGTATTTTAAGATGTCTTTATTTTGTCGTTATATTTTTTGCCATTATATTACCATTATGTTGTCGTTATATTGTCGTTAGTTTTGTCGTTATATTTGTTTACTATAAATATTTCCTTTAATTATTCCCACTGTCTGCCCATACATATATAATGATACCAAAATAAATAATATTTTATGTTTTCAATTTACTAACAATAGCAACTGAAAAAAAAAAACAAAAATGTTAGTATAACACAGGACTGTTCACAAGAGTACATAGAGACGTTATTGCTCGTATACATTCTGAATATGAATTAATATTGTAGTATTATTTTTTATCTGCATAGAAATATTACTAACAAGTCTTTAGGCTTTAAAATGTACATTTAAAAAATAATAAATATACATTCATTTATACATTGAAATAAATAACTAGAAAAATTTATCAAGACTATCAAATGAAGAATCTAAAAAAAATTGCAGTAATTCAAAAGCGATTTTTTTACCAAAAAAAACAAAGCATTTCAAAAATAAAGCCTTTCAAATACAAGTATTGTCAGTAACCTTTATTTAGTTCTTTCTTGTATTAGTAGTGCAGTTATTTAGTTTGTTGTTGCTGTTCGGAAAGAACAACTAACAAATTACACTGTACAACAAAATCAAATAAAAATAAATTCAATAAAGTGCGACGTTGGCTCGCACACTAAGGGTTCTGTACGTTTTCGTTTTTGCCTTTTTTTCATTTTAACAATTTTTCCGTTTTGCGTTTTTGTTTTTTATTTTGTAAGCTTCTTTCGTTTTTTGGCAGTTATTTTTAGTTTTGGCGCTTTTTTCATTTTGGTGATTTTTTCGTTCTTCTTTTGACGATTTTTCGTTTTTAGACGATTTCTTTTTATTTTTAGCAATATTTTGGTTTTGGCGTTTTTTAACGTTCTGTCTTACTCTTGGACGATATTTTTAGTTTTAGCGCTTTATTTTAGTTTTGTTGCTTTTTCAGTTTTGCACTTTTTCCGTTTGGGGTTTTTTTTGTTTTTTGTGATTTTTTTTAATTTTAGGGATTTTTCTTTGGCACTTTTGTTCGTTTTAAGCGATTTTTTTAAGTTTCGGGACTTTTTTGGTTTCGGCGCTTTTTTTACGCATTTTCGTTTTTGTGATTTTTTCCATTTTTGGAGATTTTTTTTTTCGTTTTTTTACATTATTTTTAAATTTAGGGATTTTTTTAGGTTTTGGGGCTTTTTTGCTACTTTTTTCGGTTTTTTGGGTTTTTTTTAGTTTTTTGGCTATCTTTTTAGTTTTGGTGATTTTTTTCGTTTCAGCAATTTTTTACTTTTACTGCTTTTTCCTTTAAGCGCTTTTTTCCTTTTTGGCGATTTTTTTACATTTTTTAATTTTGGATTTTTTTAGTTTTAGCGTTTTTTTTATTTCAAGAGTTTGCCTCTTACGATTTCCAGGATACAGCAAGTTGTCTAAATTACATAATAAAAATTACATTAACTGATAGAACACCCTTTATTTTTTATTGTTTTATATATCAGTGCTAATTGGTGTAGTCTATTATGCATACTACGCCAATCAACACTAATTTTGAAAATTTAAAGTGTATATTTATGTGTCTATATATGACATTAGTATTTCAATATTTTTCGTTGCTCGCTTTAGAAAACTCTTTAATGTTTAGCTATCACATATTTTTTTTTGTTGTAGCAAAAATTTACAATATCTGTTAAAATTTCAGGTCTCTAGATCTTAAAGTTCTAGAGAAAACAGCCTGTGATAGGCAGACAGACGGATGGAGGGATGGACGGACGGACAGCGTAGCGAAAACAATAGGATTCCTTTACACTTTTGGTGTACGGAACCCTAAAAACAAGGTTCTAGCGGCTGATTCTAAAAGAGGGCATCAAAAAAATATATAGTTGTACAAGCGTTTTGACTGTTTACATTTGGGATTCATTTCAGGTGAGATTTTACACATACCCAGGCAGAAATTGCCAAACTATAGCACAGTTAAAACACTTTTTATAGAAAAGTGAGTGCTATTTGCCAACCCATAAAATGTTTTTGAATACATTTAACATCTACCATACCTATGTTTATTTCAATATAATTCTGGTCTCAATTGTCGCTGCTGGCGATTGTAATTACCAAATTGGTCAACGGGATTAGGTCTGGCGAAAAATGGGTTAAATTTGTATATAGAAAATTTTTGATGTAACTGGAAGTAAATTTATAGTCTATCCCCCATATTAATAAAAGAAAAGAAAATTTAATAAAAGAAAAGCGGTTTTCCCATACAAAACTCATACATCAAATCAACATTGAATTTAATAAATTTTTGTGCTTTTCTTATATTATAAACAAAACTTTTGATTCTGCTGTTCATATAATATTTCCAAGTGTATTTCGTCGTTGCTTTTCCGTAATCAGCTATGTTACAATTTTCGAAATTTTTTCATTACAATATTCTTAAAATTTTTTGATCATATGTCTACCCACCAAAGCGTTTAAGGATATCTGGATGGGTTTAGAAGTTAACAAAAGTAGCAACGTTTAGCTCATATGCCAAAAAAGTCGGAATGTTGAAAAACGGCAAAGAAGATTTACATGAAGTTTTCTCAAAATATACCCGATAGAATTTTTTTGTATATTCATCACTGCTCTCGGCATATGTTTGGAAGAAAAATGTAAATTTTTGTGAACTTTCATGAATGCAGTTAGAAATTGTTTTGTGCTGCATTAGCCACTTTTTAGGGTTCCGTACACCAAAAGTGTAAAATAACTAACCCTATTGTTTTCGCTACGCTGTCCGTCTGTCTGTCTGTCACAGGCTGTTTTCTCGGCAACCATAAGAGCTACGGACCTAAAATTTGTATAGAATATGTAAAACTTTTGCCGCTACAACAAATGTATGACAGTTAAAAATTAAAGCGAGCAACGAAACATATTGAAATACTAATGTAATATACAGACACTTTTATACATAGACACTTTAAATTTTCAAAGTTAGTGTTAATTGGTGTAGTCTGTAGAATAGGCCGATATTTAAAGCAATAATTAACACCGATATTTAAAACAATAAAAATTAAAGGGTGTTCTATCAGTTAATGTGATTTTACTATGCAATTTAGACAATATCCTGTATCTTCGCTTTGCGGGTTGTGTTTGTTTAAAAAAAGTAATTACCGTTTTGTACGGTAATTATACGCCCCAAAAGGTACACTCTAAAACATTACTTCAAATTTACGATCATATATTATCTAAATTTGTGTTGAAAATTTCTCCTTGTCTAAAATTACAACGATTTTGTAGTTATTTTATTAAAGAAAAAACCTTACAAATTAAACATATTTAGTCCAAGTGGAAAAAATTTAACATACAGTATAATACGGCTATGGCTGAATGGTAGGTAGATACGTCAGACTATTAGTCAGGAGGTCGCGGCGTAAAACTACACGCAGCAAACCGTTTTTTTTTTTTAGCAAAAACATTTTGTTCAAAAATAATGCATGTGTAATTGTAGGTCGATAATAATCTGTAAAGTGTTGCCGACTATTATCGACCTAATTTTCAACAAATCTGTTTTAGAGTGTAGCAGGGTAATTTCATTCATTGGAAACTCAATTCACAAAAATTAATATTTCCAAACAACACACACACACACAGACTGAATTTTTGCTGCTGCATGAAAATCGTAATTTTTATCAATTGAGTTTCCTAATTTTATTGTGAATAAAATCAGATCGATTTTACTAAAACATGGCTTGTTTTTTAAGTATCTTAGGCCCCTATTATGATTCACAACTATATTGATAGTTGAGTCGTAGTTGTCAAATTCATATCATGGAATACAACTTAATCAAAGCAGTTGTCTCAGTTTTTTATCAGTTGTGTTTTGGTTTTTATTACGACTATTGTGTTACTTTTAATTACTTTTAAAATGGTACATTTGGGCGCCAATCTATCCCATTTGTCAACCCATATAGCTGCCATATCCATAAAACACAAAATCGGAAGAAAAAATAGTAAGGCAAAAGCTAAAAATATTTAAAATATTTTGTGATGGCTACTATGGTTTCAAAAAACAGAGAGTATAGATAAGAACCTTTTTTCGAAGACAACTAAAATTAGTTGTCAATCATAATACAAAAAAATGGTTGAGAGTTGGTTCGTAGCATGTACAACTCAACCGAGTTGAGTTGTGAATCATAATAGGGGTCTTAATGTTCACCAATACGGATGCAACATATCGTGAGCTTATTTATTATTGGTTTGGCCCACCGACCATTTAAAAAAATGTATCAGGAATGGATTATGTTAAAAATTACAACAAAAAAAATATATCGTGTATATATTCAGAAAACTTGCTGTAAGCCTTCTTTGTAATTTTTTTTCTATTCCGAGCTAGTGGCATATGCGCCAAACCAATAATAAGCTGGCGTTATATGATTTAAGATGTATTTTGCTCTAGATATGAGCAATATATTTTTTGCCTAAAAAACTGCTTACAAATAAACCCGGTTACGGATCAAGCGGTCGAATTTGAACCACCGGGATCCTCGTTCAAATAAATTATTTATGCATACTGCTGTAATTTTAATTAAAAGCCTTTTCGTACGGTAACTTCTTCTCAAAAACGGTAATTTTACGATTCCCGTACTGCAATTAAAAAAATTAAAGTTAACATCACTGATCGAACGACAAAAAAGATTGTTTTAAATTTAAAACAGAAATTTTGTTGTAAAGTGACTCGTCTGCGAAATCATTGCTGCATGTATAAGTAAGAGCATTTCTTAAAAACAAATTTTTACACAAAAGACCTTTGTTTTTAAATAGTATAAAATTTTTTTCTAAAAAAAATATGAATTAAATTGATAAAAAAGTATAATTAAAAAAAGAAATATTTTTCACACTTAAAGAAATTCTCTTTTAACTGAACAAATTATATTTTAGCTGGTAACGGGACAAGACTCAAAAAACTGGACAATTCAGGCCATTCCAGGCCGTCTGACAAAAACCCATAAATATATATTTGTGACTATAAATGACAAATAGCTTTTTGAGAAAAAAAAAGATCATACATAAAATTTCGAAGAAAAAAAGAACTTATTAAAAAAAGTAATAATCCCTGTTAATAACAAAAAAAAAAACACACACACGCACCCAAATATAAACATTTCAAACAATATTGTATCTAGATAATAAAACTGCTATCTTACAGAGAAGCAGTATTGCTGTATCTTGGTGTTGGTGCTAAAGCTGCTTTTGATATTCTGCCTGTGGCTGATGCATGTGACAATATTTAATTAAAAATGACAATAAAATATAAATATACATAAATATTTATTTATTTTTATTTCTATTTTATATTTTTTACGACATCATTTAATATTTATGAAGCAAATATACATTAGGTTTTATCATAAAAAAATATACATAAGAATCGTAAAGTATCCTGTTGCATTGCAGAGCTAGCAAATGACATTTTGATGTCTGTCAACTTGTGTAATAAAATACAAAATAAAAGACGTCACAGCCACAAATTAATTGTAGGTAGTTTTTCTAGTCTGTTTTCATTTTCATTTGCCACAATTACATTTTATACGTACACACACATACATATGTATGTACATACGTACACAAATGTATGACTAGAATCTCTAGATGTTCTTAGACTTACAAAATTTAATGGCTTCATTAATTTTTAAATTAAAGCTGACGTAAATATAAATTTGTCATGCTCTTTTTCTTGCTCTTTTATTGCAATTAAATTTTATGTCTAAATAAAACAAAAATTTAAATTAACTAAATATTTATGTAGTAAACAAAAGCAAAAGTTATTTCATTCTCTTGTGTTCCTCGTTCTTTTTCTAGCATAATTTATGTCTTTTGTAGAAATCTTGCAAAGTTAGTATTTGTTGAGCAAAATACATATAAATTAATTAATTAATCCATATACTAATTAAGTAGCCTAAAACAGAACTTAGTTGGCAACAAAAATAAAAGTTGGCAAGAAAATTAGGGTAAATTTGGCAAAATGTGCTGAGAATAGCAAATAGAAACGGAGAACAGTAGGTTGGATAGAAAGTATGAAATTGTGCTAGTCATCCTCTAGGATGACAAAGATGTCAATGGGTTCAAAAAATTGCAAACAAAATTTACATGCCCACAACAAAAAAAATACAGTACATGGATAAAACCAAAATAATTCGACTAAAAACACATAATTTCGATTTGAATAACTTTAAATTTTTTAGATTTTTTTCAAATTTCACCAATTTAATTTATTAATATAATTGTTTCGAACGTATTTACTGGTGAAACCAAATTGATTATTAGGCTAAGGTTCGTAACGTTATATTCAGAAAGAACTTAAGTTGATACAGTAAGGCACAAAAAAAATTCTATATATATTTATATTTTTGCCCCATATCTCAAAGAAAATTTTGTTTTCGACGTATTAGGAATACAGTTGTTAACATCGGCTAAAAAATCGAGAAGTTATAACATATTTAGTGAAAACATCCGAATTTGTATTTTGGGTAAAAACGAAAATTTTCATCATGAAAACCAGGGTTTGGATTTTTCATCTCTCGGATTTCACTCCTGTGTGCACGTAACATAGCGAAATATAAAGGAAATTAAAATACAATTTTTCAGGATATTTAAGGATTACTTTAGAATTTTAGAGGCACTTGTAGCAGGAAGCTATGTCCGTTTTAAGCAGTATTCATTAAGAAAAGATTGAAACGTTTCGAATGACGTCAATTTTTATTTCTATCCGATGATGCGTTCTATAGTTATTCAATATTCAATATGACGAACTTTTTCCAAAAATTACCGAGATACCCAAGCTTAGAGGCCTGTAAAATAGAAACCATACGAGATATCGAAATAAGTTTTCGTCATTTATGTGCACACAGCAGTAGAATGTATATGTCGAACTTCATTAAAATCGGATAGGATAAAAATCCAAAAATATTTCAAACAAAAGTTTGTCTAAAATAAAATTTAGCTTTTAGTAAATGTACTTTACTGAATCAATGAATTTTTTCTTTGACTTTTATTTAGGATGCAAACACCAAAAACAATAACAAAAACTAGTTTCCTGTGTCGTAAAAAATACCGACGACGACATACACATATATAACAACAACAATGATAGCAAAAGCAATGCGATTATAATATCAGTGTTTACTGAAGATTTTTAAGTGAATCAATTCGTTAATGCTGTTTCGTTAATTCTCATTTGCTTTTTTAAGTCTTTAAATCAGTGCTGGCCATCGAGAGAAATGAGTTTTTCATTTAGTAGTAGTGTTTATGAGCATGTGCTAGTAGTATTCCACTGTGTGCCCATTTAAAAAAAACCTAAAAAAACAACAAGCTTTCATACAACTGAATGAAGTTGTTGTTTATTTTTTACTCTTTGGTGAGTACTTTTGTTTCCATTCGGCTGTATACATATATGAGCCGATTAATATTCAGCACACTGGTGCTAGTATGAACGACTATGCTTTAGATAAATACACAGAGTTCTTCACAATTAACAAAGTAAAATTCCATAAATGCCTTAAAGGATGATGATGCTATTATTGAAATTTAAAAAAAAGTGACTCAGACATAAAGTTTGTTTGATTGTATTACAAAAAAAAATCTAGCAAATCTTTTTGTTGGATTCGGTAAGCTATTTTGTTTAGAGTTTGTTTGTATTTTTAGACAAACTGTTTTTTTTTTTTAAATTCAGTTTGATATATTACAGAAAATCCAGTAAATATTTTTGTTTGATTCAGTAAACTATTTTCTTTTATAGATTTGGACAATTTGTATGCTGAAAAAAAGTTTCATTCTAAGATATTGCTGAAACATTTTTGTATATATTTACAAATTTCAGACAAAAATATTGCTTGATATATTACAGAAAATCCAGTAAATATTTTTGTTTGATTCAGTAAAATATTTTGTTTTTTTTTTTTTTTGATTAGGACAATTTGTTTACTAAAAAAAATTTTTTTTATGAAATTGCTGAAACATTTTTGTCTATATTGCAAATTTGTTTGTAGGTCCGTTTCTAGACAAAATATTTACTAATTCATTGAATTTCTTTACTGAAAATGAAATTTAGTTTTTTCTGTGAGTATGAGTATAACAACGATGCCAGTGGGGCGGAATCCAAACCGATAGTCCAACCAGTATAAAATTTCATGTGAGCAGAAAAGTTTTTTGGTTGAACTAAAAATTTTTCAACGTGTAAAATATTTCAACGCTTGTCATTTCTTTGTTTCTCACCCAATTTCAAAAATTTCTTGTGTCCTTAAAGATCTTATAAAGTTCTAAAAAATTCTTTGGTTGAGTTATTATCTTGTATATCTAGTGAAGTATACTCATTTTAACAATTTTTTAGCATTAAGAAAATATTTAATATGCACAAAGCACCACAAAGCAGCATTTTTCCACTTGTTTTAATGCAAATCTAAAGTAAAGATTGAAGCTGTTCTGTCTGCAGTGGTTAGCGCAAGTAGCCCGGGTTCAAATCTTGACTGGGGCTGCTAACTAAAACACATATTTTTGTATGCCTATCCGGCGAATAAACATCACGTAAGTAAAATAATTAATAAAATAGCTACATTACATTCATGTTTTTTCAACTGTAAAGAACTTTGATTCAACATGAATATTCGTGTTGTTTCAATATCAAATTCACTTTGTTTCAACTTGAAATAACTTTGGTTCAATATAATACCTCATATTATTTCAATACCAAGCTCATCTTGTTGGAATTTAAAATAAATTTGATTGAACGTTATTTCAACTTGAAAAACTTTGATTCAAGATGATTTTTCGTATTATTTCAGTGTCATTCATTTCATTTTGGTTTGACTGTACTGGAATATAGAATCAACATTAAAAATATGGTTATTTCAAAATGAAAATATTCTTTTAAGGTTATTGTAAAATCATGTTGAATTAACATGGAAATACCATGAAGCAAAATCACTAACTTAAAATATTAAATTGACTTATTTTTCAACGATTTAAGTATGAAATTTTTCTTTGCGTAAAGCAGTATTTTTCCAAATCAAACACATTTGTTTAGAGTACAAAAATTTGGCTAGTATTAAAGAAACCTTATGTTTGCATCTAGAACATATCACCGAGTATTTTAATTATATCAATTGAGCGCGCCTCCAATGACAAAGCCATGTAAAAGTGACAGATTTATCCCATAAAAAATTTCAGAAATCGAATCGATTGCTTGATTTGTCTTGTGACAGGTTCTCTTCGCTTTCCGAAATTAATTAACTTCTATGAAATTTATTTAATATTTTTCTATCAGTTTATTAAATATCTATCTAGCTTTCTGTCAAAATGATTTCTAATGGAATTTTCCATAGATTATTATAATCTAATTTAATAAATTATTGTATTAAATTTCCATAAATTATTGTCACACTCTTTTTTTTTTTCTTTGCACTTTTCTAAGGTCACATCACTATCGTGTAATATTAACTCATACATTATTATCTTGTTTTTTTTTCTTTAATGAAGTGAAAAACTTCAAACCATGAGAGACTTTCGATACAGAGAGATGATACTTTTTTATACTTAAAAAACTATAATTTTTATGCAAATGAAACATTTAATAAATTATGACTGCACCCTGGTTGTCCTTATTATCATCCTGCGTGTGTGTTAATATGTACATACTTACTCCCTAGTTATTTGTCTCGCTTTTTCTGTTATTTTTTTAGTTGTTTTTGCTGTTCATATTTTTGCTCTTGTTTAGAATGCGATACAAACATTTACTTAAGGTAAAAGGGCGTTAAATTATTTTTTGTTGTAGTTGCTATTTTGCATCTCTTATATTTCGTTGCTTGTTTAAGTGGATAAATTTTTTTCTAGTCGTTTTGCCCTTTTTAGCTAAGTTTATGTTAAGTATTTTAAATGTACTGAGTTTTTAAGGTAGTTGAAGGAAGAAGCTTAAACAAAAAGAATATCAAGCTGTAACGTATTGTAAGTAGTCTTTACTTAGAAAAATTATATATTGAAGAATTTAAATTTATTAATATATCTAACCTTATATATTTTTCTTTGTTAAAATAACATTTTCACTGTTAAAATAAGGTTGTTATCAACGTTAAAACAACATGAATATAACTTTAATTTTAAATTAACTTTGTGTTAAATCATTAATTAAATTATGTTGAAATAAAATGAAGCTCAAGGTACATGCGATGGTATTTATTTAGTTTATATCAAAAGTAAAGTATGGCTGCAATGGTTAGCGCGTTGGCTAGCAAGCAAGTGGCCCGAGTTCAAATCTTGGCTGATTTGAACTTGATATTTTTCTGATGCCTATGCGAGTACACATCACGTAAGTAAAATAATTAGTAAAATAGCAATATAAAATTCAACTTGAAATAACTTTGTTTCAACATGATTCTTTGTATTGTTTCAATATCAAATGCACGTTGTTTCAACTTGATATAACTTTGATTCAAGATGATTCTTCGTATTATTCCATTATCAAATTCACATTGCTTCAGCTTAAACTAAATTTGATTCAACATGATTCTTCATATTATTTTAGTATCAACTTCATGTTGATTTAACTGTACTGGATTATTAAATCAACATGAAATATAATTATCTCAAAAGAAAAAATTTTTTTGAAGGTTACTTTAAAATCATGTTGAGTTAACTTGCAACAACTATGAAGTAAAATCGCTACCGAAAAACTTTAGTTTAACCTTGTTTTCGACTATTTAAATATAAAATGTGTGTAGTGCCCGTACGGGTCCCTTCGTGTGCGCATTAGAAGTTTCAGTTTATTGAATTTATTTTATAGAATTCTCTGTATCTTTTTCTATTTCAATACGAAAAGTGTAAAATGAAAAACCATGCTTCAGCCCAGTAATCTAAAATAAAGTAATTGAATCACCTTGTTTGCAGGTCAACAATGAAAATCGGGTCTCAGACTTCTGACTTTTATTGTTCTCATATGTCCTGTGTTTCCCGTTTAGCTTAATTCATTCATTCATTGTACTAATGTACTGACTTTCATATGGTTTATCTAATTTATTGAAGTTCCGTTAAATATTCACATAAGTAAAGACTTTAGTTGAAGGCTTCCACACCAAAGAGTCCTTTGCCTCTAACTCATCATTAAAATCCACTTCTCTGATAGATAAATCAACAAAGAGTCACTTCATTCAATATTCGATTATCTAAAAAGTGTTGCACTATAAACTATCAAAAGTATATAAAAAAATATATATTTCCATAAGACAAGGAACTGTCCATTTGATCACATTAATCTATTAAAATCTTTAAGTATTTAAAATTTAGACCATTATCAATTTACTTTAGTCTCAATGTCTTTGTGAAACTAATTATACATTCGGCTTAAAAAAAAAGTTCAAGTTAATGTCCACATTAAACGCTCTTTACCAGTCCTTTGCCTCTAACTTTTTTCGGCAACACTTTCAGTTAGTTGGCCATTAAGACAAATGAGAAGTGGAAAAGAAATTAAAAGCAAAAGCCAACAAACAGACGAAACCAACGGCAAGACGACGAACAAATAAGAGTTAGACAGTCTTCAAGACCAAACAACTAATAGAATCGACAGCAAAATGTTAACTTGTCAGTTTAGTAAAAAGGAAATGGGAGTGTAAAAAGGAGCAACATGTCCATTTTTTTTGCAATAATGATGGTGGAAGGTGGTCCGCATCTTTAATAAAAGTGAAAAATAAATTGCAAAACGAAGACAAAGAAAATCCTGTCATAATATTGGCACGAATGCGACAGTGTTGACTTTGTATGTTAAGCGTGTTAAAGAATAGCAAAGGACAAGGACGAATATCAAAGTCGTCATTACCATCATTATCATTATCATCATCATTATCATCACCGTCGTTGTTAGAAATATATTAAAATAAACAAAATAATAACAAGTAAACAAAATTAGCATAAGATTTGAAGGTGTTTAACGATAGACAATGCCAACAAAAAGAAAGTTTAAAGAGGAAAATAGACCTTGGTCCTTCCTGCCTTCCATCGCTTTTGCAACTAGAAATTAAGAAAACCATTAGCTTTTAGTGGGATTGGCACCGAAAGAAACAGCAAAAAATTGCTACCGAAAATAATATTCATAAAACTGCTACACAACAAATGTGTTAAAATGAAGAAAAATATATATTCCGACAGGAAATGGAAATAGCACTTTTTTGTTTTATCTTACATTTTTAGTTAATAATGAGTGGCAATAGAATACTTTACATATCCTTTTTTGTGGTTTTAAACTTCGACAGCAGCCTACTTGATTAGGACATTGAATCCCTTTCAATTTTCATAGGATGATTCAAAATGTATATGCAATAGAAAGAAGTACCGTCACACAGTGGGCTCTATTGCAAAAATAATGGTAATAAATCCGTGTTTAATAAATTTGCGATCCGGTTACAAAACCATATGTATGGACATTTCCATAGAAATCTGAAATTTTGGTCCCGTACGATATTGAGTAAATAAGCAAAAGTCGTAAAATTTTGACTTTTCACTGCTTTGGCTTTTTCCAACTGTTTAAAATAAACCAATGCTTTGGCTTAGGCGTATGAAAAACAAAACAACAGTCGCAATCGAAGCAGAAGCAGAAAACGATTTATGAACAATTGCGCAGCACTTTCAACAGTCACCGATTTGAAAAGTTTGAATTTGATTTGCTTTTGCTTTTGGTTAGTATCGCAAGTAAAAGCAGAAGCAGTCTATATGCTTTTGCAAGTCGCAAACAGTCACAGTCGAAGTGTTGTGCAACTGCTCATGAGGAGTATAAAGTCTGGAGATCCACTTTTTCAGATCTTGTTCTGGCAGAGTTTAGAATATTCTCTAGTTGTTTTCTCTCGTGAATTAAACTCCAGGTATTATTGGAGATTCACCCTTTTCGCCTTGCTCTCTGTACCCAATCGTTTCTTCAGCTGCTTTTATGTAACAGTCATAGGTGTGTCGTTAACCTGCATTATTTGTGCTCGCCGTCTGTGTAGAAGCTCTAATGGAGTCCACAAATGAGATTCTGGGGTCTTTGAATTACTCAACACAGAGGCAGCTCGGTGGCTTTTTATTTTGCAACATATTTGGCGCTGCCACCTTTAGACGGATGGTTGCAATTACGAGGTGGTGGTCGCTTGATATATCCACGCCTCTTTTGTTACGTACGTTGAGTAGCGATCATCGCCATTTCCTGCTGATCGCTATATGGTCGATTTGGTTTTCTATGTAGTCTGTAGAATAAATAGACTACACCAATTAACACCGATATTTACAACTATAAAAATTAAAGGGTGTTCTATCAGTTAATGTAATTTTACTGTGTAATTTAGACACTCTGCTGTATCTTGGGAACCGTAAGAGCTACGGACCCAAAATTTTTACAGAATATGTAAAACTTTGGTCGCTACAATAACAAATATATGAAAGCTAAAAATTAAAGGGTGTTCTAAAACGAGCAACGAAAAATTTTTAAGTACTAATGTAGTATGCATACACTTATATATAGACACTTAAAATTTTAAAAGTTAAAGTTAATTGGTGTAGTCTGTACAATAGACAACAACAATTAACACTGATATTTAAAACAATAAAAATTAAAGGGTATTCTATCAGTTAATGTAATTTTGCCTATGTAATTTAGACAATTTGCTGTATTTTGGAAATCGTAAGCGGTAAAATCTTGAAATTTTAAAAAACGCTAAAACTACACTAATCCAAAATTTGAAAATGTCAAAACGAAAAAAACGTAAAAATGAAAAAAGCGCTTAAAGAAAAAAAGCACAAAAGTCGCTAAAACGCATAAGATCATCGAAACTAAAAAGATCGCAAGAAAAACTTAAAAAAAACCAAAAAAAAATTCGTCAAAACGAAAAAAGTGTCAACCAAAAAAATAGGTAAAACTAAAAAAATCACCAAAAACTAAAAAAAATCCCCAAAACGGAAAAAAGCGTCAAAACTGAAAAAATCGCCACAACTAAAATAAATCGCTAAAATTAAAAATATCGTCAAAAAGTGAAAAAAACGTAAAAAAAGCCAAAACCAAAAAATTGTCATATCTAAAAAAATCGGAAAAAAAACAAAAAAAATTGCATATAACGAAAAATCACGAAAATTAAAAAAGCGCCAAAACCAAAAATATATTGCAAAAAACAACGAAAAATACATAATAAAATAAAAAAAATAAAACTAAACAAAAAGCACAACAAAAAAACTGCCTAATTGAAAAGAAGGAGCAAAAATAAAAAGGGATATACAAACGTGTATTCGTACGGAACCCTTCGTGTGCGAGCCAAAGTCGCACTTTACTTAATTTATTTATTGTTTGTTTCGGTTTCAGTTGAATTTAAGATAAGTAAGGGATTGGCCTTCAGCATCCGATCCTGCACAAAAAAATTATTCAAACAAAAGTTTGTCTAAAAATAAATTTCATTTTCAGTAAATGTTCTTTACAGAATCAATGAATTATTTGTTTGACTCTTATTTAGAACGCAAACACCAAAAACAACAAGAAAAACTGTGTCGTAAGAAAAACCCCCGATGACGACATACACACAGATAACAACAACAACAATGATAGCTAAAGGAATGCGATTATACAACGATTTTTCACTGAAGAGTTTTGAGTGAATCAATTCGTTAATATCGTTACGTTAATTCTCATTAATTTTTTTAGTCTTTAGATAAACATTCAGATTTGAACACGTTTAACAAAGTGAAATTTCATAAATGCTTAATGGATGATGATGATAATGATGATAAATGACCCTGACAAAAATTTTGTTTGATATATTACAAAAAATCCTCTAAATATTTTTATTTAATTAAGTAAACTATTTTGTTTAATCTGAAAATTTTTATTATTTCGGTTTTCTAGTTCAATATTTTGAATTAATGTTAATTCAAACTATTTTTATTAAGGGTGGAGTGTTGGAATATTCAAATCAGATTAGCAGAACGGATCAGTACTACTGATTTCGACAGGCCGCTACACCGTCTTATCAGGGTTCTTATTCACTTCTACCACTTATGAAGGTGGATGCTTTTTACAAGGAAACATCAGCTATTTAACTAATTTTTGCCAGCAAATAGAATACAAGACTTCTTTTTTTTAAATCTGCGCCATGCATTTTTTTATTGTGACTCAATTTAGTCTTTGCCGAAATTTCCCTATCTGATTAATATTTTTTTAATATTTGTTAGTATTTCTAGACTAATTGTTTTATAACCTGAGACAAAAATATTGTTTGATATTTTTCATAAAATCCAGTATATCTTTTTGTTTGATTTAGTAAATTGTTTTGTTTACAATTTGTAAATATTTTTAGACAAATTGTTTTATAGATTTAAGCAATTTGTTCATTGAGAAAAAAACACGAATTTTTCAATGAAATTGTTGAGATATTTTTTTCTCTATTTACAAATTTGTTTGTAGGTCCGTTCCTAGACAAAATATTTACTATTACATTGAATTCCTTTACAGAAAATGAAATTTAGTTTTTTCCGTGTGGTACCGGGATTGCAGGCAACTCCTCCAGGCTGGCGTTGGTGTGCAACGTGACCCAACCTGACTAGGGCTTTGAATGCTACCGTTGATTCCGAATGAACTCTTCCGCTACCAGTCCTAAAAAAATACCCGTGGGTTAGTATCCTTTATTTCAATTGGCCATTAGATTGTGTATGAAAGAATTGCCCATTGAAACTCTCTCTCTCTCTCTCTCTCGTCGTCTGCGCCGACATAATTTGTGGTATACCCATGTGGGCTGTATACCACATCTACAACTAGGTTACTCGGGTTTCCAGGGTGCACCGCGTGGAGGTGAGAGAAGGAATTTAGTAGAATTGGCCTAGTGTCTTAGTGTCTGCATACCCTGAAGTAGCACTTTCACCCCATTTCATATATTAGCACCAATAAAATTTATGCAAACAGTCGAAATTTCTATCTAGAAATAATATCTCGAAATGTTTTTTTTCTTCTTAAACCCAAAAAAAAATCTTATGTAAATAAATACTGCCTAATCCCTGAGTGTCAAATGCAATCCTAAAATTTCAAACCTCAACTATTTCGTAGAGACTAAGCAGTCAGTCCTTTTATTTATCGTAGACGATAATTAAACTAACAAAGAAATATTTATTTAACCAATTAATCAACACGTCTTTATGACCGCACAATGCGAAAGCACGTTCTTATAACAATACAAATTTTATAGTTTAAATTAAGCCTTCCTAAACACAATAAAGCACACGGACACTTAAATATATAACACTGCTCACAAGTATCAACACTCACATACATTCATATTGAAAAAAAAAAACAAATTCATATATTAACAAATACAAAATAAGATAAGCTTGAGGCCATAAACATGCATAAGTAGTGGTTTGTTACTTGTCAGTCTCAGTTAGTATAACTTTATGTGTATGTGAAAGGTTAAGAGTGTTTTTGTGTACTTGTGTATGTATTTAAATATGATAATTATAACAAGCTTAAGCTAATTTAACAAAAACAACTTAAAATCAACAAGATTAAGCACGAATACAAATAAAACACTTGCACGCATACACCTGAACAAATAACAAACAAAAAATGTCTTGGGGATAAAATAAGTGCATACATACATATAAATATGGCTGATTCTATTTTCAAATGCTTTTTTCGTGTCCGTTGAAAGTATAGTAAAATATTTCATAAAATAAACGCATAAATTTAAAATTAAAAATGATTTAATAGATTATAAATAAATGCAGATATATTTATATTTTTTTTGTGCTAAACTGTCCATTATGTGTTAAAAACGAAAATCGAAAATACAGCTTTTACTCTCTTCATACAAAATGGTGTGTCAGTAATGCATGCTGTTGATTTTCCATATTAAGAAACTATGAATTTTTCCAAAAACGAGATTAAATTTGTAATGGTTTTAAAATATTTGCATTTGCTTCTCTTATTTCATAAATTTTTATAATTGCTGTTGTTCGCAGTCTTGTCTATTGAGCGCTACGCTTTTTTAGAACGCTTCATTACTCAGATTAATATTAACATTGCATTAACAATATACAATAATATAACAGAGTAAATATTTAAAAGTTTTGTGATTTTTGTTAAATATTATTACATTGCAAATCGTTTCATCAATCAATCATCGTTTTTATCCAAAAAAATGTTTGAGTTTTATGGATATTTTGTTTAATTTAATTGAAATTTTTTAGTGAAAAACTAAAGAGCTCATGTTAAACTACATCCAAAATTATACATCTGAAAAAATATTGAATTCGTATAAAAATGTATTGAGCGTTACGTAAACAATTTTTTTAATATAATTAATCTATAAATTTTGCAGAAACGATATAAAGAACATTATCTGTTTATAAATTGTTTCTTTTCTTTGCAAAAATTTTGCTCCTATTGTGCGCACTGTGGGTTGTTATATTTCCAAAGAATGTATTATGTTCATAGAAAATCCTAAAACTTATTTTCTGTAAAGGAATTCAACGAAATAGTAAATATTTTGTCTAGGAACGGACCTACAAACAAATTTATAAATATAGACAAAAATATCTCAACAATTTCATTAAAAAAAACGTTTTTTTTCAGTGAACAAATTTTTTAAATCTATAAAACAGTTTGTTTAAAAGTATTTACAAATTGTAAACAAAACAATTTAATAAATCAAACAAAAAAAATTTACTGGATTTTCTGAAAAATATCAAACAATATTTTTGTCTGAATTTATAAAACAATAAATCTAAAAATACTAACAAATATTATATAAAATAGTTTACTTAATCAAACAAAAATATTTACTAGATTTTTTGTAATATTTCAAACAAAATTTTTATCTTGGTCATCATCATCATCATCATCCATTAAGCATTTAGGAAATTTCAATTTGTTATCATTGCTGTTGTTATTGGTGTGTATGTCGTCATCGAGGATGTTTTTTACGACACAATTTTTCTTGTTGTTTTTGGTGTTTGCGTCCTAAATAAGAGTCAAACAAACAATTCATTGATTATGTAAAAAACATTTACTGAATATGAAATTTATTTTTAGACATACTTTTATTTGAAAATTTTTTGGTGATCATTTTTTCTGTGCAGGTCGTATTTTGCTGCAAATTTGAAATTGATATGACTTTTGACATTGTTGGTCGATTTTGTAAAAATTAGTCTTATTTGAAAGAAGAGTTAGAATAATTTTTGCTTATGCATAAATGTTTATAAAAAACTATTTTATAAGATACAAATTATTTATTTTTCCATGTGAATCCAAGTCAAAATTAAAAAGTGGTCATAACTTTTAATTTCGTCCTGCGACTATCATTTTTGTTTTTAAAGAAGAGATGTAGACTGCTTTCAAAACCTGTACTCTTTTTTGAGTAGTATTTTTTCGCAAATGTAACGCTCAATACAGAAAAATGTTAAAAAATCGAAAAATATAATTTTATTTCAGGATCCATTGAATGAGGCGAAAACTATAATAAGAATCCTATCTTCTCATATTTCATTTAGTTACATTGGTAAACAAAACACAAAATGTACGTTGAGAATGAGAATCAGCCATGCATAAATATATTATTTAAAAAAAAACAGAAAGTAAAGTTATGTGTAAAGATAAAGATAATGTCTTGTAGTGTAGGGAATGGAAGATAAATAAATAACTTAAATTAAAAATTTAATTAATACATACCCAGCAAAAATTATTGCTTGCTGGAAGCATTTTTGTAAGTGAGACTACAAAATGGAATCACTTCGCGATGAGCCGCTTAGAAGCAATAGTTTCTGCTTCCATAAAATGCTTATATCAGTGTTAAAAATCATCAAAAAATTTTCAGCAGTCTTTTGCCAAAAACTTTAGTGCATTTGTGGTAGCATTTTTTGAAGCATTTGTTCTTAAATAAGCAATGCATTACTTCTAACAGCTTTTAGTGCTTCTAAATGTCGAATATTTTTGGCTGGGTAGTGCTGCCATATTTAGCTACGCCGAATCTTCAACAATAAATGAAATATTAAATAGTATTTACGAGCTTAGTTATCAAATAAAGTTTTACATTTAATGTCAAGTATAAAATGTCCCTAACGTATATGATAAAAATTAAGTTCTTCGGACACTTCCAACAAATATTTTATTTATCAGTCGTGGGAGGCCGACTACGAACAGAACTATTAACATAAGATTGCCGCAGGGCTAGTAAGCAGTTTTCTATTTAACTAAATTAAATAAGCAAACATTGTGTTTATTTATTATTTATTATGAGTTTTTGAAATTAAAGGAATCCATGCCATGGATGGAAAATGACAGTTTTTTTGTATAAAACAATTCTGAGACCAGTTGAAGAGTGATTTTTCAAACCACTGCAATCTGCGATGCCAACTTAGTGCTTTTGGTACTATTTTTAGTGCTTTTTGATGTCTTAAAATGTAAAATGTTTAGCTGTGCTGCTTTATTTAAAAAAACACTAATTTGCTGCCTTTCAAATTTTTCAGCAGTGCCTTTAGTGCTTTTTACAAATTTTCATATTTTATAACTTTTATAAATAGAAACTTATATAACTTATCGAATTTTTGGCGATGTTAGCAAATGCTGCTTACGTTCAACAATTTCAGCTACAAAATATGCTTATGACATTTGGAATACTACTTCGAAAGGGCCTATTTAAAGATGTGAACACTATTGCCGAATTTCGAGACGGAATGAAAAATGTTAAATGTTTTGAACGGAGAACTAATCAATAAGCTGAATTTTTTATAGGAAGTATTTCAGGTATTCGACAAAAATCGAAAGAAAATTTCAACGAAGTTTCTTAGTTTTATTCTTCGCATTAAGTGAAAACTTCATAGCTATGCGATTATTACTAATTTCAGGCAAATCGGTCAATATATGGATGTTGCATAAATTTAATGAAATTCCGTGAACGTCATGCTGTTCCAACATATTAATATGTTGAAATTAATTCCAATATGCTGCCCATGTGCCAATCGTAAAAAAGTATATAGTGATTTGAAACCGTTTTTCCCTTTTTCGGAAAAAAAAACATTATCGGATCAACTGCGAAAGCAATTGTAACGCTCAATACACAAAAATGTTAAAAAATCGAAATATATAATTTTATTTCAGGATCCATTGAATGAGGCCTAATATCAATCCTACGTTCTCGTATTTCTATTAGCTACATTGCATTATACCAATACATTGGTAAAAAAGGGTTTAAGTTCTTTTGTGAAAAGGCCATTGATATAGTTTTGGATCTGCTTAATGAAAAATCCCAATAAAAAATTTATGCGCATCTAGGGAAGCGCTTCGTCTTGTATAGCCTTTCATTTCTTATTGTAATGGTTACAAGTGGAAATTCTTCTTATAAAAATTATACCTGAAAAATCGAGCATAGCTTCTCCCTCATATAAACCAGCTAATACTAAAATTCAGTTTTTCTTGACCGCAATTTAGGATCTTATTTTGTAAAACGCAACACTAAGCGTTGTCTTATTGTATATATGTTTGGTTTTTCTAAAATCTGTTCATATAAAATTTTTCAACGCTAGGCATTGCGTTTTACGAAATAAGGCTCTTAATGCAAGAAAAAATAAAAAAGTTTAGTGCTTCTTTACGCTTTTTTTCAAAGAGAAGTAACACAATCAGGCAATTACTGCCTACCAGTAAATTAATTAACGTGTTACCTTCTTTGGGAAAGGAATAGTGTAGAGGGAACAGGTGGTGAATTGGGAGAAAGATAGAAAGCTTAATTCATTTACAACTCTGCTATTGCGCGTTTTTGTAGAGCAGTGTTGCAGCCCCTCTGATGTCAAGTAGATTAATTTATTGTGTAGCCATTTATTAGTTCTTTTACTTCGCCGGCGGTTCTGCTACAATACCGACGAAGGAGGGTGCTGTGAAGTGCATTAGGATATGTTAGTATTAATCGCTGCCGGTACTGCCAAAGTGATTAGTGCTATGCCTTCATCACCTTAACAGTCCAATAACAACCAACACAATAACACACCAATGCATATTCGAAAACTTCATGGTGTTGTTGGCTTACCAGAAACTATTCGCGAACTCAAGACCCCAGGCTCTGTAGTTAAACGTGCTAACCATTCAGCCAAGAGCACCGTAAATTTAGAAATTACGCTTTTTAGTGCATGTTTTAAATTCTATTGTGCTTTTTGCTCCAAAAAAGTAGACATCACTGGTTGCAATTATTTCGATTTTCGGTAATTATTCGCTTCGAGATTGGGCCATTAGTTACGGTGTTTATGATTTCGATTTAATAATTTTTTTTCTTAATTTGGATCTCATTTAGAGTTTGGAATATTTCAACATTTTTTGAAAATTTTTCCCAATATTGAAAACTTTGCGCTAATTTAGAATTTTTTTAAATTTTTTTTGTTTGGCTTTGAGAAATTCTTTCTGAAATGTGGTAATGTACGAGTGATTTTCTAAATTAATAATTAATGAGTAAATTAATAATTAAAGCGTAAAGTAATAATTAAAGGGTATCCCTTCAAGTAATGCAAGGAACAACCCGAAAAGTAAATTTGCCAAAATGAAAAAAATTGCACAAACAATATGACAAAAAATACAAAAATTAAGAAATAGAAAAAACGAAAAAAATGATAAATAAAAAACCGCTGAAACGACAATAAGCACCAAAACAAAAAAATCTCCAAAACTAAAAACATCGTCAAAAAACGATAGAAATCGCAAAAAAGGAACGAAACGGCAAAATTAAAAATACGTGTTGCCAAAACGAAAAAGATCGCTAGAAAGTAAAAAACGCCAAAACTATAAAATCGCCAAAATTATAAATATTGCCAAATGAAAAATTGAAAAATCGCTAAAACGAAAAAAAATAAAACTAAAAAAAAATATCGAAAACGAAAAAAAGTCGCCAAAATAAAAAAACGCTGAAACAAAACAAAAAAGTACCAAACGAAAAAATCGCCAAAAGTTGAGAATTTGCCAAAACTAAAAAAATTTCAAAAAACGAAAAAAAATGCTAAAGTTAAAAGTCCGAAAAGTCCAACAAAAATCACCAAAAGAAAAAAGGGGATGTATGTACATTAGGATGTCCGTTATTTGTTTGGGAAAATTTGTTTTATTAAAATGTTCAAGTCTCAGCCCTCAAAAAGTAGAGGCTTGAAAAAAATAACTTCAAAAATTTCACGCATTTTAATTTTTCTTATGAATTTTTAAACCAAAAAAATTTTAATTTTTTATGAAATTTTTAATTTTTAGGTTCAAACTTTTACAATATCTCTGAATCTAATGGGCATGTTTAGAAACAATATTCGCTCGGCTTAAAGATATTTTTGTTGTCGCATTTTGATATTTCTTTTTTATTGAATAGGGATGTAATAAAATAGTTCGAGTGCATATTCGCGTTCAGCGGTCCAAATATCCAAGAAAACAACTTTAATTTCAAAGGAACGTAAAAGTTTACCGAAATGTTCAAATTTATGGGCTTTTTTGTTATTTTAATTTGATGTTCATTTTATCAAATATACTCGTAAGATTTAGATAAAAGTTGCTATGGCAAAAGCTGTTGGAAACTTCACAGATAACAACTTTTTAGAAAAAACATTTTCATGATGTTGTCCTATTTTTCGACTTCTGGGCCATGTCGCATAATTGTAATTGAATAAAATTTCAACCATAAGTTAGCACGGGAAGGCAAGAGAAGGAAGAGTAATTTTTGCATCAAGCCTCAACTTTTTGGGGGGTGAGAACACTTCTAAAAATAACGGACACCCTAATGTACGTATATGGTAGACATACGGAACCATTCGTGTGCGAGTCAAACTCGCATTTTCCTAAATCTATTTATTTTTTCTCAAAACTGTTTGCTTCGTATCTTCCCCTTTTATGATATAAAAGAGATTTTTGGCTACAGACTACGCCATCAATATGTCCCAGAATTTATATTTTACATTCATTTGGCTGCATATTTATATATATTTGATTAATTTACAATTTTATGTTAATTATATTTTTTTATATCTTTTTTGATTTGCCATTTAGAACTGTATAGTGTGCATAAGGCTTCCTCTACTTTAAATATAAGATTAAATATTGTTGTATAGGAAATGAAAATACAAATAAAATTAAAATTAAATTAAATTCAATTTTGCAGGAATTAGAAAAGGAATGGTAAGATTATAGGTATGCATATTTGCATATATATAAGCCTCACATCTGTGGTGAAGAGTATAATGAAATACAAACTTTTCCTTGCTTGCTTACTACTTTTGAAATTAGCGTCTTTTTGGACCTGTTGACATTTAAGGTGGTCGGTCGATCCATTGGGTCTTCCATATTTCATCTGCTATTCAAACAATGTTGACTGAAATTTAGATTTTCTTCTAGCTTAAATAGTCATTTATAACTTTCATTAACCAGGTGCTTACTAAATTTATTTCCATTGTATAATCCTTTTGACAAGCTGCCTTACTTTCTTATTAATGGCTGGGAGAAAATTATTCAAGCTAACAAACCTTAAAAGCCTTTTACAGTCTCAGCAAATATTTTCTCAGCATAATTTTTACATTTCAACTAATTTTTGTGCATAAATCATTTTGATTAGATTAAATTGTTTGTACAAGTATTTTACTGGATTAATTAAATATGCATTTAAAAGCTCGGACCTGAACATGTGTTTGGCTAAATATCAAAAAAGAAATTCTAAGCATATTAAGCAATTTTCTTATTGGCTTACTTATTTATTTAACTTAATTACACATTTATACAGTCGTGAAACCATTATTTAAAATGTTGCTCGTAAAATAACAGCAACAGCAGCAATAATAAAAAAGCAACAAAAATTTAAGGTAAATTTTAATTAAAGCAACGAACACCTGCAGTGCGTCTGTGTTCTAGTACTTTATTTCGTTTTCATTTTTTGTGTCTTTAAATCTCACAAGATTAATTATTTTGTGTTTAAAACAACGAGAACAACAACAGCTACGAACAAAAGTTAGCTTAATATGACCCGCGCGAAAATGTTGGTTGTTCTGTCAGTCATTAAGTTTGCACGTTCAATTTCATGTCGAAAGCACACTTACTTACACACACACACACAATATGGCTTTCATTCGTTTTGAACATGTTCAAGAACTAACAAAATTGTGTAAAAATTATCTAGCTAGCGATAATTGTTGTTGTTGCCCTTACTTTGTTTTTTAACAAATTCAGCAGCAACAAAGAAAGGGCGAAAATTATAAAGATGTCAGCAAAATCTTAAGTTATGAGCAAAGAATGCAAATATTGTTTGTAGTTAAATGTGAGCTTTTAAAGGTCACTTTCAAAATAAGTAAGCAATGTTGTCGTTGTTGGATTAGGGGTTTTGTGTTGACTGAACGGTTTTTTAGGGTTCCGATACACCAAAAGTGTAAAGGAACCCCATTGTTTTCGCTACGCTGTCCGTCTGTCTGTCCGTCTGTCCGTCTGTCTGTCACAGGCTGTTTTCTCGGGAGCCGTAAGAGCTACGGACCTGAAATTTTCACAGGATATGTAGAGCTTTGGCCGCTACAACAACAAATATATGACAGTTAAAAATTAAAGGGTGTTCTAAAGCGAGCAACGAAAAATGTTGAAATACGAATGTAATGTTTTCTCGGGAACCGTAAGAGCTACGGACCTGAAATTTTCACAGAACATGTAAAACTTTGACCGCTATAACAACAAATATATGACACCTAACAATTAAAGGGTGTTCTAAAGCGAGCAACGAAAAATATTGAAATACTAATGTAATATGCAGACACTTATAACGAGTGATTTTTTTGCGACCTACTGAGGCTTCTATTCGGGCTATTGTAAAAAAATTTCGCACCAAATTTACATTGTTGGACATTAAACCACCAACACGTTTACGTAGAGTGCGAACTGAAGAAAATATCGCAGCCGTATCGGCCAGTGTTGGTGATGACCGTGAATTATCGATTCGGCGCCGTTCGCAGCAATTGGGCCTCTGTTACTCCACTACGTGGAAAATTTTGCGGAAGGATTTGGGTGTGAAGCCTTATAAGATACAGCTGGTGCAAGAATTGAAGCCAAACGACCTACCACAACCCCAAAGTTTTGGTGAATGGGCTCTTGAAAAGTTAGATGAAGATCCACTTTTTTATCGAAGAATTGTGTTCAGCGACGAGGCTCATTTCTGGTTGAATGGATACGTGAACAAGCAAAACTGCCGTATTTGGAGTGAAGAGCAGCCAGAAGCATTGCAAGAGCTACCAATGCATCCACAAAAAACAACCGTTTGGTGCGGATTATGGGCTGGCGGCATCATTGGGCCGTATTTCTTCAAAGATGATGCGAATCACAACGTTACTGTGAATGGTGAGCGCTACCGTGCGATGATAACAAACTTTTTTCTGCCCAAAATGGAAGAGCTTGACTTGCATGACATGTGGTTTCAACAAGACGGTGCCACATGCCACACAGCACGCGAAACAATGGACCAATTGAGAGGCGAGTTCGGTGAACAGTTTATTTCACGCTTGGGACCAGTCAATTGGCCGCCCAGATCGTGCGATTTAACGCCTCTAGACTATTTTTTGTGGGGCTATGTTAAGGCTAATGTCTATAGCGACAAGCCCGCTTCGATTGACGCACTGGAAGCCAACATTGCCAACATTATTCGTGAGATACCGGCCGAAATGTTGGAAAGAGTATGCCAAAATTGGACTAAGCGGATGGACCATTTGAGGCGCAGCCGCGGCCAACATTTGCATGAAATAATCTTCAAACATTAAATTATATCGACCCAACTATCGATCCAAATAAATATTTCATGCATTTTTCTGAATTTTATGTGTTTTTTTTTACTTTCCGATAGTTCTTATAAAATCACAAATTATATAGACACTTTAAATTTTCAAAGTTCGTGTTAATTGGTGTAGTCTGTAGAATAGACTACACCAATTAGCACCGATATTTAAAACAATAAAAATTAAAGGGAGTTCTATCAGTTAATGTAATTTTACTATGTAATTTAGACAATATGCTGTATCTTGGGAACCGTAAGAGCTAAGGACCTGAAATTTTCACAGAATATGTAAAACTTTAACCGTTACAACAACAATTATATGACACCTAAAAATTAAAGGGTGGTCTATAGCGAGCAACGCAACATGTTGAAATACTTATGTAATATAAAGACACTTATATATAGACACTTTAAATTTTCAAAGTGCTAATTGGTGTAGTCTGTAGAATGGACTACACCAATTAACACCGATATTTAAAACAATAAAAATTAAAGGGTATTCTATCAGTTAATGTAATTTTGACTATGTAATTTAGACAATATGCTGTATCTTGGAAACCGTAAGATGTAAAATCTTGAAATTTTAAAAAACGCTAAAACTAAAAAAATCCAAAATTAAAAAAATTTCAAAACGAAAAAAATGCTAAAATAAAAAAGCGCTTAAAGAAATATAGCACCGAAATTCAAAAAATCTCTAAAACGCAAAATATCACCAAAACTAAATCGCCAAAAAACTAAAAAAACGCCAAAAACCGAAATAAGTCGGCAAAACGATAAAAGCACTACAACATAAAAAAATCGCTAAAACTAAAAACTTATCAAAAATTAAAAAAATCGCCAAAAATGAAAAAATAACCTAAACGAAAAAAGCGTCAAACCAAAAAAAAGCGCCAAAACTAAAAAATCGCCAAAAACCAAAAAAAAGCCAAAACAAAAAAAAATCGCTTAAATTAAAAATATTACAAAAAACCGAAAAAAAGTCCCCAAAACCAAAAAAAGGGCCAAAACTGAAAAAAGCGCCAAAACTAAAATAAATCGCTATAAATCGCTAAAAGAAAAAAGCGCCAGAACCAAAAAACCGCCAAAAACTAATAAAATGGGCAAAAAACAAAGAAAAAAAATTGCAAGAAACCAAAAAAGTGTCATAACAAAAAAATCGCTATAATGAAAAATATCACCAAAAACCGAAAAAAATCGCCTAAACCTAAAAAAATGCTAAAACTGAAAAAATCGCCACAACTAAAATAAATCGCTAAAACTAATAATATAGTCAAAAAGTGGATAAAACGCCAAAAACCAAAAAATCGCCATAACTAAAAAATCGGCAAAAAAACAAAAAAATTGCAAAAAACGAAAAATCGTCAGAAAAAATCACGAAAATTAAAAAGCGCCAAAAACAAAAAAATCGCCAAAAACAACTAAAAATACTTAAAAAACAAAAAAAAATATAATTAAACAAAAAAGCACATTGAAAAAATTGGCTGAATGTGTATATTCATACGGAACACTTCGTGTGCGAGTCAAAGTCGCACTTTACTTTAAATTATTTATAAATTGAACTAGCATTAAGTATTCACATCTCTTGCATTCAGCTGGAAGCTGGAGACTCCCTCCTTATCACCCGAATCTTAGCTCTACAAGTTATAATGTTATTGACAACTGGAGCTCAAGCTTCTTTATACATATATTGTTATAGAAATAAAAGTCAATGTAATCAAATTTAGTTTAATTCACCTCGCCTCAGGTTGTGCAACACTTTTTGTTATGGGTAAAATTCATTTAACATCCTACAAAAAGGAAAAAAAATAAAAAATTTTGTGCATGAACACTTATCTGTAGATTGTGGAAACATGACAGTCTCCTAAAAAAATATGTAATTTTTGATTGATTTTTTTTACCATAATATTTTTGTCATTCGTTACCTTACTTTCCGCGCCCTATGCTCCAGTGTGAGTTAAAGGAACATATATATTACCTTACTTTAGAACGATATGATTTCTATATTATTTCACCTCGTTTTAATTGCTGAGAACTGCTTTAAATCAAAGCCAAAGAATCAATAAATAAATTAAGCTATTTTAAAAAAAATTCTCGTTAATTTTCTATTGCTTTTTGCTTAGTTTAAATTTTTCTCCATAACGTTTTTGGATGTCTGCTTTGCTTAAACTAGTTTTCTTTTCCTTTAAAATCGAAAGCCATACGAAAAACACCGAATTCAGAATATTAGAAACCAATACAACAAAATCCGTATAAATACACAAGTCACGAATTACAATTTTTTTTACATATTAATATTTTTTCCTAGTTTCCTTTTTTGGTTTAAGGTTTGGGGCTTCACGGGATGTTTTTGCTTTAACACAGACAATTTTATCTTACTCTATCTACCCTGGTTTCATTGATCTCACACCTTAGCAAATTTTATATAATAACAATACAAAAACCACAACAAAAACACCTGCTGTTGTACATTTCCCCAGTCAGGCATAATTGGAAAATGGTGAAAGGACACAGCAACAACAAAAGCCATGTATTTTAATCCTCAAGTTTCCTGTGCACTTATTTTACTGGTTTATTTCCAGTTTCATATTCTTTAACTTGAGCTTCTCTTTTGTTCTTATTTGATGTTTTTTTTTGCTACAAAATTTTGTGATTAAACCCTTCAAAATTAATTTTTTCTTTAGTTTAAGTAGACGTTCCATATTATGGTAGCCACAGCTATAAAACTTAAAAAGAATGTTTTTAAGAATATGAGAAATTGTTGTGGTTTTAACTTATTATTTGATGGATGGTTTTTTTTTATATAAAAAATGTTTTGTTTTGTTCAGCGACTTGCTTAATTTAATGCAAATAACAATAACATAATAATAATTTTTAAAATAAAGGTATGGTGACTGCACAGTGGGACCGTTCAAACAAAAATGTAGTAAATGCATACTTATGTGTTTTTGAAAGTCGATACGTTAATTCACTAACTCACTCATAGAACTATCTGACAAAACAAGGGCACAAAGTTTACGTCTGTATGGGAAAAAATTCATCAAACATAGTACAAAATGGAAAAAATTAAAATATGCAGCTTATTACTATAAAATTTTAAAATATGTATTGAATGAACAATTGTCTGTAGATTGCGGAAACATGATAGTCTCCTTAAGAAATATGTATTTTATATTTTTCTAGCATAATATTTGTTGTCATTCGTTACCTCACTTTAGCACAATATGATTTCCATATTATTTTGTTTTAATTGCTTACAACTTCTTTAAATAAAAGCCAAAGAATTAATAGATAAAATAATTTCTTTTAAAAGTAGTTTCCTTTATCTTTCCTTTGCTTTTTCCTAAAATTCTCGTATTACGTTTTTCTTCTAGTTTTATTTTTCTCAATAGGATTTTTGGATCTCTGTGCAGGTTAATTTAGTTGTATTTCTTATAAAATCCAAAACAACATTGAAAGCATCAAAATCAGATATTAGACACTACTACAACAAAATCTTTACAAATAGAAAAGTCACGAAATACAATTTTCGGCGTGTTTCTTTTGTTCGAAATAAAATTTTAAGCAATAAAATTTCAAGCAAATTACAATTGAAGCACAATTTGTTCTTGTCGAAGCATTTTAGTTTTTGTCCAACACTCGTATAAGGTTTTGGAGTTTTGGAAGTCGCGAGTGACGAGTTCCTAGCAAATTGATGAATCTCATGCTATAAACCTTTCAATAAACACTTCAATTTCACATGTTTTTAATAACTTTTTTTTTTTGCATTGCAACTATTACTCATAGAGTTTGAATTAATTTATACGACTCGCCACTTTATTGATTTATTTGATAATAATATGTAATATAAAAAAGAAAAGTAATGAATGGCAAACAACTTATAGACATGCATTTAACATAAGAAACTAAGTTTTTTCAATGAAGTTATGAGTTTAGTCGAACTGTATGAGTTTATATCCAAATATATTTTAATTTTTTTTTTATTTAGAGACAAATGTGAAGCACATAGACAAAAAAAAATTTTTTTACAGCACGGATGGTTGAACTGGCCTTTCGATAGCTCCCGCTAATCTCTGCAGAATTCTTTTCCGATTGACTACTCGACCAAATTCGGTGGTTTGCAGTTAAGAGTTGAATATCATCTACATTCAATCAATTCATACTGTCACTCTTAGAGTTGTATTTGATTTGATAGTTATTGATATTCACTTTTTTCTTTGTTTTTCCTTTTGAATTTTCTCTATTTTGTATGAATGAGAAACAATACTGATATTTTTACTTTTATTTGCGGTTTGTTATTTTTGCAATTGTTTTCTATTTTGTAAATAATTCAATGCGTAAGACTACATCTTAAAGCGGAGACAAAAAAATGTGTATAAAACTGGAGTGAGATATCATTTTGTAGGCAGAAAAGACGAAAATGTATTTCATGTACTTACTTCAAAGTAAAGTACGTTGCCTACAGTAAAGGTTTTATTAATTTTCATCTAATAGTGTTTTAGAAATTATATTACGAACTGATAAGACAAAATATATCAATTTGTTTTGAATCTAGCCGCGTATGAGTAATATTAATTTTTATTTACAATTTAATATAAATCATACGCTCGTAGCCTTCTTTTTAAAATTAATTACATTTTAACAAATAAAACAGTCTGAGAAATAAAATTAATGCAAATTTTTTTTATTATTTACTTAATCTCCATTTTAATTTTCGTAAGGACGACCAACGTTGATATTAAAAATTTATGAATTTCGTAAAAGGAATCTTGTCGGTGGTGAGCATCCTCTTTGTTTTTTATCTTAAACATCAAATTCAAATAAGACATGAAAATTCGCCATCGCAAATTAAAACAATTATGCTAGTCTTGAACAATTTTGGAAATCGTTTCATTTTTAGTGCGTCCTGTTACAAAGCAACACAAAAAAATCCCAAAGGATTAATATTTTACGCAACAGAAGTATGAAAATAAGTCAACTTTTAATTAAGATTTTTCCCGTTTGCTTTTCTTGAGGAATAAAGAGACTACAACAATAAACTGTGGTATAAAAATAAAAGGAAAAAAAAATAAGAAGACATAAAATGTATACGAACGTTGAAACCAAGAAACGGCAAGAATATGATAAGCAGTAGGATATTAAAAAGAATATTAAAAGTTAAAATTAAATTGTTTTCAGAATAGAAGAAATGTATTTTGCGATTGGACGAATTTTTTATATTTAAAAGCTATTTTCTAGAAAAAGCTCACCATAACTATTAAAGACTTTAAATAGAGCGCCAATAAATATTTCTTACAGTGACTAGCAAATGTTTCAGAATGATAGTTAACGTAAACCTAAATTTGTCTATAATAAACTAATAATAATTTGAAAATTTTTTTATTTGTTGTGGGTTAAGGTAGTATATATGCCTGCCTTTCCTTGGTGCTACCGCCAACTCATCTTAAAAATAATAGATAATGTAATTTTTCCAATAATTTGCTGTTTTTCGAAGATTTATTCATTGAACGTTACTGTTTTGATTGCTAGAATTGCATTAAAAACAAATGTTAGAAGGTGTCTTTTCGATTCTAAATATTTAAAAGTTTTCTAAATAAATCAACCATAATTAGTTCAGAATATGTGTCATCAATTTCTTGTAATTTTTTTCGTAAAAAATGTATGGAACGTTACCCATAGCATTTAATTTAAGTAGTTTTAATGCAAATTTATTGAAGATGATTCATCTTAAGTGTTAAATTCTTCAATATGATTTGACTTTGAATTTATAAAGGTAGAGAAAAGTTATTGAAAATCTAAAGCTCGATAAAGCCCGCAAAAATATGTAGCTAGAAAAAGAATTATAAATAGCAGAAATTGCTTTCTTTATTAAATTCTTAAGCTTATTTATTTACAGAAATGCAAAAAGATTCAGAGATATAAAAAATGAAGAGGGCAAACATTTTAAATTTTTATCACTTAATAGCAAGTATTTTATAATAGGAATAAAACAAGCAAAAAATCATTAAAATCGATGAACAAATGTTGCTTTTATTTGAAATTAAGTGAAAGAACTCAATTGATAAAAATCACAGCTTCCATACAACAACAAAATTTTATATTAAGAATTTAGTGTTGGAATATTCACATTAGATTAGCAGAACGGATCAGTACTACTGATTTCGACAGGCCGCTACACCGTCTCATCAGGGTTCTTGTTCACTTTTACCACTTATAAAGGTGGATGCTTTTTACAACGAAACATCAGCTATTTAAATTGTCCATCTCTACTTAGCACAAGCATGGAATTGTTTTACGTAACTCCAAAATGAATTTTTAACATTAACAAAATATTGACTAACCATTTTAAGACCGTTCATGCTTAATGGCGGTCAAGACAGAAATATCCTGGTATTCCTTATCAAAACTTAACAAAAGTTGGTTTTTTGCCGAATCTAAAAACGAGTTTGTATTTTTCATGAATTTCTTCGTGAATCGAATAGTAGTATATCGGGTAAATTTAAGGAACTTTAAAAATTAAACAAGAGGAACGCTTTTTGGGCGTTTTGATTGCAATTGACCCATACATTCAAACGAGAATCACCCATGTGCACACATACGTACATATGTACATGCATACATAACAATGTAATAAAAGTTGAAATTTTCTTAACTCACCATCAAGAGATAAGGGATGTAAATATTTTATTGCTTTTAAAAGTATTAAGTATTGCTAAAAAATCCCATAAAACAAAAGTTAAAATAAATAGAAAACACTAACCCATATTATATAATGATTGATTTGTATTTTCAGATTTAAGTACATAAGAACGACTACAATGATAAAAATCTCTTATGCAAGATTAACAATTTTTATTATATTTGACAACGGATTTGTTTTTATTTCCTTTCTTGAAAATGTGGCCCCTTAATAAACAATTTAATGAGTGCTTTTAAGGATGTTATATGCTTGATAATGACATACATAAATATGTATAAAAATGTATAAAAATTAATTGTCACTGTAAATATTACATTAGCTTTTAGTTAAAGGAAGAAAAAAGAAAAAAAGGAGGAAAGAAGAAGGGAAGCTAAATAAAAACCTTTTCCATAAGAGAAATTGATATTTCCGGAAGAAAAATAAGCACGCATTTCGCAATAACTTTTATATAAATCTGTAGACTGTTGGCAAAACAACTTAAGTCGACCTAAGAAATTTTTTCAAACTTGCTATTTATAAAAAAAAAATTTTAAGGAGCGACTACTGATCTAGTCATCATATTCCTACGAGAGCAGTGAACAACCAAATCATCATAAAAGTTTATAATGACTGATGTTGGTATAGGGCACCAAAAGAAAATATACGCGGATCGGTATTATGAAAGCTTACGCAAGGGATTCATTTTATAAATTTAGAACACCCTGTTAAAACACGCATTCATCTACAGTGTCCCATAACTTTTGCAACTATTATCCGATTTTAATAAATTTAAGATTGGTGTAAAGCTTATAAATAGATTAAGAAAATAGAGTTTACTTTAAAAAGATATATTTAATATATTCAAAGATATTTAGCTTTGAAGTTAAAATTTTAGAGCTTTGTCCTCTACTTTGTTCTCTATTTCTTCAATATCTCCAGTAATAGCATAGCCAAAATTTTCCAAAAAAAAAAATTTATGGTTTTGAACACTATCCTTGAAACATTAAAAAAAATTATTTTTAATTATCTCAATTCATGTAGTTCTGAAACCGGATCAAAATCAAGATTTTGAAATGAGAGTGAAAAATTGCTTAATTTTTACAAAACTAGTGTTTTACAAAACTAGTTCGAAGTTTTTCTCAACAATGTTTCAAAACTAAAATTTTGTATTTTTAATATTTCAAAAGAATAGACCGAAAATGATAAAATTTTCTAGTTCGAAGTTTTTCGTTCAAAAGAATAGACTTCAAAAAAGAGTGCAGAGTGCAGTGAAATTCTAAATCGATTAAAGCATACACGCTACATCCAGCATTGACCGAAAATGATAGAATTTTCTACGAATTTCTATTTTCATGGCTTAAGAACAAAAAACGCTCATCGAGCAGCGTTATGAGATGGCAATACATGATGTAGTGCTAGTATCTCACTGTTGTCATATCGTAAAAAACTTACAAATCTGATGGCTATTTCAGTTTTGTCATGTCATAAAAACGTATTACGATATGACAACGCTGTCATCAACTTTTTCAAATTTCTCTACAAATTATATTAGATATATTTAATATAATTAATCTGGTTTTAAATTGTTACCTGTGCGCAAAAAAATTTGGCCAGGAGAGCAGATTATATAAAAATAGTGTAATGAAACCTAAAGGATTGGATGCCTTTGAGTATTTACTGAGCACTTCTGCCACATTAGCCGATCATTAAAATGTCCCTTTTGAGGATAAATCA
This sequence comes from Panzeria rudis, assembly GCA_956483635.1. Taxonomy (NCBI): domain Eukaryota; kingdom Metazoa; phylum Arthropoda; class Insecta; order Diptera; family Tachinidae; genus Panzeria; species Panzeria rudis. The sequence continues at coordinate 124,515,967 of OY101450.1, read as the reverse complement.
AACAATCTACTTTGATAGTCAAATTAATTCTGAATTTTATTGACAAAAGTGGCAGCTTATATACTAAAATAATCTATTGGTCAGCAAAATACAAAAATTAATTTCCCATAGTGTACACATTCTTGCTGTAAGTGCAAATAATATTTTCTCACAAATAATATTTTCATTGGCCTTGATATGTATTGACATAAAACTATTTTTTGCTGACAAAACATAAGGTTCATTAACTGATAAATATATGTGGAATTATTCTTTAAAAAAATAGAACAATGTTTAATAAGGTTCTTAAATTTCTACAGTGTTGGGCATAAGTATACATAAAATTTAATGATATATTCACGACTACATGAATTGAGATAACTAAAAAAAATTCTGTATATTATCAAGGATTCTGTTAAAAATCATAAAATAATTTGTGGAAAATTGTGGCTGTGCTATTACCAGAGATATTTACGAAATAGAGAACAAAGTCGAGGCCAAAAAGCAAACTTTTGCTATTCAAAACAAAATATCTTTGAAAATCAAAAATATATATAAATAAAATAAACTGTTTTTTCTTTATTTATTTATAAGCTTTACAACAAGTTTAACTTCATTAAAATCGGATAATATTTGTACAAGCTATGATGCAAACAAAGTTTTTCATGCTTAGGCATCCTTTTTTCTAAAGTGGCCCAAATTTCAATATTTTTAAAGCTTAGATTCTCTTCTATCATTTTTATAAACATCGTTTTGCAATCGGATTGCAAGTTTCAAAGATACAGATTTATTACTCTCTCTTCCAATTGGAACCACTGTGTGGCATCAGATTATAATCTAGTGTCTTTTCTCTTATAAAGTGATCTTTCTTGATAACAATAATGTACATGAACTTGTCTCACTTCCAAAATAAATGGCTCAAATGTGTTTTCCCTGTGTAAAATTTTGTTATTTTCTTTGTTTTTTTTTTTGTTTTAAAAGTTAAATTTTACACTCTTCTCAATAATAATGCTAAATTACATGTTATTTTTATATTGATTTCTTTCTTCTTTTCATACAATCATCACGAAATATTATTGAATAATTATATAATTCCCAAGTTGTTTTCAATTATCTTTTGGGGTGTAAAAACAATCGATTTATTTATATGAGGACTTGTGCATAAAAAATCAAGGGTTTTTTTTCTAGCGAAAAATTATTTAAGAGCTACAGAGACTTTATATTGTTCCTCTAAACAAAAATATTTACACGCATACAAATTTTTAACAACAACAACAATAAAAAAATCCTTAACACTTACATACTTACATGCATATTTCATTCTTTTTATCCCTTGTTGTATAATTGTAGGTTTCGTGCGCAAGTATTTGTTTTAAGTTATTAAAATTTTCAATTTCATTAAGTATCTGATTCAAGAAGTGAGTTAGGGCATTCAAAACATTTCTGTGCTGTACTTATTAATGGTAAGAACAAAACGAAACGAAATTCTTCTTTGATCAAAATTTTGCTAACGTAATGCTAAAAATATATTTTTTTTAATTTTAAGTTACTATGTATGTATGTTTCAAAGCATAACAGTCAGTATGTATTCAAATTCAACACCGATACCCAATCCACACACGTCTGATATATTAAATTGTAAAAACATCATAAATATTAAATGGGCATGAAAGAATCTAAGCTTGTTATAAGAAAGCCATTTCTTTTTATTTGAGAATTTTTGAGAAATAAGAGTTCTTTTTTAATATATTTGCTTTTATTTTATACTTTAAAAAGTTTCACACCACTATTAAGTCAACAAAGCTTATATTTGAAGCATTCAGCAAACACAAATCCCATAAATCCAATATAGGGTATTACCTTATGAGGAACTCATTGGCGGATCATAACAGCTTCTATTACAAAATAGTTGAGACTGTACAGTGTACAATGTACACATAAAAAAGTTTGAGCGTAAATACACACAGAAAGATTTTATATTAAAATCGCACAGAAAAAATTATCCTCAAAAAATTATCAGCAAAAGTTTGTTTAAAAATAAACTTTATTTTCAGTAAATGTTCTGTGCGTTATCTATGAAGTATTTGTTTGACTCTTATTTAGAACGAAAACACCAAAAACAACAAGAAAAACTGTGTCGTAAAAAAAATACCCCGATGACGACATACACACAAATAACAACAACACCAATGATAGCAAAAGGAATGGGAATGTACCAAGTTTGTTAACTAAAGATTTTTGAGTTAATCAATTCATGTATGTCGTTGCGTTCATTCTCATTAATTTCTTACAGTCTTTAGATAAACATTCAGATTTGAACACATTTAACAAAGTGAAATTTCATAAATTCTTAATGGATAATTATGGTGACCCAGACAAAAATTTTGTTTGATATATTACAAAAAATTCAGCAAATATTTTTGATTGATTAAGTAAACTATTTTGTTTAACATTTGTTAGTATTTCTAAACTAATTGTTTTATAAATTCAGACAAAAATATTGTTTGATATTTTTCAGAAAATTCAGTAAATTTTTTTGTTTGATTTAGTAAACTGTTTTGTTTACAATTTGTAAATATTTTTGGAAAAATAGTTTTATAGATTTAAACAATTTGTTCACTGGAAAAAAAATTTTTTCAGCGAAATTGTTGAGATATTCTTGTCTATATTTAGAAATTTGTTTGTATGTCCATTTCTAGACAAAATAGTTCACTGAATTCCTTTAGAGAAAATGAAATTTAGTTTTTTCTGTGCTTAATTAAACATTTTTCAGTAGTGATTCTGATTCATAGATGTTTCACGTTATTTCAACATGATCTAACAACAATCTTCAACGAAATTTTTTTCTTTTGAAACAACTAGGTATGTATAAAAACAAACAAACAGCTTTGATTGTAGATATTGATAAAAATGCTCATCAAAGCGAAAACAATAAAATCTTTTGTAAGTATTGGATTTAATCAGTTAGAGGAGATTTCGGCTAACTAAACTGAGTTGAAATAAAATGAATGCAATAATTTACATGAAAAGTCTTGTATTCTATTTCGTGACAACAATTACTTAAATAGCTGATGTTTCCTTATAAAAAAGCATCCACCTTCACAAGTGAAAAAAGTGAGCAAGAACGCTGATGAGACGGTGTAGCGACCTTTCGAAATCAGTAGTACTGATTCGCTCCCCTATTCTGATTTGAATATTCGAACACTCCACTCTTAATAAATAATTTGAATTTACATTAATTTATATATTGAACTAAAAAGACGAAATAATAAATTTCAGATTTACCTAGTCAGTTCAAAAATAAAATTACGTAAAAATAACTATATTTCATGTTGATTTAAGTTTTACTAAAATGATACGAAGAATCATGTTGAGTCAAAGTTATTTCAAGTTGAAACAACGTGAATTTGATATTAAAACAAAACGAAGAATCATATTGAATAAAAGTTATTTCAAATTGAGACAGTGTGAAGTTGATATTGAAACAATACGAAGAATCATGTTGAATCACAATAATTTCAAATTGAAACAACATGAATTTAATATAGCTATTTTAATAATTGTTTTACCTAGCAAAGTGTATTCACATGGGCATCACAAAAATTTGCGTTGTAGTTGGGTGCCTTAGCCAAGATTTCAGCTCGAGCCACTTGGTTGGTAGTCAAAGTGCTAACCACTACTTTACTTTAGATATACACTAACAACTTAATTTCTAAAAAAGATTTCGATTTATAAGAATCAAAATTTTGTGTGAAAATTTGTTTTATAAGCCGAATTTAATATGAATTGAATGAAATTTAATTGCTACGAACTTAATATGAAATTTTGCTGTGTGTATTAAACCAAACAACAACACAATTTTTGGACCGCTTCTCGCAAAATGTCGCCCATCATAAAACTAATTTAATTTCTTCAAGAAGATTTTATCAACTGTACGTTTTAAATCAACAGTTCTTTATTTAATCGATTAAATATGTCTATCCTTAAGATATATGTATTTACTTAAACAATATCGTTTTGAAATATCTTATAAAAATTCCCATGAATTTTTCTATCCTTTCAAATCTGATTTCAATAACTAAACTCTCTGTAGCACAATTTCTCCTATCCAACTAAGAAAACATGTTAAAAGTTTCACTAGCTACTAATGTAAAAAGTACTTTGTAATAAGCATTTTATGAGCTCCCATTTAAATATTTTATAGAAAGTTTCTTGATTAACATGTTTGTATTTGCGAAATTATCTTAATTTGTATTGTGTAAAGTACAAAACTATGTGCTAACAGTTGTTATAGTACGAGTATCTTACATTTATATTTATAAATACTGGGTGAGTTTAAAAGCAGACGTTTTTATGCTTCATAAATGGTTAAATAAAAAGATTAATACGTAAAATTATTAAAACTTTGTAATAATTAGATACTTAAAGTACATGGTTGCAAACTGAAATGACTTTGTAAATATTTTCGAAATAACTATTCATAATATTAATATTGTAATTAAGTTTGTAACAATAATAATACTATGTTCGACTATTTAATATTGAAATTTGTCTTCAAAAATATATGTTGGTTTTGTCTCAACATGCTTAAGAATATCAAAAGATACAACTGAGTATTTATGATGGAGGTGTTGCGGCTTTCGAAACATCGCTGTTATGTTCTGTTGTGTTCGTTGAAAACTAAATTGATATTGATTTTAGCCTTGTTCCTTGAAAATATTGATCATGCCTAATTGTTTACGAGTATACCTAATATATCCACCAGGTACATCAGTACATTTCTCCCTAACTAGAGAACGGTGTGGCCCAAATTTCAATATTTTTAAAGCTTAGATTCTCTTCTATCATTTTTATAAACATCGTTTTGCAATCGGATTGCAAGTTTCAAAGATACAGATTTATTACTCTCTCTTCCAATTGGAACCACTGTGTGGCATCAGATTATAATCTAGTGTCTTTTCTCTTATAAAGTGATCTTTCTTGATAACAATAATGTACATGAACTTGTCTCACTTCCAAAATAAATGGCTCAAATGTGTTTTCCCTGTGTAAAATTTTGTTATTTTCTTTGTTTTTTTTTTTGTTTTAAAAGTTAAATTTTACACTCTTCTCAATAATAATGCTAAATTACATGTTATTTTTATATTGATTTCTTTCTTCTTTTCATACAATCATCACGAAATATTATTGAATAATTATATAATTCCCAAGTTGTTTTCAATTATCTTTTGGGGTGTAAAAACAATCGATTTATTTATATGAGGACTTGTGCATAAAAAATCAAGGGTTTTTTTTCTAGCGAAAAATTATTTAAGAGCTACAGAGACTTTATATTGTTCCTCTAAACAAAAATATTTACACGCATACAAATTTTTAACAACAACAACAATAAAAAAATCCTTAACACTTACATACTTACATGCATATTTCATTCTTTTTATCCCTTGTTGTATAATTGTAGGTTTCGTGCGCAAGTATTTGTTTTAAGTTATTAAAATTTTCAATTTCATTAAGTATCTGATTCAAGAAGTGAGTTAGGGCATTCAAAACATTTCTGTGCTGTACTTATTAATGGTAAGAACAAAACGAAACGAAATTCTTCTTTGATCAAAATTTTGCTAACGTAATGCTAAAAATATATTTTTTTTAATTTTAAGTTACTATGTATGTATGTTTCAAAGCATAACAGTCAGTATGTATTCAAATTCAACACCGATACCCAATCCACACACGTCTGATATATTAAATTGTAAAAACATCATAAATATTAAATGGGCATGAAAGAATCTAAGCTTGTTATAAGAAAGCCATTTCTTTTTATTTGAGAATTTTTGAGAAATAAGAGTTCTTTTTTAATATATTTGCTTTTATTTTATACTTTAAAAAGTTTCACACCACTATTAAGTCAACAAAGCTTATATTTGAAGCATTCAGCAAACACAAATCCCATAAATCCAATATAGGGTATTACCTTATGAGGAACTCATTGGCGGATCATAACAGCTTCTATTACAAAATAGTTGAGACTGTACAGTGTACAATGTACACATAAAAAAGTTTGAGCGTAAATACACACAGAAAGATTTTATATTAAAATCGCACAGAAAAAATTATCCTCAAAAAATTATCAGCAAAAGTTTGTTTAAAAATAAACTTTATTTTCAGTAAATGTTCTGTGCGTTATCTATGAAGTATTTGTTTGACTCTTATTTAGAACGAAAACACCAAAAACAACAAGAAAAACTGTGTCGTAAAAAAAATACCCCGATGACGACATACACACAAATAACAACAACACCAATGATAGCAAAAGGAATGGGAATGTACCAAGTTTGTTAACTAAAGATTTTTGAGTTAATCAATTCATGTATGTCGTTGCGTTCATTCTCATTAATTTCTTACAGTCTTTAGATAAACATTCAGATTTGAACACATTTAACAAAGTGAAATTTCATAAATTCTTAATGGATAATTATGGTGACCCAGACAAAAATTTTGTTTGATATATTACAAAAAATTCAGCAAATATTTTTGATTGATTAAGTAAACTATTTTGTTTAACATTTGTTAGTATTTCTAAACTAATTGTTTTATAAATTCAGACAAAAATATTGTTTGATATTTTTCAGAAAATTCAGTAAATTTTTTTGTTTGATTTAGTAAACTGTTTTGTTTACAATTTGTAAATATTTTTGGAAAAATAGTTTTATAGATTTAAACAATTTGTTCACTGGAAAAAAAATTTTTTCAGCGAAATTGTTGAGATATTCTTGTCTATATTTAGAAATTTGTTTGTATGTCCATTTCTAGACAAAATAGTTCACTGAATTCCTTTAGAGAAAATGAAATTTAGTTTTTTCTGTGCTTAATTAAACATTTTTCAGTAGTGATTCTGATTCATAGATGTTTCACGTTATTTCAACATGATCTAACAACAATCTTCAACGAAATTTTTTTCTTTTGAAACAACTAGGTATGTATAAAAACAAACAAACAGCTTTGATTGTAGATATTGATAAAAATGCTCATCAAAGCGAAAACAATAAAATCTTTTGTAAGTATTGGATTTAATCAGTTAGAGGAGATTTCGGCTAACTAAACTGAGTTGAAATAAAATGAATGCAATAATTTACATGAAAAGTCTTGTATTCTATTTCGTGACAACAATTACTTAAATAGCTGATGTTTCCTTATAAAAAAGCATCCACCTTCACAAGTGAAAAAAGTGAGCAAGAACGCTGATGAGACGGTGTAGCGACCTTTCGAAATCAGTAGTACTGATTCGCTCCCCTATTCTGATTTGAATATTCGAACACTCCACTCTTAATAAATAATTTGAATTTACATTAATTTATATATTGAACTAAAAAGACGAAATAATAAATTTCAGATTTACCTAGTCAGTTCAAAAATAAAATTACGTAAAAATAACTATATTTCATGTTGATTTAAGTTTTACTAAAATGATACGAAGAATCATGTTGAGTCAAAGTTATTTCAAGTTGAAACAACGTGAATTTGATATTAAAACAAAACGAAGAATCATATTGAATAAAAGTTATTTCAAATTGAGACAGTGTGAAGTTGATATTGAAACAATACGAAGAATCATGTTGAATCACAATAATTTCAAATTGAAACAACATGAATTTAATATAGCTATTTTAATAATTGTTTTACCTAGCAAAGTGTATTCACATGGGCATCACAAAAATTTGCGTTGTAGTTGGGTGCCTTAGCCAAGATTTCAGCTCGAGCCACTTGGTTGGTAGTCAAAGTGCTAACCACTACTTTACTTTAGATATACACTAACAACTTAATTTCTAAAAAAGATTTCGATTTATAAGAATCAAAATTTTGTGTGAAAATTTGTTTTATAAGCCGAATTTAATATGAATTGAATGAAATTTAATTGCTACGAACTTAATATGAAATTTTGCTGTGTGTATTAAACCAAACAACAACACAATTTTTGGACCGCTTCTCGCAAAATGTCGCCCATCATAAAACTAATTTAATTTCTTCAAGAAGATTTTATCAACTGTACGTTTTAAATCAACAGTTCTTTATTTAATCGATTAAATATGTCTATCCTTAAGATATATGTATTTACTTAAACAATATCGTTTTGAAATATCTTATAAAAATTCCCATGAATTTTTCTATCCTTTCAAATCTGATTTCAATAACTAAACTCTCTGTAGCACAATTTCTCCTATCCAACTAAGAAAACATGTTAAAAGTTTCACTAGCTACTAATGTAAAAAGTACTTTGTAATAAGCATTTTATGAGCTCCCATTTAAATATTTTATAGAAAGTTTCTTGATTAACATGTTTGTATTTGCGAAATTATCTTAATTTGTATTGTGTAAAGTACAAAACTATGTGCTAACAGTTGTTATAGTACGAGTATCTTACATTTATATTTATAAATACTGGGTGAGTTTAAAAGCAGACGTTTTTATGCTTCATAAATGGTTAAATAAAAAGATTAATACGTAAAATTATTAAAACTTTGTAATAATTAGATACTTAAAGTACATGGTTGCAAACTGAAATGACTTTGTAAATATTTTCGAAATAACTATTCATAATATTAATATTGTAATTAAGTTTGTAACAATAATAATACTATGTTCGACTATTTAATATTGAAATTTGTCTTCAAAAATATATGTTGGTTTTGTCTCAACATGCTTAAGAATATCAAAAGATACAACTGAGTATTTATGATGGAGGTGTTGCGGCTTTCGAAACATCGCTGTTATGTTCTGTTGTGTTCGTTGAAAACTAAATTGATATTGATTTTAGCCTTGTTCCTTGAAAATATTGATCATGCCTAATTGTTTACGAGTATACCTAATATATCCACCAGGTACATCAGTACATTTCTCCCTAACTAGAGAACGGTTTGGCCGATTTGAATATTAAAGGGAAATATGATAATAGCTGCATTGGTTTACTCGAAATTCTTACTACTTTTACTACAATTGGAAAAAAAAATTTTTTTTTGTATTGAAAACTTCCAGTGTAGCAAAAATAGTAAATTGTAGTCAGTAAACAACGAACAGACATAATATGGTAAATATGAGCAAATTATGTAAAATTTGCAAAAGTCCTTTTTTTTGCTTGAAAACTGTACTAAACTTAGTTTTTCAATTTTTATTTATTTACTATTTATTTAAAAACATAGCAAAAATGTAACGATGGTACCATAATATTACTCATACGTATTACAATTTTGCTCTAAAAATGTTGGATTTTAGCATTTTCTTCACATATTTTTTTTAACTAAAAATTCATAAACAAATTTTTGTTTAATATAAAAATTAAAAAATTAAGTTTAGTACAGGCTTAGTACTGGCCACATTTTTGGGCGGGTGGGTAACTATTACAAGCCAGATTAATTACATTAAATATATCTAATATAATTTGAGGGAAATTGGAAAAACTTGATGGGCAGTTTTAGTTCTTAAGCGATTAATTTAGAATTTCTTGGAAAATTTTATTTTTTTCGTCCAATGCGGGATGTACCGTGTATGCATTAATCGCACTGTGTTAAAAATATCTAATTTATTTATAGACCTTAAGGCCTACGTTTTTTGTGGAGCAGACTATTAGTTTAGAAGATATAAGCTTTCCGGCAACTAAAAATTTTTATCGGTAATTTTGATCTTATAAAACAACATATAGCGCCCACTGTGCTAAAAATAGCTACCTAACCTTTAGCACACTTTACGGCCTACATCTTTCCCTATAATTCGTCCATACTTTTTTGTACATCGTACTCTTCGTTAGGAACATATCATTTTTCCACCGCTAGATTTAGCTTTTTTTTCCATTGTGCGTTGGTCCAATATCCTTTATTCTGAAAGCTTAGGTCTTCGTCTATGATTTTTGCATACATCGTTTTGTAATTGGATCGCAAGTTTCAAATATACAAATTTATTACCCTTTTTTCCTGTTGGGTCTACAAATGTGTTCGAGATTAACGTCAGTACCGGCCTAACCTGACGGTGCTCTTAACACCGACTGAAGTTGAGCGTTCACCACCACGCCGGAGTCTCCCCGAAGCAGGGATGGGCAAAAATATCGATTTACCGATATATTGATATTTTTCAAAAATATATCGATATATCGATATTTTTAAAAAATATATCGATATATCGATATTTTTTCAAAAATATATCGATATATATCACCGATAATTTTAATTGCAATATATCGATATATTGCTATTTTTTTAGAAAATATAGACAGTATTAAATTCGATATTTTTTAACTTTGGATTGATTTTTCGTGCAATTTGTTTTAATTTCGACTCAATCTTCATCAAGTAGAATATTACCAACAAAATGTTTTGTTTTATTTATAATCTTTTGTGTATACGAAAAAAAATTTTTTTTGCAAAATTTTTTTGATTAACGTTCCATGAAATGTTGGTGAGATATTAAAGAAGTTTAAAATTAACTAGTTTCAGATTAATTGTTTATAAAAAAAAGTAATTTTTTTGTTTTATCTTTAAAAATTTTTGGGATTATGTATGAATAATCATGCTTGAAAAAATATCGATATATCCATATTTTTTTATTCGATATATATATCGATGCTAATCGATATTCAAAAATATATCGATATATATCGGTATATTTTTATCACTTGCCCATCCCTACCCCGAAAGCACACCTGTGTGACATTCAAGGAACGCATAGGTAGCAACTTCTCATGCATGGTCGCCCTCAATACATAAACACCTTGTTAAAGTGTTTGAGGTATCTAAACTCTACTGCATCAGTAGCTAATACGATGCAGCCGAGCTCATCCATGGAATAACCAACAAGCTAGAAGTCTACTACATTGGCAGACGACCAGCATCCGACCACAAAGCACTACCGATGCAAAAACTGTTGGCTTTGCAACAGCACAAAGTCATTAAGCCAACACCTCTCCAAGCGATTTTGGCAGGAAGGAGATCTTACCAATAATCAGTTACAGAATCATCCTTCCTGTTGAGGGTAAAACGGTGTCTGCCAGCATATCCGTCCTAACAAGAAGAGATTATGCCCTAATAACGAGCATCATCTCTTTGACCCTCTGGAAGTCATCTGTGGGGCTACTAGATCCTGTGGTACCAGTGTTAGGTTACTGGTTAAACCTCGAAAGAAAACCCCTAGAGGTTAACTTTCTATCGACTTTCAGTGTGGAGCGAGACCTTAGGTGCCTGCCCACCTTCTTATTGACTCTCATAGGTTACCTTACTTCGTTTAAATATTTATATGCACACCTGTTGCTCTTCTATTGCAGTGATTGTGTAGTAATACATAAGTTTTATGGGTAATTAGCCAAATGTCAGCAAAAGCTAATTACCCTTTAAGCAAGTTACAAGCGGTAATTGCAATTGTTGTCTCTGTTTGGCGGTACCAAAACAGTGCTCCTGGGCTATATGTCTACACCAGCAGAATGGAATACGCATTTTCTGGTCCGCAACGCATTCAGGTGTCTTGGGTTTCATTGAAACCTAAACATGGTGCCCGCCTTGCACTGGTGCAATTTGTAGAAGTACAATTGACTGTACCAGGCCTTGGGGTGATTGAGACAACCTAGCGTCTTCAATGCAGAGGTTGTTGTTATTGTGGTAGCAGCGTTGTGTACGCCAGCAACCACCTGTTCTGCTTACAGCGTCAGTAACGACTGTAACCTGAATCCGGCTCGAAGGACCTTAAGCAAGTTGCAATCGGTAATTGCAATTGTTGTCCCTGTTTGGCGGTACCAAAGCAGACTTTGTAGACTATAGGTCTACAACAGCAGAATTTAATGTATTTTCTGTGCCGCAACGCAATTCGTCAGCATTCAGGTGTCTTGGGTTCCGTTGAAAGAGTTAATTTCCAAGATCCTTACGGTTCCACCAATATTTCATGGAACAAACATCAACAAAATTACACTCAAAGAATGATAATTTTTCGAATAGACAAAATATTTTATATAAAACAAAAGATTTTGTTAGTAATATTCTATTTGATGAAGACTGTGCCGAAATGTTTTTAAAAATTGCACGAAAAACAAAAGCAAAGCTAAAAAAAATATCGAATTTGATACTGTCGATATATTTGGAAAAAATATCGATATATCGAAATTAAAAATATCGACGATATATATCGATATATTTTTAAGAAAATATCGATGGGAGGTATTGGGTCTACAGTGCGTCATCGGCCAGCTACTTTCGGTGTTACTCCATCGGGTGGTACTTCCGGCCTTATGCCATTGGCAGGCCACCGTCGGCTGACATCCTTCGGGCGGCGACGTCGGTTGCTATGTCAGATACCCCCTCCTCTTTATCGCTTTTTGACACATTCCGCCTAGTCAGTGGACCCAGTGCCATGACCCCCACCAAAACTAAAAGTTATTATATAAAAACAAAAAGACAGAAACCTGGTCCAAGGATTCCCAAAAACTTGTGTAAAAATCTCCCCAAAATCCCAGAAGTTACCAGCATTCCAAAAAGCTAGGACACAAATCTCCCTAATATCCCAAAACTTCCCCGGAAAACAGCGACAGCACCGAAAACTACGAAATTGGCAACACTGAGTCTTTAAGATATTTAACCTTCGCGCGGGCCTATTTCACACAGCCGTTCGACTTCTGTAGAAAACGCATCCCTGATCAAATGAGTTTGTGGAAATTAAAAAAACACAATGACAACATATTACATCAGTGTTGCATTTTGTGCGGAAGTCGAACAGCTTGTGAAATATTCTAAGAACAGCTTTACCAGTATTCGTTACACGTATTTCTTAAATGCGACCCTAATTGTTATTGCTATTTTAATCATATCTATAAACTCTTTAGATAAGGGTTGCATATTCTATAGAAGTCAAACCGCTTGTGGAATAATCTAAAACTGCCTTACCAGTATTCGTTACACGTATTTATTACACGTATTTTTTAATTTAAAAAATTTTGTTGTTTACCTCCCAGCAAAGAAAACATTTATATGCTGCATATCATATTCACAACGTGCCATAAGGAACTTTGTTCCAAAAGCTTAACACAAAACATAAAGAGAAATAGTGAATATCAATAACTATCAAATGAAAAAAGCTGAAAAAACAACTCTTATCAGTGGAAAATAATATCTCTTTTTGTTTTAAAATATGTTTAAACCAGTAACCTATAGACATATAAACCATTTCTAAACGCATAAAATTGGGCGTTTAAGTTACCAATACAGACCATAAGCTTTTCATTAACAGCCCGATGCAAAATTAGCATTCGTTTGACATTTATTGTGGCTCTGCCGCATTATTATTGCTTAGAATATTCGTAATACATGAGGAAGTGAATTACTGCCGTTGACTTTAAACTGCAAATTAATTTGAGTTTAGTTTAACTAAACTATAGATTTAAGCGTTCACTGATTTATTAACCTTTAGTGTGACAGAATGAATTGATTAAAAGTAAGTGATATTCAACTACTTGACTGAAGACTATCGACATTGGTCGAGTGATCTAAGCGGCAAAGAGCTGATATGTAGACCGGGTTGTCTGATTTAAGTTCATTCTTCCGTGCAGTCACAATTTCGTTTATCTACATGCTTTACAATTTTCGCTCAAAATAAAAATGTAATTTAATTGAAAAATTAAATTAAAAACAAACTTAAGCCGAAATAATTGAATTTCTTTGAATTAAAAATTTTAAGTTAATAGAACTTGAACCTAATTAAAATTCCTATGATTTCAAAGTTGATTTCTTTAATTTAAAATATTTATGCATAGATTTATCCCTTTGAAAGAAATAGTCTCAGAATAATTTTGAGTTGACACATTTCCCTTTAAAAATCATTTAAAGCTTGTTCTTAATGAAAATTTTATCTAATTTTAATATGTAAATATTTTAATATTTTGCTAAAAATCATTTTTTTTATCTTTCATTTAAGTCTAAGACCATTAATGTTTATACATTTGTTTGCTTTAATTTTGTTTTTTAATATAAATTAAAACTTTTCAGTTTAATCCAATAACTTTGTGGATGCTGCTTTAGCAAACTTTAGCAAACAAGCAAAAAAACTTTTTTCATCCATACAACTGACATTTTAATAAACTATAACAAAAGCACAGTAGTGCTGAAACAAGGAAACACAATTAAACAATTTTACTACCCTACTTCAGCTAATTTCTAAAGGTCGTTATATTATACAACTCTCAACTAATCATGTTGTAAGAAGATAATGCGAAACGCTAAAAGTTTCTACTTTAATTAAATTCAAATTAAATAATTATGATTTTGTGAAAATATGTTAATTACACTGTATAACAAAAAAATTAACAAGCTTTTGATAACAATGAGAACAAGAAATATATAACGTATATCGGCGTCTTCAAATTTTAAGAATGCACTTTATTTTAGGGGGCAGTTAAAGTTCCCCCACTTTTACACATTGTTATAGTAAAGCGGCATATAAAATATTGTAATCATTAGATTTAAGTTATAAAATGCGTTCAGTAGTTTATGAAAGGAAGACTACAATGAAAATTTTTTTGAAACATTTTAACCTTTTAACTGTTAGCTGTATGGGTCTTTTTGTCTCTTTATTACAAAAGGGGGCGAAAAACTTGCTTTATTCTACAAAATTATTTCGCATAAATGTTTACTGCAAGTCTTCAAAGACTTTCAAGCTCCAGACTTAACTTGGACTCCAGAAATGACTCAAAACTTAAATTGTGTTTAAGGTTTAATTTCGAACTTTTTCAAATTAGTACTCAGCATAGGAAAATTCCAAGCCTTACATTTAAGGCATAAGATGAATTCAGCATTTTCATGTGAAACATCACGGAGAACATTTTTTAGAACATTTTAGCCTGCCTAATCATCGCTGAGGGGCAGTTTTTTGCATTTTTTTTTAAGTGGACAAAAAGTTCCATACAACAAAGAGTAAGAGGTTTTAAATATTCCATAAAAATGCTCCTCGTGGTGTTTTATATAAAAAAGCTGAACAGATCTTTTACCTTAGACGTAAGAATTACAAGATTTTTTTATACCTAGTCACTAGAGAAAGAACTGTGTGCAAAAGAGGGGAAATTTAACTTCCCCTAAAATTAATCACTGACACAGAAAACATTATCACCAAAAAATGTTTAAGCAAAAGTTTGTCCAAAATAATATTAATTTTCAGTAAATGTTCTTTCAGTAAATGTTCTTTACTGAATCAGTGAATTTTTGTTTGACTTTTAGTTAGGACGCAAACACCAAAAACAACAACAAAAACCAGTTTTCTGTGCCGTAAAAGGAATGCGCTTGTAACAATTTTGTTTACTGAAGATTTTTGAGTGAATCATTTCGCTAACGTTATTGCGTTAATTCTCATTCATTTTTTAGAGCCTTTAGATAAACATACAGAGTTGCACACATTTAACAAAGTGAAATTTCATAAATGCTTAATGGATGATGATGTTATTATTAAAAGCTTAAAAATATTTTTCAAAAAATTATTCACTCAGACAAAAAGTTTATTTGATATATTCCAAAAATCCACTAAATATTTTTGTTTGATTTGGTAAACTATTTTGTTTAGAACTTGTAATTATTTTTAGACAAGTTTTTTTTATAAATTCAGACAAAAATATTGTTTGATATTCTACAGAAAATGCAGTTAATATGTTTATTTGATTCAGTAAACTATTTTGTTTGGAATTTGTAAATATTTTTAGACAAAATGTTTTATAGATTTAAACAATTTGTTTACTGGAGAAAAACACATTTTTCCAATGAAATTTTTTTATTTACAAATTTTTTTAGCTTGGTTTCTAGACAAAATATTTACTAATTCATTGAATTTATTTACTGAAAATAAAATTTAGCTTTTTCTGTGTAATGTAAACTTTCAAAACGCCGATATACGTATATATTTTTGTTGTACCCTCTACAGAATCACCCGTTAGAGCCTTGTTATTTAGAGAAAAGCTAATTTTACTGTACAGTGCTGTGGAGTATTCAATCTAATAAGCAAAAGCTAAGCGGTATAATTGAATATAAAATGTATGTAATTAGTAGTCGCATCCTCTGATTAATACAATCTTAATTATATAAAAAGAAAACAATTCCCGTTTGTATGAAATCAACTAAAATATAAAAAAAAAATCTTCTTTATTTTTTATGATAAGGGTAGGGTGCAAAATTTACTTAGATACATATGTATATTAGGGTAACCCTTAAATACTTTCTTTTACTCTCATTATACATACAAAAAAATTTTAAAAATTACCCTGCCAGATTAATCGCTTGAAGATAAGGCGTGCCCACTCAAACTTAGAAAAAAATTTTACAACAAAACAAGTTATATTTTATTAAAATCAATTTACAAGTTTTGATTTTATTCACAATTAAGCGACGGAACTCAATTGACAAAAATTGCAATATTGATACAACACACACAAATCAAGATTTTACTGTTGTATGAAAGTCATGCCATTTAACAATTGGGTTCTCTTACTTAATTGTGAATAAAACTGAAAGTTTTTGATCGATTTTAATGAAATATAGCTTTTTTGCTTGAAACATTAAATAAAATAACGGAATTTTTCTTAATTGCTTATTGTTGAGAATGTTTTGAAAACAAAACTTTTTATTAAAAATTAATTTTTTTCTGCACAAGTTTGAAGATATCTCTGAAACACCTGAACGAGTTAAAAACAATTGGAGTTATCAAATTTTGTTTTTTTTTTTTTGGTTTTAATCGAATATGATGTGCAACTGGTTTTTTTAATAAATGAGTATCTAGAAAACTAGAACCAAAAAGGATAAGCCGACTGCAGATTCGGATTCAGCAAACCGAATTACATGAGAAGCAACATTCAGTTGATCCAGTCCAAAACTTTGTAAGATTGAATATGTTTATAAATTTTGCTGTTAGTTGTAAGTTGTTATCCTATGAAATATTGTTAAATTCACAAGCAACATTTTATTCTTACAAAAACTTTTGTGCAAATAATATTTTTGAAGTTATGAGGCAAAAAACTAAAATTTTATGGTTTTTTCCAAATTTTACCGTTGAGAGTTGAAGAGAGAGTTGGAGAATCTGACTTTTAATTTTAAGGGTCGGCCTTAAAATTACTTATACTATGTAAGCTATATAAGAAATATTTATGTATATACATATAATAAAAATATGTAACTGGATTAAATGCAAATTTAATTATATAAAGTGCAAATCAGAACACAAATGCAAAAACACAGAAAAAAATATATATATATAAAATTAAATTAATTAAATAGTGCAGAAATAGCAACAACATTGATAGCTATAAAAAAAGGATAAACTTTTAACAGAGTTTTAAAAGAAAAGTTTTGCTGCAAGAGTGCAGAAGAAAAAATCTAATCATTATTCTATGAAATATACAATGGGTGATAATAACATTTGTTAGATAGTGGCATTATTTTTTTGTCAGCGTTTAAAAGACATATATATAGCGGCCTCCGGAAGCGGTTTCGATTGTATTAAATATTTTTTCGTTTATTATGGAAAATTCTCAACTGCTCGAAACATGGTATTTGTAATTGCATAGAGTCATTCAGTCTTCTCGAAGAATCTTATAAGTTCTCGTCACTGTTTTTATAGAAATTTCCCAAATGTACTATTTTCGTTATTTTGAATTTCGAGTTGCTGATGAACTAATTGAGCGCTGTACTGCCAGTCCTTTAGAGTTGGTTTTGCTATATAAAACCAGTTTGCTATATTTTTGTTCCTTAATTTTGAATCTGCATATGAATTTCGTAACAATATAATTAAAATTATGTGTCTGTATGTTTTTCAGTATATCTAAGTGGCTTTGCAAGTATATTAAAAATTTTATTTTTTGCTTTAGTTCTTAGCATAGAAAACATTCTTTCAAATAATGTCCTATATAACTGCAATAACTATTGTTTCCGGCATGAATCTGGTTGTTACGTCTTTATTTTCCGCTTTTTGAACTTTTTTCTACAAAGTTTATGTTGTTTTCCATGTCTGTTAACCACAATTTGTTATTTTTCAAAAATATTTTTCAAAAAGTTATAATGCTGTCAGTGATGGCAGTGGCTGCATTATTAAATCAAGAAACTTGTTCGGTATTGTTTTTTTTTTTGTCTTAAATCCCACGCCATCTTTTCACCGTTAACTCACACACGCACATTTAAATTCACACTATTCTCTCACTATCACACGATGTACTGTTGCTTTTTTACCGTTAGCTTGTTTTTATTGTTTATGTTTTGGTTTTTATGCAATAATTTTTATAATCTCAGGTGTATGTGTGTGTGTGTATACCCTGCAGATAAATTTATAACTAGTTACATTTTGGGACTTTCATATTACTAGTTGTAACAATACTAGTCAATAAAGGACTGTCATATTACTAGTTGTAATGAGGCTAGTAATGATACTACTCAAAAAACGACGTTTTGGAACAGTCATATACTATTAATTTAAATTTTTTTTTAATTGAGTTATATTCAGGTGTGAGTACATAAAACAAAATTTGAACTTTAAATATAATATGTATAAAGTGGTTCTCAGTGGATACATGCCTTGAAATATGAGGACTGTGTGTTCATACCCCGGTTAAGCCAAATGTTTTTTGATATATAAAAAACTTTAAATAAACTAGTAGCGCACTAGTCTACAATAACTAGTATTTCAACTAGCATATAACTATATACAAATAAGCTAGTTGAGCTACTATGACAAACTAATGTTAAAATCGATAGTTCGATTTATGAAAAAAGGACATATACGCAACTAGTCTGAATTAAAAAGCAACTAGGATATTTCTAAACACAAACTAGTTATTTTGTCTGCAGGGTAATTGTGTTAATTGTTAACAAATAGTCAGGTAAAACAGCCAACAAATTGAGAATGGGATTGCGTGTCGGCTCACAAATAAAAAACAAATAAATGATGTTAAAAAAGCAACCACAAACAAAAAAGTTTAACTTTTTTTTAATTATATTTTCTATTTATGTATATTTTTTTCTTATTTTGTTTGCTTCTGTTAAAAGTTTAGTTATTAAATAAAGATAACAAAGGCATAATAAATTGTGTAGTCAGGCACAGAAGTATCGAAAGTTATTCAATGCAATTTTGTCATTTAAAACAGATTTTTTAAGGAACGATATAGTAGTAACGAAATAAAAACTATTTTTGGCTGCCGTGGCACAGTGCTGTGTCCCATAGACAAAAAGAAAGAATAAATTTAGTCTTTTTTTATGAAATTTATATTTTTCGGTTTTTGGGATTTTTTCGGTTTTTTCTGATTCTTTTAGTTTTAACGATTTTTACACTTTTTCGTTTTGGCGATTTTTTAAGTTTTGGCCCTTTTTTTGTTTTGGCGCTTTTTTTTTGTTTTGATAATTTTTTTTATTACTTTTTTCTTTTTTTACAGTATTTTTAGTTTTAGCGATTTTTTAGATTTTGGTGCTTTTTTTCGTTTGTCGACTTTTTTCGTTTTATGTTTGCGTTTTTTTAGTCTTTTGGCAATCTTTTTAGTTTTGGGGAATTTTTCCGTTTTAGCGATTTTTTAATTTTGGTGCTTTTTTTTCTTTAACCGCTTTTTCATTTTGGCGATTTTTCGCTTTGACATTTTTTAACTTTGAAATTTTTTAGTTTTAGCGTTTTTTAAAATTTTAAGAATTTACCTCTTGCGGTTTCCAAGATACAGCAAATTGTTTAAATTACATTAACTGATAGAGCACCCTTTAATTTTTATTGTTTTAAATATCGGTGTTAATTGATGTAGTCTTTTCTACAGACTACATCAATTAACATTAACTTTGAAAATTTAAAGTGTCTGCAGATAAGTGTCTGCAGATAAGTGTCTGTATATTACATTAGTATTTCAACATATTTCGTTGCTCGCTTTAGTACACCCTTTAATTTGTAACTGGCATATATTTACATATTCTGTGAAAATTTCAGGTCCTACGGTTCCCGAGAAAGCAGCCTGTGACAGACAGACAGACAAACGGACGGACGGACAGACAGACAGACAGACAGACAGACAGACAGACCGCGTAGCAAAAAGAATAGAGGAATCCTTTACACTTTTGGTGTATGGAACCCTAAAAAGTACCGAAACGACAAAAAAAAAATCACCAAAACTAAAAAAATCACCATAACGAAAATAACGCCCCCAAACGAAAAAATGAAACGAAAAAACCCACAAAAACGAAGGAAATCGCCAAACCAAAAAAAAAAGCTAAAAACAAAAAAACGTAATACGGTATTCGTGCGGAACCCTTCGTGTGTGAGTCAAAGTCGCCCTTTACTGAATTTATTAGAAGTGTTTCGAGAGATACTGTCGTCGAACATATTTAAAATGACCTATTTTAATTACTCCAAAAATTTATAGATATTCTAGCCTTTAGAACTTAAAAATAGCGTGAAATTCCATGACTTGCAAGGTCAACTGTATGTCATATTCTTTGATATAGGTTTTTTTAATTTTCTGTTTTCTCCTAAAGCAATATGGGCATTTCCACAGGAAAGTCCACTTTTTGGTCACTTGGGACATCAAACAATTAAACGTGTATTTCAGAACCATGTAGGTCGATTTTTTCTAAACTTTTACTTAAATTATAGCTACTTTCGGCCTACACAAGTATATAAAGCAGTAAAACAAAATTAAATTTTCTTTTTGAAAAAAAAAAAAAAACAAATAGTTGCTTGGTGCCGCACGTGACAAAAAGGGGACTTTCCTGTAGAAGTGCCCATATGTAGAACTTAGTATAACATTTTAAATGATTTTCGGAACCGTGCAGTGCCCACTGTTGTACAAAAATTGCCCGATGATGTCAGCAGCATATGATTTTCCGTAAAACTATTAAACAAATTGGATTTTTTTTTAAATCATATTGCTGATGGCACCGCTTGGAGTTTTTATAGGTGGCATGTCCAGTGACACTGGAAATTATAATATGCCACCGTTTTATATATCATTGGACGCGTCTTGAAGAGTGCTTCTATTTGATGTAGTAATGTTGTCGTGGGAAAAAATATAAAAATTGCCGAATACTTTCACAAATACATACACTGAAAACAGTCCACCCAAAAATTTTATAAAAAAAACTTTCGTATTTGATTTTTTTCGTAGATTATAGGAAGCTTTCGTACATACATATTACGAAAAAAAAATTTTTTTAATATTTGATTAAGCCAAACTTTTTTTACTTTTACTTCTTAAAGAAAGAATTTCGTGGTGCAAAATTACGGAATATTTCGTAATATTTAGGAGACGTTTCATTCATATGTGGCATGAATTTTTTCGGTGTACATATATTAAACATGGTAGAGCTTACGAACGGTCATCACTGGACCCCCAAAAGGTTTTCTTTAGATAGGTTTTCCTTTAGATAGATAGACCTATTGCACCAAAAAAAAACTTAAAATGCCACGTATCATATGCGTTGGTAGATAATTTTAAAGCAAATTGTTAAAATTTCCGAAAATTATTAAATGTGTTGGGAACACAATAAAATAAAACTAAAAAAAAGACTTAAATCAAGTCAAAAACCATGATTTTCCTAAAGAAAAATCCAAAATCGCATAATAAAATTGAATAGCCTCTAGAGAAATTATAAAGCCTCCCTGCGGAAAATTTGGTGACAAATGATCCAAAAGTACTCGTCCCATGACTTGAGAAAATGAGACTGGTACCAAAAATAAGGAGTAGTGATGGTGAAAAAAGACATATTGTGTAAATGGTCACATGTTAACCATTTTCAGTCAATTTAGTTAGTACTCCGGCTAGTATTGTAGTAAACGGCACTGAACAAATTCGATGCACCTGGATCTAAGGCCTATCACATAGTATCTATATAATATTAATTGTCTCCCTTCAATGAGACTGTCATGCCACTCAGGAACCTGCTCCGCAACTATATTTAGATATTAACTCCAGCTTAACTGGAATTTATAACATTGAAATATATGTTCCCCTGTGGTGCAGTGGGTAGTGTACAAGCCTGTCATGCCGGAGGTTGTTGGCTCGAATCCTATCAAAGACATCGCTTAAAAATAAAATACAATTTCTACTTGGATTTGTAACAATAAAAAAATAAATTCGTCGATAATTACAGCTGAATTTTGAAATAATAATTATATATAATCTATATTATTCTACACCGATTAGGACTCCATAAGATAGTTCAGAGACAAGTTAACAGGTGCATACAAAGTATCAATTAACCCCATCCTCAGCCATCCCCATGTAAAAGTTGATGGTCCGCTTCATAGGAAGTGTTAGAAATCGCACTGGTCCCTACCACCTGGGGACCGGTCACGTGACTTGTTTTGTGTCAGTTCCATTTACCGCAGGGTTCAAACAAATAAGAGTATTTCCGTGCCTATTATTCATATATCTGACTGTTAGCTATATAGAATCCAAATATTTATGCTTTTTCCAGCCTTACAATCATATTTTTAAAGCAAAAAAAACTTGTATTAAGGCATAGAATTCTACCAAAAAAATATTAAAGATAAATAGAAAAATAATATTTTAAAATTCTTCGAGTGCAACGTGACATTAAAATTGGAAAATTACTAAACTAAAAAAAAATAGTAAAAACAAAACAACAAAATAAAATATATAATTTTATTTTATTTTATACAGCCATAATATATATTAATTTGTTTTTGTTTTTCTTCCCATGATAATTCTATAAAGCACATATTCTTTCTCTTTCTTTCTCTTACATTTCGTACACATGAGCTGAAATTCCCCTAGATTCATGTTTATATTTTCTAATTTTTTTAGTTTAGCTTTTTGGCTTTTCTCAAAAGGATCATAATGACTTTCGTACAAAAATATTTGTTGCGGCATAAACGTGACTAAAATTTTTAAAATATAATTTATACGTTGAATTAAGGTTTTCAAAATAACACAAATATTTTATGATTTTCAAACCAAAAAAAAAAAAAATTAAGTTTGCTGAACAGGCCGGCAGAGGAAAACTTCAACTTGCATAGACTATTTAGAAAATTTAAGTGGCCGCAGGGCTGAATTAATTGGAAAATAAAATATCTTTTGGGATATATTTAAAACAAACAAAATGTTCCGTTTTATATTTTATCCTGGTCATGGCTTTTATGTATATGTATACCTAGTTCAGCTGCTGTTGTTTATAAACACGAAAGAAATTATTCAATAGGGAGCCAT
This sequence comes from Panzeria rudis, assembly GCA_956483635.1. NCBI lineage: Eukaryota > Metazoa > Arthropoda > Insecta > Diptera > Tachinidae > Panzeria > Panzeria rudis. The sequence goes on along the minus strand of OY101450.1, from coordinate 124,492,800 downwards.
CACACAGTTAACGAAATATTAGAATTTTGTAATTGAACAGGAACGAAGCGATAAAAGAACTCATTTTAAAATTAATAAATTTGTATGTGGATACAAGGAACTATTTTTTTGTAAAGTTATTTGTTAAATTTTAATTGAAGCATAAGAAAAAAATATCAGTTTAGTACTGGCCTCAGACAAAAAAAAACGTCTCTTCACACGACAGGCAGTGTTTTGTCTCCACTATTACGTTTAACTGCTCCCAAAGTATCAATAAGTGTGTATTGTAAATTTACAGGTATGTGATGGAAATCGATTTCGAAAACGAAGCAGTTTTGAAAGGTCATTTTTAATAATATTTCTTTATTAAAAACCATTTTATCACATATTTTATAAAAATATTTCGTTATTACAAAAGGGTTGTATCACAAAAATTATAAAAATTTGACGAAAAGTGCTTTAAAAGAGACTTTCGAAAGTGCTTCGTTTTCAACATCGATTTCCATCTCATACCTGTTAGATAATTAGTAAAAAATTGTATACTACTTTCCCAAAGATACGTCGGACAGTGGTGGTTCCAATTGGAAAAAAAGGTAATAAATCTTTATCTTTGAAACTTGCGATCCGATTATAAAACGATGTATGTAAAAATCATAGAGGAGGACCTAAGTTTTAAGAATAATAAAACATGGACCACCCTGTTGAAGCACACGGTGAGCTACAGGGTGGGTGCCAAAGTTGACTACCTCTGGCATGAAAAACTTTGCTAGCCTCATAACTTTTCCAAATATTATCCAATTTTAATGAGTTAAACTTTTTGTAAAGCTTATATATAGAAAATACACTTTAGTTCATTAAGATATCTTTTATACTTTCAGATATATTTGGCTTGGAATTTTAAAATTTTTGTTTTTGGCCTCGACTTTTTTTCCCAATTTCGTAAATATTTCCGGTAATAGCCAAAGTTTTCAAAAAAATATTTTCTGATTTTTCACAAAATCCTTGATAATATAATTATGGAATTTTTAAGCTATCTTAATTCATGTAGCCATGAAAAAATTCAAAGTCAAAACTTTGAAATGAGGGTGCAAATTAGCTGAATATTGACAAAAATAGAACGTAATTGTTTCACGTTTTTCTCAAAAATTTTTCAAAACTAAAATTTTTTATTTTCATTATTTCAAAAGAAAAGAAATGACTGCAGCTGAAATTTTAAATGTATTAAATCATGGTATAAGTATATAAGGTAGTTCCAGTTTCTTTTTTTCTGAGATTATCATTTGACAAAAAAGGAGATCTCACGTTTGAACTAAAAACCGTGCGTGCTACCATTCTTACTTTACTAAATCCGATTTTTTTTAATATTAAAAAAATTAAACGTTATTAATTTTTAAAAGAAAATAAGAATTGTATTCATACGAGTAGTTGTAAGTTTTTGGATCTATGGAAGAGCTAATTGCAATATCCGCGATGTTAGCAATTTCTGAGGAATTTTCGCCATTTTCGCGATATATCTGATTTTGCGAGATTATGTTGTTCTTTACAGTTTTAGTAATTTTTTCAATACATTTAGCAATTTGTCGCTAAATTGCAATTTTTCGCGTTTTTTTTTTTTTTAACAGTTTTGGCGTTCTAATATATTTTAAGGCTTCCTTCCGATTTCGCAATTTGTTGCGAATTTTTGCAATGTTCGCGATAAATGCGAATTTTTGAAAATTTTCATCTTCTTTGCAGTTTTTGCGAGCTTTAAACAATATTCGAATTTGGTATTATGCCGCCGAAGGCAAATTTTGCGAATTTTCTTCATTTTCACGATTTTAAACGAATTTCTGGTGTTCCTTACGGCTTTAGCGATATTTAATCGAAATTATGGCTTGTTTAAAATTTTGCAATTTTTCGTAAATTTTCGCTATTTTCACGACAAGCGTAATTTTTCCAGATTTTTCTTTCTTACGTTTTTATTACGCTTTGTAATCTTTAAAAATTTAGCAAGTTTTAGCGAATAGTCATAATTTTCGGGATTTTTCCCGAGATATTGACTTTTGTTGCATTTTCAGCGAGTTTTAATCAATTTTAGGGTTTGTTGGCAATATTGCGATTTTTTCCGAATTTTCGACATTTTCGTTATAAACATGATTATTACAATTTTTTGGACTTTTTAAAGTTTTTGTGGATTTTTGGAATTTTCCGTTTTCTTTATTTCCGCAATATTTGTTTAATATGCAATAATAGTGAAATTTTCAGCAATTATTAACGAATATTTTATTGAATTTTTGGTATTCTTGACAGTTTTAGCAATTTTAGTCAACTTTGGAGCTTGTTTCCGTATGTAAAAAGTTTCACGAATTTTCGGCATATTCGCAATAGAAGATTAATAAATTTTAGAGATTGTTTCCATATTTAGCTAATTTTGTATATTTTTGTAAGGAGACTTCTATCGACTCTATTTGAAATCAGCACAAAATTCGAGTACATAATCACAAAATTAATACTCCACATACTTGCATTATAATTTCTAGGAATATTTTCCCTTTTTCCATGTGTGGCAAAGCTATTTTAAATATTTACATATAAGCTAGACTTCAAAAGTCTCCATTCTTGTCAACAAAGCTAGAGTCGTATGAGTAACATTATATTACTCATACGTCTCATGCGCATGTACTGTGTATGCGTGTAGTAAATGCCAAATTTGACCCGAGGCGTCTGCTTTGTGCCCGTTTTATTTAGTATTTCAAATCAATAATATATACATATGTATGTATTATATATCAATGAACAGGTAGAAAAGTGTGTTTTTATATTTTGTGTGAATTTAAATCATCCTTCAAAACAAATCAGGGATTTGACTGAGAAAACTTAAAAAATTAGCTATTCGTAGTTTCTTCACATATTTTTTGGACTGGAAAATATATTTAAAAAAATTCCCGTTTAATATATCCGGAAATGACCAATTAAAATTTCAATTTTTCTAACTTCGACATACTTTATCTTTCTCATTTTCTTACCAAAATTATCCTTGGTGTTCTCATTATACTGCAAAAGTTTGATAATGTGATATCCTCCGGTTTAAAAGTTATACAAATTTCTCTACATGCTCCCCTCCTTTTGCTCATTGTTATAGAGAATCGGTATAAGCTTCGTGTAAACCTTACATTTAATGTATTAGGTGTGCTCACTACTTTTATGTAAAACTCTACGACAAGTAATTTCAAGATACATTTTAACCCTTTAGGGCTTCGCTGTATGTATCTTTTTTTACTTTTCTTAAAAAGAGGCAAAAAACTCCCCGTCGGCAGCGGGACAGCGGTCTGAAATATCCTACAGAAAAATTTCTCATAACATTTTATTATCCGTCTTAGAAGAGAAAAAATTTCTAAGCTCAACTGGAACGTTAGAAATCATTAAAAACTAGTTGTGAATAAGTACGAAATTAACCCTCAAGCACATTTTAAGTTTTTACTGAGCTCTAACGGTCCAGTTGAGCTTAGAAATTTTTTGTCTTCAAAAACTTATAAGAAAGGGCCAAAATAGACCCATACAGCGAAGCAATAGAGGGCTAAAATGGTCTATTAAATTATTTCTCATGGAATTTTACAAAAAGTGCTGAGCACACCTAATATATTTAACGTAAGGTTTACACCATATCTTATACCGATTCTCTATAACAATGAGCAAAAGGTGGCGGATATGTAAAGAAATTTGCATAACTCTTAAACTTATAGAGATCCTATTATCAAACTTTTGCAGTGTAATGTGGACACTCTAGGCTAATTTTGGTAAAAAAAATAAATGAAACATAATATAAAAAAAGTTTCGAAAACGGTAACACTGTCGCACTGCATAGCTCGACATATAAACATCATACAAAAAAAATTTTGCATACACATTTATACCTACTAGAGCCAAGTATCAAGGAAATTCAGCAAAAAAAATCTTTTGGGTTGTCCGCTTCAAAAATAATGTCCCGTATATAAAATAATAATAATCATACGACATCGTGTTTTCCACTAGTTCGAAATCCAGTTTATACCCATGTTTTCAGGGCATAGTTGCTTAGAATTCCTTATAGAATCCTTCCTCTTAAAACTTTTTAAATTTTTTGCAATTATACAAATCTACCGCTGAGTGTACATGGGTTAGATTCAAAAACAAATTGATATTTCTTATATCATCAGTTTTTAATACTACATATTTCTTTAACTGTATTTGAAAAAAACTATTAAAACCTTTACTGTAGTTTATCTTTTTATCCTTTTTTTCTGCCTCAAAATCATATCTCATCCCATATCATAAAACTTTTTTGTCTCCGCCTTAAGATGTAGTCTTACGTATTGCTTTACATACATTTACTTTAATTAAGAATTAATATTCTGATTCCGACAAATTAGAGCAATTTCATAAGAAAACCCTTTGTTTTTTATTTTAAAAGTATGTCTACAAGTTGTTTATCATTCGTGACTTTTATTGTAAATATTAAATGCTATTAACATATAAATTGTTAAAATGGTGAGTCGTATAAATTAAATAAAGCTCTATAAGTAACAATTGTAATGCAAAAAATAAGTTATTAAAGTGTTCATTGTAAAATTAGGAGCATAAGCTTCATCAATTTGCTAAAAATTCGTCATTCGTTACTTATATATATATACCAAAAATGTAGGCGAGTGTTAAATAAAAGCAACAATTTTTCGAAAAGAACCAATTGTGTTTCAATCGTAACAATTTATGTCGTAAATAGTTCAATTGAAGGGCTTAGTGCAGTAACTCGGTAAGCCACATGAAGTCAAAAATTATTGTTATGAGCTCCTGTAATACTTATTTTGTTTGCTAATTTTTTGGCTTTGATTTTAATAAAAACGATGTAAAATTACATTGAAATTATATCGTCCTGAAGTCAGGTAACGAATGACAAAAATGATATGGTAAAACAAAAAAAAACACTTAAATACATTTTTGTTTTAAGACTGCTTTGTTATGTTTCCACAATCTACAAGCAATTGTCCATTCATTAAAGTTTTAAAATAATTAAGTTCACATATAATTTTGTTTTCTTTTTGCACCATATTAAATGAATTTTACCCACATACATACTATGATTACCCTGTTATGATATAGCCAGCAAAGCAGTCGGAAAAACCTCGTCATCTACATTTTCAATTACTTCTTATTTATTTTTTAATTAATTCAATTTATTCTCTTATTTTCTTCATTTATTTTCTATAAATATGTATGTCTAGTCATCTATTTACACTCATTGTTTGCACTTGCATTTGTGCAAATATAAATTTTGAATTATAAATTAATTCATTTGTAATTAAAACTTAATTAAATATTTCATTTTGTAAAATGCAAAATAAGTTTGTATGTATATTAAATAAAATAGGATAGCAAACTTACCTTATCTACCTTGAAGTAAATCTAACATTAAATTAACAAAATTTTTAAGTAATTAAATACACACAAGTTATACGGAAACAATTTACAAGAAGATGAAGATTTAATATGCATAGCTATGTATGTACATATGTGTAAATATATGTATACTAATACACTTTTAAGTACATAGTTGTTGGGAAGTTTGATGGTTGTAGTTTTTATATTATAAATGCTTGAAATTGATTTGATATAAACTCAAGCAGAGAAATATTTATACATAGAGTTACAAATACATTTGTATAAACACGTACACTTATACACAGCCACTTCAAGTATGTATAATTGAAATAAAACTGTTCAACACTTGTTGCTGCTATTGATGGTGATGTTGTTTTTGTTATTGCTGTTGTTGTTGTTGTTGTACTTGTAACAGTTGTTATGAAAGTTCTTTGGGATATACATAGTACAACTATACACACACACACGCGCACAAAGATGTTTATGGAAATTGTAACTGTTGTTAAAAGTAGTTTTCTTTTCTTTCTCTATTTTTCGCCCTTTTAGTAATTATGTATGTATGGATGTACGTAATGTTGTTGCTATTATTATTGGTAGTAGTATTTGTTGTAGGACAGTTATTGTGTTGTCTGTATTGGCAATTTTATTAATAAATTTAATTATGGGCTTGTTTTTGTTGTTGTTATTTTGATAATTTCATTATTGAATTAATTTTACATGCACTTTACATAACAGAAAAAACAAAAACTCAACAATTTTAAAATATTATTCATATAATTTAAATACGCACATTTATTCTTTTTGTTTAGCTCTATACAAACAAACACACATTAGTGCACACTTAAAAAGCACAACCAGTACTTAAACAATAATTTTTTTTGTAGGTTGTTAATTAAATCATTTCCATTGTTTTAAAGAGATTATTCTTTGTATTTTAATTTAATTGTGTTACGAGTAGTGTAATATTTAAAGTTGTTTTTAAATGTTTTTTTAAGTTATACTAATATTAGCATTTTATTATTTTATAGCCTGTAAGTATACTTCAAAAAATATCAATTCAATTAATATTAGATCTGTTACTATATCATATTTAACACTATTTAAGTCGAATATTTTTATACCCTTCACCAATAATGGAAAGTGTAGTTTTCTCATTCCGTTTGTAATTTCTTCAATATTTACTTGCGACCCCATAAAGTGCATACATACATATCTCTCTATGTAAGAGAAAGCCTAATATACGATGTCCCTCTGTTCATCTATCATGCTGTCCGATGTTGAAACGGCGTTTATGAAGACGCTAGGTAACATACGGTCTTAAATTATGGATAAATATGCTGAAATATGTTCTAAGACTTATGCTAACAGAAACCAGAGTAATCGATTCACGAATGACGGTGATATAGCTAAAAAAAAAATAAACTTGATCGGTCTAGTATAGTTCTAAGTATATTTTTAATAAGAATCATTAAAATCGGTCCATAAATATCTGATATATGGGAAAAAAGAAAAAATATTTTACATATATTTTAAATATGTACGAAGAAGACAGCTTTGAACTCAGTATATGCGGCACTCCGATCTCTACACTTGCATTTTTATCAAATACAGTTTCTTAATTTTAGTATATTTTGTCGCTACTAGTATCATACACGCATAGTACTTAGGTATGTGCAGTGCAGCCGTATAAGGGGACTTGTCGCCAAATTGGCGCCAAATCCCCTGGTATAACTGGTATAACTTTCGGATCAAAAATAGTTTAAAGAAATATGTATTTAGCCGTACTAGCAAAAGAAATTCTTAAAAGATTAGATGAAAACTTGTTACATATCGACCGTCCTATCGTCACAACTATGTCCAACTATCGTAGATACAAAATTGACTTTTTATATTCGAACTGAAAAGTTATAACACTCAGTTACATGTTTTTAACGAATGATCTACAATATCTTATGAACTTGTGCCTCATAATAATCTGACGTTATACTGCATGCCTGGCCATGGAAGACATGCTGTATAGAACGGACTGACTGACTAACCAACAGAAGAGCCAAAAGTAGATTAATAGGACCAGAATTCTTCTTTAACATCTCACGTGATTACGTCAAAGAGAAGAATAGTTCCTATGCTCAGGAGGTGTTTGCTCACCATTTACCGTTAATGAACAACATAACCTCAGAATACTAGGCGGACCAAAATAATTGTGCAAAATTAAACCAACAAATATAATAAACAAAACACTTTTCCAATTTTGCGGAAGCGCAAAATTGTAATGGTTTCTTAAAATTTTGTAGCAGAAAAATGGAAAGTACTTAATCAGCCCAATTATGAATTTTTCCGGGGAATTTTTTCTCTTCCCATTCATTTGTTCGTATAATAAACAAAACAAAATTGTAATGGTTTCTTGAAATTTTGTAGCAGAAAAATGGAAAGTACTTAATATATATTTTATTATTACTTTTAGAAAAATGTTTCCTTGTCCTAGAAATAAAGTGAATTAAAATTATCATTTCTCATAGTATTAAAAGTTGCTAGTTTTACTGCACAGTGAAATAAAATACTGACAATTTGGTTTAAAGTCAGAAGTACAAAATGCACATGTAAATATTTGTGTACATATTTTCATACATATTATACGGCTATATCAAAATAATAGTATTATTTAGAAATAGAAAAATAAGCAGAACACATAAAAAATGTATTTTTATTGAATGATAGCACTTGTTATAACAATATTTTTTGATGACAAAACTGGGGATTTTTACTTTTGAAATAGGGATTTTTGGGGACAACGTTCTTAAAATTGGGCACATGAGGCAAAATATTTCTGGCAACACTGGCTGTGTATGAAATAAGATCGTGTTTATTGTCTTTGTTGTAATTTATTCCCTTTTGAATACATAGTTGTAATATTGTTTGAATTCACTAGAGATGCCAAAGGGGACTGGGTTTCGTAAATCCTGGAACTCTGGTGTTTAGAATATATCTACTGGGGATACTGGGATTTTCGGGTTTCAATACTAAAAATAGTCTAATATCAAATATTTTCATTTTGTGTATTCATCTTGTCTAAACACGCATCATGCAAAAACCACTGAACCTATTTCAAAAATTTACCGCCATCAAATATCTCATTTCTAAGGATGCATTTAATTTAATTTAATTTTAATTTATTCGTATTCCTACACAACAATACTTAAAGTCTTATAATTATAGTGCAGGATTAGCTTGATTGACCATTTATAAATTTATTATTTGAAATATTCTCCCAAATAAAAACTTTTTTAAAATAATAAATCTATTAAATGCTTTAATTTGGATTATATTTTTCATTTTGCCTTAATAAATTATTTTATTGTCGCCTAATGGGAGAATAATTTTTTAAAGGTTGTAGAAAAATAAAATAGATTAATGTCGAATATAATTTGTCTGTTATGTTTTGTATAAGCTTCTAAGCCTACTTCGTTATTCTAATGCTATTCTCAAATGAGTTTTGAAAGTTTGTGAATAAGGTAAGTGACTTGAATGTTTTCAAAAGTATGGTTGAAGTCTAATGATGATTTGGTAAAGCACCAATAAAATGCAGGCATATAGATATGCTTAACCTGCAACAAATAAAATTTTTTTTAATTTCAAAACAGAAAAAATCGAAAGTGCGAAATTTTAATGATGTGAATGATGCTGGAAACAAGGAAGCGCTTTTTTGTTTTTTTTTCTAATGTTTACTGCACTTTTTATTATTCTACAAGGAAAACTGTAGGCAATATGTAAAGAATTCAGATCAATCAGTGTGCGTGCCCATTAAAGTTTAAGTAAATGCTCGTTTTCTGTCTTCTATGTCTGATAGCTAGGGTTTGGGAATCGAAAACTCCCGGGAAAAGTATGCCTAATATTCCCGGGAGATTTTTTAGTTTTTCCCGGGAAAACGGAAAATTAAAAGCTCAGGTAATTTCATGTGTTGACAAGATTTTAATCCAGAGACATAACTTTTATAAGATGTATGCAAAAAAATTCGGTAATAATAATTAAGAACAAGTTTTTCTTGTAATAATTATTACTATTAACGAATATAGCTTTTATCTTCCTATAACAGTTATGGTTAGTAAAAATAATTTATTATAATAACTTTTTTACGTTGCCTGTGCTATAATCTACACGCAAAGAAAAAATATGGTTGAGGCAACCAAAATCGAAGAGCAACATACTATGATCAAATATATGGTTGAAAACAACCATATATAGTTCAAAACAACCATATACATGGTTCAAGCAACCATATGTATGTTTCAAAACAACAATATATATGGTTCAAAATTACAATAAATTGTTTGAAATAACCATATATATGGTTAAAACCATAAAACCATATGCATGGTTCAAGCAACCATGTATATGGTTCAAAACAACCATATATATTGTTCAAAATTACAAAATATGGTCTGAAATAACCATATATATATAGTTAAAATTAACCATATAAATGGTTCTAAATAACCATATATATTGTTCTATATAATCATATATTTATTGTTTTCTTAACCATAAGCTGATTAAAAAATTTACAGGAGCTAAAAAATTTTATTATTTCAATTTAAATCAAAAACAAAATCTTTCTACTTGTCAGTGTGTTGAATCTGAAATAAAAATTATTATCTATTTTCACATAGATACATACATATTTGTTTGCATATGTTATATTTACAATCGGGCATGTTCTGAAAAACATTTCATTGTGAAATCGGCAACTTTCAGGATAGAATGCAACTAAAAAGCTCACTTTTTTCGAGGTCATAAACCCAAATTTTTAAATTCAAAGCCAAATATCTTTGTAAATATTATATATATCCTAATGAAATAAAATATGCTATTTTTATCTATTCATAAACTTTACAAGAAGTTTGAATTCATTAAAATCGGATAATAGTTGTAAGTGATATGATGCCAAGAAAGTCTTTGATGCCCAAGGTAGTCAACTTTGACACCCTGTAGCTCACCGTGTGTTTCAATAGGATTCTCTAAATTTCAATATTCTTAAATGGTAGCCTCTCTCCAATAAATTTTACATTTTTCGTTTTGTCATCGGATCGCATGTTTCAAAGAGATAAAGATATATTTCCCTTTTTTCCAATTGGAAGCACTGTTTGTTGATGGAAGGTAAACTACACCAAGTCATAATTAATGTAAATTTTAAAGGAGACCCAAAAACATTTTGAAAATCACAAATCATCCTATCTCTGTAGTATTAACAATTTTACTTACAGCGAATATTTGTTATAACTCTAATATTATTTTTTATCGAAGATATCCATAATAAAATTACGTCATATAATATTACCGTTACTTTTTAAAATGTACTTAGCGTTCTTTACTTCGTATTTTGAAAAAATATGTACATAACTGTACAGATATGTACACAAAAAAAATTATTCCTAAAAAATTTCCAATTAATACACTTAATCAAATATTAAAAGTTATTTCAATTAATTTCGTAATTGAATCAATAACACATGTGATCAAAATCAAAATTTTCTAACAAATTTTAAAAATTTTCAGTAATAGAAAATTTTAATTTCAGTGGTACAATTTTCGTCATAGGTTGAACTTTAACAACACAATTAATTGCATCTGCAGTTCTCGTAATTAAAGCCCTATTTTAGTTTTTTCTAATCAAAATAACACATTTGTATAAATTTTAATGAAACTACTACAATTTCTCTAAATATTTTCCAATGTGCTCATTCTCAATGAAATGTGCTCTCCTCTGAAAGTAAAATTAGAAAACTAAATCTATTAAAAAAAAGTGTCCAAAAATATCATGTGCGTCCTAGTGATGCCTTTAAGAACCTAAAAAAGTTCTTTTTGTTTAAATAAATGCACAGACTTAAATAGTGTTAAATTGTTAACAAAAAGTGTTTCTTTTAATATGAGAAATAAAAATAATTACTTTGATTTGCGTTTTTCAACCAAACAGTACGAATTTTTAATATCTCCTTATACTTGATGAAAATCCAAATTCCTCAAGAACATGAAAGAAATAAAAAATTTTGAGCATTTAAAACACACGCACACATGATGACAGCGAAATAACAACAACAACGATAAAAAAGTTTGCACGCATTCACGCACTTACACTTAAACGAGTTGTGGTGCGTATGTGAAAATGAAAATTTAAGTAAAACACAAAAAAGGACATGGAAAAACAACGTGCAGCAGCAGCATCATCCTTAAAGCTCAAAATGTGACGACAACAAAAGCAGCATTAGAAAACAGAATTATTGAAATCGTCGTAGAGAGAAATCAAATAATTGAGCCAAGACAGCTGCTTGCTGTTGGTTAGAAAAAAATATATGTAGCTTCCAATATAATTTCACTTTTACTTTTGTTGTTGGTATTTTGATGGTTGGGCCAGAGATATTTGGGGGAGTTAAATGTTTCTTATGAAAGAAAGGTTTGTGATTGTTTTCATCTGGTTTTATTTTTTGTTTATTCTTGTGTTTCCCCTTTAATTTTCCTTTTGTTTCTGCTTGTTATACTTTCTTTTTTTTAATTTTGTTGCTGTTATTGTGTGGTTATGTTTTGTTGTTTGTACGTTGATGCTTGCTGTAGCTTTTGTATTTTTTCTTTGTTTTATTTTTTTGTTATAAAGCTAACGAAATATCTTTGCTTTCGGCATTTTTGGAGATTGGATGTTTTTTCTTGGTTTCTTTGAATTTCTTATTTTCTTTTCATATTTTTTACGATTTTTGCAAACTTTTACTTTTTGTAAGATTTTATGGTTTTTGTTATTTTTCTTGTTTTTTTGGCAGTTTCGTTTTTATTTTATGATTATTAATTAAAATCTTCAAAATATAGAAAAGAATTTCAAGGACTTTTTCTTTTGTTGCAGGATTTAACAAAAGTTATTTTAACAACGACAATCGTTGTATAGTTTTAAGGGCATGTTTTTTATTTTAATTAAGAAAAGCCTTTTGCTTTTAAGATAAATCCAGTTTATTTGTTTTAATTATTTTCCATTTCAAAAAGCTCTACACTGTACACACGGTTATTCTTTCGAGTAGTAAATTTCGATATTAACACGTGCCATATTTGACACACTTTAAAATTGTTTTACATAGAATTGATTATTTAATAATGACGTTTTTCATTTAGGATTTGTTGTTACTACTTTTTGTTACAATATATATGTACATATGTGTGTATGTATGTATTTTTTTTTCTTCTAAAAATTGCGTATACGCACTCATATTAACTGGAACTTCCACTTAAATATTATACTTTATTTTATTTATGTTTTCTATTACTCCTAAAAGTATGATTTACTTGTTTCATAAACTAAAAGTAGGCTATATTTCATATGAGTTTTTTCTTTAATTCAAATACATTATAATTGCCTCTATTAAATTAATTTTATTGGCAAAAGTTAAAATGATCACTTTTTTGCTTCAACTTTTCATTTTATCTTATTAAGAAACACTTCACATGGTGTTCGTAGAATGTTAAACTTTTCTTTTTTATCTTTTTTATCAGATATTCTATTTTATATACTTTTTACGTCACAGACTCAGCAGCCGCCACTTTGCTATACACATAACAATAACCTTAAACATTCGTAAACTTGCAACAAATACTGACACTCTTTTACTACACACAGCATAAATGGTAGCCTATTTCCAGGCTTATAAAAATATTTTATATATTTTTTTCTTGTAATTACATATTTTCTTATTTAAACAAATACTTTTAATTGTGTATTTATTTGTGGGTAAGTATATTTAATACTTTGAAAATATTACAACTTTTTTGCAATAGAAAATATGTGTATTTTTTAATAGAACCCAAAAAAATCATCACCGTTAACGACCGTTTTCCCGTCTCTGTGCGTTTATTTTTGACCCGACTACTGAGGCTGCTATCAGCGACTGATTGTTGTCAGGCATCTGTAAAATTTCTTTACTATTTTATTACCGGAGCTCTGTCGTAAGTATCTGATTCTCACTCTCTATTTGTACACCAATTAAGCATCTCTTATTGTCAATGTTGCCAGCCTTTGTCTTTGAAAACCTATAGTAAAACTTTATGACCAACATTTTTGCAGAAAATGTTATCCCCGTACTCCCTCTTCTCAGTAGTGTTTTTACGATTGGTTAGAAAAGAGCTAAAAATGACCATTATGTGGGGGAGTTAGACGGTTAATATGTTCTACAAAAATAATTGCCGTAATATTTTTTACAAAGTTGCTGAACATACCCTGCACATCAGATATAAAAAACACATAGTTTCATGTACCGATATGCTGCACGAAAATAAATAAAATTCCGACAGACATTTTTTTTTGTTTGTCTGCTCTGCCAGAATCTGTTTACAGAACCCCGTAACAGTGTTATTGGACTAAAGCAAGCAATACACTTTGCGACCGTTGGTACAACTTTAGTAGGTTGTACACAAAATTGCAACGTTTGTGGGCACATTGTATTAAGTTGTGTTTTGGTTGTACGAAAGATCAAAAAGTTGTAATTTTTTGACATGTTGGATAGCACTGTCGCAGCGTTTGTGTACCTGTCGCATACTATTTTATGTAATATATTTGTTTATTATTGTTGTGACCACCTTGCACTAAATATTGATTGTGAGTATTATTTGCGGACAACATAAAATGGAAAATCTTTACTTGGTCACAACTTGGTTACAAAATGAAGTTGTGCATGAGATCGTACACTAAATTGTTTGTGCGACAAACGTAGAAGTTGATTACTAGCTTACATCAGGTTCTTAACATTGTATTCAGAAAGAACCAGCCAGGCATGATTAATATTCCAAGTAAAAAGGAATATTATTTAATTTTTCAGCATATACAGCAGAACATAGCAATGATGCTTTCGACAGCCGCTACACTTCCTTCATCAGCGCTCATATGTATTTTGCTTATCAACACTTGTGACGTGGATCTGTTGATTGTGACTTTAATTCTTTTATATACAAATTTTTCGTGAAAATTGCAAATGAGAATTAAATCACTTAAGTTGATGTTAGCATAAGGGGCCATTCACATATTACGTAACGCTCCAGGGGTCGGGGTTAAAGATTTGTTACGGATTAGATACTTTATACTGAAAATTCCCAGTGTTGCAAAGTGCCCATTTTTCTGGTTTTTTTCCATATTTGGAACCGATATCCAAGTTGTAAAATTTTGAGAAGTTTTATACCTCAGTAACCGTAAAAGATAAATAAAATTTTATTCTTATCCGATTATCCGTTTAGAAATGCCTGATCGATTTCCAAAATATTTTGATTCTGCCCCACGGTGCATCTAAGGAAAAAGAAAAATAATTGAAAAAAAAAACATAATAATAAAGTAAAAAATGAGGATATAACAAAACTATCAAATATGTAAATCAAATCGAATAATTGTTGTTCGAGAAACTTTAGTCGAATCATATTATTCAATAAATTTGTATATTCCTATAATTTTGTTCGAAGGAGTTTTATTTGTATATTTTTTGTTCAAATCATATTTTTATTCGAATAATTTTTATTCGAATAATTTTTATCCGAATAATTTGTATTTGAATGATTTATTTTGAAAACTTTTATTGGAATAAAAAGTTTGTATTGGAATATTTTTTATTCATCAGAAGAAGTCTATATACCACTGTATGCAGTGTACAAAAATATTAAAATTTCAAAATAGCGAAACAACTTTAATGACTGATTTAGCTAAAGGGTATCGAACAAAACGTATCGGCGTTTTGACAATTTACGTCTGGCCTTTATTTTAGGGTTAGCTATACTCGCCACTTTTTGAACATTGCTATAAGGAATCGGCATGGGAAATCTGGTAATCCGTTTTAGGTATAAGAGCTATTTTTTTAGGTATAAGAGCTATTTAGTATTTGCGTGCAAAATACTACGAGGAACATTTTTGTGTAATATTTGAACCCTATAGCTGCTTGCTCTATGGGTCTTTCTTCAAAAAGGGACAAAAAATTCCTCTTTTTCATATGTAGGAGGAATATAGCAATAGTTATATAACACAGAGAAGGACACAACTCAAATAGAAAGGTTTAAGTATCGTCATTTTCTCAGTAGAAAACAAAGCATTAAAAGCAAAAAAATTTGGTAATCACATCAAATAATTTGAGGTAAAGTTCGACTTTGACTCGCACACGAACGTTTACGTACGAATACCATATACATACGTATATCATTTTTTTCGTTTTTGGCGATATTTTTTGTGCTTTAATTTTAGCGTGATTTCTTACGATATTTTTAAGTTTGGCGATTTTTTAGCTTTGGCGATTTTTTCGTTTTGATGATTTTTTTTTGCTTTAACGATTTTTTTCGGTTTTTAGAGATTTTTGTTAGTTTTTACGACTTTTTGTTTTAGCGGCTTTTTCGGGTTTTGTCGATTTTTTCGTTTTGGCGATTTTTGAGGTTTTTTACGATGTTTTTATTTCTGTCGATTTTTTTGTGCCTTTTTTCGTCTATGGCGATTATTTCAGTTTTGGTAATTTTATTATTTTTTTGTGGATGTTTTACGTTTGTAGGCTACATTTGTTGTTTTTTTTCGTTATGGCGATTTTTTTATCTTTTTTTAAGATATTTTAGTTCAAGCGATTTTTGTAGTTTTGGTGCTTTTTTCGTTTTGGCTCTTTTTAAGTTTTTGGTGATTTGTTTAGTTTTAGCGATTTTTTTAGTTTTGGCACTTTTTCGGTTTTCTGGCGATTTTTTCTACTTTTGGTGCTTTTTAGTTTTGACGCTTTTTTCGTTTTGGTGATTGTTTTCGGGTTTTTGTGACGTTTTTTAGTTTTTTTCGTATTTTTGTTTTTAGCGGTTTTTTTAGTTTAGGCGTTTTTTTCGTTGTGACGATTTTTTCGGGTTTTAACGACTTTTTTTAGTTTTTGGCGATACTTTTAGTCTTGGTGATTTTTGCATTTTAGCGATTTTTTCTTTTGGGGATTTTTTCCTTTAAGCGCTTTTTTTCATTTTTGGTGATTTTTCGTTTAGGCGTGTAACAAATTTTGGAATTTTTTAGCTTTAGCGTTTTTGTTTTAATTTTGAGAGTTTGCCTCCTATGGTGTTCCAGATGTAGCAGAAAATTCTCTAAATTACATAGTCAAAATTACATTAACTGATAGAACACCCTTTAACTTTTATTGTGTTAAGTATCAGTGTTAATTGGTGTAATCTGTATAATAATACACTAATTTTGAAAATTCCAAGTGCCTATTTCTGTGGTCACAAGCCTTAACCGCTTAAGTTGTTTTCAAAATTTTTCGGGAGAGCTGTTTAAAGTATCAAAAAATCGCTTCCAATTAGTCGTCAGTTTGCTTTTAAAAAATTGAAAGCGATTTGATTTAGACACGAATGGAGTCCATCACACCAAAAATTTATTTTGGTCCTAACTCGCCTTAGTCGGTTAAGAGTTATAACCAGAGATATATAAGTGTTTGTATATAACATTAGTATTTCAGCATGTTTCGTTGCTTGCTTTAGAACACCCTTTAATTTTTAGCTGTAATATATTTGTTGTTGTAGCGGCCAGTGTTACATGTTCTATGAAAATTTCACGTCCGCAGCTCTTACGGTTCTCGCGAAAAAAGCTTATGGCAGACAGACAGACAGAAGGATGGACGGGCGGACACCGTAGCGAAAACAATAAAACCCTAAATAGAGGCTTTACAGTAAGTTCAAATTTATGGAGCAGTGTAAAAAATCGGCAACACTGCTTCCTACGGACACAAACACACGCACACAGCCAAAAGTCTCCAATTCGTTTTTATTCATTGCTTTTTACTACCGTCGCCATCCCTGTGCCATTGTGCTACATATCTCTTACCTCCTTCTAATATTCAACAATCATTAAATTTTTGTGCAGAAAGAGATTTTACTTGTGCGTGCAAAATGTGATTTTAGAGAGACAGACGACTCATTTATCTTATTTTTGCTCATTTATGTATGGTCTTTTATATTTCCTGTTATTTATAATTCCAATATATTTTTCATTTTCCAACGTTTCTATTGTGTTTCCTTTTATACGTTTGACATTTATTTTGTTTAGTAACGTCGTCATGTTAATGCTTGTAATAGTGTTGGTGATAGGATGTTTGGTAAATGTCATTTCATTCGTTTATACCTGACATCTGGCGTTGCTTAGCAATAAATAATATCACAAATATCATGGAGCCATACTTTTTTTACCAAATTCATATAACGAAATAAAAAAGTTGCAGCATACTTTTAGGATGCAGCTCTTTTTGTGATGAAACGTATGATTGACAAAATAAAATTGAAATTTTCGAAACTCAAATTTTTAAACAAAAAAGCTAAAAAAAATTTATGTATTAACTTTTAATTACAAGTAATGTATTCAATTAAAAAATTAATTGAAGCTAATATAAATTAAAAAAATTATTTCTTCAAATGCTGTTAATTACTATTAACCATGATATAATAAATAGATTATTATCATTATTATTATATCATGCTATAAACCTCATGTATAAAAAATTCGAATGAAGTTGAGTACTTAAACTGAACATTGTTGGGATTTTAGCCATAACATTATCTTTGAAACACTTCCAGCGAAGCCAAATGAATAATCTCTTATTCCATATTATTCCAAGCCAGAATCAATTTAAAACCCCAATTTCGTGTAATATCTATTTCCTTAATTTTTATCTGGCAAATTATATGAAGGTATAATCAAGTCAATTCAATTATTAACTGCTCCTGTATATGCCAAATCCAGAAATTTATTTGGTGGCTATTTTGACAATATAAATAACATGAATTTTTAAGCCTATAGCAGTGGTTCCCAAACATAAACTTTCAGATTCTGTGTTTGCCCTTCGCGGATAAGGCTGTTTTTATACTATTATACAAGATGTTCGACCCTTTAGATTTTTAAGACATTGCCTAATTTAGCAATACGCGTTGCAAAATTGCATTCGTAACCAAAAATCGATAAATCTACCTTATAGATTTTTAGCGATGGAGATTTACCTTTAAGCGAGTTACAGAATAAGGGGGCAGCTTTGCATTTTCTACAGAAGTCGAACGGCTTGTGGGATAGTCTAAGGTTGACACCAAACGGGCGTTTTTAAACGCGGCGTTTCTGACATTTAATGTGAAGTTTTAAAAATTTTACCACTTTCAAATTTAATACAAAAAGCAGAAACGCCGCGTTTTATAAATACCTAATAGGCAGATTTTGTACATAATTTCGATTCAAATTTGCATGAAAAATAACGCAAATGCGTTTCAAAATATAATTTTTATATACAAATTTTAAAACGAAAAATGCGTTTGTATTTACAAAATCTGGCTCTAAAACTAACTTTAGAGTCGTTATTAAAACTTGGCAATAGTTAAAGGCAGAATTTACTTAAATCTACAAGGTAGGATCATGATACAATAACAAAGATACATGCATTAAAAAATTTTTCTCATCTAGTTGGTCAAATCTTCATGTGAGTTGTCAAAAATTATATACTGAGCAACAACAAAACTCGTTGTACACACAAACAAATACGTACATACAAAACACAGCTGACGAGAATATTTGCTAATGCATTTACCTGTATTATTGTATCATGGGTATGATGAACTTGTCTTTAACTTATTGCTAACTTTTAACGAAAGTAAAGTTGTAATAAAGATAAACTGTTTATCTGTTCGACAAAATGAGGCCTTTAACTATTGCCAAGTTGTAATATTGGCCCTTAAAGGTTCAGCTTAGACTGTCAATTATCACTCTCTATTGCCAACAAACCCTTTAACGTCACAGATTAATTAAACCAAAGTTAAGTCATATTGATAAGCCGCAATTTACTATTCTTAACACAAAAATGTATTTACTTATATATGAAAATTTTAAAAGAAACCACTTCATTAAAAACAGTTAAATTGAACACTATTTCACACATAGTTGTATTAATGGAGTTCTCATGCAATCTATTTATTAGCAACTATGCAATAATTTAACGAAAAATTTTGCTGAATATATCGATTGTAGCCAGTGTGGCCATACTAGCTCCTTTGGAGTTAAATTTATCTTTATTTTTTAATGTTTAGCTCGAAATATTTCATTTTGCTCTTACCTTTTTTTCCGCTTTTTTCAACAATGCATTTAGCTTTTTCTTTAATTTCAATTTCGTGTAATTAATTTCTATTTCAAATTAAATAAAACAGTTTAAAAGAATAAATGTATGTGCCGTAACCATATAAAGTAGTTAAAAATTAATAATAATAATCTGGCAGTGCAGAAACATTCACTGCGGCAGATTTGATTGGTTGGAGTTAAAAACTCACTTTCAACTTGCATCTATTTCGGAATCCTGCCATCAAGCTAAAGTCTTGAAAAATTTGTATAGTGAAAAAGATTTACTTTATTTGAAAATTTTTAAAGCCATTACTTTCTGATGTTCAAAAAGTAAATAAAATGTTCGAAAGTAACGACGTGGACCCCACCTATGCTATTGTTTTCAGAACTTCACTTGCTTTTGAAAAATCTTTGTAATCAAATCGTTTTGAAGTCCGAAATTTTTGGCCGCTTAAAATCAAATACCAACTCCGTTATTTTAACTATAAGTTTGAACAATATCTGATTTCAAAAAAAGACATAATAGATTCTAAAACAGAAAAAGAAAGTTTATTAAACAATTAATATATCAACTACGACAACGTTTGCCAAATAACTTTTCAACTTTACAAATCACAAACATCTTTTCATTAGAACAGTCTGAACAATACAAAAGTAAATTGTATGAACCTGGGTGGTTGTTATTGATTGAATGTTTTTCATTTAAATGAGCCAAAAATATATTTTCATATTATTTATACCTACATAAACACCATTTAAACTATGAAAAATTTTAAAATAATGATAAGTTACTATTGCAAAGCTGTAAAAAATTTTGCTTTATTTTTGGGCTTTAAAATGCCTTCTTAAGCTCTTCTTAGCTCTATTTAAAACCTTATTTAGCTTTATATTATTTTAAAATCTGGTCACACTGATTGTTGCATTTTATAGAGTTGTAGTGCTGCCTTATCAGCAATTCACACCCATTTTTTCACACCGGGCTGCCAGATGCGTTTTGTGCCTATGCTCTCAAGCAATTTAAAAAAATTCCCCAAAATTTCCTAATGCGCTTTTTATCAATAATAAGTCGACGCTTAGACGATGCAAGTCTTATTGATCAGCTTGTTATTCAACTGTGGGAAAGACAGAGAAATGAATACACATTTCTCTGTTTTTCTCACAGTTGAATAAGAAGCTGATCAATAAGACTTGCATAGTGTAAACTGGGACTAACCAAATTTTTATTATACTTTAGATACATTCATGATCCAATAATACAGGTCTGTGCAAGAGATCAGCTGGTTGTTTTGATCCCTTTGTTTTCATGCTGTGTTTGTCAAACTTCATATAAAAAGAAACACAATATTTGTTATATATAGAGATATTTTGACAATTACAGTAGGAAGGCGTTTTTGTTGTACTGATGTACAGACTTGTATTACTGGATCATGGATACATTCTTACCCCCATATTCATAGAATTTAAAATGAGTTTGAAATGTATTTTATGTCCAATTTTTCATACAAAATTTTCTTAAAATAGATTTCAAATACATTTTATTTATTTATGAATATGAGGGTTATTATTTATAACTAAATATATTTTGCACTGAGTAGTAAATTTTTCTTCAGGTCAATAATATTCAACATTTTGAAGACGTCTGCCTTATTACTACATTAAGAATCTAACAACTCATGTCCGGTTTTAATATTAAATTTTATTAAAAATTCATCGGAGGTCCAAAGCAATTGTATTTGAAGTTAGGATGTGCTATAATATGTAAAACTGATTCAATTAACTCGAATTTTATACTATATATGACGTAAATTCGTCTCTGTTATATATATTATAGAGAATTTTTTCCCGTACGCATTTCGTTTTTGAATAATAAGCATATTGAGTACTGCTTTAAGATTTAATTAGATGTACCATAATATAACACCATAGCCATAACCGTGGCCGTACCTATAACCATACTTACTGCTGTCGATTACAATACAAAATGCAAAATATAAAAATAAATAAAATCTAAGAAAATAAGCAGAAGCACAAGCGAAAAATATAAATTAAAAAGTGTAACGAAAGTGAAAAATAAATACACAACAAAAAATACAATAAATTCGATCATTCAGTAATCAGCTGCTTATGGTTAATGCACAAACCGAAATTTAATTGTTTTCTACGGTTATGACTAAACGCCATTTCAGACTATATAACAAGTATTAATACTTTTGAGGAAAATTAAACCCTGACATGATAAATTGTTATTTTTTAGAAATTTTTCAAACAACAGTTCGACCAGAAAGGCATCTTCTTTAAAAGTATTAATACTTGTATTATAGTCTGAAACTGACTTAAGTACTACTAGATTTTCATTAAATTTTGTCAAAATCATAGAATACTAACTGTGGAGTGATTTTTCAAAAGGGCTTATTTCCACTTCCGACCTTGAGCAAGAGTTTTTGCTTTTTCGACATTTATGTGAACCATACCCATTTCTGTGGTTCAATATAGAAGAGGCATTTCTCGAGTCTTAGCTATTTTACACAAAAAAGGAAAAACTAAATAAAAACCAATTTTTAAATGGCTTCCGTCAATTTTCTTTATTCTATTTACTTTTGCATGTAACACTTAATCGTGTAAACTTAGTATTACAAATAAAACGAACAAAGCATACGAAATTTACGCGATGAAATATTTCATGAAATTTTCTTCATGAAACTTTTCTTAGTTTCTTATTGCAAATGCGGAAAAGCAAAGGATGTGAAGAAAAGTAACAAAAACTATTTTTTAAACCCAACTTGTTTACCAGTCCATTATATTAGCAAATAAAGAATGTTTTTTTTCCACAAATTTCATGAAATATTTCATCGCGTAAATTTAGTATAATTAAAAATAATAAAAAAATAATAAAAAAATAAAAATCTACTATACGACAATCGATTCTTAGCTACGATTAATCGGTTAATTAATCAGAATGGAAAATAGTTGATCGAAAATTCGAAAATCGATTTTGCTTCGTTTTCCATTTACTACTACATACATATATGTATACATACATACATACAAAAATATAACATACATGTACACACAAACATACGTGCGAGTACCTTCGAGTATACTCGTGCACAGCTATAATTTAAACCAGACTGCACTATGCTGGTGGTTATGCTAATTCATCAGCTATAATTTAAACCAGACTGCACTGTTCTGATAATTCATCAGCAGAGCTTCAACCACTATGTTTGAAAAATTTTAATAACAATTAAAAAATAGCAAATACTTATTATTTTATGATTCGCTAAAGCTAAATATTAATCGCTATAATGCTGAATGAATACAGTATTGAAAATTTGGGCGATGATATAAGAAGCAAAAATTTCGGAGGATTAAATGTTTCAGACATTGCATTCGTAGCCAAAAATATCTATATATTTTTTAGGGAATTGCAGAATAAAGTTGCTGTTCTTTATTCCATGCGGAATGAAAATGCTAGGATTTATTATAGCATTGTTGTTACAAATTAATATATATTGCAATGCTAAGATTTTACGAACATTTTCATTCTATTTGGAATACAGAAGACAAAATTACTTTGTAAAGAAATAGATAGCATTCTTTAGTATTTGATTTATCAAAACATTTGAATATTATAATATATTTATATGGCGAAGATTTTGCTGTGGAAAAGCACTGCAAGTATATTTAAAAATCCAACAGTTTTTTTAGTCTGGCAGCGCTAAAATATTTTAACGAATTTGCTGAATTGGAAAATTACGTTATACGGTATTTTTAACGAAAAGATACCATTCTTGTCGAGCTGAGCGAACGTGAATGTTTTTTGTCAACCATCTTTAAATTAAAAGTCTAGAGAGGAGTTGGGTGCACTAAAATTAAAATAAAATTTTCTGTTACCTGCAATAAATTAAATATAAAGTAAAATGTCGATGATATCTGCACGTTTGGCCTCATCCGTGGCCCGTAATTTGCCAAAAGCTGCCCAGCAGGTATTAAATTATAAAAAATTACCTGAAATATAGCTAATAGAAAAATGTGCAAAAAATTTACTCAAGTGCGTTAAGTGAATAGATTTTTTAATTAAATTTGTTCAACAAAATACGAACTATAAAGTGCTTTAGGTTTAAGCTTTGGAGATTATAGTTGAATAATACTGTTTTATAATAAGACGTTTTGAAGTAAAAAAAGGAATTGTTACGCAACTTTTGGTTAGGTCGTTTGAGGCAAAATTGTGTTTGATGAGAAAAAAGAAGGGAAAGTCGAGAAAAATTACATAATAAGAAAAAATAACATGTCTATGTGTAAACTGGCAATGAAATTTAATAAATTATTAATTTTTCCAGTTACATAATGAATTTAACTTTGTTTTGTGGCATTTGGTTTCAGTCGGCTTTTCTGGGCCATGTCGAACTTCTCAGCTGTCGTATATTTGCATCGGCGACTAATTTTCGTGTATTGATTCAATTTTTTGAGGTTATGTTGCCATAAATATTAAAAAAGAATTAAGTGGAAAATTGCTTTAAAAGTTTACATTTTAGAAAAAAATTATTTTTTGTAAAAGTAGAATATTTTCTAATTTCTCATTAGTTTGTAACTGAAAATATGTTAGAAGGAGATTATACTGTTTTAAAAGCATTTGTCGTGAGTTGCTATTTAGTTGTCAGATTAAGTTGGTCTTCCGACCAGAGGGCGAAGTCGAGCCGGCTCACAGACGCCGCCGGAGTTAGTTTATTTGATTGAGCCGCCGCCGAAGCATCCGCCTTATGTCGGCTTAGATTTGTAGCTTTCAAATATTAATTTTAATAAGAATTTACATAGCGTCTTGACGAGCCATAATTTTGTTCTAACCATTGGCGTAGCTGGAAATTTTTCTGGGGGGATTAAAGCGCATATTTGACCCTAAATATCGCTTATATTATCGAAACTACTATACAATTTTGAATTTCTAGGGGGTGCTAGAGCGTTTCTGGGGGTGTCTTAGCACCCCTCAGAAGGGCCTAGCTAAGCCAATGGCTCTAACATTTGTCAATCTTCATACAAAACCATCAGAAAAATATTGGTGCTATTTTTTCATATCGAATGACTCGTCAATGGAAATCAATGGCTCGTGAAGACGCTATATTAAAACTAATAACGAATATAATTTGCATCAAAACCAAAAAGAAAATATATGAACAAGTCCAATTATGGATAATCTAGCGGTCATACTTTAGAAAAATATTGTGCACATGAATTCGATTTTATAGTGACGTCATCACATTGTATGTTTATTTTGTGTTTACTTCTGCAACATTATTATCAGTCTCGAATAAAAGTATTTCGTTCAATTATTTAGTTTATCTTGCAGGCAGTCGTCTGTAAGCCGGCTTCAAGCCGCCGCCGACATTTTCTTACCAAGCCGCCGCCGCCATAAATTTTAACTCGGCTTCGCCCTCTGCTTCCGACCCAATAGAAAATTCTTACATAAGTTAAAAATGTGTACTTATGTATGTAGTACATTTAAATGAGAAAATTTCTGTTCATATAGTAGATGCTCACAATTCCAGTATTATTATTAAGATAAATAAGAAAACCGGCACATCAAATACAGAAACTGTAGAATTACAATGGTATAATTTCATTATGTTCTCATGATTTCTACGACACACGGAGGTGGCCAATTTTAGTATAGGAACTAATACCCATAAACTTGTTTTTCAAGACGATATAAGGTACGTTCGTAAATTCAGTAATTGTGCAATAATCTGCACTCGAAAGCAAACACTTGGCAATACTTTTTTCGTCAAAAGTTTCTTTAAAGGCTCTAGAGTCTAGACACGATCAATATGCTTGATGTCAAAACTAAATAGATTTCCATCAAGCGTCATCTGTGTCACACATACTAAAAATTTTGACATACTATTAACATGCTAGTCAAGAATATTGATGGTGTCAAGTGCCCTTAGGGGTCTGGACACGGTCAAAAATTTTGATGTCAAAATCGTGTACGTGTGCTTGTGTGAAATTTGTATGCTTGATGGCTTACCAAGCATTCAATTTAAGTTTGATTTTGTGCTGTTCGCTTGTTTGCTAAAAACAAAAATGGCGCAAAATAAAGAAAATTTTGTTCAGGCTTGATGGGTTAACACTACACGCACAAGCTTGTGACAGCAAGCATGCCAAAAATCTAAGTTTTTTGATTTTCCATCAAGCTTCGTAAGTGTCACACATACTAACAAACTTTCACTCATACTATTAACATGCTTATCAAGCATTTTGACCGTGTCCAGACCCATTTAGGGCACTATACATTTGCCAAATGCATGACATCAAGCTCATGTACGTGTGCTTGACGTTAGGACATACACTTGTCAAGCATTCATATTAAGGCCTCTATTATGATTCACAGCTCAACTAGGTTGAGTTGTCAATGTTACGACCCAACTCAACCATTTTTTTGTATTACGATTCACAACTAATTTTAGTTCTCTTCGAAAACATTTTCGAAAAAAGGTTCTTATCTATACTCTCTGTTTTTGAAACCATAGTAGTCATCAAAACGTATTTTAAATATTTTTAGTTTTGGCCTTACTATTTTTTTTCTTGAGATTTTATGTTTTATGGATATGGCAACAACTTTGGTTGACAAATGGGATAGATTGGCTTCTAAAATCACCATTTAAAAAATCACCACCAAAACATTCTTCTCGTCCGACATCTTTAACATCTGTTCTGTTTGAAATCTTGTTAAAAGTGTATTTGAAGAGTATAAGCAATACATTCATCAAATTTCCCCGTCATCCATGCGAAAAAACATAGATTTTTATTTTGCATCAAGCATCCTCCCTCGGTGTCAAACATACAAACAAATTTTCACTGATACTACCATAATACTTGATGTGAATTTGACCAATGTATAGTGCCCTTTACACAAACACTTGACAGCAGGGTTGTCAGATTTTTCCTGACCTATTTCGCCAAATTGATTTTAATAATCCAAAATCTGTTTTAAATAGTTTTTCTTAATATATATTTTGTAGTTAATAGTTTTTTAACATAAGTTTTTATAAAATAATCGCATCAAAATTTTGCTGAAAATCGCCAAAAGTAGGAATAAAATCGCCAAAAACTATTTCTTGTCAATTTTTTTCATCCAAATTCAAAATCCATTAATCTACCTGTTCACAGAATCCAATACGGATTGGTTTTGTATCGATTTCTCTACAAAACCGGTTGATTGCGTTCATGAAATCCTTTTGTACTTGGATTGGATTGGAATTAATTGTCCATGAATTGGAGCTCAGGAGCCCTTTAATTTATGCATTTATCAGGTAGAATAAATTTTTCCTAGCCTCTAATTACAAAATAAGCAACTTATTAAACGATATTTTGAATTTTGAACGAAAATAAAAATTTTTTGAAATAAGAAATTTCGTTACGTTTTCATAAACGCATTTAAAATTGGAATTGGATTGGAATTCCGTTTCCCATCCAATTCCGTATCGGATCCTGTGAACAGGCAGAATGACTATAATTAACATAAGAAAAAGCATAAAATTCACTTTTTTTAATTTCTTCCAGACAAGTTTTGGTGGGATTTATTTTCGAAAATACTCTCAAAAAAAGTCGTTTTCCTGAATTATAAAAATTTTGAAGTTAAAATTTTCTGAAAAATAACCATAAAATCGGCAACAAATTTATTTATCGCCTGAAAATTCGTCGTGTCGCAAAATAATAAATTTTGACGCCAAACAAGTTTAAAAATCGCCACGTTTGGCGAGAAATCGCCAATCTGACAACCCTGCATAACAGTACTATCGCAGATTGCTGCAACAACGACAGTATTTTTATTACTGTTGCAATATTTTGCACACCGGTAGCACAAATTTACTGCATTTACGAATTCACCCATACTTGCATGCTTAAAACAGTAATTTTAAAAGGTATTAGAAATCAATATGAAAAAAGAATTTTGGGTTATATGTAGGTGCATATATGTTTATTACCGAGCCTGAGACGAAAATGCTTCGTTTCATTGATGTTTAAATAAGTTTTTTTATATATGTAATTATACATTCATGCAATTTTCCTGTCTTCACAATCTGTTGTTTGCACACTATTTAAAGGCAAGTGCACTCTGTATCAAATTTGATTTTCCAACATTTGATGGAATAAAATGACGGTAATAAATTATTTATTGATATAATTCCTATTTGATTATATCAATTGTGTCTGAATTGCTACAATATTTTGAAGCATGTAAAAAACAAATATTTACTAATGTTTAAAATGTTGTAGATTTGAACTGAAGATTTTAATACTAATATATGCATTTATTAAACAAATTAGCGTATTTGTCTTAGACTTGCATTAATTAATATGACTTCAACCAACCAAAATCCCATGTTTACTTAAAAGTTATCTATTCACTTACTAATAAAGTAATTAAACAAATATAAACTGCAAAACTTTTTTTATATATTTTTTTTATTAAATTAGATTATTCAATCATACTAGTGCAACATATGTAGATAATATTTCTTTTACATGTCTTGTGTTTCATTAATTAATTGTTTTTGTCGTTTAATGTTTCTACTTTAACTTATTTACTTGCCTCTTGCCAGGTCGTTTGCAAAGCTGCCTACCCAGCTGCCACTCTAGCTGCACGTAAACTCCATGTCTCCAGCACACAACGTAGTGCTGAAATCTCTACGATTTTGGAAGAACGTATTATGGGGGTTGCACCCAAGGCTGATTTGGAAGAGACTGGCCGTGTGTTGAGCATTGGTGATGGTATCGCTCGTGTTTATGGCTTGAACAACATCCAAGCCGATGAGATGGTAGAATTCTCTTCAGGTTTGAAGGGCATGGCCTTGAATTTGGAACCCGATAACGTTGGTGTTGTCGTCTTCGGTAACGATAAGCTTATCAAGCAAGGTGACATTGTCAAACGTACCGGTGCTATTGTTGATGTCCCTGTCGGTGATGAATTATTGGGTCGTGTTGTTGATGCTTTGGGTAATGCCATTGATGGTAAGGGAGCTATCAACACTAAGGATCGTTTCCGTGTCGGTATCAAGGCTCCTGGTATCATTCCTCGTGTATCTGTACGTGAACCTATGCAAACTGGTATTAAAGCTGTCGATTCATTAGTACCCATTGGCCGTGGTCAACGTGAGTTGATCATTGGTGATCGTCAAACTGGGTAAGCAGTTATTAATTTTGGGTCTTCTAACAAGTCTTTAATTAATAGTCTTCTAATTTTTTTTACTAAAATGGGGGGGGGGGGAAGTTTTATTTCCCGCATAAAAACATAGTTTATTGCTACCAAATCAAATGATTTTGTTTTTATTTGCAGTAAAACCGCCTTAGCTATCGATACAATTATAAACCAAAAGCGTTTTAATGATGGCCAAGATGAATCCAAGAAATTGTATTGTATCTACGTTGCCATCGGTCAGAAACGTTCCACTGTTGCCCAGATTGTCAAACGTTTGACTGATTCCGGTGCCATGGACTACTCAGTCATTGTGTCCGCTACCGCTTCTGATGCCGCTCCATTGCAATACTTGGCTCCCTATTCCGGATGCGCTATGGGCGAATATTTCCGTGACAAGGGCAAACACGCTTTGATCATCTATGACGATTTGTCTAAACAAGCCGTTGCCTACCGTCAAATGTCATTGTTATTGCGTCGTCCCCCAGGACGTGAAGCCTATCCCGGTGATGTATTCTATTTGCATTCCCGTTTGTTGGAGCGTGCCGCCAAGATGTCTCCAGCTATGGGTGGCGGTTCTTTGACTGCCTTGCCCGTCATTGAAACTCAAGCCGGTGATGTATCTGCTTACATTCCAACCAATGTAATTTCCATCACTGATGGACAAATCTTTTTGGAAACTGAATTGTTCTACAAAGGTATCCGTCCCGCAATTAACGTCGGTTTGTCTGTATCTCGTGTAGGATCCGCTGCCCAAACCAAGGCCATGAAACAGGTCGCTGGTTCCATGAAATTGGAGTTGGCCCAATATCGTGAAGTCGCTGCCTTCGCTCAATTCGGTTCCGATTTGGATGCTGCCACCCAACAATTGTTGAACCGTGGTGTTCGTTTGACTGAATTGTTGAAACAAGGTCAATACGTCCCCATGTCCATTGAAGATCAAGTATGATTTACTTCCGCTTTTTGTAGAAAATTTATGTTAAAACTTCTACCCTTTTTTAATACAAAATTCTTAGGTTGCCGTCATCTACTGTGGTGTCCGTGGTCATTTAGATAAGATGGATCCTGCCAAGATCACCAAGTTCGAAAAGGAGTTTTTGCAACACATCAAGACCTCTGAACAAGCTCTTTTGAACCAAATTGCCCAAGAAGGTAAAATCTCTGAAGCTGCCGATGCTAAGTTGAAGGATGTTGTTACAAAATTCTTGTCCACCTTCCAAGCTTAAGCAATCCAACAACAAACCGTCATAATCATTTAATTAACAGCAGTTTTAACATAAGTGTAAACCGCCATCAGCACCGTTGTTCGTTCACGTAATTCTTATAAATTCATTATAAAATTTCTTAATGCGAAAGGAATTCGGGATAATAACAAAAGAAATAATTGAAAACAACTCTAAAGTTAAAACAACAATCTAAAAAAGTAGAAAATTGAAAAAACTGAAGTTATTAAGTCAAAAAAAGAAAACTTACAATTATAATAATGAAATGTTAATAATTAACAAAACAAATCGAAAAAAGAAAAACCCTAAAAATGAAAAGGCGGCGATCATGTTTTTTTTTATTTTCGATTCTTTATAATTTCTAATACAGAAGAATTAGTGGTGATTGCCTCCTAAAACCGAAAATTACATCATAGATTTATGTAGTATTCTGCCGATTTACTAAAATGGACAACATTCATTTGAATTCTTTTTTTCCACATTAAGAGAGCGCGCTAAAAACGGATTCGCTTGAAAGTTGTTCCATTTTAAAGCGTATAATGAAATCGTTTCAAACGATTTTTTTTTTTAATAAAAAAATGTTGCTTCTTTTTTGTTTACTCAAGAACATAAAATTATCATGGAGTATGTGGATGTTTAAATTAAACATAATAAATAAATAATCTTAAAGTTAAAAAAATATCCTTAAAAATCACGTTGTTTTTATTACAAAGCAAATAGGGTACATTCGTAAATTCAGTAATTGTAATTGCGCAATAAAGTTCTGCGAAAACCACCACTTGGCAAAAAAAATTTTTTCTTCGTCAAAAGTTTTTTTACGCAAACAATTGACACTGTTGCTGTAGATTTCCGCAACTGCGGCAGCATTTTTATTAGTTGCACGAATGCACCCATAATTTATTTGTCATAAATGGGAGTTTATTTAAATAAATTACAATTTTCTGGAATGACGTCTTATTCATAGAACCCAATATTCCGATACGAAATATAATTGGAAACAAAATTCCAATTTCATGAACGCAATTAACCTATTTTGTAAAAAAATAATGCCAAAACAATCTGTGTTGGATTCGATGAACATATTCAGCCTGTTCACAGAATCCAATACGGATTGGTTTGGTATTTTATCTACAATTGTACCTGGGTTTGCGGAAATTCCGTTGAGAAACGGAATTAATTGTTCATGAATTGGAGTTCAGGAGCCCTTTAATTTGTGCATTTATCAGGTAGAACCAATTTTTCCTAGCCTCTAATTACTAAATACGCAACTTAGTAAACGATATTTTGAATGAAAATAAACACTTTTTGAATAAAGCAATTTCGTTACATTTTTTATAAACGCATTCACAATTGGATCCTGTGAGCATGTAGATTGATTAATTACTTTCTCACAAAAATCGTACGATTGGTCGTAGCGAATTTAATGAAAATTGAAGATGGAATCGTGATCATACACGCTTACATTGAAAAACCACGTCATCATGACCTTTTTAACCAACTTCAAAAAAGGAGGAAAATTGCTCCCCCACGCATAACTTGTCAATTGTCAATCCATTTTCAAAATTCTTTGGTGCCTATTATGAGCACCATTCGATTTTCGGCTGTGATGGAACGAATTTTCATTTTGTATTATTTCGCACATTCAATAAAAATAGCGCTATTGTGAATTTCACTTAATTGGATTGTTCACAATAGTACATATTTATCACCTGGCATTTATTGTTCGTTTTACAAATTTATAAAAGAAAAAATTGAATTAGTTATTTATTAACATGACAATGAAATTAAAATAAAATAATTTACAAATGGTACATATTTATAAAAACAAAAAAATTGGCAAATATTTCCACTTTCAATAAGTTTTACAAACTGCCACACCGCATCGAAAGCAAAATTGTGTTCGATTGAAAATTCGTTGTACAACGAAATTTTCGACAGTGCTGCCATATCATAAAACGAATTTGACATTCGAAACTCGATAGCCAGCGAAGATATTCAAAAACCTTTTTTGTCTCATAATTTTTTTCGAAAATCGGTGGGAAATTTGTCATTTGTGAACCGATTTTCAAATTTCTTTTTTCGTTTGAAAGGGTTTGCCTGCAATTTTATTCTGTAATATTTTTTTGGAAAATCGGTGGGGAATTTTTCGCCCCCAAAGCATAACTATAATTTGTGAACAGATTTAAAATTTTTTTGTTTGAAAGGGTTTACTTGAAGTTTGGTCCGTCCCATAGAAGTGGAAATCTTGACCGATTTTCAAAATTTTTTATTTGAAAGGACATGAATGGTTTGGTACTATAAAAAATGGCGGACGGATGCACATTTAGTAAACGGACACACCATTTGACCTAACGCAAAAATGCATGCGTTTTGTAACCTATTCAATGGGATCTTTGTATTGAGTGTGGTTTTTTTGGCAGAATTATTTTGCTCAAAAATTAATCGTAATTACGAACTAACCCTTGTGATTTTTTCTTAACAAAATTATGAATTTTTCGTCGCTACCATACAAAAACTAATTAAAAATATTTTTAAAGAATTTGAGCAAATAATGCACAATTTCTATTTGCATTTAAGAATTGTCGAATTAGGTTTCAGAACAAAAACGTTTAAATTTCACTCCTACATTCTTTTTAAACTTTTTATACTCACGTTCATGCGCACCAGGAGGGTGTTTTTAGGTAGCATGTCATAATGTCCATGAATGCAGTGTTTGTTGTAAGGTCCACAATTTAATTGAGACGAAAAAATATTAAAATAATTTCGTTTTACAGTACCCTTAGAAATTCGAATCGCATCGACTTTCGCATTGCAATTCAGAATAAGCCTCCTGGCCCCTTATTCTGTAACTCGCTAAATCTAAATCTCTATCGCTAAAAATTTATAGTCGATTAATCAATTTTTGGGTGCGAATACAATTTTGCAACGTCTATTGCTAAATTAGACAAACTCAAAAATTTAATCCGCCGATATTTTAATGTTTTATGTCATCGCCAAAAATGTTTAATTTTGTGTTTGTTCAGCATTGTAGCGATCGTGATTTGGCTTTAGCGAATTACGAAATAAGGGGCTGTTCTGTATTCCATTCGGAATGAAAATAATCGAAATTATTCGTTTCTGTCATGACTTTCGAAGTAATTCAATTAGAGTGACAATTTTCGAATCTCAGGTGGTGTTACCAAACCACATGTTTTTATGAATTTATTTTTTGAATGGGCTTTCAAGGTCATTCAATTTTACAATAAAATTATTTATTTCTCATTTTCATCCGATGTTTCGTTGGAAAATCCCTACTTCATCAGGGATGTTTTTTATATAATATATACAGCGATGTCACAGAATACCATTCCGATCGGAAGTGGTTTCAATTCCGTAAGTTGCTTCTTCAGAAAACGAAAATTTTCTTCGGAAACAAACCACTTTTATATATCAACTTTTCTACTGACTTCATTTGCAGTAAATGCTAAGAAACGTGCATACTTTTAGGAGCGTCAAATAAATATTTGGTCATGAGCTTTCCATGTTAATAAAAAGCTTAATATGAGCTTTGCATCTAAAAACAAGAGTAAACAAACGCCTCAAGGTATAAAAACTTTTATCATTGTAAAAACGAAATACAAAATAAACGGAAAGCATCAAAAATTTACTTTTTTTGAAATGACAATTACGGAATCAAAACCAATCCGAACGGAATCTGTGACATGGCTGATAATCTCAATTTTCATATGTTTTTAAAATGTTTTTCTGTAATTATACTTTAAATAAAAATCACTACATAAAAACAAAGCGAAAAGAAACATAAAATCTAAATTACATGAAAATTTAAACAACCGTCTTAAAACTAATATCACAGCAAACTGTTTTTCGAAAAATATAATCCCCTCTATTGTGAAATTCGACGTCGACGTCACATCAACACGACATCAAAAACTTTTCACTTGTCTATTCTTTGTCGACAACAATTGATTAATATTAACATGCTGGACTAATTTCATAAGCTTCAGAAAATAGTAAGAGACTGTCGATAGCAGTCAATTGTTGTCGCCAATGAGTAGACAAGTGACAATTGTTTACTGTCGTGTTGCTGTGATGTAGACGTCGCCTTTCATAATGGGGGGAATATATATTTCATATTAAAATCCTACTGCTAGTTTTATTTCCTATTCATAAAATATATTTAAAAAAGTGCTTTTCATACCGCTGCGGGGCACTTTTGCAAGATTGGTAGTTAATATGGGGATGCTTTTTATATCTCCGTTTCCCTACATTAATTTTAAATAAATATTTTTTTTAAATTTCAAATTAGATAAATAAGATATAAAACTTATACCAAACACAAAATTTTTTTAATTAAATGTATTTTTTATTTTTATGCGTTCGAAAAAGATTCACTTTCACACGGATGTGAAACTCATGACACACGATTAAAACATTGTTGTTATAAATTAATATTTATACCAACAATGCTATGACAATTCCGAACATTTTCATTCCGAATGGAATACATAACAGACCTGTATAATTTAGTAACTGCAGGATGGGAAAAATATATTCTAGGATGTTTAAGAAATTATTCTGGTATGTGATGGAAATCGATCGATTTCAAATCGAGTCGATTTCAAAAAATAAAATCTCCTGCAAGATAACTTGTTGATGTTTTTTTTTATTGATTTCGAGGATTAGAATATTTTATTAGATCCTAAATTCGAGTTCACTGTGTCGTGCGATTTACTTAAGACATATTTGGGCTATTATTAGATTATTTAACATATTCAGGTCTGTCACAGAACTTGTACGAAAGTGAAAATATTCACATTTTCAAATTTGCTACGTTTTGGTTTTGCTTATTCCGCTTTCACATTTTTTCATAAAAAAAGTTCAAACAGAAATAAATTGCATACATAGGCACCCGTATGAACATACAAAACTTACGGAGCTAATATTAATTCGTTTCTCCCAAAAGTATGCAAAACGATTTTTTTAATGATGCTTTTGTTTGTTGTATATTTTCAAAATAATCGACCCAGTTCTGTAAACCGAATCCTAGTAAATTTCTCCAAAAATAAAAAATGTCCCCTTCAATGTATTTTAAATTATATATTTTAATTAATTTCAGATATGATAATTGAAGCTCCAAAAAAATGAAACTGCAAAAAATATGGAAAAATGTTGCATTAGTAGATTTAATTTCTCTAAATCGAGCGTTTTGAAATCGACTCGATTTACAGGACAGGCAGGACATTTCCACGACGACGTCGACGACGCCTTTCGCGTTGATATGGCGTCGACGTCGCCTTTCACAATAGGAGGAATTGTAGAGTGGAATTGAAAACTCAAATTTTTTTAATTTTTTCGTTTTCCAGAGAAGCTAAACTTATTTTCGTTTTCACTTTCGTACCACTTTTGTTTCTATGACACACCTGATTTTAGTAATTTTAATTTCCAAGCTTCCAAGGCTATCAGCCATTTCACAGAATACCATTCCGATCGGAAGTGGTTTCAATTCCGTAAGTTGCTTCTTCAGAAAACGAAAAACGAAAATTTTCTTCGTAATCAAACCACTTTTAAATTTCAAAGTAGAATTGAAATACACTTTTCTACTGACTTAATTTGCAATAAATACTAAAAAACGTGCATACTTATAGGAGCGTCAAATAAATATTTGGTCATGAGCTTTCTATGTTAGTAAAAAGCTCAATGTGAGCTTTGCATCGTAAAACAAGAGTAAACAAATGCCTCAAGGTATAAAAACTTTATTATTGTAAAAACGAAATACAAAATAAACAGAGTCTAAAGCACCAAAATTGTACTTTTTCGGAATGACAACTACGGAATCATAACCAATCCGAACGGAACCTGTGACATGGCTGTATAAATCGTCCAATTTACGAAAGCAACAATTTAGCGTTTATTAATTTTATGAAATCATAGTGATTTGGCACCTCGTGATTTACAGAACATTCTACCTTGTCAATGTTTTGTACTGCGACGATATGAAACATTATATATTGTTCGAATACAAAGCAACTGCCGTTTTGGAAGTCAGCCTTCCTGTTAAGTTGAGTATAACCGTTTGAACTGCTTTACACATAACAATATAGATTAGTTGTTTCGTCCCTTTACAGTTACATTCCGTTATATTTATTTAAATAAGTTTGCTACAATATCTTTAGCTTTTCTATGAAATTTTTGGGTAAAGATTCCCTGATGATCTGCATTTAGCCCCAGTGAACTTCGCATAGGAACTAGCTAATACCCCTTAGTAATCAATGTCAATGTGTTTTTATGAATAATTAATCAGCCCAATCACAAACAAAAATTCCGTGAGAGATTTCAATGCATTTGAACTTCGTTTTTTCCCTCGGAATTTTTCACTTGCAAAACAGAAGGGAGTTTACATAAAAATCGATGTAATATTTAAATAAAACAAATTTCTATCAATAAAAAAATATTTTATTGTTCTTGTAGGTCGAATACCACAAATGAAGCACAAACACAAAATTTTTCTAACTTTAATTGATCCATAGCTTTTGGTTTCCATAAATGCAGCAAAGAGTAACTTGCACGATTTTTTCTTCTACAGCACCAATATCCTTCCCAAATACTTGTGAATTAATTTTACTTTAAATTTAATTAAAACATCGTAGTATGAATAAAAACAAGTATTTGCTTTTTACTTAAAACTTTGTTTTAAAATATAAAAAAATTATAATATATAATTTTCGGAATTTTGTGTTTTAAAGAAATTTTTAAATAAAAGCAAATACTTTTTTTATTTATACTACCCCATACTTGAAAACTTTTTGTTATTTTAAAATAATTTTATAATATTCATTGCCTATTTTCCTGACGATGCTGACAAATTTTTAAACGAAATATCGAAATGTAAAATCAATTTTATATAAAAAGACTTGGAGCTTCGAAAGGTCTAAAGCGTTTCACATTTCAAAAATTATAGCCCGCTACAATAAATTGTACAGCTATGAAGATTTTTTTTTTGAATAATCACACGGTTTCAGTGGCCAACTTTATGCTTTATTCTCTTGTAAAAAAACCTTACCAAATATGTTTATTTTTTCCTTATAAATAATTATAACAAATATTATTATTTATAATAATTTACATATATTTTCGTTTTTTATAATCTATATTATTAATTAATAATGTTTACAATGCTGTTTAGTATATTTTATGAATTAATTAAAAGTATTTAAACACAAAGTTAAAAAAGAAAAGTAGTTAAAAATATATATGTATATGTAAGAGATTTCGTGTAGCAAACAATTGGACTCCACTAGACAAATCCATATGTCAATCTAGTTAAACAAAATTTGTTTTTATACTTGTTATAAACAAACGGTTCTTTTTTTAATGAAAAACAGAAATGGCACGAGGACACCAACACTTAAATTTTCGAAGAGTTTGAACACGATTAAACGATACACAAAAATAATCATGAAAGATAATATGAAAAATAAAAATAACTTAAAAATATAAATAGTAAACGAAAGTTTTTGCTTTTATATAGAATTGATGAAGAATTTCGCGGATCAGGCGTGTGTGTGTTTTGTTTAAACATTACTTTAATAATAATTAAGTAACTAGGTTTAATTCAAATTTAATGGTTACTGATATAAAAATGATAAGATTTAGATTACGTTGAGTATCGCATATTTATGTAGCCAGCAAATGCGATTGATTAGTCTTTGAAAAGGGCTTATTGATCTAATATTAAAAGAACTATACAAAACAGCTGCTTCTTGAGTCTAGTTTTACTATAAGAGCAAATCAGGCCAAATATGCTGTGGGTTTTATAACAATGGTTTCGGTTTAAAAAAGCCGCGCGGAGAGAATTATTTTTATTTATAAAATAATTTGTTGTTGGTTTTTCAAATTCCAGCTTGAGAGGCTCTTATAATATTACATCTTATATATCTCGAATTAGCATAGAAAAGTTCTTGTTTTCTTTTTTTTATTATAAGCCCTGTTAAGCATATAATTGATATACTATAAGTATGCACGTATTTTTCTGGTGTAAAAATAAAAGCAATTATACTAACTATATAGGGCACTTTTTAGAAACTAATTGTGTTCTAATTGTTAGATAAGAAAAGAGATTATGAAAAGCATGAATATGTTTAAAATGCAAATTGTATATACTTGCTCTTAGTTCGTTTCATTTTCTTTTCAGATTATTCGCTTATTACTTGCTGTTGATTATTGAATCCATTAATTGACTGTCTAATTCAGAGCGCATTGAAATTTTTTGAAATTTAGGGGTTTGATATTTTGAATACACAGTCTTAAGTTTAGCATTAGGAGCATTATGGGCTACAGAGGCTATCTCTTTGGCAATTGGCCTCAAGTGTTCGGCTGAGTATTTTGAAAACCATTCCAATGTTGGATTCCAGTGTTTATTGCTTAAGCCGCTGGGAGCATCACGATTTTCGTTCAGTAAATTTAGAGATAAGAAGAGAGCAGCAGCTGCTATCTAAATTTTTTTTATAATACATATAATCAAATTTCTTGTTTTAGTATTAAAAGAAAACTCACCTCTGATGGTTTATAATGACACATTTTGTACTCAATCATAGCCAGTTCCAAAAAGTATTTCGACATTGCATGATGATTATCTTCAGCTTCGGCGGCCTTGGAAAAGCGGCGCAAAAAGTGTATAGGCAAAGGTCGTGAGAGATTGCAATCCAAAGCTTTGAAGATTTGTAATTCCATTTGCCGTATTTGTTTGCCGGTGTATGTGTCATCAGTGATATAGATAAAATCAGCTATGGCTGGAGGATATAGCTCTTCATATTTCGCAGCAATAAATAGCGCAGTTACTCCTACCAACTGCAATTGGGAGCGTTTTGTATCCTTGACCTTTTGCAAATAAAGATCAATGATAGCCACAGCCAGTTGGAATGTTTCCGCTGCCAAATGAAATTGCGTGTGCACCTCATTTATCCAATCAACTAGAACAGCACGCATTTTAGGGAAAACTTCAGCCTGACCTTCCAAATGGTCCTTTACGACTGGTTGTTCGGCTTCCAATTCAAAAAGATACTCGTATATTTCCTTAACATATTCCGAAACCAATATTAAATTTTCACTATCACCCTCATCAATGTCTTTAACTTTTTCCAAAAATTTAGAAGAGTGAGATTGTACACTAACGATTTTCAAGATATCATCTTTTTTCTCGGATTTTATTTCTTTTTTAATGATAGCTTTATTTAACCCGCCGATGGAATAGCTTTTCACTAATGTGGGTTTGCTTTTGACGGAAGCAACAGATTTTTGAGTAATAGCTGCTTGAATTTTTGTCAAAGACTTACGCGACAAATTGCTATCTTCTCGACGTAAAGTATTTCCTCTCTCTAGTATGTGCTCGTCTGGCTCAGCTTTTTCTAAAAGGTTAAAGCAATTTAAGAAAAATTTATTTATATTCAACTTGAACAAAACGTTTATCTTACTTTTCACTTGTTGCACTTTATTCTCGACCACTTTTGTGGTCAACGTCTTAACTTTATTTTGCCCAACAAGCAAATGCGATGAACCATGCCTTTGCAGACCCACTCCTGAAGAAGTACCACTGGTGCCCAAACGCACCGAATTGGATCGTGTTAATACCTTACGTTGAACAACTGTCGCTGTGGTTTTTTTATTTTCTCCAGTTGTTACATTTGTTTTTGTTGAAGCAACAGCAGCGCTTGTTGCTGTAGTTGTTGTTACCTTTTTGCGATGTGTATCAACTCGAGTTTTTGCGTTCCGTATTGCGTTCTGAAGTCTAGTATCTTTCAAGCTATAGTATTAAAATATTGGTTTCATTAGTTTATTTATTAGTGTTGCTTATAATTCGGCATGGTCGTTTCGGCGATGGCCAGTTCATCGTTAAACCTTCAACCATATCGCTCCGTTATTGCAATGTATTCCGACAGAACTCAAAATATGTGAAACATAATTATAACTTCGGTTTAGATTAAGACATCTTTACATATGAAGAAGGTTCATGTTAGGGAAGTCTTTTTCTTCAGTAGCTCCCAAATTTTGGTTTTTTGAGATAGACTACGTTGCATTAAAGGAACGATATGTGTTCATAAATTGAGAGTATATATTAAGAAATTAAATATTCCAACATTCTGTTCTAATTCAATTTAGTATTACTTCTTTTCTTAACTTTCATTTGTCTTTATTTTGAAGTGTAATATTCGGTAGATTTTTCAGACTGAATGATGTTATTGAATAGAAACATTTTTAATTTATGTGATTTATTTACTAAAACAAAATTAATAATTTAATGGCGGTATTCGGTGTTTGGTGCAAATGATCTTGCGAAAGAGCAAATGCAAACATCTTAGCTTTATTGTAACGCCCAACACCAAAATTCACTATTGAATTTCATAAAAAAAAGCTACGATGTTTTGCATTTGCTCTTTCGCAAGACCATTTGCACCAAATACTGAATACCGCTAACAGTACATTGTACTTTCTGTTTGTCATATTTTAGTGTTACATTTTTCTGTACCTTTGATGATATGCTAATATGTCTATTAAAAAATGTATATAGAGTTCGGTATTCGGTGAAAGCCATGCGCGGATCTAGCTCAAGCTTTTGGGAGTAGAACTTTTAAATGAAACGTACCATTTTGTAAAATTTATTTTAGGAATTGCATAGAAATGAGGTATGTTTTATTGATTTTTAAGCCGGGTGTGACCATTTTACACAGATTTTTTGTTATAAATCAAGAATATAAAATTTTTACTTAAAAAAAAACGTTGCGGCTCGCAAGGACATTAAGCTTTAAGGGTAGACACTGATAGAACACGATTTCTGCTCAGAATGGTCGTCAGAAAGCTGCGACGGGTGTGACCTTACATATCTTTACATATCTTTAAAGAATTATGACTTAAGGTACACAATAAGATACGCAATAATTTTGGTATATCTGTTCAAATTGTTTTTAATTGTATTGTGTATTTACTGT
The DNA here is from genome assembly GCA_956483635.1 of Panzeria rudis. Lineage (NCBI taxonomy): Eukaryota > Metazoa > Arthropoda > Insecta > Diptera > Tachinidae > Panzeria > Panzeria rudis. The sequence continues at coordinate 124,451,928 of OY101450.1, read as the reverse complement.
TTGACTGTTGAAAAATAAAATGTATTCATATCGAATAAAAAAATTATTATAAAAATATTATATGGTTTTTGAAAGTCTGTACATAAGATAAAGGATTTATAACTTTGCAAAATTGTGTTTGAAGTCTACTGACGACTTGGTAAAGCACCAATGAAATGTTGCATATAGACAATGCTTAAACACCAGAAAATAAATTTCATTTAAAATAAAATTATGACAATATGTCAAATAAATTTCATAAAGGTTTAACTTGGATTTTATTTTTCATTTTGCCTTATAAGTACTTTTATTGTTATCCGATGGATTTTTAATTGTAGAGGTGTAGAAAAATAAAATGGATTCATATCGAATAAAAAAATTATTTGCTGGGTTTTGTATAATTTTCAAAGCCTACTTTGCTTATTTTGAAAATCATTTACATATTAGTGAATTCTCAAATGGTTTTTGAAAGTCTGTACATAAGATAAAGGATTTGTAACTTTTCAAAATTGTGTTTGAAGCTGCTGACGATTTGGTAAAGCATAAATGAAATGTTGCATATAGACAATGTTTAAACACCATCAAATAAATTTCTTTTAAAATAAATAATATATGTAAATATAAACTCTATAAGAAAATAATAACGAGATTAAATTAGTTGCTATCCGTTCTATTATAGACAGCAGAATGCTCTGGCTGGATAATTTTTTAAATTCAATAAAAAGTAAAAAAAGTATGTATATTATTTTCAGAGATAACGGTTTTTATTAATAATGAGAAAGGGAATAAAAGAAAATCTAAAATAGTGTCCGACCGAACGCACTTTTTTCAGACCGAGCCCGAACTTCGGTAATTTTTAAGAACCAAGCCGAACGCGAACCCGAACTTTTTTTTATTGAAGAGAAGAATTTCAACTTTTTTTAATTATAAATCATTTATTTAATAAATACATAATGAACAAATTCGTAGTGCGTTCGATAATATTTTATAGGACTGCATTTTTGTGTATGTTTGATGATAATAAATATGTATATAAAAAAAATTATACAAAGTTCGGTGCTCGGTGAAAATTTTACCGAACACCGAACACAGCTTTTTGCCGAACTCTGACACCGAACCCGAACGTTCGGTCGGACACTAGAAATATATATTGGGCCTTATCGTGGTTGGCGTTTTTCGACTTCAAATTGGACAATTTGTAGTAGATTAAAGAAAATAAGCGACATTTTTCTTTAATCCAGTACAAAACGCCAACCACGATTATACATACAGAGGGAGAGCAAAATGTTTCTTGCATGATCATTTAAAAGTGCCTCAAATTTATTAAAATATATTAAAGTGTATTTTTAATTTTTCTATAATCACTCCATATTTAAAATAGATAGGTACATAAAAGTGTGACAAAACCAATTGATTTCAAATTTGAATTGAAAAATGTAAATTTAAAAATATACGTCGTTGCATATGATAAGTCTAAGTTTTGTACGTTTTCCTTTGATATTTATATTCAAGTATGCCACTCTTCCCCCTACACCATATGAAATGTGTGAGCAAAATTTTTAACATTCATCGAACATGTTTGTACTCAAAAAAAATTATCCGTACACAGTCGGGGAATCCGTCCATTACGTGTTTGTCATTTAAGTATGTGAGTATAGGGTACCCTTTAAAGACTTTGGATTGAAAACAAAAACAAATTGGAGTTTGTTTATTGTTGTTTCAATATAAATTCCATAATACAAATTTTATTTTATTTACAAAAACAGACAGTTAAACATTTTTATCCGACCGAAATTTAATGGGTTAATTTTTGTTTTGGTTATACACAAACAATTTCATCTGTTTAATTGATTAAAATCCGTTAAACTCGACGAATGTATTTCTTCTCACGCAATAGTACCTTGCCTAAAAAAAACAATGCTGAATAAAGAGAAATAAAAAAAGAAGTTAAAAGCAGAGTTGCCATCTTGGTGGAAAATTTTCTATTTAAGGTTGTATTAACTCGGATTTATAATGGGTACTTTGGTACAACTGGGCCCGTTTCTCAAATAGTACGTTACAAATCTTCAAGTAAAATACACACAAAACAACAATAAAATTTATAAGTGTTGTTTTGTGTATATTTAACTTGTAGATTTGCAACTTCTAGATTTAAGAAACGGGCCGGGCCCATGGTCTGCAGTCTAGGTTCACACACAGCAAGTTTTCTTCCGCAAGTTTTTATATTTTCCCCAGCTGAATTAAACTTGCCCAAGAAAGCTTGCTGTGTGTGAAAATAGACAAACTATTGCAACAGTAAATAAAAGTTGCTTAGCTGCAGCATTATGCGACAGCAGTGCCAAAAAAAGTATTGTAGGGGTATGTTCACACACAGCCAGTTTTCCTACGCAAGCTATAATTCAGCTGTTAGGCCTAATTCACACTATGCAAGTCTTATTGATCAGCTTATTATTCAGCTGTGAGAAAAACAGAGAAATGTGTATTCATTTCACTCTCTTTCTCACAGCTGAATAAGAATCTTATTAATAAGACTTGCACATGGTGAAATAAGTATACAGGTGGCAGTATAACGTCAGCTGATTATTTTTTGCTCTGTTAGTTTTGTGCATAATCCACGTACAGCACGTATATATTTTTGACAAGCATCATCTATTTTTTGTTTATTGTTGAATTTTTTCCCTATGCGGTCACCTGTATATTTATTTCACCATGGACTTGCAGTGCCCTTTTTACACACACAAAGTTTTCTTTGCAAAGTTTTAATTCAGCCGGTAGAAAGACAGAGAGGAATACTTCATCTCTTCGTCTTTCTACAGGCTGAATTAAAACTTTACAAAGTAAACTTTGTGTGTGTAAAATGGCACATAGTGTGAATTGGGACTTAGAAACTTTGGTAATTGCACAAACGCTCAACAATGTTTTGATATTTTCATTAAGTCCCAATTCACACTATGCAAGTCTTATTGATAAGATTCTTATTCAGCTGTGAGAAAAACAGAGAAATGAATACACATTTCTCTATTTTTCTCACAGCTGAATAAGAAGCTGATCAATAAGACTTGCAAAGTGTGAATTGGGACAAACTGTTGAATACAGAACACAGCAAACTCTTTTATAACAAGTCTTATTATGTTTCGATACTATCGGGTGTGTTCTGTATTCCATGCGGAATAAAAATGTGCAGATTTAGCAAAGCATTGTTGTTGCAAATTGTTATTTATAAGAAGAATGCTTTGGTAATTCCGCATGGAATACAGAACATAGTAGTTTTAATAAAAAATTACGGCAGAATATTGGCCCTTAGGGGCTATTCACATATTACGTAATGCTCCAGGGAGGGTTGCAGATTTGCTGCGGATTAGGTAAATTCTAGACATTTTTGTAAAAATCGTTACGAAAGGGGAGGGGTATAAAATTTACAAAAATAGCGGTACGTAAGATGTGAATGGCCGCCTATTACGGTTGTCGAAATTAAACGATTCCAATGTAAAACATATAGCGAGCGTTGCTACATTTGATAGATTTTCTTGCTTCATCGCAATTAATAAATCGATTTTCGCAATCGAATTTACTTCTGCAATTTTTCACTGAAATTGATTATGTTTTTTAAAATAGATTTTTTTAAAATAATTTAGAAATATGAAAAAAAGCTCATTTTCAATATTCACGATAAATTCAATACCATCGAGAAAAATTCTTTATTGTGTATATGATCGATGAAACACGGGCGTAAACAAAAAAACTTCCTTTTTAGTTATTCCGACACAACTTTTTGATTGGTGCTCTTGTAACGTCACCAATAGAGTGATAAAACACTCCTCAATGTATGTGTACCGAATCCAATATTCCAGTTCTATTCATCATTTAAGATAATTTCATAGCAAGTTTTTTTAGTCTATGCTCGTAAATGTTTATTATATTTGCTCAATGGAATGAAATATATTAAATTTCTACCATTACTTTGACTGACGCTGTATGTATGTATGTAGAAATAATCTTACGCCCTCTTTCACAGTGTATAGTTAAAGTTAACGTATACTTTAAAGGAGAGTTTTGTATGCCGAATTTGCCGTTAAGGACCACGTTGACTTTTAATCACATTGTGCAAAGGACCGTTAATTAAATAAATGACTTCAGTTCTGTTAAGTTTTTAAAATGTCAATATCAGTTAATGCTAAAAAGTTTCGGCAAGTTTCGGATTCGGCCTTTTTGCCGAATACGGAATATTAGGTTCGGTTCGGTCTCAAAAAAACTGGTTTCGGTCGGACTCTAATAATATTCCATTACATAATTTTACTATAAAAAATTTAGAGCAGTAAGAGATTTTAAATTCGTCAGCTTATTATTGGTTTGGCACACCGACCATTAAAAAAAAATTGAGTCAGAATCCAAAACCTGTTTCTCGAATTTTTTATGGTTTCTGATATCAAGCATTGTTCAAATGAACATTTAAATAATTTGTTTTTAAATAAACCAACAAAAAAATCAGAAACCAAGTAAATACCAAGCTTCATCAATATTGACTTTTTATTCCCTGTAAATATATGTTCTAATAACATATACATACATACATATAAGCTTATTTTCTCATTACATGGCCAGTAAGTACACATGCAGCACAAACAGGTACTTTTGAGAAAACAATTGTGTATGGGGCACAAAACAAGATTTTTCATTTTCAATAAAGGAATATTAACTTTTAACTACACTCACGAAAGTTCACAAAAATTTACCTAGTTTTTCAGGACATATGCAGGAAGCAGTGGTGAAAATACAAAATATTTCTGTATGGTATATTTTGAGAAAACTTTATGTATTCTCTAATAGGCTTTTTCCAGTTACCAACATCTAACATCTACCATCAATTTGCGCTAATGCAGATTATGCTTGTCAAAAAATACACGTGATTGACGTAATTATACACAAACTACCAGAGCAAAACATAAATAGCAGACGTACGCGGCCACCTGTACACTTATTACACCATGTTTCTTCAAACTTTATGCCGCTTTTTAGTAATGCCACTAAATTTATCGAATGATGATGGGTAGAACAAATTGAGATAGGAACATTTTATAATGATGTTGAAATATGTTGGCCGTTCAGCCCTGTATTTCTTATGGGAAAATTCGCAAATTGATGGTAGATGTTATATTTTGGTAAGTGGAAAAAGCCTATAAGGCTTCCAAAATGAATACAGCATATTAATAGTAGTAAATTGATGTCGACAGAGCAGTCAGAGGACAATTTTTGCTGTTGTGTTGATGTACCGTCGACGACGCTATTCATAATTATGGGGAATAATTTTTGGAAGTCGTGTGACGTGATGTCGACGACGCTATAACACAAGTAGACATAATGACTTCCGGGTAGTAGAAATCACAACTGGGGCCGACCGTGCGAATTTGTGTTATAAAGGACTGAACAGTATAATGAACTACCAAATGAAATAAAAAATTGTGAATATATAAATAGATTTAAGAAACTATTGTACCAACGTTGTAAAGATAGGCATATTCGATGGTTTAAAATGAGCTGTAAACAAATAAATATATATTCTTCAAATAAATTTTTCGAACAATTACATTTAAAACAAAAATTCTTTCGAAATCGTTAAATAGCCAGTAATTTCAACATTTGGGAGATTTTATATAAGAAAAGGTGGAATCTAGGGGTTATTTTTTAAGGGGAACAAATTTAGTTGGCAACTCCGAGCTGAACCAAAAATATGGCAAATTAAAAATAAACAAAAAAAGTCCAACATGGACAAATACTTACTCTTTTTGAGCAGCATCTTTGGCGGATATTGTGCGAACAATTCCACAATTTTTTAAATCACCCAAAGCAGCCCTTTTAGTAACCTCAGTAGTTATCTTCTTGACTTGTTTAAAAGCCGCAGATGCATTCTAAAAAGACAATTTAAAGTTATGGTAGATTATGAAAAAAATTAATTAATATCACTCTTAACGGAGCCATATTGAAAACCATTAGGCTGAAAAATATAGGAAAAGTACCGCAAGTGATTGTTAAAATTCACATTCGACTTCTCATATTAAGCGGCACTTTTCCAGTTCTTGAAAACACAATAAAACTTTAAAATTGTGTCGGACAATATTACCTCGTCTGTGGGTTTCGACACAGTTGTTCCAACCATTTTCCTATATCTTAATTTGCAATGTTGTATTTTATTTAAGCGATATATAAATTTTATTTCACAAACTTTTTTTAACAATGTTCTGTCAAACCAACAAACAAAATGACATTAAAACACACGAATTTATTTAAAAATAATTTACATCTTCTAAATTGCACGACAAATATTAAAATATATAAATTGAATGTTTATGATTAATCGAAAATACAAATCCTCAGGATCCAAACTCAACCGCTGCTTCTACAATAAATGCTGTTTGAATACTCGCGCACTTTATTCGTTGAGTTTAATGCATTGCAGAAACTTAACGAATTAGCTTGCGCTCTTTCAATATGGCGGCTTTCAGAGGGATGCCACTATCAGCGCTGCCACCGTAGATCTTTACACACCACATTTGGTCGGGGTATTTTGGATTATTAGGACTGCCATCCACATATTACGTAACGCTAGTCTCGGAGTTTTTACAACCTCTTCCCACCGTTCATAACGCTTTTTGCTAGATTTTTCATATAAATTATCTAATCCATACCAAATCAGTTTGCATAACCGTGACAATACCCACTTTTCTTATCATAATATCATATTGTTAATGTTATATGTCCCGAGAAGTTAATGTGAGTGCAAAGTTTCATAGAAATCGGTTAAGTGGAAGTTGTTCAAAAATAATATTTCCTTTGCATGGGCGCGGTGCTGCCCAATTTTTTAATTATGATGTACTGAACCGGAAGTTTAAAGTGGGTGCAAATTTTTAGAAAATTTTTAATCGGTTGAGTAGAAGTAGTTAAAAAACGAATGTGTATTTACTTTGCATAAGCGTGACTGCACACTTTTCAACGGGTTCCAATTTGGAAGGGCATTCTTTTAAATAAAGAAATAAATCTTAATTTGGCTTACAAATAGCGTAGTTTTGAGGGAACATACATAAAAATACATGACGAATTGACAAGCTTTCCTTTGAAGTCGATTAAAAATAAAGCGATGTAGCTATCTTGGCACGCATAACGTTTTGTCTGGAGTAATTCAGTAGTATTGTAACATCTGCAGCAAAATGTTATACCGTCATACTTACAAAAAGAATATAAAACTTTATTTTCAGATAGAAAGCATTCTTTTATAATCTTTTATCGTTACATACATATCAGTGATGGAAAATATAGATTTCGATATGGTACTGAATTTCAACTTCAAAAGTACTTTTTTCACCTATATGGTACTTTTTAAAGAATTTAAAAAACTATTTTCGGTATTCTTAATTATCATACTAAAGACCCATTCTTGACATTTGAATAAATTTTTAACTTCCCACTATCAATAATTGGAAGTCAGTGACTTCATCCCAATTTTTGAAAATTGAGTTTTCAGCAGATCTCGACGTTTTGAAGTCATGGGAATCTTACTTAGGTTTCGGTTAGGTAGATTTTTTTAAAATAAATTTTAAACTATTAATGTAGTCGCATCCAATCAGCTCTTAAACTCCGAAAAAAAATTGAATGCTGCAAATTATGTTAAAACCCATTGATTCGCTCGAGAGATGTCGTTGACGGAAAAGTTCGAAGAAACCACTCCAAGAGTGAAGCACCTTTTGGTTATTTTTCATTGAATTTTTTTCTTTTTTTCACTAGAAAAGAAAATTCTCAGTATTACGTAAGAAATGTTCTTGTAAATATTTTTTTTAAATAACAATTCCATGAAAACTATTAATATTTTCGTTTCGAATAAAACACAGAACAGGACCCACTCATTATATTGGTTTTAAGAAAGTATAAGTTACCAATAAGTTAATTGAACTGCTTTCAATTTTATTTAGGTTAAATTGGCACAGCACAACTTAAATAGTCCACTATAGCAATGTCTTTTGTATCAGCTAAATAATAGTTTTCTAATATGGTTTGTTTTCTTTATATAAAGAAATAAAGAATTTTTCAACATTATACTTTTGAAAAGAAGCCAGAGATCAATTTTAGTAGTTTTTGTAGTATTTGATTTTATTATAATTTTGGTCAATATATTTTACCGTTACGAATTGGGAAAAGTACTTTTTATGTCGTGGGGGTACTGCGGTATTTCAAAAATGAAAAAGTACTGAAAATAGTACAATAGTACTGACTTTTCCATCACTGATACATATATACATAAATACCATGATACAATAAATACAGGTACATGCATTAGAAAATTTTTCGCATCTAGGTTGTCAAATCTTCATGTGAGTTGTCAAAAATTACATACTGAGCAACAACAAAATTCGTTGTACACACAAACAAACACGTACATACAAAACACAGCTGACGAGAATTTTTGCTAATGCATGTACCTGTATTATTGTATCATGCATAAATCCATACATAAGTAGATATTTTAGTCGTCTAGAAATAAATTCAGTACCCAATTGGAAATTTACATATTTTCTTTTAAAACTTTCGAAATTAGTTAGGGCTTTTTAAAAGACTTTCGGCCATTTCACAAAATTAATCCACGATATGATTCTTCAGAACACGAAAAGTTTTTATTAGAATTGAGCCACTTCCAATATTCAAAGTGAAATAGACAAAAAATTGTATGCATATGCATATTTTTATCCCTCGACCAAAAAAATTTGTAGTGTATATCTGTCTGTCTGTATCCCCATAGAGCCCAAACGGCTGGACCGATTTTGATTTAGTTTATTTTTGTTCGAAAGGTGACTTGATCAAGAGTGTTCTTAGCTATGCTTAAAGTTAACATCTATGTATTTGTGTAGTGAATAGTGTGCTAGACTATTAGCCGGGTGTAGCAGGTTCGATCCCTGCCAAGACCCTGGGTGTTTCTGCAGAAAAGCCGAAAAGGCTTAAGCAGTATTTGTGTTCGTTTTTTTAAAGTTACCATTCATTTTCTTCGGCGGTTTCTTAAAGTTTTAATTTAATGTTATGCTATAAGCTTTGCATGGCAGTAAAAAGCTTAATGTTAGCTTGGCGAATTAAAATTTTAATAGTGCTCCTTGAGGTATAAACTTATCATACCTCAACGAAAAATAACAACGGAATATGATCGGAATATTAAAACTCATACATTTTTTTAGGAAAAGGTGTATTTCAAAATACGGCTAAAGCACCCAATTCATTATACAATATTATTGAATATATTATTCTTCATATTATTGTTGTTTTGACCCATACTACTCAATAAGTTCCATAATATTTTTAAATTAAATATTTCGCAATCGCGCCCACTATAAAAAACGAAAATAATATAGAACAATGTTAGCAACAGTTTGCACAGTGTTTTGTTTTCGCAACAAAAATCAAAAGCCTTTTGATTTATTGCAGTATATTGTGCGAACTTCGAATATGACATTGACGACAGGGTTGTCAGATTTATTTTGACCCTTTTTGCCAAACTCAATGTCAAAAATCACTAATATCGCCAAATTAGTTTTTGCCAATAGTATAAAATTTATTTTTTAAGTTTAAAAATATTTTTCATAAATAATAAAAAATAAATTTTGCCCGAATCGCTAAAATTAGCCAAAAAAATAGAAAAAAGTCGCCAAAATGTATATTTAGTTTAATTTTTGTGCAAAAATGATTGGGGAACACAAAAAATGTACAATGTTCTCTATAAACTAGCTTATAGTTTACTTAAAGCAATAACGAATTGCCCGTGTCAGCTCCGACGCACGACTGTAATAATAAAAGAATAGATATACTAAAGATAGATATACACCCCTTCTCGAGGGTTGGTGGGGAAATTCCGATATCAGATGAGCAGATATTTAAGGAGGATATTATCGATAATTTCCACCACCTAATAGGATTATTGGAGCGGACCGATTTCTTAATTTTTACGTATTTAGTGTTTAATTTCTATCCTACATACTGAATTGCAGTCATGTAAGACTTTGGGAAGTACGCTTTTTATATAAAAGTTTTATAGATATTCACCCTTTTTACCTCTCTAAAATGCAATTTGTAGCCTATAAACCAAATTCCAGTCTCCTACGAGGTAAGTTTCCGCTTTCTTAATTTTTCCTTTGTGTACATGCTTATTCCTAATTTATGTAGTATTAAATTTGAGTTTTCTAGGGCCTTATGAAGTACCTTAAAATGTTCATTACATTTTTTATTTTATGATTCATGATTTTACTCCGAATATAAAATCGATTGTTAAGAAGTAAACTCCAAAATTTTTTTGTATATAATTACAGTTTTATAACATATGAAAAACAATATACACTTCATCCTCAAGAGTAGGGTAATTAAATTGGTTCAGCATTTCTTGAGAAGGTGTAGAAGAAGTGCAACAAAGTGTTATTTACATTCATATATTTTACAACTCGTAATAACGCTTCCAGAAGTCCAAATTGTATTCTATTTTGCAGATGAGTTTTGATGTGCTGAAAATATTCTTTCAATACATTTTGTTCGTATACATACATACATATGATTGTATAAAAATTCATACATAAAACTACCACAGTATATATAATGTTATTTTTTCATACTGAGTAAGTTTCTCAAAAAATTTTATGGCTCATCAAAACTAGCAAACAAAATCTCCAACTGCTTTAGAAATCGCCAAAAAAATTTGCCATGTAGCCAAATCGAAAACTAAAACGCCAAGCAAGTTTTAAAATCGCCACGTTTGGCGAGCAATCGACACATCTGACAGCCCTGATTGATGATATTATTGTACAATATGAAAAATTGCACGATTATATTGCAAGTATATGGGCCGCTTAGTCCCAATTCACATATGCAAGTCTTATTCAAAGAGAATTAATATCAAGTGGCCTTATCATTAAAAAAACACACATACAAAGTAGGTGTAGGACTATTTTTATTTGTACGTTGACAGTTTGGGTTAAAGTTTTTCTCTTTTTTATATAGAGTTTGACTGATGGGGTGTCATCAACTGATGAACATCTGTGATGATATGGCTTCCTGGTACTGAATTCGCCTTTGTCTTATTGATAAGATTCCTATTCAGCTGTAATTAAGACGGAGAAATGAATACACATTTCTCTGTTTTTCTCACAGCTGAATAAGAAGCTGATCAATAAGACTTGCATAGTGTGAATTGGGAGTTAAGAACAAAATAAAAGTTTAAGAAATGGGTGGGCTTTAAACGATTTGGGTATTTTTTGTGGAAAATTTGGTGGAAAAAAGTTTTCAGTGGCAACGCTGCTTCTATATTGGCGCTGCCACCACATCAAGGTGAATTTATGCCAGGTGGCAGCACAAGGGCAACAATTACAACAACAACGTGAAACCGCCAAGAAATGTCAAAAAACACAAAGAAGAAAAGCAAAAACATAAAGAAGAAAAGCAAGAAAACACACACACAAAGTAAGAAAAAACACTTACGCAAAGTAAGAAGAACACACCGACAATGTTTTTTGACATTTCTTGGTTAAAATACGAGTAGAGCAAAAAATAGTCATCTGTCGTTACTGGGGGTCTCCACGAGCAATAAACTTGGAAATAATTATGTTCTCATCTGTCAAATTCTATTTCCAACATCATATGTTCACGTGTGGACCGCAGAAACATTTATTTGCAAATAAATTGCGACATAATTGTTCAAACTTATGTTCAAGAAATAATGTTGAACATAAGCTGTCAAATTTGATCGGCATTTGCTGTTTGCGTGAATTAAAAAAAGAAACTTGTAGCTGTGGTAAAAATATATTGTTTTTTAAATAAAATAAAGCAAATTAAAATAAAATAGTTTTAAACAAAATGAAATAAACTAAAATAAAGACAAAAAACATCGATCCATTCACAGTGAATTTTTTAAATTTATATCCAATACCACAATACGTACTCTATAGCTCAGAACATTAGCCTGTACATGAACATATTTGTGCTGTTATTCTGCCGACGTTATTTCTTATGTTCGGAAATAAATATTGCGCGTGGAGACGTGCAGTTATTATGCTGCTTCACGAGCGATTAACACGCAATTTATACGGCGATCTTTTCACTTGTCTTTAAATCACGTCTTATTTTGTATGAAAATGAGCGGGGAAGAGAAGAAAGTCCCAATTCACGCTATGCAAGTCTTATTGATAAGATTCTTATTCAGCTGTGAGAAAGACAGAGAAATAAATACACATTTCTCTGTTTTTCTCACAGTTGAATAAGAAGCTGATCAATAAGACTTGCATAGTGTGAATTATGACAAAGCGGGGTAGAAAAAAAGACAAGATTTCTGTTTTCGAGATTTTTTTATATATTTCTTTAGTTCCATTTGCATTTTCTCTCTGGGATTGTGTTAGGGGTTTTGTTATTATGAACGAGTAAATAAAGCAAATTTTGAGAGTAATGTAAAAAAAGACATGAAATATTTCATAATAATCTGGCAGACGAGCAGTAAACATCTTGAATTAGTCATAAATTAATGCGCTCTCCTGCTTGTATATAAAACAAAACTTTTCTTGCAAAAAATCCATGCAATATATGCACGAAAGCACTCGTACATTAGCGGTATCCTGTTGAATCTGTGTGCCTGTGGCACCGTAGCTACCAAACTGCTAGATCGATTTTAACGACTTGATATAAAATCTTCTAAAATATTTTTGAAAGAAAATCGTTCCATCCGTTTTGAAGTTATCACCCATATGCTTGGGGGTTTTCTAAAATTTTAATTTAATGTTGTTATTTCAAATATATTTTTTAACAAGGAATAATATCTACGGAAGGTTTTCGTTATGGGTAAAAATTGTTTTCTGTGAGTCGCTTTAATGTAAATAAGACATACATATGAATGTATGAACTCGTACATATGTAGGTATGTACATTTTTGTAAAAGTGTTATTTGCATTTAAAAATTAGTAAAAAAGCTAAATCTAAAACCTTAACTTTTTGATTATCTTTAAACAATTTATAGTTAGTTTCCGCCCAAAAAAGAAGAAGTACATAATCATGAAAATAAATCTATTAGCATCATTATTTGATGCAAAATATACATAGTAGAATAGCTTTTTTTTGCTTCATTAACACAATCTTGAAAATGTCTGCAAACAAAAGCTCTGTGCACAAAGGATGTACTATCATGTACTATAAAAAAATGTACATACATATTTATCGCAGAGACGTCCGTGTCAATGTTTCTAAACTCACTATCGTGCCAATTTCTAACTCTTTACGATCAAATACGCTAACTACTCGAATATTTTTACTCACGTGTATTTACATTTTTTAAAAAACACTGTATAACAAGGTTCTAACGACTGCTTCTGGTAGAATGAAACCATGACATATATAAGTGTATCGGAGTTTTGATAATATGTACGTACGTCTGGCCTTTATATTAGGGCGGGCTTAAGTGCCCCATTTTTGCACATTGTTGCAGTGAATCGGCATAGGAAATCTTGTAAGCCCTACATTTTACGTATTAAGCGAATACCACACAGGTCAATATTCAGCTTCAATATATGTGTTTGTGTGCGTTTGTTTACAAAAAATATGTACACATATACGGTGGGGAAATATTGAAGAATATCAAAATGCTTTTGAATTTCGTAACAAACGCACACAAGCATATATATTGAAGCTAAAATATTGATCCGTCTAGCAGCCACTTTAGCTGATATACTTAGTTTTTCAGATACACGATAATTCTTGTTTTACACCATTACTTTTCTGCTAGATTGTGCGCATTAACTACACTCTAAAACACTTTTGTTGAAAATTAGGTCAATAATAGTCAGCAACACCTTACTGATTATTATCGACCTAAAATTAGACAAGCATACTCTTTGTGGATTTTTGAACAAAATATGTTTAATGCAAAAAAATAAAATAAAAACACCTGCTAAATATATATAATTTGAAAAGTTTTTTCTTCAATAAAAATGTATGAAGTACATTTTCTTAATTCATTACATTTATTAAAACAAGAAAAATCCTTAGAATTTTGTTTATAAGTTAACAATATTTACTTACCAATACTTACAAAATTTATATTTAAAAACCTTTAAATATCAGAATTTAAACTTTGACGACCAAAGAAAAATATGGCGTGCTTCTATTCTTTAAAAATGTTTCTGCTGTTTTTTTGGACAGATTGCTTAATATTCAAAATTTTATTGTTATTTAGACATACATACATACTTTGTTCAAAAATAAATACTTTTAACAGAAGATTTGTATTTTTTCAAAAAATTAGACAAATTATGTTTTTTTTTTACAAATAACTACAAACTCGATGCAATTTTAGACAACCAGAATTTTTCAACACAAATTTATACAATACTAATGATACTAAATTTCAAGTAATGTTTTAGAGTGTATAAAGCAATTCCCACCAAATTTGTAGACGCTCAGTGATATAGTATTCTAAATATGCACTAACTAACGATTACTTTGTATGGGAGGGAGGCCTTCCCTTGCCTAAAAATAAAACACTAAATGCCTTTGAGCGGAATCGAACCGGCGACCTCTGGACTAATAGACTAACGTTCTTACCTCTCAGCTACAGAGCAATTTGCTATTAAATACGCAAATAATGAATACACACAAAACGTGATTTGCTTTGTTTCATCTACGTGTGTACATTCATTTGTTATATCAACAATGGTGATTGTTAATTTTTTCACAATATATAACAAAAAACTTTGTTGTTCAGTTTGTTGAAAAAATTTCTGTGTTTGTCGTATCAACAACTAAATTTGTTGTATTAACAAAATATATGTTTGAATTTAAATTACATATTAACAATTGAAATTGTTAGTTGAAGTTTGATGATATTTTTTTCTGTGTTCAAAAAAAAAATTGCAAAAAATAATCACCCTAATGTACATAATCGGCAAATTCTTTTTTTTGCCAATTTCGATCCGATGTCAGTCAGAAAGTCTGCAGAAGATGTGGAACTCGTATCAGAAAACCTACCGAAAATCATATGAGTTGTTGACAATAAACCGGGATTGCCTCTTTGTCTGAGGAACTTCCAAAAACTGCCGAAATGTCTAATACTGCATTTACATTGCCTCGAAATCTTGTAGATTTGATTTGAAATCTTCATCGAAATCTATATCGTTTACACTAAGCTTTTTTAACATTTTCAAGATTTCGTATCCAAGACAAAATCCTTTGACTGAAGTTTATCTTAAACTGTAACCCAACAAGAGCAAACTTAGCTAATTCGCTCACACCTTTCGTAGAAGATTTTTGTAGATCATAGTATTCACGTAGCTAATTCACTCAGCTTTTATAGAAAAATGTTGTACAGGTTAGTACAAAAAAAAATATAACTACTAGATTTTTTATTTTTTATTTTAAGTCGGATGTTATTATTATTCGGCTTAAGTTCAATAATTGAATTAATGTAAATTTAAATTATTTTTAAGAGTGGAATATTAGAATATCTAATCAGACTAGCAGAACGGACTAGTACTACTAATTTCGACAGCCGCTACGTTGTCATCATCAGCGCCCCCTGTTCGCTTTTACCACGTTTGATCGTGGATACTAGTATTAATGAAACATCAGCTATTTAAACAAATTTTATGAGGAAATAGAATATGAGTTATCTTATTCCTTTTATCAATATGGTGAACCGAACAAAAAATAAAAATAAGAGTTGGAAAATTGGAATAAGGAATCAGAAGGTGAAAATGCGGCTCACCATATTGATAAAAGGAATAAGATAACTCATATTTTATTTTATTTATATTTTTAAGTTTTTTTTACCAACCTTGGACACGAAACAGTGCTCGTTCAGATTTGAAGACAAGTACTTTATCCACTGATCTATTATGTATTGAACACATGTTGACTTAAAATTATTAATACAAAAATTATAACTACTTTTAGATAATGAGAAAAATTTGTATTAATTTGATTAACAACTAGGTAGTAGTTCTAATTCGAATCATAGTAATAATATAAATAAGTACCACTCATTACTTTGTAGCCCATTAATAAAGTACCACCGATTACAAAAAATGACAAAAGTTTATGCTGGGGACTTCGTGCAAATCTACTGATTAAGCAAATTTCGTTTTGTAAAGAAAATCTAGTAAAAAACAACTAGACTTAGCTCGAAATCTCGTAAGTGCAAAATTGCGACCCAATGTAAATGCCCTATAAGAGAATTCTGTACGAACTCTGAAGAGTTTTCTAGAGAAATTCTGAAGCAATTTTCGACATGTCAGAAAATTTTCCGATTTATCTGATACTTTTTACGCCATGTCGTAAAAAGTCGGAGCTAAAATTAGAAATTTGTCAGAAAGGTCGTATAAAATTCGCATTCTTGCGCCATGTATAGTATACATACATACATATGAATGTAAATTGGATTCTGCCGGATATTATACACTGTTCACCTCAATATCTATTAATTTAATTTACAGCAACGCCTAAAGGAAAGGTTATGGGTTTAGTAGTCTATCAAAAAATTTTTGCAAGCATGCTCCACCCTAGCGCCTTATTACTACTCATCTGATTTTGATGAGTACGATGTAAGTCGATCAGTTATTGTGCTGAGATTGCTATAGGCTACATTTATTTTTATTAAAATGTCGCACATGGTATAGCGTAACGTCAGGGAGCAAAATAAAAATCTGGGTATAATTTTAAGGAGCATAACAATATGATTCTAACGATATATAACAAATTCAAAATGGCGGCCATGGGCAGTATAGTGTCAGAAACTAAAAATTAAGAAATATCAAAACCTATCGTGATTTATATAATACTAAAGAGCATAACAATAAGATTCTAACGATGTATGGGAAATTCAAAATAGCGGCCATGGAAAAATTTAAAATTGTCAAAACCTAAATACATGCCACTAAAAATGGCGGCCATGCGACAGCATAGCATCAGTGACTAAAAGTACACATGTTGACATGTCACCCCAAAAAATAAAGTAAGTTTAAAATCCGACTAATCAAAAATTGCATTCTGAAAAGTACAAAACAAGAAATAGTCCGCGGTCGTATGCCACCTAGTCCTAAATATTGCTTGCACTACAATACATCTTATGCTTAGGGCCGCTTAGGACGAAGAGACGTACTTCCAGATTGGTCCTGTTCAAAAAATGACCATAAAAAGTAAATATTGGTTTTATTGCCACAAAACAACATTATAATTAGAAAAGTGCGCAATGCCGCGCCCATGAAAACTAAATACTCATCTTAACTACTTTTACTTAACCGATTCTTATGAAACTTCGCATTATGATCAAAAACAGTGCCACGCCTCTTTTAAAATCGCGCTTTTTGCAAGAATTATTTTAAATCGTTTCGTAATGGCTATATTAAATTCATATTGTTTCAACTTGAAATAACTTAGATTCAACATGATTCTTCGTGTTATTTCGGTATCAAATTCACACTGTTTCAACTTGAAATAACTTTGTTTCAACATGATTTTTTCATGCGAGCTTTATTTTGATTTAACTGTAGTGGAATATCAAATCAACATGAAATATAGTTATTTCAAAAGGAACAATTTTGGAGATACTCAAATTTGGAGATACTTAAATTGGAGATACTCAAATTGGAGATACTCAAATTTTTTGGTAAAACTTTTCATATTTTCTGGTACAATTTTAGATTTTTTTTTGTGAAATTGATTTATGTATGTAAATACTTTTTTTGTATTCAAAAATCCATTTGTAAGATATTGTATGATAAACTGAATATGTAAATTTTTTTCAAACTGCTCACGCAGATTTCCATCAGTATAAAATGCACTTCAAAATATCTCATACACATCAGAAAAATAACAAAACATCTTTTTTTCTTTGTTAAAAGAGATCTTCTCAACTCAACTGTGATGATCAGTGTCAAGATTTGACATACAACTTGTGGTCAGATACTGTACTGCATATTTTTGTATGATTATATGAATAAGAAACTGTATGTGTGGGTGTAATTTAAATTGTCTGGTATTATTGTTTCATATTTGCATTCGTTCTAATGAGTTGTATAGGAAAAGCACTTGACCAGAACAATGTTTGTTTCAAAGAATAGAATAAACAATAGATATATTTTTGTTAATTCCTAAAAGCATTAGGAATAGAAAAAAAGTTAAATACGGCCGGCCAACAGCTACTTGTATCTTTGAATTGTTTAAGGAAACATTAAAGAATTTATTTTTATGAGTTGAATTTTAACGCTGCAGTCAGGTTCTGATGTATTTTAAGTTCTTCATTCAGTTTGTGATGCGTTATTTGCAGTTTCAAAACATAGCAGAAATCTTTTAATAGGGCGACCAGATAGTAATGATCAGGGAGACCGCAAATATGCAATTGCTTGTTTTTTACAGTACGATGTATTTAGTTACAAATAAGATATTTGTAAGTTTCAGAACTTTTTAAGAATTTTGGCATCGATTTGTTAGTGCATATTTTTTGCATATTTTTGCATATTTCAGATATTTAGGGAATTTTTCTAGTTTTTCTAGCATATTTGGCTCTTTTTGCATATTTTGGCTTTTTTAATGTTAATATGCACATTTATACAAACAACAAAATCTGTTTTATAATGGAAAACAATTTTAAAATTTTCAGTAATTTTTTGACATATAAAAATTTTTTCTTCGGCGATTTTAAACTTGGTCTAATGTATTTTCTTCCCAATTTCTTAAAAATTTTCTATTCCATTAATTTATTCCGAGTTTATTCAAAGCTTTCACAATTTCATTAATTTTAATTGGGGATTCTTTGAGCAATACCAACTTGTTCGAGATTTTCCGCTTACATATTTATTCGATTTTCTGATATATAGAAAAATTATGAAAAACGAGTGACGTATTAGTAAAAATTTAAGTCCACAAATTATGGGCTTTGGTGCGTGCCCATCATTTTATATACGAACAGATGAAAGCACAGGTTAGCGTTTTTAAATCGCCTCCCATGCTCATAACGGAACAGAATATAAATATATTTTTGCGGTGTCAGATATGAATTATAAAAAAAATTATAAACGAAATTATAAAGTTTGTATACAATTTTAAGAGCATATTTTTTAAAGTTTTTCGAGCATATTTTTATGTTTTTATGTTTTTTATATTTTTATGTTAATGCGCATAAAACACATTGTTTAGGTAATATTTCCGGTTTCCCTGGTAATGATAGTTTTTAATAGATTTCGTTTCACGCTTGTGGAACGAGTGGAAATTATTAAAAAATGTCGAAAATCCAGCTCAGTTGTAAACGTGAATTTTGTCGTCATCATGGCTTCAGTGCGAATACAATTCGTCCCACTGTGGAAAGTTTTGAGACTGGGAACACTCTTTTGGTATGTATCCCACCAATTAGACAAAGACTGCTTCAAAATAAATCCAGAATGCGCTGTTCCACTGGCATTGTTTTATTTAAATGCCTATTCCAATTGTTTTTATGTGGTAACTCTAAGCATACATAGACAATGAAAATTATCTTATCTCTATCCGGGTGTCACTACTGCTATAAGTTTTATAGTTTTTTGTTTTGTTCTTTCCTATTTGATCAACAAATACTATTTAATATTTACACTTGCGTAAACCTGGCAAAATTTCTTATCATGACTTGTTGATGCTTTATCTTTATTATTGTCAGACATTCAGTTTTTGATTGCATTTTAAATTGCTTTAACATTTAATCAGGCCTGTCACATATTCCGCTCGGAACTATTTTCATTACGTACTTGTCTTTCCGATCTTTTACTTTCTTAGGACTCCCTTTATTTTATAGTAGATGGGCCTGCCCTATAAGATGCCTGTAAAATATAATATTATAAAGTTATTTAAGCAGTTTTTGACTATTCCACAAACTGTTCGACTTCTGCACAAAATGCAGCCCTGATAGAGCTAATAGCTGCTTTGCACTATCTCACAAGCCGTTCTACTTCTGTAGAAAATGCAACCCTGATTTAATGGGTTTATGGAAAGTTTTAAAAAAGCAATAACAATACATTTTATCAGGGTTGCATGTTGTGCAGAAGTCGAACAGCTTGTAGAATGGTCTAAAATAGCGTTAATGTGTTGTTATTACTTTTTTAAAAATTTTCATAAACTCATTTGATCAGGGATGCATTATTTGCAGAAGTCGAATGGCTTGTGTGATAGAGTCAAACAGCTTTTACATATTGTTTAAACTTCCCGTTATACAAAATAAACAAGATCAAAAAAGAAATCATCTTTCTAATTTCCAGAAATATTTATCGGGCTTGTCCTATATTCCGATTGGAATGCTATTAATTCCGTACTTGCATTCCGATCGTTGTTGTTTTGCAGTCATCAGATTTCGTTTATTTTGTAATTGGATTTTACAATGATAAAGTTTTTATACCTTGAGGCGTTTGCTTACTCTTGTTTTTACAAGAAAAGCGCTCACATTAAGCTTTTATTAACATGAAAAGCTTATGGTAAAATATTTATTTGGCGCTCCTAAAAGTTTGCAGTTTTGATGTGTAAACATCTATACGCTAGGTGGTAAACATCTTTTTCACAATACAATCACAAATTTTGAGTAAGATTAATCTTACTATAACGCGGTGTGAGCTGTGTATGAGTGTATTAGTGTAATCATACGGACAACAAGAAGCACGGAGAAACTTAACAGCTGCATAGAAATACACTAACACTGGCAAAGGGAGTCTCAAGGTCAAACTCCTGCCGTAAGGTCGTACGTTTGTTGGTTACTGCTGTGCTGCCGTGTTTTTGAATTGAGTGAGTATTTCGGCGTTGCCATTTTTGATTTTTACCGGGAACTTCTCGGATTTAGGGGATTTTGTATCCAGTTTTTCGGGATTTAGACCCGGTTCGTCTCGGATATTGAGCCCGGGTTTTTTGAAAAAAAAACCGGTTTTTCGGTTTTACCGAATTTGTTGCTGAACTTGATGCGATATTTGGCTGACGGCTTATTGACTGCGTTTGTCTTTGACCGTTGGTTATTTTGCTGTTTAACTGCGGTAATTCCAACTATTTTGTACGGGTATATTATTATTATTTTTTTTACTTTTTTTATGTTTGTACACACATAACTCTGTCATTTGTGAACCGATTTTTAAAATTCTTTTTTTGTTGGAAAGGGTTTGCCTGCAGTTTGGTCCCATAATTTATTTTTCGAAAATCGGATGGGGAAAATTTGCTCCCTCCGCATGCATAACTCTGTCATTTGTAAACCGATTTTCAAAATTTTTGTTTTATTTAAAAGGGTTTGACAAGAATTGGTCCCAAAATTTTTTGTCGCAAATCGGAGGGGGACATTTTCTCACCCCTCCCCCCCCATGAATGACTCTGTCATTTGTGAACCGATTTTCAAAATTCTTGGTTTGTTGGAAAGGGTTTGACAAAATTTGTTTGTCGAAAACCGGAGGGGGAAATTTTGAGTAAGATTGTAATAACGCGGTGTAAGCTGTGTATGAGTGTATTAGTGTAATCATACGGAGAACAAGAAGTACAGAGAAACTTAACAGCTGCATAGAAATACACTAGCACCATCTAGTGAGCAATAGTAGTAGTAGCTACTAATTTTCACTAATTGTCGTACATTATGTTATCGTAGGCAAATAAAAACAAATAAATAAAATGAATACAAAAACATTTAATTTTAAGAACTTTTAAAAAGATTTTTTGCGCCTTTAATAAGAAATTTACTAAAACAAAGCAAAATTAGGAAAATAAAAAACTAAACTTGTCAAACTTAAAGTCTTCTTCGTCTTTGAGATTGTCATTCATACTTAACAGCTGCATATAAACACCATCTAGTGCGCAATAGGAGCTACTAATTTTCAATAACATATAATTGTGCTAGCGCTGTACAGTTCGAAAGCCATTGCTGTAAAATAGGTACATGCGCTACATTTCAGTAAACAGCTGATTAATATCTTGTCGACCGCAACATATACAAAATAATAAAATATTTTACAAAAAACCAAAAAAATTATAACTCTGAACATAAAAAAATATGTTTCATTACTAAATGTTTACACATCTCCCCTGTGATCGGACTCACATTATATTTTTAGTATTTACTGCAAATCAAACTAGTAGAAAAAATTTACTGCAAAAAAAGCTAGTAGACAGATAAAAACTTTAAACTGTTTTACAAAGAATATTTAAAGATCATGGCGCATACTCATAGTCAAAACAAAGTATACTTTTAGAATTTAAAATCAGTATTCTGTGTGGCAATACTGGTTTTAAATTTCTAAAGTATACTCTGTTTACGACTATGAGTATGGGCTCGTGTATTTATTTGGCACGCCTAAATGTATGCACATTTTAGTATGAATTAAGTTAAAGGAAAAATATGTGAGTTTTTTATTGCCATTTTCACTCCACCCTAAAAACCGTATTCCGCTAAATTTTAATAGCAATATTGTTGAAGAGGTATCTGTCAGATCTGTGTAATCAATTAGAAATATTTATGTTTTATTTATTTAAATATTTTGTCGCTTAACAAAATAAGTAGACACCTTAAACCATGTTTGCATTGTTTTACAACATTAAATCATTCAATCAATTGCCTTTTATAGCCACACTTTGTCGGCACTGCAATAAATATTTCCCTCTATCTCACATATTAATTGCAAAACGTTTAAGTTTCAGAAAAAAATGCAAACTCTTACTGTTACATTTAACGAATTTATTCAAATTAATATGTGTCCTAAATATAAGTGCATAAATATTTGTACGATTACACACCCCTAAAGTTGACTAGCACTGACCAATAAAATAAAAAAATGCATAAATCGTATATCACGTGATATATTGTATATAAATATGTATGGATGTATCTACATATGTATATAAATGTATTAGGGCGGAAATGAAAAAAATATTGTGGTACTACGTGATGAAAATTTTCGCCAAATCGGATAACTCTTAGGCGTGCCCGCCCAATTGAGGCACAAGTTAAGATTTTGTAAAATTTACCTAAATTAAGCTCAATTCACAAAAAACGGCCCTTCATTAAGCATAGGCAGAAATTTGGGTCAAGTCAGAGAAATATAGCTCGTGACCTCTAGAGGTCAATGTTCACTTTTCGTATGTAAAAATTTCATTTGCGTAAAGTTCACAATATTTAAACTTTGATCTTAATGGGCCACGCCTGAGAGCTATCCGATTTTGCTAAGATTTTCGCCACATGAATTTTTAACCATAGTCCGCACCGGTCGGTCTTGTTTAAATTAAAATTGAAAAAATCGCACATTTTTCATTGCCCCCCTAATGTATATTACTCTTATGTTTTATGGCAAACTTTAGCATGTTAACGTGTGTCAAAATTGGCGTGTTAAGTTACTGATTATACATTTTGCTGCTTAAACACAATTCCAAACAACATGATATACTACATACGATGAAAATGATCTAGTAAAATGAAATATCTTGCAGTATAACATGTTCATTCAATCACTCTCTTTTATGAAAGTGTGCTCAACAGTTTATGTTAAAAAATTAAGTGTTGATAATAATAATTGCGAGACAAGCGGGCTGATGTAAACGATAGTTGCTAAAATCTGTAAGATCAGGAAAGTTATCACGTTTGTAGCATAGGAAATCTTGTAAGCCTTACGTTTAATGTATAGGATACAAGCGCGGATACACAGGGGTAGGGGGGGGGGCGGGATATCTCCCCCCCAAGACGAGTAAATTTCTATAAAGTTTTTAAAAGAAGTTTTGCAAAATAGTATGTTTCACTTGTAGTTGTAGTTTTATTCAAAAATTAATTTCACTATCGGCCTGTGTTATAGGCCAATCATAGTAGAATGAGATAGCTCGTACCTCGATAAATCGAAAATCGCGATAATTCGTAAAAAACTAGAGGTCCCTTGAAAGAATCATATTAAAATTCCATTCATTTCGGTCCACTCGATAATTCGTATTTTTTCCTATACAAGATCCCCTTTTAAACTCTTATAAATCATAATTTTTGGTTACTAGCCTCTTATATTTCCAAATGCAAAGCAATAAAAAAAAAAAAATAAAAATTTTGTTAATATTTTATTATGAAATTTCTTATTTGACATATTGTCATAATTTTCTTTAAAATGATATTTATTTGCTGGCTATAGACAATGCAAAGGCGAATTCATACTAGGTGGCCGCAAGAGCCCAGCTGCTTACGATAATGTTTACACATCTAAGCTGTCAGCAGTGTTAATGTATAAGCTTTTTTGACAGCCCAAATGTAATTTCTCCACGGCGAGTTCTCTTGCGACTACCTGGTGTTGATCTACCTTGGACAATGCTTTAAAATAAAATTATGACAATATGTCAAATAATAAATTTCTTAAAGGTTTAACTGGAATTTTATTTTTCATTTTGCCTTACAAATACTTTTATTGTTATCCGATGCATTTCTAATTGTATAAAGGTGTAGAAAAATAAAATAGACTCATATCGAATAAAAAATTATTTGCTGGGTTTTGTATAAGTTCCAGAGTCTACTATGCTTAGTTTTAAAAATTGTTTATATATTTATAATTCTCAAATGGTTTTTGAAAGTCTATACATAAGAAAAAGGGTTTGTAACTGTTCAAAATTGTGTTTCAAGTCTACTGACGATTTGGTAAAGCACCAATGAAATGCTGCATATAGACAATGCTTAAACTCCAGCAAATAAATTTCACTTAAAATTAATATTTTATTTTTAAACAAACTTTCGACTCAATAACGATCATTATAAAGATCATTATGTAAACAAAAAAAAAAACAAAAATGGCCCCAAATGAATTGAAAATCCTCGTTAATTCGTATTTGTTTTTATTTAAATCCCCTTAAACTCAACTATCGGTAGGTCGAGAACCCCTATAATTCGTAAAAAAATCACTGGTCAATTGCGATTATCGGTACTCTACTGTACCTTAAATTTAAATTCAGTTGAAAAAATTAAGTTGATGTTAATTTTTCCCTTGTTCCTTGGAATATTAATCATGCCTAGTTCTTTCTGAATTAAAACGTTACGAACCTTAGCCTAATAATTAATTTGGATTCAAAATCAATATAGTTGAAAAAATAATCGCTTTAAAAATATATAAAAATAAATCGGAAAAAAGTCACTAAATGCTAAATTTAAATAAAATTAAACCTTTAAGAAATGCAATGAAATGCATATAGACAATTGCTTAATAACCATCAACAAATAAATTTCATTTAAAATAAAATTAAAATTAAAAAATTCGTTAAATTTGAAGAAGAGAAATTACAGGGAATAGCAAGCAGCCTAAATAGAAAAATTGCTAGTTTCACAAAAATGTCATACTCGGAAAAACAGCTAGATAAATATATGTATGTATCATCACAAAAATAAAGAAAATTCGTCTTATTGGGGATCACTGTGTGCAAGAACCTTTTGTTGGTTTTTTTCTAGCTTTCGCTGCTGTTGTTGTTGTTCTGTAAACTTCAATAAAGTTTTCATCAAACGAAAGTTAACGATCTCTCAACATTAAACAAACACCGCAAAAAAACGACGACGATCAACCGTATTTACATACACTACGTTACAATTCACGATCGTACTACACTCGCTGTGATTGTAAAAAATACAAATGAAAAAAAGCACAACGTTTGCAAACAAATTTACACAAGAATATATTTTTCATGCAGAGTTTTCATTTATTTGATCATTCGCGTTCAAACCAGCGCACTGTGCAACAGCTAAACGCGGCTAAAAGAAACCAGATTCAAATTGAAAGAAAGATAAATTAAAAAGTAATTAAATAGTGATTTAAAGATAAATAAAAAAAAATATGAATTAAAGCTAATTTATTATTGTGAAATATACTCATAATAAGTGTTTTTAATTGATTAAAAAATTCTTGAAAGTAAATACAATTTGCAATAATCTTAAAAATGTTTTCAATATTAAAAAGTGTATAACCGACAATGTATAACTTTTATAATTGTTTAATTTAATTAAAAACCCCACGCAATATTATTAATTTTGAAACTTTTTTGTAAATTATAGAAAAATCTTATTGCTTTAATGTTGAAAACTACATTTCGACTTTTTTTGTTTATTTATTAAAGTTGTATGAATATAAAAAAGTATACAACATTTTTGAGTTTTTAATTTTAATATTCTGTTTTCAAATAACGTACAGCGGTTGTTATATTATACTGTAATAAGAAATGTATATAACAGATTAAAATACTATATATTTTTTGATGTAAGTAAAACGATTTTTCAAATGAATATTGTCTATTGATATAATTAAACTAAACTTTATAACACAAAAGAAAATAACAAGGTTCTGACAACAGACTCCGGCAGAGGGGACTTGAACAAATATTTGTGTACCTGCGTTTTTAAGGTTTACACGTCTGACCTTTATTTTAGGCGGAGTTAAATTTCATCCATTTTAAATGTTGTAATACACTGAAAAAAATTTACTTCACAAATCCTGTGAATTTCGACATTAATACAATGAAAAACTTCATTGAAATTCAACTGACTTCATGCTTCGTTAGATTAATGACACAAGTTTCATTAAAATTATTTCAATGAAAATTTTAGCATATATGAAATAAATTCATTGAATTCATTGAATTTAACAAAACTTTCAAGAATTTTTAAGAAATTATTTCATTATTTGAATGAAATATTTCATTGTTTTAATGAAAAAGAATGTTAAACCTTAGGGCTACTCTACCCTTTAAATCAAAACAAAAATTTTTGGAATTGTAATGTAAACAACATAGAAATTCGAACAAATTTCTTTTCGAAGCGAATTACAGAGTAGCCCACCTGACGATTTCCAACTTAAGCACATTAAAAATGTCATTTTAGCTGCATGTGTGGTTGCATGACAATGGCTGCTTGAGGCTACTAGTACAATTTTTCTTAATGAACGTTTCTGTGAAATATTTTCTTCTGTTTAAATATCTAAAAAATTTCTAAGGTTTCCAAAATCTTTAAGAACATCGATTATAAAAAATTCCAAGGAATTTACAATCAAATTGCATATTAAAATAAAACGTATGATCGATATTGTTGTTTACGATCGAAATTTTTGAATAGTTTTCAGGTAGAAAAGACACCGTGAATGCTGACAGACTATTCAGCAGAAAAAAACTAAGTAGGTATGCATTTCATTCTGCTAGTGTTCAATCAAAGTTCATAAACTTTGCTTTAATTCCACAAAAAAAGAAAAAAAACAAGTGTAATTAGTGCTAGCAACTTTTTAATTGTTTCATATTAATTTTAGTAATTTCTAAAACACATTTCAATTGACAACTTTAATCATTATTTAATCGATTATTTATCTATAAGCATTTTTTTATTGTAAACGCTATACACTTTGGTTTAGTTTTCTAATGTTAATTAAAAAAGCATTTTCCACATGTTACGGTTGAAATAAAACATTATTTAATTCTTTTACTATTTTGTTTTGGCCCAATGTTGTTTGCTTTAGTTTTCTAAATTTAAATAATTTTTTTTTACATTTTGGCCAACAAAAGCAATAACAACTTGTTGATCACAACAAAAAGAGTGTATTTTTATTTACTAAACCGCACAGTGGAACAGATCGTTAAATCAGTGCTAATAAGTAGTATGTATGTATATACGGCTGATTCTCATTCTAAACGTACATTTTTTGTTTTTTTTTGTTTACCAATGTAACTAATACATATATGAGAATGTAGGATTCATATTATACAAGGTTGGACAAAAGAAATCACCCTATGCAAATGGTGTCCAATGTCAATTCTGTTTTGACATTTGTGAACTAGACAGATGTAGAATACAAGTGAACAAGCCATGGAGCGATATACTCCCCAAGAACGCGGAATAATAGTGTCCATCGAAGTTTTTCATTTAAAAAAAAAATGAGAGCCAAACAACATCGGTTGACTTCTTTTGGCCCACCTTGCCTCAGTAAATGGATCCTGAAATAAAATAATATTTTCGATTTTTTAACATATATGTGTCTTGAGCGTTACATTTGCTTTCGCGGTTGTTCCAGGAATGATTTTTGCGAAAAAAATACACCACTAAATATTAGTATATGGCTTGAAAGCACTATCCTACTGCCTAAAAACAAAAAATTATAATAATCGCAATACGAAATTAAAAGTTATGACCACTTTTTTAACTTTAACTTGGGCTCACATGGAAAAATAAAAAATTTGTGTATTTTGAAATAATTCTTTACAAACATTTATACATGAGCAATAAGTATTCTAACTTTTCTTTCAAATAAGACTTATTTTTAATAAAATCGATCAATAATGTCAAAAGCTATGACAATTTGAAATAAGTTCTTTGTAGAAAAATACGACCGACCTAACTAGTACATACATTTTTATACGAATTCAATATTTTTTTCAGAACACAAACTTTATATTGAATTAAATACAATTCACATGTGTCATCTTCGATGTATTTTAACATCACCTCCTTAGGTATTTACTAGAAATTTCAATTATATTAAAAAAATATGGATAACACTCAATACATTTGTTTTGGATACAAACGATGATATATTGATGAATCGTTTTCCAATATGATAATATTTAATAAAGCTGTTAAAGTTGTGTTTAATTGTTATTTTCGTGCATGTTGTTAATGCAATTTTAATAATTAAACTGATTAATAAAGCGTACTAAAAAAGCGTAACGCTCAATACACAAGACTGCGGACAACAAAAATAAGAAAAAAATATAATTTCTAAAATTTTTAAAAAATTTGATGTGTAAGATAAGAGAACTAAACGCAGATATTCTAAAACCGTTATAAATTTAATCTCGTTTTTGGAAAAATTCATGGTTTCGTAATGTGGAAAATCAACAGCCTGCATTACGGACACACCATTTTGTATGAAGAGAGTAAAAACAGTATTTTCATTCTTCGATTTTAACACATAATGGACAGTCTTACACAAAAAACTTATGAGCATTTATTTATAATCTATTAAATAATGCTAAAGCAGTTTTCATTTTAAAATTTAAACGTTTATTTTATGAAATATTTTACTATACTTTTAACGGACACGAAAAAAGCATTTGAAATGAGAATCAGCCATATATGCTTGTATTTTTAGCTCTATTTGTTATTCTGAGGCAATTTTTATATAAGAATGAGCAAGACACCAATGAATTTATGTCGTTCAACAAATAACATTTTTTTAAAATATATTTGTACCTCGGAGGTAAACTCCACTATGTCGACATAGTGATATTTTCTAAAAGTTCCATTTTTGAATTCAGCTCTTCGAAACCTTTCCGGGAATACCCTGTAAAATGTATTAATGACGTTACGATTAAGGATAGCAGAAGAAACAAAGTACGATTTTCAATGATGTTCATGTATTTTGCAACATTAAAACTTGCGTACTGAAAAGTTGACTAAAATGACATAGCGAAATTTACCTCCGAGGTACAGATATGTATATAAAGATCTTAAAAACGAATTACATTTTATGGAAGTTAAAAAGCGCGATAGTTTTTTCCCCATGCGAGGGTAAATTTAGCTCAAATTGTATTTACAGACAACAGCCATTAAGAATATTTCTTCAAATAAATCTAGAGCTATAATTTAAAGCTATTGATTATTATCAGTGAGCTGCAACAAGTGTCAAACTTTCTAGTATACCCAATCACTTACTCTGATTTTTTGTGATGCAAACATTTCCGTTCAACAACATATAATGATTGTAATCGCAATAGCTCATTTCAAACTAGACTTGGGTCCAACTAGTTCGAACTCGTTCAGCAGCTCTTTTAAGACACAAACCAATGATCAAACCCATCTAAATTACATGGGTTTGATCATAGGTTTGTGTCAAAAACGAGCTGTTGAACGAGTTCGAGCGAGTTGGACCCAAGTCTAGCTCGCAATGAACATGAATGTTTGTGATTAGTTTCTTTGGTGTTATTGTAACCGCACCGGATCGAAACGAACATGCTTTTCGCATCATTCTGTCATGTGTCATGACACAAACAATACATACATATATCTATTGCTATAAAATGTTTGTGCTATTGTAGTTGTTACATACAATCCTCATTCGTATTGTTTCTTCTTTACAAAGTGGTATAAGAAAACAAACAAAATATACTCGTAGAGTAACTCGAGTGTTTTTGTTTCGATCACAATCAAATTATGCCAAAAACAGACAAGCTGCAAGTGAGCGATTGTTCGTAAACAAGCAGCATAATTTGTAAACTAATCAATACAAGCATAATGTTGCGAATAAGAAATACTTTTTTTTGGTTCGTGTATTATACTCGAATGTGAACAAAACTGCCAAAGTATTGATACAAACCTATCATCAATCCCATGTAATTTAGAAGAGTTTGATCATTGTTTTGGACCCAAGTCTAACTCGAATGTAAACAAAACTGCCAAAGTCTTGATTGGTTTTTACTTGTTGTTAAGCGCTAGTGAATAGACTTGGGTCCAACTCGTTCGAACTCGTTCAGCAGCTCGTTTTTGACACAAACCTATGATCAAACCCATGTAATTTAGATGGGTTTGATCATTGGTTTGTGTCTAAAACGAGCTGCTGAACGAGTTCGAACTAGTTGGACCCAAGTCTACTAGTCAGGGTGACCGTTGAAAAATTTTAAAAAGTGGCACAAAAAGGGGATTTTGAGGAAAAAAGTGGCACCAAAAAGGGGATTTTTCGAAAAAAAGGGGCAACTTTTTTAAAAAGGGAATAATTGAACCAAATTCTAGTATTTAATAAATTTCTAGGGCATATAATGCTTTTGAATTAAAATGAATAAATTTTTATGTTTTTTCTATCTAAAAAAGACCGTTTTCAGCACCAATGAAGTACACCCTTTCTAACAACAACACATACATCAGAGCTGTAAAAATTACAATCAATTTTGATTGCAATCAAAATGATTTCAACCTAATTGATTTCATTCTTTGATTTCAAAATGATTTCATATTTCAAGCTGAAATCATGTCAAGATTGCAATCTTTTTGAAATTATTACTTTTAAATCATTGATTGCAATCAATTTGTTTGCATAAAAAACGTACCAAAACGTAGGTTAGTTAGCCATTTCATGCAGTTTTTTAATTAACAGAGTAAGATTTATTTGTAGAAAAATTAGTATCATTTGAAGAGAACGATGATTTTGTTTCTGATTTAATTTTGATTGCAATCACTGGATTTGATTGCAATCAATTAATATAGAAATTAATTTAAAAAAATTTATTGCAATCATTTTTATTGAAATGATTTCAAGATTTCAAATTGAAGTCATGAAATCAAATTTACGATTTTGATTGCAATCAAAAACTAGCAATCAAAGATAATGGAAGATAGCAAGTTCAATATAAAAATTTTAAATAGTGGAGCAAAATGGTCTATAGATGGCGGAATTCTTAGGTAGCATACATAAATAAAATACAAACAAATTCATAGTATTCTCCGTTTTTTGGTATCGGTCAAACATAATTTTTGCTTTTATGTATAAGAAATGTTGCCCTGTCACACACCGTTTAGTGTTTTTTTTAAGTTTTAGCACTAGTATTCGTGTAAATATAAAAATTACTATGGTTTTAAATAAAATCTTCTTGGATATTCTACACAGAATGTATTTTGTAACATGCATGATTATTTGCGAAAACCAAAGATATACGGGGCTTCATTATAAAAATTCGTCAATCCAATTTTTCGAATCGCGTACAATTTCAAAACGTTATTATTACTTTTGCCTTAGGGGTTGATTTAGTAAAAATAAATCTAACGTTCACTCAAAAATTTGAATGGCAATAACTTTTAAAATATTTAAAACAGCATGATTTTCATACAAGAACATGTTGCTAGTTGTTGTTCGTGTAAGTGAATCAGGGTGTTAGTTTCTAATAATTTTAGTGCAATAATGAATATTTAAAGATCTCAACTCTTAAACTATTTCAAAATAGTTTTTTTCATGATAATATTTTTTTGTAAAAACACTTTCGTGCAGTAAAAAAATCTCATATTAAAACAAAAAGTACCACTTCATAAAAAAGGTGCAGAAAGGGGCATAATTTTATAAAAGGTGGCAGATTTAGGTAATTTTAAAAAAGGGGCACTAAAAGTGGCAAGGCAGTTGAAAAAGTGGCAAATTGCAACTTTAGTCACAAAACGGTCACGCTGCTACTAGTGAATAAGACGGTTCGATCATACTTGTTGCAGCTCTCTGATGTACATTCATGTATCTTATCATCTGAACAAGTACATATAATATTTTTTTGCAAAAGTTCATGTACAATTGTTGATCATCATTGAATTTCAAACATAATTGCACGACTTTATAATTTGGCTAAACAAATTTGTCTAACTAAAGGAAAATTAACAGACAAAATAGTACTTTTTTTACAAAAAAGAAAAATGAAAAAAAGAAGATAAAACAAAAAAATTAAAAAAAATACAGTTTGCCCATCAATAATTTTCATACCAAAAAATCTTTGAAATTTTAGTTTTACTAGAGAATTAAAGGAGGACAGAGGAAAAAATTATGAGGTCCCTTAAAAAAATGAGAATGTAATGGCATCGGTTGTCCATATGTGAGTACTAACGGTACCATATCGGCGTTTTAAAAGTTCACATATGGGCCCTATTTTAGGAAGAGCTACGTTCCGCCCCTCCCCCTTCTACACATTGTTATAGTGAACAGGCATAGGAAATCATGTACTCCTTACATTTTAGGTACAAAGTGGGCTTAGCACTTTTATGTTACATATTACAAGAAAAATTTTTGTGGGATATTTTATCCCTATTAACTCTTTGTTGTATGGTTTTCTTCCTTTCCTGAAAAAGGGACAAGAACGGCCTTTAAAAAGCGATATAGCAGGTTCAAATCTCCTACTAAAATTTTTGCCATAAAATTCTGCTATAGGTCTTCAAAGACCTCTCACAAAACCGGACTTGATGAGGGTATATACCTAGCAGGACTAGTCGCTGGAACTTATTTTGAAAAAATTTCATATTGTTGTACAGTGTAATCAGTCTGAAATATTTTCTCAACTTGACTCTAGTTCTAGTTTTGTTAAAAGTTTACATAAATTATACTCTGTAAAATCACAGTACTAAAACAAATCTTCTTTTTCGTTTTGCAAACTGTTATTCGACAAACTGTATGCTAACAATTGCTATACAAAAATTAATACAATTCAATTACACTGGTGCGTATGATTGATTTGTAGTTTTATTTTATTGTAATTTGGCCATTTAAGTGGGGAAGATTATTTAAAAAAGTATATATTTTAGGCATATATTTCACTAGACGGAGGGAGGGCAAAGAGATGAAAAAATCTGTGTGAAATTTGTTCTGATTTAAAGTTTTTTAGAGATTTTATTGAAATTATTTAAAAAAAACAGCAATTGAGACCGATCGGAAGATGTACATAAGCGTGTCCGTCATTTTTTAAAGTGGAAATATTTTTGGTCTCATCCCACAAAAATTTGAGGCTTGATGGAAAAATAGCTCTCAAAAAATTTCACGCCCCTTGGACCACGCCTTGCCGTGCCGACTTGCGGTTGAAATTTGATTAAATTACATTTATACGGCATGATAACCCAGTGTTGTCACTTTCAAATTGAAGTTCCAAGCTTTTAAATGTATTGACTGAAAAATTATGATATTCATATTCATATCCATTTCCATATTTTGTTAACAGTCCCATTGTGCAGTAAAATAATTTATTTTGCATTAATATTAAAAGCAATTTTTCTGATTAAAAAAACACACACACACAAATAATATTTAATGCTTATGTTTTCTTAACCACTAAATGACAAGTTTGACATGATGGTATTGATTACAAAGCCGTAAATTGGGAAGTATTTGAATAATATTTGTACTGTTGCTTGTGGTCGAGCCCTCAAAGAAAGTCTTAATGGAAATTTAGTTTTATTTAAGTGTTAACAATAGTGCTAAACAAGAAAATAACATTTTCTTTTTATATACAGCATGAAAAAGGGAAAAGGTATAATTAAAATGTACATGTAATATAACATTGTCATTTCGTTTGTATCACACTAAAATTTGGTTTAAATGGAAAATGTATCTATATTATAATTAAGGCTCATCGGAAAAGTATCCAAGCGTCACTGACTGTGTTGTAAAAATCCATTCAAAACAGCCAACTGGAACAGGAACAGGAACTGTAGCTATACAGTAAAAAATTATTAAGTTTTTCGAAGCATACGCCGAACGGATGCAGTTTTGTAATCCCTTTCGCTTCAAAGGAAGCACGAGGTATTGCTAAGACTTTACTATCACTAACAAAATATTTATTAGTCAAGTTATAGTGCTTCCAAGTGGGAGTTCTCCATATGAAAATTATGCCGCTTGTAAGCAAGTATGTAAGCAGAAGTATTGATTAGCTCCCTTATAAGCCTGTTTATATGTAAATTCCGATTTGTACTGGGTAGCCATGATAAAATGCAAAAACAAAATACCTTAAAGTAAACCAACTAAATTTATTGAACTCTCTCTCTCTCTCTCTCCCTCTTTACTCTCAGACCTTTCCTACAATAGCACCATTTTAAAGCAGAGAAGAAATGTTCTACATACTGTTCTTAGCTTTGCAAAAACTGTAAACACATATGAATATTTTCCTTATATTTCAAATTTAAGCTGCTGCATGTACGTATAATAAGTGTGCAATTTTAAGTGATTATAACTCCTAAAATACTGAGGCGATTTTAACAAAATGTAGATTGTGCACATCTGTAAATAAATATCTTTAAAATGGTATAAGTTTTGTCAAAATCGCCTGTATAATGTGAGCGTAAAACGAATAACAAAAAAATCGTCTTCCCTGATAATTATATAGATAAGAGCCAGTGAAAGAATTTTGCTTCATAAATTCAATGAAACGATTTCACTAAATATTTTTCATAAATCCATTGAAAATTTCATGAATATTGTAAAAGAATTTCATTGAAATTTTTTCATTAGCTTTGAAAATTTCGTTAGAAAATTTCATATGATTTATGACAACAACATTTTGTCCATTTATGGAAGCACCTTTAAGTTTTGACAAAATATTTTAATAGATACTTAAAAAGCTTGATACATATAGCCTTAAAAATTAAATAAAATACAAAAATTTATATTTTTTGATGTCATATCAATGAAACATATTTCATAGTTTTGATGAAAAGTTTCATTGTATTTATGAAAGACTGATGAAATAAATCACATACATATTTCATAAGACACACACTCAAATATAATTTTGTATGAACATATTGTTTTACACCTTATTATTTTTATACACTCACAGAGGTCATTGTTTTGAAAGTTCGGTTGGCTGAAGTTACGGCGTTGCCTATACAGCAAGTGATGAAAATCAAGGTCAACATTACAACATTTCGCTGATGTTCATTAGTCTCTATCGTCCGTATATGTAGCATTGAATTATCAATTAATGAAAATAGTCAATAAAACAGTTTGAGTTAACGAGCTTACTTAATAATGAAATGATTTCATTAAAAAAATGCAATAATATAATTAACAAATTTTATGATTTAATTAAAATAATGAATTTAAGGAAAATAATGAAAATAATAAAATTATGAAATAATATCGTTAAAGTAATTAGAAATTTCATTAATTAAGCGAAATTATTACATTCGATCAATGAAATTATCTCATATATTTGCTGAACTTTTCATTAAAATAAGATTAATGAAACTTGTTTCATTAAACCCACGAAGCTTAACGTTAGTCAAGCATTATTGGCGAAATTCACAGCATTTATGAAGAAAATTCTTTCATTCTATAGAATAAAAAGTTAACATTAACAGCAACTGATAACTATCTGATGAGTGAGTGTAGCAATCTACGAAAGCTCGGTTTAATCTTTCTTAAATATTTATTTCTATTAAATATAATTAAAAGCAACTTGCCAAAACGAATAAAGTTTTCTCATACTGCTTTTACACGAATCAACACTGTGTCTTGCTATTTTAAAGGTTGTTGTTCTTTTCAACCTTTTCAAATATATAAGAGGATTGGAATCATAATCTACAAATGTAGCATAATTATCAAACAATGTAACTTAACCGCATATGTATAGATGTTTGCACGTATATATCGTTAAGATATACATTAGGAAAGTACCATTTGTAGAAAACTAAAAAAATTTAAAATTTTGTCTTGGAAAGATGTCAAAGAACTGCTTTGGCAAGCTTCAATTGAAAACTTCACATCCATATAATTTTTAGACCTTATCTTTTAGGTAACCCATTCGTCTAGATTTCTTAATAATTAGGGCATCCTAATGTACATTGATATGGTACAAGTAATAAATAATCTATGTTATACATGCAACATACATGTTAATGCTAATCGTTAATAAAGTGTAATAAGAGATTTTGAAAACTATTGCATATTTGTCAATTGAATAGTGACAGAATATGATGTGCAAATAGTTGGAAAGGAAATTATTAATTGAGCACAGTTTTTTTTACAAAAGCCATAAATTAAAGAAGACACATATTTTTTCTTTTGAAAAGGTAAGTATAGACAAAATGCTTACCTTACTTTTCTTAAAAAGTGTGCCACAAATGTAGAAACAATAGACAAATTAAGACAAGAAAAGAATATTTTTATTATTCAATGTAGTCTTCTCTTAGCTCGATGTACATACTTAACCAGGAATTCTTCTATGCCGGTTATTTCTTTTATTTTTATACATAAGTACTTAAAACAAGTTATATCTTATAAAAAAATAAGTGGGATATGGCTCAGCTGTAGAGAGCATGCTTAACGTCTGCGAAGCCCGGGTTCGTGTCCCATCCATGTCAACATTTTTTTTTAAATATATATTTTTCCTTTTCAAATAATTTTGTTATCAATATAGTGGAATTCTTTATCACAGGAAAATGAGAAAAAAATTATTGAATACCGAGATTTTTGTTATCAAAAAGGAATCTTCTTTTTTTCTGTGTGTGGACTTGATAGTCGACCAGTTTACACAACAAAAGGGCTCTGTACCCATGAGAGGAGCAGCAGAGCCCTTCTGGCCAACTCGTCCGCCTCTTCGTTACCCGGATGACCACTGTGGCCAGGTATCCAGTAAATGGAAACCTAGTTCCGTGTCAATAGCTCCTGTAGTGAGTCAAAGTACTCTAAAACAAGCTTAGAACGTAATTTCCAACAAATTAGGGACTTAAAAGCTGCCTGACTATCGCTGAAGATAGCTATACGCATGCCCTTAATGCCACTACTTAAATTAATATGAACACACTTGGTGATCGCGAGTATTTTCACTTGAAATACCATAGGCCAGCGCTAACTCAATATTTCGTTTTTGATCCATCCGTATACCAGCATAAACTTATGGAATCCACAGGGGGACCGTTTTCTTCCCACGTAGCCCTGAGCGCAATTGTGACATTGAATATCCTGTCGAACCTAAGTTCACACTTTATCATGTGACTAGGTATTGCTAGCAGTCCTCTGCAGGGCATAGTACTCAAGAATGATGAATGCCCGTTGCCTACACGATGGGCAGATTTCCCGAGACCCATCCTAAAAGCAGCCATTGCCGCAGAGGATCTTATAAAGATTTTTATGGGTGCTAATCCAATCAGGCCCTCAATGGCCAAGCTTGGATATGACCTCATTGCGCCTGTAATAAGAAGATATGCCAGTCTCTGAACCTTGCAGTGTTTGGTTGTCGCCGCAACCTGTTGTGTCTTCTGCAACCATACAATCGCACCGTGCGTAATGATTGGCCTAACAATCAATGTATAGATCCAAATAATCATTCGGCTCATGCCCCAGGTGTACCCGGCACAACTCTCCCTAGTGGCTTTCTGTGTTATGCATTCAACATGACGGTTCTAAGTCAACCTACTATCAAGAGTAACCCCCAAATATATGACGTCGGTCGAATAAGGAATATTGCACTCATTCAACGAAACTGTCCCCAGACCAAGTTTTCTCTTAATAGAGAAAGGTACCAGAATAGTCTTGTCAGAGTTGACTGTCAGGCTGTGTCTCCCACACCATGTCACAACAGTGCACAAAGCAACGTACATGACGTCTCAGAGAATGTTGCCGACTTTGCCAGTTGCCATCACAACCAGGTCATCGGCGTACCCTGTAACTTCACTAAGAATGAGAAGAAGTTCATCAATCACCACTGACCACTGGAGTGGTAAAAAATACCACCTTGGTGACACTCTTTGAATACATTAATAGTAAGCATATCGTTTCCCATTGAAGCAGTTATGTACTTGTTCTCAAGCATGGCCCTAATCCATCTCACAGAAGCGTGGTCAAAACCTTTTTGCCTAAGAGAGCCGTCTATTGAATCATAATTGGTCCCATAGAAATTTAAGTAGAAATCGGAAACAAAGTCACCGTCCGAAATATTAATTATTGCATAACTCCACCATTTTTCAAAATTTTTTATTTGAAATGGCATGAAAGGTTTCGTACTCACAGAATAAACATGTTGAATTTGCTGAAATAAATATTTTTTTATTCTGTTCTATGGAAATGTGTTGATTCAATGATTCAGTAAAAAAAATTTTTGAATTTGATGTGATAAATATTTTTTCTAGATTTATTATATTTTCAACAAACATTATATTTGAATTAAATATAATGTTTGCTGTTGGCTGAATAGTTAGCGCGTTTGACTACAAACCCTGAGGTCTTGAGTTCAAGACTAGTTTCAGGCAAGCCAACAACATCATGCATTTTTCATGTGCATTGGTGTGTTATTGTGTTGTTGTTGAACTGCTAAGGTGATAAAGGCATAGCACTCATCACTTGGCAGTACCAGCAGCGATTAATACTAACATATCCTAATGCACTTTACAGCACCCTCCTTCGTTGGTATTGTAGCAGAACCGTCGATGA
This sequence comes from Panzeria rudis, assembly GCA_956483635.1. Classification (NCBI taxonomy): domain Eukaryota; kingdom Metazoa; phylum Arthropoda; class Insecta; order Diptera; family Tachinidae; genus Panzeria; species Panzeria rudis. The sequence goes on along the minus strand of OY101450.1, from coordinate 124,413,046 downwards.
AGTAAAATAACCAATAAAATGGCTACACAGCTCAATGCCTCTACTTGACACCAGAGGGGCTTGCAACACTTCTCTACAAAAAAAGCGCGCAATAGCAGAGTTGTAAATTAATTAAGCTTTCTATCTCTCCCATTTCACAACCTGTTCTCTCTACACTATCCCTTTCCCAAAGAAGGTAACACATTAATTAATTAACTGGCTGGCCTGATTGTGTTACTTCTCTTTAAAAAAAAAAAATACAGGTTTTATTGAATATCAGGGTATTTTTGAAAATTATCTACCGTTGTTAAATATTAGCATTTTTCTCTGCTATGAGAAATTTCTGACGGACACTAAAAACGTAGCGATACTTCGTCGATTATCCTTTACCCATAATTGCGTCCGTTTTGTGATCTGTTCGTTTGGTTATTGGTATTGAAGTCGTTTTGTTTTTGCTAGAATTATTTAAACAATATTTCTTTGAAATCTATTTTAGTGGTATGTTAAATTTGTTTCTTTCAATTTACTGCAGGGTAAAGCCTGGCATTTGAAAGATAATAAAACGAAAGACTTAAGCAACAAGCATGATTCTTGTACGCCAGCAGCAGCAACAACAACAAAATAATAATACCAACAAACAAACCCACAACAATAACAACAACAGCAAAAAATTAATTTCAACAGTTACAATTTAATCAAATAAAATTACAATATAAAGTACAATTACAACTTCATACATAAATAAATAAAAGTAAAAGAGAAAAATAAGAAAAAAATTAAATAGAAAAAAAAACATACAACACAAACACACAAACAACTAAACCAAAGTAAAATAAAAGCTCAACAAAAACTAAACTAAATAAATATAACAATTAATTAGTGCATAAACCTACAAATAATTAACTGCCGTTAAATTTTGCTACAACATGCAAGCATTAGTATTTTGAAAATAGCAAAGAAGAAAAAAGTTATCGTTTTGAAAACGGCGAAAAAAAAACAAAGCAAAAATTTTCCTCACAATTTTTACATTCACTTTTCAAAGAAACAATGTAACGAAATTTGGAGAAAAAATGTACAGAAATGTCTAAATATTTTAATTATTTCAACATTATTTCAACAAATTAATATATTTTATAAAGACGATGGGCCAATAAAGTGTGTTCAAGTGTGAGTGTTTAACAAATAATGGCCTAAATTTATTAAAAAAGAAAAAGAAAAAAGACTTTTTTTTTAACAGAAATTTTAAAACACTTAAAACTTTTATAACTCTTCTGTTGTCGCTGGCCTAAAAGAACGAATTGTATATGATGTGTTCACTTAGTGCAATAATTTGTATTTTAATTACAATATTATTTTACAATTGTATTTATTTCTGTGTGGCAGTCAAAGCTGATATAAACGCTGCCACAACGACTACAAGACCAGCAGATACAAACTTTAACAGAACTAAAATCAACCATACGGAATCATTTACTAAAACACCAGCTGTTGAGTATAACATCCCACAAGGTGGTGATCGCCGTTATAAGCAACATGTTTACCCAAGCCATACAGCGAGTGAGAGTAAACGTATTAGCAGCAGCAGTAGCAACAATCCCGGCCCCAGCCCCATCCCCACTAATGATGATGGCCAGTTTATTGATATAACAAGGAAGCATCAAATCCATTATAATGGTATTGTGGTAAGTATTATATTTTTGTTTATTTGTTTAAATATTTATTTACTTGTTGTGTATTTTTGTTTCACTTGTCTGAATTTGTGTTATTTTTTTACATTTAACAAAAGATTACTTTGAGATATTTTTAGTTTTGTGAAATTAATATTTATGCAGTTGGTTAAAATATGCATTTTCATGTTGTGGGTGTTGGTTTTCATTTATTTCATTTCATTTTTTTTCGTCTGTTAATTAAGAAATAAAATTTAATAAAAGTGAATTTTTAATTTAATGTTTTCATTTTTATTGACTTTTCTTATAAATCAAAAAACAAACTTTCTTGCTTAATAGTGTTAATTATTCCGTAGTAATTGGGTCATTATTTTTAGTTACATGGAAATAGTTTTGAAATCTCTACAAAAAAAAACATGGCCCAAAAAGTTTTTATTAATTAATTAAAATGAATGTGTGTCATTTTTATTGATAAGATTTTTCGGAATAATTCATAGACAAAAAGTTATTTTATTATATACCGGAATAAATTTCATTGGAATTAGCAATTTGCATAAAAAATTAGATTTTTTGTGAACTTATAAATTTTTGCCACGTTAGCGATTATTCTATTAAGCTAAATTTGTTTTCCACACTAACAAATTTTTTTTATTAAAGTAGTGGTCCTTTGTAACTTTTTCCGGTTGTAGGCGTCTACAGCTGCGCTATTAGAGTTCGTTCACAATGTTGCAGCCACAACTACAACTTGTGATATTACAACACTAGATTTTTCAGGTTGCCCTAATTGCCTGATACATGTTTGGCCGTTTACCGGTACAAGGACGAAAAATATTCCATCCAAATTGGCTACAATAGCACTGGTCTGTAAAAAAATTTTTTTTTCTGTCCTTTAAATACAAATATGTAGACTATAAGGATGCGATAAATTAAAATCCGTTTACACTTTTTTCCATTACGTTCAGATTTGCTTTTAATGCGGATGACAAAACGATGTGTCATAGCATTGATGGCGCCGCGCCCTGTCATCAGAATTCTGACATCAATGCTATGACAAATATCATCAATAAAATGAAAACAAACATCAATCTGATGACATACGTCATCATAGAGCTTTGTTATACTTTAATTATTATATTTGTTATAGTTTAATTATTATAGTTTTGTTATAGTTTAATCAGTACGAGATCACTTATTATATATTATTAAACTATAAAATATGTATAGAAGAAATAAGTAAATAAGTAGTTTATATTTTAATACAAATATTATTCCATAACCATAATCCAAGACCAACATACTATGATTGAATATATGGTAGAATATAAGTTAAAAAAATCTTTGTTACATATAATGTGGTTAAAAACAACCATATATATATGGTTCAAGACAACCATATATATGGTTCAAAATTACAATACATGGTTTGAAATAACGATATATATGGCTAAAAACAACCATAAATATAGTTACAATTTAATTTTTTTCAACTGTTCAGTGTGTGGAATATGAAATAAAAAGTATTATCTATTCTCACATAGATATATACATATATATTTGGTTTGATATATTGCAGCTAGTTTTTATGTTTGGTTTTTGGTGTTTTTTTGGTTTTAGCGATTGTTTTGGTTGTGACACTTTTTTTCGTTCTAGCGATTTTTTCGTTTTTTGGCGATTTCTGTTTTTTTTTGCAATTTTTTTTGCCTTTTTTTTAGTTTTGTCGTTTTTTTTGTTTTTTGCGTTTTTTTTGTTTTAACGTTTTTTCGCTTTTTGACGGCATTATTAGTTCTAGCGATTTATTTTAGTTCTGGCGCTTTTTAAAATTTGGTGATTTTTCCGGTTTTAGGATTTTTTCGGTTTTTTATGATTTTTTTAGTTTTAGCGATTTATTTTGTTTTGAGATATTTTTTCGTTTTGGCGATTTTTTGGCTTTTGGCGATTTTTTTAGTTTTGGCGCTTTTTTTTTGTTTTGGTGCTTGTTTTCGTTTTGGTGATTTTTTCATTTTTTTGGCAGTTTTTCCATTTTTTGATAATATTTTTGGTTTTAGCGATTTTTTTATGTTGCGCTTTTTTTCATGTTTTTTAAATTTTGACGAATTTTTTCGGCTTTTGACGCTTTTTTAGTTTTTTGGCGATTTAATTTTTGCGATTTTTCGTTTTTACATTTTTTAATTTTGGAATTTTTTAGTTTTAGCGTTTTTGAAAATTTCATGAGTTTACCTCTTACCGTTTTCAAGATACGGCATATTGCCTAAATTACATAGTAAAATTACATTAACTGATAGAAAACCCTTTAATTTTTATTGTTTTAAATATCAGTGTTAATTGGTGTAGTCTATTCTACAGACTACACTAACTTTGAAAATTTAAAGTGTCTATATATAAGTGTCTGTATATTACATTCGTATTTCAACATGTTTCGTTGCTCGCTTTAGAATACTCTTTCATTTGTAGTGGCAAAAGTTTTACATATTCTGTGAAAATTTCAGGTCCGTACCTCTTACGGTTATAGAGAAAACAGCCTGTGACAGACGGACGGACGGACAGCGTAGCGAAAACTATAGGGGTCCTTACACTTTTATTGTACGGAACCCTAAAAATTAAGCTATAGAATAATTTGCACTAGCATTGTCTCTGTCCTCTTTCTTGTTTATTGCAATATGCCCTTTTTGCCGATTATTCTCTCTCGCCTCTCTTTGTCCAATATTTTAACATTCGTCAGATCTGAACATTATTTGACTTCAATTATCGACCATTAATTATTTGATTTCAAGTATTCGATTAATCGAGTAAACATTATGCGAACATTATTTGACTTCAATTATCGACCATTAATTACTTGATTTCAAGTATTCGATTAATCGAGCAAACATTATGCGAGTGAGTACCTTAGTTTAAATGCATTTTTAAAAAGTTCAAAAACCTGACGCATCATCATTACTATGACAGAGCTAATAATAAAATCTACAAGTATTTTGTGGTAATTCTCATTTATTATTTTAGAGTTTTTCTATAAACAAGCCACAGTGGGATATAAAGAAAAAAAGTGGAAACAAATCTTGAGTAGCTAAACGAGCCTTCCGATTTTAATAAAATTTTATGGAAAATGTATGTAGCTAAGTTTAAGTTTGAATTTCCCAAAGGAGGGCACCTCGTGCATACACAACATTGGAACTGAAATGAAGGGCGATTACATTTATCCAAGTCACCTAACAAGAGGTGATAAGCGGATATGGCGACTTCCGAAAGCAACGAAAATGGAAGTTAAATTGATCTAAATTTTCCCTTGGTCTTCAGAATATTGACCATAGCTACTTCTTCCTGAATGCAACGTTGCGAACTTTAGCGCAACAGAAAACAAATAATTTATCACTTAATTTTACTACATGTAAATGAAGCAGAAATACTCACTCTCATACCAGCAGTTTTATTTAAGCAAATCTAAATTTTCAAAATATTTGTCATTTAAAATTGCATAATTTTACCAGTTTTAGCATACATTTTCTCAATGAAAAAAATTCAAATTAAGAATTGTATTAAAAAATTGCTAGAAGTCGTTATTTAACCTTTATATCGTGACCATTTTATAAGGTGTGTTTTATTTGCTTTATTTTTTTACTTTTTAAAAATCAGCTGAAAAATATTTAATTTAATTCATATGACATTATACGAATACATACATGCAGCAAAATTTTTTCACTGGAAATCTATTTCAAATCTATTAAAATCTCTGCCTTAATCTTTAGTAACAAATAGAACAGATCTAAAAAACTTTATATTTTTCTTAAACTTTATGGCACCAGCATCTGTTGTTGAATTTTTGGCACGTGAGCTAAAGCGACGTAAAATGCATTTGATTTCCATCATGAATATCAAGCACACAGACAAATGAATAGACAAGATTACAGACAGTGATTAAAAGGTGTTAGAAATTGCAATAAATTCCTAAACAAATGTCTGTATATTATTAAACATATTATGGTTAATACAAATTCACATGCTATTTTAGAGTCATGAAATAAATTGTGTGCTTTGCTTATGATTGATTTGTTGAGTTTGTATTCTTGTTACAAACCCCACTTAACTGAGTAGTAAGAGCCATAAGCGACTTATTGATTTATAAACTGGATTTTTTTTCTTGAGTATTTAATATTCTAGAGGTAATTTAGTAATTGATTAAAGCATTAAATTACACAATTAAGTGTGTTGTGTGCTGTGTTGTATAACTTATTTATTACCTGTAAATAGATACGCGGATTTTATATAAAATATTTTTTAAAGTTTTTTCTTTTAAAAAGGAGACGTTAGAAATAAATTTATTTTAGCGTCAAGTGGGTTTTGCCAAAGTGATTGTTGATAGTATTTGACATTTCAGTAGTAAAAACAAGTTTAACTTAAGATTGCTTTGCTATTTTACAATAATGCATAACGATTGTATCTTTTAAATTAATGACCCAATTACAAAATTTTGTGTGTCAAGTTCTGGAAAATTTGAATTATAATATTTTGAACTTTTTACTTTTTCATGTCTGACGTTGATGTTGAATTGCAAATCTATCCGAAATGTATAGTTTTCTAAATATCCCGTGTAAGTTTTGAGATCTACTTATGAAAAATTCACTTTTTGAACTAAGTAAAGTTCTTTGATTGATCTTTACAGTTTAGATTCCTGTTATTTGGATTACACTGAAAGAATTTTATGCATAAATTCTGTGAATTGCGACATTGATCCAAAGAAAAACTTCAGTAAAACTCAACCAACGTCACGATTCGCTGGAGTAATAAAAAAAGTTTCATTAAAATTTATTTAATGAAAATTTCATAAAATATTTTTTTTGATCCAATGTAATAATTTGGGTAAACTAAGGAATATATTTCATTATTTTGAGAAAATGATTTAATCGTATTAATGCAACTGTTTCGTCATTTTGATGCAATTATTTTATTATTTTAATTAATTTATTTCATTATTTTAATTAAATTATTTAATGATTTTAATGAAATTATTTCATTATTTTAATGAAATGATGTATTTCATTATATTAATGATATTAAAAATTTTTTAAATAAAATTATTTCAATATTGTAATGAAATTATTTCGTTGTGTTAATGAAATTATTAAATTACTTAGGTCAAAATTCATAGGCATTAATTAACTAATGACAATAGTTTAGCCAATGATATTTTATTCACACTTCTTTGTTTACCATTATTTAAACCGTCAAATGCCATTGGCTAACAATTAGTTAGATGCTTTGGAGCATGGTGTCAGGTGGCAGCATAACGTCAGCCGATTATATTTTGCTCTGACAGTTTTTTACATAAGCCAAGTCCAGCACGTGTATTTTTTTTTGACAGGCATTACATGGTTTTTGTTGTATTTGTTGCACCATGCTTTGGAAAGTATTATATGCATATAGACATACTTTTAGGAGCGACAAAATAATAGTTGCTCCATTAGCTTTGTTTGCTTAAACATATTTAAATTGCCGCCTTAAGATGTGAAGTATTCTTTATTTCTTTATGTTTCTTGTATAAAATAAAAATAAAACAATAATTAAAGTAGAAAGTAACTTTATTTATTAAAACACTTGAAAACTAAAACCAAACATGGTCACTTGCTACTAATTTGTTCGTCGTTCGTCGGCGTAAGAAATAGAAATAACTCTATCGCAGAGTTCGTCACGCACGACGAATTTCGTTCGACGGCGGTGTTGTGTTAATTTTCATATGCACAAATGTGTTTTATTTCTGATAACGAAAGTTCGCAACGAAAAATTCGTCGTTCGTCCCAATTGTGTTCCCAGCATTACCTTCTCTGGGAAAGGTATAGTGTAGAGCGAAGTGGGTGGTGAAGTGGGAGAGGTATATAAAGCTTAATTAATTTACAACTCTGCCATTACACGTTTTTTGTAGAGCAGTCTTGCAAGCCCCTCTGGTGTCAAGTGGAGGCATTGAGTTGTTTAAGCTGTATAGCGATTTTATTAGTTCTTTTACTTCGCCGGATTAAATTTATAACGGTTTTCGAATTGCTTCTCTTATTTCACATTTAAACTGTTGTTGTCCACAGGCTTGTGTATTGCGAGTTACGCTGTTTTAGTACGCTTCATTACTTAGTTCAATTATTATAATTGCACTAACAATACAAGTGTGTGTTCTGAAAAAAATTAAACTCGTATAAAAATGTATTGAACGTTACGTTAGAAATTTTTATTTATAATTTATCTATAAATTTTAGAACGGTAAAAAAAAGTTGACAGCTACGGAAAGGTAGAAATAATATAGAGAGCATTATTCGTTTAGAAATTTCTGATTTACTTTTAAAAATGTTGATAAAATTTTGCGTCTACCATACTGTGGGTTGTTATATTTTCGAAGAATGTATTTGATACGTCGTAATTTGGTACGACTATTCAGTGTGCACTATTCAGTGTAGTACAAGAAGAAGGAGTGCAATAGTTAAAATGCTGAATTTAAAACCAAATAAATTTCAATTTTAACAAAATGCTTATCACAAGTTTTACGCTTTTCATTATTTAAGAAAAACTTTACTGTGGTTGTCTATTAATAAAATTGTAACAAAAACAAATCACTTGTAATGAGTGTACAAATTAAAAACTTACAAACATATACAATTCTTATTAGTTTATTGATTACAAATTTAACAAAGGAACAAAAATTGACAAATAAAAATCTGTATTGGTTGAAGATGATTACAAAGTAATTTAAAAATCAATTGAAATGCAATCAATTCAAATATAATTGTCTATTTGATTTTTTTGTCGCTTTGGTAATTATAGTAATCAATAATAAAATTTTACATAAGCTGTAAGTCGTATGTGCTTTTTGTACATGTTGGTTTTTACGTTTTTAAAAAATAATTCATTACTTTATATTAAATGCTTAGATGTGTCTCTATCAATAATTAAATGCTTTCAGTATGTGCGATTTTGAATGATTTTAAATATCATTTTATTACAATAAGATTTGTTTATATGTGAATTAATTAAAGTGCAACATCTTGATTAGAAATATTATCACATATAAATATTAAGATTGATTTCACAATTACAAAGAGAAAAAACTTTGTATATGAAAAAATAAGTATTAGGGTGTACAGTATTTAGATTTTAGACGAAAAAGTGTCCGTCATGCCCTTTTGCAAATACATACGTGGTGTTTAGTGGTTTTATAAAATTTTCAAAATTAAGTGGGAAAGAATTTAAAAAAGTTTATACACTGAAAAATTTCGATTCATAAATTCTGTGAATTTTGACATTAGCACAATGAGAAACTTCATTAAAATCCAACATCACGTTTCGTTTCGAACAACTTATTTTGACAAACATTTCAGCAAATGTATGAAATAGTTTCATTCATCCAATATAATGACGAATTAATTTAATAATTTCGACGCAATTATTGCATCATTTTAATGAAATTATTTCATTATTTTAATGAAGTTCATACATTAATACATACTAGAAATACGTACGGTACAACAGAAAAATTTGTAATGTTGATGACCGCTCATGGTATCAGACTCAGACTCTTGAATTTCATCATCTGCTTAACAGGCAACGTGCTAGCAAAAATAATGTGCTCTCTGAGTGTACAATATATAAGAAGGAGTACAACAACAGCAATCATACAATTTTTTTTTGTTTTTCGCTTTGGATTGATAAATAAGGGTGCGCTTTTTTATGAATTATGGAAGAAAATGTATATCGTCATATGATTTCAAAAAAGCTCTAAGCTCCAAAAAATGTAACACCGACTTTTCAATTGATTATGATGCACCGTATCAAAATAAATGTTATTACGACTGTCTTCCCAAGCTTTACTCCTCTATTTGTCCATGTAAAATTATTATTATAAGTATTCATGACTTGTTCATGGGATAGTTTTTCATATTAAGGAGTTTTTTGTTCTTCTCCTGTAAAATTATTTTAATGTAACTTAGGGCTTTTATTAATTCATATAATGATCTGTGATAGGATCGATGAAATACATCTTTCATAAATTCAATGAAATTTTTCATCAAATATATGAAATCCGTTTCATTGAAATTATAAAGTTAAAAACTTAAAATTTTTACTATTTTTTTAGTTTTAATAAAAAAATATATCGGTTTTTCATGAATGCAATGGAATTTTTGATCAAAATTATGAATTTTTTTTATCAAAATTATGATATTCAAAAACTTATCTTTTGTTTTAATTTTTAAGAGTATATCGACCCTGTTCTGTAAACCAAATCCGAGTAAATTTCTTATTTTCCAAAAATAAATAATGCCCCCATTGATGTATTTTAAATCGTATATAGCAAATTAATTTCAAATATGATATTTTAAGCTCTAAAATACATATATGAAACTGCAAAAATCTGATTGGATAGTGGATTTAATTTCTCTAAATCGAGCGTTCTCAAACCGACTCGGTTTACAGAACAGGCAGGTATATTTCAAGCTTTTTAAGTATGAATTTCATTTTATATATTTTTTAAACTTAAAAGCGTCTCCATGAAATGTGGTCTACTTTGATATCCCTCCCTTATACATAATATATATCTGTAGGTGGGAGGTAAATTACAGCAAGCCATATTATGAAAATTTTGCTGGAGATCGCAAAATCATGTTGAACATCTCAAATGATTCTATATCTATATATTAAAAGAATTTCCCTTCATAAATCTAACGAAACCATTTCGTTAGATATTTTTTCACAATTCTAATGAAATTTCATGAATATTGCAGAAGAATTTCATTCAAATTGCTTCATTAGGTTTCATAGTTTCGGTAGACAATTTCATTGGAATTATGACAACAACATTTTTTCATTTTATGGAAATACCTTTAAGTTTTGGCAAAATCGATACTTATAATTCTGGAAATATATACTAAAAAAATTTTAAAATATTAAAAATTTTATCTCATTGAATATCATAATGCCAATTAAATGCATTTCATTGATTTGATGAACAATTTCGTTGCATTTATGAAAGACCGATCAATTAAATCACATGTAAATGTTCTTTGTTAAACCACACTCTTATTTATTTCAAAAGCGAAATTACAAAAACATTTTATATGTTTGTTGTTATTGTACTATTTTTTCTTATTCAACACTCGCGGGCACTTTTGTGAGTGCTGGGGCTCAATTCTGGTTCTGTGATAATGTGAAATGAAAAAAAAAACTTTTCATATTCGTTTTCATCATTACTTTTCACTCTATCTTTTCACAATTACACATTTTCTGATTCTCGTTTGAATTATGAAAAAATGTTTCATTCCATACGTACCTGTGAAAACTTTGGTACTATGCAGCGTTGTCAACTTTTAAATTTCAAAAAGCACTAAAACGTGATAAAAACGCTCAATTCTAGAAAAAACGCACTAAATTAAAAATTTTTGATTTTATTTAAAAATAATATGATAAAAATTTACATATGGGCAAATCCTACGTGACGAACCGCTACATTCAGTGGCCGAATTACCGCAAAGTGATCGAGTAAAATTGTTCGAAAATTTTAATTTTGGGATTACGGAATACGATAATCGAGTACATGCTGCTTAAATTGCACTCGCTAGCACCAGAGCGATCGAAAATAATATTTTCTTTTATTTGTACGTTTTGCAAAAAAGCCTTGAACATTACCAATAAACCTTATTACAGTCGTCAAATCGACTTGGTTGCTGAACTAGCTTAAAGAAACACAAAATTTTTCTTTAATGTATTCTTAGTCGAGTCAACAAACTTGATATGTACTCTTTTCGAATTCGGTAATCCATCCATTGGACAGCGACGAAATTCTATTCGATGCGAAAGGCTACTGATATCAAATGCGGTAATTCGGCCACAGATTAAAATATAAAACTTTTTTATTCTTTCAAAAGAGATACCTTCAACTTATGTATAGTGCTTAGTGGGATTTAATTGTACTATCTAATGGCATATAACATAATTTTTTAGCAGCTACTTGTTGCGAAATAATTGAGCACAAAGTTTTGTGACGCACGTGGAAGTAACTTTGAAAGTTGAAGTGTGTTTTTCGTATTTATTAGCGAATTTTGTATGATAAAGCTCACAAAATCTGATTCATAAAAGAAATAGGAATATAAGAGAATTGTAAAATAACTTATTTGCAGCCAAAAAATATTATCGTTTTTTTATCAAAGCCGTTTGTGACGCACTTGGCGTGATGCACGCTGTATTTTTTTATAATAGCTGAAAATTTTTAATTGTACAATTTACAACAAAAATATGTTTAGTGGAGTTGTAGATAATATTATTATCTAAAAGAAATCTTTTAACAAAATTTTCTTATTGCTTATAGTTTACGAGATAATCTAAAAAATAGTCACGAATTTTGCACTTGAAAAAAATATTTTTTTAGATAAATGAACGTATTTGTGAATTTTGTGTTTATTGCAACCTTCCCAAATAAAAACCACCAAAAACTAAATAAAAAAGCACTGAGCACTAACTTTAAAATTTTTGGCGTCGAAATGTTGAAAAATCAGTAAAAACTGTACGAAAAACACCAAGTTGACAACGCTGGTACTATGTTATCAAGTGTCAAAATCAAAATGAAATATTTACAAAGAAATGCAATAGCGATATTTGTGTGTACTATTAATATGTTATAGTTTTTATGAGAAAAAATATGTTTTATTAATAGTTTTGAATTATTTAAAATAAAACGATTAAAATTTAAAAGAATATATAGTGAATTATAGCGTTTGCAGTGTGAAAATATAACTTCCGAATGATAAATAAATAAAATCCTTCTTGTGTATTTTATATTTAAATCATTATTTATCATTTGGAAGGTCAAAATCATCTCTTAGTTATTAAATAAACGAATTATAAAAAAACAAACATTTATTTCCTTGTAAGTTTGCTCTCACTATTCTCCAAAAGTTTATTTTTCACGTATACCTTTTCTGTGTAAATAAATTTGCATATGAAAAGTTTTTGACAGTTATTTTCACTGCTACACAAAACAAGAATCGCAGTGCTGTGTAATTGTGAAAAACTTTTGTTTCGTTCCAATGTTTTTCAAATGAAATAATATTGACATTACTTTTCATTGTTTCATTAAACGAGAATCAAAACTACTATGAAAATGTGAAAAATCTTTTCATTTCACCGTTTCACAGAACAGGAATTGACCCCCTGTTGGCTGAAGTAGTTAAGACGTTCCCTAAAAAGCAAATTATGAGAATAAAGATTCTGAGTTCGATACCGTGAGCTTTCATTAACATTACAAATTTGTCTGATATCCATTGGTGTCTATCGTACCTATTTGTCATGGAATTTATAATAAATTAAATAATATAAATAAATTAAATAGTCAGTAAAAGAGATAAGCTAATGAGGCTATTAAGTAAAGTAATAATTTCATTAAAGTAATGAAATATTTTCCGTACATAATAAAGAATATCATTAAAATAAGAACAGAATTTGATTAAAGTACTGAAACAGTGTCATAAAATAATGATACCATTTCATTAAGACGATTAAATAATTTTACCAAAGTAATGTAATATGTTCATTAGCTAAACGAAATTATTAATTATTAATGAATTTATTTTATATATTTAATGAAATTTTCATTAAAATAATTTTAACGAAACTTGTTTCCTTAATCCAACGAAGCGTGACGCTGGTTGATTTTTAATGAAGTTTTTCATTGGATTAATGTCGAAATTCATAGAATTTATGAACAAATTTCTCTCAGTGTAGTATTACAATTGGACTTCCCCAGAATAATTTATATAACTCTAATATATATTATTTTTTTTCTACCGAAGGTATTCTTAAAAAAGTGCGTCATATAATATTACGGCTACTTATTAAAAGGACTTGGAGAGTTTTGAGCAGTATTACGTCCCTTGAAACAAAGGACTTACTGGAATTTACACATGAACAGAGAAGTAAATGTTGATTTAAACAGTATAAAAGCGTAGTTTGGAAAAAATGTGACTTGGCGTAGTTACCTTCTACCTACAGATATTAAATGAAGTATTAAGAAGCTGTTGAGCCTTGGTAACAAGCAAATTCTAAATAAATTTTCGGATGATTCCATAAACAAGTTGTCGGCTTTCTAGTGTTTACTATCAGGTTTCTATACTGGGGGTTGGATCTTACGTAGAGGAGGAGAGCTATCTGTCTGTTATATAAAAGACCGATGAGATCTATTTCATAAATTCAATGAAATTTTTCATCAAATATATGAAATAAGTTTCATTAAAATTACAAAATTCAAAAACAATTAAGTTATGAGTTAAGTTATGAGTTTTAGTCGAACTGTATGGGTTAATATCTAAAGAAATTTAATTATTTTGGCTTGAGTTCGATTTTAATTTAGCTTTTCAATTAAATTATATTTTTAATTAGAGATAATTAAAAAAAGATGTTTAATTTGTAGTAGAAAACATATCGGGTTTTCATGCATGCAATGAAAGTTTTCATCAAAATTATGAAATAAAAATTAAGAAACATATTCTTTTAAGTTAAAAAAATTAACACACATCATACTACTTAAGCCTTTTTCGGCTTTTCTGCAGAAACACCCAGGGTTTTGGCAGGAATCGAAACTGCGACCCCGCAGGTTCAAGTCTAGCACACTATTTACTACATTACGGGGGTAGCCTACGCAATGGGAATCGATTAGTTTCGAAACGATTAAATATTAAATATAAACAAATATAAAAGAGTTCTCTGGAAAACAACTCATTAAAAATGATTGAAAAAATTACACTGCACAACACAAACAAAAAATAACAAGTTTCTAACGATTGATCCTAGTAGAGGAGATACAAAAATTTGCGCTTTTCGGCTTTTTGGAAATTCACACTTAGGAGAAGCTAACTTACGAGAAGCTAAGGTTCCCTCTTTTCAACATTGTTATAATGGATCGGCATAGGAAACATTTTAATTTTATAACTCTTTGCTGTATTGGTCTTTTTGTCCATTTCGCAAAAAGGACTAAAATATGATTCTTTGAATTACATTTAATTTAAAATTTATAACGTTTTCCGCCATTTATGTATGTTTTCAACGGGCATTCTCGCGATTCCGGGAAATTAATCTATATAATTTATCTTGAATTATTTGTATACATTTTTAACATTACCCCGCAAAACACAACAATTAAAAATCTAAAAATCTACTTCGTTTAATTAAAATAGAATCCATAAATCCATTCTTTTTAAAATGCAATTTATTTCATACGAGTACGAATTAACTATGACATTTTTATTGTAAAATCTTGACCCACAATTAATGCTGAGAAGCAGAAAAACTTCTTACACACTTGAAAGACAGACAGATAGACGGACGCACAAGAATCGTACGATATTTAAACCTTTTTTTTTACTACAAAACATTTTTTGCTTAAAAATTATGCTGATTTCAAGTTGCATTTTTTTCGCATGTCAATGACTCAATATAAAAGTAAATAAATATGTAAATATTTTTTTATAACATTTTATTTTGACATCACATTAATTTTTTTGTCAATATTTAAATTGCAGTTTAAGCATTCTAAAAATTTATTTAAAAATTGTTTATACAAAACGTTTTAATTAATTTGAGCAATTAAAATTAAATTTTATTTGCCTAGACATTTAAGCGACAACGTCATCAAGTTTTCTTTAACATATGTTCACATTTTTTATGTATTAACATAAAGTCAATTGTAAAAAACAAAGAAATATTGCAAAAATTACACAAACTATAACGTTGAACGAAGTTTTTGTAAAATTGAATATTGCACGTCAGTTTGGATTTCTTGCAAATGATATTTTATGACACGTTACACAGTGAAGAGTAACAAAAAAATGGTTAATCCTTTGAGGGAATAGGAATGCAGTAAGAGTTGCGGGGGTGTCAAATATTTTTAAAATTGTAATTTTTCTATAGAAAATGTAAATACTTTATGAGTGATTCTGCTTTCGATTGTATATATTTTGGATAATTTCAGAATTTTGTCAAAGTAACGCTCAATACATTTTTGCATGAATTTCACATATTTTCTAAGCAGACACTACTAATTGAATTTATGCCATTAAAATAGGTATACTTAAGGCAAATATATGCCGAAAAAAAACGTGCCCAACAGATAAGCTAACATTTTATTTCCTTTAATTCCAGTATTTTTTTTTTTAAATATGAGTTCGAATTTATTGAAAATGATGATATTCCACGCTGTTAAGACCGAAATGAAAAAAGTAGGATGTAACGAATACCGATACCGATACCGATATTTTACTGTCGATACTTTTAAAAATTTTTTCAGAGTTTTTTTTTTAACAAATAATTTATTTATGTTCGATTTTACCATAATTTTATTCACTTCGTTATTTTTTAAATCTTATTAATATCAATTTTAAAAATTAATAATATTTATGCTGTTATTTTGTAAAATTTTTTTTTGTTGTTAATTTTACCATGAATTCAAATTCAAGTCGCTGTTTTTTAAATCTTATTCCAGCAAAAAAAAGAGATACTCCAAAGAAGACATGAAAATGTAGAATTCGCGATCTGGAAGTATTGCAAATTTGGATAATTTCTAATTAGTTTTACATATCCTTGCCATTGCAAGAAGTTCTGTTTTTCGATTACCAATCATCGAACTGAAAGCGATGCTAGGACAAATTTCTTTTTCGGTATTCTATAATGATTTTTCCTCAAGGAAAAAGGATAAAAAATTACCCATTTTCACAATTTTTTTATGCGAATTTAAACTCAGAACTGTGTTTTCATATAAATTTAAGTGAATATATATAAACTTAGAAGTCTTTTAATAAATAAACTATTAAGTTATTTAGAAGAATATTAGCTGATAAATGTCATTTAAAAAAATCGATTTTTTAGAAAGCATGGCGAGTATTTTTTATAAAGGAATTAAACATTTTTGCTTGCATTTCTACTAATTATCTACACATTTTTAATATAGATTTTTTGGATGCAAAGAAAATGTAGCTCCTTAAAAATTACTTTCAATGTTTTATCAATTTTAAA
Organism: Panzeria rudis; assembly: GCA_956483635.1. Lineage (NCBI taxonomy): Eukaryota > Metazoa > Arthropoda > Insecta > Diptera > Tachinidae > Panzeria > Panzeria rudis. The sequence goes on along the minus strand of OY101450.1, from coordinate 124,396,373 downwards.
TATTCTCTCTTATAATGTAATTTTGTGTTATAAAAAATTGCACTTGAGTTTTGTTAATATAAACTTGAGCTCAATTTCAATATTCGTATCGGTATCGGAATTGGTATCGGCGATATTTAATGTTAAATATCGGTATCGGTATCGGATCGGCAAAACGGCGTATCGTTACATCCCTAGAAAAAAGCTTAAAATAGTTGAATATGCTAAAAAAAGACAGTTAGTTAAGTTCCGAACATTTAGAAAAAGTTCATTAATAGTTGCGACTCGCCGCGGGATGGCGATAGTCTGTTAATTGAGCTTATACTGCATTTACACTGTCTAGATTTCGAGATAATTTGATTTGAAATCTTTAACGAAATCTATATCATTTACATTTACATTTTCCAAGATTTCGTATCCAAGACAAAAGATTTTGACTGAAAGTTATCTTAAACTGTAACCCAAAAAGTGTCGGCTTAGCTAATTTGCACACCTTTTATGGAAGATTTTTGTCTTCTTGAAGCTAATTCACTCAATATGTATATACAAATGTTGTACACGGTGTAAGAAATATATAAAAACAGAAGATTTTGAGTGGATTTCGTCCAAATTTACTGACAAAGTAGATTTCGTTTTGTATGGGAAATCTACTAAAAACCAACCAGACTTAACTCGAAATCTCGAAAGTACTAGATCTCGAGACAATGTAAATCCCCTATTACTAAAATTAGTAGGATTTTCGCTACAGTGTTTTTAGTACTCTCGCTGGTAGTGTAGGTAAAGTGCTCTGATGAGAGACTTGGCAGTCTCGAAACAGCTGTCAGTTCAACCTTCCGTACATCCAAAAGTTTTCTTTGAATGTTCAATGCTTTAGAATTTCTTTCTTAAATAAAAAATAATTTGATCGAAAGATTAAATTGAAAATGAACTTAAGCCAAACTAAATAAATAAATTTGGATAAAAGCCATACAGTTCGACTAAAAATTCATAACTGAATTATTTATTGAAAAGAATATAAAAATAGCTTTTTTTGCTACATAATTAACTTTATTTTGTGATATAAAAAGCAATTTAAATAACACTATTCATGAGCAAAAGTACTAGTTACGTTTTTTCTTTTGGCAAATATTTGCCAAGTGTGACTGTACCTTTAAATAAGTTTTAACTAAAAAAAAACTCTCTTATTATACAAAAAATTTCGTTTATTTTAAAAAAATAGTGGTAACGTTCAACAAATTTATTGGAAAACAAACCAAAATTTCTTCTAAAAAGAAAGTACTATTATGCAAAGAAATACCGATCCTATATTGAATTTCTATTTTCTGTTTTTGGGATCCAAGCAGAATCTTAGCTGCAAGTGTAATTAAAAAAGTGTCGCTGCACATTTCTTGAAGCATAAAGCATGTATACAGACGTGTCACACATTTCGATTGTGTTTGTTTTAGATTTTTCACATTCTCCTTAATTTCTACCAATAAAGATATGAATTTTAGTCGAACTGTATGGATTAAATCCAAAGAAATTTTATTATTTTGCTTGAGTTCGGTTTGAATCTAATTTTTCAATTAAATTATATTTTTATTTAGAGAAAAATGTGAAGCATTTAGACAAAGAAAATGTTGATTGCGCGGAGAGTTGCACTCACATATTTCGAGACCTCCCGGTCTTCGGTTATTTATATTCACTGGTTTTCCTTATATCTTGTGTTAAGCTTCTTGTGTTTCTTTATTTTTGTATGTTTTACCATCGGTAATTATGAGTACTAGTGTGTGAATGTTTGTTTTGTTTATGTATTTGATTAGTGTACATTCTTAGCTAAGTGCCTTTAGAGTTTACAACAATTAATTTATGAATTTTAGTCGAACTATATGTGGTAAATCCAAAGAAATTTTATTATTTTGGCTACAGTTCGGCATTAATTTAATTTTTCAATTAAATTATATATATGTTTTTAGAGAAAATTGTGAAGCCTGTCGACAATGAAATTTTTTACTGCGCTGAGGGTTGAACATGTTCCGCGACCTCCCGGTCTACTCATCAGAGTTCTTTATTAAATTAAAACCGAACTCAAGCCAAAATAATAAAATTAGTTTGCATTATTTTCTACTTTTTTAAATGTAGAGTTCCTAAAAGAGTTCCGAGACCTCCCGTTCTACTCATCAGAGTTCTTTATTAAATTAAAACCGCACTCAAGCTAAAATAATAAAATTAATATCCATTATTTTCCACTTTTTTTTAAATGTAGAGTTCCTAAAAGTGTGCAAATTTCCTAATTTTTCGTGGCTGTTAAGCAGACTTTGGCAGTCTCAATAACATTTTGTAGTTAATTAAATATGCAATTATACAATTTTTTGTATGTAATTGTAATTGAAATATTTTGCTAACAATTACATTTTATAGTAATTGAAAATTAGAAAAAAACACAATTGCGCTTAAAAGTAAATGTGATTTTCGCAATAGTAATTGAAATTTTTCAATTACAATTACATGTAATTGTAATTAAAATTAAATATAACTGCAATTACCCAAATCTACCGGTAAGCTAATATAAAGAAACAGTTGTTCTCAATTTCACTTTGGAAATTAAAAGTTATTTCATTTTGAAGAAATGTTTCGCTTTTCTGAAGAACTAAAACCACTTTTGATTGGAATTGAATTCCGTCACAGAGTTAATAATTTCTATAATATTGACTAGCACTTTAATGTTTTTTTTCCACTTGGCTTTTAATTATTGCCCGCCACTGTTAAGTGTCTAGAATGAAAACAATGTCATTGCACTCTGTCTCTAGTTCTAATGGCAAATTTTAAATGTAAAAATTCATGTTTAAAATTTTAAAATTTAAAAGAATTAAGAAACTTTTTTTCATGTTGCCATGCTGTTTTACATTAAAAACAAGAATCAAATTACATGGTAATTTGAAATATTTTGCCTAAAGATGTTCGTCGCTAATGTATTGAATTCATTTTTGGAATGCAGTTTTGCAGCTGTCAGATTTACAAAAAAAAATTTTTGTTTGAATATGCGAAAATATATTTTTAAGTAGAAAAAAAACTGGGCAGAAGACAAATTTGATGCACGTGTTGTCTGTCGTCAGTGTGTGAATGTTTATTTAAATAATTAGATATTAGACAAAATGTTTTAAGTAAAAGCTGTGATTACAATTTAATTTTTATATTGAGAAAATTGTTTTGATGAACAAGTTAAAAAATATTTGCATCAAACTTTGGCATTCAAACTAACACGCATGAAATAATACTTATTTTTTTTCTTGAACATTTATTTAATCTGACATAACATTTCAGTTCCTCTTTGGCGCAATCATTAAAATACTATTACATGCTATTATAACAGAAAACATTCTTTTAAAAGATGGCAAATTTAAGGTTATTGATCTTAAAAAGTTTAACGACTAATATTAATATGCACACATACTCAAGCATAGAGACATATCCCAGCAAGCACGCAGGTTTGATCTCAATGGAGAATAACTGGAAATATATCACTTTCTTACATAACACTATACAACACAAAAAAAAAATTAATACGGGGTTCTTTATATCTGAAGGCATGTTCAGCCTTACTTTTCTTTTTGTGCCGTCATTTGGTCAACGGCTAAATCAGAGGGAAAGGAAATTTCGATCGGTAAGGGAGCAATATGATTAACTACTGTTGTATCTAATTTATTTTCTAAGATCCTAGTGCAATGAATTAACTTTTAATTTTGTAACGTCCTCTTTCCCAAATATATAGATATTTTACTATTCAGTAAAATCTTAAAATTTGTATTAAAATACATTAGAATTAGCTCTTCTTTCTTAATTTTTTATAGTTGTTATTAAGAATACAAATAATGAATATTGTTTACTTTATAAATTGAGTTTTATTAAAAAAGAAAAATCCCGAAATCCCGAAAAGTTCCGATAAATACCAAAATCCCGAAAAATCCCGGGATCCCGAAAAATCCCAGGATTCCGGGGTTTGAATTTCTGAAATCCCGAGTCCCGGGATTTACAAAAACTAGTCCCGTTTGGCATCCCTAACGTGCACTCTAATGTACGTACATATATAGATTTCCTATATAATTAAAATACCTCCTTTATAAAGGTTGGAACGGAGCTCTGACAGGAATTCCGGTTCCAATAAGAACTGTGTGTAATAAAACTTACTTGAATTTAGGTTTGTAAGTTTCTTAAAGAAATTTCCATTTGCTGGTACGGACTTCTAAAAGAAAAGCACACGAAATTTTTGACATTTATTGTCTATTACAGGCATGCTATAACAATAGGTGGGGGGAGTCTTTTCTGTCAACGAAACAAAAAATTTCGTACGTTGTAATTAATTTTTAGTGTTATTGTTTGTTGAATATTAAAAAATATATGAATTTGTGTGCATGAAAGAAAATGCTGTACTGAATTCTACACGAATTCTACACGGAAAGTAAAAATAAATAGCAAAACTCGAAACCTGAATTTCCGTAACAACTCCGTACTAGCCTTAAATAGTTAAAAAGTGCAAAATATGTATGTATATTTTTTGGCATTAACGACATTTACTCTACTATCTTCTTTATATTTTATTATTATTTTTGTTATTTTATGCTTCATGAACAAGTTTATTTATATCTTTCTTCTTTATCTCTTGTTACATAGAAATTTTAATATATCATTACTAATTCTAAATTACTTTCAAAAACATCTTAGACCAACAATTGTTAACGAGAATAAGAATCCGTTCCGTCTTTGCCTAAAATGTTTGGCTTGTTAACGATTCTAATTATGTTTGCAAATAATTTTCCTATTGTATAACATAAGAAATGATGAATAGTCACTCATTAGAGCGTGGGCGCACAATTCACATAACAATTTCCATGAGAGCAGGGTTTGCGTATTGAGTATTAAGGGGAAATTGTTAAGGGTTATCTTTAAAGAAAACTTTAAAGAGATTGTTATATATAAAATTTTAAATTTATTATTAATTAAATTATTTAATTTGCAAAAAAAAAGTCTTGTAGTCTGCTCATCCTTGGCGAATGTTATGAATTTTTTTTATTTATATACGGAATTTGCCATTTCACGCAATTTTGCATCACATAATTTGTAAATAATTTAATGGCAAAATATGTACGACTGCTATGTTTTTTCAAACATAAATAATTCTGTAATATGGGTAATAATTTCAAGTAACTTGAAAATATTTATGACGTAACTACATAAATAATATACCAGCATACTTTGTTTTAAAAAATTACATTTGATTGTAAATAATTGCATTTAAAAGGTATTAAAGCATAGAAAATTCACTTATAATAATTTTGTTAAATCATATACTATACATAATCATGGGAAGGGTTTTTGAAGAGCAATTGAGCATTTACATATGTATGTGTTTTAGGGAATGGAAGTCATTGCCCATTTATACACACAACACATATAATAAACTTTAATGTTCTAGCATAATTTTGATTTGAAAACTATGAATGTAGGAAAAATTTCATTACTGAAGTTATCGAATTTAAATTGATTCGATAACTGGAATTTTTTCAATAGCCCGAACAAATAAATTTCCAGAGAGATAAAACGACATACAATTTTTCGATGTACAGTTTGTCAAGTAAATGTTTGCAAAAAGAATAGAGAAATAATAAAAGAAGCTTGACACATGACAAAGAAAAAAAGTGAATATCAATAACTATTAAATGAAATACAGCTCTAAGAGTGACAGTATGAATTGATTAAAAGTAGATGATATTCAACTCTTGACTGCAAACCAACGACTGCACGACGAAGTTCAACCCGCCGTGCAGTCAAAAATTTTCTTTGTCTATATGGTTCGCATTTATCGCTAAATAAAAAAAATTTAAATAAATAAAAATACTAAAAATAAATAAAAATAAATAATAAATAAAAATAAATAAATAAAAACAAAGTTTATTTGGTGCCAGTTAAGCATTGTCTATATGCATTTTGCTTTACCAAATCGTCAGTGGACTTCAACCACAACTTTGAACAGTTACAAAGGTCGTATCTTATGCACATACTTTCAAAAACCATTTGAGAATTTACAAATGATAATATTTTTGAAAATCACAAACGAGTATAATAAGCGTAGTAGGCTTAGAAACTCCCTGAAGAAAGGCAGGGGCCAAGTGTCTCTAAGTCACCACTTTTTTCGAATAGTTTGGTGACTTTTTGGTGACGTTGTCAACGAATCTTCAACTTTTTATTTTAGCTTTAATGAGAAGAGAAGTTTTTAACAGCTACAAAGCGTTTGTTTATGGTCTCATTTTGATGCGTTGAAAATATATGCTTCGGAACGGAAAACTTAAAATTTTCATAAAAAATCTAATTTATTTATCTTAGCTGGTAAAAAGTTTCATATGTGTTGACTAGAATCATAACAATGCAATAGTGAATTTCTGGTACCGGTGTCTCCATATGGTCCCATAAGAACCACCTAGTCTATAGTAAGTCAACAGTTCCGATGTCAGTAGTGGAATCTCAATGACAAGCACATGTTAAATTTCTATAGCACAGAACATTGCCTGGGTACAATTAGTCAGTAGTACTGGTGACAAAGTCAATACTGAGAGAATCAGTACAATTTTAATATCGACATTTCCTGCAGGGCTTATACAAAACCCAGCAAATAATTTGTAGAAAAATAATATAGATTAAAAAAATTTGCACTTACCACCAAAATATGCAACTACATATATATATTAAACTACTTAAAATTTGATAATTCGCATAGATAATTGGCCAATACCTCTTTGGTATCATGTATATAAAAAGTATGTATGTACTTGTAAATATTTTTTCTGGTGTATGGTTACGCTACTTCGAAAGTAATAATATAATTTAGTTGATTAGTGAATTTCAAAAAGACTTAAACATATTTTTATATATTCAAATTGATTATAAGGCTAAGGTTCGTAACGTTATATTCAGAAAATTCAAGGCATGATTAATATTTTAAGGAACAAGGGAAAAAATTAACATAATCTTTTACTATAAGATTCAAAGACTTTTAAGCTCAAGACTCAATTGAATTAGCTGCCCCTAATATGAGTCCCAAATGGAAACTTTCAAAACGCCAATATATACATACATATTTTTTGGCATCCTCTAACAGAATCAGTCGTTAGGACTGTGTTATTTTGAAAAAAAAAAATGTATTTTGTTGTACAGTGTGATCACTACTTTTCTACACGATTTCTTTCCCAGTTTTTCTATAGCAAAGAAGTACATCTTTTTATATATGATGCTTTAATCTTGGAGTGAGCTGTCTAGCTTATTTTTAGCCTGATAAAATAATTTTATTTACCCGCTGCACTTTGTTTAAGGCTTAGCTCAATACATATATTTGTATGATGATCAGAACACAACTCGCCATACCCATTATACATTTTTTGCCTTTAGTGCCCTTGTAGTAAATTAGTGGCGTTTAGAAAAAAAAGAAAAATAAAAACACGAATAGCTGCTAACCATTCATCTGCTTCAGTGATATGAACATTAGGGTTGTACATATATAATTACTGTGTGAATTCTTTTTTAATACCTTTTCGCACCATTCAACCCATTGAAAATCTGAAGTTAAAGGAGCATATATAAGAAGAAGAATACAACTGAGGCAGAGAACCCCGATTTAAAATAAATATTGGCAAATCATGTCAAACTCTATAGATTGATTTCATAAGTCACCAAATAAATTTTTCTATATAAGGAACCAGTCAAATAGGAGAAGTAAATAATTTCTACAAACGAGAGGTATTGCTTTGAGTATACAGCGAAATTTGTCGGCTATACACTTCTTTTTTGTGACAGCTGCTGGGAGAACTTTCGGAGGACTATCACGTAGTGTGGTAGATTACCAGTCTGATCAATGCAGGTTCAATATACATTAAATACTCTGGCTGTTTCTGCAAATAATTCAAAAGTCTGCGAGGTTTGCGTTAGTAAAAATCATCAGGTTCGCCTTTTGAGGAACTCTACTTACAAAACACTAAAATCGTAATATCAAAAATGAGTCAATATTACAATCAAGAATACTACATTCGTATATAAATAATTTTCTGCATTGCCCTAATGCACTAAACTTCAAACAAGTGTAAAGTATTGAACAAATGTGGAGCATGTATTTTATTTAGTGCTGCCATAAAGGTGTAGTTGTAGTTAGACTGAGGTACCACATATTTATGCCACTTACAACAGCAGTAGCAGCAGCAAAACAAAACACCATTTTTTTTTTGCTTTAAGCCAAATATATGTGGGTGATTCACATTTCAAATGCTTTTTCGTGTCCGTTAAAAGTATAGTAAAATATTTCACAAAATAAACACATACATTTTAAAATGAAAACTGCTTTAGCATGATTTAATATATTATAAATAAATTTACATACGTTTTTTTTCTGCAAGACTGTCCATTATGTGTTAAAAATGTCTTCATACAAAATGGCGTGTCCGTAATGCATGCTGTTGACTTTCCACATTAAGAAATTATGATTTTTCAAAAAACGAGATCAAATTCATAACGGTTTTACAATATTTGCATTTGTTTCTCTTATTTCACATATAAAATTTTTGCAAAATATTAGAAATTATCATTTCTTTTTTTTCTTGTGTATTGAGCGTTACCTTTTTTTATTACGCATCATTTATTTATTAAAATTGTACTAACAACATACAATAAGATAACAGCGTAGGCTTGTACTTTTAAATATTTAAAAGTTTTGTGAACTTTGTTAAATAGTATTATATTGGAAAACGTTTCATATATCAATCATGGTTTGTATCCTTATTGTTTTAATTTAATTTAAATATTTTTTTAAATATTTTTTAACAAACACAAACCGCGAAGCGATTAGCTTGTCTGCGGAAATCACCCAGGGTCTATGGCGGGAATCGAGCCCAAGACCTCTGGACTGACAGGGTAGATCGCTACCACTTAGCCACAGGGGCCCCCAACGTATTTGCTTGTCAATGCAAATGGATTATTAGGCTAAGGTTCGTAACGTTTAATTCAGAAAGAATCGGGCATGATTAATATTCCAAGGAACAAGGGAAAACTTAACATCAACTTATATTTTCAATGTACACAATAGAACAGAGTAGCGCCACTTTCGGAAGCCGCGAAAAAGTTGTATATATTAGAAATGAGATCACATTGAACAGAGCCACCTGACAAGTGATGATAAGCAAAATAATCGTGAGCACTGACGATGGAAGTGTAGCGGTTTCCGAAAGTGGCGCTACTCTGTTCTGCTGTGTACACTCTAAAATATTACTTCAAATTTGCGATCATATATTGTTTAAATTTGTGTTGAAAATTTCTCCTTGTCTAAAATTTTTCCTTTTATAAAAGAAAAAACCTCAAATTAAACATATTTAGTCCAAGTAGAAAAAATTTAATATAAAGTGTAATACGGCTATGGCTGAACGGTAGATACGTCACATTATCAGTCAGAAGGTCGCGGTTCAAACCTGCACGCAGCCAATAGCTTTTTTTTAGTAAAAACATTTTATTCAAAAATAATGCGTGTGTAATTTTAGGTCGATAATAATCTGTAAAGTGTTGCCGACTATTATCGACCTAATTTTCAGCAAAAGTGTTTTAGAGTGTAAGAGCCGACTGCAAATTTCTGCAGTAATCTGTTTTTTTCTAATGAAATAATTTTTTTATTAATATTTTGAAGTAGTGGAATATAGTGGTGCAAGTATTTTTAATTGAATAATTAATAACTAATTTTTGACGGTCATTTTTTGGGTCATGTGTTTTTTTTTAAATAAATTGTAGTTCACAGAGGGATGTGTAAGGAAGTTACAAAAAAAAAGGATACCATTCCTGATTTGGCCGCAACTTAGGGTTGCCAGCTGCTAAATATAGACAAGAATGAATGTAGAATGAATGAGAGTTATCACACTGTACCATTAAAATGAGGTATTATTAGAAGCGTCTTGATCATATGTTGGTTATAAGATATGTCATATCATATACAATTCAATTTGGCGCGATCCACATGATAGCAAATACTTGCGGCCATATTTAAAGAGGCAACCCTGCACCACTATATTGCACTACTTCAAAATATAATAAAAAGATTTTTCATTAAAAAAACAGATGAGTGCAGAGATTTGCACTAGGTTTATGTTAAAGTATATCGAAGATTATACATCTGAATTGGTTTTAAATTCAAAATATAGCATGTGCTCTGCAAAAATATTGAATTCGTATAAAAATGTATTGAGCGTTACGTAAAAAAATTTTTTTAAATAGTAATTATCTATAACTTTTAGGACGTTTAAGAAAAGTTAACAGCAGCTGAAGAGTAGAAACGATATAAATAACATTATCAGTTTACAAATTTCGGATTTCCTTTGAAAAATTGTTACTTCTACCGCACTGTGGGTTGTTGCATTTTCGAAGAATGTATTAGGTAGGTTGTAAATATTTTGCTACGAATAATTATTTGAGATTGACATAATTTTTAACATTTTATTAAAATAAGTCTTATTTGAAAAAAGAGTTAACCTACTTTTTGCTTATGTATAAATGTTTGTAAAGAGTTATTTTAAAAGGTACATTTTTTTTATTATTCCATGTGAACTCAAGTCAAAATTGAAAAAGTAGTCATAACTTTTAATTTAGTGCTGCGATTATTATAATTTTTTGTTTTAAGAGACTAGATGTATAGTACTATAAAACCATATAGTAATTTTTTGCGATGTATTTTTTCAAGAAAAAAAATCATTTCCAGAACAACCGCGAAAGCAATTGTGACGCTGAATACACAAAAATTTTAAAAAATTTTAAAATGTAATTTTTTCAGGATACATTGAATGAGGCGATAACTATAATATGAATCCTACATTGGTAAAATAAATAAAAAAATAAATAAATAAAAACACAAAATGTTCGTTTAGAATGAGAATCCACCATGCATGTATGTATGATGTGAGTGTGTATGTATGTTTGGTAAGAAATAAAACAAAATTTATGCATGGTTGAATTAAATACGCATAAGCGTGAGCTTTTCTATTTTATACATAGATAGTGTTAGAGGCAGACCCCCACTATTCATAAACACAATTTTTGGATTTATTACTTTCAACTCATATTTCTATACATATTTAACTTAATCATATATTTATAAAGTTGTGAATATTTAAATTAGCATTTAACTTTGTAAAAAATTTCGAATATGTTAATTTACTTATTTTTATGGCTCCCTATGCAATTTTGATATGTCTTAAATTTCTTGGAAAAACTAAACAACAATTTTAACTGCTTTTGTTCATGATGACGTAGTTTTTTTGTTGTACTAATTGTTTTACATGGAAAATATTTTTGAAAGAAAAGTTTGCATTGAAATTAGAGTAAAGCTGCTGTCTTTAGATTTTATTGTGAAGATTAAAGTGAAAGTGAGGTTTTCTTTAAGTATTGGTATCATTTATGCGTTAGGCTTTTGTTAAGGGGTTTTTGACTTTATCTATAACAGTTTTTATTGTGTAGAAAAATTTTAATTATTTTGGTGTGTAATAGTAGCTTTTTATGTGTATTGGAATAATAATAAAAAGAAAAAGTAATATAGTTTGCATTGTATGTATGTATGTTTATACTCTGCTGCACTGTGGCCAAAAACCTTTAATTTCGAAGTTAGAAAGCTAAAAAATTTAAATCTGTATTATAATTACTTTTTTCAATTTTCCTATTTTCTGATTCAAATTTAAAGGGGTTTACAAAATGTATTCATTCAATCAAGCACAGGTTCGTATTCCAGCTGGGCCAAATTAAAAAAAAAATAAAATAAAATTGAAAAAATGTAAATAAAACATAATGTGCATAGCATATTTTTTAAATTTTAATTTGTTTATTTGACTACTTATTTTTTAGCTTCAAGTAAGCCAAATAATAGCTAGTTGATTGCTTTGACAATGTAAATACATTTGTAAGGGGTACCCCTTATTTTTTGGACTTGTGACCGATTTTCCGATTTTCTCCACTCTTCACTAAGAACAATCTCGATCAAGTCATCTTTCAAATAAAGAATGTAAATCCAAATCGGTCCACCCGTTCGGATTCTACGATGACGCAGACAGGCACATATATACACATACACACTCTAAAAACTTATATCACCCTTTTTTTATCGGAAGATAAATAAGGGCTGACTTTATATACAAGTACCCAGGAAATATTTTTTGCCGACATGTCTAACGTCAGATAAAATCTGAGACTTTGCCAGACAATCACCCGAGTTGTCTAAAATTCCCTCAGACATTTGACAGAATAACCAACAGTTTTCTGGTACGACGTTTCTGCGATTAATATTAAACTAATCTTCACATTATCCGAAGTCAATTTCATTTCCTTTAAGACTTTTAACCGAATAGTCTGCAAATTTTCTGATCTATATCTTACGACTTTTAGCAGTCACTTCTGCACAATGTCTGATTTTAGTTTCGTAATGGAGTGACTTTAATATTTGCATAAGCTACATCATTTTTTGCATAATATTTCCGGGCGGATCCTCAAAACCATAAAACTATTTACTAGTCATATGCAACAAACCATTTGACTTTCAATTCACAGTAATTCATAACACTAAAATCACTCACACTAAACTAAAACTGAAAGCAAAGCAAAACAAATGAAAAAAAACAAACAGTTTTTAGAGAATCAAATCATGTCTTGTTTTGTGGGAATCAAGTTATTACATGAATTGTTTCTCTCAAATGAAAAGAGCACACCTTCAAAAACCAAGAAGTACTTATAAATCATCAAAAAGATTTGAAACAAATAAAACACACTTGTCATTTGCTTAGATTGTATGAAAACAAATATAAATGCCGTTTTAAGATTAATATGAAGAAATTATATTTAAAAAATAATCTTAAGAAACAGCATTTCATAGCACATATTTTTTTTAAATAAAAATTAATACTTTTTTAAATATTACCTGGAAGATACTTAGGTAATACTTTTCAAGAATTTAGCCGAGACTCGTGGTGTTTACCCGAGACACCTTCACTAATCAAGTACTCTACCCTTAGGCACAAAACCGGTCTAAGAATTCACCAAAAATGGGCCGAAAATCCCCACGAAGTCTCAGAAGTTCCCTGGACTGCCAAGAACTGAGACGAAAATCTCCCCAAAAGCTTTTACAAAAATTTCTTTAAAAATCCAGAAATTCCGCGGATTCTCAAAAAATTTTACGAAAATCTCTCAAAATCCAAGAAGTTCCCCGGATTCCCAAAAAATTTTACAAAAATCTGCCCAAAATTTTATATGTTCCCCGAATTCCTAAAAATAATTATCAAAATTTCCTCAAAATCCCAGATGTTCACCGGTATCCAAAATAGTTTACAAAAATCTCCCCTAAATCCCAGAAGTTCCCTGGATTCTAAAAAACTTTTACAAAAATCTCCCCAAAATTCTCCAAATGTTGCTAGATTTCTAAAAACTGAGACAGAAATCTCCCCAAAATCCCAGAAGTTCCCCGGAAAATAACGGCAATACTGAAAGCCGCGATAATACCAGCACGGCAACACTCAGTAAAGATGTCTACCGAAGTTCAGATAAATCGGTCAACAGGAAGGGTGTAAATTTTCAATTACTAGATTTGACCCATACATATATGTATGTATGTAATAAACATAAATATGTGCAAATCCGCATACAAATATACATAAAAACAAAAAAGGAAAAATGACACTAAATACATACATATGTGTGACACTTACTTTAAATCATGTCTTACAAGCTAAAATGATTTACTGTCTTTTCTTTTTCATTGCTCTACACACATTTGACTTATTACTGACAAGACTGTGATTTGTAAATCATTCTTGTTTTTGTACGGAGTGATGACTTAGCATGCAATTTTCAAGTCATATAAAAGCACGATTTGGAAAAACATAGTGTGATTCGTTTCAAATGACTTGTTGCAGATGTCTACTATTTACGGATTATAGTCTACACAATAACATTCCAATTTTGCTGATCTGAGTTTCAGAATACCTTACTAGTATTGCCAAGATGTTTCAAATTGTGTGGAGTGTTGCCAGGAGCTGGACGAAAAAAGAAGCTAAATCAAACTTTTTAAAAGGTTAGAAAAGGCTAAATCGAACAAAAATAAAGGCTAAAAACGGATAAATATTTTTTATAGAAAACTCCATGTTTTCTTTATTGTTTAATAACGACGGTCATAAATTGACAAAACGTAACTGATTTTTACAACTTTTCAGTTAATCATATTACATTATAAATAGGTTGAAAGCGTTACTGGCAATGGAATAAAATAATTGCCAACTATTTAGTAGACAGTCTCAACTAATTTCAGTTGTTCTTATCTTACGAATAGGAACTTTTTTTTTAGCGATTTATAAATCTTTTCCGCGTTTTGTGAAAAATAATAAAAAATCAGTTATGTGTTGTCAAAGTATGACAATCGATAAGTAAAAATACATAAGGAACAAAGGTACAGCTTATGTTATGCACAGCATATATTTTTCTTTAACTAAAAGGAGTATACAAATAATTTTGGTACCATTTCCTAAAGAAAATTCAGGCTAAATTAACAACTTCGCTGTCCAATGAGTCATATATGAGTCACGAGAGTAATTTCCGCCAAGTTCATAAGTCACATACGATTCATTTCTTTATACAATTACTGAGCAGATTTTTGTCATAAGCGCGACGTAATATTTTTTAAATATACGTGAACGTATAGCAAAAAACCTAAAAAAATTAGTGCACGTGGCGCAAAAAATCAGTGGACGTGGCGCAAAAAATCAGTGCGTTGTATGGGGATTGTCCCCAAAGTTGTTAAGTTCAATTTTCAAAGTTTTGTAAAAAAATTCACAAATACAATTGAAAAATGAGAATTATAATCTCGAATAATGTGGATCCTTGGCTAAAATTTCCAATTGGTTCAAATGAGCTACAAGTAAAGATGTGACCAAACATGGCCAAAATCTCTCAGAGATAGTAAAAAATTTACTTAGAAATGAAAAAAGGGTAAAAAAAGGCACCAAGCTAAAACACAAATTTCGAGGTTAAAAGACAAAATAAAATGCTAAATCTAGCCTCGAAAAGGCTAACTGGCAACGCTGATTGTGTGTTTTTTTACTTTAGTCCATGAAATTTTTACAACTTGATTTTGGTCTGGAAATATGACGGGAAGAATACAAAAAATGCTGTAACATATGATAAAAGTCAATAAATCTTGAAAACGAGAGCTAATCGGAAATTTGTTGGTGATTCCTAAATTCAGCAAATGCAAATATATAAGAATTATATATTTTGGTCTCCGAAATATTCAAAATTGTTGCCTTGTGTTATTAGACTGAAGTACAAATTTTAATGTAACGCTTCATTTACATATTTTCTATTCTCTTAAAATAATTATATATATTTTCAACTGAAGTGTATACTCGTATGTATATAAAACAGTATATTAAATTTTTAAAAATTTTTGTTACTTTTTTGCATTTGGTTGCTTTTTTCTTAATTTTGGTTACAAAAATTTTTTTGGTGGCATATAATGCATCAAAGGGTACAGAAATCTTCAATATACGATCGTGATTTTATTTTCTTACTTTATTGTTCTGTACAAATATATACAGTGTTCCTGTGTGTGTACGAAGTTACCCAAAAATACTTAAAAGCCTTTTGAAATAAAAATTTTGTGTTAAAAAGAGCTTTCGGTTAGGTTTGGGCAACTTTGTGCATGCGCACAAAAACTTTTAATTAAAATATATTAAAAATATATTAAAAATTTTTCTTCTTTCTTACTTTCGTTGCAGATTGATGAAAATAATTTACTTGACCATTTAGAAGATCACGAGAAAGATTTGATTTTCGGCAAATCAAGAAAAAGTAAGTAGACTTATTTAGTCGACTTCTAAACTTATTTGTTTATGTACTGGAGTGATTTTCTTAAAATGCAAATGAAAGAAAAATAATTTGCTGAAGTAAGTTTCGTTGTATTTAATAAAGATATTTGGAGATGTTTGTTCTCCGCTATTCACAAGAGATTTGTGAAGGTGCCTAGACCATGTTGTCAGCGAAATCGGTCACTAAATTACTGACATATAGCCATAAATATTTTTTAATGTTGCACTGAACTCTCATATATACTTCTGTGAAGAATAATCAGCAAAATTATAAATTGCGGCAATTCTGTGAAATTACACTATGCAACAAAATGAAACTTTTGTCTTGACTTTTGATCACCACTATATTTTTTTAAGTGCTATTGTCCCTCAAATATTTTCCAAAATTTGGGATTTTTCAAGCTGCTGCTACACCGATTTTATCATAACTTGCGAACTACCCGTTCGCCAATTACAAGAAACACTAGAAAACTGGGAATAATATTATCTTTGAGACGATTTAAGATTATTTTTTTTATACTAAATGGTTTCGGAATTATTCGGACCGCAATGATGAAATTTTTTTATGAAAAATTGGAAAATTTGTATATTTTAAAAAATGTATACATAAAACCTTTATGAAATGCTGCATATAGACAATGCTTAAGAGATTAATAATAATATATATCTTAATGCACATCACAGCACCCTCCTTTGTCGATATTGTAGCAGAATCGTCGGCGAATTAAAATAATTACAAAGTGAATTAATGTCCCTACTTGACACCAGAGGGGCTGCAACACTGCTTTACAAAATTTAACAAAAAAGGCGCAATGGCAGAGTTGCAAATGATTCAACTTTCTATCTCTCTCACACTTAACCACATGTTCTCTCTACATTGTCCCTTTCCCAAAGAAAGTAACACATTAATTAATTAAAAACCCGTATTGACAACTTAAAGTTCTTTACAATAAAAAAGTCAGCTACTTAAAATTCACCCCTTTTTGGACATATGTAGTTATGCCTCGGCATAAGAAATCTTGTAAGCCTTACGTTTAAGGTATAAAATATGTTTAAAAGTTTGATGTAAAACGTAATTAGGAACATTTTTGTGAAACATTTTAACTTTCTAACTCTTCCCTGTATGGGTACTTTCTTAAAAAAGAGACAAAAAAGTCCCCTTTTAGGGCAATGTAGTTGGCTGAGAGGTTTCAAAACGCCGATACACGAATATATTTCTTCGTGCCCTCTATCAGGATCAGTCGTTAGAACCATGTTTTTTGTGTTGTACAGTGTAATTATAATAGATATCGATGTTTGCAACATACCACAAGCATTAAATTACATGTAAAGCACTTGGTTTATTATTGGAATAAATTAACCGAAAAAAGCAAAATAATTAACCAATCAAGTAGTCAATCAGTCAATCAAATTATGAAATTTAGGTAAAACCACAGCCGCTATTTATTTCAATCAATTCTATTATTAATACACATTTTAATTAATTTTTTTCATTGGTGGTAACTTGAACTTCAGTTTCTTGATCCCCTTTTACTTTTTACTTACTTGTGTTATTTTGCTTTTGTCAAAATAAATTATGGCACAATTTCTTGCAAGTGTTGTAGTTGATTGGCCTGCAACCATAGAATATTTATACATAGACAAGAAATATATATTTAAGAAAAAAATATGTACATATGATATTCTAATCTTAACTACCAGTACCTCTAGGCTCAGCAACATAATACGAAACAAACTTTCGTCTCTTTGTTTAAATATTCCATGCTATTCCAACCATCAGGCCCCCAAACAGACCAGACCACATCTTAAGTACAACCGAAACAACCTTAAACTTTGTTTTCAATGTGCACGAACTTAAGTACGAAAAAGAAAACAACATCAAAAGATTTTGTAAAAATACTTTTTTTCATTGCAATTTGAATCGATTGTATTTTTATTTACTACTGTTTTTTTTCTTTTCCTTTTTGTTTTTTTTAACAGAACGTTCAGTTAAATTAGTGCATCTACAGTATAGAAGAGCAGAAAAAGCAGCTGAGGAAGCACAAGCGGAAAATGATGTTAATAACAAGAACAGAAATAATAAGCATGATGACGATGTTGATGACGAAAAGAAGGTGGTGCCCCATAAAAATTTTCAAAGTGGCACTCAAACAGGCATACAACGTCGTCTTAAGAGATCTAACAGTGTGGCATCTGCATCAGCAGCACTTAGTACAGCAGCAACATCAACAGCAACAACCACAACAGCACTACCAAAACGTCAAGGTGGCGCCCCAGCAGTGCCAATGGTATCGGTGCAAATCAAAGGTATAAACCATAAGCAGTGGCGATCAAAAAATATGAAAAAAAATATTCATTACATAAATATTTTATTAAGACTGGTTTTATTGAAATACATTAAAAATAGTGTTTAACATATTTTCAACTGCAAAATTAACACACTATTATTTCACTTATAGATAATTTCTTGTCATTCATCATCGCGATAAATATGCAATACTAGAATTATTCTATATAAATAATAGGCGAGACCATTGTTTGTGATGCAGTTTATGTTCACATTCTACAGACGATTTTGACAAAACTTAAGCTATTTTAAAGAAATTTATTGTCAGATGTGCACAATCTATGTTTTGTTAAAATCGACTCAGTATTTTGGGAGCTGCATATCTCTTAAATTCCTACTAATACATGCGCACATAGTATACATTTATGTATTGGGTTAAAGTTAAAAAAGAAACAGAACATGTACTCGCCTTTGTATATTTAGCTTTTGTTCAGTGAATAAGAGCACAACATTTTTTTCTCTTCTTTGGTGTTGTTGTAGGAAAGGCAGAAGACTAGGAAAGACAAAAGATCTAAAAATTGAATTAGCTTATTTGAAGGGATTTTGTTTTTATATATCAGGGTTGTTTTTAATATTTTCCAATTTGGATAGTTTTCTATTAACATTAATAAAAAATATTTACATCTAGGAAATGGACTAATGTACTGTTTTAAATAACTATGTCTCTTTTTCAACATTACTGTAATATTGTTTGTAAAACGAATTTATGTCTCTATTTACTTATGCATACTTATTTTGTTTGTTTTTGCACTTTAGTTTTGTTCGTTTCTGTTAATTTTAATTTTTTTGTTGTATTTTTGGTTGTAAGTACTTTTGTATTTAAGTACAATTTTGTGCTTAACATTTTGACCTGTTTTCTTGCCTTGTGGTGCAAAATGTTCAAACTGTTTGTAGATAAATTGTTTTTAGCTCTTTTTCGTTTAAGATTTTCCATTGAGTTTTCAATTCAAGTTTAAAAACTTTAATTGCTAACAGTAAATTTTACCACTAAGCACAATGGGGGCGTTTTGGTAAGAAAAAAATAACATATTATAAAAAAGGTGAAGTGTGTTTTTAATCGTTTAATTTTATCTTTTCGGTTAGAACTTGTATTATAATTTGCATTGTATTATGTGCACACTAACATGACGTTGAAAATTTCTAAAAAAAAAGATGGAACGGTGTTGTGGGACACCGGCTTGGAAATTAGTTACTTACGTTATACTTACCTAAGAAATTGTTGCTTAACCCTCCGCCCCTAGTGGGCTTATTTTTGAAAAAACTATATGGCGTTTGTATCCTTACAGATTCAAATCTAATAATGTTTTAAATTTCATTAAAATTGGTTAGATAGTTTCAGAGAGGCAGAAATTGTACCTTTTAAAAAAGTACCTCTTAAAAAGTGCCGTTTAAGAAATTATCATTTAAAAAAATACCTATTAAAAAAGTATTTTTTAAAAGAGCACCTTTTAAAAACGTACCTTTTAAAAACAGTACCTTTTAAAAAAGTACCTTCTAAAATAGTACATTTTAAAAAAGTACCTTTTAAAAAAGTACCTTTTAAAAATGTATCTTTTAAAAAAATAATAAAAAAATACCTTTTAAAAAAGTATCTTTTAAAAAAGTACCTTTTTAAAAAGTAGCTTTTAAAAAAGTACCTTTTAAAATAGTACATTTTAAAAAAGTACCTTTTAAAAATGTACTTTTTAAAAAAGTACGTTTTAAGAAAGTACCTTTTAAAAAAGTACCTTTTAAAAAAGTACCTTTTAAAAAAGTACCTTTTAAAAAAGTACCTTTTAAAAAAGTACCTTTTAAAAAAGTACATTTTAAAAAAGTACCTTTTAAAAAAGTACATTTTAAAAAAGTACCTTTTAAAAAAGTACCTTTTAAAAAAGTACCTTTTAAAAAAGTACCTTTTAAAAAAGTACCTTTTAAAAAAGTACCTTTTAAAAAAGTACCTTTTAAAAAAGTACCTTTTAAAAAAGTACCTTTTAAACAAGTACCTTTTAAGAAAGTACCTTTTAAAAAAGTACCTTTTAAAAAAGTGCCTTTTAAAAGAGTACCTTTTAAAAAAGTACCTTTTAAAACAGTACCTTTTAAAAAAGTACCTTTTAAAAAAGTACCTTTTAAAAAAGTACCTTTTAAAAAAAGTAACTTTAAATTTTAAAAAAGTAAGATCTAAAAAAGCTATGAAAATATAACCTTTATTTTTTATTTTAGCTACTGTAAAAAAACATAAATCAAAAGTATGCTCTAGTACCTTTTAAGCATCTCAAACTCTTTGTATTCTTCTATTGAGCTGGAAATTATAAGCAAAAAAATCTTTGCGGTCAATGCATTTCAACAACATTTGCATATTTCATGAATGCAACCAGTCAACAAATCAACCAACCAACCAACCATCCGTCCTTCCATTCATTCATTTGCAGCATTTACAACAAAAGTCTTATTTAAATGCTCTGCTCTAATGAAATTTCAATTATTTTTCTTCTACACAGATAACGAGCACTTGGTCAATTTAAAACTGCAGCAAGCACCAAAACTGATTGACGATTCATTTGTGTTCATACGACGCAATGCCAATTCTTCACAACTGATAGAGAATTCCCATAAATTAGTGATGAGATTGGAAAAATGTTTTTATCACAATGAAAACTCAGCACTTGACCTTTGCGATGAGGAAAATGTGGTAAGTGGCTAAAATGATCAAAAAGATAAAAACAGACACAACATTTCCTTAATTAATTCTTTATTATTAGCGAGGTGTATTCCATCACAACAATACAGACTTTATTATACACCCTTTACCCGCACGATTTGGTAATAAATCCCATATTATTTTGGAATCTGAAGGGAAGTCGTTCGATAGCTCATGGCAAAACTCTTCCATATTAGATGAAAATATACAATTTGAGCCGGAGGAGGAGGATTTTATTGATTTAGATTTCGAATTGAATACTAAAGAAAATATGGACACTATGAGAACGACGAGAAACATTGAGAACGCCAGACAAAATAATTTACATCACATGTCACATCAGCATCAGCACCATGAGTTACCGTTGAATTTGCGTTTTAAGCCCAGACATCATCATAATCACCACAAGCATCATATGCAACAACATCATCACATTTCAAAGTCCTCAGCCGGTAGTCATCACAAACATCATCACAAATATCGAGAAGAATCTCAACGTCGTCGCAAGCGCTATATACAATACTCCACTGACCAATATTCAAGTATACCGGATGTTTTATACATTGAAACGGCCATTTTTGTCGATATCGATCTGTATAATCACATGTCAAAAAATTTTCCCAAAGATACAAGTGCTCATCTGATACGTTTTGTATTGGCCATGATCAATGGTGTTCAGTTGTTGTATCATCATCCTTCGCTGGGTAAAAGAGTGAATTTTGTTTTGAAACGTTTGGAAATTTTAGAAAAAGATCCTCCCGAATTACGCCGATCTAGCGATATTGATATTTATTTGAGCAATTTTTGTAAATGGCAAAATGATTTAAATCCATCGGAACAGACAGGACTAAGATTTGATCATGCTGTGATTTTAACAGGTGAGTGCTTATCTTTAGTGCCCTTTTTTTAAATTATTTTCTTGTGTTTATTGCTATGTTTCATACACGGGTACTTTTGCAGTACCAGTAACATTTCAATAAAAATTCATTTTTACTGATATGTACTGGAATTTAATTTCATTACCAATAAATTTTTACTGATTACTGAAAAAATTGCGGTAATCAGTAAATTTTTACTGATAATAAAATTTTATTTGCATTACCAGCAAATTTTTACTGATTAATGAAAAAATTTCAGTAACCAGTAAATTATACTGCTTACTGAAAAAAATTGCAGTAATCAGTAAATTTTGATTGATAATAAAATTTTATTTGCAGTAATCAGGAAAATTTTACTAATTACTAAAAAATATTGCCGTAACCAGTAAATTTTTACTGATTACTGAAAAATTTGCAGTAACCAGTAAAATGAATCGATAATAGTACATACTTTGTTTGATTTGCATTATTTTTTGCAAAAAAAAAACAAAAAGATTTCTCTTAAATTGCATTTTAATTACGAGTATTTTCATTATTATTGATTTTTTTTTCAAGGTCTTGATTTGTATGTTGTTGGCAAAAATGGTAAAGTGATCAGCCAAGTGGTTGGTCTCGCACCAGTAGCTGGCATGTGTATACAAACATCATCATGCACCATCAATGAGGGCAAACACTTTGAAAGTGTTTTTGTTGTAGCCCATGAAATTGGACATAAGTAGGTTATACAGAAAATAAATAATTGCAGCTGTTTCAATTAACGATTGTTTCCTTTAATAAATTTTGCAGTCTTGGTATGCGTCATGATACAATGGAACAAAGCTGTGACCCAACTTCGCACATAATGTCTCCCACACTGGGCAGTGGCAAAATAACATGGTCGCAGTGCTCTAGGGATTCATTGAATAAATTTTTGGAGTAAGTTCTTAAAACATTAGTTATAATTTTTATTTTGGTTTTATTTTCTAAATCTTAATGAATTTTCTTTTGAAGATTAAAACAAGCCAAATGTTTGTTTAATGTTGGTGACTTTAAACAAACTCTGGACCACTCGGCTGAGGGCATATTGCCCGGTGAACGGTTTGATGCCAATCATCAGTGTATGCTGAAATATGGTAAAGATTCTAATCGAGCCAGAAGCCAATCATTGTCTGATATTTGCCGGGACTTGCATTGTCAAAGAGATCGTTATACTTGGACTTCACATCCAGCCCTGGAGGGTACTTCATGTGGGGACAATAATGTAAATATTAAATTTCTTTGCACTAAGTGTATTTTGCAGTAACCATTTTTTTTTGTAGTGGTGCCGCAGTGGTTTTTGTGTGATCAAACGTACAGAGTCCTATCCCACTTCTAAGCAAACTACTGGAGTAGCCAAAGCCAATTTCGATAAAAGTGGATTTTTGGAAACCTCAAAAATGGGTCATTTGTTGCATGAGTATCAGAAGGTAAACATTTTTGATTTTAAAACAGTTTCTCTGACTTAGCATATATTGGTGTATATATTTTTCTAGCCCTCAAGCAGTTGGAGCGAATGGAGTGAACCAATTGATTGTGATTCCAGTTGTCTTTATGGTCCCTCCAAACGTTTGCGTGAGGGTAGCACTGGCCTTAAAATACACACCCGTAAATGCATCGATTACAAACGTCGCTGCATTGGGCGAGATCGTAAATATGAAACCTGTGTGGCCAAACAGTGTTATAAAGTGCCGATAATAACAATTGAGAAATTCGCTAAACAGGTTTGTGAAAGAGCACAAAAATTCGATATGGATTTGACGGGTGATGGTGAACAGATTGTAGGTAATATAGAGGAGTCATGTAAAATTTATTGTAAAACTAAAGCGAATGGTACAAAATCAAGATCGTGGACATTTCCGGATGGCACAACGTGTCGTTCGAAATTCTATAGCAGCGATGATCCATCGTATTGTATACAGGGTAGATGTGAGAAATTCTCATGTGATAATTCTACAGGAAATTATTATAAAATTGATGCAATATTTTGCAAGAGGCAAGATAAAAATGAACAAAATTCTATAGAGAATGATACAATAAGAAGATCATCGAATCAGTATAGTAATCATATACCAGCTACAGCCTCCTATGTGGGTTATCCAGAACGTAATGATTATTATAAATATCGCAATAGTATTAATAGTAACTATTATGAAAATAGCAACAGAGCTGCTAATAATGATCGCATTTATGGTCCTACTACTGTCAGGAGTAAATACGAAAATGGTGAGTGTTTTTAATTATAAAGAAAAATCATGTTAATTATTAAAATTTTTTCAGAGGTGGCCTTACGTTTACACCACGTTCAGATTTCACATAATAACTCATACAAACGTAAGACGGAACCTTATTCTCCTTGGAACAAGTACAATTACCACTTAAAAGATCATGTGCCTGCCGAAACATCGCAACCCAAATCAACTTCAATGATTTCTTCCATACGCAGTGATAGTAGCGATTGGCTTGTGAAATCTGGTTGCCATTCCAGTTGTATGACTAGATCACGTGGCATTCAGGTGGTAGTGCATCGTGAAACGGGAGTTAAAAATATTCAGCTATGCACTCATTCGTTAAAGGTGAGCTGGGTGGGTGAATCATATGAGTCATATGTGGAAGACCAGTAGCTTAGTTTTATTACCACTTTCTAAAATTAAAAATAGTTACGAAGGTATTTCATGGGAATATAGTCTAAGTATAATACGAATAATTTAGTAAAGCGCAATACTCTAAGTACAAGATAGTAGGGTAAGCATAAGAAGGTATTATGCATATGAGATGATAATCTGAGCGTATAACTGTAACTTGTGTATAAGACAGTGGCCTGATTATAGGATGGTAGTCTGTGTATAAGACGGAGTCTGAGTATAACACGGTAGTATAAGCCTATAGTATGCATATGGGACGGTATATTGAATATAAGTTAGTTATATAATTATCAGACATAATAAGAGTAGACGGTAGATTGCAGTTTGATTGTACGAAGTTTGTCTGCGTAAAAATGATGTGTATGAGATGGTATAACATGCAGTCAGATTATAGAAGGTTGTGTGGGAATAAAACGGTACTCAGAATATAAGACGGTAGTCTGAGCATAGCACGATACTTTGAGTATAAGACGTTATCTGAGTATATAAGACGATATTCTGGCTAATAACTTAGTCTAAATAAAGGACGATGACCTCAGTATAAGATAGGTAGTTACCTACATGAGTATAAGACACTGTAAGAATAGCAAGTAGGTTGCGTAAAAGACGATTGCAATTTAAAGCGGTAGGCTAAATATAGTACGAATATAAGACTAAGACTGTAGTCTGAGTAAAAATTGGTGTAAAAGTAAAGATGGTAGGCTGAATAGAAGAAGCTATTATGAATACAAGACGCTAGTCCAAATATAAGCTAGTGGCATGAGTATATGGTTGTGTGAGAGGTGGCCTGAATATAAGACAATTTTCTAGGTGTAGAACAGTAGTCTCAGTTTAACACGGTAGTCTTAGTATACAACGCTAATCTGAGCATGGGACGTTAGCTTGAGTATAAGAAGGTTGTCGGAGTATAAGACAAAAAACTGAGTGAAACCAATGTAAGAACAAAATACGGTTCGCTGAATATGAGACGGTAGTCTGAATAAGACACTATTCTAAATGCAAGATGGTACCACGAGTACAAGATGGTTACCTGAGTATAAAACTTTAGCGTGAGTATAAGTCGGTATTCTGAATATAAGAATGTACGCCAAATATACGACGGTAGCCTGGGTGAAAGACGGTTGTCTAAGTATAACACGATAATCTGCGAATAATTCTGAATATAAAATGGTTGTCTGGGTGATGGATGGTAGTCTGAGTATAAAATTGAAGTTTCAGTAGAGGACGATCTACATATATGTAGGTAGTCTGAGTATTTGAAGAGTTTTTAAGTATAAGAAATTGGTCTGTGTATAAGAAGATGACGCGATTATAGCACCCAACGAAATGCAGGCATATAGATTAGCTAACAAGCAACAAACAAAAATATATTTTTGAAGTATACAAAGGTTATATAAGGCAGTACTCTGAGTATAAAACATTATAAGATGCAAATCTCAGTACAAGACGATAATCTGATTATAAATTTCAATATAAGACGGTTGTATAAGTGCAGAGTCGCAGTATAAGTATACAACTTAAGGCTAAGTATAAGACGGTAGTCTAAATATAGGAAGGTTGTCTGTGTATAAGAAGGTGGTCTGATTATAAAACGGTAATTTGGAATGCATATAAAAATTTACTCTGTATATAAAAACGTTACTTAAATATAAGATAGTACTCTGAGTATAAGATGCAAGTCTCAGTATAAGACGGTGATTATAAAACTTAAGATTGAGTACAGAATAGTAGTATAAATATAGGAAAGAAGTCTAAATACAACATGGGTTCTTAAGTATAACACATTTGTCTAAGTATAGGGCGGTGGTGCGAATATGGGATGGTAGTTTCAGATATAAAACTTCAGTCTGAAAGTAAAAATGACATTTGGGTATAAGACATTGCTCTGAGTATAACACATATTCTGAGTATAAGATGGAAGCTAGCGTATAAGGCAGTAGTCTAAGTATAAATCTGATTATTAGATGGTTACCTGAGTGCAGGATGGTTGTATGAGTATAAAACTTAAGTTTGAGTACAGGACGGTAGTCTAAATAGGGGAAGGTAATGTGAGTATACGACGGGGTTTAAAGTATAAAACGTTTGTCTGGGTATTGGCCAGGGATCTGTTTTTAAGACGGTAGTTTGAGATATAATGTTTCAGTATGAGTACAAAGGTCATTAGAGTATCAGGCAGTACTCTGAGCATAAGATGGTAGTCTGAGTATAAAACGCAAGTCTGAGTATAGCAATGGTGCCTGAGTATAAAACGCGGTAATGTCAGTATAATGAGTGTAGTATACATATAAAACTTTTGTTTGAGCAAATGATAAAACGGTAGACTGAATATAAGACGGTTGTTTGAGTATATATCGTTGGTCTGGATATGAGACAGTTGTTAGAGGTGATTATAAGACAGTGACAGTGTATAATATGGTAACCTCAGTATAAGACGGTTGCCTGGGAAGGACACATTGCTCTGAATATAAGAGCGTAGTTGTAGTGCATGACGATCGTATGGGTATACATCTGAGTATAACACGGTAGTCTGAGTATAAGGCTACTGTATAAGTATAGGAGGTAGCTTGAGTGTGCTACTTTGGTATGAGTAAAGTATAGTACTGCGAGTGTCAAAAGTAAATATAGGAAATTGGAAAGTTAGAATAATTAATCTTTAAAAATATCAATAATAATATTTTTTCAACTTAACTTTATTTGTAGCCTTGTGAACGTTTACAGTCAACCACTGAATTTGCGGATAATATTTGCTCTCGGTACAAACTTAAGGTACGTGGTCTCTCTGGGCATGGCACTCAGATAGCTGCTAGTGTAGAAGATCCCGATCGCAGCTGTCGTGTGGGCTGTCAAGATGAATCAATTCATCATCGTTTCTATTTGGTGAATGGTAACTATGGACACTTTCCTCTTGGAACAAAATGTTCGAATAACGAAGATCGCTATTGCGTACAAGGCAAATGTTTAGAATTTGGACCTGATAAAATTCCTCTGAAGCAGTCGCATATAAGCTTAGCACTTTTCCGATCAAGACGATCGTTAAAGCGCAACCAAATTCAACAAAATTCTTCAAGAACTAAAAGAAGTTTTCTTTATTATGAACCCGTTAATATAACAGAAACTTTAACACAAGAATTTATTAACAATATTGTTAACAGTATTATAACATTCGAAGAGAAACAACTAAGAGGTGAATTAGAGAAATATCAATTATTTTGAATATTATTAGATTATATATATTTTTTGTTCTTACAGACGATTCTCTTCAAAATGATCACATCGAATTTACAAATCCTATACATTATTCTATGGATGAACTGAATGAAAATTGATTTTTATAATTTTTTTCTTTTGATCTATTTTTTTAGATATTTATTGATATTTTTTTTATTAAATTAATCTTAAGCTTATCTTTCTAGATATATTTAGTATTTAATATTCAAATTACTAATGTTTTTTATTGCTGTTAAGACGTGATATTTTAGTTAATAACAAATTTAAGCAAACATTAAATGAACAAAATGTAAGAAATTAATCAATAATTAGATCAATATATTTAGTAGGTTGAAATCTCATGTCACCTAACATATCTTTCATTTTATGCTGCCGTCGCACAGTGGCGCCCGTAGAGCAAACGAGGTTGCAAAAATCAAAATTTTCATGTGCGCCTGCGAAATTTTAAATGAATCCATCTTATAGTAAACTTTTCAACGATCTCAAATATGCTACTCTTAACAATATCAGATTTTTAGTTTAGAAGACATAACTGTTCAAAGTTAACCAATTTTCGGATTTAAAAAAACACACAATTTTTAGGTAGTTTGATCCGATTTCAGGTGTAATATCACGAAAACTAGGCAACGAATAGTATTTTTTTTTGTTTTTAGTGATTGATGTGCTTATTAAATGTATAACAATAAAAAAAATTGTGCTGTTTGCTTTGTGTTTCTCTAGGTAAATCAGTATTTAAAAACTATCCATTTTTTCACTATTCTTCAACTTTGACGGAAAATAAAAAAAATTTACCTTTTTTTACCTCCGCCATATTTTCAAAATATGTTCTTTAACTAGTCTTTTACATAACTCAAAAGGTTTTATCTGCCTTTACGTGCCTATTTGGCTTCTACAGGTAAAAAACGTTAAAAAGACATTGTTGCAGAAATTGTATGGCGGGCATCCCTTACATGCCTTGACTGACAGTTACTTTGATGTAATAGTTTGAAAATTGCATTTTGAGTCAGTTGTCTACCTGAGAGCCTCTGGCGAAAAATTTGGTCCTAATATTCCGTTACAGACACAAGATGCACAAAAAACTACTCATTGAAATAAGCAGGTACGCACCTCACTTAAAAATTATTTTTGGCGTACATATGGTGAAGAACAATACTGACTTATGGTACAGGTAGGCACAAATCTCATTTGGCTACGTGCATAATATCAAAACTGTATAATTCAGCCCAAATGCATATGTATGCATGTAACAGGTACATTTGTAGACATGGTAGCATAGGCCTATATATTGCAAAACAAGCTTAATGCCTGCATTAGTCTACGACTGAAAGTTGGCGAAACAAGTATTGAAAACATGGCGTTGAACAATTTAAAATTATTTGAACTGTTTAGAAAGTCAATTACACCAACGTGTTTCGCGGAAGCTGCTTTAGAAGAACTCGATAGCTTATACGGAAATATTGAGAGAAGCAAAAGTATAAAAAATAATCTTTGTATGATACATGCCAAAATTAAGACAAAATGGGTGAAATGCAATCGAACCATTAACATCTTCAACTCCAAATACGAGGACTGGCTTAATGAAGACACCATCCTGGATATATTGGCAGTAGATAAACCCTCCACATCAACCAGAGGAGAAAAAGGAAGGCCAAAAAAAAGTATGGAGGAGTGTTCAATTTTCACAAGAAAGAGGAAACTTGCCGATGCCACCAATGACTTGACCACGAAGGATTTATCGGATGCGCTGTCTATTAAATACATAAAGGATAGTGAACGAGTTAGGTCGCAGATTACAAAATCTGTTGCTGATGCAAGCCCACTGCGACTAAAAAGGATTAAGGAAAGCATTCCCACTCCCACAAACGCACATATTAAAAAGTATAGTTCCGAAGAAGCCTTGGCTCTGTTTTTGGACTTAGAACTTTCCAAAGAGAAATATGAGATACTACGGGCATCTTTAATGCGACACGGGGCTGACCTTTTCCCCGGATACAAGCATATTACGCAAGCCAAAATAAATTCACGACCATTGCGTACGGAGTTTACGGAAGTCTCTGCGAAAGCCAATCTGCAGGATCTTATGGACCATACAGCAAAACGGTTGTTGGAAAGTCTTCCTGAAAATGAGGTGGAAATTCTTCCTCAGAAACTAACATTGATCAGCAAATGGGGCTGCGATGGATCATCCGGACAAAGCGTTTATAAGCAAAGGATATCTTCCGATGACACTACAATATCTGACGGAAATATGTTTATGGCATCTGTTGTTCCATTGCGGCTAAAATCTGATGTTTCCCTACACTGGAAAAATCATCGACCGTCATCAGTGCATTATTGCCGACCAATAATGTTTCAGTTTGCAAAGGAATCGGCAGAACTCATAAGGACCACGGTGAAGGACATTGAAGAACAAATAAGCAAGATTAAGCATACAAAATTGCAAATTGGAGAAGGAAAATATATTGAATGTAGTTACGAGTTCCACCTGACCATGGTTGACGGAAAAGTCGTAAACGAACTGACAGGAACAACCTCAACATTGACATGCCCGATTTGCAAAAAGAGTCAGAAGAACTTCGGTAATTTAAACGATTCTACAAACGAGGAGAATTACGAATATGGAATGTCACCATTGCACGCAAGGATAAGGTGTATGGAGTTCTTGCTAAAACTGGCGTATACCCTACCACAACAAGATGAAAACATCGATGAAAATACATCAATTAAGGATAAGGAAAAGATCAGAAAGAAGCAAATACAGAATGCTTTTTGGAAACAACTTGGACTAAAAGTAGACTGCCCCAAGTGTGGATACGGTAACTCAAACGATGGAAACACTTCAAGGAGATTTTTTGCAAATGATGAGGCAGTAAGTAGAATCACTGGAATTGACAATGAAATCGTCAAAAGATTGGGAACGATCTTGAATGTTTTAAACTGCCAAGAAAGTGTTAATTCTACAAAATTTGGAGAATATGCATCGGAAACTGCATCTCTTTTAGCAAAAATTTATCCACAGAAGAAGTTGACCCCGACCGTCCATAAAATATTGGCGCATGGCAAAGATATAATTGAGTACCAGTCTTTGCCAATTGGAGAGCTTTCTGAAGAAGCGCAGGAGTCTCTTAACAAATTTTACAAAAAATATAGATTGCAGAACACGTTCAAAGCATCAAGGGTGAGGCAAAATGAGGACCTCTTCAACATGTTAGCAGCATCTTCCGATCCACTTATTTCTTCCCTGCGGCATGTGAAGTCACGAAAAGAACTACAATGGAATTATACTTTAGAAATGATTAGTCTTTTAGATATACCTTCTGTTACGAATTGTGATGAATATTTTACAGAAAATTCAAAAAATTAATTGAAAAAAAATTTGTTTAATTTGTTGGCTAATAACTTTAAAACAGAAAAAGCTTTCAAAAGAACTAAGAAATATAAGATTGGTAAAAATAATTTGATTTTGTTACCATAAAATAGATGAGTTAGAAAAAAATTAGAGTTTAGAAATGATTTGTATTTTAGACATACTTTGTCTTACCAAGAAAATGAATATTTTACAGAAAATTGAAAAAATCATTTAAAAAAAAAATCTTTTGTTGTAATTTTTTAGGTAATATCTTAAAACATGAAAAGCTTACAAAAGAACTACAAAAAAATATAAAATTCTTAAAAAAAATTTTTTTGTTACCAAAACTTGGATTTTTTCACAAATTTTAACTTTGAAAACCCATAAGTAAGCACCTATAAGGTGTAGCGTCCACTCCAACCGCTCATTTTATAGGTTGAACAATTATCTATGACATGCAATTTAAATTATTCGATTATCTTGTTCGGTTCAAAAGATATGATTTTTGCAACGAAAAAAGTCAAATGGCGCCACTGTGCGTCGCAGCAATTTTGTTTTTACTTGGTTCGGCGAAGTTCAGTGTTGGTAAGTGAATTGTATACAATCTAGTAAATATTCTCTGGTTTTAATTTTTCATTTGTTGATTTATTATTCTACTATTATACAAACACCCAAATAGTTAAAAGTCTATGGCACGCTAACATAGAAATTCCATTAGACAAGAATTGTGTTAGATAACTGATACAAAAACAATAATTACAACAACTATAGCAGCACTCAGCAATTACTGAATGTCAGGGCCCGGTAAATACTTTATGAATTGTTGGTCGATATTTTTAGGGTTCCGTCACACCAAAAGTGTAAAGAACCCCTATTGTTTTCGCTACGCTGTCCGTCTGTCTGTCACAGGCTGTTTTCTCGGGAACCGTCAGTTAATGTAATTTTGACTATGTAATTTAGGCAGTATGCTGTATCTTGGAAACCGTAAGATGTAAAATCTTGAAATTGAAAAAAGCGCTGAAACTAAACAAATCCAAAATTAAAAAAATTTTTTAAACGAAAAAAGGTTAAAATGAAAAAAAGCGCTTAAAGGGAAAAAGCACTAAAATTAAAAAAAGCGCTAAAACGCAATATATCACCAAAACTAAAGAGATCGTAAAAAAACTAAAAAAACGTCAAAAACCGAAAAAAATCGTCAAAACGAAAAAAAAAGCACTACAAAACGCTAAAACTAGATATATGCATAATCAAAAAATGAAAAAATCGCCAAAAAGAACATATATCACACACACGAAAAAAAAGCGCAAAAACCAAAAATCAAGCGCCAAAACTAAAAAAAAACGCCAAAAACCAAAAAATCGCCAAAACGGAAAAAAGTGTCAAAACAAAGAAAATCGCCACAATTAAAATAAATCGCTAAAACTAAAAATATCGTCAGAAAGTGAAAACGTTGAAAAAATACCATAATAAAAAAATCGCCAAAGCTAAAAAAATCGGTAAAAAACAAAAAAATTGCAAAAAATGAAAAATCGTCAGAAAAAAAAATAAAAAAATCACGAAAATTGAAAAAGCGCCAAAACTAAAAAAACCCAAAAACAACGAATAAAAAACTAAAATTGAACAAGAAAGCACAATGAAAAAACTGCCAAAATGAGAAAAGGGACAAAAACAAAAAGGGATATACATAAGTGTATTCGTACGGAACCCTTCGTGTGCGAGACAAAATCGCATTTTACTTAATTTATTTTATATTCGTAAAGCCTTCGAAGTTATTCAGAACGATATAATAAAAAAAATTTTTTTTGTAAAATTGAAAATTGTTTATTCATAAAAAATCAAAATTGGCCCCACTTTTGGGGAGTTAAAGTCCACAACCTTCAACGGCACATTGTTATTGTGAGCCAGCATAGGTAATATTGTAGCCATTATATTTGAGGTATATGGTGTGCTTAGAACTTTAATGTAAAATAGAACTGGGGGAATTTTTGTGGAAAGTTTTATGCCTCTAAACCATCGGTGCATAAGTCTTTTTGTGTCTTTATTGATAATGAGGCAAAAAACTCATATTAAACATCAATATCTATTGAGAGCTAAAATGTCTTACAAATATATTTGTTACCAAAGTTCAAAACTCAAATTAAACGCCAGAAATAATTCAAAACTCGAAATGCGTTTAAGGGCTAATTTTGTACTTATTCACAATTACTCCCAAAATATCCAATAAAAACGGATTTTATGACTCTAATTTGTATTAAAAATATGATACGGTAAAATAAATTTTTAAATAAATAAAAAATTCGTTCCTTTTAAATTTTTAATTTTTTAAATCAAATTTGCTCTAGAGAAATAGTTTGGTTGGATACTCCGGCTTAAAAGTATATTTTGAAAAGGATTCTGAATACCAAAATCTGCACTTAAGTTAAACGTTCACATCGAAGTTGTTAGTACATTAAAGATCAGATATTTTCATACCCTGTAAAAGTACAAAAAATAACTCTATCATAACATTCCACCCACATCAGTATACATAAGTGCTAAAAGTTATACAGACACAAAAGGTCGTACTCACAAACATACAAATGCATCCCTGCAGATAATATTGAACTGCGTGGTCCATTTTAGCTGAAATAGACTAGTTACAACATTGTTTGTAGTTAGCCGATAAGTGTTCGCGTTTAACGACTGCATATAGTGCTCCGTCAAAACTGATATACAGTATCATTAAGACTCTTCCGATGTAATGCAGTCATGGACCATGCCATTTGCAAATAAGAGTTTGTAGTTAAGCGACAAGTGCTAACGTTCTAACGATATTAAATAGTTTATGCAATCGTTAAAATATGAACACTTGAGTTATCCATTAAGTAGTGACATAGAACAGTTTTAATAATACTACGATGTAATGCAAAGCGGTGTTATATGGTCCAGCCTTAAGACATCGTAATGTTCAATCGACTATTTTTCTTCATATATTTGGGCTACGTTTGGACTAGTCCTCCCAGTGGTAAATGAAACGAAGTATCTAGATAATAATCAATGATGTCATGATGATGCTCTAAGCGAGCAATCTAAGTACTTCGATTGTAAAGTACGTGTAATCTAATAAGTCATATGCTAATAATAGCTTCGATTATTTTGCATTGTGTACGTGAGAACTTCGTTTTATTTCACTCAATTTATCCATTAAATGTACAAAATAAAAACTTTTGGCCCCACTTTTGGGCTATATTTCAATAAACATGCACTATTCTTTCAATTACAAAGTGAGTTGGATTAGTGGTACCACATCTTAACCTTACCGTACAAGTGTAAATTGGATTATAAACTACATACATTACATTCTAATTTGCCTGCCTTTGTAGGTGCATCAACAATCTTGCTAACAGTTCCACTTATCATGTAAACGCACAGTAGCGACAAGTACTAATATCGTAGCTTTATTTTTCAGCGAGAGCGCGCCGATTAAACAGCAAATGACACGCTTATGTAAAATCTAGGGTATTCACTCGAAGAATGCTTGCTCGATTAATCGATTAAAAGTCAAATAATGTTCGATGAAACAAAAAATTTTAATTTCGAGTAAAAATTTATTCGAGTAATTTAGGTCGATTAATCGAATAACTCGCTTAAAAAATTTCATGTAAATTTTCTTTTTTTTAATGAGTTTTTTTTGATTTCTTAATAAAAAGTGGAACAATTTTTTAATTTATATGAAAATTGACATTCAATTCGAACGTTATTTCATACTAATAGTCCGGATGATCAAAAAATTTAGTAAAGAATGTAGAAACCATAATAGGGAGAAAGAAACCAACTTCAAATGTGTCTTAAAAAATTTGGAAATATAAACATCAAACAAAAATTATTTGAAATAAAGAAGATATTTCGAGAGCAACTATTTAACTAGATGTTTCGTAAAATATCGAAAGTAATGCTCGGTCACATTTGGCAAATATTTGCTTAAAAAAAGTAGCCCAGAAAAGTTAAAATTGTATTTCCTTTAATTACAATATATTTTTCAATATGGGTTCGCATTTATTAAAAATAAGTTTTTGCAGCATAACTTATTTTGTGATATAAAAAACAAGTTAAATCAAACTAACTCTGAGCAAAAGTAGGGGTTACGTTTTTTTGGGCAAATATTTCCAAAGTGTAACCATATTTATATTTATAACAACAATAATGTTATGCCAATTCCGATTACTTTTATCCTGCATTGAATACAGGACAGATCGGAATGGTATTAAATATTTCCTGGTGCAAAATTTTCTCAAAGCGCGACATTTGAATAGTGAAAAAAAAACTATTTTAAAGGATCAGTTTATTATCTAATTTATGTAGAAATGTTGTGTTTTCTGTTGTTTTTATTATTAAAATATATAAAAACTCGAAATAACTTGTTTTGTTTTATTTTTGACAAACATTTTCCGATTAACTCGAATAATTTTTAGCAGTAAAGCTTACTCGAATAACTCGAGCGAAATAAAAGTTTTACTCGATTGCTCGAGTAATTTAAGAACCTCAATTTCGATTAATTGATTAAACGAACAATTGAAAAGTCGATTAAAATGAATACACTAGTAAAATCTAAGTGGGAAAATAAGCCAAGCGTCACCACTAGCTGCGACCAAATATTGTTTACATCAGCAATTACGTAATAGGTATTTTTACAACTGGGTTAGTCCTCTATGTAGTATAATTTAAATACGTGTATTTACTAGTTGCATTATCTGCAGGGATTGCATTCACCAATACATACACAGTAACTAATACCTGTAGTACCAGTTGTTAACGACGACATTTTTATCGATGCTGTCTGCAAGTCAATTAATGATTTGTCGCCTATAAAATACATTTAGAAATATATATAGCGACAAGGTGATATACGTTGTCTTGTATAAAGAATTCGTTCTGACAAAATCATGAAAATTTGTGCTACAAAACCTAATCGACGATAAGATGTAGAACAACTGCATGGAATATGATGTCTATACAGTTTTATTACCGACAACAAGAGTAACAACAGCATCGAAGTTCTCGAAGCCTTGGCCTACGAGTCTGTTAAAACGGCAACCGCGAAAAAGTAAAAAGACACATACACCCACACACATCCAACAACATTTAGAATGAGAGATATTTGTTCTCTCCCATATACATACATAAATACTTATGCATATGTAACGGTAAATTTACCTTCCTTGCAGTATTAAAAAGTAAAACAAAATGAATTCATTCCTGAGAAAATTAGATAAAAACCCAGGTCTTAACCGGATATAGCACAGTCTTCAAAGGATACGCGAACTTAAAAGACGAGCTAAAAGGATAAATAAATAAATTACCAAAAGAGCTGTACTAAAAATGTACTAAAACTTGTGTTATGTGCAAATTTCATACTTGTCATGCTTATTAAAGAAACTTGAAAATAAGATTTGTTGTTGGACACTGCAAAAAACTGCATAAATTAGCATACACTTAAAAGGACATTGACCATGTTAGAATCGCCAGGGTCACTGTAAAAAGCTAATAGAGAACTTTTGTGCTTAAGAAAAAGTGTAAGAAAATAAATAAAATTGAGTGCGGTAGAAAATATTTAAGAAAATTTAAGAAAAAATCATTCAGAAATCGATTATTATTATTTTTTAACGCGAAAGTGGTTTGTATAAAATTTTTCGCCATTTGCTATGTGTGACAGAATTTTGTATACGTTTTTAATACTGCGGAATTAATTAGACGTTTGTTTAGTTGGTGGTAGTTTTTATATAAAAAAGTAGTTTTTCAATTAAGTTATGAATTTACTCGAACTGTATGGTTTTATCCAAAGTTATTTAATTAGTTTTTCTTTATCTCTTCAATTATTAAATGCTTTAGAAAAAAAAAGATAATTTAATTAAAAGATTAAAATGAAAACCAAGCTTAAGTTAAACTATTTAATTAAATAACTTTGGATTAATGTTTTTTATAACAAATATTTTTTATATTTCGGAAGTTTCATACGTTTAGAGGCTTACCAAAAAGCTATAATAATTTATAAAGTATTTTCCAAATTTTACAAAGATCTGGATTAAAAATAAATAGGAAAGAAATATACGCAGATGACTAAAATATATAAGTATATGACGCATATTTCTGTAACAAAATTCACTTGTTTAATGCGACCGTAATATTTCCTGAATTAAAAATTTTCAGTTTAATGATTTGTAAAAAAAAACTATTAGAAACATCGAACGAAAATTTTCTGTACAATATTGCGTGGATTGAAAAACATCGAAAAAGTTTCTATAGAAAGTATTATCGATACAAAAACATTGAAAAAGTTTCAATAGCAAATTCTGACCATATAGAAACGTAGAAAAATTTTCTAAAGAAAATTGTGTTGATATAAAAACATCGAAAAAGTATGTATAGAGAAGAATATTTAAAAACATTGATTCAGTTTCTGCAGAAAATCATGCCAGCTTATGAATATCCGAAAAGTTTCTATAGAAAATTGTGACGATTTAAAAAAATCTATTAAGTTTCAATAAAAATTGTAACAATTTAAAAACACGGAAATTATTTCTATAGAAAATTGTGCCTAGAAAACTGATGGACGTGAAAACAAAAATTTTATATACAAAATTGTGTCGATTTCAAAACATCGAAAAATTTTCTATAGAAAATTGCGCCGATTGAAAAATATCGAAACAATTTCTGTAGGCAATTTTGTCGGTTGAAAAGCTCTGAAACATTATCTCTAGAGCTTGGTATTGATATAAAAACATCGACAAAGTTTCTATAGAAAACTATGTTGATTTAACAATATTGCAGTTTTTCTATAGAATATTATATTGATTTCAAAATATCGCAAAGGTTTTTATGGACAATTGTACCAACTTAAAACCATCGAAAACTTTTCTCTAAAATGGTGACGACAAATTTTCGATTTAAAATGCGTTAAAAAGCTATTAGAAGATTTCTACAAAAAAGTGTGTCGATTTAAAAACATCGAATAAAAATTAAACATTCAATATAATATCTACTTGGAAACATTCACAATTTTTTTCTAACAAATTATGACAATTGAAAAAACCGGACAATTTCAAAATCACCTATCTTAATTTTTTTGTTTTATTTATTTCTAGTTTTAAACAATAATTAGAAAAAAATCGTAAAAGCAACATTTTAGCACCTCGTAATAGCTCGATAAATAAACATCCTACAAGAATAGATTGGCATACACATTAATATCTACCAGAAGTTTAATTATGCTAGATGTCGACACAAAAATTTTTTTTGGTTCTTCGTCCGCTTCTCAAATAATGCCTCATACATATACCAAAAAAATATTCTGTCAATTTAAAAACATCGAAAAAGTTTCTCAAGGTAACTGCGCCGATTTGAAACCATCGTGAAAGTTTCTATAGAAATCTATGGCGATTTAAAAATATCGAAAAAGTTTTATAGAATATCATGACGATTCAAAAACATCGCAAAAGATTCCATAGGTAATTGAGTCGATCTAAAAAGATTAAAAAATTTTCTTTAGAAAATTTTCCATAAAAAAATTATGTAAATTTAAATCGAAAAGTTTTCTTTAGAAAATCCTGTCGACTTAAAAACATTGAAATTTGTTTTCTACAGAATTAAGTCATTTTAAAAACATCGAAAAAGTTTTTAGGGAAAATCATGTCGTTTTAAAAACACCGCAAAATTTCTATTGAAAATTGTGTCAATTTGAAAATCGCTAAAAAGTCAATTATATACAAAATTGTGTTTATTTAAGCTATAAAGCTGCAATAAAGCCATATACAATAAAGCGCTTCAATTACGGCCTAATTTCTCAATTAATTGAGAAAGAAGCCCTATGGCTTTTTTACCCACAACGAAAATTTTTCTTTAGAAAATTGTGTGCATTTTCAAACATCGAAAATTTTTCTATAGAAAATTATGTCTATTAAGAAACGTCGACAAATTTATGCTAGAAAGTTTTGCCTGCCTAATAACTTTGACAGCTTTTCTGTAATAAAATGCAATAAAATCGAGAAATTTTCTACAGGAAAATATGTCTATTTAAAAACATCGAACATCTATAGATTTAAAAGCATTGACAAGTCTTTTTTATAAGATTTAAGAACATCGAAAATTTCACTAAAGAAAATTGGATCGATTTAACAACATCGACAATATTTCTAAAAAAAATTTATTCTTTAAAACAAATCGAAAAATTTTTTATAGAAAACTGTGTAGAATTGAAAACATGTAAAAATTTTTTACAGGAAACTCTTCTCGATTTAAGAATATTGAGAATTTTTTATAGAAAATTATATCTATTGATTTAAGAACTTTCAAACAATTTTCTATCGAAAATAGTTTTTATTTAAAAGCTGCTTCAACATATTTTATATATCTATAAGAATATCGAAAAATTTTTTGCAAAAAATTTGTGTCGATTGAAAACATCAACAATTTTTCTGTAGAATATTTTGTAGATTTTAAAGCACTGAATTTGTGGCGATTTATAAGGAAGCTTATGATTATTTTAAAATGTGTAATTAAATTAATGATGAAGTCATGTACTAGATTTTTATAGTAATTGGCAATTGCAGGACTTTTGTATTTAATAGCATTGACTTATTTAAATATTATTAATTCAATTCAAAGCAATCCATCACCCACGAATTTCGTTATGGTATAGTAAAGGGTGGCATAAGATGTCTTGAATGTGTGTTTCAGATATTTAGTTTGGTTCAAAAACTTTCGCAACAATAATGTTGCGAGCAACGTGTATTAATTAAAAAGTGCATTTGGAAAATAGTTTTTTGAACTTGTACAATTTGGGGAAACCATCTTCTCATCACACCCTACAACTTCTATTAAAAATGTGTGTTTGAAAAGTCATTTGCAAAACATGCTCATCACAACATAACTGTTGCGCCGAGCTGTATTTCAAAAGACTTTTTAATAGTAGACTTCGTTCAGCAGCCTATGATTAAACCCATATAAATTACATGAGTATGATCATAGGCTTTTGTCTAAAACAAACTGATTAACGAGTTCGAACAAGTTAGACGACAGTCTAAATCTCTTAAACACATCTTCAGGACATCTTGTGCAACCCTCTATTGTATAGACCTCTTGCTTACCTAAAAAACCTTTCATTATTTTTCTACACATTCAGTGTTCGTCTAACAATTAGTTTCATTATTTTCAGCACTTTCAATGAAAAGGCTCCAATTTCTTTTAGTAGCCTCACCCTTTGGCAGTTATGTACACATTTCATTGCTATTCATTCATTCCTACAAAACTTCTTTTAGAATGACTAATATATTTATTATTATAACAGTACTGGTGGTAATTATACACTTTTTTCAAATCACAACTGTTCAAATTTGAACACCTAATTAACATGCGTTTATTGTAAGATTCTGTCAATATGTCGAAGAACACATTGTCAAATTATAGCAATTAAATATTTAACATGGTAAAACAATGCTAATAAGGACATGATAAAGAAATAAATTGAAACTAAATTTTATTAATAACTTTGGTCAACAAAAACTTCGGAAATGCTTCCATCACATGCTTTTCCAATTCATGCGTCTTTTTTATATTCAAGGTTAAGTTTCTCTGCTGGCACATATTCAAAATTTACATACACTTTCTTTACTTGTCTTTTATATAACTACTAAAAACAATGACCAGTGTTTTCATGTCACAATATAGGTCGCTCTTTAAAATTTGTTAAGAAAACATGTCAATTGGAAGAACGTGAATAAATTATGCGTGTGCCAGATAATGCAATAACTATAAAGAGCTAAAGAAAAATAAAATTACTATAACTTTTTTTAGAGCAATGTCCTTTTGATTAACTTCTTTTTAAACACAGACACAGCTAAAGCCACAATTACCCTTAATTGAATTCCTCGAAATAACCTTCGAATTTATTTACATTGAATGTAAGAAAGTAAAATAATAGCTAGCAATAAAATTATAACACAAATTAAGTTAATTTGGATAGAAAGGCAAAAGAAAAGTAGTTGGAGTATTACAAAGTAATAAAAATGTTGTCTTCTAGCGAAATAGTTTTTTTACGAGCAAAAAACAAGAAGATTAAAAAAAATGTGATAGAGTTTTTGAATTTATATCGATAACATTTTTTGGTTGAAGCTTTGATACACACGTACACGAAGAAAAATAAATATTTGTTACATGGTTATGACAACTATAGTATAGTTGCGACAAACTATAGTATGGTTGTGGCAAACAAACTATAGTTGTTTAAAAAAACTTTTAAACAAAAATATATTTTTTACTTCTTTGAAATCAAAGTATGTGTAAGAACTGAGGAAACATGTATACAGCAAATAAATATCATGTATTGCAGAAATATTTTCCAGTAATATTTGGTATAATTCTGATTTGGTTAATATCAAAGTAATATTTGATGATCAAGTGAAATAATATATTAATACAAAATTTTCTACCATATTATGACTATTAATAAACATACTATACTGGAAACTTATTACTATGTTGTGGTTATATGGTAAAATTATTATATTAAGTTAGATAACAATGCTATTCACAGAACGGTCTTGGTTTCGATATGTACGTGCATTGGTACGTTCATACGTTAACCAAGAATTTATTGCTGAAATAAAAACATCTGTAGAATATTCCAAAAAAAGCAAATCAAATTTAAAATTTCAATATAAAATTTTATAAAAATCGTTCCATTTTTCTATAAACAAATATATGAAATATTCGCAGATGTTTGCTAAAAAACTTATCAGTGTTTCTAGCTAGACACAATATTGTACAGAAACGCTTTCAGATCGCCTTATTTATTCTAAACAAAAATTTTCGATGTTTTTAAATCGACACATTGTTCTA
Organism: Panzeria rudis; assembly: GCA_956483635.1. Classification (NCBI taxonomy): domain Eukaryota; kingdom Metazoa; phylum Arthropoda; class Insecta; order Diptera; family Tachinidae; genus Panzeria; species Panzeria rudis. The sequence continues at coordinate 124,354,487 of OY101450.1, read as the reverse complement.
TGAAAACTTTTTAGATTTTTTAACTCTTCTTGTTATAGAAAACTTTTCGATATTTTCTGTAAAAAAATTTTCGATGTCCCTAAATTGATACAGTCTGAACGACATTTTTCGATGTTTATAAATCGACAAAATTATCTAAAGAAAACTTTGCGTTGTTTTTAAAACGACAAATTTTTCTATAGAAAGCTTTTCGTTGTTTTTAAAACCACTAGATTTTCTATATATCGACACGATTTTGTATAAAGTTTCTTGTGGTTTTATGTACATAATGTCTTATAGAAAAATTTTCGATATTTTTAAATACACTCAGTATTCTATAGAAAATATTTTTATATCAACAGAATTTCTAAAGAAATATTTTCGATATCTTTGAATCGGCCCAATTTTCTAAAAAAAAACTTTAAATATTTTAAGTCAACAAAATTTTTTATAGAACATTTGTCGGTATCTTAAGTCTACAGAATTTTCTTTAGAAAATTTGACAATATTTTTTGTCGGACAGAATTTTTTCAAGGAAAATTTTCGATGTTTTTAAGTCGAAAGAATTTTGTGTAGAAATTGTTGTCGATGTTTTGAGATTAACAGATTTTTCTATAAAATTTTTGCCAGTGTTTTTTTAAATGGACAATATTTTTGATAGAAAGATTGTCGGCGTTTAAAATTCACATTATTTTCTACATAATCTTCTTTTGAAAAATTTTCGAGGTTCTTAAATCGACAGAAATGTTTGTAAAAATTTTTCGATTGACAGAAATGTCTATAAAATATTTTTAGATCGACAAAACTTTCTATAAAAAACTTGTCGATGTTATTAAATACACAAACTTTTCTATAGAAATTTTGTACGATTTTTCTATAGGACACTTGTCAATGTTTTTAAATGGACACAATTGTCTATAGAAAGTTTGTGGGTGTTTGTGTAGATTTACAATTTTCTATAGAAAACTTGTCGATGTTTTTATATTGACACAGTTTAATATAGAAAATTAGCTGATACTTTCAAGTCGACAAGATTTTCTCCTCAAAAACATTTTTCGATGCTCTTAAGTCAGCACAATTTTCGATAGAAAACTTGTTAATATTTTTAAATCGGAAAAGTTTTATTTATAATAATTGTCGATGTTTTTAAATCTCAACAATTTTCATTATAAAATTTGTCAAAGTATTTTAATCAACAGAATTTTTTTACAGAGAGGTTTTTACATCAATGCAGTTTTCTATAGAAAATTTGTCCATATTTTTAAATCCCCATAGTTTTCGATTTTCTCAAGCTGGCACAATTTGCTATAACAAACTTCAATAATCAACTATTTAAGACTTAGCTTTCTAATTTACTTGACTATTATAGTACATACTTTTACAATTTTTTCTTGCTTGTAATTTATTGATCTTCCACGATTTTTTATAGTTGTCCTATATAATTTTATTTGTACATGTCAGGTTATTTAGTAATCTTGTGTTGTGGTCTGTCGTTTAACTAATCTCTGTATCATAAAACATAAAATTGTAGTTTCGTGCTAATTTTTATATCAGATTTTTCTTTAAATATCATAAATAGCAAATAATAAACTACCAGTATGTTAGAAGTATACACGACGAAAGTACATATTAATTTATCTAATACACTACAAATGTACAATATATTAGAAATAATGAGCAAGAAACATACTATTTTTATGCTCATCAAGAATTAATGTCACTGGACTGAATATGAGCCCTTTGCATTCATGTGCATGGCATTAATTAATTGTGTACACTTATATGAAAAACGATGAAATATATGTGTCAAATTTGTCACAGGGTGTGTACAAAGTTAACTTGACTAACTTTTTATCGACAAACTACAAGTAGATAAAATTTTTCGATTGAAAAACATCACATATGAAATTTGTATCGATTTAGGTACATCGAAGAAGTTTCTATAGGAAATTGTGTCGATTTAAAAACATCGACAATATTCTATAACAAATTTGTAGATGAAGAGTATATACAAATCTTCTATAGAAAATTGTATCAATTTCTGTACATCGAAAAATTTTTCTACTGAAATTTCTCAACACTTAAAAACATCGAAAAATTTTCTATAGAAAATTTTGTTGATTTATACCAACAAATTTTATATAAACAATTGTGCAGAGTTAATAATATGACACATTTTTTTAAAGAGAATTATGCGGATTTATAAACTGTGTCGATTTATAAACATCGAATAATTTTGTATAGAAAATTGTGTGGACTTAAAAACATCAACAGATTTTCTATAGCAAATGTTATCGATTCAAGAACATCGACAATTTTTTTGTTAAAAATTGTATCGATTTAAATACATAGACAAATTTTTTATAGAAAATTGTATCGATTTTGGAACACCGGCAAATTTTCTATAGAAAATTTTCTATAGAAAAACATCGACAAAATTTCTACATAAATTTGTATCGATTTAAGCACATCGACTAACTTTCTATAGAAATTTGTATTGATTTAAAAACATCGAATAACTTTATATAGAAAATAGTATGGTAAATCATCAAAAAATTTTATCCAGAAAATAAAAACATCGAAAACTTTTCTATAGAAAATTTTATTGATTTAAAAACAGCGAAAAATTTTATATAAGAAATTCTGAAAACCTAAAAATATTGAAACATTTTTTTATAGAGAATTGTGCGGATTTATAAATATAGAACATTTTTCTATAGAAAATTGTGTCGATTTGAAACATCGACAGATTTTTTATAGAAACTTTATGTCGAGTTGAAATCATTTCTTAGCTTTTCTTAAAAAACTATACATAGTTTTAAAAGCATTGAATTTTCTATAGCAAATTACATGGATTTCAAAACAGCACAAAATTGCAATCGAAAACTCCATCGATTTAATAACATCCAAAAATTTTTTGTAGATAATTGTATTGAGGTAAAAAATGCGCAAAGTTACTGCGAAAAATTGCATCGATTCGAAAACATAAAAAATTTTCCTATATAAAAGCATATCGACTTAAAACATTATTTTTACATCGAAAATTTTATCGACTTACGAAGACAGACACATTTTTTGTTGATTTGAAAGTCTCGACTATTTTTCTATAGAAATCTCATAAATGTAAAAACATTTTCCACCCAAAAACTGTATAGGTTTAAATAAAAAAGAAGAAATTTCCTTTAGAAAATTGTATGTATTTGACAAATTTTCTAAAAACATCAACTAATTTTGTATAGAAAACCATGTATAGATTTAAAAACATCGACAAATGCTTTAAGGAAAACTCTATCGGTTTAAGAACATTGGCAAATTTTCTATAGAAAATTATATAGATTTGAAAACATCGACACATTTTTGTAGAAAATTTTTTCGACTTAAAAACCTTGACAAATTTTTAATAGAAAATTCTGTCGATTTAAGAACATGGACAAATTTTTAGTAGAAAATTATATTCAGTTAAAAACATCGACAGATTTTCTTTAGAAAATTGTATCGATTTAAAAACATTGACAAATTTTATTTATAAAATTATGTGGATTTTAAGAGATTGAAAAATTTTCCATCGAAAAATTGTATCGACATAAAATCATCGTAAAGTTAAAAAAAACTTTACAGTTTTCAAAACATCGACATATTTTCTATGAAAATTGTACCGATTTGAAAACCTCGATTTGATTTCTATAATTGATTATATAATTGATAAATATTTTACAGCAAATTCTGTCGATTTAAGAGCATCGACAAATTTTCTATAGAAAATTATATAGATTTAAAAATATCGACATATTTCCTATAAAAATCATGTTAACTTTAAAACATCGACAAATGTTCTATGAAAAATTATAACATCGACAAATTTTGTATAGAGAATCATATCAATTTAGAAATATCGAAAAATTTTCCAGAGAAAATCATGTATATTAATTCAAAATCAGTGAAAAATTTTCTATAGAAAAATATACTTGCTAATATCATCTATATAGTTTTCAAAACATCGACATATTTTCTATAAAAGGTCTTACTGATTTGAGAACATCGATTTATTTTCTATAGAAAATTTTATAAATTTCAGAATCGACAAATTTTTTATAGCAAAATACGCATATATAACAACATTGAAAAATTTTCTATAGAAAATTGTATCAAATTGTACAGATTTAAAAACATATAACAAATTTTTTTGTATAGAAAATGTAGCTCATTTTCTGCGGAACATTTAAAAACATCGAAACATTTTTTTTAAGATTCATTTCTATCTAGAAAATTGTGCCAAATTAGATAAATTGAAGAATTTTCTAAAATTATTTTTACCAATTTAGAAAAATTGATACGTCATGCTGAAAACATCGACAGATTTTTATTTTAAAGCAAATATGAAAAATGAAGAATTTTGACGTTATGAAAAAATTAAGATATTATTTTGTACAGAAGCTCCAAATTTTGTTAAGACAAATTCTCAATTTAAAATGCCTAAATAAAGAAGACGATTGTTCGTTAGGCAGAAAGGCTATTGCGTTTTAAACATTTAGAAATTTGGTAGAGAAAATTTTGCCATACAAATTCACAGTGCTTTTGTTTTGGCCAACCAGTGTCCCATTTTTCATGTCTTTACTTCTGGTAATAGAGGAATCGTATGTGTGTCATTAAAGCTCATTACAAATGCAACATGCTATAACGAAGAAGGATATAAATAAAATGAAAAATTGATGTAGAAAAACACGAACAATTTATCAATAGGAAATAAAAGTAAAGAGAGAATGTCCACTCTGGCACTCCCACATATTTGCATACATGCACAAAGAGACAGTAGTTCAATGAGATTTTATGATGACTTTTACTTTATTTTATTTTATTTTATTTTATTTTTATGCCTTTTTCTACAATTATCATTTTTTATGGACAAGTATTTGTGTACGTTTTTTTTCTTGACACATTTTCGAATTCAAATGACCACAGCCAACGATGAGTGTGTCACTAGTGTTTGTGTATTTTTTTTTCTTCTTTCGAATATTATCTAGTGAATGAATGAATATTCAATGTTTTAGTTTTCGAACTGAGCGGAAGTTAATGATGAATATTATTTTAATGTAAATGACATTTTGTTATAGACTTTCAACGCCTACAGTTCGAGGAAGGAAGCATACGAATAATACAAAAAAATAAGCAAATTGACAGCAAAGTGACCAATAAAGGAAGGAAATTCCTAATAAAACGCAAAACAATTTGATGTTAAATAAATAATATATATAATTTGTTGTCTGTGATTATATCTTTTGGATTTTCCGTTTACTGGAATATTTTTGTGTATTTGAATCCTGTTTATAAGAGAGTGTGTTTGTGTTGGTGTGTGTGAGGTTGTGCAATCATTTGAACATAATTATATAGATTATATGCCAAAAAGTTTTATTAATTTATTCTAGTAAAATTATAAATATTTAATAAGCTGAAAAAGACTATTGTAAAATAAACAACAACAACAACAATTTATAAATAATTTAAATTATAATGTGTTTTGGAAATGAGTGAACGGTTTTTGTACACATGAACAAAAGTGATAAATTATATTAAGGCACGATTTTTGTTAAACAAATAATAGAGCCAATAGTGAAATTTATTTATATAAAAGAAAGACTCTATTGAATTGAGCGGAAATTTTTAATGAGCTCGATACAGAAAAATTATAATTTTGTAGGGATTTTCCTACGAATTGTACTAACTTGGTCAGCAATATAATTCTTGTTTAATATAAAATATTTAAATAAGAGAATATAAACCAAAGACAAAAGGAAATAACAGCATTATGCCACCAAAGCGTAGGCGCAGATTTCAAGGTTTATATTATCATTCATCGCCACCAAAGGGTAAGTTTTCCAAGAAATTTTCATTAATTATTACATTTATTATTCCAAGAAATTTTCATTAATTATTAAATTTATTATTCGTCATAAATTTTTATATGAGATCAAGCTCTCCAATTTTGATTAAAATAGATAAGGTTGTAAAATTGTGTAGTTAGCACGATTATTTTTAAATATTTCACAGTTTCTTACACATTGCTACAAATGTGGCCAAAATTAATGTGGGTACATGCACAGAGAAAATTATTACTAAGAAATTTTCAAACAAAGACTTGTTTGAAACAAACTTTCTTTGCAGTAAATGCTATTTACTAGACCAGTTACTTTTTTGTTTGAATTTCAGTTATGACATACACACTGTTGATAACATCACATAAAAGACAAACTGCCTAAGTTAAGTTGTTTATATTCAAACATTCTTGCACAAAGTCCACTTTAAAAGTGTTTCATTCAAATGTATAAGACTGTGCTACTTAAAGATGATCAAAATTCAAAATTTGAAGATATGGGTGATTCTCATTTTTAGTGTACATTTTGTGTTTTTTTCTTTGGCAATGTAACTAATAGAAATATGAGAAGGTATGATTCATATTATAGTTTTCTCCTCATTCTATGGATCCTGAAATAAAATTATATATTTCGATTGCTTTTTCAGTTTTGTGTATTGAGCGTTGTTATTTTGCTTTCGCGGTTGTTCTGGAAATTATTTTTCCGTAAAATATACACTACAAAAATTAGTATAGGGCTTGAAAGAATTATACATCTACGCTGTAAAAACCAAGTGGTATAATAATCCCAGGACGAAATTTAAAGTTATGATCACTTTTTTTATTTTGGTTGGTGTTCACATAGAAAAATAAAGAATTTTGTATATTTTAAAATATTTTTTTACAAACATTTATCCCTAACCGATAAGTAGGCTAACTCTTCTTTTAAATAAAATACATTTTATTTAAATCGACCGATTGTTAAGAATTAATTTAAATAATTAAAATTTAAGACTTCTTTAAGATATTTAAACATTATTCTTTTATGTGTTAAAAGCTTGGGGGTAATTCAGAACGAAATAATAAAGTCAAGAATATCTTTTTTATAAAATGTAAAATTTTTTATTTTTTAAAAGCTCATAGCAAAAAATTACCATTTTTATTACTGGACCATGAAGCTACGCATAGCTCAAATGAATTATGGTATATTCCACCAAAATCGATGGATTTCCACCAATGACGATTTTATTCATAAGAAGACACCACATTTTTTCAAAACTTGCGAATATTTTTACTGGACAACAAAATGAATTTTCTTTATTCTGTTAGATTGCTTTTAAGAAATTTATTATTTGTCATATTGTCATAGTTCTATTTTAAATGAAATTTATTTGTCCATATGCATTTCATTGGTGCTTTACCAAATCGTCATTAGAGTTCAAGCACATTTACGAACAGTTACAAGCCCCTTATCTTATGTATAGACTTTCGGTTTTATTCACTAACAGTCGATTTTATTCACAATTAAGTAAAGTACCTCAATTAATAAAAATCACAATATCTATAAAAACAAAAATTTTAATTTGTATGTGTGTGTGTGTGTGCGTATATGTGTTGTATGAAAATCGCAGTACTTGTCAATTAATTTCGCTCACTTAATTTCGAATAAATGCGATATTTGTCATTCGATTTTAATGGTTTAATTTCTTCTTAATATAACTAGATTTCTAATAAATGATTAAAATTGATAATTTTTGCCCTCTTAACTTTTTTATAAGTTTTTGAAAATAAAAAAAAGTTTAGTTTTGCATAAAAAAACAATTTTTCGCCGCTAATTTCTGAATAACTCCAAAACGGTTGGAAATATAAACAAAACTTGAAAAAATTATTTAAAGATAATTTTATTCCGCATCTTTTGGTGGCTTATTTGTTCAAGCCGTTCTGGAGTTATGGTGAAGTATACTGATATAGCTAGTGAAAATATCAGCCATGCCCATTAAAAAATCTGTACGTGATAGAAAATATTTGAAAACGGATTTGAATTTAGTGCATTAAACTTTATATATTCCACATATTTTTATTGAAAGGCGATTTTTTCTGCACACTTTTGTAATATCTTGTGTTTCAGTTTAAAGATCTATAGAAAAATTTAATGGCAATATATTTTTGTAGTATACTTTGGCCAGCTATATTGCCGCTGTTTTTCACCCTTTTTTAAGAAAGGGACAAAAAGACCCATACAACAAAGTATTAGATGGTTAAGATATTGCACAAAAATTTATTTCGTGGTGTTTTACATAAAAGTATTGAACATAACTTATACCTTCAACGTAATTAAGGCTTACAAGGTTTCCAATGCCGCCAAATAATTGTGAATAAATACAAAGTCAACCCTTGTACATGTTGTGTTTGGAAAATTAATGTCGTTGAGCATCTATAGTAAAATTGCATGCCAAATATGTTTGTAGTATACTTTGGCCAGCTATATCGCCGCTGAAGGGCAGTTCTTTCACCTTTTTTAAAGAAAGGAACAAAAATACCCATACAACATAAAAAACCTGAGCACAAGCCTTACCTTAAACGTAAGGCGTACAAGATTCTCTATGCCAAATACTAATTGTGAATAAATACGAAATTCACCCTTGAGCACATGTAAAGTTTTGAATTATTTCTGGCGTTCAGGTTCTGTTTGAAACATTGAATTCTTTGGAAATTTCATGGGAAATACTTTTGCAGTATACTTTGGCCCGCTATATTCACCTTATTTTAAGGAAGGGACAAAAAGATCCATACAATAAAGTAACTCTAAAATGTTCCATAAAAATGTTTCTCGTAGTGTTCTACATAAAAGTACTGATCACATCTTATACCTTCAAAGTAATAAGTACGAAATTAACCCTTAAACATATTTTAAGTCAAGTCTGGAGCTTGGTAGTCTTTAAAGACATCTTGTAAAATTTTATGACAAATGATTTTGTAGTATACTTTTCTTCCTTTTTTAAGAAATCTACAAAAAGACCCACACAAAAAGGAGTTAGAGGGTTAAATGTAACAAGAAAATGTTTCTCGTGGTGTTTTACACACAAGTACTGAACACTGTTTATACTTTTAACGTATGGCTTACAAGATTTCATATTCCGAGTACTAATTGTGAATAAGTATGAAATTAACCCATAAACACATCTTAAGTTTTGAATGATATCTGACGTTCAAGTTGCATTTGAAATTTTACAGTCTTTAAAAACCTATAGTAGAATGTTATGTTAAATATCTTATATGTAAAGATTTGAAGATATCCTATAACGATTCACTAAAAATATGTGTAAAAACGGGGAAAGGGGGAGCATTAAATGCCTCTAAAATGAATCCCCAGCGTAAACTTCTAAAACGCCGATGCACGTTTATATAATTTTTTTGTCCACTCTTCCAGAATCTGTCTTAAAACCTTGTTGTTTTATTTTGTGTTTTACCATGTTATCTGATTATTCCCTTTCATTTGGCTTAAATAATTAAATTGAAACTACACTGTAGCTTAGTGTTTTGTAGTACCAAAAATTTAAAAAAGAAAAAAAACATACTAAATTACACTACATGGTCTATAACCTTACCCAACCACTTACAGTTGTGCGAGTACTTCAAGTAAATTAAAATATTTAGCTACCTGTCGTTTATTAGTGGCATAAAAGAATTTCAATCAACAAAAGCAATCTAACATAATTTACTTAATTATTGAATAAGAATTTCAGACACTTAAAATTTCTTACACCACAACAATACTTTTATTTATCAACCTAATTTGCAACGTTTTGTAAGTTTTATGCTTAATAAACATGCAAAGGAAATACAACTTTTTCCGTGTTGATTTTTTTTATTTAACTTACTTATGTCCCTTGGGGCTTTTTAATAAGCCAGTGACACTTGTTTTGCTAGCACAAATATATAAGGTGCTGTTTTTCGAGTTTGGTAATATATTAATTAAAAACTTTTGAATCATATGCCATAGATTTGAAAAAATAGTTTTTATTGTGTAACTTTTTAGGTATCCTTTTCCAGTGCTATATACTAATAAACTTTCTACAAAAAATGCCCAATAGGCTGCTATTGACCCTAGACGCCTTTATCTGTAAATTTTCTGTTCAGAAAAGTACTAGCGATAAATTAGTCTTGTCATGAATAGCAATAAAATGGTAATTTTAACTGACCTAGTTCTCAAAGAAATTGTTGCATTTTCTGCACTCAGAAATACTTTTAGAAAACATCACCCTATGCTTAATAAAAAAACGCGTATATTGCGTGTCTTTTTAGAATTTAATATACTATGAGTTGAGCTGAAATGGGAACAAAAAATATGTTTGACATTTTTGTTGCCAATTGAAAGTGTCTTCAGTCATTTTTTATTATTCCCATAAACAAACACGTTTTAATATGTTAAGATAACACAAGTAAAATCATTTTTAATTAGTAAGGCAACAAGTTATTGGTTGGCAGGGATTTGTTGATATCACATCATGTTATTATTTAATTTTTGTATTAACGAAATTTTTTCATATTTTGTGGTCAGAAAATAACCATGCCTCCGGGGAATGTTACCTCTATGTAATTACAGCCACGTGAAGGTACTGGCATTGAGGTTATAAGCTTTAAAGCATAAGCTCGCGCCCTACCAGATTCATGACTTGTTTTGAATTGATCGCGCCAAGGTTCCGCAGGAATCAGTGCTGATCGCCACCAGTAATTGTTAGAAATGGGGAAAGTTTTACTAGCCACACCTTAGCACACCAAGCTGAAGCATATTTGAATTAATGAAAATATATTTTTTTTAGCAAACACCCAAGCCTTTGCTCTAGTTTACCATTTTGATAACTTTTAGTTAGAATCATTTAAATATTATATATATTTTTATATTAAATACAAATATGTAGTTACTTTTATTTTATGGCGATATTGTTGTTATAAAAAAATGAATTGAAGAATTATATTATTAATATTTCTGCTATAAGTCTGACGTATGATTAATAAATGTTTCGTCTGAATTCTTATTGTGTGATAGTTGGGCGTATGATTAATAATTAATTTGTCATTTAGCACTCATACGTCATGTGCAAGTTTTATATATTACATAATTACGTCTTTTTTTATATAGGTTTTATATAGATTCAAAAGAAATTGATATTTTATTCTCATCAGTTTTTAATCGTATTTCTCCAACAGTTTTGGATAAAAATTATTAAAGCTTTTACTGTAGTGCACAGTGGGGATTTTTGCAAAATAAACGGTAATAAATCTGGAAATTCTAAGCTGCTGATTGGATATATCTGAAACTTCGAACATCTTTAGAGGTGGAGTCAGGCTTTACAGCACGTATCTCAATTACCTTCTGGCTGAAGCACGAGAGGAGTTACAGTGGGCCAAAGTTAACTTCCTGGGAATAAAAAAAATTTCGTAGCCTTGTAACTTTTTAAATATTATCAGAAATGCAAAGAAAAATTGGCCTTGTATGTGTTTCCGTATCTCTCATAGTTTAGAAGATATTTGGTTTTAAGAAAAATAATTTTTTTTGTCTTTACTTTTGTTAGTATTTCGCCTATAACTTTTTAGCTAATTGATGGATTTTATATTAAAAGCCAGCATTCGATTTTTTATGAAATTCTAAGTAAAACTGAAGAAAACCAAAATTTTAATATTCGCATTCTTGAAGTCGGAAAAGGGCAGAAAATTAAAAATTTTTAAATTGACCTGAAAGAAGCATGTTTTTTTCAAAAAGAGTATTTTCATTATTTTCAGTTTTGTAAAAAAAACTTGTTTGACACACTCACTCTTTAATCACATATTGCAAAAGACAATCCATTGACATGGTGTTTAGCGTCAAATATTTTTTTTTGGACATTTACCCTACATTCAGCAATGGCCGAAAATCGTCAATTTTAAAAATATTTTTGTTTTAAGGGCCTATAAAAAATTGTGATGGTAGATTTGCAAAATTTCAAAAACAGTGTTTTATAACGTAGATAATTCTAAGAATTTTGCCAAAATTTAAGGAGAGCCTTTTTATAAATATGGATATACGCGGAGATTTTCTGAAAAGAGTAAAAATTTTGGAATAATAAAAATTTGCACCATGAAAAATATATAGTAAAGTTATCTAATTTTCTCAAATTGACATTTTTGACTTCCATATGAAACTCTTTACTACGCCTGAAAAAATTATTTGCATATCTTTTACTGATCTCGAGATATGGCGATTGTAAAGTATTCATTTCGAAGAATATAAAGAGTTCTCTTTACTTCTTTCCTTTTATTCACACAACTGTTATGATTTCTAAAACTCAGCCTAAAGCACATAAAAGCAACAAAGCTACATTTCTAATGTTATACATAACATTTATGTACGCTTTCCATAATAACAAAAATTATTCATCGTAAGTATACAATCTGCTTTTCATGTAAGAGTATTTAGTACTAATAACGCTGGGTGCTCACGCTAATATATTTCATCATAACTCATGAACGAACCGTTCCGTCCGATTTGAACAAATAAACATCAAAATAATTAATTTATATTTCCAACTGTTTCGGAACTATTCAGATAATAGAGGCGAAAAATTCGTTTTTTCATTCAATTTTAAAAAATAATTTATGCGTTTTTATTTATTAATGAAATTACTTATATATGAAAATACTTTATTAATCGGTTAACGGCAATTAATCGATTATTACCCGATTAAACTAAAACGACGAATGATTATTAAATACTTCTACCGGATTTTCATTCCGCGCCACTGTCGTATGATTTATATTGAAGTCCCATTCCGCATTCATACGTCATGTGTACGTACTTTTGAACATTTTTCTTATCGGAAATACATCGAATCAAAAGGAGGAGATGACAGAATTTAACGCAATAATGTATTTTTCTATATTTTGGAAGGTATGCGTAGTAGTTTTGGGAAACTATTATTAACAAAATGAATAAAAATATTATTAATTTTTATAAAAAAAATTTATTTGTATAAATGGTGAAGCTTATAAAAAATTTAGCTGATAACTTCATTAAAAAAGAAGCTCAATGAACGTAAATTTATGCATTACAATATTTTTGAAAAAAACATTTGATTAATAATTCCAAAAGTGACATTTAAATTAAGTGGTAACTTCAGCTTTAGTTTCTACAAAAACAATTGAAACATTTGTTCTACTTTCGTATATTTATTAAGTCCTTGGAAATAAAACACGTGCCACTAACAATTGATTTACATAACATTGTACGTTAGCATCTAGATATATTAAAAAACATACTTGCGAGTATTTATTCCCATCAATAAAAATGTCAATTAACACTAGCTAATAGATTTTTAGTGCTGTTAACAGGTAAAGGCAAGGACCTTGAGACTTCACTATTTACTAAAGTTTTCCTTATCTTGTAAATCGATGTAGTGGAAATGTCCTTTTTCTTTAACCCAGGAATTTAATAAGTAAACCAATAGGAATAAAATAATATTATTATAAAAAAATAGACTGTGAAGTTAGTATATATATACATATAATTAGATACATATGTACATATCTGTGAACTTTTGACAAAACAACTTAAGTGTAATTTTAAAAATTTTCAGTAGAGCATAAATACTATTAAAGTGCAGAATGAAGCTTTTTGTGTATCTGTTTAAGGCAAAATGAAAACTAAATATAGCTAGCCGATATCGATTAGAATTTTAATTAATTTATGTTTTGTTTTTTGACACATTCGAAATTGGCTGTTGATCAGTCGCAATATAACAAATATGGAGATAAGTCAAATTTTTAATATATGAATATATTTATGACTAAATATCGTGCTGATGACACCAAAAAATGCCGCTACTTGTAAAACTGTCTTAACTCGAATTAAGTGATTTTGTCTAAAGTCCATAGATATATAGAAGTCAGATAATTTTTCTTATGATGCATGAAATTGGCTTTATTTAAAAAATATTCGACTGATGCGGTGAAGTGGTTACATAATTTATGTGTTCAATTTGCCCAAACTATTCGCATCGAGTACTGGTTCCTAAGAGCCCAATTGCTTCTGCAATATCGGCGCTGATATGCTATTACACCGACCCTGAACCACAAATATGAACATATTTGAAAATTTGTAAAAATCAGTTGTTTGAGTATTTTTTATAAAAAATTTGTGAAAAAGTTTCATTTAAAACTCTGATTCACTAATGCGAACAAGAGGTCTTGTTAAACATTTTTATGAAAAGCACTCAGTTTTTAGCGTTTCATACACCAAAAGTGAAAAAGAATCTAAATGCTTTTGCTACTCTGTCCCCACGTCCGTCTGACTGTCTGCCTGTCCGTCTGTCACAGGCTTCTTCTATAGCTTCTAGCTCGTGAACCGTAACAGATTATGTGTAACCGGAGATGCGACAACAAGAAATACAAAAATTTTATGAATTTAAAAATTTAAAAGGTGTAAAGCGAGCAACGTAGCAAGTTCAAATTCAAATGTATATTAAGAACCGTAATATACTGTAATAACTGTGAAATATTATGAACCGTTTTAGTGCTTTTTTCGTTTTGGCGATTTTTTCGTTTTTTTAAGTTTTTTGACGATCTTTTTGGCTTTAGTGATTTTTTGCGTTAAGCGATTTTTTAAATTTTGCTGCTTTTTTCCTTTAAGCGCTTTTTTCAATTTTGGCGGCTTTTTGTTTTGATATTTTTTTAATTTTGGAATTTTTTAATTTTAGAATTTTCAAAAATTTCAAGAATTTTCCTCTTACGGTTTCCAAGATATTGTCTTAATTACATTGTCAAAATTACATTAACTGATAGAGCACCCTTTAATTTTTATTATTTTAAATATCAGTGTTAATTGGTGTAGTGACTACACTGTAGTCTATTCTACAGACTACACCAATTAACATTAACTTTGAAAATTTAAAGTGTCTCTAAATGTCTGTATATTACATTAGTATTTCAACATGTTTCGTTGCTCGCTTTACAACACCGTTTAATTTTTAGCTGTCGTATATTTGTTGTTGTAAAGGCCAATGTTTTACATATTCTGTAAATATTATAGGTCTGTAGCTCTTACGGTTCCCGAGAAAACAGCCTGTGACAGACAGACAAACAGACGGACAGAAAGAGAGACAGACGGGCAGCGTAAGGAAAACAATAGGGGCCCTTTACACTTATGGCGAACGGAGCCCTAAAAAAGTATCAAAACGAAACAGTCGCCATAGCTAAAAAATTGCCAAAAATCGAACAAATTCGTCACAACGGAAAGAAAAACTTTCAATTTGTAAGTCTGTGTAATTAAATGAAATCCTTTCTGTCAAAACGAAAAAACTTGCAATCAGAAAATAAAACCTAAAAAAATTAATAACTCGCCAAAACTAGAAAAATCGCCAAACAAAAAAAAATACATCAAAACGAAAAAAGTCGATAAAAACTCTAAAAAAATCACCGAAACGAAAACGCTGAAACGGGGAAAAAACAAGAACTAAAAAATCGACAAAACAAAAAAAACGGAAACACAAAAATGAAAAAAACACCAAAACGCCAAAATCGCCTAAACTATAAATCGCCATAACGAAAAAAGCACCAACAGTAAAAAGTCGCTAAAACTAAAAACAACACTAAAATGAAAACAAGCACAAACGAAAAAAAATTACCATAGCTAAAAAAAATCGTCAAAAATCTTAAAAATTCGTCACAAAAAATCGCTTAGACGAAAAAAAAACCCAAAACGAAAAAGTTCCCTTAAACGGAAAAAAAAGTTTATATTTGTAAGTCTGTGTAATTGAAGGGAATCTCTTTCGCTAAAGCGAAAAAGTCTGTAAAACGAAAAGAAAGTCGCCTAAGAAAACAAAAAAATCGCCAAAACGAAAAAAGAGAAGTGCAAAAATGAAAACGTAGCCATAACTTAAAAAATCTTTAAAACGAAAAAAAACACCAACTCAACAAAAAAAAAAAAGAAAAAAAAAATCACCAAAGCGAAAACGCTAAAATAAAAAAAAACATCAGAACGAAAAAAAAACACCAAAACTAAAAAAAACTAACATACAAAAAAAAAGCACAAAAATGAAAAAAGTACCAAAACGAAGAAAGTCGCATAAGCTAAAAATCGCCAAAACGAGAAAAGCACTAGCACGAAAAATATCGCCAAAAGCAAAAAAAAACGTTAAAACGAAAAAACAATAAAACCGAAAAACACAACGAAAGAAATCAGTAAAAACTAAAAAAAAACTGAAATGAAAAAACCCCAAAACAAAAAAATAACCGTCAAAAATCGTAAAAATTCGCCACAAGAAAAAAACGTTTAGACGAAGAAAAAAAAAACATAAACGAAAAAGTACCCAAATATCGCTAGAACGGAAAAAGCGATACATATGGTATTCGTACGGAACTCTTCGTGTGCGAGTCAAAGTTGCACTTTATTGAACTTATATTAATGTTTTAAACAGATTTTCGTACAAATTTTAAGAGAACTTGTGATTTCTTAATTTCTTAATCTATACACTTGACTTGGGCAGAACATTTTTAAGGAAATCACTCAAAAACCTGAGAGCGTTTTATATCAATTTTCTACTCAGCTCGTCCAAATGTGTTTTGAAATCGCACGGCACGTTGATCTGAGTCAAGCCCTAATCATCATAACAGTAATTACTCAATGGTGCTCCTGTGGCTGAGTGGTAGCGACGCTAGCCTGTCAGTCCAGAGGTCGTGTGTTCGATTCCCGCCATAGACCCTGGGTGTTTTTCCGCAGACAAACTGATCGCTTCGCGGGTTATGTTTTTTCTTTATAAAAAAACTTTAATGCTATTTTAAATTTCGATAAATAATTCAATTGAACAGTTTTGACAAACTAAATTTTTTTTGCGTCAGAATAAAAAAAAAGCTTGATTAGGATCACATACATCAGCAATTGGCGAACATACTTGAAAACTATTCTAGTTTCTGGTAAAATTTTTTCTGTGCTGCTTCATGTTCCTTCAACATGTTGAAATAGATAAATTTAAGTCAATTAAGAACCGTCGTTATTTAATCACTACCACCAACCATTACTAGCTTTCCAGCCGGTTTTTTCCGATTTGGTTGAGTTGGTAATTTAAAAACTTTGTACTTTTTGTTGTTTTAACTCGTTCTTTACATGTTTGACTGTTGACCAACAATAACAGTTCAGTACAAACTCGCATGTCCTACTTAACACACTCATACACACACATATTCTTATTTAAGCCCACACATCATGTAGCCATAAAAATACATATGTCTATGGCTTTTGAAGAGTTCTATGAACTTCATTTTGATTTAGTTGTTAGCCGGCTTTCTGACTTATTGCACGTTTGTAAGTGATAGAAAAATAACTTAAATAATAAAAACTGTTCTGTCCATAGTGAATAAAAATTGAAGAGAATAAAGTACTAAAGCAATTATTCCTGCATACAAAAATACACACATTAAACATTTCTACTCGTAATACAAGTTAAAGTTACACAAATGTGTGTTTTTTTTTAATTTTATATAATTTATTGATTTTTCTTGTATATTGATTTACTCGTCCTTTTTCTTTTTTTATTAAATAAATTTAAAACGTTTGTTTTTAATGAATTTATTTAAAAGTGTTTAATAAATAATTGGATTGTTTCTTTTTAATTTGATTGCAGTTTTACCCATGAATGGTCAAATAGCCAACAGTAATGGACGACGTACGCGTGGTCCTGATGGTAAGTAAAAATATATATGTGAACGTAGACCAACGTACATGCATCCATATATTCATAATTAATGAACCGTGTTCAAGTAATGTCCTGTTTGGTAATTTCGTTGGAAATCAGTGATTAAATCCACGATTGGAAAAAAATGATAATAAATATGTATTTTTAAAACTTCCGATACTATTAAAAAGCGATGTATGTAAAAATCATAGAGGAGTATCTAAGATTAAAGAATGATTTAATTTAGATCACCCTGTTGAAACACACGTTGAGCCACAGGGTGTCAAAATTGCCTACATCGGGCATGAAAAAGCTTGTCGGCTTCATAACTTTTACAAATATTATCAGTTTTTATCCAAAGAAATTTAATTATTTTTGGTTTGAATTCGGTTTTTAATTAAACTATATTTTTATTTAGAGATAAATGTGAAGCATGTAGACAAAGAAAATTTTGAGTGCGCGGAGGGTTGAACTAACGTTTCGATAGCTCCCGCAAATCTCATCAGAGTTCTTTACCGCTTAGACCACTCGACCAAAGTCGGTGGTTTGCAGTCAAGAGTTGAATATCATCTACTTTTTATAAATTCATACTGTCAGTCTTAGAGCTGTATTTCATTTGATAGTTATATTGATATTCACATTTCTCTTTTGTCTTGTGTTGAGCTTCTTTATTATTATTTCTCTATTCTAGTATGAATTATCATTGATAATTACAAGTACTAGTGTTTGAATGTTCGTTTATTCAGTTTATTTGAACATGTACATCCTTTTTGCTAGGTGCCTTTAGAGTTTAGCAATTAAGTTATGAGTTTATTCGAACTGTATGGGCTTATATCCAAAAAAATTTAAGCATTTTTGGCTTGAGTTCGGTTTAGAATCTAATTTTTCAAATAAATTATATTTTTATTTCGAGATAAATGTGAAGCATGTAGACAAAGAAAATTTTGAATGCGCGGAGGGTTGAACTGACGTTTCGTGGCTGCGGCTAATCTCATCAGAGTTCTTTACCGCTTAGACCACTTGGCCAAAGTCGGTGGCTTGCGTCAGTTCAATCCTCCGCGTAGTCAAAATTTTCTTTGTCTACATGCTTCACATTTATCTCGAAATAAAAATATAATTTAATTGAAAAATTAAATTAAAAACCGAACTCAAGGCAAAAATAATAAAATTACTTTGGATATAAGCCCATACAGTTCGACTAAACTTAATTTTAGTTTATTTCATTAAGATATCATTAATATTTTCGAAGTTATTGGTCTTTGAATTTAAAAATTTTTGGGTTTATGCTTCGACTTATATCTCAATATCTCCGGTAATAGTAAAGCCAAAATTTTTCCAAAATATATTCTATGCTTTTAAACACACTCCCAGATAACATGCAGAAACAATAGTTTTTTTTTATCTCAATTCATGCAGTCGTGAACAAGGTTCAAAATCCAGTCTTTGCAATGTAAGTGAAAAATGGCTAAATTTTGATAAAAATAATGCTTAATCGTTCGACAATTTTCTCAAAATTTTCCAAAACTAAAATGTTTATTATCAATACTTCAAAAGAATATACTTCATAAATGCCTGCACTTTCAATTTTAAATCGATTAAGCATGCATCATGATATAATTAACAGGTACACGCAGTAGATCAGCTGGCCTTACTCGCCTTCAACGTTTTCTGACAACTAGTGAAGTATTTCTATAAAAAATTTTCTATTGTTGTAGAACTGCAAGTACCTGTTAATTGTATCATGACATGCACGCTACATCCAGTATTATATGAATATATCGCCCCTTAGCGCTAAATCTACGCTTTTCTTGAATAAGCGCGTATGTCTAAAAATCCAAATTTTTCAGGAGAGCCGAAATACTTTATATTTAATAATTTTAATCAAAGTTTTTTTTGAACAGTCATATAAAATTATATGTTGTAAGAAATTTGTGATAGAATTTCAGACAAAAATTTCCTAAAGGTAAGATCCTAGAGAATAATTAAAAAGCAATTTGCCAAGGACAGTAAAAGTGTGTGCAGAAAAAAAGCTTATGTCGATAACAGTTGCTTACATTGAACTAATTCAAGCACACAAGATTTTTTTAGCTGAAAAATGCTTGCGCACAAGTAACTACAAATTGTTATTAACTCAAAAACACAGGAAAAAATGGTAAATACAATTAATTTTTTTGTTATATCAATTAAATAATTAATTGATTTTGAACCTACAACGATTTTTGTAAATACAATTACAAAATTGTAAGTTAAAGGAAAATAAAAACATATTAAAAACTTTTTTTGTTGATTTAAAATTTATTTCAATTAAGATTATTGTTATATCAACAATGTTAATTGCTGATTTTCCGAACAAATTTTAACTATAATAATTATTGTATTAACAATATTTTTTTATACAATCACAATCCTCGAAGCGACTTTTTGCTTGTCTGCGAAAAACACTAAATGTCTTTGGGCGGAATCGAACCGACGACCTCTGGCCTAATAGACTAACGTTCTTACCTCTCAGCTACAGAGCAATTCGTTATTAAATACGCAAGTAAGGAATACACACAAAACGTGATTTAGTTTGTTGCATCTACGTGTGTGCATTCATTTGTTATGTCGTTTTTCACAATACATAATAAAAAATTCGGTTAGTTCAGTTTGTTGAAAAAAATTTCTTGATTTGCTTTGTTTCATTTACGTGTGTGCATTTATTTGTTACATCAACAATGATGATTGTTAATTTTTTTCAGAATACATAACAAAAAATTTGGTTAGTTCAGTTTGTTGAAAAAAATTTCTGTGTTTGTCGTATCAACAACTCAATATGTTATATTAACAAAATATATGTTTGAATTTAAATTACATATTAACAATTGAAATTGTTAGTTGCAGTTTGATGATATATTTTTTTTAAGAATAATGAAAAAATATTTCGGAAATGTATTCAAAAGTAACAACGCTTGTGGCTATGTGTTTTTTCTTTCTACGGCAACAAATTTCCAGCACGCAACCGTAAGTCGATTTAGTTCATTAGAGCTGAAAAATATTTGAATGAATTAAGAACTTACGTTATTTTTAGAAAAACAATTACAGAATAGGTCTATGTTCTAGCGAAATTTTGGTCGAAATAAAAGAGCATGTAAAATAATGGAAATTGGCATCAATAACTCAAATTCGACAAAAATGGACATCCGCGCTTTTCCAAGAAAACCACATAAATGATCGTAAGCGCCAAAATACAAATTTTACAAGAGACAGTTTTTTTGGTTATCTTAAAATTTATAAAAAAAATTGAAAATGTTTCGGTCCAAGATGCTAGAACTTTGTTCTATAAGTAACATATGGGCATTACCAAGAAAATGACAACAAGACTGAAAAAATTAAAACCATTAAAACTTTTTTTAAGATATGGTAAAGAGGAAAAATGAATAAAATTTTACTATACAGAGGTATTTATACCTTACTACAATTTTTAAATATCAAAAATAACAGCTTAAACTGAATTTTAAGACATAACAATAAACTATTTTCGCTTTTCTAGCAACTAAATTCAGTTAATTGTAATATTGCAATTATACTTTAAAATTAATGTTCAAAATAAAAGAAGTGGGCCCGTGAGGAAAGATAAAAGATAGAGTTCGATTAGCTGTATATTTTGGATTTTCTTTGGACGCTATCCTTATGTCACGTACGTAGTGCAAAAATATTATTTATCTACGTCATTTGAATTTGACTGGCCGCAATTGTTTCAAAATAAAAGTTTAAAGCAAGATATTTGCCGTAAACAAATATTGATCGAAATTTATTTTCAACTTGGTCTAATAAAAATGTTATAAGCATTTAAAGTTCGTCACGTACGCCTTAAATTTATTATAAGTCGAAGCAATAATTGAAACCTTGAAGGAGATATTTTAAGATAAATAAAATGAATAATCAAAGACATTTAGATATGTAAAACTCAGCTCAGCTGAGTATATTACCGTAACTTGCTTGTACTTAACGATAAGAATCGTTCTGGAAAATTTTCAAGAAAAATAAGAAACATTACGGCAAGTTCTTTATAAAATGATTTGGAGGCCTCAAAATAAAATGTTTAACTAATTGCGATATAGTCGTCAATTAGTCTTTATAGAATCTCCTACTGCATAATAACTATAAACTCTATTTGCTTGAATTCACTGAAAATTTTTTAAAAATATGATTTAAAGTTGCTTTTATATTAACTTTTATTTAAAAAGAATGCTTACATTAATAAAACAATCGAAATTTCGCCAGTTTTCATTTAATAAATCTATTAAATTTAGAAAATTAACTTTTCCTGGCAATCCCGTTGATTCCCGGGAATGTGATTTTTTCATTGCCGTTTCCCGGAAAGTGCAAAAGTCCGCGAAATCCCAAACCCTAGTTGTTATTCATGTTTAAACAGATTTTCTTTCGTCTTTATAAGTTCCATTCTGATTTTCAGTTGTTAATTAAATTTAATTCAATTCGAATAATAATTACGTACAAATATTGTTATGCGTTTATTTTATGAAATATTTTACTATACTTTTAACGGACACGAAAAAAGTATTTGAAATTAGAATTAGCCACACAGTTTTGAATGTAACAATGCTATTGAATTTTTCTTTCATTCTATAAATGTGAGGACAATTAAAATCCTATAACAAAAAATTGTTTGCACGTAAATCTTATAGGAAAAGAAAGAGGCGATTGATACGTTTTCTTATGTATTGTGCATTTTAAAATATTTATTTAGAAACAATTGTATTAATGGATGATTGGTACACCTATTCCCCTGTTGTTAAATTTAATTACTACTTAGCATTTGTTTTTGCCGAGTGTAATATGACCTTGAAATAATATTTAAATAAAATATATTAAAAAGATGTGGAGAAAATATGATGAGAAATAAATTACTAATAAGTTTAAATCACACAATCGTTTATTTCCAAGATAGATGAAATGGAAGACTTTACTCGAATCTTTTTCGCCGAGTCACAAATCTAAATACTGGGTATTCAATTAATCGGGCTTATGGGTAAATCGGTTAATTGCTCGATTAAAATTAAAATTTTTGAATTAATCGGTTAGCTGATTAATAAAAATTTGTCTGCATTAATCGTTTAACCGATTAATCGGTAACTAAAAACATATATTGACTGCCCACTTTTATAATCACAGAATTGTGTTGCTGAGGAGCCCAATGTTTGAGTATAGGCGTAGCACTTCCCATTTCTAATAATAATTTTTTTTGCCAAAGAATTCCAATGGATGTACAACGTTTCAATAGAATCAGTTGAGTAGAAATTGTTGAATTAGACCCATTGGACCAAATTTTCATTTGTATTTTTTTTTAATTTTTCTGTTTATCTACGGCATTTATAGTGGAATCTTAAAGTATGATAGGTCGAAAAAAAAATGGTATGAGGCAAAAACATTAATATAAGATCCGCCTGTAAATGCTAAAAATATAACTAAAAATTTAAAAAGGTGATGCCTACACGCAAATAAAAAACATGGTTGAGGCAACCATAATCGAATAGCAGCATACTATGATTGAGTATATGGTTGCAGTCAAACCATACTATTTTGAAACTAAATTTGTTTTAAATATAATAATGTTGTCTAAGGAAACAATAACATTGTTATATAACAATGCATATGGTTCCACTTAACCATACATATGGTTTCATTAGCCATACATATGGTTTCATTAACCATACATATGGTTCCATTTAATCATGCATATTGTTCCATTTAGCTATATATATGGTTCCATTTAACCACACATATGATTCCATTAACCATACATATTATATTCCACTAACCATACATATTAATCTATTAACCATACATATGGTTCCATTAATCATACCTATGGTTGCATTAACCATACATATGGTTCCAATTAAGCACACATATGGTTCCAATTAACTACAGATATGGTTACATTAACCATAACTATTAATCTATTAACCATACATATGGTTACATTTAACCATACATATGGTTCCAGTTAGACATACATATTATTCGATTAACCATTCATATGGTTCCATTAACCATACCAAAGTTGCAAAGTTGCAATTCAATGCGACAGTTATACAATACAACGATTGAAATGTGTAGGAAAAGTTCATGAAACTGAAGTAATGCCAGTTTCCTGCCCCGTTTGCCTCTACATGATTATGTATATTATACATTATTATCTATATTATTTGGACAAAATCATATTAAACTCCCAAAAAAAAATTTTAAATATAACACTTTAATTATATGGAACTTACCTTTTTATTTTATTTATTAAATTTCTATACATATCTGTTTTTTTTTACAAAAAGCTAACACAAATGAACCGACCGCTTGAAATTTAAATACAGAACTGATAGAAAAGCATACAACCAAAGTTAAGAACAAAAACTTTTTTAAAAACAAACAGCCATGTCTGTTTTATAACTATAGTTTCATTGAAAATAAACTGACTTAATATAGTATGGTTCTTGTTATATTTTATTTTTGTAGAATCATACTAATGGTGCATTTTTATATAAACCATGATTGTAGTCAACACTTTTTTTTAACAATGTTCATTGTTAAATGCAACCATGGTGCAATTTCTATAATGAATGTAAACATGAGTTTATTTCTCGTAAACTAATTAAGGTTCACAATTATCTAAAACAATAATTACTTATTTACCAGAACCATAAACTATATTGGGAAACATGATATTGCTGACGCAACCATGTCACAATCATATCGTTTCTTTGCGTGTACGATCGGCAAATAGAAATATTTTTTTTGAAATTGCCTTCCAAAAGCACTTTATATTCGAAGGGCGCACATTTTTTTCTAGTACGGTCTAATGAGCGGTGTCACTCCTATGAAAGGTAAACATTTTTTTTCCACTATTTCCACTTAACGGATTATAATGAAACATTGTGCATCCATTTGAGAAATGGGTTGTGCCACGCCTATACAGAATAAATAATAATAATTTAATTAATTAATATTTCTTTTCTACGTCTTGGGCACTACTTTATCTTCAAAAATTTTATTATAAAAAAGGTTGAGATAATCCGACTAGAAATTTTCATGTAACGCAGAAACATGTTTGGGACCCGATTGATTTACTGTGGGGAAAATCGGAAAAATAGCAAACTTTAATATTGATTAAAAATTGCTAAGGCTGTCCAAGGAACATAAGTAATCAACAATCCCCTCTACCGAGATAAACAAAAATACGATTAAGATTTCCATTAGATTTCCTCACAAGTACCCAAAAGTTTGCATCTTGGGAAGAACTTCCCGACTAGAAATTTTCATGCAAACACATTTGGGATCTAACTCGGATCCTAATTCCGATGTAACGCAGAAACTTATTTGGGACCCGATTGGTTTCCTGTTAGGAAATATAAAAATGTTGCAAAAATTTGCTCAAATCGGGAAAATATCAAACTCTAATATTGAATTTAAATTACTGAAGCTATCCAAGGAGCAAAATTATCTAACAATCATCTGTGTTTAAGATGAGCAAAACATACGATTAAAAATGTATTTTAGATTTTCTCAACAAGTTCCCAATAGTTTCCCACTTGGGAAGAGCTTATTTTAAGTCACTAATTTGTAAATGGGCTATCCCAATAAGTTCTCTATCAAATTACAAATGGGATAAGCCTTTTGGGTGTGCCACATGCAATCCCAATCGGGCCACAATATGAGTATTGGGAAAATTTCTAGTCGGGTTATGTTAAATCAGTGATTTGTAGATTGGGTATCCCAACAAGTTTCTGGTTGGATTCCAAAGGGGACAACCCTTTTGGGTTTGCCACATGCACTCCCAAGTGGGCCCTAGTATGTGTACTGGGAAAATTGCTAGTCGTGATGTACTATAATTTATTATAAAATTTTCTCTATAAACCTTTTTCCCAAATTTGTCGTAATAAATTAGTTTTTATACCACAGTGCTGCAGTGCCAAGAGCAGAAAGCATTTGCCAAAAGTAAAAGTTATTTAAGGGGCACAAAATGTAATTTCTTTCAAAGTTTCTTTACCAATAAGAATTGCACTTGAATAAAATTTCATTGTAAAGGAATACTTCCAGCGGACTACGAATGATAAACTGCTTTATTTTGAATAATTTAGTTTGAAAAGAAAATACCTTTTTGTGATTTTATAATTGATTAGCATGCAAACATGCAAATATGAAATTGCCAGCAGAAGGCAAAAAATTGAAAAACTTTATACCAAAAATAATTTTATAAAAGAAAAACAAAAAAAACTAATAAATGTTAACACTTGAAAAGTTCTAACAAAAGATTGTCTCTAGATTTTTCAGTAAAATTATCCACCATACGAATATGGATGCATGAAAAGGATATTGGCAAACTAACACGAGTATTGTGGGCTGGCCAAGGTAACCGCCTGAGGCAACAGGCTAGCACAAATGCCAAAGTCAAAAGATTTCTGGCCGCTGTGCCTTATGTTATGGTAATTTTAAATGACTTTATTTAATAATTGCAATTAAGAATTATAGAATCGTAATTATCTTTCACTAGAACTCCATTAAAGATGTCCATCAGGCTGTCATCGATAATAATTTGGAAAATCTGCAATCGAATTTGGAGCCACCAGTACCACCAGCTTTGGTAACATGTCGCGATGCTAACGGCTTAAATTTAATACACAAATCAGCTGGCTTGGGACATGCTACAATTTTGGAGTATTTAATAACTACTTGGCCCGATGGCGTACATGAAACAGATATTACGGGTAAAACCCCATTGCATTGGGCTGCCAGTGCAAAAAATAATATGCGCTGTTATACATTGCTCACGCAAGCTGGTTGTGATGAAGAGGCCGTTGACTATGTAAGACAATTATCAAAAGAGAAATATGATTTATTGCTGCATTTCTGTAATACACATAAATGTATTACAATTCTAATTTTTGTGTGTCATTGAAAATCATTTATTACAGAAAATGAAAACACCTTCATATTATCGTCATAAGCCTCATGAAATTGAACGTGCTTTTTTAGCATATGTACCGGAAGCCCCGCGTGTGTCACCGGATGTTGCCACCGATTGGGAGGCTCTAAGTGATGAAAGCGGCGATGGCAAGGTTTGTTTGTCATTGTTACTTAATTTACTTTTATTTTTGTTACTTATACACATACATACATTCATACATATTTATGTATGTATATTTGTGTTTTTTTTTTCTTTTGTAGAAGCCAGATATTAAAATACCCGAAATGAATGGCTTTGGTAGACATTCAAATGCTGAAAGTAATGACAATACATCAGAGGCCGAAATGACAGAAGGGTAAGTGTTAAGTTAATTTATTTAGCATGTTTAAAATGAACACAAGTAGGAATTAAAGTCCCCTAAAATTTAAGAAGATCGGAACAATAATGATAATTTGCCTGATAGTTATAAAGCAGAGCTCTAGTGTTGTGAACTCTTTTTCAAAACCCTGTATTTCAAGGCGATTTCTGGCTTCTTTGACTGCTAGTTGCAGTCCTACTAATCCATAGCAGAATTCCTGTTCATCACTAGCGCTCGATAATTGTATTCTTTCTTTCTCAGCACATTTATGAATACCTATCGTTTTCGCTCTGGACTAATATGTCAGTTTTTGTCTGCCAAGTCTGCAAGATCATCTTTCTCGATATTCATCTTTGGAGGTAAAAAAATGTTAAACTGAAAAAAATACTTGTAGTATTCGTTACACGTATTTGTTATCAGATACGTGTAACGAATACTGGTAACGACAATTCAAAAGGAAGGCAACAGGCCGGCACGAAGGTTAAATTCCTTAAAAACTCAGCTTTACCGTTTTTGTATTTTCGCGGTTTTCGGTGTTGCCGTTGCTTACTGGGGTAGTTCGGGGATTTTGGAGAGATTTTTGTCATAGTTTTTGGGAATCTGAGGAACTTCTGGGGTTTTGGAGAGATTTTTGTCCTAGTTCTTGGAAATCCGATAATAGCTCAGTTGTATCCCACCTACGGCAATATTGTTTTGTTTTCCTTTGCTTTATATTAACATGAAAAAACGTCTTCGAATCTGGAAGATTGCATGGGCTCAATTCATTCATTTTAATGGCGATCAATTTATTTAAATTCCCTCAATTTCACGCTAATATAAAAATAATGCATGTTTCCCCTAAATCAGTTCGTCATCACTTGAAGCCATACTTTGTCAAGTTATTTTTTGCTGGAATTCGTTCTCTCTTCACAGCTTACGACACGGCATCATATTGTACCACTTGTTGTTGGTTTTAGTGGTATATTTCTGCTACTATGGTATAAGAATAGATAGCTCAAGAATCTCAGCAAAATATTTGTGTATAGTAGGGTAGATTAGTTTATCACATACTCAGCTACAGCGTTCGCCATTTCATGACGTGGTTTTCAAACCTTATAAACTATCTTAGAGGATTACACATACTGAACCAAAGAGGTACATAAATTCAAGTAAAAATTTTATTGGGATGTAAGTTCCTTATGTCGCGCCATGCACATCAATGCTTTGTATAAAAAACCAATGCTTGAGGGGTGAAACAAAAATTTTTTTGAAAATAAAAAATATTGACCGCGAATACTGGTCACAAATACTGGTCACAACTTCATAGCATAATGGTGTTACCGCTGCGGATGTTTTGTGGCTTGTCTAAGTGGTTCGTGGCGGTGCTAGCTGAAGGTGTCTCTGCTAATTATATCAATTTTATAGATTATTGGTGCAAATTTTGCTGCTGGTACTATTGGAGGTACTGCTACTTCAACTTTTTCTTTTGTTTCTGATCCTGCGCCTGATTAGTTATTTAGTTCTGCTGGTACGTCACCGAATGTCTGTACGGATGATAATGGTATGACTTAGGAAGTGTTCAATGACACTGATGATAATTAAAGTGCTGTGGCTTCTAGTAGGAGGTGCTAGCGGTAGAAGAAAGACTTGGCAGCTAGCGTCGGTGGAGTTAATGATTGTGGTCGATCCATGATAGAGTTGAAAAGGATCACTGAGCGAAGTGTTGCCAGCTGATGAAGTAGATAGAGTACTGTCTCGTTAGTTGACTACTATTTCGGTTGAGCATGAATAAACTTATAGCTGCGGCTACTGCTACTATCTTTGGGGCGCATAATGCTGCTGCAGTGGTGACGTAAAGAGCTATATTCCTACGTGGTGTCCCACGACATGGTGCGTTCTTTTTGTTTGAAAAAATTTTTCATTAAATTTTACCTAATGTCCTAGTACGTTAAATCAATGAACTGATTCATTAATTTTGTTAAAGAACAACAGCAACAAATGCTTTCAGTGCACCGTTTTACATCGATCTTCAATGAATATTTTCATTGAAACAACGTATGTGCACATTGAATTAATGTATTTTAGCAAAAAATGAGTGAATCTAAGTCAATGAATGTTATTTATTGAAATTATGTGAGATAAAATGTTTTCTGTGTAATCTTACCTCATTCTTATCTAATTGAAAATATTTCTCGATAATAGAGTGTAACGTGTCTCAGCCTTAAAATATATATTCTTTCAGTTAGGCAGAAAATATTGATGGTAGCACTGTATATCAAAATAACAAGAAAGCAATATAGAGCTATATATAAAGAAAAAATTTTTTCCAACCCATTGTTAAATTATATAGAAACTTTTCTATTATATGACTTTTTTATTTCATTATTTTTTATTTTTTTACCTTAAATCGTTATATTTTTCAAATCGTTTCTTCTTTTTAGTACCAGCGGTCATGAGGACGAAGAAGCAGCAGAAGAAAATGACGAACTAGTAATTAAAGAGGACCAAAACGATGAAGAAGCTGCAGAGGAAGAATCAGACAACAATAACGAAGTTGAAGATACAAAAGAACAACCAGTTGAAGAGAAAGAAGTGGAACATGATGAGGAAACTGAAAAAGAAAAAGTAGAGAAAAATGAAGAAGAAAAAGAAAAAGCAGAAGAAAAAGAAAGAGAAGAGGAGGAGCAAGAAGAAGAACAATTAGAAAATGTTAGCGATGCTCAAGGAATGCTAGAGGAAAAAGATGAACCAAAACATGAAGTAAGTTTATTTCCTTCCACAACTTTCATTAAGTTAAGCAATAAAAAGCACTTTTTAAAAACAGTTAGGACTGTAAATGCATTAAATAACTTAAAGCTGTAATAAAGCTTTTCATTTAAAGTTACTTTTTATTTGATGAGGTTCGTTCTATTTGAGAGAATTTTTAATTTTAATGAAAGAAATAATTGGGATTGTATATTTTGAAACTGACCAGAAAAAAGAAATGAAATGTATATAAATACTGGCATATATAAAACAAGCTATTTTTAAACTTATTTTCAACTTAAGCTTATAAAGCACCAAAAATTCTAAAGCTTCTCCTATCTATATACTAAGGCTGCCTTAAACTTAATGTAAAATAAAAAGCTTACACCTGAATAAAATTTTTATATTCTTATATTATACTAAAAGAAAAAGTTCTGTTAAAAGTAAGCCATTGTCGGCCTTGATAAGAATAAAATATAAAAAATTTCTTTGTTCAATTTTAACTTAACTTTTCGTAAGTATTTTTTATTGTTGCTAATGTTTAATTTCTTCTTTTAACATTTTCTTTTTATTTGTTTCCTTCATTTCTCTTTATATAAAAAAACTGCTTGAAAAACTTATTGTTTTCTTTTATTTTTTTGATAAAAGTTTTAAATTTAAAGAGCTTTTTAAACAAAATTATTAAGTTTTTAAGAGTTTAGAAAAGAATCAGTCGACAATTGTTTACTTTTGCAGAAACAACAAACTCAAACTCTTACCGAAACAACGGAAAATTTAACAAAGGACTTACAAGACGAGGATAACATTGAAAGCGAAGACAATGTTGATAGCAAAGAGCATGAAAAAGTAAATAAAAAGGATGACAGCGATAATGGTGATATTAAGACAGAAGATAAAAAAGATCAGGCCATTGATGAAGAGAAATCTAAAGAAGATTTAGATGAAGAGCAATCTGATAAAAACAAGGAGGAACAAGGAATAGAACAAGGCAAAGAGAAAGATAGTAAAGAAACTTTGGAGACGCAGGCTTCTGACGAAAGTAATAAAAGCTCTTTGAATGAAACGAAAAATGAGATTGAGCAAAATAAATTACAAGAAGAAGAGAAAGAAAATGATAAAAAGAAAACTGATGAGGCAACAAAATCTGAGACTTCTTTAAAAACTGGTAAAGAAAATGAAAAAAATAATCAAGAAAATGCTTCTAAGGTCAAAGTTGATAAGGACGAAAACGATAAAGAAATTGAAAAAAGTATTCAAGAAAGTGTCTCTGAAATTAAAGAAGATAAGAATGATAATGGAACTGAAAAAATTAGTCAAGAAAATGCCTCTAAAGTCAAAGAAGATAAAGACGAAACCGGCAAAGAAAATGGAAAATGTAGTCCGGAAAACGAATATGAAGTCAAAGGAAATAAGGACGAATTTGGTAAAGAAGATGGAAAAAGTAGTCCAGAAAACGTCTCTGAAGTTAAAGAAGATGAGAAAGAAGGCGATAAAAATAAAGATCAAGAAAATGTTTCTAAAGTCAAAGAAGATGGAGAAGATAATGATGATAATAAAGATCAAGATGATTCAAAAACGTTGGGAGAAACTTTAACGGACATCAAGGATGAAGTAAAAGATAATATTAAACAATTGGCCCATCAAATTAAAAATGTTTTTAGCGATAAAGATAGCAAGGATGACGAAGAGAAGGATGAAATAGTTGTCAATGAAATCAGTGATACTAAAGCAGAAACGATAATGGAATTAAATGGCGAAAAAGAAAACAAAGAAATTGAAAAAGAAGCGGATAAAAAATTGCAAGAAAGAGCTGCGATAAACGATAAAGATAAAAAGGAGGAACATAATCCAGAAACTACTAAAGAACCTGTAGAAAATAAAGAAAACTTAGGTCCTTCGGAGTCAAATGCAAAGGAAAGCAATAATCAGGAAAAGCGTCAAAATGCAGACAAACAAGAAAACAAAAAGCCAGATGGAGAATTCAAACAAGAAAATGATACGAGCAAGGAAAGTCCTCAAGAACAGACACTAGCCAGCAGTACTAGTAGTAGCAGCGATGGTCAAGAGCAAGGTTCGAACAACTCAAACAAAACCGATGAATCAGAAATTATAACCAAAACAGATGTTCCTTCTAGTCCAAATTCCAATAGTTTAAATGAAAATACTCCCTCAAATATACAAACTCCAACCTCAACAGCGCTCAAAACAACGACAAAAGAATCTCCCAAGAAAAATAATGATAAGACTGAAGAAGATGAAAATAATAATAAAAGCAAATTGGCCAATAAATTCGAAACTACCGCAACAACTGTTGACATAACAAATCGAACAGAAGCAATAACCGATGAACAGTTTAAAGAAATTGATAAATCTTTAGAAGAGTACAAAAAAGCTGAAGAGAGTTCCTTGCAAGAGAAAGAAAACGATATTGGCGTTAAATTGGAAGAAATGGCAGATAATCTTAAAGATAATGTTAAAGAAATGGCTAATAAGGTAATGAATGTTTTTTCAACAGCAAATAACACAAAAGGAGAAACTGAAAAATTGGAAAGAGAATCCAATGATGTTGTGGTACATAGCGAAAGTACTCAAAAACAAATGTCCGACAAAAGATCAGCAAAAGAAGGCGAAAGTAGTGACGATACGGCCGATGAAGATGAGGTACAATTTGGCACCCTCTAATTTGTAGAACTCTGTCTCAAACGATTGGATGTTTCTTACAAAAAAACTATATCTCTACACACTTATTGCACTTGGAAAATTATCTCATTAAATGATACAAAATTCTATTTGAAAGTATGTAGTTGTCTAATTAACTAATTGTACTCGTATGTGTGATTTGAAGCACTTGTAGTTTATTATATTTTACTTGAAAATGTTTGTATTGAAAAGAAAGATGAGATATTCATATTATATACTTTCGAAATTTAAATAAAATATTTGAAAATTAAAAAAGATCACAATTTTGTGTAATTGTCTAAAACGTCTTAACAGTTTTTTTATTATCTCTTTGCAAGAATATAAAAATATTGTTTTGTATATCTATTAATATTTTTAGTCCCTATCACATTATTAAATTATGAATTAAATAAAATTTGGTAACTACTCACCACACTAAGTACCCGTATGGCCAAAATAACATCAGACACTGAGAGGGCAAGATAATGATATAATTAAGAATATAATACCACTTTATTATCACTATTATAAAACTATTCTGACTAGACTATGACGTAAATATAACTATAGCTATTGTTATTTTATGGAATAAGAAAATCATTTATTCAGCCATGTCACAGATTCCGTTCGGACTGGTTTTGATTGCATAGTTGTCATTCCGTAAAAGTGCATTTTTGGTGCTTTAGATTCCGTTTATTTTGTATTTCGTTTTTACAATGATAAAGTTTTTATACCTTGAGGCGTTTGTTTAATCTTGTTTTTAGATGAAAAGCCCACATTAAGCTTTTTATTAACATGGAAAGCTCATGACCAAATATTTATTTGACGCTCCTAAAAGTATGCACGTTTTTTAATATTTACTGCAAATGAAGTCAGTAGAAAAGTATTTTTCAATTCCACTTTGAATATTAAAAGTGGTTTGATTACGACGAAAATTTTCGCACCTTACGGAATTGAAACCACTTCCGATCGGAATGGTATTCTGTGACATAGCTGATATTATCTATATGGTTATGAATAGCATATGGCTGGAACTAAATTGAATAGCATGTGATAAGCATAGACCTCAGCTTAGATTTGACTAGACTACAATTAGTTTTTGGTCTGATTACGAAACTCAAACGAATTGATAACATAACCCTGTTTTTGAAGTTTGCTAAAAACAGAGACAGCTTAATGATGGCTGAAGTAGTTACCTCGTTAGCTTCAAAGCAATAATGCTGGTCTCGATCCCTGTGTCAGACAAGTCATCATCAACGTCATACATTTTTCGGATGTGTATTAGTGTGGTATTGTTTTAGTTGTTTTTGGACTGTTTAAGTGATGAAGTCTTAGTACTAGTCACTAAGCAGTACTTGCAGCGATTGATACTATTCTAATGTATATCACAGCGCACTCCTTCGTCGGTAATTTTAGCAAAATTGCCGAAGAAGTAAAACGATTAATAAAATGGCTAGACATCAGGGATGTAAAATCTGAATTTACAAATTGTACTAATTTTCAAGAAAAATTGTACTTTTTCCAGTCCGATTGTACTAATTCTTGTTCCATTATTTTAAAATATTATTTACTCAAAATCAACAATCTACAAAAAAGGCACATTGAAGTGTACTTGCACTTCATACTTATACGTGATGATCTTGATGAAATGCGACCTTATCTTCGTGAGGCCGAGATTGACCTAACTAAATTTTCTGAAACTTTGAAAGGAATGCTGTTTTTCGCTATTTTTACCAATGGAAACTGAAGTAAAGCATAAAATCTTCTGTATAAAAATATAATTTTAGTAAACAGATGCTAACTTTCCCAATGCGTTTCAATGAGGGAAGTTAAGGGTCCTTTCTCTCTAAATGTAGAGGTTTGGAAAATAGCTTTTTAAATTATTTCGGGTGTCAATTTAGGGACAGTCCACTTGTAAAGTGGGAGGAACTGCTATTTTGGCGCTACTGAAAATTCTTGCTGGAAATATAAGGCCTCTGTTCATCAGGATCATCACATATGTAGATAAACTTAACAATTAATATTAATCCAAATGGATTATTAGGCTGAGGCTCGTAACGGAACCTAATAATCAATTTGGATTCACAAGCAAATACGTTCGAAATAATAATATTAATGTTTAATTTCAAAAAGCACAAAAAGGACTATAAGTTGTTGAGATTCGAATATAAAAAGACTATTTAGGATATGCTTCTGCTAACAAATTTTTAGTCATCTCTAAATTGTAGCAGCGCGAATTAGATGACTTCCGTTGTTTGGATTAGATTGGACACAGTCAAAACAAACAATATAACTCTCTTTGGTTTTTATTATATTTTGATATCCTTTCCATATTTGCAGATTAATATGGAATGGATAATACTCCTCTTGCAATTCTTGTAATATGAGTAAATATCAGTTTATTTAGTTAATTTTTCAATTATACCTTCGACAAAAAAGCACATATGTTGTCTTTTTTTTTAAGAACTTAACAACTTAACTGAAGATGGCACGTATCTGAAACCAATCTGTTTATCAACCAAATTTGACGTGGGATGACGTTTCAATCGTTTCAAATTCAAAAAATTTTGATATAGTGCTAAATTAGTCATTGTGGTGCGTGCTATTGTACTTTTGACTTTCAAATGGTGCTAAAAAAGTACAGTTGTACCAACTTTTGCATCCCTGCTAGAAATAAAAGTGTATATATTTTACGAAAGAATTTCGTGGTGCGAAATAAGGAAATATTTCGTAATATGTACGAACGTTTTCGTGCATATGTTGCATGGTTTTTTTTCTCGGTGTATGTATAAATAAGATTTACATTCACATACAAACAGTGTCGAATAACATGAAATACACATCAACACTGACGGGGTAGTGAGGCGTCTTTCGAAAACAACGAATTAATTAACACTTTTCCTTTGATCTTAGGATCTTTAGATCTCATGTCAAATTCTTTCTGCCTTAAATGTTACGAACTTTGGGTTAAAAACCAATTTAGTTCGAAAAATAGTTGCATTAAATAAGCAAAAAATTTTACTTATTTGCATTCTATGGATTTAGATATGATACAGCAAATAAATAAAGGACTCTAGCAATCTTTTTATAAAAACAACGTTACATAATCTGTTTTTTTTGACCAACATTAAGTGAGTGCAGCAGTTATAAAGTACTGAACTTTGGGTTTCTTCGACGTTATGAAAAGCTGGAATAAATATGAGTCGTGCGTCGTGCCGTAATATATCGTAATGTTCGATGCAACACGTTTAGTTCATGCATCTGTGATACATATGGAATTCTTGTCGTGAATTATGGAACATACTTTACATACACGATAAAGGATTTTCACAGGACATGCAATTCTTTTTTTTCTCTTTTTCTTTTGGTAAAAAATTAAAAAAATTTTTTTGTAACACTATCCAGAATATGCATCAAAACTTATACTACAGAAACCATTATATTTTCAAGGTATAAGAAAAAGTATCAAATATATCCCAAAACATTTTTCGTGTTATTGAGCGTAAAGTGGTTTTACTAAAATCTAAATTTGTAACAAATTGTACAATAACTTTCACTTTCAACAGTCAGTAAGTCAATTTATTACTTTGTTTTCCTCTTTTAAATTTCATTTAAATATAAACTTATTTGACTTAACCTAGAAATAGAACTTTGATACTCTTTTAAGTATTAAACAATTTCCTTTTCCGTTTGTTTTATGCAAGTGTGTTATAAAAAAATGTAATAACTGTCAAATACTTGTAGCAAGTTTTTTTCTTTCTTACATACATATGTATGCATGTGCTTGTGAGCAATTTGTTTCTTTGTGTAAAGCCCAATCAATCTGAAATGGCATTTTGGCATGCAATTAGATGGTACGAGGATAAAAAGTGCAAAAAAATATTTGTGCAAAAAAAGAATAGATTAATAAAAGCGCCAGTTGTAACTGTTAGATATGGCACTCTGACAATTTATAGCATATTTTATTTCAATAACTTTCGCTCATTATAGATAATGCAGTAATACTATTGATGTTTGTTCAGTAGATGAACATTTAGTATTTTTTTACTTGAAACTATAGATATAATAGTAGAGGATATAGTTCAACTTAACTTTCCTTTTATTATATTTTATTTTATTTTATTTATTTACACATTGTTTTTTGGTTTGGGAAGTTTACCCAGAACTTTAAGTTATAATTTTTTATAGTTTAATAGTTTATGGTTCAAGTTACTAAGTTAGTTAGCTTTAATATTGTAGTTCTTTGATTAAAAACAGTTTATAGAAATAATAAACAGGCATTTAAAACTTATACCTTTTCTAAAATAACAGTAACTAAAATCAGGGAAAAATTCTTATTGTTATTTTCTTTGCAAAAACATAATAGTGGAGTTCAGTATTTGATGCAAATGGTCTTGCGAAAGTGCAAATGCAAAATATCGTAATACTCCAAATTTCATAAAAAAGCTGCAATATTTTACATTTGCACTTTCGCAAGACCACTTGCATCAAACGCTGAACTCCGCTAATGAAATAATGAAAAACACACATGCATGCTTTTTTGTAGTTAAATTATAAATACAATATAAGAACATGTGCATATTATGTATTCATTAGAGGGGTCGTGAAAATAAAATTTGGATTTCTTCAGGTCACATGCCCCAACTCGATGGGTATTTATAAAAAACTATCCTAAATAGTTGCAGGTCAATCGGTTATGATTAAGGCATGTCGCACGCCCACCGAAGTTTGAGCAAATGCTCCTTTCTGTGTTTATATCTCACAACTTAATAAATATAGTATTTACAAAAAAATTTTCCTCTACCGACTTTTATATTACCGACTTTTATATTATTAGCATATTTAACAAAATAAACAG
Source organism: Panzeria rudis (assembly GCA_956483635.1). Lineage (NCBI taxonomy): Eukaryota > Metazoa > Arthropoda > Insecta > Diptera > Tachinidae > Panzeria > Panzeria rudis. The sequence continues at coordinate 124,317,374 of OY101450.1, read as the reverse complement.
CAATATCGATAACAGCCAATAACTATTAAAATCTAATATAAAACCCATAATATTAAAAATTTCGGCAAACTTTTTCGTTCCCTACTTATGATAGTAGTTTCTTTAATTATTTGGGCCGTTTAGCGCGAATCTGGGGCCCGATTCTATTTTTGTGAAAAAGTAAAAATGAAAAATAAATTATCACTTCATTGAAAATGCGATTCTAGTTTTAGCTTTTATGAAAACTATCTGTCAAATTTTTCTCATATGATAATATTTTTTTCATCATGATAAAGTTGGCGAAAACTTAAATGATGACAACTCTTAATGTTTATTAACTTTTGCTTAAAAAATCATTTTATATGAAGTAAAAAACGCCACAATGTATTATTTATAATAATTGTTACAACAGTGAAATAAACAAGAAATAAAAATGGAATAGTTTGAAAAATCCAAAAGTGCACGCCTCATAATCTCATTTAGACCGTGAAATTAAATAGGCTTCTATTCCTAATTATACTGAAGCGTAAAAAATTAAAAAAGACTCGATTAATGAAGTCTTTCGGTCGTTATCGTGACCACATACAGGATCCGTACATACAGACAAACGGACGTCCAAGACAGAACTTTTTTAAACAGTTTTTTAATTAGTTTAAATAATAAAAATAACATTAAAAATGTCATGAGTCTTAAAAATAGTAGTTTTTCTTAATATGTGTGTGTATATATTTTTTACAAGTGCAATATATGATATGAATCGCGTGAAGTGAGAGTAGTACCCACCTCAACGTTTCGCTTATGAGGCGTGCAATAGAATAACAGAGTTAAGTTATTTGCTATACATTTTTGTAACAACTACATAAAACCATAAATTTTAAAAACAACCCAATGGATAAAAAAATATGTTGCAAAGCTTCAGAAGACCAGAAAGTACATAATATGTATTTGCAATAAAATTATTTTTTATTTTAATTTGTTTATGATTCAAGAAATGAGCGGAATAAAACAAAAAGTGACAGATGGTTTTCATAACGATTAAATTTTTCATAATTGCAATCAGAATCGCTCTAAATGAAAAATGAAGTGAAGAATTGCTATGAAGTGAAAATGATAAATTTTTTATCACTTCATTTTTATCATAAATTCAGAATCGACCCCTGCACTCGATTTGTTTCAGCTCTACACTGATGGAAAAACCGTCATAACACTGATAAAATTTGACATCAGCACTATGTCAAGTGTGTTCGTTTTTGACCCCATGACTCTTTTCATTATTGTGATATCAATCTAGACATCAGTGCCAATGATGACAAATCTATCATCAATGCAATGACACATCGACATCAGGGCAATGACAAATTGCCATCAATTTAATAACAAAATGTCATCAATATGATTTCGCTCATAGAAAAACCGTTACAATGCTGATGTATTTTGACATCAATGCTATGTCAAGTGCCTTCGTCTTTCACCCAATAACACCTTTTATGATTGTGATGTCAACCTTTACATCAGCTGTCATCAATGGAAAGATTAAAACAATTGTACATATTTATATTTTTTTTCTTTTACTTATATCTTTTTTAGTTTAAATTCTTGTTATTTTATTTTTCTTCTAATGCTGGTCTTGATCAGGGTTGTCAGATATGGCGATTTTTCAACTTGTTTGGCGTCTAAATTTTTGATTTGGCGACATGGCGATTTTTCTGGCGATAAATACATTTGTTGGCGCTTTTTGTGGCGATTTTTTTAAACAAAATTGAACTTCAAAATTTTTATATTGCAGGAAAATTACTTTGTTGAAAGAGTATTTTCAAAAATAAGTCCCACCAAAACTCTTCTCCAAGATATTAAAACAATGATTTTTCTTATATTAATTACAATCATTAATGTGTTTTGAATTTGGATGCGAAAAATTTAGAAGAAATAATTTTTCGCGCTTTCATTTCTACTTTTGGCGATTTTCTGCTAAATGTATGTACGATTATTTTATAAAAACTTATATTAAAAAAAGTATTACATATATAAAAATAAAATTGATTATCAAATATATATTAAGAAAAACTACATAAAATTGATTTTGGCGATTTTTAAAATCAATTTGGCGAAATAGGTCGGAAAAAATCTGACAACCCTGGTCTTGATCCCAGGCTCCTCAATTCATCGCACATTTATTAGCTAACGCCGTAACATTATTGATGCGACATACATATGATGACTATGTAGCATCAATATGATGAAAAGGTGCCATACTATCGCCTGCTTCAATGTTATGTCTGTGCATGTATGCTGTACTGGCTTAGTTTTAAAAAGACTTGCGTATTTTATTATTAGCTCTGTCATAGTAATGATGATAAGTGTACATTAATGCAATGTCATGTATTTTAACTTTTAAAAAATGCGTTTAAACACAAAAATAAGACTATAACATTTGTATTAAAATACAAATTACATACATTGTAACATTGTTCATTATTTCTTATATACATATTTTACACTTGAATAATATATAACAAGTGACATCGTATAGATGCCATTCCAGTCATATCATTGATGACACTTAAGCAATGACAAAATTCTATGATGACGTTGCTCATCAGATTGATGTCTGTTTTCGTTTTATTGATGACATTTGTCATAGCACTGATAGCAAAATTCTGATGATAGAACGTTATCAATTCGATGATACATTTTTTTATGAGTGTAGTTTTCGAGATATACCGTTATGTCAAAAATTAAGTCACTTGCACAACATATGTACTCGTATATCAGCATATATGCAGAAAGATTTAATATATTCAGTCATTAAGAAAAAACAAAACTAGGCAACAAAATTATCTTTAAACAAAGCAAACATTCTCTGCAAATATCCGCTTTAGTTTCAGAGATATCGTAACCTGAAAATTATAAAATCTATAAAAAATTTAAAAATTTTTGTTTTAAAAAATTCATCAAAAAAATAAAAATACTCCAACGATCACCGTGTTTTCCCCCTTTATTGAGCTTAATATCTTTCAAAGGAAATGAGTTTTTTTCCTTAACATTGATGCACAACTTTTGATTTTAATGACAATTTAGTGAAAAAACTTTTTAAAATTTTTTTAGAAACTTTTAATTTTTCGGCTAAAACTTTTATGATATCTCTGAAACTAATGCGCAAATTTAGAAATAAGTTCGCTCGCCTTAAAGATAATTTTGATGTCGAAGTTTTGTTGTTATTTTTTACTGAATGGGGTGAAAATTTCTCCAGTTATGCCAATATATGTCCTGAAACTGCCTTCAACTTTGGCATAACGGCATATCTGGAACACTAGATCGGATAAAAAAAGATGGAGTGCACATTCCCGTTCAGCGAGCCAAATAATTAAAGAAACAGCTTTTAGTTACTTTTAGTAACGAAAAAGTTTACCGAAATTTGTAAATTAGTGCAATCATTTTGAAATTTTAATTGTTATGGGCTTTTTTCGATATTGCTGTTTATTTTGCTAAATTTAAATAAAAGTCGATAAGAGAAGAGTTGTTGGAAACTTGAGAGACAACAACTTTTGCGAAGAACATTTTTTGTAAATACTGTATTTATCAAGTTATGAGACATAAAACACAGAAAAGAAGCAGTTGCTCGAAATTCGGTGGGCCTTAATCATAACCGATTGACCTGCAAATCTTTACGAGAGTTTTTTATAAATACCCATCGATTTGGGGCATGAGACTTGAAGAAATCCAAATTTTATTTTTTTACAATCACTAGTATCCATGTATTGGTAGCAACTTTAAATTCTTATAACTCCCAATATACTATACCGATTTTAATAATATATAGATTCTGCACATCCGTAAGTAAACACAAATTACATATTTTTTGTAAGAATTGGTATACCAAAAACTTTCTTTCCTATAATTACATAGATTTGTTGGTTGGCTTGTTAGTTTTTAACATTTTTCTATTGTTCTGTTAATTGAAAGTATTATGAACGATTTTTAAAGGAATATAGCTTAGTAAAAACAATTTAGTTGTCAATTATAACTTTAGTATTAATTGGTTAAACTTAAGTAGACAAAAAGGTGATCATATATAGTAGAGGATATTGTGCATGATCCTGATAGTCTAGTTTTAGTGCAAATCACAATGAAATCAAAAGTTTTTTTTCCGAAGAAAACAAAAAAACATTTTAAATTATTTTCTTAGGAACCACAAGCTGAAACAGCAAATGATGAAAATAGCAATAATGCAGAAGAAAATAATGAACCTGAATCAGATCAGGATCCTCTACCGGCACTAGTTAACGAAACAAATGCTGAAGAAGAGTATAACCTAGAAAATAATGAAGACAAGCTTGACGATGAGGCGGCAACAGATGGTGAAGGTTCTCCCACTCCATCGCTGGCCATAGAGGGTTTTGTTCAAGGCGATGCCGAAGATAATACAGTTCAGTCACAAAAAGCTGCTTATGTTGATGATGATGAAGTATAACTTTTTCCAAACACAAATCATTTTGTCCCGTTTGTTTCTGTTTTTCTTTTCTCTCAGTATACAAATAACGATGAAGTTACAATTTTTAACATTTTAATTTCTTACGAATTTTAATTTACAATATATTTTTATTTTTTAAATTAAAATGTGCATAATATTAACTTAAAATTAAACACTTATCAAGATTGATAAAAATATTTGTAACACACATTTCTAACTCAATTCTCACAGTCCCAGTGTTTTCTTTCTTATCTTTTTTCTTTATTTGTTAAAATTAATTTCAAATTTTGCTCTTTAATCTGTGTTTTTCTTATAATTTTATTAAATTCTTGTTGGCACCTTTTCCTACACTTTTCAATTGTCATCTATTTTAATTGGTATTCTAATGAAATTTTTTTTATTTCAAATTTTCTGTTGTGTTAAACGTTTGTTTTGATTTTTTGCTTTGAGGTCAAATTAATTAAAATTTAATTTAAAACTATTTAAAACACCAATATCTTATCATCACCAACAAACAATAATTAAATGCAAACAAACAAAACAAAAAACAAAAAAAAGGAAACTCGCCTACAAAATATAATCGCTTCCGGTGACATGGAACAGTTGGCACAAATTGTTTTGAATGGAGATGGGCAAAAGCTATTGAATGTGGAAGCGACGGAGCCGGAAATACAAGCATTTTTAAAAAATGTTCCCAATTATATGGTAAATTCTAGCAAGTTTCTTTCAAATAAAATCAAATTATTTGATAGCATTTTGTTTGTTTGATTTTGTTCAGGATAAAATACGACGAGTCCATGAAGCCGCCCGCCAAGGTAGTTTATTGAATTTACAACAAGCTTTAGATCGTAGAAAGTTTGCAATTGCCAAGGATGAAGTCTCTCCAAATGGTGCTACACCTTTACATGTAGCCGTTCTATTTGGTAATAGTGGTAAGTTTTCTCCGTTCCTTTAGAAATGTTTTTGTTAAATAAAATAAATTGTATTTTCTAGATATCGTACGCTATTTATCTGCCCGCTTTCCCGAAACTACTACAATAACGGATATTGATGGCCGGACGCCATTACATTATGCTGCAGTTATAAATGATAATGGCCATTTTTATAATGTTCTTTTGCAACTGGGTGCCAATCCAAAAGTGATCGATTCGGTATGTTTGAATTTTGTTAAATACTTTTAAGTGCAGCTGCCACAATCCAGACGATGTGATTCACATACGTAGCTTTTACTCAAATCAATCTACTGTATGGTGGAAACCGCACTTTAAGAGCTGTAAAAGTGATTAAGTAGATTTTTTTATACAATTCTCTTCAGTAGAATATACAAATATGCTGAGAAATCCATTTTTTTTTGGTTGGGAGTAAAGCACGCTATTTAGATTTTTCGCAAAGTTTGCGATGGTTTCGAATTTTTTTTTTATATATTGAAAACATTTTTGATTCCACGCAATGATTTTTATAAAAAGCCGTGTCATAAAATAAATACATTCAATTAATTCTTTTGAGGCTAGTAATTAGAGAATAAAATCACGATTATGCTTGATCACGCATGATTGTAGGTAACTTTTTTTTCAATCATGAACGTGAGTAGAAAAAGGTTCCGGTTGAGCAGGAGTGGGTGTGTGGAACATTTGAATGATTGCTCCATGAATGATATGTTTTAAAATCAGGCGCGGATCCAGCTGAAGTTTGGGGGGAGGGGGTTGGTGCGGGAGGAACTTCTAACTGAATCATTCTATTTTGCAAAATTTCTTTAATAATCTCCATAGAAATTGGGTATATATTGGGTATTTGGTAAGTGCATGACCGTGACAGAAAAATTGCTCGTGGCCTCATCTCTACTAGGAAACAATTCCGAATACATATTTTGAAGATGATGTCGTATGGATCTATTATACAAACATATGTATGTATATGTGTGTGTGGTGGTTGTAGTTGAATGGTGCCCTCCCGGTTTGCCAATATGTCGCAGAGGAGACCTTCATCAAGGACTACTTAAGAAAATTTCGGCATTTGTCATGCAAGATATTTGTCGCTTACAGTTTCATTTAAGACAATCTAACAGAAGCCGTAGTCAAAGACTGCGTAAAAGAAAAACTATTCAACTGTTACGCATTAAACTAGTTGGATATTGTCCGCAAGCTAGTCTTGCAACGTATAATTTAAAATTTTGTATAATTTCGTTAAAACAAAAAACAATACTCTGCTGGTATACGAAGCAAACGAAATTCTTGTTGACATTGTCGGTCAGCCGGTCATTAGTTTAAATCATTTTGATACATTCCTGCTTACTAAAATTGAGCAAACTTGCGGATGTTGTAATTTCTGAGGATGTTGTCATGTACATTAAGGCTGTTCACGACATAGTGGGAAAAAATTTTTTTTATCGGATCTAAACGCATAGTAGCTTATTTTGTGCCACTTGGAGTGCAAATAAGACCTGCAAAAAATATATTCAATCGAACAACGTTTAGAGGTTGCTCAACGCTCCCAAAGATTTGCTATAGAATAGCTTTTGTATACCTATTTCTTTAGAAAATTTACTATTTTGTACCGGTGTCGATTTGTGAATTGAAAATTGATCATGATTGTAATATTTGTTGATTCTTTGAGAGTGGTTAACGATGCAGCAGAACGCTCTGTTGCTCTAATGTCTGCCTTCAACGAATCTATTACGAAGAATGAGACAGAAATGCAGAAATTAATTCAGGTGGAAGAGGATCACAGAAAGAGAGTTCCCGATGCTCGAAAAGTTACACTTAAAGCGTATAATCCGCGATAACAAGATCATAATGCATTTTAGATTGTGTTAAGTGGTTTTTATGTAATGCTGATTAGCACATTTTGCTTAGATTATATGATTAAAGTTCAATAAAAAGAAGTCCTTTGAGCAACCCCTAAATATTTTTCGATTTGTTTGAGTTTTTACACAAAGCAATGTTTATAAAAAAGGAACAAAATAAGCTACTATGCATAATCAAATTCAAAAAAAATTTTTTTTGAACAGCCCTAATGTACATGGTTATTAATGAAAATATTATAGAAATTGTCAGTTCTACAGGGACGACGAAAAGATGAGCGAATGTGTCGCTCTTGTTGTCATGTTTAGTTGGCCTCTTGTTGTCGATGTTTTAGGTGGTGCAGCAGCATGGTGGTAAGCGCGAAAACTTATAAACATGCAGCCTCAGTTCGAATACCTGGTAAATCAGTCAATACTTTAAATGAAAAGGAAACAAATAGGAAAAAAAAACGTTCTATGATTAAATAGGCGACAGTGTCGCTATGTAATTATTGGCGACAAGATAAACGACATTTTAGCCTACATAGTCACTGACCATATACATATAATAGGCAACATTGTCCCTTTATTTTGTTAAAGAAATATCACTAATGGGGCTCAACGACATTTCTGAGGATGTTGTCATTTACATGGTCATTAATGAAAATATTATAGACAGTGTCGCTCTTGTTGTCATGTATGAAATTAACGGCCATTTGATCTGTTTGAACTGTAGCCAACAGGTCCTTCACTCTTTAACATTGTGGGGCATCTGTCTTGCAAGATGTCTGAAAGACATGTCCAACAGGGCACACTTCCCGTATCTGAAAGCTTCTGAAAACTTGACTATTTTTCGAACATGTGCTCTCCAGGCTACATTTTTGGGCGGCCAGGTGAAAATTAAAAGCTACATTATTTACATTAAATATATCTGAAATAATTTGTAGAAAAATTTGAAAAACTCGATGGGAATTTTTTTCTTAAGCGAATTATTCCAAAGAAAAGTTTTATTTTCAGAAGAAGGAATTTCCTTAATGGAAAGATGCACTTTCGATCGAAATGGTGTTCCGTAACAAATGCTGCTGTATGATTATAAATTTTATATAAATATATAAAAAACTTATAAGTTTTTACGAAGTACAGTGAAAGTAGTCTTACGTGACAGTCCCTTAGAGAGCTTTCAAAAAATTTCAAGTCGTTGTACAAAGTCTATCGAGCTTAAGGGCCAGCTTTTGTAAATACAAACGCTTTTTCCGTTTTGAAATTTGTATGGAAAAAACTTTTTTTGAAACGTATTTGCGTTACTTTTCATACAAATTAGAAACGTGTAGAAATGAATTTTTTTTACAAAATCTGCCTATAAGAACGACTATTAGAATAAAAAAGCATTGAATCCAAACAAATTTGTTGCCTTTTTGACTTCTCCTCGTACTGCACACACCAGAAAAAGTTTCCTTTTTTTGTTTCTATACTTATTTAGATGGTTTACTTTTTAAAGTTTTTCTAATGATGGGAATTAACATTTGAGTAAGAAAGAAATTAGGTAAGTTTCTTTTTTCAAAGCCGATATAATATTTAAGTTAGTTGATTTTTCAAATAGTATATAATTTAAAACTATTTATAGAGACCAAAACATATTGCTCAAATCAATATAAAAATATCGATTGCAATTTATTCTCTTTATTTCATTTCACACAAAGATGGGTCATACACCCGAAGACTATTTGGGGAAAGAGGAACTTGCTGGCATTTTAAATTATGGTCAACTATTAAAGCGTTTTGGTGCCGAAAATTTGGAAGAACAGCTTTTAAATGATCAAGGTGAGTGGGTCAAAGAAACAGAATTAATTTTTTTTATATTAATGGGTGTTAGTATATGATGAAATCGATAGTTTACTTTTTTCAATTAACAATGTGTTTTACTTACATATTTAATTTACTTTAATTTTGAAAGAACAAATATTTTTCTATTACAGTTTTATATCTGCTTGTGTCTGTGACTGTGCATGTGTTTTTTATTAGCTGATTTCCTTAAAGCTTTTTTTATGTTATCTAACGTTATTATAAGTGAAAATATTGTTTTTGTTCATTCAGCTGCAGGTGTTCGTTTACATTGAGTTTGATGTTGTACTATTAAATATTTAATTATATTTATTATTCTATTTATTTAAGCATTTTTTGTATATTGCACGCAAAGTGAATTTTTCTATATCTTTATTTTGTTTAGTCACTGCCTTTTATCTTAGACAAAAATGGTTGTTGTTGTTTTATGGAAAACGGTGATGATACTTGTATGCTGAACAGATTATACATATATCGATGTCAAAACTTAACGTAGTGGAAAAAATTGGTAATAAATCTGTATCTCTGAAACTCTCAATCGGACTATAAAACGATGTGTGTACATTAGGTATGGGATATTGTTGTATGGAGTTTCTTAGTAACAGGATTTTGGATGCGCTAGATCCCCTAATATTGTGAGGTTCCGATAGGACGAGGGCAACTGAACGCTGATCAAGCTCAAAGTGGGGAAAAAGGGGAAAAAGTTACAAAAAAATCTTCATAGGTGCCGCAGAGTCATGGACGCAAATTTAGGACCCCACCACCGTTAATATTTCTTTCAAAATATTTTTTCCGAACATTCTAAAAATAATTTAAAATTACCTTGCTTCCAAAAAACTAGATCACGATGTGCATAAAACTAATATATTATTATTTTTTTTTCGTAAAAGGAGACAATGTCCAGTGAATATTATTTTTACTTTGAAGCGGACATTGATTTCGTTTTGGTTCCGTAGTTGTAATTCCAAAAAAGTTCATTTTTGGGGCTTCAGATTCCGTGTATTTTGTATTTCGATTTTACAATAATAATGTTTCTATACCTTGAAGCGTTTGTTTACGCTTTTTTAGAAGCAATTCTCACATGGAAAGCATATGTCCAAATATTTATTTAACGCTCCTAAAAGTATGCACGTTTTTAATTATTTAGTGCAGATGAAGTTAGCAGAAAAGTGTTTGTTTTTCGTTTTCTGCAGAAGCAACTTACGAAATTGAAACCACTTCCGATCGGAATGGTATTCTGTGACATGGCTGAATGTCCTTAGACATTATTTCCTTGGACGTTACTAAATTCCACCATTTCAAAAGAGTAATACTATCGGCCATGTCACACATTACGATCGGAATGGTTTCAATTCCGTACTTGCATTCCGATCGTTTTTGTTTTGCAGTCTTCAGATTCCGTTTATTTTGTATTTCGTTTTTACAATGATAAAGTTGTTATACCTTGAGGCGTTTGTTTACTCTTGTTTTTAAATGCAAAGCTCACGTTAAGATTTTTATTAACATGGAAAGCTCATGACCAAATATTTACTTGACGCTCCTAAAAGTATGCACGTTTTTTAGTATTTACTGCAAATGAAGTCAGTAGAAAAGTATTTTTCAATTCCACTTTGAAATTTAAAAGTTGTTTGATTACGAAGAAAATTTTAGTTTTTCGTGTTCTGAAGAAGCTACTTACGGAATTGAAACCACTTCCGATCGGAATGGTATTCTGTGACATGGCTGCATATTTGTTTTTCTGAAAGCTTAAGTTCTCCGTCTCTTTCTGACCTCATTTTGTATTATTTTTGAGAGCGATCCCACTTCGTTGGTTACAAATTGTTTCACTAACAGTACATACCTTAGTCGAGATGTAGAGCTTAAATAGTCCGTTTAGGTTAAACGTCGTTTTACATATCTATATAATTAATAGGCAAACCGATTCCTTGTGAAGGAGTTTATGGTCACAATATACAGCCGATTTTGATAAATTTATTCCAATTTAAACATATTTGTTCACAGATGTGTAAAATTCATATATTATTAAAATCGGTTTAGTATTTTGGGAGCTATAAGCATTTAAAGTTGCTACTAATACATACACACGTATTACTCATGCATGAAAGTTGAATAAAAGAAACAAAAAACAACAAAAACAAAAAAAACATGTATATGTTGTTGTCCAGCCGATTTTGCAAAGAATGTAACAACAGTAAGACATTTGTTTCTATGTTTTGATATGGAAGAATTTTAGGAGTGGCATTGGAACAAAAGGGAAGAAGGGTCAATAAATTGATTTACCTCATTTTAAGGTGTTTTGGTTTTTATTTGACCGCTCATTTTAGGACTCCGTACACCAAAGGTGAAAGGAACCCTATCGTTTGCGCTACGCTATCCGTCTGTTTGTCTATCACGTGACTCTAAACAAAACAATATAAAAAAGCACCAAAACCAAAATCCACCAAAACTAAAAAAAAATCGCTATAATGCAAAAATTTGCCAAAATGAAATAAAATCGCCAAAGCAAAAAAATCGCCAAAACTAAAAAAATCTCCAAAACAAAACAAGAAAACTTAGAAAGTGAACAACACTAAAAAAATTCGCCAAAATGAAAAAAAGCACAAAAACCAATTAGCAGCAAAACGATAAACCCGAAAAACTAAAAAAAATCGCCAAAAATGAAAAAGATCACAAAAAAGCACATAATCGAAAAAAATTTACGACAATAAAAAAATCGCCAGAATGAAAAAAGCACCAAAACAAAAAAACTCCAAAATTAAAAAAAACTTCAGAAGCGAAAAAAGAACTAAAACGAAAAAATTCCCATAAGTAAATAATCGTCAAAATTAAAAAAGTCGTCAAACCGAAAAATTTGGCAAAGCGAAGAAGCAGTTAGACAAACAAAAAATCGCCAAATTAAAGAAAGTCAAAACTAAAAAATCGGCAAAACGAAAAAAGCGCTTAAACGAAAAAAACACCAAAACCAAAAATACCGCTAAAACTAAAAATATCACTAAAGTTAAAAGAACCACTAAAAATAAAAAATCGCCAAAACGAAAAAAACGCCTAAACTAAACAAATCGCCATAAAACGAAAAAAGTTTGTTAAAACTACAAAAAATTAGAAAAAAAAAATCAAAACGAATAAAAGTACACAAAACAAACAAAAATCGCCAAAACGAAGAAAAGAATTATGAATATGGTATTCGAACAGAAGCCTTCGTGTGCGAGTCAAAATCGCCTTTTACTGCTTTATACATGGCGTGGCTATTTTTAAAGAGAATTAATAATTTAATAAATCTAGAATACGGATGATTGTGTCGTCCGTTGGCCATACTAGTTTATTTTATTCAGTGTTCATTTATCTTTTTGTCTGTCTGCCGGTCTGTCTGTCTGTCTGTTTTGCTGTCCTTTTTTATTTCCAAGTATTATTTCAAGTCTCTATATTTCAACAACCCTAGTTTGTGTTTAATTTTTGTTAGCTTTTAAATAAATAATCATGTTTGATTTGTTCTTCTAGGTCGTAAGAGTATTTTGTTGCTTCAAACCTTAACCTTGTTGTAATTTTTTATTTACCTCAATTTGTTATTGGTTTTAGTTATGAAAGTGTAAGTGGTAAAAGTTCTTATTATAACATCCTTTTCGCCCAGTACATATTGTTTTCTGAGCAATCCTCTCAGTTAGTCATTGTTTTAAAGTCTGCTCAAAAGGTTGTATACAAATGTGAAAAGTATTTGGAAAAAAATATCATCAAAAAACAAAGGAACAGCAAATAAGTTATTATTTAAAATGGACACACGAGTATTAAATATGTGTAGTAGCATTAGATGAGGCCCATTTTTTATTTATTTTCTACACGCTATAATTATAAAATATTGTTAAATTAAATCGATATTGTAAGAAGATTTTCGAACGAATGAACTTAAATGGTTTTGAATAAATGGAAAATTCTATTTCATTAAAAATATAAAAGAGCGAAGTGAAAAAATGGAAAATCGTCAGTTTGTGAATCAGATAATTTTTAATATTGATGATGTGTTTGGTAAGTGGTTTTGAAATAATTCAGGAAGCATTTCAGATTAATCCATTAGTGCGGGATGAGCAATGAAGAACTCAAGAATTTCTCTGTTTAAGGGTGAAAGGATGCCTTTAGATGGGAAAAAAGCAAGCTTAACAGATTAGTGCTGCATGCGTTTTTTGCAATGTCTGATTAAATATATTTAATTCTTTAGAGAGACAAATAAATCATAAAAAATGTCAATAAAAATCATATATTAAAATTGGCTTTAATTAGTTCCGTATTTAAATAAATTAAACATGTGATCAAGAAACTTTGTATAAAAGTTTACAAATTTTGAGAAACTGAAAAGTGATTGAACTAAAAACAAGTTGTGGCTCTGTAATGCGTCCCACAGTGGTTCCAATTGGAAACAATTTCGGAAAAAATCAACTTCAATACAAAGAGCTAAACATTTCATGCCCTTTTATATACAACATTTGAAAAATCGGTATATATATAAATAGAGGAGTAGTGCGATAATCAATATTTCGGGCGGAGGCGGGGAAGATTTGCCCCACCTACTTTATTTTTGTATAAAAATTATGCGACCAAACTGATCAGTCCATAAATGGAGGAGTTTACGATAATCATATTTCGGAATTTCCCCACCGCTTTAAAAAAAATAATACTGCAGACAAACCCTTTCAAACAAAAAAGTAATTTTAAAAATCCATGCACAACTGACAAAGCTGTGTGTGGGCCAAACTGCAATCAAACCCTTTGAAAAAAAACTTTTCTTTTTTTGAAAATCGGTTAACAAATGACAGAGTTATTCGTGGCGAGGGGGAGAAAATTTCTCCCCTGTGCCAGTTTTATTGGCACATGTAAATGTGCCAAACATAAGCACAGAAAAAAATTGGCACTTACTCGTGTGCGTGTGCAAGATTTGTTTGTGTGCTTACTTTAGCACGTGTGCATGTGCTGAGCATGTGTGTGCAAATCCGTACTCTGCTCCCGGATGAAAACTTTCAAAAGGCCTATACACCTACATATTTTTTCGTACTCTCTGCCGCAATTTAAAACCATGTTGTTCTTATACCCAGTTCAGACATGGATTTTTAATTGAGACAATTAAATTTTAATTGAGCAATTAAAATTAGTGTTCACACATAGTAAATTAAGCTTACTCAATTAGCATTTGACTTGTCAATAGTGTAATAATATACAGGTGGCCACATAAGGGCAACGAATACAACAATAAAAAAAGCTAGATAATGGTTGTCAAAAAATACACGTGTTTGACGTAGCTTATGCACAAAATTACCGGAGCGAAAAATAATCTTCTAACGTTATACTAACATCTGTATGCTTATTATACCATGGGCTTGCTACTGTATACAATATACACTGCATACACTGAACATACTTCGCAGTAAACATACATGTCACAAAGGGTTGCATTTCGAACTTTACTCAATTTATGAAATTATGAATTAAATACTAATTGCTCAATTTATTAATTGAAGCTTTGTATGGTAAATTGAGCTCAATTAAGACCTTAATTGCTTAAATATCCTGATTTGCGCGATTAAGGCGTATGTCTGAACACGGTATTATATTGTATTGTTCAGTGTTATTAGGTGCACTCACTTGCTATTTTGTGTCTTTTGCTTTGCTTTTCATAGATTTCTGTTGCTTAAATTCAATATTAATATTCTATAATTTAAAAACTACTTTTAACAATATTTATGTGCTTTTAAGTGTTTTATTTATTTTTTTATATATTTTAAATAGGGGGTCATTAAATGTGTGTTAATGTGTTGTGTTCTTGTTGGGGTATAATGCGATTAAAGCAGTTGAACTGTAAAGATATCGTACATCAAAAAAATAAATAAAAATAAATTATGTATACAAAAATGCCTAACCAAACTGCCTTCTCTGCACTTCTCTGCATTCCATTTTTTTCAACCAACCTGATCCAATCTGACTACTTATGTACATATATAACAGTACCCGATGATTTACACAGCTCGAGGAGACTTATAACAAATGGAGATATAAGAAATACTTTGGATCGTTGTTTCAGTGTCATACAAGATTCGAGTAAAATCTGGAGTGGCCAAACGGCATCGGCAGTGGCCCAAAGAAAACCACTGTCGGCCAAAAGTTCCATACAATTAGTGGTGACAAGTTATTTAAGCCGTTTCCTCAAGGCTTCAGTGTATGAAAAGATTAAAAAGCGTCAAACCCGTTTGGATCACAATCTATTTGATGTCATTTGGCCTGCGCTGAGAAAAACTTCCAAGGAACGTAAATTAGAAGAAGATATTAATTGTGGCATTATAGCACCGGACTTTGATGTTTATGTGGTATTTCAAGAGTTCTTAGTACCCCTGATCAAGGATATGCATTGTATGAGTATAAATGCTGATTTTAAACCTCATCCTCGTATCGCATATTTTCCCATGGAAAATGGCGAGAGACTTAATACGGCCTATTTTGTGTTTGATGATGAGTCCAATTTGATAGTAAGAACACTAGTGGAATGCTCAAGAAATTTGGATAGATTTGAGCTGCCGGCCAATCTTACAATTGGACAGATCGAACAAGCAGAACGATTAATGATGGGTAAAATATTTACCTCAGCCTTTATAGGAGCTATAGATGAGGCTGAGCCGGGTAGTTATTACACTTTAACTGAAGTATTGGAAGATAATTCGGATATCTATGAAAGTCTTAGGGAATATGGTCTTATGATACCTTTGCTGGATCTTAAAGACACAATCCAAATGGCAGAGTCTACGGCTTTCAATGGCGTCCTATGGCCTTATGGTCGTGGAGTTTATATTAGTGCATCAAACAATCTCGCCTTGTGGCTGAATTGTCAAGACCATTTGCGCATTATAAGCAGTTCTGCTGCAAAAGAGGGTGCCGATATTGGTACAGTGTATACACGCGTTGGACGAGCTGTTTCATTTTTGGAACAACAAATACACTTTAAAGAGAGCTATTTATTGGGCTATTTACAATCGAGACCTGCATATTTGGGCACTGGTCTCAAAATCACAACGATTCTACGTTTACCAAATCTCATGAAAGAAATGGACAATTTGAGACATCTTTGCTCAGTTCGTGGCTTACACTTGACTACCAACTTGAACTCTAAACTAAGTGTACGTTTGATCAATATGCAATCGCTGGGTGATGTGGAGCATGTACTCTTCCAGGATTACTGTACAGCTGTAACAAATATTTTATCGCTTGAAAAGGATATGTCGCTCACGAATTCCAAGCATATTGCCTCAATGTTGGTTAAGATATTTCGTCGTAAAAAAACTAGCATAGTAGATCGCGACTAAAAAAAAGACTAGCGATCGCTCGCTAGTGCTCTGCCTCTCTAGCTTTCTTGGCCTAAGAAAATATTGTATACAGCAGCTTTAATAACACCCCTCACACACATTACAAAAAAAAAAAAAAAAAAAAAAACTTGTACATACAACTTCCCCGTCATCAATTATAACTAAGATTTTACAAATAAAATTCAACATCAACACAAATTTGTACCTGTATTATACAACAATTTCATTTTAAAGCAAAAAAAAAAAAAAAGAAATCACAAAATGTCCTCTAGATCCCCGCTTGTGCTGATTGTCAAATATTGGGGCTCGTAAGTTTGATTTTTTAATATTACATGTTTTTAACATTTATGTATGTCCCTTTTCACAATATACGATTTTAAGTTAGAGTGGACTTTAACGGCAAGTTTGGCATACGTTAACTTTTAATCGTACATTGTGAAAACGGCCGTTAACTAGATTTCACGTCGATATAAAAACAGCAATTAATTGTGTGGGTTAAACTTGTCTGTATACCTGCATTTCATTTATGCTTATTCCAAATCATCAGTATCTTCACCATAATTTAGAAAAGTTTAAAGCTTAACTCAGAACAAATGAAAACTTTTTTAAAATTAAATTGGGAGAATGTCTCAAATAATAAATTCATTAAATTATTAGCAATATTGTTCTTTTTTTAAATTTCACGTGAGATTTGGTGATTTATTTTGTAAATATTCTCATTTTTTATTTCATTTTTAATTAATTTTTGTCCCGTCTATAGTTTTTAAGTTGCTGGCAATTGTTTTAATAAATGCTTTATAATTTTTATAAAATTTATATATTTTTAGTTTAATAAATTAATAAAATATTGAAAATATTATTAAAATCGATAAAAATCCAAAAATCTAATGACACTTTGTTCATTCTGAAAATCACGCTCATGGCGCTTTTTTACAAGTGATTTTAAAAAGTGAAATTTGTACATGGGGGTTTTTTTGAAGCGGACATCCCAAAAAAATTTTTTTGCAACAAATTCCTTGATATTAGGCATAACTATTGTTATAGTAGGAATAAATGTGTATAAATTTTTTTTCTATAATGTTTTGTAACGTGGATTTTGTCGTCGGCTGAGGTAACTCAGTCGTGTCCAGGGTCTACTTACGGATCCACAAACCTTAAGTAATAAGACCTTTGATTTTCCCTTTCTGGGGGCAAAATAAAATAATCTTTTTATTGAATATTCTTTTCTTCTATATCTAGTTGTTCAATTTAGTACGAAGGTAGCTATGATAATTTAAATTTAATCAGGCGTCGGATAGATTCGGTTTATAGCAGGCTCGGTTCGTACAGCTTGACTCCATAGAATAAGAGGCTAGTAAACAATACGTTCGGCTTCGGGGCTTTAGGCTTGCATATGGCGAGTTCGGGTCGTATATCTTCAAGCGGCTCGTTTCTAGTAAGTTCCTAGAATATTAAATCGGCTAGTAGTATTCGGGTTTGTACGCGCCTTAATATCGGAGTTTACAGGTTGGCAGCTTTACAGGATCGCAGGTGTACATGCTCGGAGGCAAAAGGTTCAGTGATAGCAGGTTCGGAGATAACAGGTTCGGCGATCGCGAGTTCGACGATTTGAGGTGCGACGAATAACAGGTTCAGGTTAAATACGTACAATTGTTTTTAAACTAATGGCTACAATATTACTTTCGGTTCTTAGCCCAGGGAAGACTCAGCCGAATCCGCTGTGAGAAAAGTCAACCCAAGTCGCTGTGAGAATAGTCAGCCGAAGTCGCTGTGAGAACAGTCAGACCGAGGTCCGCTGTGAGAACAGTCAGCCGAAACCCCTGTATAAAATTTATAGATCCCCTTTAGCCGAGACCAAAGAGAGTTATATCTTACGGAAAACGTAACAGCTGGATACCCCGCAGTTCTGATGATTTATGCTACGCTGCAGTTCTTAGACTAGGAACTTATTGTTTATTATTATATTACTATTTTATATATATTACTTTTGTAACGTAAAAAATAGTTATTATTGTTTGCACGTTACAGTTTATTTGTCGAGTTATGGGGTGCGAAAGTGTTGCCGCTTTTAATATATATATTTTTTAAATTATTGTGTTGAACTAAAAAAATATAAAAAATTGAAATAAGTGATTCTTATAGAAAATATTCTGATCTTTAAAAAAATCTTCTGATCTTTAAAAAAATGTTTTATTTTTTTTTTAAATTTTTTTTTTACCAAAATTAGACTAGGGTGGCTTCATTATACTGTAAAAGTTTAATAATGCGATCTCCATAAGCTTAAAAGTTATGCAAATTTCGTTACATGCCCCCCACCTTGTGCTCATTGCATAGATATTCGGTATAAGATATCGTGTAAGCCTTACGTTTCATGTAAAATTTCACGAGAAATAATTTCATTCAACATTTTAACTAGGGATGTAATGAATACCGATACCGATACCGATATATCGGCGATACTTCAGATTTTCCGATACATCGGTATCGGCGATATTTTACTGCCGATACGACGATACTTTTAAACATATTTTCAGAGTTTTTTTTAAACAAATAATTTATGTTTGTTCGATTTTACCATGAATTAAATACACTTCGTTATTTTTTAAATCTTATTAATACCAATTTTAAAAATTAATTATATTTTATGCTGTTATTTTGTAAAAAAATTATTTATTTTTTGTTAATTTTACCATGAATTCAAACTCAAGCCGTTGTTTTTTAAATCTTATTCCAGCAAAAAAGAGATACTCCAAAGAAGTCATGAAAATGTAGAACTCGCGATCTGGAAGTATTGCAAATTTGGATAATTTCTAATTAGTTTTACATATCCTTGCCCTTGCAAGAAGTTCTGTTTTTCGATTACCAATCACCGAATTGGAAGCGATGCTAGGACAAATTTCTTTTTCGGTATTCTATAATGATTTTACCTTAAGGAAAAAGGATAAAAAAGCACCCATTTTCACAATTTTTTATGCAAATTTAAGTGAATATATATAAACTTAGAAGTCTTTTAATAATTAAGCTATTAAGTTATTTAGATGAATATTAGTTGATAAATGTCCTTTAAAAAAAATCGATTTTTTAAAAAGCATGGCGAGTATTTTTTAAATTATAAAGGAATTAAAAAATTTTTCTTGCTTTTCTACTAATTATCTGCATATTTTTAATATAGATTTGTTGGAAGCAAAGAAAATGTAGCTCCTTAAAAATTACTTCCAATGTTTTATCAATTTTAAATATTCTCTCTTATAATGTAATTTTGTATAATAAAAAATTGCACTTGAGTTTTGTTAATCTAAACTTGAACTCAATTTCAATATTCGTATCGGCATCGGAATCGGTATCGGCGATATTTATTTTTAAATATCGGTATCGGTATCGGATCGGCAAAACGGCGTATCGTTACCTCCCTAATTTTAACCCTCTAGCTCTTCACTTATGGGTCTTTTTTGCCCCTTTCCTAAAAAGGGACCAAAAGCTCCCCTTCAGCGATGAGGTAGCGGGCTGAAATATCCCACAACAAAGTTGCTTATAAAATTTTATTATAAGCCTTAAAGCACAATAAATTTCTTAAGCCAATTGGAACGCCAAAAATCATTAAAAACTAATTGTGATTAAATACGAAATTAACCCTCAAGTACATTTTAAGCTTTTACTGATTTCTGGCGTTCCAGTTTAGTTAAGAAATTTATTCCCTTGTAGGACTTATAATAAAATTTTATGCTGAATTTTTTTGTAGGATATTTGAGCCCTGTATCCAGCCGCCGATCCGAATTTGTTCGCTTCTTTTTAAGAAAGGGTCAAAAATGCCCATACAGCGAAGTGTTAGAGGGGTCCAATATTCCATGAACTTATTTCTTGTGGCGTTTTACACAAAAGTGCGGGACACACTCAACACATTAAACGTAAAGTTTACACGATATCTTATACCACTTCTCTATAACAATAAGCAGAAGGTGGAGGGCATGTAAAGAAATTTGCATAACTTTTAAACTTATATAGATCCCATTATTAAATGAGGACACCCAAGGCTAATTTTGGTAGAAAAATAAAATAAATAAAACATGTCGAAGTTAGAAAAATTTTAATTTTAATAGGTCATTTCCGGTTTTGAACATGAACAAAATTTCGTTTTTTTTTAAATATATTTTTTGAAAAGATCACACGATTCCCTATAAGAATCACTTATTTTAATTTCTTTGCTTTATTTGGTTCTAGTACGAAACAATAATTAAAAAATTTTTTTTTCAAAAACGGCAACACTTTCGCACCCCATAACTCGACATATAAACACCATAGGAAAAAAACATTTTGTATACAATAGTAACAAGGAATTTGGCAAATAATATTTTTTTGGGTTGTCCGCTTTAAAAATAATGCACCATATTTTTAAATAGGAACTGACATGTCAGTTGTTTTTTTAATGTTGTAATTGTTGTAGAGCTATCCCCACTTGTATAAATGCGCCTTAATTATGTTGTTTATTAAGGAAGTGAATTCTTTAATTGAAGTCTACACGTAACATAATATCTAAGATGAGAACGTCAAAATCAATCGCAGAGATTTATGTTACCTGTAGGCATGATCCCATAATACAGGTCCATGCAAGAGATCAGCTGATTGTTTTTTGCTCCCTTTGTTGTCATGCTGTGTTTGTCAAACTTCATATAAAAAACATAAACAATATTTTTTATATATATGGGGTATTCACAAGGTGTCTTATCATGTCATAATGTCATAAAGTGCTAATATTTTAAGACAGTTTAAAAGCATTGTTGTTGTGCTTCAAATAAAAAAGTCCTAAAATAATAAGATTTTTTGTGCTGTGTTTATTATTTTGTCATAACTCACAGTAAAAATCTGAGCCCAACGGGAGAAACTTTTTAGTCGAGCCGGTGATAATATTTACAATCCCCCGCCATTGAAGATATTCAGCTGGGTTTTATTTACTTAATTAACAAGTTGAATAATTTAAAAACAAACTAGCAATTATTTTAATTTTTTCACTTGTTCTTGGCATTCTGGTTTCAAGTATATATAATTGCTTTTTTTAAATCAGCTGGCACAAATTTGAAATAGTACACTAACTTATGAGGGGTTGCTCACAGCAGTCATATTTTTTCGTGTTATTATTTTAAAACATATGACTTTATGACTATCTTGTGAATCCCCCAATAGTGTTATTTTGACAATCACCCAGAAAAAATATTGGTTGGAAAATGGTTAGGCCGATAATATATTAGTTGAATAGACTAAATATATTTCAACTCACGCTATCGAATTTCCATGAATCCGAAAAAAATCATTGCCATAAGAGCATAATTGTAATAAAGATATAATTCTGACAATTCTTAAATTGCTTAGATCAACAGATCGTATGCTTCTGTCATGGCTAAGTAACGAATATGATGAGCACAACCGAATAAAATATTATGAATTGATAGTCATAGAATAACACTAACACTGCGTGATACATTTTAATTTTTTCTGTTTGGCAGAAACACCACTATATATCCATTTTCTAGAGACAACATATAGTACCAAACTTCGTACTTGGATTTTTATTTCCTCATTTTTGTCCTTTTTAAAGATTAGTATCTAATATTTTTTTTAGCGAACGCGGTACCAAATAAAAGGTAAGGCTCTGTAGAATTTTATAAAAATATTTACTTCAGTTCCCCTGAACAAAAAAATAAAAATAAATAAATAAAAAATGTCCTTTTAAAAATATATCCTTCCATATCCTGGGAAAACTAAATTTTTTTTTTAAATTATATGTTGTACCCTTAAATTAACTCTATAAATGTAAAGTAAAGTAAATGTTAACTCTATAAATGTAAAGTAAAAAAATGTAAAGTCCCTTAATAAGACAAGAGATGAAGAAATGAAAAACCCAGCACGCAGTTTAACTATGTTTAGTATCTAGATGAATTGATATATAGTGGTTGTTATGCCAAGGATATGAAAGAACTGAACGAAAACTTTAAATATTTTTCTAATATATTCTTTAAAATCTTTATTTGATTGTTTTGCAAAATATATAAAAATATATATTAACTTTAAATAAACTCTAAAATGTACACACATTTTACGTTTTTATCATTGGCGACTCAAAATTAATGGTTGTTTTTTATAAATAAATCTTTTACATGCAATTTTTATAAAAACGAATTTTATGCCGCAAAGAAACAGCCACAACTTTTGAACTTAGAAGAATAATATCATAAAATTTCGAAATCTTGTAGAGTTAATAGAAGGCTACAACATATAAGTTAAAAAAAGTTTATTAAAAACTTTTAAAGATTTGGAAAGATATATTTTTAAAAGGACATTTTTATTTATAATTTTTGTTCAGGGGAACTGAAGGAAATATTTTTATAAAATTCTACTGAGCCTTCCCTTTTATTTGGTACTAAGTTTGCTAAAAAATATTAGATACTAATACTAAAAAAATTTTTAAAACAAGCATTCATGAAAAATGTTAAGTCCTTTAAAAAGGATAAAAGATGAGGAAATTAAAAACCAAGTACGCAGTTTGACTATGTTTTGTCTTTAGTTTAATGGATATATAGTGGCGTTACTGCCAAAAAAAGCTCCTAAAATTCGATGTTCAACAAAATCGGTTGTCTCAACGAATCTGTTTTCTCTGTGTACCTTTTGTATGTTAAGAGATATGTGAGTGCAAAAAATTATTTTTCACATATAGCAATAACTTTTAAGCGTTTTTAGAATTTAATTCTTTTAGTATATTATTTTTTTCCAAGGCCAAATTGTATAAAAACTTTTAAATTTGCGAAAGCCTTTTAAAGCTTTCCCATATACCATGCGTTTAGTTTTAGCCCACTGTAGAGTCATTCGTACATATTCTGCAAATTTTCGCTAACTATATTGTTCAACTAAAGCCCCTTATCTATTGATATGAACATTTTCAAATAAATCTAAATAGTAGTTTAGCAGTTAAATATTTTTTACCATTTTCATGTATAATTTTACATTGAAATTTTGTTTAAAAATGCTTAACTTTGCCCAATACCCAACCGATTTTAATAATTAAGAACTGCTTGTAATCGCTATACGATACACTTAAAAAAAATAAAAAAATTTTACGTTTTCAAGCAAAGTGTTGCAAAAAAATGCTAAATTTTAAAAAAATCGGAAAAACTAAAAAGTTTTATATTTCTTTTGATGATATTTCCACGAAATATAACTTAAAATAAAATCTTTTAAATATACACGGGAAGCTTAAATCCTCGACGCCATTTAAAAATTTTAAATTGGTGCAGAAACAACGCAGTGAAAATCGTTTTGACCGTGAAGTGAAATAATCGGTTTTTTATTGCTAACTTCCGATTTTGAGGGTTTAATGTGATTTTTCAAAGTGGCAAAATGATCTACTCAGTTAGACCTACAAGCGTCAATAAGTCGTTTTTCACTAGTATTTTCACTTACAGCCTGTAATTAAGGGGTATCCTTGCAAGTAGTGCAACGAATAATATTTATTTAATCCTTTAATTCCCAGTGAAACATAGGGCCGCAACAAATATTCGCCATTGAATTATATCAGTAGATATCGTTTTCATCTCACTCCAGGACACACCATGCTCAAGCAGCTCGTTCTCAACTTGGCGCTTCCATGTATTCGCAGGTCTACCAGGTCTTCTGGATCCTTGGGGGTTATATTCAACGGACTGTCGAGTTAAATCATTCGCTGGCTTTCTCATTGTGTGTCCTAGCCAACTAAATTTGCGCAATCGGATGCTCATACTTAAAGGAGTTTGATTGGTTAATTTCCACAAATCCAGATTTGATATCGTGGCAGGCCAGAATATCCTATGTATACGTCTAAGGCAGCGGTTTACAAAAGCTTGCATGCAGCTTATTTCACGACGCGAAATATTCCAGGTTTCACAACCATACAGAAGCACAGATTTCACGTTACTATTAAAAAGCTTGATTTTGGTGTGAGTTGAGATATTTTGCGATTTCCAGAATTTATTAAGCGTGCCATATGCTTGCTTTGCCTTGCAGAGTCTATTCTGTATGTCTTCTTTGCTGCCCCCACCTTTTTGAAATTATACTCCCCAGATAGCAAAAGGTTTCAACATCGTCAATGGGTTGGCCCTAGAGCTGGAAGTTCGTGTTGCATGAAGAATTTATGCGCATTCATTTGGTTTTGCTGATGTTAATTTGTAAGCCAGCTTTTGCCGAACGTGTAGCAAAGGCTTGAATCTTAGATTGTATGGTAGAGAAGCGGTGGGATAGAAGACAGACATCATCTTCATAATCAATATCATCTAACCTATCATGAAGGCCCCACGAAATACCATGATGCATATCCATACAGAGGTTCATAACTACGTCAAGTACAATGTTAAACAGTAGTGGAGACAAAACACAGCCTTGTCGAACATCTACATTTACTCTGATGGGTTTGCTTGCTGAACCCTCATGGAGTATGGAGCAAAATGCGTTGCTGTATAACTCCTTAATGAGATTAATTATCTTCTCGGGAACTCTTTTGCATCTAAAGCTTCCCATATCGCATTGTGTTGCAATGTGTCGAATGCTCGTTTGAAGTCAACGAACACTAAGTAAAGGGGTGAGCGCCATTCAACCGACTGTTCCACAATTACCCTCAAGCTTTTGATGTGATCAATACATGATTTGTTTGGTCTAAAGCCCGCTTGTTCTCGTCTTAGGATGTGAGCTATGATTTTGTTTACAATATTCAAAAGAGTAATGCCCCTCCAGTTAGAGCAATCTTGCAAGTTTCCTTTTTTCTGAACTTTAATTATAAGGCCTTCTCTAAAGTCATCAGGAGTTTTCTTGTTTAACCAAAAATTTGAGATTAAGGGTTCTAGTAACGTCGCTGTTAGGGTAATGTCTACTTTCAGGATATCGGGAGGTATTCCATCAGGGCCTGCAGATTTACCGGATTTCAGACGTTTAATTGCAGCTGCTATTTCTTCGGATGAGGGTGTAGCGATGTTTATATCGTTTCGTATGTTATTTATATGATGCATTGGCTCGCAATCACATATTGTTGCAGATTCATTCGGATTGACCGACAGCAGTTTAGTGTAATAATTCTTCCACAACTGCAACTGTTGATCTTTGGCATAGATCAGTTCCCCCTGATCATTCCTCAGGTGTTTAATATTGTGGTGGCTATGACCGAAAATCTCCTTCGTAATACGGTACAGATCTTTGGATCGACCCTTTTCACTGGCTGTTTGTGCGTCTTTAGCTAAGTTGTCAGCCCACTTTCGCTTATCTTCCCTTGCACTACGTTTAACTTTTCGGTTCTCCTCTTGGTATTTACGTTGTTCAACTTGCTTAGATTGTGGAAACGAAAGAAGTCGCTAAACGAAAAGAATGCGAAGCAAAACAAACAAGTAACGACGAACTAAAAAAACCAATAATATAAAAATTACTTAAACGAAAAAATTGCTAAAATGAAAAAAAAGCACTAAGAGCACCAAAATGAAAAAAGCAAAAAAAAAACAAAAAAAAACGGTAGAACGGAAAAGCCCAAAAATTAGAAAATAGCCAAAACAAAAAATAAATAAATAGCCAAAACGAAAAAAAGCGCTGAAACGAAAAACTCCAAACCAAAAGAAAAAATTTTCAAACTAAACAAATCCTCAAAAAACGAAAAAATCGCCAAAATGAAAATTCGCAATATAAAAAACACCGAAACTAAAAAAAACTAAAATTCAAAAAACTGTCAAAAGGAAAAAAGCAGCGAAAAAAAGTCGCCAAAACTAAAAAAAACTCCAAAAAACGCAAAAACCTTAAAACGGAAAAACACGCTAAAATTAAACAGTCCCAAAAAATGGATAAGTAAAGGATTGAAGAAATTAGAATAAACTTTATTTTTCTTTACAGTAAAAAGTTACATTATTAAACAGAATTTATTTCTATTATAATTAACAGAATTCATCGGATCGATTTTAAAACTTAACAATTAAACTGAAAATATATAAAAAAATGCTTTTTTAAACTTTCTTTGGCTTATCCTTTTGATTTGGAGTATTTAGTAGATGTAGAGAGAGAGAGAGAGAGAGAGAGAGAGCAAAAACGAATAAAAAAAGGGAAATTATCTAACGAGGGTTTTTCTTAAACTTCTGTTTCAGGTCGAATTGAAAATCAAAGTATTCAAGAAAATCCTTTGTTTAAAACCGAACAAGGCAAATATTTAGCAGATAGTAAGTATTTTTGAAACGCACATTAAGAAATTTTTTGAAAAACATATGTAAAATAAATATTTGCAGACTTAGCTGATCCCTTAATTAAAGCTCTGACACAAGTTGCACAAAAGCGCCCAAATGATCCCCTGCAATATTTGGCAAATTACTTGCAAAGTTATGTGACATCACGCAATACAAATGGTAGAACAATTACACAAGCAGCCATAATACATTCGGGCAGTAGTAAAACAGATTCGACAGCTTTGATCTCGGCGGAACAGTCAACACCGCCAATTACAAAAATGGAACGACAAACAGTACGTATGAATGGTCATATCAAGTACAATGCAACCGATGATATAGAAGCGGGTGACTTGGAAAAATTAGATGATTTTGTAAATGATAATGATTATGAAGACAATGATTCAGATTCAGCACTGTCGAAAAAATTAGAGGAACGTGATGACCATGGTCAAAGTTTGTTACATTTTGCTTGTGCCCGGCCCCAGCGTAAAGGTAGTCTAACACGGGTGATTACCGAATCTAATATCGATATAACATATAGAGACGAATTGTATCGTACGGCAAGAGATGTGGCCCTGCAAGCCAATAAATTTGCTAATGCTAAGGAAATTGATAACTATGTGATGTCGTTGGCCATAGTGGGTGGGCTGAGAGTGAAATGCCAATTTTAGTTTAATGAAATAATAAATATATCGCAAACCTTTTGGTTTTTTCAGGTGACAGTAAACCCTTTGAACACTTAGCTTGTTCTGGCTATGATCACATCATTGATGTATCAGATGACAATGAAACTCCCATTGTTGATGTGGTGGAAGCTAAAGGACTGCATGAAATGGCCACATATCTTCGGACAATTAGACCTTTAGAGGTACATATTTGAAAATTTAATGTTTGCAAGTGACATAAGTAATAATTGCTGTACTTTGTGGTTGTTTTTTGAAGGAACTGCGTGAAGAACTGCATCAAATGATACGTGATAATAATGTAGGTCGCGTTAAGGAAATTGCTGATGGTCCCCATGGCAAATGGTTAATAAAAGCTATGAATTATTACGGTAAATAAAAAAAATAGAATAGGATATTAAGATATAATATACATTAGAGGTCTGCATCGAGTAATTTTTTTAAGGCATGTGAAGTTCTTTCGTTTTTCGAATAGAGCACATACTTGCTCTATCTCTCAGAGCACCAGCAGTGTAGAGAATTGTATACATTCAATTGTCAAATACTTATTAGCACGGTTAGGACTTTCATGAAGCTAAAAATTGATTTTAAGCGCTTAATTATTGCACATAAAAATAAAAAATATGTGCAAAAATATGCATTTACCTAAAAACAAAGTACCAAAACTAAAGTAATATGAATTTTTTTTTAATTTTTAATATTTTGAAAGAAAAAAAGCATAAAACAAACATAATTTGGTCTATTATTTAATGCAACCGAACTCTAGTTGCGCTGTCAGTCGCCAACTGAAAAAGGCACTAAATGGCAACTCAAATTAACAGATCTAAGTTACTAGTTGCCATCATTAGTATCATTTTCAGTAACTGTCATCCATAATCGGCATATTACTATTTTTTTCAAAAATTTAAAAATATGCATTTATTGCCAAAATATGCAAAAATATGCAGTTACCACCAAAATATGCAAAAAATCCAACTACAAATTGATGCCAAACTACTTAAAAATTGATCATTTGCATAGATAAATAGTCAATACCTCCTCATCTATCACCACAAGAAACATGAATTTGCATGAAAGTCCGAGCCCTGCTTATTAGTATGTATGTTATTAGCAAGAGTGTGAACATTTTAAAAAGCATGTGTATGTCCTTATATACGTATTTATGTATGTATTCACATTAGGTATTAAATTTTTTGAAATTTTGCAAAGTATAAAGATGTATAGAGGCACGCTTATTCGTTAGCCGCGCTGAAGTTTTGTACTCAATATTAAAGGTAGCCATTGTTTATCACGGCTGCACAATTCCAAAATACAGTCACAGCGAAAAATTAAAAGTTTCAGGGAACTAAAAGATCAGTTTTTGTATAGAAGTATTAAATAAAAAAATCGATATTGACAAGACAAATATTGTTTGCAAAAGACATTAATTTTCATGAAATTTATATCGAATCATATGCACAAGATTATACTGTATACCAACAGTTCTGATGATGAGATCGTGCTTGATCTCGAAAGCATCATGGTGATAAGTTCGACCCTTATGCTGCAAACAAATTTTGTTTACCTTTTAAATTATTACATGCCTTAAAAACAATCCTTTCTCCACAAAACTTATTTAATTTAGAAATTTAGAAATAGTTTAAATAAAACAAGTAGGTATATTTCTTTACGTGCCCGAAGTTATCCAAACTTAACCAAAAGCTGTTTTCAATACAAACAGTCTGTTCCCGAACGTGCGAAAACTTGCCTAAACTTAACCGAAAGCTCTTTTGAAAACAAAATTTATATTTAAAAAGCTTTTGTGTACAGACTGAAATTTTGTATTTAAAAAAGCTTTTGGGTAACTTTAGGCAGCATTGTGCAGGTATGGGAACGGACTGAGTCTGTTCATGTACGTGCACGAAGTTACCGAAACTTACCCAAACGCTTTATTAAGAACTAATTTTCAGTCTGTTCCCGTACTTGCGCAAAGTTACCCAATGCTGAACCGAAAGTTCTTTTCAATATAAAATTTTTATTAAAAAAAGCTTATGGGTAATTTTGGGTAACTTCGTATACGTAAGAGAACAGACTCTTTGTATTGAATATAGCTTTTGGTAAAATTTGGATAGCTTCGGGCACTTAAAGAAACAGACCTAATAAATGTATTTGAATTAAAATTCTTTTCGTTTTGCTCAAAGGTCGTACTGCTTTACACATAGCCATCTTAAAGGAATCTGTAGAAATTGTGGAACATTTTGTGCATCGCTGTCCGGAAGCTTTAAAAGTTGGTGACAATGTAAGTTAAACTGAGCACTAAAAGTTTTTTTTCGTTTTTAAAAATATCAATTTCATTTTACCAGATGGAACGCACGCCACTGCACTATGCCATGGGTACAAATATCCTAGAAAGTATTAGTCGTATTTTAATACAGAATGGTGCCAAGCGAACTAATAAAGATGTAAAAGGTCGTCAGCCCAGTTATTATTTTATGAATAAAGCGGATATTTTACGTTTACAGGAGGAAGAGGATGAAAGCCGTTAGGAGAACGAGTTGAAAGATTTACATATTAAAAAAAAAGGTGAAAAAATGTTGCCTTAATTTAGCTTAATGAACAAATTCTAAATTTATATTAAAATAATATTACAAATATTACTTTAAGTATTTTTAACAAAATTTGGAGTGTCAAATATAAAATTAGTTCTAAGATAAAAACAAAAACATAATGCCACTCAAGTGCACTTAAAGATATATTGATTATTTATTAGCTAAATAGTTTATAAACTATATAAAAATTATTGATTATGGTTCTTTTTGAATGTATTTGTTAATATTTCACAATAAAAGTTTAATAAAAAAAGAGCTGTGTCATTAATATTAAAAAAGCCATATCACTGCTTTTGGTACACTGTACAGTGCATCGAATGAGCAAGCTAGAAAGACAAATGTTACATCTCTCGAAAAAAGTAAGTTACGTGCTTGAAAATTGGCATACATAAATGGCTTAGGAGCTATAAAACTGGAAGAAAACTAATTGGGTTAGGGTGTTCATGATATTTTTTTCAATTAATTTTCTTTTGGATTAAGAAGTAAATTTAAAACATCATAATTTACATTATTACAATTCTTCTTAGGTTTTTCGCGAAGACTGCATATATAAGGATATATACAGAACTTGGTTTTTTAAGGAAAGCTATTCTGATCATATTAAAACATAAAATTGAAAATTGGAAAGTGGCAACACTTTTTTAATTTTTTTCCGAGAGCGCCATATTTTGGCAGGAATTTTTATTTGCAAATATAAAGAGAACACTGTGGGTTTTGGCATACAGTAGGTACTTGGCCTGAACGAGGTGATATTTACTACTTCTATTCCAACGAATTTTTATGAATTGTTATACGCTTAAGATTTGTGGGAATTTTTAAAGGCACATTCTGAAGGAGGGCCTTTCAAATAGAGAACAAACAGCCTTTAAAATTCTGAAGACCTTTTTGAAATCCATCCAGTAGTTTCGATTTTATGGGCGCTGCAACGTAGCAATAATAATTTGCGTTCGAATTGTATTTCTTAAGAGCTTTAAATGAAAACTTTTAGCGATCATTGAGATCTAATCGTACATTCTCATTTTGTTTTGATTTCAGTTTTCTTACATTTTCTACCATATGTCTTTCTAGATTGGCCATACGTTACATAGTGCAAATTTTTAACCATCCCCCAGTACCACCCCGCGGCCCACAGCGTTGCGGAATATGTAAAACACCCTTATATCAAAATGCTATGATGACGTTTGTCCTTAGATTGATGTCTGTTTTCATTTTGTTGCTGACATTTGTCATAGCACTCATGTCAGAATTCTGATGACAGATCAGGTTTCCCCGCTTTATTTCATACCTTGTCCCCAATTTTCGATTTTTCGTCCCCAAAAATTTCTACAATAGCTATTTTCTCATTGAAAAGAAAATAATATTATTTCAATGGAAACATATGAGTATAATTTATTTTTTAATTAAATTCATTTATATTGAATATTTTAAAACTAATTTTATTTGTACATATACCCAGCGGTAAATGGAAGGAGTAAAAAGGCCTTATATAAGGCCTTATTTAGCAGGCTCTAGTACTTCCACTCCCATTGCATATTCATATATTTTTTACACGCGATGTAATTGCGGACCCAGGCCTTCCACGACCTATTACTCAACAGGCCTGATTAAAGTCATTCTTTAGAAGGCCTATTTGCAGGTCATACGTGGCATGCCTGATAGAAGAGCTGATCTGGCAAGGGTCTGTTTAAATCCAATGTAGATACATTTTTTTATCTGGGTATTTTTATAGCGGCTTCATTGGTTATCGTGATTTTTTTTTATTTCGAACTTCTTTTCATCCAAAGTAATTTTTGTAGATTTGAGGCTAAATTTCGTGTGCTTATTAAGAAGGAATTGGACATGATGTAGTAGCTGCAACATAAACAACATAATACCAGCATGTATGATGCCTCTTGTACGTAAATTTTAGCTTTATCTAGAAATTATTTGCAAAAAAAGAATAAGGGAATGTTTGCTATTTCTAAAGTATATTTTTTATTAAACAAAACGAAAAATCTAAAAACAGAATACTCCTTCCAAAAGAAGGGAGAACGAATGTGTATCGGATCTTTTAGAAAAGAGTGGAGAGGCCTTCTAGAAGGCTATCCTGAGAAGGTATAAAATAATTAGTTTTGGATCTTATTGCAGGTCTTGGAAGTCCTTTAAAAAGACATGTTTTGTGAAAGCCTCGTAAGTTTTACCGTTGGGTATGTATACTTTGACTTCTAAATATATATCTACATGCATACATGTGTATGTATGTATGTATATAAAAAAGAGTAACTTAAAAAAACACATAAGAATAAAGCAATTGTCATGCATCAATGTTTATCATTTCAAAAACTTCAGAATCAAAATCTTCTGAATAATCGTTTAATAGAATTTTGGTGTAAATGTTGTTTGTATTAAAAAGTTTTAGCGTTTGAGATGAAAACTGAACTATTTCTAAAGTGTTTTTTGTATAAAGCGATTCGAATCTATTTTTGTGTTTTACTGATTCACTATATCTCCTTAAAGATGTCTGGTAAGCAACACACCAGACCATAGTTGTTGGGTCACTGATTTCTTAAAATGATTTTGCTGCAGAAGAAATAGATTTCAAATAACCAAAAATCCCTGGGAACGCTGCTGAAGATACATTTTTCTATGAGTGTAGTTGAGAATACATAACATAAATGAGGATATGGCTAAGTCCCCTAGTATAGCTTTTGTGAATTTGTATAACTTCACTGTACATTAATTATTTTGCTACTAGAAAAAATATTTGACTACACATGTCAATGATAAGAAACTACATTTTTTTCACTTATATCCCAAAATGTAAACATTAGCTCTTGTATCAGTACTTAAAAGTTTTAGAAAATATATAATTATATTAATTTTTTTTTGGTACCTTCATTATCAAAACTATTTATGTATATTCCTTCTTATGTATGACTGAAGTTTAAATTCAAATATTTTGTTTATTTAGCACACATTAATTTAGATAATGTCACTTTAAATAATATTTTGAAATTGAAAGTGTTTTTAGTCGTAAAAATAGTATATTTTGGACAAGTTCATATTGAAACAATCAATTGCACGGCAGTGTTTATTTATTTATATTGAAAAGTTGTTAAAAAAATATAGTTATTTTGGATATTCAATGGCTGCGGAAATGAAAAACGGTTAGTAAAACTGCTACATTTATGCAATGGACTTTTTCATGGAATTTCTTGCATGAAACTATTTTGGTGAAGCAGAATTTTCAGTACAGAAACAGTTCAATTCCTTTTGTTCTTAAATTTTAACCACTGACAGTTATCAATTAATAAAAAAGATCCCTGGAGAAATAGAAGATTTCAAAAAAGCCAATAAGAT
Organism: Panzeria rudis; assembly: GCA_956483635.1. Taxonomy (NCBI): domain Eukaryota; kingdom Metazoa; phylum Arthropoda; class Insecta; order Diptera; family Tachinidae; genus Panzeria; species Panzeria rudis. The sequence goes on along the minus strand of OY101450.1, from coordinate 124,284,142 downwards.
CCTAAGCTTGTGATCCGGAAGTGGTTATAATCTGGATAATTTCTAATAACTTTTGGATGGGCTTTTTATTTCAAAACGTTCTTGTTTTGGACTCCTTTTTACTGGTACGATTCTTTATTATTTTTTTAAACAACCACAACTTGCGAAAGTATTAGCTTGTCTGCGGAAAGCACCCAGGTTTTAAGGCCGGAATCGAACCCACGACCTCTGGACTGACAGGCGAGCATCACTATTACACTCTAAAACATTACTTCTAATTTAGGATCATATATTGTCTAAAATTGTGTATAACATTTCTCCTTGTCTAAAACTACATCGATTTTGTAGTTATATTATAAAAAAACCCCTTCCAAGTGGAAAAAATTTAACATACAGTATAATACGGCTATGGCTGAATGGTAGATACGTTAGCCTATCAGTCAGTAGGTCGCGGTTCAAACCTGCACGCAGTCAACCGCTTTTTTTTAGTAAAAAACATTTTGTTGCGAAATCAACAAATATAACGCGTGTCTAATCTTAGGTCGATAATAATCGATAAAGTATTGCCGACTATTATCGATCTAATTTTCAACAAAAGTATTTTAGAGTGTACTCAGCCATAGTGGGACCCTGTGGTTGAAAGTCAACGCGCTTACAACCGCAATCATATCACTACCCAGTGGTAAATGAAACGAAGTACCTACATAATAGCCAATGATGTCAGGATGACGTTCTAACCGAGCAACATAAGTACTTTGATTGTAATCTAAGTTTAATCTTATATGTCATTTACTAATAAAAGCTTCGATTATTTTCAATTGTTTATGGTAGAATTTCATTGTATTTCATAGAATTTATCCCTTATATGTACAAAGTAAAAAATTGTGGCCTACTTTTCGGCTATAAACTCGCTTACAGTTCCACTTATGCTGTAAACGCACAGTAGCGACAAGTACTGACATCGTTGCTTACTTTTTAAGCGAGAGCTTATGTTAAATTTAATGAGGAAATAAGCCAAAGCGTCACCACTAGCTGCTACTAAATATTGCTTACATCAGCGATTACGTAATGGGTATTGTTACCACTGGGTAGTTAATATAAACATAAAATATTTTTGAGAGTAGCTGGGAGAGTATTTTTTTCTTGGCAGAGAGGTTGGTGAAAGTAGAATAAAATTTTCATTCACGTTGTTAATAATGCAGTGCGACAGTTCTTCTACAAATCATGCACCATTATGACGGTTCGCTAGTGTAACCGGAATGATGACGATTGCCCAAAGGATTTTTTCCCTGAGGTTTTGGGTGGATATTTGTGAGAGCAGTTGCCAATTTCATAATACTGGGTCCGGCTGAAATATAGCTCATGAATTGTAGAAAAATCGTGCTATTATAACAAAGCGAGAAAATATTTTTTTCATCGACTTTTTTTTTGGCAAAATGTTGAAAAAAATCCATTTTGTTTGGATTTTTTTAAAATTTTGGATCTACAAGTAGGAATTTTTATTACTTTTTATGAATGAAATTTTGCCTCGGATACGTAAAATAATGTGGCTCTGCAATTAGGCCCAATAGAATGTTAATGGCTACGAAATTTTGGTTGAAAATTTGCTTGACGCCTTCTATAAAGTCGGCACTACGATCTCCCTAAAAATTTACTTTCCTTTCTTCGCTAAACAATTACCCATTGAGTCTGACGAAATGGGTGAGAGATTTCACGAAGTTATTATGCCGATGGAAACTCTATTCAAAGGAAAGAAGCTGGATGCCATGATCGGTAAAGTTTGCTGGTGGTCATGTAACATAAACAGATTCAAATCTACAACCAAAGAAGGGAAAGAAGAAGGAGAAAGTATTGATAAAGAGGAGCTTTTAAACACTTTGGGAAGTAGTGGTGAATAAAATTCGGATGATCATTGAATGATCATTTCATTTCATTTCTTATCTGATATGAATAAATAAATTTTCAGTCATCCATTTTTGTGTCATAAGATCAAAACTCGAATAAATGTTTCAATTGTTGAACTTTAATGAGATTTGCAGGTAAGTATGTAAATGAAAACTTAATCTCGTAGGCTTCAATTGTATAGCCACATTATTCTACGCATCCGAGGCAAAGTTACATCCATAAGAAGTAATAAAAACTCCTGCTTGTAGAGCCAAAATTTAAAAAAATTCAGAAAAAATTGTTTTTTTCAACATTTAGCCAAAAACGTCGATGAAAAAAAATATTTTCTAGTTTTGTAATAGCAGCAGGATTTTTCTACTATTTATAAGCTACATTTCAGAAGAAACAGTATTATGAAATAAGCCACCGTTTGTGAAATATTCACTCAAAACCTGAATATTTGAAAATGACAAGAGCGATATATCGAAAACGGATACCTCAAGGAAAAAATCGTTTGAGCAATCGTCTTCAATTTGGATACACTACGAACTGTCATAATGATGTATGATTTGCAGGGATTAACCCGCAATTTGTTTGACTGTGTAATAACCACCTGAAAACTCGAACACTTGTTGAACAGTAAAGTAGTTCTTTAGAAATTCCCTCCAGTATTTTTCATCGGAAATTTTGTCTGTTGCAAGTGTTAGAGAATTATAAAATTTTTATTTCATTAAAATCGTTGCACAAGTTTTAATTTTATTCACAATGAAGTGGGAGTACATCATTATTATTATTTAATTACGGTTAAAAAGGCGTTTGTTTTTCGGGATTTTTGTCCCCTTTAGGTGTGGATCCAGCTAAAGATTTTGGAAGGGGTACTTTTGAATGTTCAATTCAATGACCTTTCAAAAATAACTTTTTTCATCAGGGATGTTGGAACAAAGTCTCACTAAAGGAGCTTTAAGATTATTATTTTTTTTTTGCAATTATATATATGTATTTGCTTTTTGTTTATATTTTATTAGGTCCCCTGTTGGGTCAAAGACACCTTCAGGCATTTCTGCTGTTTCTGTCTATAGTTGTGAATACGTATGGTATGCTCAACGCTAGTGTAATGGTCGTGGCCATGACAAATGCCGAAACAACAAATCCTGATTTTCCGGTAAGAATAATATGGAATAAGTGGCAAGAAAATAATAAATTTAAATAGTAGTAATTTAATAAGTAGTACAACTTTCTAATATTATTTTAATATTGAGCCAAAGTATAGAAAAATTATTCATAAAATAAAAGCATACATTTTGAAATAAAAACTGCTTTAGCATGATTTAATAGATAATAAATAAATGTATATATGTGCGGAAACGGGTTGAGTGATTTCAACCAAAATTCCAGGGTACGTTGGGAACGGCCTGTAGATGGTTTTCTTGAAGTAGTAGTACAACTTTCTAATAATATTTTATTATTGAGTCAAAGTATAGAAAAATATTTCATAAAATAGAAGCATACATTTTGAAATGAAAACTGCTTTAGCATGATTTAATAGATTATAAATAAATGTACATACGTGCGGAAACGGGTTGAGGGTACGTTGGGAACGGTCTGTAGATGGTTTACTTGAAGTTTGCACGAAATCGGCGCAGTGGTTCTGGAGATATGGCATTTAGATTTTCCTATATATTCCCATAAAAATATCAACAAAATGACCTCCGTAAAATCCTTAACTTTATATCTTCGAACATAAAACATAAAAAACATAAAATTCCAAAAGCATTATAATAAGATAAAATAATGAGCGGACAGGTGTTTGGTACTTTTATGAAATTTGTACATTTAGAGGCCGAAAAAGGGTGAAAATATAATTTTGGTACTTTTTTGTTAACCGTTTATCTCCTAAAATAATGAAGATAGACATTAAATTTGAAATACTTATGAAGCCCTCAAACACATTTTGATACTTTTTCGAAGTTCGAATAAAACATAAAGGGTAAAATTGGTAGTTTTTTTTGTACATTTTTCCATACAACTCTTTTTTATGCACATTGATATACATACTGAATGCATGTGATTGTATATATGCATTAAGAGGAGATTTTTGAAAACTTAAATGCTAAGGGGATTAAAAGGGGTACAAACGGGTGAAATCGGTAATCTTATATCTCCGAATCTAAGTAAGGTAGATATAAAATTTTAAAAGCATCATAATCAGATAGAAAAATGAGTGGAGAGGTCCTTGGTACTTTTTTGAAATTTGTACATTTGGGGGCCAAAAAAGTGTAAAAATATAATTTTGGTAATTTTTCTAATATAACAAAGATAGAAATGAAATATAAAATGTGTTCTTCCCTCCGTTAGAAGCCATCAAATGCACTTGGTAATTTTTTTGATGTTTGGATATATAAAGCGTAAAATAGGAGCTCTTTTTGATACTTTTTTTTCCTGCACAACCATTTCTTATGTAAATTGAATGTTTATTTTGAATAGAAACAAATTGTGTACGTAGGTTTCTTTTGCGATGCACGGATCCACTATGATGGGATTTTAAGAAGTTCAAAAGCTAAGGGGCAAAAAGGTGTAAAACAAGTAAATTCGGTAACCTTTTATCTTCAGATCTAGTTACGGTATACACCAAATATCAAAAGCATCATCATAAGAACAAAAAACAAGCGGACATATTTTTGCTACTTTTTGAAATTTGATTAAAACTAATTCTTAAAATTAAGCAAGAACATTACTTGTTTTAAACTTATCAATTCTACTTTAAAGGAATACGACTGGACGGAAATGCAAAAATCTCTCATAATTTCCAGTTTATTTTGGGGTTATTTTATTACACAATCTCCCGGAGGTTATCTGTGTCGTCGTTTTGGCGCCAAAGCCACAATGCTGGTAGCAATACTTGGCTCATCTGTGCTTGCACTGCTTAATCCGATCAGCGTTAAATATGGTGGATGGCAGGCTTATTGTGCCATACGTGTTGGACAGGGCCTGTCTCTAGGTTTACTTTTTCCTTGTATTCATGCAAGTTTAGCCGAATGGTGTCCAGTCAATGAACGTAATCGCTTAGGTGCTTTGGTTACTATGGGCAGTGATTGGGGCACAGTGTTAGCTATGCTGGTAAGTGGTATATTATCAGCTTCCCCAATAGGTTGGCCTGGCATTTCTTATTTTACATCTGCTTTCGGAGCATTTTGGTGTATATTGTGGCTGTGGTTTGCAGCCAACAGTCCAGACGAATCGAAATGGATTTCCCCAGCGGAAAGAGCTTATATTGAAGATTCCAAGAATGCCGAAAAGAAGCACAAAATGAGTGCAACAAGAAAAACTATACCCGTACCATGGCATGCCATATTCACTTCACGACCATTTTTGGCCTTAATATTTACAAGATCATGTGAAGTTTGGGGATTCTTTACACTGCAGGCTGAAATTCCCGCCTATATGAATGGCGTTTTCAACATGGATATTAAGGAAAATGCTTTGTATTCTGCTCTGCCTTTTTTCGCAATGATGTGCATGTCATATATTTATGTTATTTTGGCGGACATTCTCCTAAGAAATAATTTGTTATCTTTGAATGCTCTACGAAAGATTTTCAATTCGGTATCTTTTTGGCTGCCCGCTATGGGTCTAATTGTTTTGGGTTTTATAGAAAAAGAACAAAAACTTTTAGCCATTATACTGATAACGACCAACGTGGGCATTCATGCTGGCAATATTATTGGCAGTGCGCTCAATACAATCGATTTGTCTCCGAATCATGCTGGTATTTTAATGGGTATAGTTAGTACTTTCGCTTCAATGGTGCCAATAATGGTACCTCTTTTAGTTGGTGGAGTTGTACAAGATCAAGTTAGTATATTTTGATCTTTGGAATTTTTTTAAATAATATTGATATTTATTTCTTTATTTTTAATTACTTTTTCAGACTAACCGAACTGAATGGCAGATTGTTTTTGTGATAGCTGCCATAATTTTTGGTATTGGCAATCTCGTCTATGTTGTATTTGGTTCGACAAATGTACAGCCATGGGATGACGAAAATTTTCTTGCATTAGAGGGTGACAAGAATGAAGAGATTTTTGAGCAGGATAAAAATTTTAACAAATAATTTTAGTACATAATTTAAGTAATTTAGTCAAGTGTTAGTTTATAATAAATAGTATAATACCAATAATTTTGATAATAAAAAAAAATATAAAATAAGAAGATATAAAATAAATGAACGATGATAATTCAGAAAGAACGTTAGCGTAAAATAATCACCTGGGATTAAAAGAGGTATTAATTCGAAATAGCCACATTAGACTGTTGTTCGCGTTATCAACGCAAAACTTCTACAAATGTGTTCTGACAACAGTTGCTTGATTTTAATTTGTTGCCTTCTCTTTTGATGCGAGTTTTCTGTCGATAGCGGTTGCAGTTGGAATTAATGTTCAATTGGTCGTGGTAGAACCATAATCATAGAAAATGGCTGTTCGAACCAACCACAAGCAGCTGATTGATGAGAGAACGAATTTGTTCTATGTTTTTCTGTTTTGTTTTAATTTTTCACCTTCGCTGCTTTCTCTAATTTATATTTTCGCTTGTGCTTCTTTTTATATTTTTAGATTTTTAGCATATTATCTAGTAAAATGGATGAAACAAGTTGCTTATGGTTAAGGCAAAACTAATCGAAGGCAATAAGTATGGTTATGGCTATGGCCACGCTTATGGCTATGGTGTTATGGTATGGATAATTGAACCTTTATACCGATTTTCTATAAAAATGAGAAAAAGGTGGGGGCGGGCATGTAAAGAAATTTGCATAACGTTTAAACTTATGGAGGTCCCATTATCAAACTTTTACAGTATAATAAAGACACCCTAGGCTAATTTTAGTAAAAAAAAAATAGCACATGTCGAAGTTAGAAAAATTTCAATTTAATCGAGGGATTAAATTGAAAAAATTAGCTAAATCCAAACTAATTAAATAACTTTGGATACAAACTATACAGTTCGACTAAATTCATAACTTAACTTAAAACTTTCATTTTAATTGGTTATTTCCGATTTTCCACATGAAAATATATTTTTTTCAATAATTTTTTCTGAAAAAATCAGACGATTTCCTATTAGAATCATTTATTTTAATTTTTTTATATTATTTTTTCTAGCTCGAAAATATAATTTAAAAAAAAAACAAAACTTTAAAAACGGCAACACTTTACCACCCCACAACTCAACAAATAAACATCTTACGAAAAAATATTTGGCATAGACATTCACATCTTTTACTAGTATAGTTATGCCTAACGTGACTACACTCAAAATAAAATGATAGGTAAATCTAATCAATATAAATAGTTAACCTACTGTTAATGTAAATTGTTGTTGCAATTTTTATGAAATAACAATTTTCATTGGTTAAAATAACTTTTTAAAGTTGTAAGCAATTTCATGTCTATGGTTACTTTGTGCTATCGTTATTCAACAAGACGACTTAGCTGAGATGGTAAAGGCGTCCGGTTCATATGCATGAGAACCTAAGTTCAAGACCGAAATATTACATTTTACTGAATTGTAAAATATAAATTTGGGAAGAACGATGTTTGAAAAATAAAGTTTTTTTGATTGTTAAAATTATTAATATAATTTTTAACAATTTTTGTGGTAAAATTACCAACTTTAATGTTTAAAGTAATAACAGCGAAAATAGTTATTTCACAAAAATTACTGTATTTAAGTCACCATATGCCTATGTATACTTTGTGCTATCCTTACTTAACAAGATGACTTAGCTGAGGTGGTAAAGGTGTCCGGTTTATAAGCATGAGAACCTAAGTTCAAGCCCAAAGAATTGCAAACAAAGAACAAAGAACAAAATTTTTTTTAAACAAACATACTTACTGCTTAAGCCTTGGCAGGCATCGAACCTGTGACCTTCCGGTTAGTAGTTTTACACACTATCAACTAAACTACAATTCCATTGGTTGATTGTTACTGTATTTTATGGGTTGGCTCAATTCTAACCTATGAAATTGGTTAGATTTGCCAATATTTTATTTTGCGGGATTTTTCAATATATCTTATGGAAAGCGGGATGTTGTAAATACACTGATGATAATATATGCAACACACAGTCTTATATCGTTAGCTGAAATGCGAAATAACGTAACTAACAAAAAATTTAAAGTCGCATTTTAATTATTACATCGAAGCGCTTGTCTCTACTAATTTTCAAACTGTTATAAATCAATCGCAATAAAAACGAAAATGAAGAGACTTTTTATTTCAGCCACTTAAAGTATTTTATTTAGAGTTTTTTCTCTCCTATAATATTAAAAACAGTGTAGTTATATGATTTTGCATTTCAACTAACGATATGTTCTTAGGAAATTCATTGAGTTACAGGCCTTAAAACTTAAAAAAAAGTGAAGTTTTAGATGTTTTTTAAAAATTCATAATTTTTATGAAACAAAAATTTTATAAATTGCTTTAAGCCTAAAGATAATTTTGTCTTTAACACATGAAACATAACGTCGTTAGGACCCGACAAAAATAAGAAAGTTGTAAGTCAGTGAGTGAAAAAATCTTTTATAAAATTCAGTTTATAGTCAAAAGAATATTTTTGATCAAAAGCAGTTTTGTTTTTTTCCTTAATGTCTTTACTTTGTAACTTTGTTCTATTTTGTCAAATTAGTTTCGACTTTGGGCTTGGAAGACTTTTTCTGGATTTTAGTTTCATCTCAATGGAGAAAAATTGAAATTGAAATTATCAATGTTAGTCGAACTCTATGGTTTTTAAGTCATTCAATGTAATTTTTGCAATAATCAATAATTTTTAATACCACGTTCCCTACTTGACTTCACCATCCTTACACTGTACAAAAGCTCTGATCATGAAATCGTGGTTAATCTTGAAATATCAGTTCAGTTGGACCCTTATACAGTCTTTGTCCTTGTGTTTTCAATTACTACATGCTTTTAAAACTCCTTCCTCAATTAAAATAGTTTAATTGAAGAATTAAATTAATCGAACTTAAGCCTGAATAATTAAGTATCTTTCGATTAAAATTTTTAAGTATTGAGTTTTGAAGCAATGTCTAAAAACACTTTTTCCAATTTCAAATTCCTTTAACTCAGTGAGTTTTTATTCGATCAACACAAGATAGATATATTTTGCTCAGTTGAAACATTTTCGATATTTTTGTGAATAATTAAAAAAAACCGAACTATAAATTTTAAAACTCGAAAAAGCGGGATAATGCGGGATAACAATTTTAGGCGGGATCGACCTCTTAAAAGCGGGATGTCTGGTCAGGTTAGTTATGCCAAATATCAAGTAATTTCGGCAAAAAAAAATTTTTTTGGGGTTGTCCGCTTCACGAATAATATCTCATATACTTTCCATCTTCGATAGTTATCAAAGATTAATAATCAATTCAAGATATGTAAACATTATCAACATTGCCTTTTCGAACAATTTAAAATGTTTTGTTGTTATATTAATGTGATCAACGTGCTTTAAATCCATTAAGACAGTAAGTACTAGAAAAATTAAAAAAATTAATAATAAATTTAGATTAAAAAGTTGTAGCAGTAATTTAGTTTAGACATAGACTATTTTGCTATATGCTATCTATCCTCGATAGTTATCAAACACTAATAATCAATTCAAGATATGTAAACATTATCAACATTGGCTTATCAAACATTAATAATCAATTCAAGATATGCAAACATTATCAACATTGCCTTTTGATCCAGAGAGTACACAGCAAAAACCTTGCTTACTGGTAGGCAAAAGTATATGAGTATTTTTGTCGATAACTACTTTTTCTGAGAAATTCAAAAAATAAGGAGTACCTCTTTCAAATGTATTTACATTGTCACAGGGATTAATTAGTTATTATTTGACTTTCTAGAAGCTAAAAAATAAGTAGTCAGATAAACAAAAAAATTTTATAGTTCAATCTGAAGTTCATTCAATTTAATTTTACAATTAAATAATTTTTATTGAGAAAGTATTTTTCAAAGCATGTAAGAATTGAAAAAGAACAAAGACCAATGTCTTGACTTTTATAAGGGGCAAACTGAAAGTCAATGTTTTTGGGAAATTGGCATTTGTTCTTCTTCAATTCTTACATATTTTGAAAAATACTTTCTCAATACAAATGATTTAATAGTAAAATTAAATTGAACGAACTTAAGCCTGAATAATATAAATTTCTTTGGATAATATGGGTCTTAGTTCGAATAAAAACATATAATTTCAAGCAAGAACATTTTATACACATTATATTTTATTTATAATTTTCACACTCTGTTTCTTTTTTACCCAACTGTGGGATACGAACCTGTTCTCGTTCAGGTTTGAAGAGAAGAACTTTGCTCACACAGCTATTGCGACAGAAATAAGTTTCCACATACAAACACATGTTGGCTTAAAAAAATGTTTGCCAACTTTTTTGATTAATACATAACAACAACCCAGCGGGAAAATTAGTCATTGATTACATATATAAAGAAAGATATAACGCATTATTTTAAAAAGCGAAACAATGCATTCCTTTGGAAGCGAGAAGGTCATTTGATCACACACAAGAATTACACATTCATTACCACGTACTTTACCACATCTTACGAAAAAGGAATGTATTGTTCCTGCTCGTAACAACTGTTCGTGTTTTCCTCGTTTGTACTTACATACATATTTGTATACTAATATATTACGAATCAAAAAAATGGACTATAGAATTCATTCGCTGGACATATTAAAATAATTCATTACTTTCCTAAGACATGTTTTGTGTTAACAATAATGAATTCTGGTGTGAAATATTATACATTCTCTGCATGACTCTCTCGTTTACTATTCATTACCTTTTCCCGCTGGGAAACTACAACTACTTTCAGATAATAAGAAAAATACGTATTAATTTTATTAAAAATTAAGTAATAGTTCTAATATGAAGCTTAGTAATTAGACAACTCATTACCACTCATTATTTTGCTAACCATTAAATAAGTACTACCGACTACAAAAATTATACAAGTTTTTGCTGGGTAAGTACTCGAAAAATCAAAAAAAAAATTAATCATAATTTTAGATTAAAATTGTTTATCAGTTATTTCGTTTAGGCTAAACTATTTTGTTATATATATTCTATCTTCGATAGTTGTCAAGCATAAATAATCAGTTCAAGATATCTAAACATTAATTACATTACCTTTTTACACAATTTAAAATTTTCATAAGTAAGTCTCAAAATATAATTTATTCAACGAGTTTAATTTGGAGCGTATAGTCAAACGGAAGAGTTCATTTATTTATAAATAAAAGTTGTATTTACGGCATATGAAAGTCATTTTGAAATTAAGACGCTAATAAGGATATTATGGAGATTGAAATACAAAAGGGTAAACAATCATACTGACTAAGTGAACAGAAGTAGAAAAATATGTTAATATAGAATCGGCGATAAAAATGAAATTTTTTTGCGATTACTTCAATTTAAAAAAAATATAAATATATATGAGTATCGTCTTGCGGCAATGCACGTGTTGTTCTTAATAAAAAAAATACCGTTCTTTTCTTTATCAAAATTAAGCTATTTAGGTAGTGGGCGTCGGAAAAGCTTTTATTAATTCATGACATTACTCGACAGCAAAGTCAATTCCTATTGTAATATAGGTTTCATTGATCCAATTTGTCAGGCGGAAAAACATTCTAACTTGGAGTTCATAAGAATTATTAGTGATATAAATAACTTGAAACTTGCGATGGTAGGCCCATAGTACGTCCATGTAAAAACATAGCAAATAAAATTGTTCAGTCTTCGCTTAGCTCAATATACTTTATGTAGAGTTTCTCCAACTTCTTGTAGTTCTATGCGATGATGGATTTCGTATGGGTTGAAACCATGCCAAATCCACAAAAAATTCCATTTTCGGAAACACCAACTCGATGATATTCGTCACAAATTTTATCCATTAGAGGTACTAAAAAAATTTTAATTTTCACACTTCGGCCATATCCCGTTACTGAAATATACCATCATGAAAATTGGAAAAATTCTAAGCTTCAAAACTAAAAAAGTTTTATTTGATGTTATTTTGTAGATTAAAATAATGATGTACATCTCGAGTTTTTCTGCGAGTAGATCACAGGTCCTTTGTGGAGGTCTTGAGCTCAAAAAAAGTTTTTTAAAAAATCTTGAAAAAATATATGTCAGTCATAAAACTGTTTTCTACACATTCGGGAAGTTTTATAGTGGTGCCGCTTCTAGTTTCGGATTTATAGAGCAAAAGATGGCCCAAAGTTTGATATAAAAAAAACGAACACACATATTGCTTAAGCCTTTTCGGCTTTTCTGCAGAAACACCCAGGTTCTTGTCAAGAATCGAACCTGTGACCTTCCGGTTAATAGTCTAGCGTACTATCCACCAGACTACGGGGGTACCCAAAGTTTTATAAATATGTATAATTATACTGCTTTCCAAGTTAAAGTTTTATAAATGTAATTATACTGCTTTCCAATTTTTTATTTTTGAAATGTTAAAATTGTTTAGATATTTTTTTTAAGCAATCTGGATGTGCTGAACATGAGAAAAATACTTTATTCTTCAGTTCGGCCATTGTCCAGATAACGGTACATTAATATTTTTCAATATGCACTTGCTTTTTAAAGCGCCATTTAGAGTAAAAAGCTGACTCAATGTTTATTATTTCCAATTGGTTCAAATTGGTTTGTTGGTTTGGATCATTTGCTTTGATCGGATAAAAAATGACTGGGTTATAGTTGATCATATATAAACTTTTATGAAATTTTTAATGATTTTCTCCTATTTTTATCATTTCGGAAGATGCTTTGTACCACAAATAATAATAAAATCCATAGTTTGCATGGTCAATTCGATCTAAAAAAAATGTAAGTCATAATGGAGCGCAATCGCATAAAAACTAAAAATGATATAATGAAAAAACGGAAACATAAGCATTTAAAATTATTGGCAGATTATTTATTTAATTTTTTTATTATGTTTTTTACTAGTACAACTTTTACTAAACTTTGATACCAGTGTTCTCATTTTTTCTTTTTAGCATTTTTAGTTTTTATCCGATATCGGTCCATTATTGCTTAACATTTTTGAAATCGAATTGAATTGTGTTATTATTTTTGATACAAAGCATCTTCCGAAATGGCAATAAGTGGAGAAAATCATTAACAATTTCATAAAATATTAAGTTTGATCCACTATAGCCCAGCCATTTTTTATTCGATCAACGCAAATTATCCACTATTCGAAGCGAAATTTAGCAGCCTTTCAAACAACATGTAATTCATTTTAATTGAATCACCGATTGACTATAGATGGCGCTTTAAAGACAAGTGTATATTGAAAATCACGAATTTGCCGTTATTTGTATAATGGCCCAAATGAAAAACAAAATATTTTAAAAGTTAACAGCAGCTGATGAAGGGTAGATACGATATAAAGAATATTATTTGTCTACAAATGTCTAGTTTTCTTTAAAAAAATTTTGCTTCTTTCGCACTGTGGGTTGAAAATTGCCCAAATCAGGTTCTTATGCCGGCCAGTTGGTGTTTCATTTTATCCAATTAAAAGTGTTGCTCAATTTACAAATGTATGCGTAAGACAAAACAAAAGGACACACTATTACTTTCTTATTTATTTTTTGTGATGCTGCCCACTTCGGCTGAGACGGCAATATACTCCGGCTCGTGTCGCGTCTGTTTAGACTGTGGTATTGTTGATCATTACACTTAAAATATTCTGTACTTAAAATTAACTGAAATTGGAATATAAAATAAGTTAAAACTTAATTAAAAACCAGCCTACTTATTTTTCATTTAAGTTTAACAAAATGTTTATGAAACTTTAACGGACTTTTTCATAATGTACGATTAAAAGTTAACGTGGACTTTAGCGGCAAGTTCGGCATACAAATGTTGTAGTTAAAGTCCACATTAACTGTTAGTCATACATTGTGAAAAGGGCCGTAAATGTTAAAAAGTTAACAGATTTTTTTTTCATTTGTTTATTTATTACAATAATTGCAAACAAACATTAATAATTAGAGCCTCAGCACCAGAATTGGCATTTACGAGGCAAGTTGGCAAACTTAATTAAGCATTAATAGTATTAAAAACTAAAAAAATAAGAAAATCATAAAAAAATAAATGATTCCTTCTTAGTTTGGATCAATTGAACTGTCAAAAGAACTACTTGCAGCTTCCGTAAAAATAAAAGAGTTTTCTCTTGTTTCTGCTACTTTTATTCTTAAATAATCAACCACATGTTCCGTAAAAGTAATTGATTTTTGCTTTATTTTTAATTTTAGTTATTAATTAGTTTTATTTTTAATTATTATTTTATTAAATTTATATTTTTACTCACTTCACTGCTTGTTATGTTAACTTCCACTGGAAATCGAACAAAGCTCGTTCTGGTTTGAAATCCAATGCACAAACTACTCCACCAAAGCATAGTATGTTAAGCAGTTGCACGAAGACAACATAAACTTATTAAATTTTATGCATTTAACATTACAAATTAAAAAAAAAACACACGCATGGTCTTGGCTGAAATTAAACCTGTGACTCCCGTTTAATAGTCTAACGTACTATCCACTGCACTACTTGTTTTAATTGTGTACTCATATATTTTCAATTGCAATTTCAGCTAATTTTGCGTACAGAATGTTTTGAGTATTTTTGTGTGTGTGTGTGTGATATTTATATGCATGTACAACGGACAATATTGATAGCAACCGAAAATCCGTATTAATGTGTACTTAGTTTTTTATATTGAAAGTTAGAATCAGTTAAAACTAAGATTGTTTAGAATTTGAAATGTGTATTAGCTTAAAAATGATTGTACGGAATACTTCTTGAATAAAATACAATCCGTTACTGTAATTATATTGTGAGTGTATGATTGGTACTGCGATTGGTACTGGGTCGTATGATTAATAAATAATCAACTATAAAACATACGCAGCTATGATTCCAAACCAGACACTGCATTGTCAGATAAAATTGATTGATTAAAAAGTGCCTACCTTCAAGTTGTTATAACAGCTACATCGATGCAATTTTCCCTTTATATGATAGCTAAACAGTCAGAGTTTATAAGATCAGTGCGAACCTGGAGCACCAGAGCAACTTATGCTACGTACACACTATGGCATTTTATGACATCGCAAGCAAACATGATAGTGTGTACTAGCGGCAACGTTTGCCACTTCCAATGGTTTTCGGTGTGTCGCAAACTGTTTGCGCGTCTAACATGTACGGTTGTCACAATAATGCGACAATATTGCTGTCACAAAAACAAAATGACAGCATGTTCTCATTTTCTCGCTTTGACTTGTTAATTTTATATATGACGGACGCTACAAAATGACAACAACAAAAAAATGTCCAATGTGTACGAAGGATTAGTTTTCGTTCCATAGTAAAAAAAACACATTTCTCATCATACTTCGTTCAATGTTAGTTTTTTGAAAAATTACATATAGTAAATGTTGATTGTATTGATTGCTTCTTTCGATTGACATAACAAAAAATCAACCTTTCGAAAAGAATCGTAAATTCCTTTTCTTTTAGGATTTGGTCCATTGTGCGGTACCATTACTGAAATTGTCGTTTTTTTAATAAAAATATTCACATACAAATGTTGCATTTATTATTGTGCACAAGTTGAAGCAGTTGGAATGAAATACAGGGTAGGAAAGAGCAGGCGTACATATATAACATTTTATTATTGTTTTCTTAAAACAAGATATAGTTTTTTTTTAAGTCGTAGTCACACGATTAAATGGTTTGATTGCAATTAATCGCCATTACGACTAGGATTATAATCACTGTGCAAACCCTAATTATATCATTCTATTAATAAATTTTTATTACAAGTGTTAGAGAATTATTACTTGGGCCAGTCAAATAAGTTTAACAATTGTTGTCTTGGAATTTGATATAAGAAGCTGAAATTTTGTGCGTTGTTAATCTGCATTAAAAATCAAACGTTAAAAATATCTATTGTATACATAAATATCTCGGAGAATAAAGAAATTGTGGGATATAGTACAAAAAGAGGCAATGACTTTGCCATATTTATACTAACGTGCCTCTATAAAAATTCATAATATCTTTAATATTGGGTTACACCCACTATAACTAAAGGGAAAATACCGCCTCAGTTGCACAAACCTCCGAATTATTCATGTGTTCATCATTCGCAATTAGTAGTTAACCAAGAGTCACTATAGACAAAGAGGCAGACTACCCGAGTGGTACCTCAACACTAAACGCCGAAGTCAGATAAATCAAGCGAGTTCGAGAGAATTGTAGATCAGTAATGGCCAAACATACACTATCTTATTCTTTGTTTGTGTGTGTGCTTCACGGCTAAATAGATAGACTGTGTGTTGTAGATTCTATATTTAGTTTAAAGTAGTATAAGCTAAGTTTCGCAAATAAAGTATACTGTGTTCATTGAAGATTAAAAAACACCAAACATCTTCGTGTTTTTATTTACAATGCAACTACACTCTTGGTAAAATCCTACGCAGGATGACACCCACTCAGTTGGAAAAATAAACTACGTTATATGCTTCTATCAAAAATTAAAAAAATTGTTGATTGCGTCATAGGTCTTCCTAAAATTAGTATGCATTAGAGAAACTTATTTCTTCGCCATAAAATTCTACTATAGACATTCATTCGCCAAACTCATCTGGAACGCTAGAAATCAGTTGAAACTTAAAATATGTTTAACATTTAGGTCAACAGCAGCATACCTGGGTATGTTTTCAGTTTTCAGCACAATATTTTAGAAAGCAGCAATTACATCGACAAAATCGTATTACTGGAATACATTTTTAGTATAAAATTAATAATATTTTAAATAAAATAACAATATCATTAAACAAGTGTTTTTCGCCATATTCCAATTGTTGGGTGAAATTGGACGACTTGGTTCAGAGATATGCTCACTTTTCGATTGCTTCCGCCTTATGGAAATATTTACAAACTAAGCAACAGTACAACAAAAATATAATAAAACAAAAAAATTCCCGTACAAAATGTATGTCGAAAAGTGGCCATATCTCTGACATAAGCTGTCCAATTCCACTCAAACTTCGGAATAACGCCAAGAATACTTTTTTTTAACGATATCATGCAATTTCAGATTGATATGGTTGCTACTTTGTAAAATACATCGCTCTTAAACACAAAGCATACCCAGGTATGCTGCTGTTGATACACGTATAATTTTTCTACTGTTGACAATCAGTACTCAGCAAGGAAATCTCGTAAGCCCTACGTTTAAGGTATAAAACGTGTTCAGCACTCTTATGTAAAATATCATGACGAAAATTTTTTTTTAGCATAATTTGGCCCGCTATATCGCCGCCGAAGGGGAGTTTTTTCCACTTTTTTTTTAAAGGGACAAAGTGAGCCTTACAGCGAAGAGTAGGAGAGATAAAATATTCCAAGAAAAATTTTGTTTGTGGTGTTCTACATAAAAATGCTGAGCATATTGTATATCGTAAACACAAGACTTACAAGCTTTTTCATGCTTTATAGAAATATTTTTTTTTTAATTTTTCAAAAATCGAAAAAAAAAATTGTATTTATGGAAAGCCCCCTACAAGAGCGGCCTTAAAAGTTGTTGGGTGGATAGAAGGTAAATATTAGAAATAAAAAAATTAAAGATACAGTCGTTTTAAAAGATTCGATTTGAAATTTCAAACCCAAAAATCAAAATGAAAAAAAAAATTTTGTATTTTATTCTATTTTTTTTTTCTGGAAAAATATCGAAAAACAAAGTTCAAAAAAAGTTCTCAAATTTGCAGCATTATTAAGAAAGTTATGAGCAAAAAACTCAAAAAGTGGTTTTTGAACAAGATGTAATATTTTTGAAACGAGTAATCAAAAAATCTCTAAATTTACCAGGAAAGCTCTTTTAGGAGTTACTAAAAAAATATCACAAAATTAGGGCAATAAAAAAATTTTTGTTTTAAACCGACCGATTTGATGTGGAATGACTCATATAAATTTTTGTAATTATTTTAAACTTTTTATTTGTATTTTTTTTGTTTATCTCTATTTAGGTCCCGTGTTGGGCCAAAGACATCTTCAGGCATTTCTGCTGTTTCTCTCTATAGTCGTAAATATGTATGGCATGCTCAATGCCGGTGTGATGGTGGTGGCCATGACAAATGCTAAAACTACAAATCCTGATTTTCCGGTAAGAATAATAAAGAATATAAAAAAATATAAAAATTTAGCTAGTAGTACAACTTTGGTAGTCCTGGAGTATTAGACGTAAGGCGGGCAAGTAAATGATTGATGTTTTCGATTTCATTAATATTTTATTATTAAACTCAAAATAAAATTTTAGTGAACCACAAAACTATTTTAAATTAAATATAAATACTTCTATGAGAACCAGCTAGAAAGTTCTCATGGTCTTAGTCCACCAGTTTGATATAAAAAAAATATCACCATGATTATTTTTGATCATATTTCAGTCATATTCAATGTGTTTTTACTGCATACTGACTATTTATCCCCTTATAGTCCACTACTTGAATTGTAACAAATTACACTATCATTATGAAATGACATATATGGGGCATTATTTTTGAGGCGGGCAATCCAAAAAAATTTTTTTTGCGAAATTCCTTAATATTTGGCATAACTATATTTCTAGTAGGAATAAATGTGTATGCAAAAAAAAATTTTTTGTATGATGTTTATTTGTCGAGTTAATGACTGCGGAAGTATTGCCGTTAAAAAAAAAAATCAATTATTGTTTCGAAATAAAAAAATTAAAATAAAAAAAATTTAAATAAGTGATTCCTACCGGAAATGGTCTGATCTTTAAAAAATAAAAAAAATAATAATAATAAAAAAAATATATAAAAATATTAAAAAAAATTTTTTTTTGTTCATCATCAAAACCGGAAATGATCAATTGAAAGTAAAATGTTTCTAGCTTCGACTCTCTTTATTTATTTTTTATTTTTTTACCAAAATTAGACTATGGTCTCCTCATTATACTGTAAAAGCTTGATAATGGGATCTCCTTAACTTTAAAAGTTATGCAAATTTCTTTACATGAAGCCCACCTTTCGGTCATTGTTATAGAGAATCGGTATAAGACATCGTGCAAGCCTTACGTTTCATGTATTGGGTGTGTTTAGTAATTTTATGTAAAACTCCACGAGAAATAATTTCATTCATCACTTTAAACCTCTAACGCTTCGCTGTATGGGTCTTTTTTGACCCTTTCCTAAAAATGGGCAAAAAACACTCTCATACAATTTTATTATAAGTCTTTTAAGACAATAAATTTCTAAACTCAACTAGAACGCCATTAATCAGTAAAAACTTAAAATGTGCTTGAGAGTTAATTTGCTATTTATTCACAATTATTTCTTAATGATTTTTGGCGGTCCAGATATTTTTGTTATTTCGCTATTCTACTATGAATTACCATTGATAATTATAATTACTAGGTAAACTGAAGAAACAAACATTCACACACTGGTAATTGTAATTATGGATAATTATGAATTATCAATGATAATTTTTAGAAGAACGGGAGCTCTCGAAAAATGTCAGCTCAAATTTTTACTTGTCTGCATGCTTCACATTTACCTCTTAATAAAAATATAATTTAATTGAAAAATTTAATTAAAACCGAACTGAAGCCAAAATAATTAAATTTAATCGAGGTCCAAGGCCTTCATCATATCACAAGTTTTTTTTTCGATTGTCTAAGCCGTCCAAAAATTAAACATACACAAACATAAATTACGCAATAAGGCCATCATTGTAAATTAGTTAGAAAAGATTCCTACAATTTCAAAATGTCGAATTGTGATAGAAAATTGATTATCAAAAATCAGGATGAAATCTATAACATCCGATTTTTCCATAGCAGAAGCAAAAAAAAAACAGCACCATAAAGTTGTACAACTAATAAAAACAAATTCTTAAGATTAATCAACCTTGAACATTATTTTTAATTTATTTTGTGAATTCTATTTCAAAGGAATACGACTGGACGGAAATGCAAAAATCTGTCATACTTTCCAGTTTATTTTGGGGTCATTTTATTACACAATCGCCCGGAGGTTATCTGTGTCGTCGTTTCGGTGCCAAAGTCACAATGCTGGTAGCAACACTTGGTCCATCTATGCTTGCACTGGTTATTCCCATTAGCGTTGAATATGGTGGATGGCAAGCTTATTGTGCCATACGTGTTGGACAGGGCATATTCCAAGGTTTACTTTTCCCCTGTATTCATGCAAATTTAGCCGCCTGGTGTCCAGTGAATGAACGTAATCGTTTAGGTGCTTTGGTCAATATGGGCAGTGATTGGGGCACAGTTTTAGCTATGCTGTTAAGTGGTATATTAGCAGCTTCCCCAATAGGTTGGCCCGGAATTTCTTATTTTACATCTGCTTTCGGAGGATTTTGGTGTATATTGTGGATGTTGTTTGCAGCCAACAGTCCAAGCGAATCGAAATGGATATCGCCCGCTGAAAGAGCTTACATTGAAGATTTCAAGAATGCCTTAAAAGCACATAAAACAGGTGCAACAAGAAAAGCTATACCCATACCTTGGCATGCCATATTCACTTCACGACCATTTTTGGCTTTAATATTTACCAGATCATGTCAAGTTTGGGGTATCTTTACACTGCAAGCTGAAATTCCCGCCTATTTGAATGGCGTTTTCAATATGGATATTAAAGAAAATGCTTTGTATTCTGCTCTGCCCTTTTTCGCCATGATGTGCATGTCATATATTTATCTTATTTTAGCGGATATTCTATTAGGAAATAATTTGTTGTCTTTAAATGCTCTAAGAAAGATTTTCAATTCGTTATCTTTTTGGCTGCCTGCCGTGGGTTTAATTGTTTTGGGTTTTATAGAAAAAGAACAAAAAATTTTAGCAATTGTTCTGATAACGTCGAACGCGGGCATTCATGCTGGCAATGTCATTGGCAGTGCTCTCAATACAATCGATTTGTCTCCCAATCATGCTGGTATTTTGATGGGTATAGTTAATACCTTTGCTCTAATGGTGCCAATGATGGTTCCTCTTTTCGTTGGTGGCATTGTAAAAGATCAAGTTAGTGCATATATTTGAATTTTTTGTTAAATATTTTTGAAATATAATTTTTTGTACTTTTCCAGACCGACCGTACTGAATGGCAAATTGTTTTTGCCACAGCTGCCATAATATTTGCTATTGGTAATCTTGTCTTTGTTGTATTTGGCTCCACAAACTTACAGCCATGGGATGATGAAAGTTTTCTTAAATTAGATGATGTACAGAATGGAGAGAGGATGATGAAGGATGGGGAGGATAAGGAGGATGAGGACGATTAGGAGGGCGAGGAGAATATGGAGGATGAAAACTATAGCAAATAATTTTCCTACATTGGATAGAATGAATAATAAAAAATATTTGCTTTTTACTTAAAAATTTGTTTTAAAAACCAAAATATATTCAATAATTTGCAGAATTTTGTGTTTTAAAATAAATTTTTAAGTAAAAGGCAAATACTTCTTTTTATTCATTCTATCCATTATCTAAATAATTTAATGAAGTGTTAGGTTTTAATAAATTGTATAATACTATTAACTGTGATAATAGAACAAAATATAGAACTAGAAGATATACATACATAAATTAAGTAAGCGAGGATAATATAATACTCTGTTCAGATATCGATTTTTAATTGAGACAATATAATTTAAATTGAGCAATTAAGTTTAGTATTTACACACAGCAAATTAATTTTACTCAATTAGCATTTGACTTGCCAATGGTGTAATAAGTATACAGGGCAACGTATTAGGGATGGGCAAAAAATATCGATATATCGATATATTCTTAAATATATATCGATATATATTGTCGATATTTTTAATTTCGATATATCGATATATTTTTCCAAATATATCAAATTCGATATTTTTTTAACTTTGGTTTTGTTTTTTGTGCAATTTTAAAAACATTTCGGCGCAGTTTTCATCAATTAGAATATTAAAACCTGTTATTTTATTTATAAAATATTGTCTATTCGAAAACTTATCATTCTTTGAGTGTAATCTTGTTGATGTATGTTCCATGAAATATTGGTGGAACAGTAATGATCTTAGAAATTAACTCTTTCCACCTTAATTATTTATAAGAAAATTATTTCTTTTGTTTTATTTAAAACAAAAGTTTTCTGACTACGTATTTTTATTCGATATATATCGATGCCGATCGATATTTAAAAATATATCGATATCCATATATGTATATCGATATATTTTTTTCACTTGCCCATCCCTACAACGAATACAGCAATAAAATAAAAACTAGATATTGGTTGTCAAAAAATACACGTGTTTGATATACCTTATGCACAAAATTACCAGAGCCAAAAATAATCATCTGACGTATACTGACATCTGTATACTTATTACATCATGGGTTTGCCACTGTAAACAATTTTTGCTTCTCACTGAACATACTTCGCAGTAAACATACTTGTGACAAAAGGCTGCATTTCGAACTTTATTCAATTTATGAAACAATTAAGTACTAATTGCTCAATTTATTAACTGCAGCCTTGTATGGTAACTTGATCTCAATTAAGGCCTTAATTGCGTAAATTTTCTAAATTGCACAATTAAGGCGTATGTCTGAACAGGGTATAAGACTACAGTGAACATAGTCCATGCAACATTTTACGAAAAAAAAAACTTTCGTAGATACTTTTTCCATAGAATATACAAACGAGATATTGAAGTCGTAATGTAATTAACAGAGAAGACAAAAATACCCGAAAAAGCATGTCTTTCAAGCAAAAAATATCAAAAAATATCAAAAAAAAAAGACGTGTGCTGTGCATATGATAGACCCACCTACCTACATGTATCTCGATGTGCTAAGTCCGAATCTGTGGTCCGTTTGACCCGAATTTGTCTTTTTTCTCAATAAATTTAATTTAATTTTAAAATTAAATTGAACGAACTAAAGCCGGAACAAGAAAATTTTTTTGGATTAAAATATTAACTTTGTATTTTTAAAATATATAGTGAATTAGCAATTGTCTGTAGACTGTTAATTCATAATGTTGAAGCATAACAGTTTCCTAAAAAAACATGTATGTTATGTTTTTGTCATTCGTTACCCCGCTTTAGAAATTAGAAAAAAAAATTACGTGGTTCTGCTAGAGGAGACAAAAAAAATATATATGTACCTGTGTCGGAGTTTTGCAGGATCACATCGGAATTTTATTTTAGAGGGGGTTAATGTTTCCTCCTTTTGACCTGTTCGTACAGCATATCGGTACATAAAATTATGTGTTCTTTACATCTGCGGTGTAGGGTAAGTTCAGGACTTTTGTTGAATATATTAGGAAAAAAAATTTTTTTGGAACATACTAACCCTCTAGGTGCCCTACATAAAGGTCATTCTTGGCTCTCTTCTAACAAATCGTAAAATGCACCCCTAAAAAAGAGGATTGCGGGGAAGCGATGCTTCACAAGAATGTTGGCGATAAAATTTTACCATATGCTTTCAAAGACAACAAAGCTCCAGAATCATCTTGTATGGCACAAATCATTGAAAACTCCACCTTTTTAGGGATGTTTTTTACGATTTGTTGGAAAGGAGCCAAAAATTACCGTTATGTGGGGCAGCTAGAGGGTTAATTTATTCCAAAAATTGTTTGCCTTTCTACAAAGTTGCTGAACATACTCTACACGTCAGATGTAAAGAATACATACGTACTTTCATATATACAAAAAAAAAACACTAAATATTATTTTTTGTAAAGGAATTCAATGAAATATTAAATATTTTGTCTAGTAACGGACCTACGAACAAATTTGTAAATATCGCAATAATTTCATAGAAAAAAGGTGTTTTTTTCAGTGAACAAATTGTTTAAATCTATAAAACAAAAATATTTACTGAATTTTTTTTGTTGTAATATATCAAATAAAATTTTTTCCTGGGTCATCATCATCCATTAAGCATTTATTAAATTTCACTTTGTTAAATGTATTAAAGTCTATATGTTTATCTAAATACTCTAAAAAATGAATGGAACGACATTAACGAATTGATTCACTCAAAAATCTTCAGTAAACAAACTTGGTACAATCGCATTCCTTTTTCTATCATTGTTGTTGTTGTTGTTATTTGTGTATATCTCGTCATCAGGGTTGTTTTTTTACGACACAGTTTTTCTTGTTGTTTTTGGTGTTTGCGTCCTAGATAGGAGTCAAACAGACAATTCATTGATTACGTAGAGAACATTTACTGAAATTTATTTTTGGACAAACTTTTGTTTCAAAATGTTTTGGTGATAATTTTTTCTGTGTACCGATATGCTGCACTAACAGGCCAAAAGGAGGAAGATTTAACCCCATACCCCCACCCGCCCCTAAAATATAATTCCGATGTGATCCTGCAAAATGCCGACACACGTATATATTTTTTTGCCTCCCCTACCAGAATCTGTTTATATAATCCCGTAATTTTGAAAAAAGTTCGAAATTGTTGTATAGTGTAATTAATGACAATATCAGATATTAGAAAAATCCACCGCAAAATCGACACAAACAGACAAGTCACGAACTACAATTTTTTTTACATGTATTAAATTAATTTATGTTATTTATTTTTTGATATTCTTCCAATTTTATTTAAAATAAATATTTATTTGTTGAGGATTAAGCAATGTCTTACTCGTTCGTATATGCATTTCGTATATGCTTTTCCAATAAAATAGAAGCTTTTAACATATATTCAAGTTCAAGTTTATAACAAGACAATGCCTTTATATTTATCTTTAAATTATGTTGTTGCCTAATATTTTTGTAGACTTTTCAAGTGTAATAAAAAAAAACTAAAATTTTTTAACAATACGCAGTATTATTTTATTATTAATTAATTTATATTCATTTGAAGTACCTTGAGTTTATCAGTTTAGTATGTATATCACACAACACACGTCAAAAGAAAATCATAAACATTTACGTAAATGTAAGCTAATATTCTCATAGAGTTTTCTAATACGGATGATAATTGTTTGTCGTAAAGTGATGTACAAAAAATTATACTCCTCAAAAAATGCAATAAAACAGTAAACACTTTTGTTTCTTTGCATAGCTGAGTTGTAGAGCATGTCTTAACGTCAGAGCAACATGGGTTCGTATCCCAGCTGCTTCAAACAAATACAAACACATGATCTCCAATGAGACGCTAATGTTAAATTATGCACATGGTATTTGTTGCGGTGGACCTATATACTATTTATTTTGAAACCAGTAAGTTAAAAGAAAAAAATATTCTAACAATTACATATTTTTCTTTTAAAAATGATAAAAATATGTATAAGTGCGTTTCAATTCTATAGTTGAAACGTTTGGAGTGTAATTTGTTAAAAAAATAGAAAACTAAAAGCTATAAATTTTAGCAAGGTGAGAATTGCTATTAATTGATTTATGTTCATCTGAAGTACCTTTAAATTTAATAAAATAGCAATCAATTTTATACACCGCACATCAAATACGTCAAACGTTTGATCCTTTCGAAAAGTTTTCCAATAAGAGTAATTTAGTCATTTTAATTAGGGATGTAACCGATAGCGATATAACGGCGATACTTCAGATTTTCCGATACATCGGTATCGGCAATATTTTACTGTCGATACGACGATACTTTAAAAAATTTTTTCAGAGTTTTTTTTTAGCAAATTATTTATTTTTTGTTAATTTTACCATGAACTAAATTCATTTCGTTATTTTTTGTTAATTTTATAATGAATTTATATTCAGTTCGTTGTTTTTTAAATCTTATTCCCAGCAAAAAAAGACGCACACACAAAAAAAAAAGGAATGTAAAATCAACATGACGCAATTGTGATTTGAAATCATATCAAATTTACATGAAATAATTCCTCGTTTAAGTGTGTTAGTATTTATTTGCTTTGTTCATTGGTACAGTTTACTGTTGTGCTTAGTTGTGTGACTTGTTATTATTTATTCTTACATGTGTGGGCTATGTTGGCGACAAAAAACGAATTACCGGCGAAAATTTACTGCTGCTGGTTTAAAATTAACATTGTTTCATATTAATTTTAAACGGTAAATTATTAATCTAACCTTAATTCTCTTTGATTTAAAAATTTTCACTGTTAAAACAACTTTGTTATAAACGTTACATTTCGTTTTAAATCAGCATGACTATAACTTTATTAAAATAAGTTTTAATAAAATAAGATTTATGTTAAATAATCATTTAAATCATGTTGAATTAAAATGAAATTCATTTTACGTGCGATGGTATTTATTTAGTGTATAGGTAAAGTAAAGTTTGAAGCTGTTGTGACTGCAGTGATTAGCGCGTGGACTATCATGCAGGTAGTACGAGTTCAAATCTTGGCTGGGGCAGCCAGCTACAGCACAAAGTTTTCTGATGCCTATCACGTAAGTAAAATAACTAAATAGAATAGCTACATTAAAGTCATGTTGTTTTAGCTTGATATAACTATAATTCAACATGATTCTTAGTGTTATTTCAATACTAAATTCTCGTTGTTCAAACTTGAAATAACTTTGACTCAACATGATTCTTCGTGTTGTTGCAATATCAAATTGACGTTGTTTAAACTCGAAATAACTTTGATTCAACATAATTTTTCGTATTATTTCAGTATCAACTTAAATTGTTACAAAAAATATGCAAAATTTAAAAAAATCGGTATAAAATAAAAAAATTACATATTTCTTTTGACGATATTTACATGAAATATAAGTGAAAACAAAATCGTTTAAATATGCACGGAAATCTAAATTCCTCCTCTATTCGACACTGTTTAAAAATCGGTGCAGAAACAACGCAGTGAAAATTGTATTTGTCCGTGAAGTCCCAAAAAAATGGTTTTTTTTTATCGAAAACTTCCGATTTTGAGGGAAATGGCAAAATGATCTACTCAACTAGATATACAAGCCTAACTAAGTATTTTTCCACTAGTAAAAAAACATGACATTTTGTAACAGCGTGTACTTAAGCTATTAAGTTATTTAAAAGAATATCAGTTTTTAAATGTTTTTTAAAACTCGATTTTTTAAAAAGCATGGCGAGTATTTTTTAAAATTATAAAGGAATTAAAAATTTTTACCTGCTTTTCTACTAATTATCTGCATATTTTTAATATAGATTCCTTGGAAGCAATGAAAATGTTGTTCTTTAAAAATTACTTCCAGTTTTTTATACTGAGTTAATATTAATTTTTAATATTAATAATCTCTTACACTGTAATTTTGTATAATAAAAAAAGTGCCCTTCTTGAGTTTTGTTAATCTAAACTTGAACTCAATTTCAGTATTCGTATCGTTATCGGAATCGGTATCGGCGATATTTATTTTTAAACGGCTTATCGCTACATCCCTAGTTTTAATAGTATGCGCCACACTCTGGCTCAGGAATTGAATTCGTGGCATGCCGTTAAACACAAATATTTTATATAACTTTAGAAAAAAGGTGATTTATCGGAAAGAAATTATATTTCCTCGCAAACTATCATCGATAACACTGGTCTGCAGAAAAAATCGCATTTAAATAAAAATATGTGGACTTTATATATATTAATGCGCTAAGTTCAAATCCGTTTTCAATTTTTTTTCTATCACATACAGATTTTTTTTTGATGGGCATGACTAATATTTCCACTAGCAACATCAGTATTTTTTATCATAACTCGAGAACGGCTTTCCCGATTTGTAGAAACAAACCACTAAAATATGCGGAATAAATTTACCTTTCAGAAATTAGTAGCGAAGAGCTATTTTAATCATGCAAAACTTATCTTTTTTTTATTTTAAAAACTCATAAGAAAAATTAAAATTGTACATATGTGTCATATATCAGCAAGCTATGTATATTACGGATAAAATAAGCCATTAATCATCAAAATCGATGGACAAATGTCGTTTTTATTCGAAATTAGGTGAGGGAACTTAAATCACAAAAATTGAGATTTTCAATTACTTGATTTTAGTCACTTGAGTTTATTCACTTAATTATGAATAAATCGACATTTGTCCCTCGATTTTAATAATTTATAACTTATTTTATTCTCAATATAACTAGCTTTCTGATAAATGACAAAAATGTAAAATTGCTTCCATCTTAATGCTGTAATCAGCTATTGAAAACGAAAAAAATATGCAATTTTGCATGAAAGAAAATTTTTTATCGCTTATTTTTTGAATAACTCCGTAACAGTTGGAAATAGTAAAAAATTGGCTTAAAGGTAGTTTCGCATCCTTTTCTTCATTTATTTATTTAAATCATGCAAACCGTTCTCGAGTTATGATGAAATATATCAGCGTGACCACCCTATTTCAGGTGCCGTATTAGTCATGGCCATAAAAAAACTCTGCCGATAGAAAAAAACTGAAACGGATTTGAATTTAGAAAATTAAACTTTATATATTGCACATATATTTGTTTAAGTGAACGAACATCTTTATTTTTTAGCGGACCAGTGTAATAGGGTGCTGTCTCTTTTGCGAGGCTAATTGGAAAACAAGATACGAAGTCTGGTAAAAGAACCGTTGGTGTAGGTGCGGGGGAAGGAGTACTCTCCACTTCCTATACCCTTGCAATTGATTGACTTGTTGAATGAGAGTTTTTAGAAATGACCTACACAGAAAAAATTATCACCAAAAAATTTTCAAACAAAAATTTGTCTAAAAATAAATTTAATTTTCAGTAAATGTTCTTTACATAATCAATTAATTGTTTGTTTGACTCTTATTTAGGACACAAACACCAAAAATAACAAGAAAAACTGTGTCGTAAAAAACAACCCCGATGACAACATACACACAAATAGCAACAACAACAATGATAGCAAAAGGAATGTGATTGTACCAAGTTGTTTACTGAAGATTTTTGAGTGAATCAATTCTTTGATGTCGTTGCATTAATTCTCATTAATTTTTTTAGAGTCTGTAGATAAACATTCAGACTTCAACACATTTGACAAAGTGAAATTTCATAAATGCTTAATGGATGATGATGATGACACAGAAAAAAAATTTTGTTTGATATATTACAAAAAATCCAGTAAATATTTTTGTTTGATTAAGTAAAATATTTGTTTAATATTTGTTAGTATTTTTAGACTAATTGCTTTATAAATTCAGACAAAAATATTGTTTGATATTTTTGAGAAAATCCAGTATATCTTTCTGTTTGATTTAGTAAATTGTTTTGATTTTATACAAATTGTTTTATATATTTAAACAATTTGTTCACTGAAACAAACACGATTTTTTTTTCAATGAAATTGTTGAGCTATTTTTGTCTATATTTATAAATCTGTTTGTAGGTCTGTTCCTAGACAAAATATTTACGATTTCATTGAATTCTTTCGCAGAAAATGATATATAGTTTTTTCTGTGTATACTAACCTGATCAAAGACTTCTCCTAGGTATTATTAAAATGGTTAGTTTATCCAAATATAACATTTTTGTAATGAGTAATGGGGTTCGAAAATTAAAAGACCCATATTTTCATGTAAAATGTTAACAGAAAAAAATTCAAAACTTCAACTTTGCGCTTGAATTTTTCAACAACTGCGTGGCCTCTTTTAATAAAATTAAAGTTAACAAAAAATTCAAGGAGTTCTGTCCGTTAAAAAAAATTACTAAAAGATCTCAACCGGTTAAAAAGTTGGCCAATGAAAAATGATTCTGAGTTACTGTGCACCGCACTGTGGTACATTTTGCATAATAGCCACCATGAAAACTATTACTTTCCATAGAATGGTAGTTTTATGGTATTTTTTGGATTTCAGGTATAATAAATATGAAAATTATTCATATCAAAATACATCTGAGAATGTAAAAATAGTTTCAGATTAATAGCCTTATAGAAAAATGCATTTTCTATTGCGAGATTGCTCTTGCTTCTCGTATTCGGATATAAAAAATTGAAAACTGTTGATACTCCAGCGGTAGCTTTTACGCGATAGTTGCACCACAATTGACTTATTGAGGACCCAACAAATCGAATTAGTAGGTCATCTATGAGTTGACACTAAATAACTGTTTTCTGTTGACGCACATCAAAGATAAACTGATTTAAGTGGTATGAAAAAATTCGATTAGAAGCAGTTCGATCGAATGTGTAAAGGTCATAAAAATATACTGTGAAACAATAAAGATATTGTGAATAATAAACTACCTTTTGTTTCACTAGTATCTCCACAATATAAATAGTACCCCTCGTATCACTTCTTTTAAGTTTTAGAGTACATGACTTTGTGTTAAAATTTCTTGCACGTTTATTAGTTCTTGTTATCAAAAATTTTATACTACATATTATTTAAATTCAAATCTAAGGTTTATTTAGTTAGAACCAAAGATATGGAGATAATGTAAGATTATATAGTGAAATTTAAAGTTTGTTTAGTCGCCAAAATTAGTTTGTATTTTGAACAGTTGCTTTTATATCGTTCAATTGAATGGGAGTGGTCGATCGGTCCTTGATTTAGAACGAAAAGTTTAATTATACAAATTAGTTTTAAATATTTTGAGATTTAATGGCAGCGGAATTAGAAAAGGGTTTGTATGTATATAATGTTACAAATACAATAATTTCGATCACAACATGTACTAACTGCTGTATTGGTTGTATGTGCTATTATTTTACATGATTTTTTTTATAAAAAATAATACCAACAATGAATTTGTAAAACTAAGCACATACAACCAATAAAACAGTTAACACAGTCTTGTGAGCGCATTTAATTAGATGTTGCAAAATTACAACAGATAAAATCTCAAACCTGAAAGAAAACTTACATAGTCGTATTTTTTTTTTAATCTTCAAACAGGCCCCTTATTGGGACAAAGACATCTACAGACACTATTGCTGTTCCTGGCTGTAGTTGTCCATTATTATGCCAAACTCAATACAAGTGTAGCCGTGGTCGCTATGACAAATGCCGCAACTACAAACCCTGATTTTCCGGTAAGTAAAAAAAGTTCGAAATAGTTCGCAATAATTTATCCTATCTGCGCCGAACATAATCTTCAAAATGACAACATTAAAATAACAAGGTGCTTACGACTGATTCGGAAAAATTTGGTACGAGATCTATTTATTGTCCTAACGCAAGCAACTCACCTCGATCGACTTTAGAGAACTGAACAAATATATTTTTCTTGATTTACGCGTAATTAAAAGATTATAGGTACAATCGACCACGGGTTGATTTGGGTCGAACTCGTTCAACAGCTCATTTTAGGCACAAACCTTTGATCAAACCCATATAATTTAAAAGGGTTTGACATAAGTAGCTGCTGAAAGAGTTCGAACGAGTTGGGCCCAAGTCTAGTTCGAGTACTCGTTAGAATCGAACATAGTTTTTGAGGTGTACGGTTTGATCAAAACTTGAAAATGAAATTTCCTTTAATTTATGTCCACCGTTCGTTCAACAGATGGGTCGAAATTTAAAGAAAAATAAAATTTTTAAACTAGAAATTTTCCATTTTTTAAATCACAATTTCAACATATCAAAAAAATTTCTTAATAAAGATACTTTCCCTATTCTCTGCAAGAAGAAAAATACCGTTGAGTGCGACTACAAAAACAGTCGAAATTTTAAATTATATGGATAATTTTTTTTTTTTTAATTTGGGATTTTATTATAATTTATAAAGGAGCTCTCCACTTTTATTGCAAAAACCACATAAAAACTTTAAATAAAATTTGCTTTAAATAGTTCTAACATTATTTTTTTATGTACCCTACGGTTTTAGAAGTATTCAGACCGCAATGATGAAAAATATATTTTTTTAATGGAAAATCGATATATTTTTATTTCCTAAAAATTTATAAAAAATCGAAAATTGCAGAATGTTACCATTGGCAAAATGTTACCATAAGATTTATTATACGAAAATCGATGGATAAATATTGCTTTTATTTATATTGAAGTGAAATTACCTGATATTTGCAAAAAAATCGAGCTTTGGAGATGTTTCTCTACCGATTTTATCATAACTTGGAAAAGCGTTATCCAATTTCATTACAAAAAACACTCAAAAACTTGGAATAAATTACCTCTAAGCTATTATTACATTAACCTCCTGCGACTGACGTGGTAGTCTAGCAGACACCAATAAATAGAAAACATTGTTTTACGCCATAACTATACAAATACCGATTCTGGTGTTTTCAGTACCTTCTTATTACGTACGCAAGTGGACATTA
Organism: Panzeria rudis; assembly: GCA_956483635.1. NCBI lineage: Eukaryota > Metazoa > Arthropoda > Insecta > Diptera > Tachinidae > Panzeria > Panzeria rudis. Next base: position 124,251,948 of record OY101450.1, on the reverse strand, counting down.
GTGCAAAGAAAGCAGTTGAAACAAGCGCACGCGCTGATGTGAGCATACAAGTGTCTACAAGTCTACCACGTCAGTATTGAGGTAGACATGTCAAAATACGTTATAAATTTTTATTAAACCATTGTTATTATCTCTTTTTTCTATATTACTTAGCTCAGGTATAAGCTAAAATTAATGTTATAAGCTAAAATTATGACATGCCAATAATTTTGTTTTTAATAAGATTTGTCGTTTTGTTTTCAACAAAAAATTACAATAAATAACAAACTACTATGTTAAACTAAAATCAAAAATATTTTCATTGGTTTTACAAACGGACCTTTGAAAATATAAGCAGTCGAAATAGTGTCTAGTGTACTACCACGTCAGTGGAATTGTGATAATGAAGTTACTGCAGTCGCAGAGGATAAATAACGGTTTCGATTTTGTTAGTCAAATTACGAGTTTCTGGTGTATACATGCCCATTATTAGTGCATCGTGGAATAAGTGTTTACATATATCGAATTTTTGGGCGAATTTTGGGGAAATTTATAGTGAGTGTACGTTATAGCGTGAATTTTCGCTTATTCGGAATAACTTTAGTTTGAAAAGACTCTGGTGAATTGGCGGTATTTTTTGTACGTTTTCGAGCATGTGTTAATATCGAGCTTTCGGAATTTTTTATTTTTCGGAGTTAATTTGATGATATGCGAATTATTGATTCGGTGAGGAAAATAATAACTTCCTAAAAAAATATGTGTTATATATCGAGTTTTCGGATAACTTTGGATTCTTTCGGGTAACTTCGTTCGATCCGTTGCAAGTTTTCGTTTTCTTAAGTAAATTTATATAGTCCATATATTATCAAAATTACCGTTAACAATTTTTTTTTTGTAAAAGTGGACTTATACCATTTTCAAAGCTAATAGCTAAAATTATGTTTTTTCTGCTGGATTTAGTGTGTCTTTGATGCATTACATACTTCTAAGCTAACGTTCTAATTTCTCGCCCTTGTTAACGAGACGCTGTGAATCGGTCCAATTAAACTTTTCCTGTCCTTTTTATAAATTGTTACATTCATTTTAAAAATCTTGTATTTGGGAACATTGCCAAACAAACTTGCTTAAAACTTTTCTTTGGTTTATTATTTATTTTAAGGAATACGAATGGACGGAAATGGAAAAATCGCTAATAATTTCCAGCTTCTTTTGGGGTTATTTTATGACCCAATTTCCCGGCGGTTATTTGTGCCGACGTTTTGGTGCCAAGGCCATAATGCTAATATCAACACTTGGATCAGCTCTACTTGCACTGACAATTCCCATCAGCGTTCAATGTGGCGGATGGAAGGCCTATTGCGGTATACGCGTTGGACAAGGTCTATTCCAAGGACTACTTTTTCCCTGTGTTTATGCCCATTTAGCTGCTTGGTGTCCGGTTGGTGAACGTAATCGTTTGGGTGCATTAGCCGGTATGGGAGTAGATTGTGGTACAGTGTTGGCTATGTTTTTAAGTGGTATGATAGCAGCCTCTGCTATGGGTTGGCCCGGCATTTCATATATATCCTCGGCAATGGGTTTAGTTTGGTGTATATTGTGGCTTACTTTTTCAGCAAACACTCCAAGTGAATCAAAATTCATAAAACCATCTGAAAAAGCTTATATAGAAGGTTATGAGAATTCCTTGAAGGAGAAAGTTGTAAGTTGTACATCTAAGCCGATAACAATACCTTGGCGTGCTATATTTACATCAGGACCATTTTTGGCTTCACTAATAGCCGCATCATGTCAAACGTGGGGATTTTATACTTTACAAGCGGAAATACCACCTTATATGAATAGTGTTTTAGGCATGGATATGAAGAAAAATGCCTTATTTTCTGCTCTACCCTATATAGCTATGCTATCCATGTCATATGTTTGTCTTATTTTGTCGGATATTCTAATAAATAATAATATATTATCACTTAATGCTCTGAGGAAGATGCTAAATTCTATGGCTCTATTGTTGCCTGCTGCAGGGCTTATAGTCTTGGGCATTCTAGGCGAAGAACAAAAAACATCGGCCATTGCGCTGATAACGTTCTGCGTGGGATGCAATGCTGCCACAACGATTGGCATTAGTCTTAATACCATTGATTTGTCTCCCAATCACACCGGTATTTTGATGGGCATAAATAATACCTTCGCTACTTTTATACCAATAGTAACGCCTCTGTTCGTTGGTCTCGTTCTAAAAGATGAGGTTTGTATTTTTTGTACATTTGGAACACAATATGATGTGATTTATTTATGTAATATTATTTGCATTTTAGACTAATCGCACTCAATGGCAAATTATTTTTGCAACATCTGCTATATTTTTGGCTGTTGGAAATATTGTCTTTTTTATCTTTGGTTCAACAAATACGCAGCCATGGGATGATGAAAATTTTCTTCTACCGAAGAATTTAAAAGAGATAGAGAGTAAAAAAGTCTGCCATAAGTTTAAGGATATTATTTAAGCTATTGAAATATAAAGAATTAATTACTTTAAACATATGTATTTATTATATTAGTATTAAGAGTTGTTATAGGATAATGATGATTATGATAATTATGACAAAATAATATTATAACTTGCAAAGAAGTTGTCAAATTTTATTACTATAACCAATAAGAAACATCAAATAAAATTACCTTTAAGCCGTTTAAAAGTAATTTTTTTATATACTCAAAGGTTTCTGAATTATTCAGACCGCATTGATAAAAATATTTATTTTCAGCAAAAATTAAAATTTTTTTATTTTTTAAAATGTATAAAAATTCGAAAATTGCAAACTGATAACATTTTTATTCTTTGATCAAAAGGTTCCATATGCTAGAAATAAAATAAAGCTTTATTTCATGAAAGTCGATCGATAAATATTGATTTTATTCACTATAAAGTGAAATTACATGATTTTTGCAAAAATAAAACGAGTTTCGAAGAGGCTGCCGATATTATTATACATTTTATTACAAAATAAACTTTAAACCAGAAGCATGCGAGTCTTGGTCATGTCCCACGATGTTTGTTGGCAATCACCAACACATTTAAACCACAAATGACTTCTTATTTATTTAGTTTTATCTTTGCCTGGCTCTGCTTTAAACAAAACTACCTTTACGCTGCTTGAATATTATTTTTTTAACTTTTTTACTACCTAATCATAAAGCCACATATACCTGGGTAATTCTATGTCAAATCAACTAATAGTTAGACACGATCCCTCTCAATTTTGATGAAATTTGGTCAGATGTTGTCATTCATCCTATAACGAATTTATGTTAAAGGAAAAAAATTAAAATGGATGAATTACTGGCGGAAAAAACTACATATCGAAAACTAAGAATCGATCCAACTACAAAACTCCAGAAAGAAAATAATAATATTATATCAGAGCTCTATAAGAACAATATCATCGATAATTGGCAGTTAAAAGGCAGTTACTTTGCTCAGCGGCGACGGCTCCCCGAATATATGGACTCCCTAAGATTCACAAACCGGATGTTGTTCTCAGGCCCATTGTTTCTTCGGTACAAGTTCCGTGTTATAAACTATCAAAATACGTGGGACAAATTCTTTTAAAAACGTCATCTCTACAGAATACAATATATTGAATTCCACAAGACTTAAAGAACAACTAAACAACATCACCCTGGAAAATGAAGAAATATTAATTTCACTGGATGTCATTCCCCTTTTCACTAATATATCAGTAAGTAAAGCTATAAACATAATAATGGAAAAATGGACCACCATTCAGAGCTACACAAAAATGTCCAAGCCGATGTTCTTAAAAATACTTCGAATTTGTCTTTATGACAACAATTATTTTGTATATGAAAATGATATTTTCAACCAAATTTTCGGGATGCCGATGAGAAACCCTCCATCACCTACTATTGCGGATATAGTGCTGGACAATGTATTAGACGAAACTCTAAAAAAGTTACAAAATGAAAACATTAAACTGAAATACATAACGAAGTATGTAGATGACATATTAGCCATTGTAAAAACCGACGAAAAAGATAAAATTTTGAAATTCTTTAATAACTTCCACAAGAAAATACAATTCACTATGGAAATAGAAACAGATTCTTCAATTGCGTACCTAGATACCAGAATATACAGGAAAAGTAACAAATTAGTACTGAACTGGCATAAAAAAGATACAGCATCGGGCAGAATCATGAATTTTAATTCAAATCAGCCCAAAAATCAGATAATTAATACCGCGAAAAATTTCATCTACAGAACTCTCCATCTCAGTGATACACAATTTCACATAAACAATATCAGATACATCAAAAAAACTTTAATGGCAAATAGTTTCCTTTCAAAATTAATCCACAAAATGATTGACGAAACTAGTAAAAAACTAAATAGCAATATCACAAATGAAACCAATATTAATAACGAAGAAAAGAAATATTATAGTGTACGTTACATCCCTGGCTTGACAGATAACACAAACATCAGAAACACAATAAAAAACAGAAACATTAATTTCGCTAAATAGAATATTTTCAAAAGTAAAAGCGCCAATAAATAAACAACAACAAAGTAATGTAGTTTACGAAATAAAATGTAAAGGTAATCAAAACAATAACTGTGATATGTTATATATTGGTACAACAAAACGCAGTTTAGAAACGAGAATAAAAGAGCACAAGAGTGATATTGAGAAAAACAAACATTCAACAGCACTATCGCAACACATACTGGACACTGGCCACACAGCTGATTTTGAAGAAGTCAAGATCTTAGATAAAGAAAACATTGAAAAGAAAAGGTACACTATAGAAAGTTTGCGAATTCAACAAAAGAGGGAAAAGACGATGAATTTAAAAGAAGATACGGACAACATCAGCACAAGTTACAAAGTGGCAATAAAGTAAACCTGTGATATAGTTTTTTAAGTTGTGTTCTTTGTTTATTTACTTTTTTTTTTGTAAAAAAATTTTTAGTTTGAAATATTTATTGAACAAAATCCACCTAAATTGGGGTTTTAACAATAATTAATGAAAATTAAAATAATATTGTAAGTTTTATATTGAAAAAACGTGCAATGATAACAATATTAATAAAATGTTTTTAACAAATAAATAGATTTCCCATCCCTTGATAAAGGCAACAAATAATTGACGAAACGTCGGGAAAAACTATATAAAATAATTTGTTTTATTTGCATTATGAATCTTTAGGCCTTATTAGCTCATTTCAAAATATACAAAATACAAATTTACATTGGCCATACAACAAAAATAATTAAACATGTTTATTTCAAAAGTTATGACATATCCAAAACATCATTTTTTCGCCAAATTTACCGAAAGTGTTGAGTTTAGTTTTTAAATATCTCGAAAACTATTTTATATACAAGATTGGTTTGTATGTCATTTTAAGCATAATATTTGGAGCTACAAAAAATGTGTAGGGCAAACATTTTTTTGGAAAAATGACTTATCTGCAAAGTTTTGAAATTTTCAAAACTGATTAAATAAAAAAATCTATATATATTTTTTGGCTGAATTTTTTGTATATAATATCTCTAAGCGTCCTTAAAAAATCCTAAAATTTTTAAGTAGGTGTTTTTTTTCGTTTTTGAGATAGGACAAAAATTTCCAACAGAAAAATTCACCGAAAAAACAAATGCACAAATTTGTCAATATTATTACTTTTCCCCCTTCAAAAACTTTAACTTAAAATATATTTAATGCATATTGCTCAAAATTACATATTTAAACTATTTTTCATACTATATTGTTGAAGGTTGCGAAAATATCTCAAAAAAGAAAAAAAAACACCTCCTCCAAATTTTCACGATTTATTAAGGACATTTAGGGGTATTATATAAAAAAAAGTTCAGATAAAAAATATACAGGTTTTTGATTTAGTCAGTTTTGAAATTTTCAAAGCTTTGCAGATAAGCCATTTTTCCAAAACTAGTTTTTGTTCTATGTATTTTTTGTTGCCCCAAATATTCTCCTTAAAATGGCATACAAAACATCTTTGTACATAAAATAGTTTTAAAGATAATTAAGAACTAAGCTCAACACATTCTGTAAATTTGGCGAAGTAATGACATTTTGAATATGTCATAACTTTTGAAATAAACATTTTTAATTTTTTTTCCTTTAACATAAATTCGTTATAGGATGAATGACAATATCTGACCAAATTTCATCAAAATTGAAAGGAGTGGCTAACTCTTAGTTGATTTGACATGAAATTATTACCCACCTAAAATGTAATAAGCTTTATTTCGTGAAAATTAACGAATAAATATTGATTTTATTCATAATAAACTGAAATCACAAGTTTTGCTAAAATTGCGAATATATACACTGTACAATTCAATTTTTTTTAAATAACATGGTTCTAGTAGAGGCCACCAAAAAATATACATGTATCGGCGTTTGAAAGTTTACATTTGGGATTAATTTTAGAGGGATTACATTCCCCGCCTTTTGTACATGCAATATTTTTGTAGCACGTTTTAACCCGTTGGTTTCTCGCAGTACGGCTTTTTTTTGGCCCACAAATAAGTAAGGGGAAATACCCATATAGCGGTATTATAGCGGGTTAATTTGTTAAAAAAAATGTTTCTTACAGTGTTTTACATAAAAGTGTTGAACACCACTTATACCTTAAACGTAAGCCCTACAAGATATTCTATGCAGAGTATGTACATATATTTATATTTAAAAGAAAGGGGGGGGGGTGTGGGGGGAATTTAATTCGCCCTTAAATGAATCCCAAATATAAACTTTCAAAGCACCGATACATGTGTGCACCTTTTTTGATGGCCTCTACCAGAATCAGTCGTTTGAACATTGCTATTTAAAAAATATTGATATTGATGATGTTGTACAGTGTAAATATTCGCAATATTTGCAAATATTTGGTGACTCCACTTTATTATGAATAAAATCAATATTAAGCCATCGATTTTCATGAAATAAATCTTATTTTATTTGTAACATATGTGTCTTTATGATCAGCTAAGAAAGGCCATTTTTGGTATTTTATACATTTAAAAAAAAATAAAAATGTTCCAATTTTGCATTAAAAATATATATTTTTCACCATTGCGGTCTGAACGATTCCGAAACCATTGAATATATAAAAAGTAATTTTATACTAAGTTCTCTACTGTTTTTTGTAATTAAATTGGACTTCCCGTTCCGAAGTTATAATGAAATCGGTATAGCAGCCTCTTGAAAGATCCCAAATTTTAGAAAATTAAAAATTATTTAAACAAACGTATCAATAGAATTTTAAATTTCGACTATTTTTGTAGTAAGGGGACTATAACACATCAGGAAAAAAAGTCGTACTCTCTGGCATATTTCTTTGTTGCATTGTGCAATTCATCACACACGACTACTTAAGTTGTTATTGTTAAAAATTTATTTAATGAATATAGGAGTTATGTTGTTGATCACGAAAAAATATCGATATGATATTTCGAAAATTTTTACACTTAAGGAAAGAACGTTTAAAATAGAGATATTTAGCATTAATTATTCCAATCCACGTAAGTCGACTTGCGCTTTTGTTCGAGAATCAGTTGTCCGATTTGATTCTCCGGCGCTTGGTCTTACACATCGCTTCCGAGGCAACTAATTTTTAGTAGCTCGAAAAATCGTGGGTCATCTATAATGTGTGTTAGTTTTAATAAAAGATTAATGTTTTTGCACTATTATCCCCACAATATAAATAGTATCCCTCGTATCACATCTTTTAGTTGTTAGAGTGCATGATTTTGTGTTTTCTTGCACATTTATTGCTTATAATCAAAAATATTATGTATAATCTTTAAGTTAAAATCTTTATTAACTGTTTAGTATATTTAGACCCAAATATTTGTAGATAATATTAATTTATATTTTTGAAATTTAAAACTTGCATAGTTGCCAATACAGTTTGTATTTTTACCAGTTTATTCTATAGCGCTCAGTTGATTTAGACCGAAAAGTTTATTCAAACAAATTAGTTTTTAACGTTTTAAGTTTTAATGGAAACAGAAATAAAAAAGGGTTTGTACATTCAGAAGAAAAATCAATCCATCCGTACCTAAATCAATCCAAAGCGGCGTCAAAAGTACGGTAAGCACGGATTTACCTCAATTAAGTACAAAAAGCTTGATTCAATTACGGATTATTTAAATTCTAAATATTTAACTCTAAACATTAATAAACCTGATCTAGGATTGATTCAAGCCAAAAAAAATCTTAGTTCAAGAACGAGGCAGGATTGATTTGAGGTGAAAACGTTATGTCAACTAAATTCTTAAATATAATTTATATATAATTGAGCTTACTAAAATTAGTAGGATTTTTGCTACAGTGTTGTTGCCACTGTCAGTGGTAGTATAGGTAAAGGACTCTGATGAGTAGACTTGGTAGTCACGAAACAGCTGTCAGTTCAACCTACCGTACATCCAAATTTTTCTTTGAATGTTCAATATTTACATGCTTTAGAATTTCTTTCTTAAATAAAAAATAATTTGATCGTAAGATTAAATTAAAAATGTACTTAATCCAAACTAATTAAATAACTTTGGATAAGAACCATACAGTTCGACTAAAAATTCATAACTCAATTATAATTTATATATAAATTTTAGGGCGGTAAAGCACGTTAACAGCTGCGGAAGGGTAGAAATGATACAGAGAGCATTATCCGTTTAAAGATTTCTGATTTTCTTTGAAAAAAATTTTGCTTCTATCGCACTGTGTGTTGTTATATTTACGCAGAATTTACCAGTTAGTCAGTCGTATTTTGGTACGAATAATTATTTAATACTGACATAACTTTTAAAATTGTCGATCGATTTTATTTTAAATTAGTCATCTGTGAAAGAAGAGTTTACCTGCTCTTTGCTTATGTATAATTGTTTGTAAAAAGTTATTTTAAAAGATACACATATTTTATTATTCCATGTAAATCCAAGTCAAAATTAAAAAAGTCATTATTATAATTTTTAATATTGGTAATATTTTATTGGTCATGTCGATTTGGCAATAGAGTTTATTTCCTCATAAGCTAATGAGGCCTAAAGTATTTTATATTTAATTCTTTTTTATTATATAAAATACTTTAGGCCTCATTAGTTTAGCAGGAAATAAATTATAATATTTTGGTTTTAGAGAATAGATTTATAGTGCTTTCAAATCCCATACTAATTTTGTGGCTGTGTATTTTTTTTCGCAAAAATCATTCCCAGAACAACTGCGAAAATAAAAGTAACGCTCAATACACAAAAATGTTAAAATATCGAAAAAATTATTTTATTTCAGGATTCTTTGAATGAGGTGAAAATCATAATATGAATCCTACCTTCTCATATTTCTATTAGTTACATTGGTAAATACACTCCGAAAAAAGATTGGTTGGAAAAAGGTTAAGCCGATAAAATACTAGTTGAATATACTTTATTTCAAATCACGCTATCAATTTTATATGAATCCAAAAAACAATCCATGTACGTTACCATAAGTGCATAATTGTGATAATGATATGATTCTGACAATTCTTAAGAGTTCTCAAAATGGAAATGAAGAAAAACAAACCGATGGCAACGCTGGGAAAGTGTAGTTAATATCAACTTGAGAGTAATTTAATTCTCGTATTCAATTTTCACGAAAAACTTGTATATATTATTATAAGAATTAAAATCACACTCAACAGAGCCACCTGACAAGTGGTGATAAGCAAAATACACGTAAGCACTGACGATGGAAGTGTAGCGGCTTCCGAAAGTGGCGCTACTCTGTTCTGCTGTGTACGTTAACAAATTAAGGTGATGTTATTTTGTCCTTTGTTCATTGGAATATTAATATCATTCCCAATTCTTTCTAAATATAAAGTTATGAACCTTAACCTAATAATCAATTTGGATTCACAACTCTTAAATTGATTAGATCAACCGATCGTATGCTTTTGTCATGACTAAGTAACAAATATGATGAGCTCAACCAAATAAAATGTTATGAATTGGATTTTAGTACCAATTATTGGTATTTGCAATCAAAAAAATTGTCTTTCTAAATTTACTTAGCTTTTTAGCAGTTATTGCAAAAAACTAGTGGTTAATTTTATTATCATTGATAGACCTAACCGATTAAACGGTTCGCATTGGTAATTATTTAATATTGTTATAATGGGTGATTTTATAAGAACTATCGGAAAGTAAAAAAAAAAAAAAAACATAAAATTCAGAAAAATGCATGAAATATTTATTTGGATCGATAGTTGGGTCGATATAATTTAATGTTTGAAGATTATTTCATGCAAATGTTGGCCGCGGCTGCGCCTCAAATGGTCCATCCGCTTAGTCCAATTTTGGCATACTCTTTCCAACATTTCGGCCGGTATCTCACGAATAATGTTGGCAATGTTGGCTTCCAGTGCGTCAATCGAAGCGGGCTTGTCGCTATAGACATTAGCCTTAACATAGCCCCACAAAAAATAGTCTAGAGGCGTTAAATCGCACGATCTGGGCGGCCAATTGACTGGTCCCAAGCGTGAAATAAACTGTTCACCGAACTCGCCTCTCAATTGGTCCATTGTTTCGCGTGCTGTGTGGCATGTGGCACCGTCTTGTTGAAACCACATGTCATGCAAGTCAAGCTCTTCCATTTTGGGCAGAAAAAAGTTTGTTATCATCGCACGGTAGCGCTCACCATTCACAGTAACGTTGTGATTCGCATCATCTTTGAAGAAATACGGCCCAATGATGCCGCCAGCCCATAATCCGCACCAAACGGTTGTTTTTTGTGGATGCATTGGTAGATCTTGCAATGCTTCTGGCTGCTCTTCACTCCAAATACGGCAGTTTTGCTTGTTCACGTATCCATTCAACCAGAAATGAGCCTCGTCGCTGAACACAATTCTTCGATAAAAAAGTGGATCTTCATCTAACTTTTTTTTGGTAATAAAATTCAATAATTTGCAAGCGTTGTTCGTTTGTAAGACGATTCATGATTAAATTATAGACCAAACTGAAGATGTTTGACAGTGACACAAGATACAAAACGTGCGTGAGCTGTCAAAACTAGTGTTGCCAAAAAGATAATAGCAAAAAAATCACTCGTTATAACTTAAAAGATGAGGAAATGCAAAACCAAGTACGCAGTTTGACTATATTTTATCTCCAGATTAATGGATATATATTAGTGTTTTTGCCAAAAAATTACAATTTTTCTTGCGGTGATATCAAAGAATTTTTGAAAAAAAAATTTTTTTTTTGGGTTGTCCGCTTGTCGAATAATGCATATAATTTTTATTTTATCTTCACACAGTTCCCATATTGGGTCAAAGACATTTGCAGACATTTTTGTTGTTCCTGGCTATAGTTGTCAATTATTATGCCAAGCTAAATACAAGTGTAGCCATCGTCGCCATGACAAATTCCGCAACTACAAACGCTGATTTTCCGGTAAGTAAGAAAATATTTAAATAGGTCACAATAATTTATCCAGACTGCGTTGAAGCTAGTCTTCCGTTCACTGCACAAGAAAATCAAAATAACAAAAATTAAATTAACAAGGTTTCAACAACTGGTTCTGGTAAAGGGGGAGAAACAATATACGTGACTTCCCACTATGAAAAATATGAAGTTACTGAATTCACCCCGATTTTCGAAAATTGAGATTTCATCAGATCTCGACGTTTTGAGGTAATAGGATACTATCCTGACTATTTTTACGATGATGTCCGTATGGATGTGTGTATGCATGTGTGAGTGAGTATGTATGTATGTAAAGCTCTTAGCAACCCTGCAGACAAAGTAACTAGTATGTAGCTGGAACTATACTAGTTGCTTTTTACTTCAGACTAGTTGTAAATCTCTCCTTTTTTCATATATCGAACTATCGATTTTAACATTAGGTTGTCATAGGAGCCCAACTAGTTCATTTGTATACAGTTAAATCCCAGTTGGAATTCTAGTTGTTGTGAACTAGGCTCTCACTAGTTTGTTTATTTAGATTTTGTAGCTCTTGAAAAACTTTAGCTCAACCGGGGTACGAACACACATTCCTAATATCTCAAGGCAAGTACTCTACCCACTGAGCCACTTTCTACTTATTGTTTTAAGAGCTGAAAATATGTTTTAGATATATATTTTTTTTTAATCGAATAAACACAACCCGCGAAGCGATCAGCTTGTCTGCGGAAAAACACCCAGGGTCTATGGCGGGAATCGAACCCACAACCTCTGGACTGACAGGCTAGCGTCGTTGCCACTCAGCCACAGGGGCACCAAATACAAGTCGTATACCTGAAAATTTTGCGCCTTTTTGACTAGTATTGTTCTTTTTAGGGTTCCGTACACCAAAAGTGTAAAGGAACCCTATTGTTTTCGCTACGCTGTCCGTCTGTTTGTCATAGGCTGTTTTCTCGAGAACCGTAAGAGCTACGGACCTGAAATTTTCACAGAATATGTAAAACTTTTGCCGATGAAAGCTAGAAATTAAAGGGTGTTCTAAAGCGAGCAACGAAACATGTTAAAATACTAATGTATTATACAGACACTTATATATAGGCAATTTAAAAATTCCAAAATTCCAAAAATATAAAAAGCGCTTAAAGGAAAAATGCACCAAAATTAAAAAATCGCTAAAACGCAGAAAATCACCAAAACTAAAAAGATCGCAAAAAATCTGAAAAAACGCCAAAACCCGAAAAAAGTCGTCAAAACGAAAAAAGCACTACAACATAAAAAAACGCTAGAATTTAAAATATCATCAAAAACGAAAAAATCGAAAAAATGGAAAAAATCATAAAAACGAAAAAAAAAACCAAAACAAAAAAAAAAGCGCCAAAACTACAAAAATCGCCAAAAACCAAAAAAAAAGTCACACAAAACGAACAAAAGTGTCAAAACAAAAAAAATCGCTAAAACAAAAAAAAATCATAAAATCCCCAAAACCGAAAAAAGCGCCAAAACTAAAATAATCGCTAAAACTAAAAATATTGCCAAAAAGCGAAAAAAACGCCAAAACCAAAAAAAACTACAAATTAAAAAAAAACGGAAAAAAACTAAAATAAATTGCAAAAAACGAAAAATCGATAAAACAACAAAAAAAAAAATTAAAAAATAAATAAACTAAAATTAAACAAAAAATTAAAAAAAAAACTTTCAAAATGAAAAAAGGCCTAAATGAAAAGGCATATATGCTTATTCATACGGAACCCTTGGTGTACAAGCTAAAGTGGCACTTGACTGAATTTATTTTACTAGTATCGTTACTAGTATTGCTACAACTAGGAATACGATTGTAATTTTTTCACCAGTAACATTACAACTAGTAATATGACTGTCCCAAAGCGTATCTACTTGTAAATTTAGCTGCTGGGAATGGCTAACCTGATCGGAACTAAATTTACGCCATTCTAAACACATTCCCTCACTTAGATTTCGTGATATAATTAACCGATAAGGTCCGGTAGATTTTGAAAATTAAAAAAAAAGTTTTTTCAAATAAACTTTAAACTACTAAGCCGATCGATTGGAAAAGCTTATCAGCTCTTAAACTCAAAAAACAACATCGACAGCTGCAAATTCGTTCATGAACTATCATTGACGAAAAATTTCTAAAAAAGAGCTTTATTTTAAAAACTGAATACCGCAAATTTGATCTAAGTCGGTTAAATGGTTCGAGAGATTTCGTGGTCGAAATTTTTGGAAAAAAGACTTTTATAATTATTTTAATAGCTTCAAAAATCTATAGATTTTTTTCCTGCGCTTCTAGTTTTGACGATGCCTAATAAGGTCAACCCTACCACTTATTTTTTCAAGTAAAATTATATATTTCTGGTAAATTTAAAGCACTTTTGCTTCATTATGAAACATTAAAAATTTTTTCGCTACAAATTTTCGATTTTTTTAGTGAACTTACGGGTTTTTTCCATGTTTGATGAATTTCATAAGTCTGGGATAACTCTTCTAATTTCGCGCACCAGCTACATGGGACTGTCCTTTAAACTTTAAATTGGTCCAACTTAAATATTCGTGTTGTTGTTAAAAAATTTCCCATTAATTTTAAAAATCATGTGTTTCGAATAGAGCAGTGCCAAATAAACTTGTTTAACATTTTTCTCTGAACTATTTTTTATTTAAAGGAATACGATTGGACGGAAATGGAAAAATCGCTAATAATTTCCAGCTTCTTTTGGGGTTATTTTATGACCCAATTTCCCGGCGGTTATTTATGCCGTCGTTTTGGTGCCAAGGCCATAATGCTAATATCAACACTTGGATCAGCTCTACTTGCACTGACAATTCCCATCAGCGTTCAATATGGTGGATGGCAGGCCTATTGCGGTATACGTGTTGGACAGGGTCTATTCCAAGGTCTACTTTTTCCATGTTTTTATGCCTATTTAGCTGCTTGGTGTCCGGTTGTTGAACGTAATCGTTTGGGTGCTTTAGCCGGTATGGGAGTAGATTGTGGTACATTGTTGTCTATGTTTGTAAGTGGCATAATAGCAACTTCTTCTATGGGTTGGCCCGGCATTTCATATTTATCATCTGCAATGGGCGGAGTTTGGTGTATATTGTGGTTCATTTTTGCAGCAAACACTCCTAGTGAATCAAAATTCATAAAGCCAGCTGAAAAAGTTTATATAGAAGGTAACAAAAATGTCTTACAGGAGCCGGATGTAAGTCGTACATCTAAACCGATACCAATACCTTGGCGTGCTATACTTACATCAGGGCCATTTTGGGCTTCACTAGTAGCAGAATCATGTCAATCGTGGGGATTTTATACTTTACAAGCGGAAATACCCCTTTATATGAATAGTGTTTTAGGCATGGATATGAAGAAAAATGCTTTGTTTTCTGCTCTACCCTATATAGTCATGCTTTCCATGTCATATGTTTGTTTTATTTCAGCCGATATTCTAATAAAGAATAATATATTATCACTAAATGCTCTGAGAAAGATGTTCAATTCTGTGGCTCTCATGTTGCCTGCTGCAGGTCTTTTGATTTTGAGCTTTTTAGATGAAGATCAAAAAACGGCGGCCATTGTACTAATGACGGCCTGCGTGGGTTGCAATGCTGCCACCGTCATTGGCTGTAGTCTTAATACCATTGATTTGTCCCGCAATCATGCTAGTATTTTGATGGGTATAAACAATACTATCGCTTCTTTAATACCAATAATAACGCCCCTGTTCGTTGGTCTCATTCTAAAAGATGAGGTTTGTATTTTGTTAATATTTGTAATATATTGTGAGATTTTTTCCGTATTTATTTTATTTCAGACCAATCGAACTCAATGGCAAATTATTTTTGCTACAGCTGCTGTATTTTTAGCTATTGGCAATATTGTCTTTTTAATCTTTGGTTCCACAGATACGCAGCCATGGGATGATGAAAATTTTCTTCTATCAAATTATTTAAAAGAGAATTCGAATAACAAAGACTGACAAAATGTCAAAGAAATTATTTAAGTTATTGATGTAGAAAGAATTAATTACTTCAAGCATATGTATGTGTTTTTTTTTGTTGTTTACTAATAGAAATATAAGGAGGTAGGATTCAGAATATAGTTTTCGCCTCATTTAATGAAGATTGAAATATAATTATATTATTAATTTTTTTAACATTTTTGGTTATTGAGCAGTACCTTTGCTTTAGCGGTTGTTCTGGGAATAATTTTTGCAAAAAAAATACAGTTACAAAGATGAAACGCTATATTATAATAATCGCAGGACGAAATTAAAAGTTATGACCAGTTTTCCCATTTTGACTTGTGTTTGTTATTTTTATGTTATCTTTTAAAAAAATTCTTTACAAACTCTTCTTTTAACTAAGACTAATTTCAATAAAATGGACTAAAAATGGTAAAAAGTTATGTTAATTTCAAATAATTATTCGTCCCAAAATATGACCTAACTAATACATTCTTCAAAAATATAACAACGCACAGTGTGGTAGAACCAAAATTTTTTTAAAGCAAATCAGAAATTTCTAAACGGATAATGTGGTCTGTATCTTTTCTACCTTTCTGCAGCTGTTAACTTTTTTTGCCGTCCTAAAATTTATATAGATAAATTCTATTTTAGAATATTGCTAACGTAACGCTCAATACATTTTTATACGAATTCAATATTTTTTCAGAGCACGCACTATATTTTGAATTTCTTTGTATTTTAAAATAAACTTCTTAGTTATTTACTAATAAAATTCAATTAAATTAAAAACATATGGATAACACTCAATACATTTTTTAGGATACAAATGATTAATTGATGAAATGTTATGCAATATAATACCATTTAACAAAGTTCACAAAACTTTTAAATATTTAGAAGTAAAAACCTACGCTTTTATTTTGGTGTATGTTGTTAATACAATATCAATAATTAATCTGAGTAATCAAGCGTACTAAAAAAGCATAACGTTCAATACACAAAACTGCGGACAACAACAATTAAAAAAATTAAAAAATTATAATTTCTAATATTTTCCCAGAATTTTACATGTGAAATAAGTGAAGCAAATGCAAATATTCTAACATTGTTATAAATTTACAGCCTAACCCGCGATGTTGATCGAGAACTCAAGTGACTGATGACAAGTCACTCATTATAATTCGTTTGAGCGACCCACTAACTATCGACTTGTCGGTCGTCAGGCTTTACGTTGTTCACGTTATGGATTTACTCATTGTCAAATTAGCATATTGCCACATCAAAAATTTCACCAAATCAGTTGTAAAAAACTTGTTATTTACAAAATATATATATTTTGTACAGTGTAAATATTAGCAAAAATCAGGTGATTTCATTTTATTATGAATAAAATCAATATTTATTCATAGATTTTCATTAAATAAAGTTTTTTTTATCATATAAATGGCTTTATGATTTGTTAATAAAAATGGTAAATTTTTTCCATTTTAGATTTTTAACGGACTTCAAAAAAAAAGGGGAAAGGTTATCAATTCGTTATGTATTTTTTTCTATGTATGTACCCTCAAAACTCCCCCATTTATGGACCGATTTCGGATTTTTTCGCTATTCAAAAGGATGTACTTCCAGATTGGTCCCGTTTAAAAGTGGGTGGGGTCTCGCCCATCCAAAGTAAATACACATTCGTTTTCTACTACTTCTACTCAACCGATTCTTAAGAAACTTTATACACACATTAAGCTTCTGTTAAAATACTATATCAGGATAAAAAAGTGGGCTGTGCCACGCCAATGCAAAGTAAATATTATTTTTCAACAGCTTCTACTAAACCGATTCTTATGAAACTTTGCATACACCTTTAGTTATCGTTGCAATAGAAGATTATATTTAGAAAAGTGGGCGGCGCCACGCCCAAGAAAAGCTAATACGCATTTTAACTTCTTCTATTTATCCGATTCTTATGAGATTTCGCACACGCAAAAGTACATGATGATATAAGTACATGATGATAAAATATGGAGGCGGTGCCACGCCTGTTTTGCAGTCGGTTTTTTACAAGAATTATTCATATACATATTTTTAAAATAAATGAAGTTTTTTGTTGTTGTCTATATGCATTTCATTGGCACTTTACCAAATCGTCAGTATATTGAAATTTTCATTGTGGTATGAGTAATTCCGAAACCATTGAGTATATAAAAAAATATAATGCTAGAATGGCTTAAAGCTAATTTTAGTCCAAGTTTTTTTTTGAGTTTTTTCTAAGGGTTTTGGATAACCCTTTACCAAATTATGATAAAATCGGTGGAGCAATGGCTCTAAAGCTGGATTTTTTGCAAAAATCAGATAATTGCACTTTATTGTGAATAAAATCCATATATATTAATCGATTTTCGTGAAATACTGCTTATTTTATTTGTGGTATATGTGGCTTTACAGTTAGTGAATAAAAAGAGTAAAATTGTGCAATTTTAAATTTTTTATAAATTATTAAAAAATAAAAATATTTTGATTTTGCTTTAAAAAATATATATTTTTCATCATTGCGGTCTGTATAATTCTGAAACTATTGTGTATATAAAAAAAATAATGCGGGAAGAAATTAAAGGTAATTTTATTTAAAGTTTTTCAGAGGCTTTTTAATAAAATTGGACAACTCGTTTATAAGTTATGATAAAATCAGTGGAACAGCCTCTTCAAAAATCTCAAATTAAAAAAAAAATGTATCCATAGAATTCAAAATGTCGACTCTTTTTGTAGTTAGGGACTATAACACATTAAAAAAATGTAGTGGTACACCCGGGTATTTTTCTTGTTACATAGTGTTATTCTTTTGCCTGCAACTGCTTATACCAGTCAAGGTTTGTGGCTTTGCAAAGCTTAAGTGTGTTCACAAACCTTTTAACAGTCTTATCTCTAAATGTTATTTACACCTTATACTAGTATAAGTATGAAAAACTTTTTTGCATTGATTGCCTTCGGAGTTCATTATCTTCGCAGAGGTACCAGCAATTATTATTATTCCTTTATGGTTTTGTACGCATAAGTATTTATGTTAATTTTATTTTATATTTTTGTTTGTCCATAGGAAAGTGGTTCTTCAATTAAATGTTCGTCAGCCATCTTAATTAATTAATAAGTCAATAAAATTCTATTACAGCAAAACATTTTTTTCTTTATGGCACTCATTTTATACGGTCTATATTAAGTTTTAGTTTTTATGATTTGTAAGATTAAATAGTTTTTAAGTTCTCCAAATACTAGCAAGAGAACTATTTATTTGCTAGCGTAGGTAAGTTGTTCATAAATTAATATAAAAGCATTGATCGCAAACAAACAATTAATTTTTAGATATTTTCGGTAGTGTGCTCTAGACGTGCCGTTTGCTTTTAAATCATAAATTTATAGAATTAAAAAAAAAACTTAAAATATATTCAGGATAAATAAAACACATTTGATTAAAAAATTAAAAAAAGGAAATTTAAATGAAGGCAATTATCGACAAAGGTATGTAGCCAAATATCCTGTAGCAATTGAAAAAATTCTGCAGACAGACAAAGTGAACTAGATTTCATCATTCGTTTTTCCAATTACGTATGGCATATTTTAATCCTTATAGTGTATAAAAATAGATGGAATTACATGTAGAAAGGATACAATTTTAAAATATACTTTTTTATTTTATTAGATATTTAAATTTTTTTGGAAGTAAAGAAAATTAAGTAAGCTCAGCTCATTCAAAAATTCAAATTTTTTTAGACAATTTTTAACAAATTGAACGAACTGTTTCCGAGATATGTATAAAATCTGTACAGTAACCTCTTCAAAAACTGAAAATTTTTTAAAATCAGCTGACTTTACTTTATTGTGAACAAAATCAACATTTCGGTGATTTATTATTGTTTCGGCACAGCGATCATTTCACAAATAAATTAGGAATGGATTATATACACATATATTTTAATAACAAAACGAAACATTTTGCATACACATTTATATCTACTACAACTGTAGTTATGCCAAATATCAAGGAATTTGAGAAAAAAAATTATTTTGATTGTCCGCTTCAAAAATAGTGCCCCACTATGCACTGATATCTGACCATTCATTCCAAAAAATACTAACTTATTCATTAAGCGCATTCTTGAACATCATATCTAATAGTTTAATAATTATTTAAAGTAACACTTCATACCAAATTGATAAAACTTATAAAGGTAAACAATAAATTTATGAGCAGACTATATTCGTTTTAGTTATCATAATGTTTGCTTAAGTAGGTGTCAGCTTACGCACATATGACACGGGGATTCTTTATCGGAAATCGATTAAGTTCCTTAATTTATTATAGTTTTGTAAAAATTTTGATAAGAGTGAATGATTTCTAAAAATTCAACAATAAATACCACTATGATACAAAAGTTGAGAAAAAAAACTATTCAGGGGCTCTCATACACCAATTACACTCTAAAACATTACTTCAAATTTACGATCATATATTGTGTAAATTTGTGTTGAAAATTTCTTTTTGTCTAAAATTACATCGATTTTGTAGTTATTTTATTAAAGAAAAAACCTCTCAAATTAAACATATTTAGTCTAAGTGGAAAAAATTTTACTTAAAGTATAATAAGGCTATGGGTAAATGGTAGATACGTCAGACTATCAGTCAGGTGGTGGTGGTTCAAACCTGCTCACAGCCAATCGCTTTTTTTAGTAAAAACATTTTCTTCAAAAATAATGCGTGTGTAATTTTAGGTCGATAAAAATCTGTAAAGTGTTGCCGACTATTATCGACCTAATTTTCAACAAAAGTGTTTTATAGTGTATATTTGGTTGGAGCCTATAGAGAAAGAAAACACCTATGGTTTTTAAAGTTCACTTCGTAAAGTGATTTTATAATGGTAAATGTAGTGAAAAAACGGTTTTCTTAAAGTTTGCACTTTAAACAGTCTTTTTCAAATTTGAAAGATATAATTCTTATCTTTCAAATAAGGCATGATTTTAAAAAATCAGTAAGTAAATAGCAAAGTTATGGTGGCTTATGTCATACTAGACCACTATACGAATTAACATTTGTGACGAGCAGCATTAAAATAGCTTTCCAAAATGTGTAGTTACGTTAGAATCGGCTAAAAAATAAATGAGTTATTCGGCCATGTCACAGACTCAATTCCGTTCGGTAACGGAATTCAACATACCCCAATTTTGTAGTAGTTGGTGTCTAAAAAAGAAAACTAAAATATGCAAATTTGTCAAGTGTGTCCAGACTGTTGGCGGCGCTATTATGATGCGGTATGCTCCAGCTAGGCCTTGACATATTAGTGTTGATTGAATTCCGTTTCCGAACGGAATTGAACTCTCTGACATGGCCGATTGTATGTTTTGTGTTTTGACTTTTTTGCTTCTTATTTAGAAATAGGGTAGTCACGCTAGTCTATTTCATCATAACTTGAGAACGATTGATCCGATTTTGATATTATCGACAGGGTGTATTTGGAATAAAATAAGACATAAATCAGTAAAATCGCACGACAAATGTCGATTTTATTAAAAATTATGTGAAGTAACTCAATTGATAACAATTGAGACATGCATACAACAGACATACACACACACACACACATTTTCAAATTTGTCTGTTATATGGAAATTGTGATTTTTGTCAACTTCACTTATTTTTTAATAAAATCGAAATTTGTCGTGCGATTTTACTGATTTATGGCTTATTTTATTACAAATACACCAGCTTTCGTATTATTGATAAAAAAATAAAATGTTAGCCCTCTTTATTTTATTATGAGCTTTTGCAAACGAAAAAAAATTTTCGCCGTTAATTTCTGAATAATTCCGAAACAATAAAGAATTTAAAAAATATGTGCGTACTTAACTTAAAAAATATTTTATTCCGCCTCTTTTTCAGAATATTAAAATCGGGGTAATCGTTCTCGAGTTATGATGAAATAGATTAGCGTGACTGCCCTATTTTTATATAAGAAGAAAAAAAAGTCAAAACACAAAACATCCCTGCGGTAAATAGAACTGGCACAAAACAAGTCATGTGACCGGTCCCCAGGTGGTAGGGACCAGTCCGAGTTCTAACACTTCCTATGAAGCGGACCAGCCACTTTTACAAGGGGATGGTCTAGGATGGGGTTAATTGATACTTTTGTATGCACCTTTTAACTTGTCTCTGAACTATCTTATAGAGTCATAATCGGTGTAGAATGATATAGATTATATATTATTACCAAATTCAGCTGTAATTATCGACTAAGTTATTTTTTTATTTTTACAAATCTAAGTAGAAATTGTATTTTATTTTTAAGCGAAGTATTTGATAGGATTCGAACCGACAACCTCCGGCATGACAGGCTAGTACACTACCCACTCGACCACAGGGGAACTTATATTTCAATGTTGTAATATCTGCATATAGTTACGGAACAGGTTCCTGAGTGGAATGGCAGTCTCATTGATGGGAGCCAATTAATATTATATAGATACTATGTAATAGGCCTTTGATCCAGGTGCATCGAATTAGTTCAGTGCCGTTTACTAATATACTAGCCGGAGTACCAACTAAATTCACTGAAAATGGTTAATATGTGACCATTTACACAATATGTCTTTTTTCACCATTCACTACTCCTTATTTTTGGTACCAGTCTCACTTTCTCAAGTCATGGGACGAGTGCTTTTGGATCATTTGTCACCAAATTTTCCGCAGGGATACTATAAGTCATTTATTTTTTTTAGCCGATTTTAATGTAATTACACATTTTGGAAAGCTATTTTAATGATGCTTTTAAAAAATTTTAATTTCTATAGTGATTTAGTATCTCATAAGCAACTTACAGCCCGCGAAAAGTAAAATTTTTTTGAAAAATTTGTTCTTTTTTTTACACTTAAGCCACCATAACTTAGACATTTACTAGTTGATTTTTAAAAGTCATGCCTTATTGGAAAGATAAGAATTATATCTTTCAAATTTGAAAAAGATCGTAAAAAGCCGGTTTGAAACAAAGAAGTAATGACTGTTTAAAATTCAAACTTTAAGAAAACCGTTTTTCGCTACATTTACCGTTATAAAATCACTTTACGAAGTGACCTAGAAAAACCATAGATATTTTCTTTCTCTATGGACTCCAACCAAACAGAATAGGTGCATGAGAACCCCTGAATAATATTAGTGTCTGACAATGTAATTAGTTAATTATTTACACTGTGATACAGAAGTTGAGGAAATTAAAATTTTTCGTTTTTTACACTTAAACGAATATCGATATATACATATATCGATTTTCAAACAACATGCTTTGTTTGAAAGATAATAGGTCTATCAAATAAAATAATTTCGTAGAAAGCCGTATTGAAAGAAAGAAGTTATGGCTGTTTAAATTTTAAACTCTAAGAAACCACTTTTCCCTACATTTAATGTTATCAAATCACTTAACGAAGTGGCCTAGCAAAACTAAAGTTATTTTTGTTCTCTATGGGCTTCAACGAACCAGAATGGGTACGTGAGAACACCGGAATAATTTTAGTGTGGCACAGTGTTGTTGGTCAACGTTATAAAATTCTTAATTGATAAAGTATAATGACGACAATAGAGACCTTATTTAATATATGTACATTGTACATGCTTGAGCTTCAAAATAAAGTAAATGCCAAAAAAAAAATATTTATTCCAAATTTTTATTCAAGAGGTGCAATAAAATTGCAATTTGTAATGTTATTAACAAATTATAAACGAGTTTCGTAGCCAGAAAACAATAACGATAATAACACCGAAGAGAAAAAAAATTAAATAAAATACATGGCATACATTTTTGTAGGAACTTTTATCCTGGGAATTTTTTGACCATTTTCTAACAAAGGATATATATGCCCTTACCGCAAAGAGTTAGAGGATTTAAGCGTTTCCTAAAAAATGTTCCTTGCAATATTTTACATAAAATTGCTGAGCACACCCTATACCTAAAATCGAAAGATTCCAAGATTTCCTATGCCGATTCACTATAAAAATGTGCAAAGGATTGGGTGGGGTGGTATAGCACCTCCTAAAATAAGCCCCAGGTATGAACGCCGCAATAGGTAGGTATATTGTACTGTAGAACACGAAAAAAAATTACGGGGTTCTGTAAACAGATTCTGGTAGAGGAGAGCAAAAATATATATACGTGTGTCGGCGTTTTGCAAGATCACATCGGATTTTTATTTTAGAGGGGTTAACCCCTTTAAAGTTTTCTTCTTTTGGCCTGTTCGTGAAGCATGTCGGTACATGAAACTATGTGTCTTATATCTGAGAGGTAGAATATCGATGGATTAATATAAATAATTCCCCTTCATCGGCGATATACTGTGCAAAAATCTTCTACAAACAATTTTTTTTGTGGTCTTGTACGAATTGTGCATAAGTACGAAATTAACCCTTAAACACATTTTCAGTTTTGAATGATTTCTAGCGTCCGACTTAAGTCTGGAGCTCTTTTAATAACTATATTCTAATTTTATGGCGAATATTTTTGTAGAATATTTCAATCCTAAATCGCCGCTGATGGGAAGTTTTTTTTTGCCCCTTTTTAAGAAATATACAAAAACACCCATACAGCGAAGAGCTACAGGTTTAAAATGTCCAAAAAAATGGTTTCTCGTGGTGTTTTACATAAAAATGCTAAACACATCTTATACCTTAAACGTAAGACTTGCTATGAAACAAGATTTCCTATGCCGATTACTAATTGCGAATAAGTATGTAGTTAACCCTTAAAACGTTATGGCCAATACCTTTGTTAGAAAAGAGCCAAAAATGACCTTTATGTGGGGGAGTTAGCGGGTTAACATGTTCCCCAAAAATAGGTGCCTTTATATTTTCTACAAAGTCGCTGAACATACCCTACACCTCAGATGTAAAGAACACATAGTTTCATGTACCGATATGCTGCAGGAACAGGCCAGAAGGAGTAAACCTTAATCCGCCCCACCCCCAACTCCAACCCCCTAAAATAAAATTCCGATGTGATCTTGTCTCCTCTACCAGAATGGGTGTACAGACACCCGTAAGTTTGAAAAACGTTCGAAATTGTTATATAGTGTAATACCAGGCTCAGTCGTTAGCACTTTGTTCATTATTTTATTTTTTTTTGGTGTTGTACATACTAGCATATCGCTATTTAAAAATGGGAACTTATTGATCTCGCCTTTAAAAAATTCAAACGATGGGATTATATAATTTCCTTTTCATATTGTTCTGTTTTATTTTAGGACCCATTTGGGGAGTGCGGCACGTGCAGGCTCTCTTAATATTCCTAAATATTGTGGCAGTCTACACCAGTCGTCTAAATATCGGAGTGGCTGTAGTTGCAATGACAAATGCCGCTACAACTAATCCTGATTTTATGGTAAGAAGACATACATACATATATTTTCTAAAAAAAATTATAAATGATATACTCACAATTTCTTTCTGCTTACAGGAATATGATTGGAGCGAAAAGGAAATTTCTTATATACACTCCAGTTTCTTTTGGGGTTATGTCATAACGCAATTACCTGGCGGAATGTTAAGCAAGCGCTTTGGTGCAAAGATTGTTATGAATGTTTCAACCTTTTTATCGGGCATATTAAGTGCTGTAACACCTTGGTTTGTGAGTTGGGGCGGTTGGCAGGCATATTGTGCGATACGTATTTTTCAGGGTCTGTCACAAGGTGCCTTGTTCCCCAGCATATATGAGCATTTGGCCAAGTGGTTGCCTTTAGAGGAACGCGTACGCTTAGGTGCCTTAAGTCAAACGGGTATTGAATGTGGCACAGTATTAGCTTTGGGTATGAGTGGCTTAATAGCTGCAAGTCCTTTAGGTTGGCCGGGAATTTTTTATGTCTCGGCTGGTATGTGTTTTGCTTCGTGTTTCTTTTGGACGATTTTTGGCGCCAACAATGCCACCGTATCAAAGTTTATATGCGAAAAGGAAAAATATTATATAGAATCATCTTTGGCACATGCCGATGATTTTCATAAGAATAAAATTCCTATACCCTGGAATTCTATATGGCGGTCTGTGCCCTTTATAGCTTTAATAATTGTGCGTTGCGCCGAAGGTTATGGTTTGAATATATTACAGACACAAATTCCTTCCTATATGAATGGTATTCTGGGCTTCCACATTAAGAGTAATGCTCTGTTCTCGGCTTTGCCTTTCTTGGCCATGTGGGGCTTGTCTTATGTTTATGTTATAGTGGCAGATTTATTGTTGCGCAAAATGCTTCTTAGTCTAACGGCCGTACGAAAAATAATCAATACTATAGCATTTTGGATTCCAGCAGCTGGTTTGATAGGCATTGGATTTTTGGGAGCTGATACTAAGGCCTGGGCTATAGCTTTAATGACTCTATCGGTGGGTATCAATAGTGGTGTTACACTTGGTAGTACCTTGAACACGATTGACTTAACACCCAATCATGCTGGTGTATTAATGGGAGTTGTCAATACTATAGCAAATCTCATGCCTATAATAGCTCCTTTAGTAGTTGGTGGTATTGTAACGGATACGGTTGGTATTAGATATACACAATATATACAACTATATTCAGTTTATTTTCTGATTCTAGACTAATCGCTCGCAATGGCAACTTGTTTTTATCACTGCTGCTATTGTACTATTTGTTGGTAATCTAATTTACATTATTTGGGGTAGCGCAAAAACTCAACCCTGGAATGCTGATGATTTTCTAATGCCAAAAGATGCTGAAAATTCTTATGATAACAATGCCCCAGCTAAAACAGATGTTAAAAACTCTGAGCTCAGATATGGTACAAAATTATAGTTCATAAATGAAATAATTGTTACATTAAGTAAGTTAAGCTGCATATATATATAAGAAAGAGAAAATTTAAAATTCGGCTGTGCCGAAGATATAAAGTAATAAATCTTTTATAAAAATATATTATTTTAAACCAAAGATATGTCTTCGCTAAGAATGACATGAGATAAAATCTAAGCAATAAGTAAAAGTTAAGTTAATTAATTCCAACCATATAAGACTGAGCAGACCAAAATGCTATTTTCGGAATATGTCAAATCCCTTTATTAATGCTCATGAGGGTGCTGTTGGCTGTAGTAGCTAGTAGGTAGGTTAGTAGGTAGGTTAGTAGTTAGTTAGTAGCAGGTTCGATCCCTGTGTCAAGCAAGTCATAAGCATCATAAATGTCTCCGATGTCCATTAGTGTAGCATTGTGTAAATTGTTGCTGGATTGTTTAGGTGACGAAGGCATAGCACTGGTCACTGAACGGTACTGGCAGCGATTAATACTGACCTATACTAATGTACATATATAGAGTCATCGGCGAATTAAAATGGATATACAGCTTTAAAAAATTAATGCAGCTACTTAAAACCAGAGACGCTGCAAAACTTCTCTAAAAATTAAAAAAAAGTCGCAATAGCAGAATTGTAAGAGACTTAAGACTTCCATCGTAGCACTCCCTCACTTCACCATCTGTTCTTGCCACACTTTTCATTTCCTCAAAAGATAACACATTGATTAATTAACTGCTAGTCATTAATTGCTTGAGTGTGTTACGGATATGTGTAACTTTCGCAGAATATGTGCAACTTTGGCCGTTGCAGCGGCTACTAAAAGTTCGTGAAAGTTAGAAATGAAAAGGTGCTCTAAAGCGAGCAACGAAACGTGTTAAATTCCTAATATCCCTACGGTAAATGGAACTGACACAAAACAAGTCACGTGACCGGTCCCCAGGTGGTAGGGACCAGTCCGAGTTCTAACACTTCCTATGAAGCGGACCAGCCACTTTTACATGGGGATGGCCTAGGATTGGGTTAATTGATACTTTGTATGCACCTTATAACTTGTCTCTGAACTATATTATGGAGGCCTAATCGGTGTAGAATAATATAGATTATATATAAGTATTATTCTAAAATTCAGCTATAATTATCGATTAATTTATTTTTTTATTGTGACAAATCCAAGTAGAAATTGTATATTATTTTTAAGCGGTGTCTTTGATGGGACTCGAACCGACAACCTCCGGCATGACAGGCTAGTACACTACCCACTCCACCACAACGGCACTTATATTTCAATGTTATAAATACCAGTTAAGCTGGAGTTAATATCTGAATATAGTTACGAAACAAGTTCCTGAGTGGCATGACAGTCTTATTGGAGGAAGGCAATTAATATTATATAGATACTATGTGATAGGCCATAGATCCAGATGCATCGAATTTGTTCAGTGCCGTTTACTACAATACTAGCCGGAGTACCAACTAAATTGACTGAAAATGGTTAATATGTGACCATTTACACAATATGTCTTTCTTCACCATTCACTACTCCTTATTTTTGGTACCAGTCTCATTTTCGCAAGTCATAGGACGAGTACGTTTGGATCATTTGTCACCAAATTTTCCGCAGGAATAGTACATAGACGCTTGACATATTGACAGTTGGTGTGTTATTATACAGAATACACCACCAATTACTACTGAAATTTAAATAATATAAAATATAAAGGGTATTCTATCAGGTAATGTACTTTTTAATGTAATTTTGTCAATGAGCTGTATCTTGGAAACCATAGGAGGCAAACTTTTGATCTTTTCGTAGTTAGTGCAATATTTAAGCAATAAACAAACTAGAAATTTGAAGGTATTCTACAAGGCAATGTGATTTTGAAACTAAAGCGTATCTTATGCCTAAAAATGGCAAAAACTAAATAGATCGCGAAACACAAAAGGACTTCGACGAAAAAACACCAAAACTAAAAAGAAGACAGCATTAGAAAATTTGCCAAAATAAAAAATCGCTAAGACAAAAAAACACCCAAACGAGAAAACCGCAAAAACTAAAAAACCGCCAAAACAAAAACGCCCCTCAACAAAAAAAAAAGTTGACAGCACTGAAAAGTCGCCAGAATAAAAAAAATTCATTGAAACAAAAAACACTAAAACAACAAAACTAACGTAACTAAAAAACACCAAAATTTAAAAAAAAAGAAGTAAACCAAACGAAAAAATACGATAAATAAAAAGTCGCAAAAACCAAAAAAAACAGAAAAAATTGCCAAAACTAAATAAATCGTCAAAAAATAAAAAAATTCGATAAAACGAAAAGAAAGCTCGAACAAAAAAGAACTCACAAAGAAAAAAAAATTTCGAAAAAAATCGCAAAAAAGAAAAAAGACATTCAGCCCAATTATGAATTTCCCCGGGGAGTTTTTTCTCTTCCTATTCATTTGTTCCCGGGGAAAAATCCTCCTATTCTAAAAAGCAGGGGAATAAACAAATTAGGGAGAGAAAAAAATCTGGATCAGCTGTTTAGTGTTTACATTTTATTCTGCACTAACGCAAGAGTTCAGTAATAGAAATTAATAAAAATTTTATGTTTTCGTTAATAATAAGATTGTGTGTTAACATAAATATTTGTTTTTGCTTAAATAAAAAGTAAAATGTACAATATAGTCAGATGCTCTCGGAAGAACTTTATGTTGAGGAAGTGAAGCGAAAACTGGGCCAAGGCCAGAGCCAGATGCATTAAATCCCAAATGATTGTGTGTTTCATGTTTTTGAAGCGCATGTTTGTACGGCGTGGATAAAAATGCCTAAAACAAGAGAGAAATGATTATAACATTCCGGTGTTTATTTAAATTAGTTGTCCTAAATAAATGCTTAAGAAATTGTTTCACAAGATATTTTAATTTGAATCTAAATTTTTTGCATTAGTTCCCTTCAAAATGTTTGGGGAAAAAACTCGCAAGAATTTCTCCCTCTTCCTCATATTTAGAATACTTACTTTTTTCCCTGGGAGTTTTATCCCGGCGAAATTGCATTTTAGAATAGGAGGAATGGGAAAAGGAAAAATTTTCCCAGGGAGATTTTATTTAGAATAGTGGAACAGGGAATAGGAAAAAAACTCTCGAGGAGTTGTTCTTCATAATTGGGCTGATTATGAATATGGATTCGAACGGAAGCTTTCGCGAGCGAGTCAAAATCGAACGTTACTATGTATCATTAACTAATTATACATAGCTACATTATATATTCCCCGCCTATTACTAATGGCGACGTCATCGTCACGTCAACACGACAGCAAAAGATTTTCACTTGTTGTGTGGCTATTTTTAAAAAGAGTTTTATGCGTTGAATAGTTTTTCTGTGAACCTTAATGAAATTATTTATATCTAGAATACGGACGATTGTGTCGTCCGTTGGGCATACTAGCTATTAATTACTAATATCAATTTATTTAAAGCTATTTTTTAACCTTGTCTAAATATGCTCATAGCAAAGATCACATTGTTTAAATATTAAAAAATAATTAACAACAAATTGGCTTAACATTTTCAACTCATATTTGTACAGATGTTTTCAATAATTATTTGGCAAGAAACACATTATGCACAAAAAGCCTTAAGGTATGCTATTTTATTTGAAAGTAATAAATATAATGTTATCAATAAATAACTGGCAATTTGATTATAGATAATAATGGTTTGTGCTATATGAGGCCCCAGGTAAATAAATTTAAATTTTCTTGTCTTCCTTAAAAGTAAATTGAAAGGTTATATAAGCGCTGAATTTGCTTTAAGCATTATGTTTGTTAATTATTCAACTTACATTTATATATAGACTTTTGACAAAATGAGTTAACCATAATTTTCAAAATATTTAGAAAAGTAAAAATAATATTAAAGAGCAAAATGAAACTTATTGTGTCGGAATTAAGTGAATACGCCCAGGCACCTAAAAGGTATTTTCGTTTAAAGTGTTTTCAAATCAAAAATAAATTTATTTATGAAAGTGGCTGGATGGAATCCACTTAATTGCTAACAAAATCAGCATATATCCATAGATTTTCATGACCTTAACAACAGTTTATGAGCTTTTAGATAGAAAAAAAAATTTAGTTTTGCATGAAAAATCACTTTTTTAGAATCCCGGCATATGTGTTCCGGCATATGTGTTTGCGTCGACTGTACAGAATATAATTATTTTTTCTTTGTTTTCGTTGAAATTTTAAAAATAGTGTTTACAATAAAAAGTCAATTGCCACTATCGGTTGTTTTCGTTTCCCTGGAATTTTATCCGGAAATTCCCGGGATTGCAAATATTTTTATATACATAAAAAAGTACTGAGTTTGGTACCCAAAAATCCTTTTTTTTTGTTAAATTGTTATCGTTCATCATGAAATAATATCTATGTAATGGGAGAGAAACCAACGAAGGCTCAAAATGTATAGTAGTTTAGATTTAACAGCTCTTTTTAAGCGCACTTTTGGCTTAACTGCACAAAGTGATTAATTTGTGTCACTATTCTTTAAAGTCACATACCATCTCGTTTGTTAAGTGCACTTTCCATACCTGCATTTTTAGGATAAACAACTTTAACTTTTTAATTTAATTAAAAGCAACTGCAATGTATTCAATATGCACCAAAATGCACGGTAATTAGATATTCAGAAAATCTTTATGCACGTTTTTTTGCTGCATTTAATGACGAAGAAAATGGGGAAATAGATATTACTTTAAATATGATATTTTAAACGACCTTTCCTCTGACTCTATGATAATATTTTATGTTAATATATTTCGGGGAAAGATAACATCGATGAAAGAAAATACTTTCGTGGAAACTTTAAACGCTGAAAATGACGAAAAATATTGATATTTGATCCGAGCAACTTCTGTAGAGGACGAAAGGCTCTTCTCAACAGCTCAAAATTATGTTACTTGACAAATCCATGTCGTTCTCATATTTATATTGAAAACAAAAATGAAAAAATTTAATTTGTTTTTGTTTTCAATATAAATATGAGAACAACATCGAATTGTCGACATTGTGGAAGAGTATTAGTGGAGTTCAGTATTAGATGCAAATGGTCTTGCGAAAGTGCAAATGCAAATGCAAATATGGTAGCTTTTATAAAAATCAATGGATTCCGGAAATTAAAATTTTTGGTAAATATTTTATTACGTTGTTCAACTCCCGGTATGCCAAGAACTTCTTTTTTATTTCCCGATCTAACGGGAAACAAAAAAGTCCAGGAATAAAAAAACTTTAGTTGCCACGCATTTTTTTTTGCCCCTAATTTCCAAACGATGGAAATAGTCCAAAAACTTTTTCTTTTTATGGATATTTTCAAAAGCTTGGAGCAGCCCAGACATGCATTTTAGCAAAAATATCATAAATATCTCCAGTAATAGCATAGCAAAAATTAAAAAAAAAATTTTGTGATTTATAAAAAAATCCTTGATAATATGCAAAAGAAATTTTTAAGTTATTTCAATTTATTTAGCCGGGAAAACAAATCAAAGTCAAGACTTTGAAATGAGGGCGAAAAATTGCTAAATTTTGCCATTTTTCTCAAAAAAAATTTTAAAACTAAAATATTGTTTCTTATTTCGGATTTTTAGTTCAATATTTGAATTAATGTAAATTCCAATTATTTTATTAAGAAAGAAGAAATAATTATGTAAAAATAATTATTAAATGCGACGGCCAGCGCAAAAGTTACTTCTCGGTTGGCTGTCTGGAACTAAATGCAGACAAATAACTGAGAAAGTTTATAAGACAAAAATAAACAAACAACTTTGATTGTACACAGAGAGAACAAGTTAGTTGGAAAACAGTTACAACTATGAAAATGTAACTAACTTTATAAATTTTAGATTACAAGTACTGTTTTTCTATCTATTCAAAAAAATTCTATTCTTATATCTGAAATAATAATACTCAGCTGTATTTTCAGTTGCAATAGCCAATCCGTATAATAAAAATTCGGTTATAATTTCCAAAGTGCTGATTTGGTATTTCCAAACGAATAAAAGTTTAAGATAATCAATAAAATGGTAGAATTACTTGACATTTAAAAATAATTAATAAATAAACAATTGAAATTAAAACCAATAAAAATTAAAAATTTTGTCAAGAAATCTAAAAATTTTTCAGATCCACTCCTATTTACCATTTACAAAAAGGTAAGATATACATATATGTATTGCTAATTGAAAAGTGATATCCTGAAGATTATTTTGCTCTTCCACAGACATCCAGAAATAAATGGATTCAATAAGTATGTTTCTGTTAAAAAGATAGTTTTCAAGTTATCGGCCGTAAACAAAAGTTGTTGTCCTATCTATCAGGCAGAGCCATAAGAAGATAATAAGAAGAGATGCATTAGCTACTTCCGATGACCACTTCAATATTTCCTCAAGAAAACTAATTGTAGAATTTCTTTTGTTTACTGTAGGAGAATTACTGTGGATGATAATGAAACCTCCAATCATCAAAATATTTTTAAACGGGAAAGCTTAATATATTACTTTAATTACTTTAAAAGGAAATTGTCCATTAGTTTTAATGCTTAAACGCTTTTCCCTTCTTTCACCACTTCATGTGATTTGGTTTGTTTGGTGTTGCGAATATGTTAATTAGACGTATACATATCAATAGTTTTATCATCACTTTATAATAAAGGAAAACTTTATAAAATGTCTTTTTTTCATTCAAAAGTGGGCAAGTCTAATTTATATGCAATTAAAAAAACTAGAATATTTCCCCACTCGAATTATTTTTTAAATTCAATAGTTACAATTGAATGTTGTGATAGTACACGCAACAGAACAAAATTCGATTGGCAACAAATTCGGTTGCCACAATGAATCTGTTTTCTCTGTGTAGGTATTGACTTATTCCATATGAAACCGAGTTTGGTTCGATTCAGAGGGGGTCGATCCAAAAATCTTAATTTTTTCGTTGGTTTTATATGGAAGAAGTCTATTGAGACAAATGACTATCAAAGCGAAGCACAAAAAAAAATATTAAGAGCTTGAAGAGTTGAAAATAAAATGAATGCAAGAATTTACATGAAAAAGTCGTGTGTCCTATTTCATAACAAAAATTTGTTAAAAAGCTGATGTTTCCTTATCAAAAGCATTCACTAGTGATAAAAGTGAACAACTGGAACTAACTGCATACAAATAACTGAGACAGTTTAAGCATGTATAAAACAAAAACAAACAAACAAACAGCTTTGATTGTAGGTATTGATAGAAATACCCAAAAAAGCGAATAACAAAAAAAAAATAAGAAGTTTTGTCAGTGTTGAGTTAAATCAAATAGAGCAGATTTCGGTTTACTAGAATTGAGTTGAAAATAAAATGAGTGGAAGAATTTACATGAAAAAGTCTTGTATTCTATTTCGTGACAAAAATAAGTTAAATAGCTGATGTTCCTTATAAACGGCATCCAGCTTAATAAGTGGTAATAGTGAACAAGAATGCTGATGAGACGGTGTAGCGGCCTGTCAAAATCAGTAGTACTGATCCGTTCTACTTATCTGATTTGAATATTCAAACAGTCCACTCTTAATGAAATAATTTGAATTTACATTAATTTAAATATTGAACTAAAAAACCGAAATAATAATATTTCAGACTTATAAAAATTAAATTTTTTATTTTCAATATTTCAAAAGAATAGACACCATAAATGACTGCAGTTAAAATTTTAAATCGATTAAGCATGCACGCTACATCTAGCTGTGGCCGAACGTAGTTAATTTTTTTTACGAAATTCTAATTAATCGCTTAAGAAAAATGAGCCCAGCGTGTTTCTCAAATTTCTTTCAATATTATATTAGATACATTTGATATAATTAATTTGGCTTTTAAGTGTTAGCAGCCCACGCAAAAATGTGACCAGGGGAGCAGATTTTCTAAAACTAGTCAGCACTTTAACGATATATTGAAGGGGTATTTTTTACGAATTTTTAATTTTTTAGGGCGAAATGGTAAACGTATGAGTAATATGATGAGCCATCGTATGAGCAATATGAAGTATTGATAGTACATACCATTATTGATGGTATGTGCTATCAGCAACCCTAGAACCTAATATTTATCTAGCTGGACTGATTATTAACAATTTAACAATTTATATAAAACTGCTACATTTCCACTGAATTGGATGAAATTTCAGATTTAATTTTATGATTATAATCAATAAGAATAAAAAGGCAAATAAAAAACTATTAAATAATAAGTTGAAAAAAAGAAGTTTCAAATTATAAATTCAAGAAGTGTTAAAATGTGTTAAAAACAAACAAAAATAATAAGGCATATCTTTTTCACTAGAAAACTACGAATTGGGAATTTCAAATCAGTTACAGATGACTCGAAATTTCACACAAATATGTATGTATGTATGTATGTATGTATGTATGTATATTTGCATTACCACCAACCATTTAGCAAGTGTCAATAGTTTACTGATGTTAGTTACGCTGTCGTCACTCATTTTAGTTGATACTTTTCATTAAACTATCGAGCAGACAATGATGGATGAATTGAATGAAATGATTAAGTAAATGTTTGAGTGATGTGAATTTGGATGAATTGGTAAAAGTAAATGAAATTTTTAATAACAGTTTGCTGTGACTGCCAGTCAATATACAATTTTTAGTGTTAGTTTTTGTTGCCTTTGGTTTAATTTTTCTTTATTAAATCTAAATCACTGCTCATTTATTATTAATTATTATTTATTTATTTTCTTTTTTATTTACTTGATTTTATAGCTTTTTGTCATTGTTGAAAATATTTATAGCTGGATTTATATTTATACGTGCTTATTTTAGAAAACTACTGTTAAGTAAAGAAAGCAATGAAGTGTATGAAAAATTAATTGAAATTATAAATATATGTAGTTGGTGCTTGTTACGTGAGTAGTAGAGGTATGATTGATTATTGACTAGTAAATTTCACATTTGTTTGATTCAATCATTTAATAGTTATTAATGACTATTAATGTTGCTGACCGCAACTAATTGATTTATTATTATGAAGTTTGATTTACATTCGCTGCATGCCAATAAGCTTGTTGCGAAAAGGTTTGAGCCAAATTATTTTTTATGTATTTTTATATCCTACATTGTACTAATGTAGGTAGAAGTTAAAACATTAAAATGCTGAGAGGATATAAAAGCCATTCATTATATTTAAATGATGTAGGTTAGTAATATAGCCAATCAAATCAAAGTGTACGACACAAAAAAAGCCATCAAGATTCCAACGACTGGTTCTGGTAAAGGGGACTAAAAAATCATACTCGCATAGGTATTTTGAAACTTTACATCTGCGTTTCATTTGAGTGGTGCTACAGCTCCCCTTTTGTTGCACATTGCTAAAGTGAATCCTTATTGAAAACTTACATATATAGTACAGGATCCACTCAGCGAATTTAAGTAAAATACTACGATAAATAATTTTGTGTATTATTTTAACCCCATAACTCTTGACTGTATGTACCTTTTCTGGTCCTTCTAAAAAAAGGACACAACAATGCCCCTATATAGCAATATAACAGGTAAAAATGTTGTAAAAAAACTCTTCGTAAAATTATACACTCAAAATAAAATGGTAGGTAATTTGAACCAATTTAAATAGTTAACTTACTGTTAATTGGTGTGGCAATTTTTATGAAATAACAATTTTCATTGGTTAAAATAACTTTTTAAAATTGTAAGTAATTTCCTGTCTAAGCCCTACGGCAAATGGAACTGACACAAAACAAGTCACGTGACCGGTTCCCAGGTGGTAGGGACCAGTCCGAATTCTAACACTTCCTATGAAGAGGACCAGCCACTTTTACATGGAGATGGCCTAGGATGGGGTTAATTGATACTTTGTATGCACCTTGTAACTTGTCTCTGAACTATCTTATGGAGCCCCAATCGGTGTAAAATAATATAGATTATATATAAATATTATTCCCAAATTCAGCTGTAATTATCGACTAGTTTATTTTTTTATTGTTACAAATCCAAGCGTTGTCTTTGATAGGACTCGAACCGACAACCTCCGGCATGACAGGCTAGTACACTACCCACTCGACCACAGGGGAGCTTATATTTGAATGTTATAAATATCAGTTAAGCTAGAGTTAATATCTGAATATAGTTACGGAACAGGTTCCTGAGTAGCATGGTAATCTCATTGAAGGGAGACAATTAATATTATATAGATACTATGTGATAGGCCTTAGATCCAGGTGCATCGAATTTTGTCAGTGCCGCTTACTACAATGCTAGCCGGATTACCAACTAAATTGACTGAAAATGGTTAATATGTGACCATTTACACAATATGTCTTTTTTCACCATTCACTACTCCTTATTTTTGGTACCAGTCTCATTTTCTCTAGTCATTGGACGAGTACTTTTGGATCATTTGTCACCAAATTTTCTTTTCTGCAGGAAGGTTACGTTCCCGCTTCAGTTAACACAACGGGACCTATAAGGACCAGGGGGGTGTTTTTTAAATCTTTAAACTGGCAACCTGTACAGCCTAACCTAACCGATCCCTGTTAATTACACCTATCTCAAAAAATGTTGGAGTTACAAAACTCAACAATAAGCCGTTTTAAAGGTAATAAGACCCTATTCAGGATAGTATATTCAAAATTTTTCTCGGCCCACAGTAAAAATAAAAAAAATTTATATATCCGAAAATTAAAATTGCTATAATTAAAAAAACGGCAATTTTAAAATTTTCAAAAATATATATGTTTTGCTTTACTTTTATATCGACATAGACCTCTTGGTCCCAACGTGGTAAAATTTTTATATCCAAAGTTATAGACACAAATCTGAAAAATGAACGGAGTTTTCAATATTAAAATCCAAATATATTCAGAAAGGCCAACTTTAAAATGTTCCAAAAAGTATTTGTGTTGGCTTATTTGACGAGTTTTTCGTTTTGGCGGTTTTTTCGGCTTTTAGCGATATTTTTGCTTCTGCGATAAGTGGTGATAAGCAAAATACACGTGAGCCCTGACGATGGAAGTGTGGCGGCTTCCGAAAAAGGCGCTACTCTGTTCTGCTGTGTACGTTGAAAAATTAAGTTGATGTTAATTTTTCCCTTGTTCCTGGGAATATTAATCAAGCCCAATTCTTTCTGAATATAACGTTACGATCCGTAGCCTAATAATCAATTTAGATGGAGTTCCAATTTGTGGGGTCCGATGCAGTTTTCGGACTCTTAAAAAGTGACCAAATAAAGAAAATTGCTTTACCATTAAGTTATCAATTTTAGTCGGATTGTATTAGTTAAATCCAAAGAAATTTAATTATTTTGGCTTGAGTTCGTTTTTAATTTAATTTTTCAATTATATATTTTTATTTACATGTTTCGAGACCTCTCGGTCTACTAATTAAAATTCTTTACCGCTTATACCGACCACTCGAATACCTCAAAATGGCGAGTTCTGATAAAAATATGATATATTAAAATCATAGTGCAACCAATAACTTCCCATTTTTTTTGATAGATGGAAGTAAATTAAAAAATTCTTAGGGCCGATGTTGATTTTGAATAAAACACAAATTATTTAGGAAATTATTCTCATTTCTTTTTGTTATGATAATATGGTATGGTTTAATTATGTATGGAAAAAAATATCGGCCAAATGGCCGCCGCGACGTCGGCGGCACACCTCCATCCCATGGTCCAAATTTTCGATGACGCTGAGGCATAATTGAGGCTCTATGCCGTTAATGTGCCGAATTATCTCATCCTTTAGCTCTTGAATTTTTGCTGGCTTATCGACGTGTCAAATCACATGATCTTAGCGGTCAATTGACATCGCCACAACGTGAGATAACACGGTCATTGAATTTGTCGCGCAAAAGAGCCATTGTTTCGTTAACTGTGTGGCAAGTGGCACCGTCCAATTCGGGCCATAAAAAGTTCGTTATCATCCCACGATAGCGAACACCATTCACAGCAATTGTTGGGCACAACGACGAGTTGAGATGGAAGGTTCTTCATCCAAACTATCGTGAACAGCAGCAATTTTTGTGGCTAAAATTACTAGTTAAAATAATAACAAGTGGTGATAAGCAGATACACGTGAGCACTGACGATGGAAGTGTAGCGGCTTCCGAAAGTGGCGCTACTCAGTTCTGCTGTGTACGTCGAAACATTAAGTTGATGTTAATTTTTCCCTTATTCCTTGGAATATTAATCATGCCCAATTCTTTCTGAATATAACGTTACGAACCTTAGCCTAATAATAAATTTAGATTAACAAAGCAAATAAGTATTTTACAAAAATTTCTGTAAATAAATTAATCAAGTCACTACATATCTACACAAAGAAAAACTTCAATGTAAAATCGGATAATTTAAAATTTTTCAGTAGTGATTTTGCTTCATGGGCATTTCATGTTAATTCCACATGATTTACAACAATCTTCAAGGAAGATTTATCCTTTTAAATTAACAATATTTTATGTTGATTTAATATTGCAGTTCAAAATGAACTTGATACTGAAATAATGCAAAAAATAATGTTAAATCAAAGTTATTTCGAGTTTAAACAACGTAAATTTTATATTGGAACAACACGAAGAATCATGTTGAATCAAACTTGTTTCAAGTTGAAACAACGTGAATTTGATATTGAAGCAACACTAAGAATCATATTGAATTATAGTTATATCAAGTTGAAACAAGATAACTTTAATGTAGCTATTATATTAATTCAAGAAATCTTTGTGTTGTAGTTGGCTGCCCCAGCCAAGATTTGAACTTATGCCAGTCGCATGATAGTCCGCACGCTAACCACTGCAGCCACATCAGCTTCAAACTTTACTTTAGCCATACATTAAATAAATACCCATCGTATGTAAAATGAATTTCCCTTCAATTCAATATGCTTGATTATTTAACATAAAGACTATTTAGCATTAAACTTATTTGAAATTAAAGTTATAGTCATGTTGATTTAAAATTAAATGTATTGTTTATAACAAAGTTGTTTTAAAAATGAAAAATTTTTAAATCATAGAGATTTAAGGTTAGATTAATACTTTTTCATATAAAGTTAATATAAAACAATGGTAATTTGAAATCAGCAGCAGTCACTGGTAATTCGTTTTTTGTCGTCTACATAGCCGACTCATGTACACAACTAAGGACAAGAGTGAACTGTAGCAATGAGCAAAGCAAATAAACACTAACACACTTAAACGGCATATCATTTCTTGAACATTTAATATGATTTCAAATCAAAATTGTATCACGTTGATTTTACATTCCTTTATTTTTCTATGTGTATGTATACTTTGTGCTATCGTTATTTAACAAGATGACTTAGCTGGAATGTTAAAGCTATGTTTAGACTATTATACAAACCGTTCGATTTCTGCACAAAATGCAACTCTGATATAATGTGTTGTTATTGTTATTTTGTAAACTTTCCATGAACTCATTAGATCAGAGTTGCATTTTCTACAGAAGTCGAATGCCTTGTGAGATAGTGTACAACAGGCATAAGGACGACCGGTTTATAAACACGAGAGCCTAAGTTCAAGACCAAAATATAACAACAAAACAAATTTTTTTTACCAAACAAACTTGCTGCTTAGTAGTTTAGCACACCATCAACTAAGTTACAATTCCACTTGTTGATTTTTCTGCATTTTATGGGTTGGTGCAATTCTGACCAATGAAATTGGTTAGATTTACCAATATTCAATTTTGGGTGTATTATAAGAGCCTGTTTTTCACGCTCATTTGAAAGCTTTCGTCTATTCATTTTTGAAGTCAAAAGGCTTTTAGTAGAAAATCAAAAAAATTTTTAAAATACTGTCATAATGATTCCTTCCTTTCACATACCTGTGTATTAATTTCTACGAGGACTATAGCACTATTATTTGTTTATTTTTGTAGTAAAGGCTTAAAAATATTTTCTTTATCACATTTACAGCAACAAAATGCTGCTCAAATAAGGTTGAAAACTTTTCTAGGGTATCATATTAACAGTCTTTGTGTCATGTTAGAATTTCTTTAAAGAACTCTAAAATACTTCTTATAAGTTTTTGTTCACTAAGGTACAAATTCATTATCATTTTAGATATTTATAGTGGCATATTAATTGCACTTAAGTCAGAATTTTAATAAACTAACAAATAAATTCTTTAGAAGTCAAACACTCCGGCAGTCACAAGATAAACCATTTATGGCAAAATTCCAATGACAGCATACGTATATTTTATCCATATTCTCATTAATGCAATGCAGTTGTTTGAAAACAGCATGAGTGCTAAAAAAAAGTACACAATTAAATAATAAAATTAGTTTAAACCTAATTTATATTCCATTCTTGTAATACATAGTACTTGTGAACTGGGCATTTAGTTTAGTTCCGCCAATAAAACAAAATCAGCAAAACCGCTTTTCGTCAATATACGACAAAATTTTATATGCAAAACACACAATTTAGTTTTACGCCGACAAGTACGAGTCATTTCGCTGTTTAACAAATTCGTTTTGTTCCAGTAGACATAAATAGTTTTGTTGCCATGAACAAACATTAAACGTCATGAACTTGAATTTTATTTTTTCATACCAACTTTGAAAACACACATTTGGCTTAATGTTCACTGCTACAGAAATTTATTACAGAGATTTAGAATATTGAAACTAATGTACATAAGTACGTAATTTTCCGTTGTTGTTTAGATACTAAGTTTCATTGACTTGATTAAATTTTTGCAAAATAAATTCTAGAAATTGGGGTTTTCACAGAGTTAATCGTCTTTGGAGAGGGGGGGGGGCTTATTTTGATCAAATTGTTTTCCAACGTGAGATAATTGCGAAATTTGTTTTATGTCACTTGATTTGTTTATTTGTAAAAGATTAACAATGAAATCATAATATTTTTTTAAAGCAATTTTCCATGAAATTAAAATTTGATTAAAAAGAACGATTTTGTATCTGCGATCTTAAGTGCTTTACTTAATAAGGTATAACATTTCTTAATTACCTAATTCAATAGTACAGTGGGCGATAATGCAAAATAATGTATGTACGGTAACATACATCAACATCAGGATGTGCTTGAGATTTATACCGATAGATCCAAGTCTGGTATTAGCGCCTTATCGGGCCCTGTTACAGATATATTACAAACCATTCAATCTCTATAAAAACTATTAATTAAAAGCAATTGTTAATTTTATTTACACTCAATAACTTTGGTACAATATCTAGTTTCAAACTATAAAATCCATTCTTAATAAAAAATTGTATCTCTACAGCAGAACAAATTTAAAGTAAACCTACGTTTTTTAAGTCTGTATTAAACTTAATTTACCCGCGTTTTAATTCTTAAAATTTTGTGAGTGTCCAAGTCAAATA
This sequence comes from Panzeria rudis, assembly GCA_956483635.1. Taxonomy (NCBI): domain Eukaryota; kingdom Metazoa; phylum Arthropoda; class Insecta; order Diptera; family Tachinidae; genus Panzeria; species Panzeria rudis. The sequence goes on along the minus strand of OY101450.1, from coordinate 124,210,280 downwards.
TCGTTTTTTATTGCTAAAATGTTACCAGTGAAATTGTTTTGAATTTGAAGATTATTGCCAAGATATTTGACCTTCTTTCCACTACCTTCTTTGCCCATTTTCGTCTCAAAAAATAATATTTCAAAAAATCCTAGAACAAAAGCTTTTACGAGCTCTTAAAATCTGTTAACTTAAATTAATTTAGCCAGGTTGCCTTATAAAGGGTTAGAGTATGCTTCTTTATTCCACAATTACAACGCACAGTGGCTTCAATTGGAAAAAAGGGTAATAGATCTGTATCTGAGCTTAAAGTCGTTGAATCGCTCGATTAATTTCAGTATTAACTGGTTAACCGATTAATAAAGTTTTTTCATAAATCAAGTAATTTCAACAAATAATAAAGAACACGATTTCTGCTCAGAATGGTCGTCAGAAAGTTGTGACGGGTGTGACCTTACAAATCCTAGTTTTAAAAAATTTTAACTTTCAGAATAAATTCTGTAAAATTTTGATTATAACATACACAATAATGTTGGCGTAGGTAATTAATTGATTAAAGTGTTTTTGATTGTATTATCTATTTACTACGGTATTCATTTAATCAGGATTCTGCTTTGATCGGTTAATCGCTCGATTAATTTCAGTATTAACTGGTTAACCGATTAATAAAGTTTTTTCATAAATCAAGTAATTTTAACAAATAAAAATCCATAAATTATCTATTATTTTCAATATATTAGTAAAAAAAAACAATAACATAACATACAGAACAATTCTTGAACTAAATCAGGCAGCAAATTAACAAGTATGTGAGATCACTATATCAGTTATTTCAATAATTTAAGGAGATCTTCTAAAACAATCTTTCAGAAAAATAATTTGCTTTAAATGCTTAGGATTTAAGAGATTCTCTTCTTTAGTTTTGATAAAACTTGATTTGGAAAAATCCTTTCATTTACCGTAGATGTTGAAAAAATCGAAAGCAATTCATAATACATCTCAGTCCTTTTTCTAAACTTATAAAATTATCCATTATGCCATTAGAGTCCTGTTTAATTTTTTTTTTCAACTCTTAACCGTTCTAATTATTTCGGTTAATTCTGTTAAAATATTTCCTGTATTCCTATCGATAGTTTCTTCTGTTGTCAGATCATCATCTTACTAATACTGACAGAACACAGCAAAAAAGTTTATATCCGAATTCTTTAGTTTCAGCTTTTACTGTATTTTAAAATACTGTTGCTAGAAGGAAATATTCCTGACTGGAGGCATAAAATAATTGAATTCGTCTCTCATTATATCTAGTCCTTAGATTTTTAATTAAATCGTTCTACTATTAGATTTTATAACAATTAAACAAAAACTTAATACATAATTTTCTCTCAAGTTCAATAAGAGTAGCAGAGTCTTTACTAAACTCTTTTATAGCCAAGTCCAAAGATTTTAATAGAGGTGTGTCGTTCCGGAACGAGCTAGTTCCATGGAACGATTCCCCAAAATGGAACGGTACAGACCGATCCAAATGTTCCTTTTTTATCGTTTCTCGTTCCGCAATTGCAAACCGTCTTGAGGAGTAATTAATTTGCTTTGACAAATGTTTAAGACAACACATTTGCTTCGTTCAGTTATTTGTGTACACGTTTTTATATAGAGAATAATTTATTTATTTATTTTTATGATAGATTCTATTATTATCAAAAATTTATTGCTTGTTGTGTGCTATTGTTTTTTTTTTTTACAAATATTCTCTCGTTCCTCGTTCATTCACTGTTCAAACAAAAAAACCGGAACGATGAACGAAAGGAACGACCTAGTTCCTTTAGTCTTTCGGATCGGTCGGAACGATTCCACAAAAGGAACGATTTTGCCCAACTCTAGATTTTAATGTTTAACTTAAGCTAAAATCACTGAACCCACTTATTTGTTTGTATGAAAAATAATTTCTAAACACATACATTTTTTATATGAGGCGAAACATATAATTAAACACACAACAAATACGTTATAATCCAGCAAAAATATCCGTCTACCGGAAGCAGGTTTGTACGGGAAAGATTTCGGTACTCTCTCTTACCAACCTGCTTCGGTATTACATGATTTTTGTATGGGATGTCCCACTTGGTGGGTCTGGAGGTATGAGCTTCTTTCTGCGCATCTTAGATACATTAACCTCATGTCTTTTTTATATGTACAGAGACACATTTATTTTCATACACAATTCAATGGAATAATAAAAAAAATCAAATTACGAAGTAAAAATAACACTCGCATCCATATTTGTATCCACGTAAGCGAGAGAGGGTGCACTATAAAAAAGTTTGAGATGAAAAAAAAACTTTGGGTTTAAAAAACATGAAAAAGCATAAATAGCCGACCACCTTCCCCGTGTGTGCGTTAAATTTCTTCATTCGCTTACGTTATTGCAACCTCGTATTTAATCTTACTGCTTCCTTGTACAAATTTATTTTTGCTGGGAGTGCTGCAAAATATAAAAAATTTGTCGGTTAATCGGTTAATCGATTGAAATTAACCGGTTTAACAGTTAATCGAAACTAGCCAATTTTACATTAACCGGTCAGTTAATCGGGTGGTATTTAACCGTTTAACCGATTAACGGTTAGCCGAATGAATACTCCCTACTATTTACTCTTTGAAAAAAGTTTTTTTTTTAAATAAATGAGTTTAAAATAAGACGGTTGTGACCGGCGGGTGTGACCGACAGGTGTGCCCGAGTACGAAAATTTGTAAAATTCGAAGAAATAAAACTTTTTATTGATATCATTAATATAAATAATATAAAGAAAGATAAGCTCACAAGAAAATAATACATACATTAAATTATTTGTTATCCGTTCTATTATAAACAGCAGAATATTCTAACCACGTATTTTTTATTCAATAAAGATCAAAAAACTATATTCTTTTCAAAGATATTGGTTTTTAATAATATCGAGAAGGAGAATAAACGAAAATCTGAAAAAAATTTTATCATATAAGGAAGGAGAGCAGAGTGTTTATTATTAAAATATTAAAAATATATTAAATTAATAAAAAAAAAATATTATAGATTGTATATTTTTTTATTTGTCTATAGTTGTCATTCTCTTATTGACACCAATTGAGTGGTTTTCTTATTAAAAATAAGAAAATTATATTTTCCTTCTCTAGGGCCGTTTTATGTAAAATTGCTCATCTTTGAAACTTGCGATCCGATTACAAGCGACGTATGTCAAAATCATAGAAGAGAACCTAAACTTTATGAATAATTAAACTTGGACCACCCTGTTGAAACACATTGTGAACTACAGGGTGTTTACTACCTCGGGTATAGTAAACTTTGTTGGCCTCATACCTTTTACAAATAATATATATTATTAGATTTTCATAAATTTAAACTTGTTGTAAAGGTTAGAAAGAAAATAAGTTTTGTTTCGTTAAAATATCCTTAACATTTTCAGAGATATTTGGCTTTGAATTTTAAAATATTAATATTTGGTTGCGACTTTGTTCTTGATTTCGTATATATCTCTGGTAATAGCATAAATAAAATTTTCAAAAATATATTTTATGATTTTTAGCAAAATCCTTGATAATATGCAGAAGAAATTTTTAAGTTATCTCAATTCATGTAGCCGTGAAAAAATATAAGTCAAGACTTTAAAATGAGGGTGAATGATGGCTAAATTTTGTTCAAAATAGAGCTTAATTGTTAGCAAATTTTCTCAAAAAATTTTTTAAACAAAATTTTTTATCCAAAGAAATTTTTATTATTCAATTTAATTTTACCATTAATGCCTTGTTTCAGCAATGCAAACAAGCATTGCTTGCATGAAGTTTGTATAAAAAGCACTCAGTTTTTTTAAGCGATTTGCTAACAAATTTTTTTGCTCAAGTCGCTTGTTTGCATTGTGGATACAGAAAAAAAATTATTTTTTCACTATTTCAAAAGAACAGGTTTCAAAAATGACTGCAGTTGAAATTTTAAGTCGATTAAAGCATGCACGAACATTCAGCATTAGATGAATATAGTGAATTTTTCTACGCAATTCTAAATTAATCGCTTAAGAAAAAAACGTCCATCGAGTTTTTCAATTTTCATTACAAATTATGTTAGATATATTTAATATAATTAATCGGGCTTGTTACCTTTTAAAATTTTCAGAAGGCTTTTATTTACCTGCATGAAAGTACTCGTAGTACCACAAAAAATTTTTTTTTAATATTTATTTCTGTACTATTTATCTTTTTCGGTATAAAAAATGTTAACGATATAAAAACATGTAGAGAAAATGCAAAATTGAAATTTATAGCACACGGTTGTAGACGTAATATGATGGTATGTACTATATCGTTACTCATGCATCTACATAAGATCTTTGACTCATCTACCTGAATATATTTATCCATATGATACTTACTTTTGTCAACTTATTTGCTATGATTTTAAACTAGAAAGAATTCATGTTCTTCTTATTCACAACATTTCCCAATAACTTTCATTTAAGTGCCCTCGAAAAGTCTCGAAAAAAAAACCTTGAAAGTGTTTGGCACAGCTTATCTAGTAACTATAGTTTTGATAAAAACTTTTTCCCATTGAGTTTGAGTGGATTTCATAGTCGATTTTCGTCACATGTTTCTTGTCGTATTCATCACTGTCAGTTTCTATTTAACGCACAAGTGGCATTTCTTTCAACATTTCTTATGAATTATCAACATTTCTTAAGTTACTTACGCAATGTTAAATTGAGGACCTCTCCAAAACTCTTCGCTGTTTATCTTATACATTTGAATGAAAAAATATATATAAAATTCAAAATATGGCAAATATTTACTTTTCAAGTAAAATATAAAGCTGTGTTCATTGCCGTCCGTATTATAGGATAAGAAGAGGAAAGGAAGAACCTAAAGAGGAAATGAAGAACACGTTATAATTCACATAAGAAAGAGAGAGAGAGAGGATCATATTACGGAAGACTTTATATAGCGAGCAATTGACGTTATAATGCACATAAATAATTTTTTTTGCAGAAACTCAGGCTCTGGTTTTGTTCTTCTTTGGAGAATTCGCATGCGCAGAGTTGCTTGTGGTCTAAAAGATTTAAGTGAGTACGAAGCGAGTCTGCGCTCTGCTGATTACCTACACTCTAAAACACTTTTGTTGAAAATTAGGTCGATAACACTAGTTCACAAAAAAAAATTCCCCTCAAAAATAAGATTTTTTAAAGCTATATTGGGGCTGCTGAACACGAATATGGCATGGAGTATGGAGTATGAGTATAAGAAAAATGCCAGTGGGGCAAAATTAAATATTTTGCAAATATATCAACCATTTCTATCTCTTTAGTCCGATCAGTAAAAAATTTTACATTGAGATATCATAGGAGTGTTCTTATTTAATTTAGGAAGATGAACTTCCCAAATTTCTCAGGTTCAGCGGTATGAAGTGCAAAGTAGCGCACTTCACAAATTTTTAATTTATGAAAATGTTTTCCCAAAAAAAGCACCATAACTGTTTTCTTTATAAACTTTTTTCTTAAGGACCAAATAATTATTATATACATGTCTAAAAGGTATCTTCACAGACATGATTTTAGAAAAACAACTTAATCGAATTTACAATTTTTGGTGGGCATGCACCCTTCTGAAATCGACCTCTTTTTGAGATTTGTTGGAACTTTCTTAGGAATTCTAATGATTGTCAGAAGCAAATCATAGTTTTCTATACTTGCTGAGTATTAGCTACATAAATGTCTCTATAACTGCAAAATTTCACTGGAAAATATCAATAATGAACGATTTTATAGCATTAAAAAAAATTTAATATGCACAAAATACAACATAGCACCATTTTTCCACTTGTTTTGCCGTAAGTCTTTCATAAAAATTTGAATTATACAAATCTGAATACAGTGTTGAAAACTACACATAATTTTGGTAACTTTGATATGCAATATATCGACCTTTCTTTTTCAAACGAGTAAAAGTAATGGAATGGAAGCAAAAACTCGTACTGATCTGAGGACCAAGGAATGAAAATTAAAATTTTCATGTGTTCAGTAAATATGTTGTAACTTGCTCATATTATATCCGATGTAACTAATTTTACGCTTGTTATATTTGGAACACAATTTTCTTTAAGATGTGTGTCTAAAATAAATTAAAAAAAAAACGTAAAAAAATAAAGTTTTTCAAATCTAAGGACCTGTAACTCATTGAATTTTGATCCGATCAACACATTTTGAATATGGGCTGAAAGAGGAAAAACATATCTAGCAACAATGCCAAATTTGCTCAATTCAAGTACACAGTACTGAAGATTTTTGGAAATAGCTTTATAAACTACAAAAAAAACACGTTTTTCGCGAATATTTCGAAAACGGTTCTTAAGAAAAATAAATCAATATCATATTCGTGATCAGTGACCCCAACTTAGCTTAGAAAACATTTCGTTTTTGAGGTGATCGCAAAAAGTTGAAAATTTGGGAACTAGTGTAATAGTCGGCAACACTTTACAGATTATTATCGACCTAAAATTACACACGCATTATTTTTGAACAAAATGTCTTTACTAAAAAAAGCGATTGGCTGTATGCAGGTTTGATCCGCGACCTCCTGATTGATAGTCTAACGGATTTACCATTCAGCCATAGCCGTATTGTACTTTATGTTACATTTTTTCCACTTGGACTAAATATGTTTAATTTGAAAGGTTTTGTCTTTAATAAAATAACTACAAAATCGATGTAATTTTAGACAAGGAGAAATTTTCAACACAAATTTAGACAATATATGATCTTAAATTTGAAGTAATGTTTTACAGTGTACGTCAACATTTCTTATCTCGAAGAATAGTTTTAGCACAATAGCTCATTTTCTTCATTGCAGTTCAAATATGTGAGACTGCAGACACAGTGCTTGCTCTTGAGAAAGCTGTGACGATAATGAAATAGCTATTCAATCTTTTACACCACTTGCAAAATCTTGGAAGTCGAGCTTCATCAGTAGCCTTCGTTGGTATCCCTCTCCCCCTATTCAGATATTGAAATGGTATTAATGAGCTTTGTTTGCTCTATAATACTATTTACTATTTTATTCTAGTTTTATTTACTTTTTTCTGTGTATTAATAAAATATAAATTCTATTTATTTTGAAATTCTAAAAACTAGATTTTTTCATAGTAAAGTTAAAAATACTTAATCAAACTCAAAATTACTAATTGATCTTAGTCATTCAAGAGCTTCTAGTTACTTTGTAAAGTTTTACTTTCTTTTTCGAAGAATAAATAGTCTCCCATAAAATTCCTATAAAGAAAGATAATTTCATATTAAATATTGCCATTGCTAATCTATGGAATGTGTTTAATAACTTAAAAAAAAGTGAGAATGTTTACCTACTGAGGAGCGTTATCAGTTTAATCGTTTAGGAGGGAGGGTGCATGTATATGAAACAAAGATAAATTTCAATTGCCTTTAAAAACGCACTCGATATGACAAATATTTTAAACGTTTGGGTAATCAATATTTCTTCTCCTCCTTCCATTTGGTCCACGGCAGTAATTGTGCTACAGCTTTTTACTTGTCAGTTTCATAATTTAATTGTCACTCAGTTGTCATTCACTGCCGGGTGATTAGTTTAACATTTTTTTCTATTTAATTTGTTACTATTTTCTATTAATGATTAAATTAACTATAAAAAAACAGTAGCAAGGAAAACTATGATGATTATTTAAATTAAAATGTTAATAATAGTAATTATGTTGATATTGGAAAGAAAATTATAAAACTAGATCTTTTGAATATTTTACAAATTTCTTTTTGTTTACTAAACTAAACGAAAGTTTATAACGATTTTAATTTACTGAAATTGTAGAGTGTAGTTTACAAATTATTTTAATAATGTTTACAAAAAATATGTAATTAGAGTGTGAATAAGTGCAACCAGCTAACTGTAGCAGTCACGTAGGATAAAAAACAAAAGAATATTCCCGCTCTCCAAAAAAAGGTAAGCATATCTAGTATTTCTATTACACTGCCTCAAAAATGTTAGGTTACATACAAAGTCTCCCATCCCTTCCCAAAAATTATTGCGATCTACTCCTGAACTATAGTATAGCATCCACTTCGTAAAATATTTTTACTCATAAAGAGTTTTAGTTGCTGAAAAGTTTTCTCATTTTAAGCAAGAAATTTATGGATATTTTATTTATAGAAATTTTTGTTTTTTGGCGACTAAATTTAAGACGAACTTATAATAAATTGATATTTTTTTCAATTAGAGGGAAGGAATAATTTCTACTTTTATTAAATAATTTTATAACTCATATACTATATACAAAGATTACCTCTCACATGGGAATAACATACGCTAAGTTCCGAGTTGCCTCTGTTCTTAGATCAATTAGTAATATAGTTTTTTATTTAAAAAAATTTTAATTGTGGAGACAACTTATTTTGTATTAACAAATTTCTGTGCAGGTCCGTCCGTTTCGACACAAAATAATTTCTTTTTTATTGATTCTTCTTTGTATTTGTTGGGCTTTGGACTAAAGCAAACCTATAATTTTTCTATTAAAACAAAAATCTAAAAATCCCCAACCTTGGCGACACATATGGCAGCCCTATCTAAATCTATTACGACTGATATCAGCCTTCCTGCAAAGGATACCTAAAATACCATCTGACTTTCGCAAACAAAATGGTAATAAATCTGAAACTTTTAAGCTGCTAATTGGATTTAGCTGAAACTTAAAGCATCTTTAGAAGAGGAGTAACGCTTTATAGCTCATATCACACTGGCCTTCTGACTTAGGCACGAGAGAACCCTACGGTAAATGGAACTGACACAAAACAAGTCACGTGACCGATCCCCAGGTGATAGGGACCAGTCCGAGTTCTAACATTTCCTATGAAGCGGACCAACCACTTTTATATGGGGATGGCCTAGGATGGGGTTAATTGATACTTTGTATGCACCTTGTAACTTGTCTCTGAACTATCTTATAGTGTCCTAATCGGTGTAGAATAATATAAGTTATATATTTATAAATTTTATTCCGAAATTCAGCTGTAATTATCGATTAATTTATTTTTTATTGTTACAAATCCAAGTAGAAATCGTATTTAATTTTTAAGCGGTGTTTTTGATAGGATTCAAACCGACAACCTTCGGCATGACAGGCTAGTACACTACCCACTCCACCACAGGGGAACTAATATTTCAATGTTATAAATACCAGTTAAGCTGGAGTTAATATCTGAATATAATTACGGAACAGGCTCCTGAGTGGCATGGCAGTCTCATTGAAGGGAGACAATTAATATTATATAGATACTATATGATAGGCCTTAGAACCAGGTGCATCGAATTTGTTCAGTGCCGTTTACTACAATACTAGCCGGATTACCAACTAAATTGACTGAAAATGGTTAATATGTGACCATTTACACAATATGTCTTTCTTCACCATTCACTATTCGTTATTTTTGCTACCAGTCTCATGTTCTCAAGTCATAGAACGAATACTTTTGGATCATTTGTCAACAAATTTTCCGCAGGGAAGATACAGAGGGATTTTTTAATTTAAAGCGCTTTGAGTTTAACTAAAAAATAAAAATTTTGTTATAAATTAAGTCGAACTGTATGGTTTTTATCTAAAGTTGTTTAGTTTGTTTAGCTTAAGTTCGTTTTTAATTTAATCTTTCGATTAAACTATATTTATTTTAGAAATAAATTCTAAGGGCTCTTTTCACAATGTATGATTATAAGTTAACGTGGACTTTAACGGCAAGTTCGGCATACAAAGCTTCCCGTTAAAGTCTACGTTAACTTTTAATTATACATTATAAAAAGGTCCGTAAAGCATGTAATAATTGAACATTCAAAGAAAAATTTTAGTTGCACGGAACTCTTTTTCATCCAGACGGCACTGCCAGCGAAGATAGCAGGAATGTATACTGTTCAAAAAAGGTGGGCGGCTGGTAAATTCAACCTTCCGTACAAAAAATTTGAATGTTCAATTATTACATGATTATAGATGGCAAAAGGCTAAATACCCAATTGGTAAAAACCCGGTAAAATTAGTAAATTGGGTAAAAATGGGTAAATACTCTTGATATTACCCAAAGGCTGGGAATAAATTTTGTTGTAGAAAATTTAATAAACGAACACATTGCGCGGCAAATTTTATGATTAAAACTCCCGGTAAAAATTGCGAAAATTACGAAAATTCACAAAAACTTGCTTATGTATGAAAGATTACAATGTTGCGATTAATTAAAATGTAAGAAAACCAAAAGCTTTGGAAAAGTTTCGCCTATCGCGAAAATAGCGAAAATTCGCGAAAAATTGCAAAATTTGAAACAATCCATAATGTTGATTAAAAATCGCTAAAGCTGCAAGGAATGCCAAAAATTCGGAAAAAAAATCGCGAAAATGGTGAAAATTCACAAAAATTTGCTAACAGCGGAATGATAACAAAATCTAATATGGTTTAAAAATCATGTAAACTGTAAAGAGCCTAAAAACTTCCAAAAAGTCTCTTTCTATCCCGAATATTGGAAAAATTCGCGTGAAGTTTCGCCATCGGAAACAAGCATTAGCATTAATTAGAAACCTCAAAAACCGCATATTCATGAGAAATCGCTAACTTTATAGAAGAAATCACTAAACTTGTAGGGAATAAGGAAATAAAAATGTATATTAAACGTTTTTGTTTTTCAATTTTGATGTCAAAAGAAAATGTTTCTTTTTAAATGCTTTTTATAAATAACCAAATATATTCCCAAAAAAGGAATATACCCGGTGAAGAATCCCATCTATATACATGCTTCAAAATGTTTTTCTCAAAATATAAATATTGACAATATGTTGACAATATGTAACATGCCAATTATTTTGTATTTTGGACATACACCCTACATTCAGCAATGCCCAAAATTCTTAAATTTGAAAAATTATTTTTAAGGGCATATAAAAATTCCAAGATGGCAAGAAATGAAGACAGCCTGTCCATAAATGTGAATTTTATATCTGCCAAAAATACATAATAAGATAATTTTATTTTCTTAAATTGAGATTTTTGACTTTAATATAAATAAATCTCTTTTTCTTACGGCAGGAAAACTTATACGAATATCATTTACTTATCTCGAGATATTGCGATTGTAGAATATGCAGTTCACAGAATAAAAAGAATTCTCGTAACTTCTTTGTTTTTATTTACACAACAGTTATTATTTCTAAAATTCTATCTAAACCTCATAAAAACAACAAAACTACATTTATAATAGTATGCAATACGTTTATGTAGACTTTTCATAATAAAAAATATTTATCATAATTATACAATCTGTTTTTCATGTAAGAGTAATTAGTACTAGTAAAACTGGGCGGTCACGCTAATTTAAATCATCATAACTCGCGAACTGTTCGTCCGATAAAATTACCTTTAAGTCTTTTATATAATTTTTTTATATTTCCTACTGCTTCAAAGCTATTCAAAAGTTATCAGCAAAAAATTGTTTTTTTTTTCATGCAAAATTAAACCTTTTTTCGTTTTAAAAAACTCATAAAAAATTTAAGAGGGCAAACATTTAAAATATTTATCATTTATTAAAAAGCTATTTACATTAAGAATAAATAAATCAAGCCAAAAATGATTGACATCGATGAACAAATGTCAATTTTATTTACAAAGCCTGGCTCCTCCTCTAAGGATATTTCAAGGTTCAGTTACATCCAATCAGCTGTTTAAAATATCCAGACTTATTAGCATTTATTTATCCACTGTGTTTTCTTCTGACTCAATTTCAAATATTATATATCAATGTAAAAACAACAAAGCTACATGCAAATTCATTTCATCAAAAGTGATCGACTTTGGCAGCCTGCTCATAAGCTATCCCACTATGCGATGGTGCAATCAATCAGTTCAAGTAATTATTTTTAATTTTATTGCATTTGTAATATCAATTATACAATAAAAGATTTTTAATTAATTTTGCTTAATGTTGCGTTGTATATACATATTTGTTTGTATACATATCTTAAGTGTATTTATTTAATTTTTCTGATAATGATAACCCAATTTCTTTTTTAACTTCTTTTTTTTATAGCACATGCATAAAAGTCTAATCATTTAAACGGTTTCATTATCTATTTAGAAATAAATAATAAACCATAAATATTCTGTTGTTTTTATGAATAAACGCCTATGTCTTAAAAACATATTTTGTTGAAGAGCGCCATAAAAACGTTATATTTGAAAATAAAGGCTGACCCCCCTATGCAAAAAAAAATAAAGTGTGTTTGAGATGTATGTTAAAACCGGTTTTTCTATGGAAATTTGATTTATTTTACCCAAAGTATCCCAGCAAAAAGTTTGCTTGCTGGTAGACAAAAAATTATATGAGAATTGCAATAAAAACTTCTTACAATTTGACTTGATAACTATTTATTTTTGTTTGAGAAGTTACAAATATAAGGGTGCCCCTTATAAATGTATTAACATTGTCTCAGCAATTAACTAGCTATAATTTGACTTACTTGGAGCTGAAAAATAAGTAGTCAAATAACCAAATTAATATTAGAAAAATTTTTTTTTTCATTCTTAACATACATAGATACCTTTTGTGTGTGTGCGTATGTTTTCTTGTGCTTTGTTTACCAATATAACTAATATAAATATGGAAAGGTAGGATTCACATTATACTTTTCACCTTATTCAATGGATCCTGAAATAAAATTATATTTCTCTATTTATTTTAAATTTTTGTGTATTGAGCGTTACATTTGCTTTCGCGGTTGCTCTGGAAATGATTTTTTGCGAAAAATACAAAAAATTAGTATAAGGTTTGAAACCACTATGCATCTACTCTCTGAAAACAACACCTTTTCAATTTTGACTTGGGTTCACATGTAAAAATAAAAATTTTTTATCTCTTAACATAATTCTTTACAAACATTTATACATGAGCAAAAAGTAGGCTAACCCTGCTTTCAAATAGGACTTAATAAAATCGGCAAACAATGTTAAAAGTTATGTCGATTTCAGATACGATCTAAATAATTCTAAAATATAGCAACCCTCAGTGCGTTAAAAGCAAAATTTATCCAAAGCCAATAAGAAATTTCTCACCGGATAATGTTCCCTATATCGTTTCTACCCTTCCGCTGCTGCTAACTTTTATAAAAGAAAGAAATATTATAAAATAAAGTAATCTTAGAAACAAATGTTTGCAAATAAAACTGCTTATATCAATACAGTTGGTTCTACACAGACAAAAATAGACAAAAATTATGTTCAATAAGACCAATAATATTTGCCATTAATAGTTAAGTTTAGTCGAACTGTATGGGTTTCTATCCAAAGAAATTTAATTATTTATTTTTCAATTAAATTATATTTTTATTTAGAGATAAATGTTCACACACACGTGTACATTATAATTGAATACACAAAAAAATTGAGTTCTTCTTAGCTTCTACAGGAGTTATACCAATGAATAGTAGAGGGATAAATAGTGAAACCTAATCTCATCTATCATTGCTGGACTTTCTATAATCAAAAAGGCTTATTAAATTTACGGCCCTTTTCACCAGCTATGGTTAAGAGTTAACGTTGACTTTAACGGCAAGTTTTGTATGTTGAACTTCCCGTTAAAGTTCATGTTAGCTTTTAATTGTATATTGTGAAAAGGGCCGTTAATGAAATATCTTCCCAACTGTTCTCACACCTTGTCTTATTCTTATTCTCTTTGAAAAAACAAACTGGACAAACACACATTAATACATGCATTACTTTTACTATAATGTGTGTATGTGTTTAGATATATACTAGTTGCTTTTCAAATCAGACTAGTTGCCTATCTGTCCTTTTTTCATACATCGAACTATCGATTTTAACATTCGGTTGTCATAGGAGCACAACTAGTTCATTTGTATACAGTTATATCCCAGTTGGAATGCTAGTTGTTGTAAAGTAGTGCTCTTACTAGTTTTTTTATTTATCGTTTTGTATTTCTCAAAAAAAAAAAAAACTTTGGCTCAACCGGGGTACGAACACACAGTCCTCATATTTCAAGGCAAGTACGCTACCCACTGAGCCACTTTCTACTTATTTTTTTAAGAGCTAAAAATATGTTTTATGTATAAGTCGTATACCTGAAAATTGTGTCCTTTTTTGAATAGTATCTAGTCTCGATACAACTAGTATTATAATTGTCCTTTTTTTACTATTATCCTTACTAGTCTTGTTACAACTAGTAATATGACTGTCGTTTTTTGAGTACTATCATTACAACTAGTATATGACTGTCCCAAAGCGTACCTAGTTGTAAATTTAGCTGCTGGGTAACTTCATATCTCCCGAACTACTAAAACGATTTTAATATAAGATAAATTTGCAAGAGCAAATGCATTTAAAATGGTATATTTTTGTAAAAATCGGCTGCATTATGTTTCTAAGATATCGTCTTGCCGTTTAATTATATGGATCTGAGTTCATTATGAAATGTCATTACTGTACTTATAAACGTAAGTTATTCTTACTATGTCGGCTATTACCGAAACCGCCCTCGTCCAGTTGGTAAGTTTTGTTGTTTAATTTATTTGTCTCTACTGTCCCTGTACTTAAATAGACACTTAACGGATAAGACCCAAGGTAAGTGGGTAAGTACTTGTTATTTCTTAACTCCAAAAAGTCAGTCAAAGTAAATGACGCATATATTTATGTATGTACTAGTGCATACATACAAACATACATATATTTGTATGTATAAATGATATGACAAGTATCTTGTATTTCTTTATCATTTATAGTTCAATCTTGATAATGGAAAACTTAACATTTAATAGATAATCATCAGGTAAACAATTTCTAGAAGAAAAACAACAACAGATGAGATAATAAATTTAACTTTTCAAAAACAATAAAAACAAGTCGTATATTTTTAATGTCTAAGAAATTTATTTTGATCGTTTAAGACATATTGATATATCATTTGCTCTATATATCTTAGAATAAATTGATAAAGGATTGTTTCGCATTAAATAAATAGAAAACCAAGAAAACAATCTGGTACTAAATAAAACATATTTATTTATTAGATGTTATTTTTTTAACGGAAAAATATCGATCGAAAAAGAACGTTTATATCACATTTTACACAAATCTGCTCATCTTCGATCACTTAAATCTCAACTACATTCTACCAATGATAAATATTTTTCATAGCAGATATCTGATATATAAAAAATCTCTTGTCAGTTAGGGGTGCGATTGAGGTATAATCACAGTTTCCAAACCCAACTGTTTTGGCATAAGATAAGTTGCAAACACTGGACCAAAAAGGTACTTAAATTCAAGAAAAAAAGATTTATTGTTTCAACGAATTGTTCATTAATTTTGACCTACTGTACTACTACCTTAAGTCAATAAACTGTCGGATTAATTTTGTTAAAGAATAACCACAACGCAAGCTTTCAATTAACTGTTTTACATTGAACTTCGATGAACATTTTCATTGAAATAACGTATTTTGGCAAAAAATTAATTAATCTAAGTCAGTGAATGTCATTCATTGAAATTATGTATGTTGAATAATTTTTTCTGTTAATCATGCACAAAACCGAAAGCTTTTCGAACTTGAACCGGGCTCGGAATGTACATCCTGATGGTCATTATACCTTTGGTTCAATGATCTATAATTTCTTCTTTGCAATTATGTCTTTAACTTGAGACTTCCCACTTTTTTGAAAATTAAAACGTATTGTTATTAAGTAATAAAATATTTTTAATTGTTTTATTGTCATTATTTATTTTTCTGTTCAATAAAAAGTGTTTTACGCAGTTGCTTTAAAATTGAGTCAATTTATTATTTAACAATGCCAAAAATAACCTTCTATTAAATATGTTCATACCCTACATCATGCCTGGAGTTATACTTGTTTTATGGTTGTGTTAGTGTATTGGTTAAAGCAATTTTCTTTAAGTTTGTTTACATGAGTCACATGCATTCGATTTTAAATTTGCTATGGGAATAACGTTTTTTAATGGAGTGCCTAGAAAAAGTGGCGAATGATTTTGGAGTACAGCGGATCTCCAGAGTTTATTTCTTGCTATACAAAGGTATACATAAGTCGGGTGCCATTTCTGAAGGACATACTCAGCTACCCAGCAAAAACTTGGTAAAGTGTTGTCATTACCAAACTGCATGCCGTCTGAATTACTTTACAGTAGTTGATCAATTACTTACTAGTAACTAAACAAGCCATTTATTCTCTTATTGGCGTATACACCCCCAATCTGCTTATCATACAGGCGGTAAGCAGTTAAACTACTGGGGAAGCAAAATGTATTTTCAGATTTCGCAACGATGAATTTTGATGTGTTCATCAATTTCAGTGTTCACTTTTGATTTGTGCACCCGCAAGCATGAGAATGTATTATTTTGAGAGTTATAGTGAACACTAGAGCCTAAATGTTTTCACTGGAAAAAGTGCGGTGAATTTTTGGTTCTTAAGTGTTCGCTGGTAAAAAATTCATCGTTGCGGAATCCAGCCCCAGGTTTGTAATAATGAGTTTTAAGCCCGTAACAAAAGAGTTGTGCAGTAGCCTAGTGAGCAAAACACTTGGCATAACATAAAACAATAACTGAAAACGGCATCAGTTCAATGCTTAGCAGAGACATTTAATTTTTATTGTGTTTTGTGTATTCAATGCCACCTTAATATTGAAATTTATAACTTGTTATTTGTATTCTAATATAGTAAGTACTTGCCTTCAATGACATCGCTATGTTAAAGTAATTGGGTAAAATTCCAAAGAAGAAGAACAAACAAACAAAATAAAAATTAAAGGGTATTCTACAAAGTAATGCAATTTTGAAATTAAGCTGCATCTTATGAACCTTACTAATTAGACACTTATAACAAACGAAATTAATAATTAAAAAGGCATCCCTGCAAGCAATGCAAGGAACAAGGCGAAAAGGGAATCGCCAGAATGAAAAAAATCGCCAAAACAAAAAAAAAAAAACAGCAGAACAAATAAAAACGCCAAACGAAATTAAAAATTAGCCAAAACTGAAGAAAAATCGCCAAAATGAAAAGAGCGCTAAAACAAAAAATACCACCAAAACGGAAAATAGTGTAAAAGCTAAAGAAATCGCCAAAAACCAAAAAAAAAAATTCCATAACAAAAAAGTCGACAAAAGTATATAAGCGCTACATGGAAAGAAACATCAAAATGAAAAAACTCGCCAAAACAAAAATTAGTGCCGAAATTAAAAATCCCCAAAATTACAAAAATTAGTCAAAACGGAAAAATCTTCAAAATGAAAAAAATGCACTGAAAGGAAAAGAGAACCGAAACAAAAATAAATAATAAATTCAGTAAAGTGCGAGTTTGGCTCGCACACGAAGGATTCCGTACAAAGACACATGTAACCCTTTCGTTTTCGCCCGTTTTTTCATTTAAAAAATGTTCGCTTTGATGTTTTGGTTAATTTTAGTTTATTTATTTCTTACGTTTTTTCGTTGTTTTGACGATATTTTTGGTTTTTTTTCGATTTTTCGTTTTTTACATTTTTTTGTTGTTTTTTTTCGATTTTTTTAGCTTTGGAGCTTTTTTGGCTTGGCTTTTTTTATCGTTTTTTTCGCTTTTTGGCGATATTTTTAATTTTAGCGTGTTGTTTTAGTTTAAGCGATTTCTTTAGTTTAAGCGCTTTTTTCGGCGTTGGGGGATTTTTTTCTCGGTATTTTGTAATTCTAGTTCTAGGGTTCATTTACACTTTTTGTGTACGGAACCCTAAAATCACCAAAACTAAAGAAATCAGAAAAGAAACGAAAAAGATAACAAAAACAAAAAACAAAATGCTAAAACTAAAAAAACTTAAAGTTGAAAAAATAGCCAAAACGAAAAAAGTCGCCAAAATGAAAAAGCGCCAAAACGAAAAAGCCACCTAAATGAAAAAACGGCGAAACCAAAAAAATTTTCAATAAACGAAAAAATTCGTCAAAGCAAAAGGAAAAGCTTAAACGAAAAAAATACGCTAATATTAAGAAGTCACCAAAAACAAACAAAAATCGGTAAAACGAAATAGGAATCCGCATTTGTTTTGACACTTTACTAGTTTTGGCGTTTTTTTTGGTTTGTCGCCTTTTTCGTTTTGGTGATTTTTTTTTTAATTTTTGACCATTTTTTTCCTTTTTAGATTATATTTTTAGTTTTAGCGATTTTTTTATGTTGTAGTGCTCTTTTCGTTTTGACGACTTTTTTTCGGTTTGTGGTGTTTTTTCAGTTTTTTGTCGATCTTTTTAGTTTCTGTGATTTTTTGCGTTTTAGCGATTTTTCTAATTATGGTGTTTTTTTTCTTTAAGAGCTGTTTTCATTTTGGCAATTTTTTCGTTTTGACATTTTTTTAATTTTGAAATTTTAGTTTTAGCGTTTTTGAAAATTTCAAGAGTTTGCGTCTTACGGTTTCTAATATACAGCATATTGTCTAAATTCTATAGTAAAATTACATTAACTGATAGAACACCCTTTAATTTTGATTGTTTTAAATATCAGTGTTAATTAGTGTAGTTTATTTTACAGACTACGCCAAATAACACTAACTTTGAACATTTAAAGTGTCCTTTAATTTTTAACTGTCATATATTTGTTGTTGTAGCGGTAAAAGTTTTACATATTCTGTGAAAATTTCAGGTCCATAGCTCTTACGGATCTTGAGACAACAGCCTATGACAGACGGCCAGACGGACACCCGGACAGCGTAGCGAAAACAATAGGCTGCCTTTACACTTTTGGTGTACGTAACCCTAAAAACACCAAAACTAAAAAATCTCAAAAAAAAACGAAAAAATCGCTAAAACGATAATATCACAAAAACAAACAAAAAAGCCGAAACTAAAAAGCGTTAAAATTAAAAAATAGCCATAATGAAAAAAAACGCCAAAATGAAAAAGCCCCCAAAAAAAGCACCAAAACGAAAAAAACGGCAATACCAAAAATAATGTTCAAAAAACGAAAAAAATCGTCAAAGCAAAAGGTAAAGCTTAAACGAAAACAATACGCCAATATTAAGAAGTCAACAAAAACAAACAAAAATCCTAGTCCACCCCCCCCCCCTTTCTTTAAAAAAGTGCCCGTTTTCAATATTTTCCCGTTAATGGCTCATCAGGACCTACCTGCGTACCAAATTTCACCTTTCTAGTTATACTGGAAGTGCCCCATACAAATAATGTGCACCCTACTCCCCCCAAGGTGAAAAAGTTAATTGCTCACCAAGTGGACCTGTATACCAAATTTCAGCTTTCTAGCTATTATGGAAGTGCCGAATAATATTGATGAGTCAATTAGTGAGTGAGTCAGTGAATAGGTACTAACATATGCACTTTTTACACCTTAATATCTTGGGAAGTTTTTATGATAGAGCTTAAAATTCACCTATGAGGTTACTTCTGTAGGCAGACCTTATGTTGCAAGTTTCATTATTTTATCAATAAGTGGAGCAAAGTTATGGGGGCGGGGCGGGGCGGGGCGGGGTCGGTAAAATCTGCTCGAATGGTTTCGTATAAATATACACACTGTGTAGCCGGAACTTGGCCTGGCGCGTAGATAACTGCATATGGTCGCAATTTACTGAATTTATTAATTGCGTTCAAGCTTTTTATAAAACAGGTCGTGCTGCATTTCGTATGTATTTTTTCATTATAATCGAACATTTAGCCTAATACGGTACGAGTTTGGTCAGAAACTATGCTCAAGGTACCAAATTTGTATACGAAGTCGGTCAGAAAAGTTACGCACATGAACGGTTGAAAGTTTGCAACTTTACAGCTATGTATATCGCAACTGAAGAAGAGTTTTTTGTTCCTTATTTATGAAAGCGACAAAATATCTATACGAATAGTTAGGGAGTTAAAATTCTCTAAAAAAAATTTTCTCGCTGCATTTTACATAAAATTTCTAAGCACATCGTATACCTTAAGCGTAAGACTTACAAGACTTCCTATGCCAACTACTAATTGTGAATAGTTGAGTCCGAAATATAACTTTTTTTGAAGACTTACAGTAGAATTTTATGGCAAATATTTTTGTAAAATATATCGGCGCGCCGTATCGCCGCTTAAGGAAAATTGTTTGGCATTTTTTGAAGAAGTGGAAAAAAGAGCCATGCTTCGTAGAGTTAGAGGGCTAAAAGGTTATAAAACAAAATTTTACCGCCGTATTTTACATAAAAGTGCTGAGCACATCTTACACTTTAAACGTAAGGCTGTCAAGATTTTCTAGGCTGAGTCATTTCAACCATGTGGGAGGGGCCGAATTTAAACTCGCCGAGATATGTAAGTATATATTGATACTTTGCGTCGTACCTTAGGAAATGAAACCATATTCATATGCTATTTATGTTCAATATCTTTTTAATAAACGCAAAAATTAAAGTAATAGAATTAATAAATTATATTTGTAATCAGTCCCACAGTGCAGTGAGTTGAATCACTGCTTAATAAGTGTTACGGAAAATCGACATTGCAGTAATTAATAAAACAACTATGCTTCTAATTAGCGATGGTGTTTTTTTTTAAATAACTTAGAGAATGGAGCAACAGACAACTTTTACAATTTTTATAATAGTTTTAGATATAATTGAAACATTTCTAATTTGCATTCAGTTTAAAAAGAAAGCAAAAGTATTATCCCAAGCACGTTTTTGAGATGATGCTAATTTTTTCCGTTAACCACACAACTTATTAATATAAACATTTTACATGTTTGTACTTTTATTCTGTGTTTAAAAAGTTTTATTTATAAAAAGTAGTCTAACCACTAAAATTAATTATATTTATATATATTATAATTTATTGTACCTACATGAGAGCTTACACAAGATTAAGTAATTGTAACTTGAAATTTTATGAAACTAAAAATTTATTTTATGCACTTACAATATTCACTAAACTCAAAACATGATGCATAAACAATATTAAAGTACAATGACTTTGTTGCACTTAGTTTGTATATTTCCTATTAATTTTATATATTCTGATGTGTTTTGAATGAAAGATGTATATTTTAAAAGCATTCAATGTTGACATAATATTATTTAACAAACAGTCGTATTGTGCATAGCAATTAGAGAGAAATCCGTAACAACTTTTATTATATTGATTCTTAAATTTTTTTTTCTTGGAGATATTATGTATAGAACCAAAACTTACATTATAAAAGATACTACTAGAAACTAATTTTAATAATATTGGCTTTGTTGCAAATATGATTTTCTACAAAAGTTTGAATAGTAATAGGCTAGTTGATCACTCGAATACTTATGGATTAATTTTTTTTAATTGCAAGACCCTAACGACTGATTCTGGTAAGGAGCACCAAGAAAAATACACAAATTATTTAGGAAATTATGATAATATGGTATGGTTCAATTATGTATGGAATAAAATATCGGCCATATGGCCGCCGCGACCTCGGCGGCACACCTCCATGCGATGGTCCAAATTTTCGATGACGCTGAGGCATAATTGAGGTTCTATGCCGTTAATGTGCCAAATTATCTCATCCTTTAGCTCTTGAATTGTTGCTGGCTTATCGACGTACACCTTTTCTTTCAAATAACCCCCAAAAAAAAGAAGTCTAACAGTGTCAAATCACATGATCTTGGTTCCCAATTAACATCGCCACCACGTGAGATAGCACGGCCATTGAATTTATCGCGCAAAAGAGCCATTGTTTCGTTAGCTGTGTGGCAAGTGGCATCGTCCACATATCGTCCACATCCATATCTTCCAATTTGGGCTATAAAAAGTTCGTTATCATCTCACGATAGCGAACACCATTTACAGTAACTGCCTGACCGGCCTCATTTTGGAAAAAATATGGCGCGATGATGCCGCTAGCCCATAAATCGCACCAAACAGTCCCTTTTTTGTGGGTGCATTGGTTTTTCGACAATCACCCTTGGATTATCATTCGCCCAAATGCGGCAATTGTGCTTATTGACGAATCCACTGAGGTGAAAATGTGCCTCATTACTGAAGATGACTTTCTTCGAAAATTGATCATCCACTGTTGCCATTTCTTGCCACCATTCTGACCATTGACGACATTTGGAATGGTCAAGAGGATTTAGTTCTTGAGTCAATTCCACCTTGTAAGCGTGTAAATGCAAGTCTTTATGCATAATGTTCATCAACGACGAGCGTGAGAGGTGCAATTGTTGGGCACGACGACGAGTTGAGGTGGACGGCTCTTCAACCACACTATCGCGAATAGCAGCAATATTTTCTGCAGTACGAGCTGTACGAGCATGCAGTGGTGTTTTCACATCTCTTACAGACCCCGTTTGCTCAAATTTTTGCACGATTTTTCTGATTATACGCACATTTGGACGATTAAATGGACCGAAAAAATCACGAAGTGCGCGATATGCATTTTGATTCGAACGCCCATTTTCATAATAAGCCTGAATAGCTTTAACGCGTTGCTGGATTGTGTATCTTTCCATGGTTCAAATTGAGTTAGTCTGAAATTGAGAAATGTCATATGGAATACAGAAAAAAGCTGGACATTTAGGTATGGTTCACGTTCAACATCGGCCCTTAAAATTTAACTACCCTTTATATACGTTTTAAAAGTTAACATTTGGGATTCATTTTAGGGAGAGTTAAATTTCACCCCTTTGTACATATTTATACCGACTCGGAATAGAGGATATTTTAGCTCTCTAATCTTTCTGGGTCTTTTTGTTAAAAAAGAGGCAAATAACTCTCTTTCAGCGGCAATATAAAAATATTTACTTGATTTTTTGTAATATATCAAACAAACTTTTTTTTACGTTTTAACGAAAAACAAAACGTTTGCTGATATTGTTGTAATATTTCAGGCAAACTTTAAAAATATTAATGAGAATTACCTCAAAATATAACATTAAAAAGCCTACTTATGTTTACAGCGTGCAACGCATTGTTTCAGTCAGAAATCTTCAGTAAACAAACTTGTTTATTTAAATTTGATCTGACACAGAAAAAACTAAATTTAATTTTCTGTAAAGGAGTTCAATGAAATAGTAAATATTTTGTGTAGGAACGGACCTACAAAGAAATTTGTAAATATATATAAAAATATCTCAACAATTTCATTGAAAAAAACGTGTTTTTTTCAGTAAACAAATTATTTAAATCTATAAAACAATTTGTCTAAAAATATTTTCAAACTATAAACAAAACAATTTACTAAACCAAAGAAAAAGATTTACTGGATTTTCTGAAAAATATCAAAGAAGATTTTTGTCTGAATTTATAAAACAATTAGTCTAAAAATACTAACAAATATTAAACAAAATAGTTTACTTAATCAAACAAAAATATTTAGTGAGTTTTTTGTAATATATCAAATAAAATTTTTTCTGGGTCATCATCATCATCATTCATTAAGCATTTATGAAATTTCACTTTGTTAAATGTGTACAAGTCTGACTGTTTATCTAAAGAATCTAAAAAAATGAATGAGAATTAATGCAACGACATTACCGAATTGATTCACTCAAAAATCTTCAGTAAACAAACTTGGTACAATCGCATTCATTTTGCTATCATTGTTGTTGTTGTTATTTGTGTGTATATCGTCATCGCGATTGTTTCTACGACACTGTTTTTCTTGTTGTTTTTTTTTGTTTGCGTGCTAAATAAGAGTCAAACAAACAATTCGTTGATTATGTAAAGAACATTTACCACAAATGAAATTTATTTTTAGACAAACTTTAGTTTGACAATTTTTTGGTGATAATTTTTTTGTAAGAATCTCTACATCGCACTCCTTATGCTATCATTATTGTTGTTGTTATTTATGTGTGTGTCGACATGGTGGTTGTTTTTATTTTTTAAGACACAGAAAAATGGTTTTTGTTGTTGTGGTTTTTGTGTTCTAAATAAAAGTCAAACAAAAAATTTACTGGTTCAGTAAAAAGCATTTACTAAAAACTAAATATCATAAATAAAAATTTGTTTAAAAATTTTTTAGTGATAATTTCTTCTGTGAACTAAAAACTATCAAAGTTAATTCTTTAATAAAATTTTATTAAAATGAAACGCTCGGTTTAGAAATAGTAAATATATGTTATTCCAAATTTTATTCATAATTCCCCCATTGTGCGATATTCACAAGTTGAAGTGATACAGTGTACGTATACTTATTATGTATTTATAACTTTTTTTTTAATTTTTAGTGATTTTTAACTTGTCACAATTTTTAACGCTCTAACAAAATAGTTTAAAAAATTATTTCAACTTTATAAGTTTGCATGTAGCGATAATCATTATTAATATTTTTTTTGTAACATTAGCTCTATATGAAAAAAATTTGAACTACAGCTACTTGTAATTATTGAATAATTTAGCGAAAATAAGTTAACTATTATTTAAAATATATACTAAATTTATTAACTTTTTTTGTTATAAAATATTGGCTACGCTTGAATGCATCGGAATGTTTTCGAAGAGATGTTCTTTATAAAAGTAACAGCTGAATAAATAAATATTTTAGTTTTTTAGTTGATAGATTTTGATTGTTAAATTTTAATTTTTAATTTGAGTGATTCACTTTTCAAAAATGTTCATGTGTGTAAAGTTTTTTTTAATAATTTTCTATTCAGCAAAAAAAGAAAATTAGCATAATGAAAAACGTGCTAAGTTAAGTTATCACAGCATCGCACAGAGGTATTTTGGTGGCAAAAAAGCAATTTTTTGACAATTACTTTTAACCCTTATGTGCGCAGCAAAAATGAAACATCTTATATTGCGCTGCAAGGTACCCAGATACGTATGTAAAAGTTAGGTGGAAAAAAAGCATTTCCCACTTAAAATGTAATTCTGAAATATTTTTGGGATTGAAAATATAAGTATATCTGTTGCCAATTTCATATATATTTTAAACGTTTTAACTTGATGTTTAGTGCGAAAATGCTTGTCTCCCACGTAACTTGCAAATAGGTAGCAGGGTACCTTGCAGCGCAATAGAAGTTGATTTTTTTCGTGCCCATGAATGTTTTCTAATTTGATTAGATATTTCTCCATATCTACATCGTTTATATAAACTTTTGTTTATTTATGCTGAGCTACTAATAGCCAACAACAAATATATGTACTTACAATGGCCGCATTCCCATATAAAACACGTACAGGTACACGGGTACCTTGGTGATCATTTAAGGGTGTTAAGAGTAAATTGATCTCTCACATAAAATACAACAAAAATTTTGCTGTACGGCTGCAAAAATACTAAATATTTTGAAAGTTTGTAGTTCTCAAGAAGTTTCAGATATGCAGATTATCAATTTCAATGAAAAAATTTTGGTTGAAAACGCCAAAGGTACCGGGTACCTACACTCTAAAACATTACTTGAAATTTAGTATCATATATTGTCTAAATTTGTGTTGAAAAATTCGAGTTTGTACACTATAAAACACTACTTCAAATTTACGATCATATATTGTCTAAATTTGTGTTGAAAATTTCTACTTGTCTAAAATTACATCAATTTTTTTGTTATTTTATTAAAGAAAAAACCATTCAAATTAAACATATTTAGTCCAAGTGGAAAAAATTTAGCATAAAGTATAATACGGCTATGGCTGAATGGTAGATACGTCAGACTATCAGTCAGGAGGTCGCGGCTCAAACCTGCATGCAGCCAATCGCTTTTTTTAGTAAAAACATTTTGTTGAAAAATAATGCGTGGGTAATTTTAGGTCGATAATAATCGGTAATGTGTTGCCGACTATTATCGACCTAATTTTCAACAAAAGTGTATTAGAGTGTGGTTATTTGTAACAAAAAAAAAACATAATTTGTCTAATTTTTTGCAAAAAATACAAATCTGCTGTTAAAAGTATTTATTTTTGAACAAAGTATGTTTGAATAACATTAAAATCTTGAATATTAAGCAATCTGTCTAAAAAACAGCAGGAAAATGTTTAAACAATAGAAGCATGCCATATTTTTCTTCGGTCATCAAAGTTTAATTTCTGGTATTTAAAGATTTTTAAATATAAATTTTGTAAGTATTGGTAATGCCGTCTTTACACTGTCTGGGTTTTCGTCTGATTTCAAAAGCGAACGTTAAGAATAAGACAGTATATTAGATGAAAATAGGATAGGTTCTATTTTCCACTGAGCTCAGACGAAAAATTTAAAATTGTACATATATTGAAATTAGACAAAAAACCAGACTGTGTGATGTCAGCTTAAGTAAATATTGTTAACTTATAAACAAAATTCTAAAGCTTTTTCATGTTTTAATAAATGTAATGCACTAAGAAAATGTACTTCAGACATTTTAATTAAAGAAAAAACTTTTAAATAAAATATATTAAATCCAAGTGAAAACATTTTGCATAAAGTATAATATGCCTGTGGCTGAATGGTAGCTACGATAGACTAACAGCCAGGAGGTCGCGGCTCGAAGCTGCACACAGCTTTGCAGGCGCTTTAATTTTATTCTTTTGTACTAAACATATTTTGTTCAAAAATCAACAAAGAGAATGCTTGTCTACTTTTAGGTCGGTAATAATCAGTAAAGTGTTGCCGTCTATTATCGACCTAATTTTCTACAAAAATATTTTAGAGTGTAGGTAGGCACATAAGGGTTAAAACATCTAATAATGAACTTCTATAAAGAAATGTTTCACTAAGAAAAATTCATAATCGGTTTTCGTAAAACGTGATATTTTGCCTTGGACAAAAATCTAGAGAGCTATTCAAATATTGTACAACGAATTCGTTTTAAAACTGATGAAAATGTTCATGCAACTCAGTAAGAAAAAGTTTGCTACGTGGAGCTCTGAGTACCTCCGTCTTTTTATTGCACCAAAATTGATCTATTCTTTCATTTCAACTTAAAGAAACACTAACTTTCCCCGATCGCTTATAAACAAAAAAAAACTTTATAAAATTTTTTTATTAAAAAATGTATAACAAAGAAGAAAATCTCAAAATTTCGTTTTTTCCGTTATCATACTGTTAATTATGTTGCAAACAAAACGAACCATATTTCATAAAAATCAATAAACAACTTTTGATTTTGCTCACAATTAAATGAAGGAACTCAATTGATTAAAATCACTATTTTCGTACACCAATAATATTTTAGAGAAAAGGGTATCTTTGGCCCGAATCAGACAAAATTTGGAAAGTGTTTTTAACAAATTCATAATAAATATGCACATAGGTAAATATGCTCCAAACAAAACGAGTCGTATTTTACGAAAATCAATCCACAACTTTTGATTTTATTCGCAATTAGGTGGGGAAACTCAAGTGATAAAAATCACGCAGTAACATTTTTGAACAAATTAGACAATTTGCTCTAAATTAGACAATTTGCTCTAAATTAGACAAAATTTGGTACAAACACTATGGATATTATAAGAAGTACACTCTAAAACAATTCTTCAAATTTACGAAAATATATATGTCTAAATTTGTGTTGAAAATTTCTCCTTGTCTAAAATTACATCGATTTTGTAGTAATTTTATTAAAGAAAAAACCTTTCAAATGACACATATTTAGTACAACTGGAAAAAATGTAACATAAAGTATAATACGGATATGGCTGAATGGTAAATACATCAGACTATCAGTCAGGAGCTCGCGGTTCAAACCTACACGCAGCCAATCGGTTTTTTTAGTAAAACCATTTTGTTCAAAAATAATGCGTGTGTAGTTTTAGGTCGATAATAATCTGTGAACTGTTGCCGACTATTATCGACCTAATTTTCAACAAAAGTTTTTTAGAGTGTATCTGATGTGAAAACTTTATTTAAACTAGTTATAATTATTATTTTTGTATTAATGGCATGATGCCATTTAAGGATATATGGGAAGTACACGAATTTTTGCGCCGATATTAAACATATTTTTAATTTTTTTAGCCCTAGAAAGTCATACTTATTTTTATGGCGTAAAGGTAATACTTCGTCGAATTAACGACGGTGTTATTAAAAGTGACAGTAATAATTATCTATTTACAAAAAATTTTAATGTGAGTTTTTTTTTAATATTTAATATAATAAAAAATTATTTGATTTTAATTTTTATTTAATCATAAACTAAGTTTTTAGCATAGAACTTTACCCGGGATATTTTGTAAAACAGAACTTGAAAAATGACCAAAAACAATAAATTCAAAGGCATATAGACGATAAAATGTATTTAAATATTAAAATTGATATATTTAACAAGATCGGGACACGCTTTCAAGAGCATCAGTCATAGATAAATACGTAGATTTCCAACTCTCGGCCTGTCTATAAAAAATTGACAACTCTCTTACACGTATAGGTCTTGTATATTCAACGAACTTGAGAGAGGCAATTCAACACATATCGAAGAGCTCAATTTTTGCACTTGAAAATGCGGTAGAATTTATCCCATACCGCTTCCGGTATTTTGGCCTTGGGACATCGTTTTATTATTTTCTTGCTTATTCGACGGTTTATTTTTAATATTCTTGCGTATCAATATTTTCAATATTGGCACCTCACGGCTATCAATCACCTGACTTTATAAGTTGACAAAATGCCACTTTTGGTGAATTTGTGTTGAATTAGAATCTTTGCCTTTATTTGAAATAAGTTATAGCCGTAAATAACATAAATATGTAATCATTAAAGTTATATTAATTATACTATAAAATTAAGAGATTGTCAATTTGATGCCTATCCTGGAATATCAATTACAATACAACATTGGTTATTTAGTTTTAAGATTTTTTCAAGTTTGCTTCTCTCTTAAAATGTTTAGAAATACATCGTCCTGAACTGTTCCGTTGATTTCTTTTAATTAACATCCAATTTCTGATCAACTTTTGTTTTCTTCTTACTCTATTACATATCATCAAGGTCCAACTCACACTGCCCGTCATACATTAAAAAAAAACCCCCCTTCAAATTCTTTATTGATTAAGCCTACCTCCCTTTTTTTAATTATAGAGGTCATACTTCGTCGTTTCGATGACGCAAATTGAAAAAAAGTAGCTCTCTCAAAGCAGAGCAAGATAAAAATTGGTACAAACCCAAAGCACGACAACCTCAAGTTCTATACGAAAAATGGGCATAAAATAATGGTATATACCAGAAAAAAACTGAAAAATTCGAACATGCGTCGTCGATTCGACGAAGTATGATCTTCCAGGGTTAAGCTTTGCCAACTTAAAGAAATGTACTTTTCGATAACTCCTTATATCTTTTGCCGTCAAATTTATGAAGCGCTACCAGTGTGCATCGTTTGAAGATATCTAAAATAAATATAATATTATAAGTTTTACAATTGCTTAAATTTCCACGAAACCCACAATAGAAAATTCTGAAAAATTTGAAGCTGTACAGAAAATACATTTCTTATTAAATCAGATTAGAATATGTACATAAATTATAATTATTAATTTAAATTAATGGAATAGAAAAAAAGTCCCTTTTTTTCTCCATGATTGCTACACAGAAAAAAAATTTAAAATTTTATTTTCAAACAAGCATTTGCTGAAATTAATTTTTATATTCAATAAATAGTTTATTTATATTAAAAAGCAACAAGAGAAACTATTTTTATTTTCAATAAATGTATTATTTGATTTTACAAAAAACATTCATAGGACCCATTTCAGTAAAAAGTTTGTCTGGTCTTATAAATTCATTTATTAATTCAATTAATTATGAACAAACATTTTTCGACAATTATATTATCTGATCCAGTAAATTTTTTTGTTTGACTTTTTTTCATTATGGAACACAACAACAAATATTCAACTTTTTTTTCATGTGATTCTTTCTGATAAGTGGGTGCGGCGACTATTGAAAACAGCGTCCGAGCTATTTTGCTATATTCTTTTCTGCTGTATTCCTTTCTTAATAAAAGTATCTTAAGCTAATAATTTTATTTTGCAAATTCTAACCTGATTTAAAAACATTCGTTTATGTTTCAAATGAAGCAAAAGTTGTCTCATGAAATTGACGGCAAAAAGAACTGGATAAATGGTTTTCCCAAAAAGCTGTCAATCATCGTCAACAACGTTTTATTTTTTTTTTAGGAATCCAATTTAGTTTAGCTTTGTGCAGTCTTGTAAAGACTTTTTGATTTTCCCTCGTATGTATGATAATTCTAAAAGCTTGTTAAGCAGAGGAGGTATATATATATATATTTTTTTTACTTTTAAGGGAACATTGAAGTATTTATTGATTTTATACTTAAAATGTATTAAAATTGAAGAACGTTGTGTGTTTTATGATAATACTGTAAGTATTTTTAGATTTTTTTGTTGTTGAGCTTTTTCATCGTAAAAATTTGGGCATTTCGACACCTGTCATGATCATACAATTTGCTGATACAAAAGTTTATATTTTTTTGTTAAAATTTTTTATCATAAATATGTTTACATGATCACGGCAGTTAGTTATCTAGGATACCTTCCTATTAAATAAAAATAGCAGGAATTTGCGTCGAAATAAATCGCGGTGTGAGGTACGCCGAAACAAACCATTAAATAATTTTGGCAAAAAACCCGAGTTCAATACAAAGAGCCAAACCTTTCATGAGCTTTCATATAAGAAATTTTGAATATCGGTATATAAATGGAGGAATTGTGGTGATATTTCGGGTAGAGCCGGGGAGGCGGGCAGGATTTGCCCCACCGGTTTTCGTAGAAAAATCATGCGACCAAACTGCAAGCAAACCCTTTTGTGGAGTTTTCGATAATCAATATTTCGGGGGAGAAAACTTCCCAACCGATTTAAACAAAAAACATTATAGGACCAAGTTGCAATCAAACTCATTCAAACATAAAAAATAATTTTGTTTTTAAATTTATAACATTTTAAAGTGAGCTAAGCACGTTTATCCTTAATTTGACAGCGGATAGTGTAAATTTTTTAAGCACACCTGGTTTTTATTTTGACAACACATTGTTCTCATTTTGACAACGCATCGTTCTCATTTGTAGAACACATCGGTCTTATTTTGAGAGCAATCATTCTTATTTTGACAACACATTGTTCTCATTTTGACAACGCAACGTTCTTACTTTGGCAACAACCGTTCTCATTTTGGAAACGATTCTAGAAATTCATTAATCGTCTTCTGCAGCTTTTATGCCAGATACTTGACTTATTGTAGGACTGAAGCAAAGAGCCTCAAGTGTGGCACTGCTTCTTTTATGTCATCTCTTTTAAGTAGGGTAAGCTCCTGAAGATGACATTGGCAGCTTCAAAGGCTGATTGTCATTTCAAATACTTTTTTCGTGTTCGCTGAAAGTATAGTAAAATGTTTCATAAAATAAATTAAAATAAAAACTGCCTTAGCATCATTTAATAGATTATAAATAAATCTGCATACGTTTTTTGTGTAAGACTGTCCATTATGTGTTAAAAACGAAGAACGAAAATACTGTTTTTACTCTCTTCGCACAAAATGGCATGGCCGTAATTCATGCTGTTGATTTTCCACATTAAGAAGCTACGAATTTTTTCAAAAACGAAATAAATTTATAACGGTTCTAGAATATTTGAATTTGCTTCTCTTATTTTACACATCACATTTTTTAAAAATTCTAGAAATTGTAATATATTTTTTAATTGTCCGCAGTCTTGTGTATTGGGCGTTACGCTTCGTTAGTACGCTTCATTATTCAGTTTAATTATTAAAATTGCATTAAAAATGTGCACTAAAATAACAGCGCAGATTTGTACTTCTAAATATTTAAAAGTTTTATGAACTTTGTTAAATAGTATAACATTGCAAAACATTTCATCAATCAATGATAGTTTGTATCCCAAAAAAAATATCTATTGAGTGTTATCCATATTAATTTTAATTTTAATTTAATCCATTTTTTTCAATTGAAAATTTTTACTGCATAATTAAGGAGTTTATGTTAAACCTCATCGTAGATTATACATCTGAATTGTTTCAAGTTCAAAGTATAGTGCGTATTCTGAAAAAATATTAAACTCGTATAAAAATGTGTTGAGCGTTACGTAAAAATTTTTTTATATATAATTTATCCATACATTTTAGGACGTTCAAAAAAGTTAACAGCAGCTGAAGGTTACAAACGATATGAAGAACATTATCTTTTAGAAATATCTGGTTTTCTTTCAAAAAACACTTTGCTTCTACTGCTTTATGGCTTCTTATATTTTCAAAGAATGTATTAGGTAGGTCATATTTTTACATAACGTTTGACATTGTTTGAGTTAGCCTGCAATTGGATCATAAGGATCGTAAGGATTATCTTAAAAGATAATAATTTATTCCCTATGAAAGCAAGTCAAAATTTAAAAAGTGGTCCTAAAGTTTAATTTCGTCCTGCGATTATTATAATTTTTATGTTTTTAGAGAGTAGATTTATAGTGCTTGTAACTATACTCATTTCTTTTATTTTTTTCGCAAAATTCATTCTCGGAACAACCGCGATAACAAATGTAACGCTCAATACAAAAAAGTTTTAAAAATTAAAAATATATAATATTATTGCAGGATCCATTGAATGAGGCGAAAACTATAATATGAGTCCTACCTTCTCATATTTCATTTAGTTACATTGGTAAAAAAAACACAAAAATGTGCGTTTAGAATGAGAATCAGCTATTAATATATAAAGCTGTAGTTTTAATTACATTTAGCTTTTAAAGTTTCAAAAATACATAACATTTTTATGGATCTAAGAAACTTTTTAAGTTCCTCGTCGTCGTTGTCACCATCTACTCTAGCTTTAAAATTTATTACACTTAAATTTGGGTTTTCTACGTATGCGAAATTCTCGTCAATTTCTAATATACACAGCCTGTCATTAGAATAAAGTCAGACTTTTTTTTGTATGGTTTTACTGGTTATCTCTTGATAAATTTTGTATCTTTAAGTTTTCTTTTATGATATCTTTACAAGTATACTATCTTTAGTTTTATAATATTTAATGCAGACATATTAAACTATTTGTTTTAATGCTTAGTGCCTTTTGCTTACCGCTTCATATGAATAAGGCCACAAAAGAGAATAAAAATTCGTTAGTTCTTGAATTTATATCATTTATGCAAACTTATTTTTCTTGTAATTAATCAAGGACATAGCAATTGATTATAACTCCCCTTATCAACCTGCTTCGTTATTACATGATTTTTTATGGGATGTCCCACTTGGTAGGTCTCAAGGTATTAGCTTCTTTCTGCGAATCCTATATGCATTAATGTCATGTATTTTTTTTTCTCTTTATATCACAATTTTACCTACACTTGGACTAATTTTTTATTTGTCATTATAATGACAAATATATTTTATGTTTTTTTATATTTATTTATATATTAAATAAATTTATTTGCTGGTGTGTAAGCATTGTCTATATGCAGCATTTCATTGGTGCTTTAAGCAGCCCATACACGAATGATTTGTGCGTGTCATTTGTTCGCGTACCAAATCTTCACTAACGACGAACAAATCACAATAAACTTAAACGTCAACAAGTGTACATGAATTGCGAAGCGGATGTTGCAATTGTTCTTTTGGTTATTTATTTATTTTTGTATATTATTGTTATTTTTTGTGTTTTTCTCTTTATATACATATATCGCTTTTACTTTGTGAAATTACATTTTCTTTTCTTAATTCTATGAAAATGTGCTTTTGTAGTATACAAAAATATAAAAACATTCAAATGTTCGCGCACAAGCCCACTAACACATCGCACAAATCACAAGAAATTTAAATTTTTCAATTACTTGCGATTAGTGCGCGCACAGCCCCATTAACGAGTAACACGACGTCGAGCACGAACAAATCACACGCACTAATCACTCGTGTGTGGGCACCTTTACCAAATCGTCAGTAGACTTCAAACACAATTGTACAAAGTTACAAATCTTTTATCTTATGTACAGACTTTCAAAAACCATTTGAGAATTCATAAATATCTAAATGATTTTCAAAAATAAACATAGTAGTCTTTGAAAATTATACAAAACCCAGCAAATAATTTATATTAGATATGAATCTATTTAATTTTTCTACACCTTTATACAATTGAAAATGAAATGAAATTCTGCATATAGACAATGCTTAAACACCAGCAAATAAATTTCACTTAAAATAAATATTTTATTTTTAAACAAACGTTCGACTCAATAACGATCATTATAAAGATCATTATGTAAACAAAAAACAAAAATGGCCCCGAATGAATTGAAAGTCCCCGTTAATTCGTATTTGTTTTTATTTGAATCCCCTTAAACTGAACTATCGGTAGGTCGAGAACCCCTATAATTCGTAAAAAAAATCACTGGTCACTTGCGATTATCGGTACTCTACTGTACCTTAAATTTAAATTCAGTTGAAAAAATTAAGTTGATGTTAATTTTTCCCTTGTTCCTTGGAATATTAATCATGCCCAATTCTTTCTGAATTAAAACGTTACGAACCTTAGCCTAATAATTAATTGGGATTCAAAATAAATATAGTTGAATAAATAATCGCTTTAAAAATATATAAAAATAGATCGGAAAAAAGTCACTAAATGCTAAAATTAAATAAAATTAAAATTAAAAAATTCGTTAAATTTGAAGAAGAGAAATTACAAGGAATAGCAAGCAGCCTAAATAGAAAAATTGCTAGTTTTACAAAAACGTCATACTCGGAAAAATAGCTAGATAAATATATGTATGTATCATCACAAAAATAAAGAAAATTCCTCTTATTGGGGATCACTGTGTGCAAGAACCTTTTGTTGGTTTTTTTCTAGCTTTCGCTGCTGTTGTTGTTGTTGTTCTGTAAACTTCAATAAAGTTTTCATCAAATGAAAGTTAACGATCTCTCAACATTAAACAAACACCGCAAAAAAACGACGACGATCAACCGTATTTACACACACTACGTTACAATTCACGATCGCACTACACTCGGATCTAAAATTAGAAACTTATCAGAAATGTCATATAAAATTCGCAAATTAAATCAAAATATTGTAGGAGTAAAGAGGAAATTTTTTTCAGCAAGCTACGAAATGTAATTTCGTGAATGCGTGAAAATAAAATTTTTAAAATCACGCACGATCACGCACGGTATTTAATTTGTAAATCACGCTCACGCACGATTGCGTGACTATTTTTTAATTTAATCACGATCACGCGTGAGTCACGCGTGAATCACGCCTGATACGAAAAATTCACGACATTTGCACATCTCTAGTGTTAATACACTTATTGACACTACCTCGTAATCATAATCCCTTTCAAAGAATTTATTTTCTTCTCAATTTGCATATCTGAAAAAAATATAAATGCAATCACTTCAAACGAAACATAATTTCAACGTCACAAGCAACATCGACCGCCAGGGTGACCGTTGAAAATTTTTAAAAAGTGGCACAAAAAGGGGATTTTGAGCAAAAAAGTGGCACCAAAAAGGGGATTCTTTCAAAAAAAGGGGCAACTTTTTTGAAAAGGGAATAATTGAAACAAATTCTAATATTTAATGAATTTCTAGGGCATATAATGCTTTTGAAATAAAATGAATAAATTTTAATGTTTTTTCGTTAAAAAAACTGATTGCTTTTTATATAAATTTTAGACAAACAATGCAAACAAGCCTTGTTTGTATAAAATGTATGTGAAAGGCACTCACATTTTTTTTAGCAATTTCCATAAAAAATTTTTTATTCAAGTCGCTTGTTTGCATATGGAAACAGCACATTAGTAAAGTATATCGAAAAGCAGTTTCGCCGAGTAAAGATTTTTGCATAGCCGGCCTTCGGTCGGCGAAGCCGCTGAGTATACTGAGAGGAGAAAATCGGTAAGACCGGATGAAGGCCGCTTTTCAATATACCAAGAAGAAAAAATACTTAAGCGCGGCCGAAGGCCAGCTACTACGCAAAGAATATTTTGTAGTAAAATTAAATTTCTTAACAATTTTAATTAATTTCCAAATATTTCTTTGAATCGACGATGTCGATTGGCATTGTTGACGCTATTTACAAATTGCTCTTGATTTTATTTCACTTTTTAACATGCAATAACGTCAATTGATCTTTTATAACTTGTCACCGATTGCAGAAGTAAACAGTGAATAGTCAAAAACATGTACATATATTTGAATTTGTTTTCATTTTTAAAAGTGTGGACATTATGACACATTTCAAAGTGTCATAATGGTCATAATAATAATGTCATAAAGTCCATGGCACTATTAAAAGTGTCACAATGTCCATGGATGTTATGACATTTTTAGCAGTGACATAATGTCTTTGGACATTATGTCACTGGATATTGTGACATGGCACCAAAATTTGCATGAAAATAATTTTAAAAATATATAAAGCTGCGTGATTTTCATAAAAAATTTTAACAAGACGTTCTTGTTCATATTAGTGAATCAGGATGTTATTTTTAATAATTTTAATACAATAATGAATATCTATAGATCTAAACTCTTAAACTATTTCAAAA
This sequence comes from Panzeria rudis, assembly GCA_956483635.1. Taxonomy (NCBI): domain Eukaryota; kingdom Metazoa; phylum Arthropoda; class Insecta; order Diptera; family Tachinidae; genus Panzeria; species Panzeria rudis. The sequence continues at coordinate 124,173,808 of OY101450.1, read as the reverse complement.
TAGTTTTTGTCATAAGGCTTTACATGATAGACTCAAAAACTAATTTTTGTCTTGGGATTTTTTTTATAAAAACAGGTTCGTGCCATAAAAAGCTTATATTAAAATAAGAAGCATCATTTCATAAAAAGGGGCAAAAAGGGGCATAATATTACAAAAGGTGGCAGATTTAGGTCATTTTAAAAAAGGGGCACTAAGAGTGGCAAGGCAGTTGAAAAAGTGGCAAATTGCCACTTTAGTCGCAAAACGGTCACGCTGTCGACCGCACTACACAACTCATAACAACTCGAACTCGTACTCTGCACAACCACAAGCACGTTCACACTCAAACACAAACAGCGAACAAAGGTGCGAAGTAAATTTAAAAAATGTATAGATTAATAATAAATGAAAAAAAACGTTAACGCTGAGGGGTAAAAATATAAAATAAATTGTAACGCTTAACAAATGTTCAGTCAAGTTCAAATTGTCGCGAGAAAGACGGCGAAAGACATTTAATAAATATAAATACAAGTTAAAACAAATAATTACGATTATAAAATAAATATTAATTGAAAGTTATTAAAACAATGTTAAGCTAACATCAATTTTAAAATAGTTTTATCAATACAAATTCAATTTCTGATAGAAAAAAGAAACTAGAAAATTATTTTCAAAATTAATTAAGTGAAAATATTTTTAATTAAAATAAAAAATAGAATCAATTACAGTATTTAATAATAACATGTATTATGTCAAATATTTTGTTTATCATTAATGAAAATTGAATTAAGATCACGAACATTTTTAACATTAACATTAATACATTTGTGCTTTTGTTTTGCAAAAAAAAAAAACAAAACAATAATTGCTTTTGATGAAAACTAAAAAAGTTTAACAAAAACCAACATCTGTTTTCGTGTTTAAACAATAAAATAATAATAAATAATTTATGTGTAATTACGATATTTTTCTAACTGAAAATAGCTAAAACAATTATAGAACTAGAAATTTTATTTCTCATAAAAAAAATTAAACAACACAGATTAAAATGAAACTACCAAATGTTTTAAATAAAAGTGGTTCAATGGCATTAAATACTCCCACCGCCAAAGATGTGGCTGTAATTGATGAAGCGCCTAGTAAAAAAGGTTGGTGTCTTAAGGAGATTTTAATAGAGTTTGTGCCACGAATCAGTGTGGCCATTACTTTTTTTAATAAACAGTTCTGCTTAACAAATTTATACAATTTTGAGTTTAGTCAAAGTTTAATAAGAAAAAACATATAAAAATATAAAATAGACAAAATATTTAGTTAACGAGTGGAAGTTGATTGATGTCTTTACAAAAAATATATATATTTTGGATTTTATAATGCACAAGTGTGAATCTGATTGATACAATAATGATGAATAATATTCTTTATTTGAATCGCGTATTTCAGAAACCCCATAAGTCATGTTTTTTTTTCGAAAAAGATTATTTTTGTGTTTTCGTGTTTTTCTTGTCAAATCGCGCAAGCCTACGTAAAATTTCATGAATAAGTGCAACAATAAAAGTCGCTAAAGTCGCATGTATTTCAGAAAGCCCATAAATCACTGACATATGACGTTTCTGTAGTAAATTTTATTCACAGCATTAGCTCTACGATGCACAGTGGGGGTTTTTAGAAAAAAAATTTAAATAAATCTGCAGTTTCTAAACGCGCAGTCCAGTTCTTATAAAATTTCATACTAAGGTGATTAAAAAAAACATTGAGGCGGTCACCCCCTCCTCCTGGATACAGCCCTTTAAATTTTTTGTGCTCTGCGGCGCTATTTGTAGTCCGATCATAATATATTGCATATCGTTGTTCATGGATTGACCATAGCTACTTTTTTGCTTTGGTAAATTTTTAATCGGACATCAAATTCAGGGCGCCACCTATGACATCTCGAACCCTTGCCCACAAATGCAAAATTTTTTGCACGTGGCAAGAAAGCTCTCCTGAAACTTAGTATGTCTATCTTTTAATATTCTCATTTTTATGACACGCCCCAAACGCAAGCCCCCTTTTCTTTTTCAAATACATACTACATCAAACCAGGTCAAATAAAATTAAATTAAAAATTACATCGTAGAATGAAAGGTATGTCAATGGGGTTTCTAAGAATGTAAAAAAAAATTCTGCCACGTCCCAAAATATAGCACTTTTTGTGTGTTAACATATAGCGCTGCCATTTAAAGTCCTTCCTTATCATGTCTCATATCGTTGTTTAGAGTCTTGGCTCTGGTGACTTTTAAACCCGATATCGAATTCTGGGCACCACTTATGACATCTCGGATCCTTTCCCTCTTATGTCCACTTTTTTCACGTTGCAAGATAGTCCTTATAAAACTTTGTATGCCTACCTTTTAACATACTCACTTTTATGCCACGCCCCAGAATTAAGTTAATATTTCCATTACTCATACATATTACATCGCTTGCCGTATATAAACAAATTTATTAAAGTACGACTTTAGCTCGCCCACGAAGGGTTCCGTACGAATACACATGTATCCCTTTCCGTTTTTGCCTTTTTTCCATTTATACAATTTTTTCGTTTCGCTTCTTTGTTTAATTTTAGTTTTTTATTTTTTAATTTTTTTCCGTTGCTTTGGCGATTTTTTTTTTATTTTTTTTGTTTGAAGGTTTTTTTATTTTGGTGAGCTTTTCGTTTTTCGTTTTTTTGCGATTTTCCTTTTTTTTGAATTTTTTTTATTTTTTTTTTATTTTTTTGAGTTTTGGCAATTTTTTGGCTTTGGAGTTTTATTGTTTTAATGTTTTTGTCGCTTTTTTTAGTTAATGCCTCGTAAGTTTTACCGCTGGGTATATTTAATTTTCAATAACGTATTCAGATTTTAACAATTTAAAAATTTTTGAAAGACCTCTTGTAAAACATGGTGGAAAATGTTGTTGTGTGGTGTCTTGTGCATATTATATTTTTTCTTAGTGGACTATTTATATTTTCGAATAAAATTTTGCAGTTATATAGGAATTTATGTACTAAATACTAAGGAAGAAAAATATAATAACTTTTGCCTCTAGGAACCCCGAAATTCAGGAAAATGGGATTTTCAATCTTTTCGCCATATTTTTCTTATTTTTCGCCGGGCGCAGATAATATGTTCGGAAATAATTAAGTGCACACTAGGCCTCAAAATGAGTTCATATCCTTTTTGATTACAACTTTGCGATTTGAGAAAACTCGCCTTAAACCTAATATTTAAAATAAAAGAAAGGTCTATTTTGAAACGATCTGGATAATTCAATAACAAAACTTTTTAAGAATATACAGAAAAATACAAAAAAATATAATTACGAAATAATTAACGCACTTTTTTTCTGCAGAAAAAAGGGGAAAAATAGACTTTTTCAACATTTTAATTTAAGCTGCGTATAACTTTTGACTGAGTAGATATTTTTGAATAAAACTTTGTCAGAATATTTAATAATTTTTTTTGCAAATGGGAAAAGATTTGAACTCCCCATTAGCAAAACCGTGGACCAAAGTGAGTAAAAAAGTTAAAATTTTAGTTTTTTTTGGTCGAATATCTCCTAAACTGTAAGCGGAAACCCATAAATGTAGTAAACTTTTTTTACCTCTTCAATAGAAGAATCTACGTGCAAAAACTCTTTTGAATCAGATCAAATATATCAGATTGAGGTCTTTATTTTAAGATATAAAGTCCAAACGACAAACTTAAGCTCAGTAAACTTTTTCCATAAATGCGCTATGAAATCTTATAAGAACCAGATTGCGTATTTAGAAACTACAAATTTATTTCCTTTTTTTTCAACATCCCCCACTGTGCGATGACGCAGACAGAAACAGCGATGCACAGATAAACACTTCAAAACTATAACACCCTTCTTTTTTGGTTGGGGGCTAAGAAATAGAAGACTTTATCTAGTTTTACAAATTATCTACCTCAAGAGAAAAAAGTATAGGTATGTAGTCGTAAAAATACTAGTGAGTGATTAAAAATCTATAAAATATCTTTATTACACAAATTGCACTTAAAATTAACTATATAAGAGGAGTAACTACAAGTTAACATATTTCTAGCGGATTTTTGTAACATTGGAAGATAACCAAAGTGTTATTACTTCACAAAACAATTTGTAATGTGATAGCAAAAAATATTTACTTTGGCAAGTTAATACACTTTAGAACAATTTTATTCTAGTAACTTTTTTTGGAAATTGTTAAAATTAATTTTTTTATATTTATAATCGTACTATTTCCCAAATTTAATATTTTTATAACAACACATTGACATTGATCACTAAATTTATTTTCAAAAACGTGTTTTTGTCTCTCTTGAAAAACTCTATGCGAGCTTGACTTGTTGGGTTTCTGAAATACAGGATTCATTTGTAATTTCTTCTTTTTCCAAGAAGTCAATGTAAATGATTAATCTGAAAAGAAACCGTGGCTTTAACTGCTTTTATAGAGATGAGACAATATTTGTATATCATATGGGGCATTCCACGTCAAATTGGACGGTTTGAAAATATTTTTATTTTTTTATTTCCATGAATTTTAGATATTTTTTTAGTACCCCTTACAGCAGCCTTCCTGGTAAATTTTCAGATTTTTTTATAACTTTTTTCAGTTTTTTTGCTCATAGCTTTCTTAATAATGGTCCAAATTGAACAATTTTTTGAAGTTTTTGTTTTTATATGTTTTTTTACAGAAAAAAAAATTTGGAAATATTGAACAAATTGGAAACCCAAAAATTTTTTTGTCGAAATTTCTTGATATTTGGCTAACTATAGTTCTAAATTCAATTTGTTTCGTATGATGTTTACTTGTCGAGTTATGGGGTACGAAAGGATTGTCGTTTTTGAAAAAAATTTCTTTTAATTATTGTTTCGAGCTAGAAAAAAAACAAAACAAATGAATTTAAATAAGTGATTCTTATAGGAAATCGTCTGATGTTTAAAAAAAAAAATTATTAAAAAAAAAATATTTTCGTGATCAATACTGTGACCAATTAATATTAAAATTTTTCTAACTTCAACCCTTTCAAGTTAGCCTACGGTATCCTCATTATACTGTAAAACTTTGATAATGGGATCTCCATAAGTTTAAAAGCTATGCAAATTTCTTTACATGACCCCAGCTTTTGCTCATTGTTATATCGTGTAAACCTTACGTTTAATGTATTAGGTGCGTTTACCACCAGCTTTTATGGATTTCTGGCGTTCCAGTTGAGTTCAGAAATTTATTTTCCTCTTAGACTTATAATAAAATTTTATGAGAAATTTTTTTGTAGAACATTTTAGTCCGCTATCTCATCGTCGAAGAGGAGTTTTTTGCTTCTTTTTAAGAAAGGGTCAAAAGAGACCTATACAGCGAGGCGCTAGAGCACTAAAATGTATCATGAAATAAATTATCGTGGAGTTTTACATAAAAATGCTGAGAACACCTAATACATTAAACGTGACGTTTACACGATATCTTATAACGATTCTCTATAACAATGAGAATCATTCGTGTAAAGAAATATGCATAACTTTTAAATTTATAGAGATCCCATTATCAGACTTTTACAGTATAATGAGCACCCTATACTAATTTTGGTAAGAAATAAAAAAATAATAAAAAGAGTCGAAGTTAGAAAAATTTTAATTTCAATTGTTCAGTTCCGGTTTTAATCACGAAAAAAAAGTTTTTTTATATTAAATATTTTTCTGTAAAGTCAGACGATTTTCTACAAGAATCACTTGTTTTTAATTTTTTGTTTTAATTTTTTCTAGTTCGAAACAATATTTAAAATTTTTTTTATAACCAGCAGCACTTTCGCACCCCATAACTCGACAAATAAACATCATACAAAAAACTAGAACTATAGTTGTGCCAAGTATCCAGGAATTTCGGGAAAATTTTTTTTGTTTTGTTCGTTTCAAAAATAATGCCCCATATTCCAAGTTTTTTTTGATTTTATTTATGGATTTGAAATTTTAAATCGTGTTTTTCATAATGACTGTATCCTTAGATTTCTTGAAAATTACTAATTTTTAACATCTATCCATATAATAAGTTTAAAGCCCGGTACGGTAGTGGGTTTTTCATAGCCACTATATTTTTGGATTTTTGAAAACCAAAAAAAAACATGTTATTTTAAATGATATTTATTTGCATTGTCTATATGCATTTCATTGGTGATTTGCCAAATCGTCAGTAGACTTCAAAAAATTTTTCTATAAACATAAGAAATCTTGTAATACTAATTTGTATGATAAACGATATCGTCAACACATATATGATATTTTTATGGAATATTTTAACCGTCTAACTCTTCGCTGTGTGGGTAACTTTACGCCTTTCTTTAAAAAAGGGCAGAAAATTCCTTTTCAGTGGCGATATAGCGTCTCGAAATTGTTCTACAAAAATGTTGCTTGTGGTGTTTTACATAAAAATGCTGAATACGTATTATACCTTAAACGCAATGCTTGCAAAATTTTGTATGACGAGTACTAATTGTGAATAAGTACCAAATTAGCCCTTAAACACATTTTAAGTTTTGAATGTTTCTGGCGTTTCAGTTGAGCCTGGAGCTTATATGTCTTTGAGAGCCTATAGTACAATTTAATGGGGAATATTGTTATTCGAACATTTTAGCCCACTACATGGTCTACGAAGGAAAGTTTTTTTGCACTTTTTTTAAGAAGGGGGCGAAATGACCCATACAACGAAGAGTTATGGTGTCTAGAAAACTCAAACGCATTGATTATACTATATATTTTTATTATAAACCATCTTGGCCAAAAACATTAAGAGAGAAAAAGAGTAACATCACACATCATTTGGAAGATTGTTTTACGAAAAATCAGCAAACGGAGTCTTTTAAGACTATCTTAGATGATCAAAAAGTGATTAACAGGGCTCGGTCTTTCATGCAGCTAAAAATTCATTTTAAGCGCTTAACAAATGCACCTAAAAATTAAAAATATGCGCAAAAATATGCATTCACCTACGAACAAAGTACTAAAACTAAAATAGTGTGAAAATATTGATTTTTATTTTTATTATTATTAGAGAGAAAAAAAAATAAAACAACTATAATTGGGTATATTATATAATCCAATGGAACCTTTGTTGACTTTTCACTCGGCAACTGAAAATTAATGCTTGCCAGAAATGCACTAAATAGCAACTGCAATTGACAGCTCCCAGTTGCCAATTGGCATCAGAAGTATCATTTTCAACAACTGACAACCCAACTGAGGCTCAGTTGTCATGCATAATCGGCCTATTAATATATTTTTTTTTCAAAAATTGAGAAATATGCATTTAAAATATTGTTATAACTCCAAAAATATGCATTTATTCCAAAATATGTAAAAATATGCACTTACCACCAAAATATACAAAAATATGCATCTACAAATCGATGCCAAAGTACTTAACATTTTATGATTCGCATTAATAATTAGTCAATACGCCTTCATCTATAACCACAAAAAACATGCATTTGCATGAAAATCCGAGCCCTGGTGATTAATCAGTTGCAGGCTTAAAACAAGACTCGAAAATGATTCCTACAAATGACTAGAAAACGACTTGTGTGCAATCATAAATTGATCATGCATATGATCGAAAATTAATCTTTTCAGACTAATTTAGACGATCAAAAAGTAATTAAGCAATTGCGCGCTCCAAAAACCCACTCGAAAATTAGTCCCATAAATGCTTAGAAAAAGTCTTATGCGCAATGATAAATTGATCAACCATATGCTCGAAATGTGACAGTTTTGAGTATTGTTAGAAAAGTAAGTTTATGTTAGCTTTGTGCTGTCGATATTGTAGGCAGTACCTTAGCTGAGTGGTTGGTACGTAATGTTACAAATCCGAAGAAGTTTGGCTCGATTCTCAGTTAAAATAAAATTTTTTTTTATTTTACTTTCTCGAAAATGAGTCAGAAATGATCAAAAATACTGTTTAAAAATTACTAAAAAATGAGTCCAATCTGATTTGAAAGCGGGTAATAAAAGACTCTTCAAGAGGAATCGTACGTAGGGTACCTTTTTCTACCGACAAAAGTATCTTTTATGATCAGAAAATGAGCGCATAAATGATTATTTTAATCGAGCTAAGGAATCAATAAAGACTCGAATATGATCGATAGTTTCATAAATTGCTAGCTGGGTGTATAAACACACACTGCCACTGCACTAAGAGAATTTTGCTTCATAAAACAAATGAAATAATTTCATTAGATTTTTGTCCTTAAACTAATGACTGTTTCACAAATCTAATGAAATTTTCATTAATATTGTGAAATTATTTCATTGTTTGAATAACAATTTCAAAAATCCAATTAAGTTTCAGTAATGATGTAAACAAATTTCGTTGGTGAAAAGGCGAATTTTAATTTTTTTTTGTGCAAAGTAATATGTAGTATGTACTATGTACTACCGTATTACTCATGCGTCCAGAGTTTTGGCTTAAAAAATGGAAAATTAGTATATTCTTCACGTTTTCTTTTTTATTTAAAAATTCGTAAAAAATGCTCGTTCAATATATCGTTAAAAGCTTTTGAATATAAGAGGATTGCTATGTTTTTAAATAAACATTAAGGAAATAAAAATTAAGCTTTGTACTATTGTCATGCATGTAAAATAAAATGGTTCTGAAAATTTTTTTAAATATTTAGAAAATCTACTCGCCTGGCCACATTTTTGACCGGGCGGGTAACAATTAAAATCCAGATTGATTCTATCAAATTAGATATGCCAATCAGGACTGGTTTTGAAAATCCCGGGATTCGGAATTTAGAAATAGAATCCCGAAATCCCGAACCGGGGTCACGGTATTTTTGGGATTTCCTAATCTAGAAAAATATAATTAAGAAATAAATGCTTTTTTAATGAAAGCTGTTATTTTTTATTTAAAAAATCTATTTTTGACTTTTTAATTTAATAATTCGTTTAATTCCGGCGTTTCTGAAACAAATTTTCCATTTGGCACATAGTGTTGCTTAAAAATGTAGCACATTCTCTATACTTATTGATAAAAGTGATAGCACATGATTTATTTTATTAAACGCTACCATCGTATAATTATTATACCCACCCATAAGCCCATTAGTATATTTAAAAGAAAGATAATTTTATGAAGATTAATAATCAAAAAAGTCTTATTGAATTTTAAAGTCAAGTTTGGAAAACTTAGGTGAAGAAACAAAAAAGAAATAGAATGACTAAAAAATGAAATCCACGATATTTTAAAAAAGAGAGCTGACCAAAAAACAAATTTAAGGTAGTTTTGAAAATGGTATAAGCCATATATATTTTATAGCTTTCGCTGCATCCTTATTTTGTAAATCTCCATTTTGTTCCCCTGTGCTATCAAAGATTTTTTTAGCATTATAAAATATTTTTTTTTTCAATTTTTGCTATGCTATTACCGGAGATATTTACGAAATCAGGGACAAAGTAGAGGCCAAAAACAAAAATTTTTAAATTCTAAACCAAATATCTCTAAAAGTATTATGGATATTTTAGTGAAGCAAAATGTATTTTCTTTTTTCAATAATAAGTTTTACAACAATTCAATAAATTCGGATAATATTTGTAAAAGTTATGAAGCCAGAAAAATTTGTCATGACCGATATAGTCAACTTTGACACCCTGTAGCTCAGCGTGTGTTTCAACAGAGTGGTCCAGATATCATTACTCTGAAAGCTTAAGTCATCTTCTATGATTTTTACATACATCGTTTTGTTATCGGATCGCAAGTTTCAAAGATACTGATTTAGTATCCTTTCTTTTCAATTGTAACCACTGTGTACTGCCACAATGGATGACACAAATAATGCTGAAAAAATATATAGCTACAGTAAAAAGTGCCGAAAAACAGAGACAAGAGATTAAATTTTCGTTTGTATCCTTGCTTAAGATTCTCTTTTCAAAAGTTAAAACCTCACATCTTACGAAAATAGGTTCTCTAAGCTACCCAAAAAAAATTGGTACAGCAAATCAAATTTTCTTCCATTCTGGCCTGATATCATGTTTAGGTTTCATCAAAACCCGCAAGAGATGACACAAAAAATGCTGACGAAGTATGTAAAAGTACAGAATATAACATCAGCTACTATAGTTTACTTTACAGCTTAATACATAGTTAGTAGTTTTTTTTTTGTTTATTCATTTATAATTTTTTATTAAAAACCCCCCATCAATTTATACAAAAAATTTCCACTGAATTTTTTTTTTTTTTACTTATTTATTTATTTTTTTGTTACATTTGAGTGCCATGGTTATTGTCATTGACCGAAATATCTCATTAAATTTTAAATTTGACATTCATATTTAATACAACTTGTTATCCTCTGCCCCTCTAACGCTCTCTATTTAAAATTTGTTATAGAAGTCAAACGAAAAATATTGAATTAAAATTTAATATAAATTCTTTCTATACCGGTATTGTGCAAAAAAATTTGCATATTAATAATTTCAATTAAATGATGTAGACTTGTATTTCAAATATAATTGTCTTTGGGTTTATGAAGTGCAATTTTAATATTTGAAATATATTTCGAGGTGTTTAGTTAAAAGAACTAATTAGATAAAAAGCAATTAAATGGTCAACTGTTTGTATCTTTATTAATTTTTTCATAGGACGAAAAACTGATGATCAAAAGTTTTTCGAATGGAAAACAAACAATTAAAAATGGATGTTTTCAATTCTGTAGGCAACTAAATATCTTTGAGCCAAAAAAAAAACTATTTCGTAAACACTTCAATAAAAGGTTTTTTAATATATAAATTTTGACTGCATTAGCTTTGTGATTGAATCATATTATCATGTGATCTTTTTTTTGACTCATTGAACATTTGATTTTGCTAATTGAATAAAAAATTTTCATCGTAGGCGGAACCTATCAATTAAATAATAAAAAAAAATAGATTTTTAGATTTATGTTCCGTTGAATTAAGAGTCTTCTATGTCGCTTTATGTGATGCACAATAATTTTAAAATCTCAGAATCAGAAGAGATTTTGTATAAAAATTTTTTAATATTTCCTAGAAAATTTCTAATTGCCAATGTAAATAACTTATTAGAAACAAACTCTAACTAGTCTGATATCAAAGTTTTACAGATTCCAGAGACCACCTGAAAAACGTTTGCTTCTTAAGTCTTTAGTTTTTATAAAGAACAAGAAATATAACGAGAGAAAAATGTTGCAATAATTACTTAATCTTACGAATGTGCTAATTTATTAATTGCTTTAACTTCCTGCTAATAAAACAAAAAAATCTTAATGAAAACGGGCGACTATAAATTTAAATTTATGTGTGGTGGAAGAATGTGTAAATTATTATTTAAGATTAATGAAACTCTTGCATCTTAATAAAATATGTATACAAATACTAAATAAAATAATGAAAAAAATTATTGTAAATATACAAAATATTAAAAAATACCAAACAAAAAAAATATCTTGGCGCCAAAACGGGAGTTTATGTTTGTGACAAACTGTTTAATTAATACGAGGTTGGATTAGAAACACTATTCTACAGTTAAAAATACGCTGCGGAACCACAAGGGCGCTGCAGGCAGACAAAATCGATATATTTTCATGAATTTTTGAAAGTATGATCAATGTATGGTGTTAGGACGCCGCACACTGGGAGAAAAAGGCCAAACTAGTGGCGCAAAAATCAAATCTTCTAGGCGAATAGTCTGATCCACAAAAAATGTATGGATGAGTTATAGGTAAGGATGTAGGCTATAATGTGTGTTAAAAGTTAGGTAGCTATTTTTTAAACAGTGAGCGCTATATGTGTATATATAAGACCAATTTCAGTCATCGGAAAGAATATATATATATCTTCCAAACTAATAGTCTGATCCACAAAAAATGTGTGCCTGGAAAGGCTGTAAAAGGTGTACATTTAGAAAAACTGATGTAAAAGTCGCATACAGAAGACTCCGCAGCTAATTTTTGGAGCAATTTTACTCTATAATATCTACATTAAGATTTCACAAAAATTTCAGGTACTCTCGGGTATTTTTTTTTGTATCTCCACAAAGATTTAAGAAAGTTAAAAAATTGTTTCCTGTATTTACGCTTGTAAACCTTAACTGAAAGTGTAGAGAGAACAGGTGGTGAAGTGGGAGAGAGATAGAAAGCTTAATTCATTTACAACCCTGCTATTGTGCATTTTTGTAGAGTAGTGCTGCAAGCCCCTCTGGTGTCAAGTAGGAGCATTGAATTGTTTAAGCTGTGTAGCCATTTTATTAGTTCTTTTACTTCGCCGACGGTTCTACAATACCGACGCAGGAGGGTGCTGTGACGTGCATTAGGATATGTTAGCATTAATCGCTGTATGTATTGCCAAAGTGATCAGTGCTATGCCTTCACCACTTTAACAGTCCAACGACAACCAACACAATAACACACCAATGAACATGAGAAAAATGCATGATGTTGTTGGCTTGCCTGGAAATAATCTTGAACGCAAGACCTCAGGGTTTGTAGTCAAACGCGCTGACAACTCAGCCAACAGCAACTTACTGATCATTAACAATTTGCTAATTGAATATATCAAATAACGTTATGCAACAAGAAAAAAGGCAAGGACTTACACTACACTGAAAAGAAAAATCAGTCCATCCGTACTTAAATTAATCCCAAGCGGTGTCAAAAGTACGGTAAACCCGATTTTTCTGAAATCAAGTACAGAAATATTGATTAAGTCGGAATATTCAAGTGCAAGATACTTCATTTTAGCCTGATTAGCCTTTATTCATGTAAAAAAATTTTTTATTATAAGTACGAATATGTTTATAAACTTTACTGTGTTGATGTTTGTTTGCTTGATGATAGCCACAAATCACTGTTCTGCTCTTGTTGTTGTTTATTTTCATAACTCGGGCATAGCCGACAAACAGCTGACAAACGTCGTATGACTTGTAGATTCAAGACCGCTTTATACTTGAATCAATCTGTATTTTAAGTACGAATATGTTTATAAACTTTACTGTGTTGATGTTTGTTTGCTTGATGATAGCCACAAATCACTGTTCTGCTCTTGTTGTTGTTTATTTTCATAACTCTGACATAGCCGACAAACAGCTGACAAACGTCGTATGACATGTAGATTCAATACCGCTTTATACTTGAATCAATCTGCCCCGTACTTGGCAATCTTAGCTTCGTACTTTATAATCAATACAGACACGTACTTGAATCAAGCCCGAATTAGGCTAACTTTTACTTATTTAATCCTGGAACAGAACAGACTTGAGAATTTATATTTTTACTACTAATATAAATTTAATACTTTTTCTTACTTGTTTTAATTTAATATTTATTTTTGTTCAATCCCAGTATTGAACTTAGCTCATCATGTTTGTAAGTAAACCAACGCCTTAGACCACTCAGCTAACTCAGTATAGAAAGAACGACAGCTATAAAATTCAGTGTAAACCAGCAGCATGTAACACGACGTTAGTAGGCTATTAGTCTGCACTGAACGAACAAACAGAATGACCAATAACAAGACAACGACATAAGCACAACATGCGACTAAAGCTACCCTATAAGCAACTCAGTTAACTTTTAACGCCCTTTAAGCTAAATATTTCGCAACTAATGGTGGTTGATGACTGGATTACTTTTAATGGAGTCAACTGACTATTTTAACATTGTGATATCCTAGGCAGTAGTCAATTGTTCTACTCTGCATTACTTTCCAACTAACTTAAAGTTAACTTTTTTTTTTTTTATTAATATGATTATTTCGAACGTATTTGCTTTGTGAATCTAAATTGATTATTAGGCTAAGGTTCGTAACGTTATATTCAGAAAGAATTGGGTATGATTAATATTCCAAGGAACAATGGAAAAATTAACATCAACTTAATTTTTCAACGTACACAGCAGAACAGAGTAGCGCCACTTTCGGAAGCCGCTACACTTCCTTGGAATATTAATCATACCCAATTCTTTCTGAATATAACGTTACGAACCTTAGCCTAATAATCAATTTAGATTCACAAAGCAAATACGTTCGAAATAATCATATTAATAAAAAAACAATTAGCTACTGGCTTGAGCTTTTCACATGTTTACATGTTCATATATACTTAAGTATAAAATCAAACCAAAAAAGTTTGTCTTGAGTAGAACAAAAATCAGAAAAATGGGAATGAAGAAAAATAAACCGATGGCAACGCTGGGAAAGTGCACTTTAATATCAGCTTGAGAGTGATTTAATTCTCGTATTCAATTTTCGCGAAAAAGTTGTATATATAAGAATTAAAATCACATTCAACAGAGCCACCTGACAAGTGGTGATAGCAAATACACGTGAGCACTGACGATGGAAGTGTAGCGGCTTCCGAAAGTGGCGCTACTCTGTTCTGCTGTGTACGTTGAAAAATTAAGTTGATGTTAATTTTTCCATTGTTCCTTGGAATATTAATCATACCCAATTCTTTCTGAATATAACGTTACGAACCTTAGCCTAATAATCAATTTAGATTCTTAAAGTTAACTTTATTTAAGTCAACTGGTAGTTAGTATGCAAAAAGGTGATGCTGGGGTTCGAACTATGTATCACACCTTTTATAGTCAATGCGCTGACCATCCAGATAAGGTACCATTTAAAATAATGGCAGACAAAAGTTAACATAGATTCGAAATGATTTTCAAAATAACTAAGAGAGTAAAATTGTTAGTTCTCACCAAATCCCATTATGCACTCAACTTAAGAATTGATTTTAGGACAGTTCTGGATTGCATTGTAGTTAGCTTTTAGTTAGTCTAAAAAAGGTAACTACTATAAGTTGATTATTTTTGTGTTCGACTACAGATTTGCTGGTAGGGTATCAACAAGCAAACAAATACCAACACACTACGACTGTGTAAAAAGTTTTTACTAATACATAAAATAACAATTTTTGTACACAATTTAAGAATACTCAAAGTAAGTAGAAAATACTTCAATTTAGTACGGCGTTTTTCTTTCTGTGTATATTTTTTGCATGTCCCCTAACTACAAACCTACTCGAAATTTTAAATTCTGTGAATAAATTAATATAGTTTTTTTTCTAAAATTTCGAATTTTTAAAGAGGCTGCTTCCACCGATTTGATCAAAACTTGAGGAAAGGTTGTCACACTTTACTACAAGAAGAACTGAAAAACTTGACACAAAATTACCTCTAAGACGATCAAATATAGTTTTTTTTTATATACTCAACACGTTAAAATCAATGTTTATACATGGATTTTCATAAAGGTAATTCTATTTTAAGTATTTTATTGTTTTTTGTAATAAAATTGGACAACCCCTTCTCAAGTTATAATGCAATTGTTGGATCAGCCTCTCGAAAAATCCGAAATTATAGAGAACTATTTAAAAAAACGTATCAATAGAATTTTAAATGTCGATTGTTTTTGTAGTTAGGTAGTGGTCCTCAAAGGTCTTGACAAATGTTTCATTTTGTTGCATAGTGTAATTCTTATAAAAAGTACTGACTTCAAAATAACACTATGTGACAAATGAAGATATTTGGAAAAATGCACGGACTGGACAGTACAGTCCATTGTGACTTTTTTATTCTAACTCTAATATCTAATTTCTAGAACTCTTGAGTTACCCTCGTATATCCAAGTGAAATTTAGACGCTCACATAAAGTGTGTTTGCTAAAGGCTATTAACTCGAACAAAGTAAATCGTATTAAATAAATATTTCAATTAAAAAGACTCTTTATGGCAATAAATGTAAATCTAACATGTACAAATGAACAAAAAAATTTTTTTTATAAAAAATCAAAAATGTAGAACATGCACCTTATCAAACAGGTATTTTAACATAATTTTAATGTGACATATTAAAAGTAAATGAAATAAAAAAAAAGTATTTGCGTAAATAGAAGTTGTAAGCACTCTACTAAACAATTCGCAAGCTATTTTTTATTATATAAATTCTAATAACACTTTTCAAAAGAAAAGTGCTTAACTTTATTTTGTCAAACTAGTAAGTAGTGACTATGTGAACTCTCCATTGATTGATGTTAACAAACATTGGAAAAACTTCTAGAATATGTAAAGTTCCATGGTATGTTTCTATTTCCATTTAAGTATGCAAACATTATGTTCATGCTATAAGACTGTTCATATCTAAGTAGCGCTCGTTAGCTTTGCACATAAACTTCCTTGGCGGAAATAGTATTTTTCACCAAAAACCGTAAATTGTTTATGTTAATATGCATCAAACGGTGAATTAAAATTGTATAGTTTTGATTAAAAAGAAAACAGCGTATGCATTTAAACATTTTTTGATTTAAATATGAACTGAATTAACTGATGTCTACATATTTTAAAAGCTTTATGAGTTATTTAGCTTTGGAATTAAAATAAATTAAAACCAAATTTTATATTTATAAAATCAAATATAATCGATGTAATGAATATTGCAGCAATTCGTACTGGGCTCAGCTATGTCACAAGTTCAAATATATAATTTTGCATTTTACTATAGGGATAATCCCAAGGAGTAATTGCAAAAAAAAATTGTTAGTGCTAAAAGAGAAGTAACACAATCAGGCAATTAATGTCTACCAGTTAACTAATTAATGTGTTACCTTCTTTGGGAACAGGTCGTAAAGTGGGAAAGAGATAGAAAGCTTAATTCATTTTAAAACTTTGCTATTGTGCGTTTGTTTTTTTTTTTGTAGAGCAATGTTGCAATCCCTCTGGTATAAAGTAGAGACATTAATTTGCTAGTTCTTTTATTTCGCTGACGGTTCTGCTACAATACCGATGAAAGAGGGTGCTGTGATTTGCATTAGGATATGTTAGTATTAATCGGTGCCGGTACTGCCAAAGTGTTTAGTTTAGTTTAGTTTAGTTTAATAGTCCAACAACAACCAAAACAATAACACACCAATGCACAACAGAAAAATGCATGATGTTGTTTTGCTTGCCTGAAACTAGTCTTGAACTCAAGACCTCACATATATTCTACTCTTGTGTGTGCATCACATAGCAAAAGAACTAGTTCGATATCTTTTATGGTTTCTATTTAATAGCCGTCTAAACTTCGGCATCTCGGCCATTTTTGAGAAAAGTTCGTCATATTGAAGATTGATTAACTTTAGAGCGCGCGTCAACGGATATAAACAGTTTTGATGTGCTTCCAAAGGTTCCATTCTCCTCTTAACAAGCATTGATTAAAAAGGACATAGCTTCTTGCTACAAGTACCTTTAAAATCTCAAAATATCCTTTATCCTTATATATCCTGAAGAAAGATATTTTAATTTTCTATATATTTTTTAAATGACGCCAACTCACATATCTTTATTGAAAACAGATTCAAAAGTTATAGTTATTTCTTAAATGAAAATGCCAAAAATTATTTGATAGTGTGAATGTTGAATGTTTTATTATAGATTGTCCTTAAATATATTAATAAGTTCAGAAATGCGTTACTTGTGAAAAAATAATAGCAAGTTAATTAGTTAAATAATCTCATGAAGCAGACATATAAATTTATGACAAACCATTTAAAAATTTTGATTTTGTATAACACAAGCACGTTGCACTCTTTCATATTCATGCTACGTTAAAACATTACCTAGTTGACATAGTTTTAATATGTCTTAACAGTTGTTTCAATAATCTCGCGGTAGATGGCACAGGAGCTGCTCACATCAGAATTTAAAAAAATTTTGTAAAATCCGAGGACAAAAACTATTACCGCGACACTTAATACTAAACAGATATATTGAGATAAAAATTTTCGTGTCTATTAAGTCTTATTATATGCAATAGAATATGGAAGACATTTTTTTTTTGTTTAATTATTTGTTGGGACAAACTCTAGGTAACGACATGCCACAGAGCTGACATTTATTGTAACTTTTCTGTCGGCTTCAATTTCTTATTTAAAAAAAAAAATTACGGAATGCTTATGTTCATTAGGTCCGAATTTATATAAAACATTCATTAATATATTGCTAATTATGACCAGTATGATAGAACAGTGCAGGACATGAAAAATGGCAGTTAGAAAATAATCACCCATATAGGATAATTTTCGTTCAGATATGATATTTGTGGCTCTAAATAATACACAATATAAGAAAAAAGACTGAAAAAAATTTGCCATTAGCGGCATTAGTTTTGTCAAATCGAGGCGATTTTAATCGACTTTTAGGAACATATATTTTATTTTATTGATTCATATTAAATTAAGTAAGTCAAATTATTACACTTCTGCTTCGTTAATATTATGAAAGCTCTTACTGCTACATACGAGTAATAAGATTAGTATTTGGCACAAGTTTCAATGAGTCACTAGAAAATGTATATCTATGTAAGTAGTTATTTTAATAAATAATTAAAGATATCACGTTCGATTTGTCGTTATAGATTTAAATTAATCTATTAAAGTTGCCTTTCTTGACAAATTTTACAACTAAATTATCTTTATTTATGGATTGACCATTGCATTTCCAATTGATAAAATTGCCAGCTCTGACATTTTTTCCTGAGCTAGGGTCGATCTTAAGTAGGTCTTTCTTAGTTTCAGTTAAGTAAAACTAAGCTCACCTTTTATATTTTATAAATTTTTATAATAAAAATATACAAATGCACTAGAAATAGCTTTTCGCATTTGTCTTTTGGCGCCCTTTGACATCTAGCGCCTAGAGTGAGCGCTCCACTCGCTACTTTCACTCCAACCTGGCCCGGCTCTGTCTACTACTATTTTATTTTATTTTATTTTATTTATGAATATTCAATTATAAACTGTAAAAACTTCTCAACTCTAAATTTAAGAACACTTATTTATTTTTAGTTTGTTTTTAACTTTCAGTTAATCTTATAAGATCAATGAACTAATAAAGTAAATTTTATTAAAAGAATATATTGTGTTGTAATTTAAAATTACATAAGTCGCGTTAATGCGCCAACGCGATTGGTGCTTTTTATAATTTAGATACTTTAAAAGTCGCAAGCTAACATTTTTTACTTGATTTACTCATAAATCTACAGATATAACTTTTATAAAAAATTTTTGCATTAGGCAGCTAAAGCCTACAAAATTGCCTACAAAAATAGTTATAACCATTTTTTACTTCTTTAAGAAGTTATAAAGTTAAGAAAAAGAAGAAAATTTAAAAAATTGCTTTAAACTCATCCTTAAAGGGCCCCAATACACTGCAGCAGTATGTGTACTCGCAATCAAGTGTTGGCGACCGTGGTTTGGTCATGTATGGGCATTTGATATGATTGTATGCTTTACTGTAGCGATATCAAACAGAGTTTGATATTTTGCTGATGGTAGCAGTTTGTAGTATTGTGTATGGTGAATTTAGCTGAGTTGAGAGAAGTTGTCAAAGAGTAAACATCGGGCAAAAATACTTTTACTTGAATAAATTAATCATAAATTAAGAAAAATCGAATAATATATATATTGTAAAGTCTTTCTGAAAAAAAAACAAGAAGTTTACCGCTCCCTAGCTTATGCTATTTCTTTTGGCAACAAACAGTTGATTTATTTTTGCTACTATATGGGGCATTCCATATTCTTTCATTCGATATTCTTTCCAAACAAACAAAAATTTAAAAAAAACATTTTTATTATATTTTTATTTAGATTTTTTGAAAATTTCTCATTTTTAACTTCTATCCACCAACAACTTTTACGGCCGGTGTGGTAGTGGGCCTTTCATAATTACTATTTTTTTCCCGATTTTTGTAAATTAAAAAAAATATATATTATAAATCATGTAATAATTGAACATGCAAACAAAAATTTGGCTGTACGGAAGGATGAACTGACATTAGATTTTTCGAGACCACCACAGTCTCCTCATCGGAACTCTTTTCCCACACCAGCGAAGGCAGCAACAACCAACGAGCGAAAATCCTATTTACTTTTTTAACCAATTAACAGAAGAGTCGCCATCTCGTGACTGTTCTAAGCAATAATCGGTTTTTTTTTAAAGTTCGGAACTTCACTAGGTTTTGCTTTATCATGTTCAACTTTTTAAGCTTTTTTAGATTTCTGTTGTTTTTGAAAGGTTCTGACAGACAGTTGATCTTATAACTAGTAGTCCAGGGGCTGAATTATCGCATACGTGATGGACTAATATTGTTCGAAATTTTTTTTTGTGTAATAGAGTACCAGCTGCTCAAATTCCACTCGCTAGCACTACAGCTATGGAAAACAATATTTTATTTTATTATGTTTGTTTTGCAAAAAAGCATAGAACATTACCAATAAACCTTAGTATATTTGTCAAATCGACTTGGTTGTTGTACTAGCTAAAAGAAACACAAAATTTGTCTAGTCGATTCAACAACCAATGTAAAACAAACTTATAATAATTTCTATTCGTTAGCTGTTGTGACGAAATTTTATTCGATACGAAAGACTACTCGATAACGAATGAGGTAATTCGGCCTCAGGAATCGAATGGCGTTCACTGTTTTTCAGATTGGCTCGAGTTTTTGAGATATTGATATTATAAATTTTTCTTTGGATACCCTATTATTCGTTAAAAATTATGTACAAGGAAAATGGTTATGTATTTACGTTTACTTTATATTAGATACATCAAAACAATTTAATATCCATTTTATTATTTTTTGGGCTATTTTGACCACTTATATTCTTATTGAAGTTTTTGGTCTTAATCATGCTAATTTCAAAATAAATTGCCACTGCTTGCTCAAAAAAACCTGTTTTAAATATTTTTATTCGAATATTTTATATTCGAATATCGAATATATCATATTCGAATATTTTATATGCGAATATTATAAAATGAATGGTGTATTGCTATGGTTGTGCATATTTTATATAATGTAAACATAGGGATGTAACCGTTTTCTGTTCACATAATTTGCATATCGGAACCATCTTATATGAATAATAGGGTATCCGAAGAAAAATATTAATGAACGAATATCTCGAAAACTCGAGCCAATTTGACAAAACGGTGAACGCCATTCGACTTCTTTTCCAAAAATTATATAAGATCAACTATGAGAACTTTTGCCCAATTTTTCGACTACCGCAGTGTAATATAATGCATTTTTATTTGTTGAAATTACTTTTAATTTATGAAAAAAAAAACTGAATTAATCGGCTAACTGATTAATAACGAAATTAGCCGATTATTAACCCATTAAACAAAGACCACGCTTAATTAATGGAGCGATTGACCGATTAAAACGGAAGCCCGATCAAATAAATAGCCTAGTAAATACGTTCTTTTTAACTGTAACTTGCTTGGTTCTCTCATGACAACAGAATACGTTATAACGCGATTTCGAAAAATATACGAGATAAGCCATCGAGATTCTATATATTTAAAAATTTGCAGCTTTAAAAAGTTTCTCGGAAAAAACTGCGAATTTTATTCCAAACATAAGAGCAATTAAATTTAATGAAAGTTTGCGAAATAAATACAAACGATCCCACCCAACAGCATTTTGTACTCAAGCGAATATGTATTTTGAAAAATCGTTTAATAATATATTTAAATTTTCATGTTAATTTTTGTTAAAGCTTATTATTATGTTATCTAGTGTGTTAAAACGTTTGTTTCTCTTTTACAAAAAGGCTTTTAAACGGTTTTTTTCTGTTAGTTAACACGGTGTCAACTGAAAAATCTAAAAGCAAAAGCTCTTGCATTAAACTGTTATTTTAAATACTTTATACAATTAAGGTGGCCAGAGGTTTTCATCCACAAATAATAAAAATAATATTTAAAAACTGCTTAATATTAATTGTCTTACAAATGCAAGTTTATGAGCTCGATTGTGTTTTCGTTATTCTTTCTTGTGAGAGATTTACAAATTGATATTTCAGTATAAAATAAAAATTTTTCCATAGACTTAATGATTGATTGACTGGCCAGAAAAGTGTTTAATAAATTATAACTTTTACTATGAACAGTCATTCATACATTTTTATATTTAAATGATAAGAAAACCTAAAGAACAGAGCTCTTGCGTTTATACATAAATACTTTAGAGTTTAACACACTTTAGTTGAAAACAAAGAAAAAAGCTATTAATGTATATTCTTCGGTGGTAGGGAATTTTTTTATTTTATGCCTTAATAGAAAAACTTCACCTGCTAGAGTAAAGCGCAACTGAATACTCTTACGTTATACTAAGTACGTAGGATGGTATTTTACGATTTATTAAGTTCGACTAAGCAAACAATGTCTGTAATAGGACTAGGGTATTCACTCGAACAATGTTTGCTCGATTAATCGAATAATTAAAGTCATATAATGTTCGATCAAACAAACATTTTCAATTTCGAGTAAAAATTTATTCGAATAATTTAGGTCCATTAATCGAATAACTCGACTAAAAAATTTTCTGTATATCTTATTTTTTTTTAAATAAAAGTTGGAAAAAAAATATTAAATTAATAGAATTTGTCATTCAATTCAAACGTTATTTCATACTAATAGACCGCATGATCAAAGAATTAAGTAAATGATACAGCAATAGGGAGGAAGAACAAACTTCAAAAATCTTGTACAAAAATTCGGAAATGTTTCCGTCAAGCAATAACTATTTGAAATAAAGAAGAGATTTTAAGAGCAGTTAGTTAATTAGATTTTTTGTATTAAAATAAACCCAAAAAATTACTTGTCGTATAAAATATTACTTTATACAGAAAAAAAAGATTGGTCTGATAAATTTTGAAATGCAGTTTAATAGGTTGCTATTAATTTCTCCACAATCGAAGATTAGTGAAAGAGCATTCTTAATAATGTGAGAAATATCATACTATGAAACACAGAAAAAAAATAATTTGTTTAGTACTAAATGTATTGATTTTGTTTGATTATCGAATAATTTTTAGCAGTAAAACTTATTCGAATAACTCGAACGAAATAAAAGTAAGCTAAAAATCTCAATTTCGATTATTTAATTAATCGAACAATCGAAAAGTCGATTAAAATGAATACCCTAAATAGGACTCACATTATATTAAATTAATATTAATAGTGGAACTGACTCAATATAACGATTTACTGGATAAAATTGCATGACAGCGTTGAGAGAATAGTGAAAAAGTTGTATATATTATGGCATCCAGGCGCCGATGCTAGGAGGCGGAGTTTGGGGAAACTTTATATTTCCCCCCAAAACGAGTTAAATATACCCAATTTCTATGGCGTTTCTAAAAAAAAGTTTTACAAAATAATATGTTTCAGATAGAAGTTCACCCCTAAAAGCTAAATCTGGATCCGCACCTGATGGCATCCAACTTTTTCCTCCGCTATTGATCCTTCCTATTCAAGGCACCCGCCCGCCGGCCCAGCACTTGCATTCTTACTAAACAGATTAAAAATAAAATTTAACTTTTAGGTCATCTCTTGGGTGCTTTGGGCACTGTGCAAAAATGCAAAAAAAAATTCACACACTTAATAACCTGATATTGACCCATTTTTTGTAGGTATATACATAAAGCATTAAACTCTTATCAATATGTAACATTTTGTATACAATTTTATTATCAATCAATCGTAATCAGCAATTGTCTGCTTTCAGTCAACTTGAAATGGAAAAAATTTTAAAACAATTAAAGTGTGTTAATAAATTCTAGATATTCTCAAGAATTTATGTGCAAAAAAAATATAGTTTATTTGTCATGGTTAGTAGAGATCTACTGACGCGATGGCATTAGCACCAAACGAAATGCCAACATATAAATTAGCTAAACATATCAAATAAATTAGATCTTTTGCACATAACTAAAGTGTGTTATCTTTTTTAGAAATTTGTCTTTTATCTTAATTTCTATTTTTATCTCTTAACGTTATCATTTTTAAAGTTGCTTTAGAGAAATGATTTCGTTGTTAATGAATTTTTAACACTAGTACCTTTCTACTCCTTAAGAAAATTGATAATAATAAAAAAAAACGTTAAGAAAAAAATTCAATAAATACTTGTAATTTGCTTTATTTACTTGTGTGACTATAAAAATATTCTTCTTTTTGTTCATTTGATACTAAAACGTGTACTTAATATGTTTACACATGTACATTTGTGTGTTATATTATAAAAATTGTTGTAACAATAATAAGTAATAAAAACACTTATAATTATAAGATGCATTTTTTTAAATAAGTTTCCTCGTATTTTAACATTAACAAATTTAATGTAATCGATCAGTTATTGAAGGGAATTTGCCAAAGTCAGTCGTCGGAGTGTGAAAGTAGTGTTAACCAGAAGAAACTAGACATTTGTAACGAATTAAATTAAATTCAAAATATATATAATAGAAGCCTAAAATTTTAAATCAATCTACTGTTGTAAAATATTTATATATTATAAAAAAAAAAAAAATAAGTAAAGATGCCTAAAAATAGGCGTTTCGATAATGAAGGTAAATATTTGTGTAGGTGGTAAAAAATATTTATTGAATTTAAAAAATTAAAACAAACAATAGAGCATCATTATTGATGTCACTAGGCTACTAAATAATAGGAAAAAAGCAAGCGATTTACCTATTAATGTTCTAAACTTGACTCAATTTGTATGTTTGCTTACTCAAAAGTAACTCTAATTTCATTAAATAATTAAAAAAAAACTATTCGTATTATAAATACATATTTATTTGATGTGCTCATGCATATATCAGTACTATGTATTCAATATTAATGATCTACTTCGATTTAAGGCAAGGATAACTAGAAATACATCGCCTAAAAAATGACTTATAGAGAGTTACGATTTTCAACACGAATGTCTGATAGACAGTGTCTACATTTCAAAACATAACATTTTCGAAAAAAAAAAGAAAAAATTCACCAAACTCTAAAACTCTACCAATCAAGGTAGATCTCTACAAGGTGTACTTATCGGCGAATTGATACAACAAAGCAACTTTTTTGGGAATTGTGGTGTCAAAAATGTATTAGTGTATTGGTAAAATATACTACAATTGGACCGCACAATTACCGAAAATATGGGCTGATGCACAGACAGTATATATCGACCTTGCTACCAATTTAGAAAAAGTCTAAATTAACCATACTCTTAAAAATTCCATAAAACTGTTAAATACACTGGAAAAAATTCTAAAAATCTAACATTTTTGAAAAAATCTGAATTCACCACACTACGAAAATTTCAAAAACTGTTTTAAATACACCGAAAAGCTATGATTTAAATAAAAGAACATATAGCTAATTGTTTATTAATATGATTATTTCGAACAAATTTGCTTTGTGAATCCAAATTGATTATTAGGTTAAGGTTGGTAACATTATATTCAGAAATATCGTTACGAACCTTAGCCTAATAATCAATTTGGATTCACAAAGCAAATACGTTTGAAATAATCATATTAATAAACAATTAGCTACTGGCTTGAGCTTTTCACATGTTCATATATATTTAAGTATAAAATCAAACCAAAAAAGTTTGTCTTGAGTAGAACAAAAATCAGAAAAATGGGAATGAAGAAAAATAAACGGATGGCAGCGCTGGGAATGTGCAGTTAATATCAGCTTGAGAGTGATTTAATTCTCGTATTCAATTTTCACGAAATATTTGTATATATAAGAATTAAAATCACCTGACAAGTGGTGATAAGCAAAATACACGTGAGCACTGACAATGAAGGTGTAGTGGCTTCCGAAAGTGGTGCTACTCTGTTTTGCTGTGTACGTTGAAAAATTAAGTTGATGTTAATTTATCCCTTGTTCCTTCGAATATTAATGAGATATTTTAGTTTTTTATTTCCTACCTTGTCAAAATTTATTCAAACAATTTAGTTCTACCATGTTCTTAAGCAAATATATAAACACATCAGACATGGTGATTAAAAGTCCACGGATGAGTTCCCATTAGTCTATATTAACAGACACAAATAATTAGTTTCTGAGAATATCACAAATTGTTTTTTATAAATCGTCACCTGACGCGGAAAACTCCCTATCTAACATTCTCATAAATTTACAAGACAAGCAATAAATATGCTAAATTATGTAATTGGCCAGGTAATTTTCCTTTTAGATTTCCTGAAGTATGTCGCTATTATAGTGCGGAAAAGTCTGATTTTGAAATTAGTTATGTATGTATGTGATATGTATCGAAATTTATTAAAAAGCCCATTCAAATTATTTGTTAGTTAAGGCTTTTGCGCTTTATTTAACAACATATTGTTCAAAACAAAATTAATATTTTTATGACGATTTTTTGACAATTCGGATGAGCCATTTTGACAATTTTTTCTCCAAAATTTTACGATTTTATCTGGCAGCTATGGTAGAAATCTGTTTTGAAGCAACGACTGTCTAAATTTTAAATTATAAGAACCCGTTTTTTCACTACATTTACAAAATTCCACGCGAAATAAGTGACGATCATATTATTTCGCCGATTGACTTAAAATGTTGCAGATGAGTGATTCCACGTAAAACGGGCCTCTATGCAAGGAAAAAATAATTTTCTCATTTTAATAAAAATCTCTCAATTGATGCTTTTTTTTGAGAATGACAATTTTAGAAAAAATACAAATACACTATTTAATATTTTTTAATCAATTTGAGGCACTTTTAAATGAACATGCAAGAAACATTTTGCTTTCCCTCTTTGTATGTTTAATATTTATTTCAGATTGTCTTTTATTACCTTTCTCATTATTAATAAAAACCGTTATCTCTGAAAATAATATACTTTTGTTGCTTTTTATTGAATTTAAAAAATATATTCAGCTAGAGTATTGTGCTGTCTATAATAGAACGGATAGCAAATAATTTAAAGTCTTATTATTTTCGTATGGATTTATCTTTATAGTATTTCTATTAATTAAATCAATAAAAAGTTTTATTTCTTAAAGTTTTTTAAATTTTCGTACTATGTCACACCCGGCGGTCACACCCGTCTCATTTTAAAAATAGTTTTTTTATAAGAAATATTATTTTTTGTGAAACAGTAAATACATAATACATTTAAAAACAATTTTAATAGATATTTATACCAAAAATTATTGTGAACCTTAAATTTTACAGAATTTATACTGAAAGTCATAATTCTTTAAAGCTAAGATTTGTAAGGTCACACTCGACCCAGCTTTCTGACGACCATTCTGAACAGAAATCGTGTTCTATCAGTGTCTACCCGACTTTAAGCTTAATGTCCTTGCGAGCCGCAACGTTTTTTTAAGTAAAAAATTTTATATTCTTGATTTATAGCAAAAAATGTGTGTAAAATGGTCACACCCGGCTAAATGGAATTACTCAGATACATTTCGCAAAATGAATAGGGTACTACTTCTGCAGCATTTTTCATGAACAATTCAAGCCATTTTTTTATGTACTCGTACATGTATGTCTTCGGACAGCATACCGCATGAAATGTTAAACAGGTTACAAAGCTTAACAACAAAAATTGAATTTTTCTACTTATGTAAATAAAAAAAATTATTTATTTCAATGTTCTTAATCTTTTCTGAATTTGTATCATTCTTAAATAAGACATAAAATATGGAATTAATCAAACCAAACGTCTTGTATTTTTTTTCTTTATTTTTGTGTTACACAGTGTTATTTTTGAATGCAATTATTACGTTGTATATTTTTCAATTAATTAAACTACTTAGGGAATTGTTTTTATTGTAACACTGTTACGAAATATTCGAAGTGTGTTAATTACTTGCTTAACTTAACAGTAATTTCCCTTACTAACGAATAGTGTTAATGATGTTACATAATTAAGAACTTAGTATCTATATTTGCACAGATCGCACTTACAGTAACCAATTATCAGATAGTGACATAAATTTTGTTTGGTTTATTTAGATGATGTTGTTCAGGAAAGCTTTCAGATCAAATCGTTCTAGAATATTTATTTTAATAGATCTCTCGGAAATTACCATACGAGTATAATTGTTTATTTTTCCTAAACGAATTCCAGAAATCTAAGAAAATTATTCTTAGAAAATTTAAATTGAAAAAATTATTTGCTCAGAAATAGTAAATTGAATTCTTTGAAATAACCAGACAGTATTAAACTACACACACTCGTTGTTTAAGTTCATAAACGGTAGCATAACTTTAATACGTCTGATCTTGAAAATTTCCTTATAAAAACTTGTCACACCGTAATTAATATTCATATATTTATGAAGGTATGTAATTATGCTGAACAACTTTTTATGTCTTGTAAAATTGTAAATGGAAACTTAAAATAGAAATTCCTCAATTTAACTCAAAGGAACGATTTTTAAGCAGTTTTAACCACAAACATCCCTCTGAGATAGGCTTTGTGACAAAATCAAAATAGTGGCAAAGCTTACACAGGAAAAAAATTTGTAAATACAATTAATTTTTTTTTGTTATATTAATTAAATAATTAAATGACTTCGAACCTACAACGATTTTTGTAAATACAATTACGAAACTGTAAGTTAAAGGAAAATCAGAAAAAAATTTCAAAAAATTTTTTGTTGACTACAAATTTATTTCAATTAAGATTATTGTTATATCAACAATGAGAATTGTTGATTTTCCGAACAAATTTCAACTATCATAATTGCTGTATTAGCAATATTTTTTTTATACAATCACAATACTCGAAGCGACTTTTTGCTTGTCTGCGAAAAACACTAAATGTCTTTTGGCAGAGTCGAACCGGCGACCACTGGGCGAATAGACTAACGTTCTTACCTCTCAGCTACAGAGCAAATGGTTATTAAATACGCAAATAATGAATACACACAATACGTGAGATGCTTTGTTTCATCTACGTGTGTGCATTAATTTGTTATATCAACAATGGTGATTGTTAATGTTTTTCAGTTTGTTGAAAAAAATGTCTTGATTTTCTATGTTTCATTTACGTGCATGCATTCATTTGTTATATCAACTATGATGATTGCTAATTTTTTTCACAATACGTAACAAAAACTTTTGGTTAGTTCAGCTTGTTTGAAAAAATTTCAGTGTTTGTCGTATCAACAATTCAATTTGTTATATTAACAAAATATATGTTAGAATTTAAATTACATATTAACAATTGAAATTGTTACTTGTAGTTAAATTACATTTTTTTCTGTGTAAGCTGAAAGTCCATAACACGCGTCATACGTGTATCAGTGTAGTTGTACGTATCAAGTTAGAGAGAAGGACCCCTTGACGCGTCGAATGCAAACAGAAGGTCTACTTTCTACTTTGTAAGTGTCATCAGCGGCGTGCTAACAGGTCAGCTGTTGTTGATAGCCATTGATATTTTATTTTCAATGCTATCGATGATTATGTTTCTATAGAGTCCTATTTTGCTTTTGTAATAAAGTTTAAAAATATATCTACATAAAAAGCATCGGATGTAACTTGAAATCTTGAAAAGCGTGGGATGCGTAGAAGGCATAAATACGTTGACGCAAAAACGGGTGTTATGGACTTTCAACTTTAGAATACGTAAAGTGATTAAATCTTATTATTGTATACGTTTGTGTGAAAATTTGCAATTTCTTCCGTTATCAGTGAACATTTAAAAAATACATTTAATATATTTATTTAATGTTTGAGTTGTTCTTTGAACTTAATATTTTTTACTACTCATCCTAGACATGTTTAATTAAACTTTTATAACAGTTTTTATTATGTCACAGAAAATCTAGATCAGCTATAACTGTTTCTTATCTGATGCAATAATTTTCTTAAACTTAAAATTGGTTAAAGCAACTTATTACCCGTTTTTAGCGGGAGCAATGTTTAAAGTAGTTTTATATAGCCTACACTGATAGAAAAACCTTCATAACGCTGATGTTATTTGACATAAATGCTATGGCAAGTGTCTTCGTTTTTGACCCCATGACACTTTTCGTCATTGCGATGTTAACCTTTATATCAGGTGGTCATTAATGCCAGTGATGACAAGTCTGACATCAGTGCAATTTCACAGCGACATCAGAGGACGAATGAAAATCAATTTACACAGAAAAAATTAGCACCAAAAAATTTTCAAACAAAAGTTTATCTAAAAATAAATTTCATTTTCAGTAAATGATCTTTACATAATCAATGAATTGGACGCAAACACCAAAAGCAACAAGAAAAACTGTATCGTAAAAAAACAACCCCGATGACGACATACACAGCAATAACAACAACAACAATGATAGCAAAAGGAGTGCGATTGTACCACGTTTGTTTAATGAAGATTTTTGAGTGACTCAATTCGTTATGGCGTTGCATTAATTCTCATTCATTTTTTAGAGTCTTTAGATAAACATTCAGACTTGACCACATTTAATAAAGTGAAATTTCATAACTATTTAACGGTGATGATGATGATGATCAAGACAAAAATTTACTTTGATATATTACTAAAAATATAGTAGATATTTTTGTTTGATTAAGTAAACTATTTTATTTAATATTTTTTAATATTTTTAGAATAATTGTTTTATAAATTGAGACAAAAATATTGTTTAATATTTTTCAGAAAATCCAGTAAATCTTTTTGTTTGATTAAAATTAAAAATATTGTCAAACACCCAAAAAAATGGTTAAAGCAAAAAAATGCCAAAAACCGAAAAAATCACGAATATGAAAAAGGCGCCAAAACAAAACAAAAATCGTTAAGAAACTAAAATAAAACTTAAAACTAAAACTAAAAAAAGGTCAAAAACGAAAAGGAATGTACATACATATGTGTATTCGTACGGACTTTACTGAATTTATTTAAGTTTATTGCCTTGGTTCTGCATTGGGTGCGACATCAATTGTTGCAAAATGTTGAATTGAACACTCAATAAGAAAAATATTAAAACTTTGAGTTCTTAATTGACGGGTTTTGTGTTCTCCTCCTATTCCTCTAAAATAATTTTAAGAAATATAAAGTTTTATACATGAAATTGAAAAACTTGAATAAAATAATGTATTTTTAATTATCCTTGCAGAATCAATATTTGGCATTAGACACTTGCAATGTTTTCTACTCTTCTGGGGCTTGTCGGTGGCATACGCTTTAAGAGTGGATCTATCGGTGGCCATTGTGGCCATGACTGATAAACAGTCGACAAATCCAGATTTTGATGTAAGTTTTATTTCACTTAATAATTCAATCTTAAAAATATTTATTTTTTATAATTTTTCTATGAACAGGAATTTGCTTGGGATGAAAAAACTAAATCTTTACTCTTGAGTAGTTTTTTCTGGGGCTATGTGATAACGCAAGTACCAGCCGGCACATTGGCTCGCAAATTTGGTGGCAAACTAATGTTATTGACAGGTGTATTTATGTGCTCTCTATTGACTGTGTTAACACCCATTTGTGCTAGATTGGGAGATTGGCAATTAGTGTGTGCCTTGAGAGTGATGCAAGGCTTAAGTCAAGGTTTTCTATTTCCCTCCACGCATACCATACTCTCGAAATGGGCTCCAGTAGAGGAGAGAGGTACCCTGGGTACCTACGCCTATTCGGGTGCACAATTTGGTACAGTAGTAATGTTGGCTTCTAGTGGTGTCATGGCTTCATCTTCCATGGGTTGGCCGAGTATATTTTATATATCTGGTGGTATAGGCTTAGTATGGTCAGCTGCTTTTTTTTTCTGGGGTGCCAGTACGCCCAGCGAATATGAAAATATTTCTGCTGAAGAAAAGAAACTGATTGAAA
Organism: Panzeria rudis; assembly: GCA_956483635.1. NCBI lineage: Eukaryota > Metazoa > Arthropoda > Insecta > Diptera > Tachinidae > Panzeria > Panzeria rudis. Next base: position 124,142,174 of record OY101450.1, on the reverse strand, counting down.
CTTCTTTGGGTTCTCACGCGGAAGAGGAAGCAAATAAGCCAGCTGGAAAAACTCCTTGGCTGAAATTTTTCACCTCATTGCCATTTATGGTGCTCACACTTACCCATTGCACCCACAATTGGGGCTTTTGGACTTTGTTAACAGAAATTCCTTCGTATATGAAAAATGTTCTCAATATGGATATCAAGAGCAATGCTTTGTTGTCCGCTTTGCCTTACACCGTCATGTTTCTCTTATGTTTTGTGTTCTCAGCCATACAGGCCCTGCTCAGCAAACGTAAATGTATACCCTTATCTGTCAGCCGTAAACTATTCAATTCCATAGGTCATTGGATACCTATGGTGTCTTTGGTCTGTCTGGGTTATGTGACAGCTGATCAGACGAATATGGCCATTGTTTTACTCAGCATAACGGTGGGTATTAATGCTTCCACCTATTTGGGTTTCCAGGTCAATCATATGGATTTATCGCCTAACTTTGCTGGTATACTCATGGGTATAACGAATTGTGCTGCTAATATAATGAGTATAATAGCACCTTTAATTGTGGGCTTCATAGTGACTGATGAGGTAAATCTCAAATTCTTATTTTTCACAACTAAAATCCCAAATTCTTGTATAATTTTTTCTTCATTTTTATTTTATCTTTACAGAAAAATCCCGATCAATGGCGTACCATTTTCTTTATTGCTGCCGGTTTCTATTTCATTGGCAACTTATGTTTTGTTCTGTTTGGCAAGACGGAAGCACAATCATGGAATGATCCCGAAATCAAGCCATTGGCAACAAAACGTAATTCTACTTTTGTAGAGTCACAGCATTAGTTTAATTGTATGTAGTTTTAGTGTAAACTTTTTAACTAAGTATTTAGTTACTAATCAGGTTTTAATTTGTAAATGTTTGTTTTAGTTTATTAAGAATTATTTTCTGTTACGACTTTCGTTGTGAACTAAATAAAAAACAGAAAATGCTGTAAATTTATCTGTTGATATTGTTGTGTCTGACTAGTAAGTCTTAGTTTGTAATATAATTTAGAAATTTGTTTATTTAAGTCTAGTTATAATTGTTATAGTTATTAAAAAAGAAATAAAATATTTTTTTAAAATTGTCTTTTTCATTTTCCTCTCCAACTGTTCAAATAAAACCATGATGGGGGGGGGGGGGGGATGTACTCTGTAAACGCATCGAAATTTGTTTCCAAGTGATAGATAAAAGCAACATGCAAACTCACATAGTTTTATTTCTATTCGAATCTCATTACATAGCAAACATCCAGAAGTTGTGAAGTTTATTTAAAGAACTTGTTGCTATATCTTGTTCTTCAACGGAGAGCATCTGATATACGTTAACAGCAACCTTAAAATAGCTGCAATTGAAAAGTAAATTGATTTTTAATAAAATAACACTGCACAGTGGGGACTTTTGCAAAATAAATGGTAATAAATCCATCCGCTCCATCTATGATCGCTTTACCGAAGATATATAAGCAAAACACGCCAATGAGACCCATAATTAATTATAAATCTGCTCCGAGCTATAGACTATCGAAATACTTAAAAACAATACTGAAAGATACTTTGGACCTACAGAATAAACACCACGGAATTAGTTAACAAGTTAGGGAGCATACAGATAACAGAAAATACTAAACTAGTCTCATTTGATATAAAAGACTTATATCCATCAATCCCAACAGCAGAGACAATAAACATTCTACATAAAACACTACTCAATAAAACAGAAGACATGGATTTTTCAATGCAACTCACAAGCACGCTAAAAGCCACATTGGAGCAAAATTACTTCAAATTCAACAATAGCATATATAGACAAATCAACGGACTAGGAATGGGAAATCCAACATCAGCAATACTCATGGAAGTATTTATGCAAAATTTAGAAGAGAAATACGTAGAGGAGTTAAAAACAAATTTTGGGGTAACATTCTATGCAAGATACGTGGACGATGTTATATGTGTAATAGAAGGAAATATGGAGGAGCAAATTCGGGATCTACTGAACAAACAACACAAAAACATAAAATTTACAATGGAAGTGGAGGAGAACGAAAGGATAAACTACCTAGACCTAACGATTAGGGCAAACAAGAGCTTAAATAGAATTGAATACGAAATATACAGAAAACCAACCGCTACAGATACAATAATTCACAATTCATCAAACCATCCTCAACAACATAAGAACGCAGCAATTAAGCAATTAATAACGAGACTTGAATGAATACCCCTAGCACGTGAGGCCTATATGAAAGAGTTAGGAATAATATATAACATAGCGGAAAACAACGGATATAAAAAAGACCTAGTTGACAAGATTAGAAAGGATATCGAGGCAAGTAAGAAACGGAACAGAGAACAGAAACAAGAAAAGAAAACCTGGTCTACCTTTACGTATATGGGAAAATCAACATACAAACTGGCAAAATTTTTTAGAAAACACAACATTAACACAGCATTCCAAACAAGAAACAACTTGGGTAGAATACTACAGAACAGAACAGAACAAACGAAACAGACTTCCTAGATAAACAAGGAGTGTACAAATTAACTTGCCGAAACCGGTCTGTTTTCAAACCAAATTTGATGTGGGATGACGGAAAATCGTTCCAAAAAGGTAATAAATCAGTTTATAAGATGATTGGATTTATCTGAAACTTCAAGAATCTCTAAAAGAGGAATTAGGCTTTATAACGCATGTCTCCGCGGCCTTCTGTCTTAAGCAGGAGAGGAGCTACAGTGGGCCAAAGTTGACCACCTGGGAGGAGCTACAGTGGGCCAAAGTTTACCACCTGAGGCTTGTAACTTTTTAAAATGTTAAAGCGCTTCGAGGTTTAATAAAAAATTAAAAAAGAAATAATACCTTTAGATGTGTTTCTTATATCCAAAAGCTTAGAAGATATTTGACTTCAAGGAAAAAAAATTTTTTTTTTGTTTTGACTCTTTTTAGTTTTTAATTAAAAAGGCAGCATTCGATTCTTGACAACATTCTAAGTGAAACTTTGGAAACAAATTTTATTACCTGCATTTTTGAAGTCGGAAAAGTGCTAAAAAAATCAAAATTTTGAAGTTGACCTGAAAAAAACATTTTTATTTCAAAAAAGTAATTTCATGATTTTCAATTTTGTAAAAAACTTTTTTTAACACACTTAAAAAAAAAATATGTCTGGCGCCAATTATTTTGTATTTTAGTCATGTACCCTACATTCAGCAGTAGCCGAAAATCGTCAATTTAAATATAATTTTTGTGTTTAATTAAGGCCCTTTAAAAAATTGTGATTATGGATTTTGAAAATTCCAACTATAAAGTTTTATAATGTAGATAGTCCTAAGAATTTTTTCAAAAATAGAAGATAGCCTTTTCTTAAATATAAATATACGCGCAGATTTTCTGAAAAAAAGTCTATATTTAGGAAACAAAAAGGTTTTGTACCGTAAAAAATATATATTGAAATAATTTTAAATCCTCAAATTTATATTTTTGACTTATATATGAATCATTTTATTCGAATATATTTTACTGATCTGAAGATATTCCGATTGTAGAGTATGCAATTCAAAGAATATATAGAAGGCTTTTATATTCTCTCCTTTTATTCACACAACTGTTATCATTTCTAAAATTTTACTTAACCTCATCAGAAAAACATAACTACATTCCTAATATTACACAAAACGAATATTTTTCATAAAAAAATTATTCGTCGTAATTATACAATCTGTTTTTCATGGTTGGTTACGGCAATACATTTCATGAAAACTTGCGAACAATTCAATCGATTGGTATAATTTTTTTTATCGGTTATATTTATTTATTGTATTTTCAATAAAACTGAACTAACAATAAGTAATCAAATCTCAACTCTAAAAATTTTTAATTTTTAAGTCCAGCCAATGCCAGTCAAAAATATTTGTTTCAGCGGTTGGTTCTTTGGTTGTCTACGTCTCTTGTGTTCGGCTGAGAGCAAGAGTGTCCCTCCTTCTCAGCCGAGTGTGGCCTCTAAAGTTAATGATATTTCCGGATAGGGGATTTGGGTGCAACTCAAGTTTTTTTTATGTATCTTGTGACGTGTTTAGAAAACACTGTCTTAAACAGCGACACATCTAAATCTTTTTGATTTCGCTAATTTCTGACATACCATGGGGCTGCTGTAACCGTACGGAGTATTTTATTTTGTCGCCTTTGAATTTTTTCTACATTTGATGCCGAGACACTGCTCCGTAATTGGATACGGTAGGACCATATTAGCTTTAGAATGGAGTTGGATATTAGAAGTTTACAATATAGGCTTAGAGTAGAGTTCCTTCCAATGAGTCAAATCATTTGAGCTGCTTTTAATTTCATTTGGGTCACCTTTGCATTGATGTGGGACTTTCATGTTAGACGACGATTAAGATGAACACCGAGATATTTTACTTCAGTGTGTTGAGGTATAGTTTGGTTATTTATTTGTATAGGTGGGCAGGTTTTTCTGCACAATGTAAAAGTGTTGTGTAGACATTTTTGTTCGTTTATTTTAATCCGCCATTGTTTTAGTCATTTTTCCAACTGGGGTATATACTCTTGCAGTTTGCGGGAAGTTTATTGATAGCTTTTGTGAACACTTAGAATATCTGTATCATCAGCGAATGTTGATATGTGCATGTTACTGCTTACAGGCAAGTCAGATGAACATATCAGATACAATACAGGACCAAGGATGCTGCCATGAGGAAGTCCGGCTTCAATCGGTTGCGGAGGGCTTAGAAAATTGGCTTCCTTAACAACAAATTTTCGCTCAGTTAAGTAGGTTTCTAAAAGCTTAAGGGTGTTTGCGGGTAGGTTTTGCTTTAGTTTATGTATTAAATCTTCGTGCCATACTTTACCAAATGCATGAGAAACATCGATGAAGAGCGCAGAATAATATTTCTTTTCCTCGTAGGTTTTTCTTTTGCAGTATAATATAGCTCTAAGAGCATTTTATTGCTTATTTTATCAGTGCCTGGAGCTTTTTTCGAATTTAAGAACGCAATACAGTGTTCAATCTCACGAATATTGAACCTCAAAGTAACATCTGGTATAGCGAGGACTGATGGCAGCTCAACTATAGTATCAGACGTATTTGGAGTAAATACTTTCTGCAAGTGGTTTATAAACAGAGTAACTTTTTCAGCGTCAGTTCTTGTCCAGTCTCCATTTGAAGCTCGCAATCAATGCTTATATATCACTGGTCCTTTGAGGGCTCGGGCGGCTCTCCATAGCGAATATTTGAGATGCTGCGTCGAGCCCATTCAGAAATTTTTGATATTCTAGTACACTTTTAAGCTGTTTAGTATATTCCTGTAGCGTTGCCATTCTCTACGTACTCTTCTTTTTCCAGATAAAAGCCGTTCTACATCTGCTGAATAAATTTTATTATATCTTGGAATAAATAAACCACAAAAAAGATGAGGAATAAAATTGCTTTTTCCTTTTCAAAAACTCGTAAAAAAATTAAGAGTGCAAAAATTTTACATGTTTATCATTTATCATCAAGATAGGTATATTAGGAATAATATAAGACATAAATTATTAAAATCGATGGACAAATATCAACTTTATTCACAATTAAGTGAGGTAAGTCAATTGACAAAATAGCTATTTTCATACAACATACATACACACAGTCAAGCTAAAATTCTTCTGTTGTAAGGAAATTGCATTTTTTCTTTAAAGTGAAATATCTTCTGATACGGAAACATGTAATGATATTATTTATTTTTATTTTTTATCTAAACTCAAAGTACATTATACTTTTGAGATCGGATAACATTTAAAAAGTTACAAGCCTCAGAATTTTTTTTTTTGAGTCCCAGATGTTCAACTTTGGACAATTGTAGCTACTCTCGTGCTTAAACCAGACGGCCACGGAGAAAGCCGTTATAAAGCTTAACTTGTCATCTAAAGTTGCTTCAAGTTTTAGCTGAATTCAATCAGCTGTTGAGAAGTTCCTAATTAATTACCATTTATTTTTCGAAAGTCCACACTGTGCATTACAAAATTATCTTTCTTACTGCCCTTTTCAAAATGTAGGATTAAAAGTTAACATGGACTTTAACGGAAAGATTTGTATGACGAACTTGCCGTTAAAGTCCACGTTAACTCTTAATTGTACATTGTGAAAAGGGCCGTTAATATAGTAATTAATATATTAGTATTAAAGAAAGAATTTTTTCATGTCAAATAAGTTATAAAAATTTTAAAAATAATACAAATGTAAAATGTTTGCCCTTAAAATAATTTTATTCCGCATCTTTTGGTGGCTTATGTATTCAAATCGGACTATGCATTCTCTAGTTAGAGTGAAATATGCTGATGTACCTAATGGAAATATTAGTCACACCCATAAAAAAAATAAAAATCTGTACGTGATAGAGAAAAACTGAAAACGGATTTGAATTTGGCACATTAAAATCTTTATATTCCACATATTTTCTTTGAAAGGCTATTTTCTCTGCAGATCAGTGTTATTAAAATTAAAGTTGAGTTTAAGTACAAATTTTTAAGAGGAACTCCACTTTTAAAGCATACTTTTAAACATAGTGCTATAGTAGAACTATTCAACTACCAGTTGACTAGTTCTCATCTTTTTCCTTGCTAGAAGCAAAACGTTTTTGTATGAGTTGCATTTCAGCTGGCTGAGGTAAGGGATCATTCCACGGTTGAATTTTAGTTTGGCCAAAAATTACAAACAATAGATTCGCTATGCCATAAAAACCGCCAGCTATGATAAAAACAATACGCCATTGAGATACATTTGTCTGAAATTGGGAAAATAAAACAAGGTAAAAAAAAAAGAAAAATTATCACATATAAAACTTACCTCATCTTTCACCACAAACCCCTTAACTAAGGGAGCTAAAATGCTCATTACATTAGCCGCACAATTTGTAATGCCCATCAAAACTCCAGCGAAATTTGGCGACAAATCAATATGATTCACTTGAAAGCCCAAAAATGAGGCGGCATTAAAGCCCACTGTAAAGGCAATCAAAGCCACAGCCATGGAAATATGATTGCTATCGCAAAATCCCAGAGCAACCAAGGCAATCATGGGTATACCCTGGCCAATGGTATTGAATAATTTGCGACTATAATGCATCGATAAAATACCACGTTTATTAAGAAAATCAGCTATAATGCAAAATGGAAAACTCAGTAGCAACATTATAGCATAAGGTAAAGCCGAATAGAGAGCATTACTTTTTATATCCATGCTCAAAACATATTTCATATACGACGGCAGCTGGGTTAGCAAAGTCCAAAAACCCCAATTATGGGCACAATGATCTAACATTAGCACCCAACAGGGAAGAGAACGTACAATTTTCGACCAAGGAGTTTTAAAATTGTTTACAATTTCTCCTTCATTTGTTTGTTTTGTTTCCAAGGAATTGTAAATCATTGATTTTTCATTACTTGTTATGCCCTTGTAATTGTCGGGGGTATTGGCACCCCAAATATACCAAAGAATACACCAAATAAAACCCAACAAGCCTGATAAATAAAACATGCCTGTCCAACCCAACGGAGAGGGCATTATCCAGCCACTATTACCAAATGTAAGAATGGCACCGAAAAATGTACCAGCATAAGCAAAAGTACATAGACTGGCTCTTTCGTGGGTGGGTGACCATTTCGACAAAACTGTGTGAGTACAGGGGAAAAGTACACCTTGCGACAAACCTTGTAGAATGCGAACGACAAATAAAAGCGGCCAATCACCAATTTCAATTAAATATGGAGTGAGAACACAAAAGAATGAACTGACTAAAATGGCATAGAGAAAAAGATTTTTAGCTCCCCACATGCGGGCCCATTGTCCAGCCGGTATCTGAGTGCATACGTAACCCCAGAAGAAACTGCTCAAAAGTAGAGATTTGACATTCTCAGACCAGACAAAAATCTAAAAATTAAAGAGAAATCGTAATTAAATGTGTTAGTTTAAAAATTTTAAATTGTATTTGGTGAAATATACAATTGGTCGCAGACAAATCAATTTTTTTCCTGCAGACACTGAATACGATTACTAGAGAGCATATGACGATATGATGTATAAAATATATGTGTAAGCCAGAAGCAGGCGATTTTTGTCATGGGACATGACATAGTTTTTGGATTCAATCAACGCTTTCGGAGTTATGCACAAAAATAGAATCGAAAAAGTGCACTTTCATGCAAAATTAAAATTTTTCTTTCTAAAAATGCATCAAAAAATGCAATACTCCAAAAACCTTACCTTTTAACTATTTAACTTAAGGGCAGGTGTCTTAGCAATAAAGTAAGCCATTATCATTAAAATCGGTGCATAAATGTTCATTTTATTTTCAATTATGTGAATATGCGCAGACACTTAAAAGCTGCTTTAGTTCTAAATTATTTTCAGACCAAAAATTAGTTTACTAGGGAAAGTTTTTCGAATCGATCAACACTTTCGGAGTTATGCCCAAATTAAAAGCGAAAAAAGCGAACTATCATCGAAAATTAAAAAAAAATCTTTCTAAAACTTCACAAGAAAATTTAATACTACAAAAATTGTACCTTTTAACTATTTTATTTAAGGACAGGTATGTTACGAACAAAATAAGCCATATATTATTAAAATCTATGCATATATATTGATTTTGATAGCAATTATGTGAATATGCCCAGACACTTTAAAAAAATACTGTTTCGTTCAAACCAAAAATAAATTTATAACCGAAAGTACCTCGAAAGTGTCTGGACTTAATTGCTAATAAAATCAACATTTATCCACCGATTTTCATTATATGTATATGGCCCCTTTTGTTCGGAAGACAACTGTCCCTATGAAAAATAATTAAGCGATAAAGTATTTGCAGTTTTAAATTTTTTATAGATTTAAAAAAATTTATTTTAATTTGTCAATAATTCAGAAAGATTTGATCAAACCGAAAAACTATAGAAAATTTCCTTAAAATTAAGTTTCCTTATGCATACTCGTATCTTGGCGTTTTCTTAATCGAAATCAGGCATTTTATTCTCGAGTTAGGGTGAAATATGTATATTGATGTACCTAGTGGAAACATTGGTCAAGCCCCTTAAAAAACTGAAAACGAGTTTTAGTTTGCCGCATTAAACTCTGTATATTCCACATATTTCTCTTTATCTATTTATTCTTTCATTTATTTCATTCATTTGTTTGCAATCCAATGTACGTGGCATAAAGGAGAAATTGCTTAAGTCGTTTTTAGCGATTTTTTGCTAAACTCTCCCTAAAATGGACACCAATTGTAAACTTTCAAAACGCCGAAATACGTCTATGACTGATTTTCATTCTCAACATACGAGGGCGTATCAATAAGTCCGTGACTTTTCGAACTTTCCTCGTAGTTATATGAAATGCAACACTGTTCCCCTCAAGTGCCACCTGTTAATAGACTACTGTCAAATTTTGAGCAAGTGTCGTCATTTACTTTGCGTTTAACAGCTGTTCAAAACATAAAACCTCGTGTATTTTTCTAAAAATGGAAAAAAGTGAATTTCGAGTGCTCATTAAACATTATTTTTTGCGAAAAAAAAACCGTCAATCAAACCAAGGAAAAGTTCGATAAATACTATTAGGACTCTGCACCATCGATTTCAATGGTAAAAAAGTGGTTTACTGACTTTTGTTGTGGTCGCACAAGTACAAATGACGCTGAACGTTCTGGACAGCCAATTGAGGTCAGTACACCCGAAAATGTCGAAAAAATCCACGATATGGTGTTGGCCAATCGAAGACTAAAAGTGCGTGAGATTGTTGATGCCATAGGCATTTCATATGGCAGTGTGGTTTCGATTTTAAGCGATCAGCTGGGTTTAAGAAAGTTGTCTGCAAGATGAGTGTCGCGTTTGCTCTCAATTGACGATAAAGCACGGGGGCACACGTTTGCAGTCTCAATGGTAAAACTCTATGAATCGGGCTAGGAATTGTTACCTCGTACGCCATATTCTCCGGATTTAGCCCCTAGTTTTGTTGAAAATTAGGTCAATAATAGTCGGCAACACTTTACAGATCATTATCGACCTAAAATTACACACGCATTATTTTTGAACAAAATGTTTTTACTAAAAAAACGCGATTGGCTGCGTGCAGGTTTGCACCGTGACCTTCTGACTGATCTACCATTCAGCCATAGCCATTTTATACTTTATGTTACATGTTTTCCACTTGGACTAAATATGTTTAATTTGGAAGGTTTTTTCTTTAATAAAATAACTACAAAATCGATGTAATTTTAGACAAGGAGAGATTTTCAACACAAATTTAGACAATATATGATCGTAAATTTGAAGTTTTAGAGTGTACTTCCTATTTCCAAACTTAAAGAAATGGCTCGGTGGAAAGAGATTTAGCTCCAACGATGAAATTATTGGCCAACCAAGTGCCTATTTTAAGGACCTCGAAAAATCCTATTTTTGGAAGGGATACAAAAAATGGAGAAATGTTGGACTAAGTGTATTGAGTTAAAAGGAGATTATGTTGAAAAATAAATGTTTGTTTTGCAAAAAAAAACTGTCACGGACTTATTGATCCGCCCTCGTACATTTTGTGTGCTTTGTTTTTATTTACCAATGTAATTAAATGAAATATGAGAAGGTAGGATTCATCTCACAGTTTTCGCCTCATTCAATGGATCCTGCAGTAAAATTACATTTCTCGATTTTTTTTACATTTTTGTGTATTGAGCGTTCCATTTACTTTCGCGGTTGTTCCGGGAATGATTTTTGGAGAAAAAAAATACAACACAAAATATGAGTATAGGGCTTGAAAGCACTATATATGTACTCTCTAAAAACAAAAAAGTATTACAATCGTAAGACGAAATTAAAAGTTATGACCACTCTTTCAACTTTGACTTGAGTACACATGGAAAAATAAAAAACAAATTTTTTTTAATATTTCTTTACAAATATTTATACATGATCAAAATGTAGCGCTAGCTCTTCTTTTAAATAAGACTTATTTTAATAAAGTCGACCAACAACGTCAAAAGTTATGCTAATTCGTAGCAAAATACGACCTTCGAAAATATAACAACCCACAGTGCGGTAGAAGCAAAATTTTTTCAAAGAAAACAAGAAATTTGTAAACCGATTTTCTTATATCGTTTCCACTCTTCAGGCACTCTTATCTTTTTTTAACGTCCTAAAATTTATAGATAAATTATATTTAAAATATTTTTTTGCATAACGCTCAATACATATTTATACGAATTCAATGTTTTTCTAAGAACACACACTTTATTTTGAATTCAATACAATTCAGATGCATAATCTTCGATGTATTTCAAAATAACCTCCTGAGAAGTTCACTAAAAAAATTAATTATATTAAACAAATATAAATAACACTTAATACATTTTTTTTGCAATATAATACTATTTAACAAAGTTCACAAAACTTTTAAATATTTAGAGCCTATTTCTACAACGCTATTTAAATATCAATTTATATTTAATTGTCGATTTTCATTTATTTTTGTATGGAAAAGTTATATTTAAATATCAATTGATATTTAAATAAATTGGTGAAATATGCACTTGGAAGTGAAAACCTACGCTGTTATTTTAGTGTATGTTGTTAATGCAATTTTAATAATTAAGCTGAGTAATTTCAAATGCTTACTAAAAAAGCGTAACGCTCCAGAATCCCAAAGCGTGGCTTCAAAAACAAAAACAATCCTTATGTGTGTGCATTTATTTGCCAAAGTGTTAAATGGGCCTTGGACCAGGTGTGACCGCTATGGGTGAAATCGGACAAAATTCCATTTTGTTGATTTCTTGGAACTTTCTTAAGAATTATGAGATTCCCAGAATTTTAGGAATCGGATGAGAAACACATAAATTGTAGGTGGTCCGAAGTGCCCTACTTTGAGACTTCAGAGCTCCGCTCCTGAGCAATTAGCTGGCAATTAAAACATAAACGGCAGTACTCCTTTGATATGGCCATAAGAAATTTTATTCTAAGAGGATTTTTCGATTATTTATTTTAATTCTGCCCCAATGTGCAGTGTTATTAGGTGCTAATTTTTTATTTTTTTTATTATTAAATAATAAATGATGATTAATTTAGACGAATTCAATTTATTCCCTTTTTTGTTCCTTAAAAATTAAGGCAAGGCTGCTTTATCGCTTTCAACGTTTTCAGTTGAATCAGTTAACTTTAAACTTTTCCGCAGTAAAAAAAATGTATGTGAAACTTCGTTTATTTTTAATAATTGTTTAAAATTTTAACAACTGTTAATGTATTTTTTGTTTCTTTTGTTTGCCTATCTAACTTCGTTTTTACAATTCTCAATTTTTATCCGCAACCAAAATGATTTTTCATAAAATGTCTCACTTTTTTTCTTTTCTTCTTCTTCATCGGTCTTTCTTACCTGAGCAAATGGTTTTTTCTCGAGTGGATCGGTCATACCTATAATTGACACGGACAGATTAATTCTCATTGCATAACCGACAGCCAGACCCCAAAATAGCAAAAAACATTGCAAATGCCTGACACCCAGTATTTTTTGTGGTTTAACGTCATCGTCACTTGCAGGTTGTATCATGATCAAGTTTGTTCTTATAATTTTATTTTGTAACTCCACTAAAGCACTTTTGTTTCTTCCATAAAGTACAAATGAACTTAGTTAGTTTTTAAATACTTTGTTTTTCTTTCCAAAACAAGAGCTTGTTGCTTATTTATTGAAATCGAAATGATATTGTTGAACAACAAAATCCAAAAATTTAATAAAATCTCCAGCATTAAACAATCTTTTTAATTTTGTTGAATTGTCAAAGTGTGAATTACTAATAATAATAATAATTGTACGAGTATTAATTTAAGCAAATATTAAAACTACAGTGAGTTACAATAAATAGTAACGCAAAAATACCTATTAAAAAAATATTGAATTGAATTTCTCAAATATTAATCAAACTAAAAAAGTTGTACTTAAACAAAACGGAAAAACGGAAAGAAACGCAGTATTAAATTTTTTATGAGTTAAAAAAAATATTTGTTTTATAAAAACACTATTTTTGGATACTAATTTGTAAATAACTAAATAAATTAAATAAAGTGCGACTTTTGCTCGCACACGAAGTATTCCGTACGAATACAACACTTTTCGTTTTTGTCCCTTTTTTCATTTTGAAAGTTTTTTCGTAGTGCTTTTTTGTTTAATTGTAGTTTTTTATTTTTTAATTATTTTTCGCTGTTTTTTGAATTTTTTTTTAAGCACTTTTTTAATTTTTGTGATTTTTTCGTTTTTTTCTGTCGATTTTTCGTTTTTTTGAATTTTTGCCGATTTTTTTACTTTTGGCGATTTTTTTTATTTTTGCGTTTTTTTAAGTTTTTTTCACTTTTTGACGATATTTTTAGTTTTAGCGATTTATTTTAGTAATGGCGATTTTTTTTAGTTTTGACGCTCTTTCGATTTTGGGGATTTTTTTTCGGTTTTTGGTGATTTTTTTAGTTTTGGCGATTTATTTTGGTTATGACACTTTTTTTCGTTTTAGCGATTTTTTTTTTGGTTAAGACACTTTTTTCTTTCTTGGCGATTTTTTCGTTTTTTTTACAATTTTTAGTTTTTTGCATTTTTTTTTTGTTTTTTTTTTTGCCGATTTTTTTTAGTTTTAACTTTTTTTACGTTTTATTTTTGTTTTAACGGTTTTTTTCGCTTTTTGACGATATTTTCAGTTCTAGTGGGTTATTTTAGCTTTGGCGCTATTTAATTTTTGGCGCTTTTTTCGGTTTAGGGGATTTTTTCGGTTTTTTGTGATTATTATTTTTTTTTGTTTTGACACTTTTTTTTCTTTTGACGATTTTTTGGTTTATGGTGATTTTTTAGTTTTAGCGCTTTTCTTTTGGCTTTGCGCTTTTTGTCGTTTTGGTGATTTTTTTTTCATCTTTGGCGATTTTTTCGTTTTTGATGATATATTTAGTTTTAGCGATTTTGTTTTCATGTTGTAGTGCTTGTTTCGTTTTGACGACTTCTTTCTGTTTTTGGCGTTTTTTAGTTTTTTGGCGGTCTTTTTAGTTTTGGTGATATTTTGCGTTTTAGCGACTTTTTTTAGTTTTGTGCTTTTTTTCCTTTAAGCGCTTTTTTGCGATTTTTCGTTTTGAAATTTTTTTAATTTTGGATTTTTTTAGTTTTAGCGTTTTTGAAAATTTAAAGTGTTTACCTCCTCTTACGGTTTCCAAGATACAGCATATTGTCTAAACTGCATAGTAAAATTACATTAACTGATAGCACACCCTTTAATTTTTATTGTTTTAAATATCAGTGTTAATTGGTGTAGTCTATTCTATAGACGACACCAATTAACACTCACTTTGAAAATTTAAAGTGTATATACATAAGTGTCTTTATATTGCATTAGTACTTCAACATGTTTCGTTGCTCGCTTTAGAACACACTTTAATTTTTAGCTATATTTGCGGCGAAAATTTTACATATTCTGTTAAAATTTCAGGTCCGTAGCTCTTACGGTTCCCGAGAAAACAGTCTGTGCAGATAGACAGACAGGCAGACAGACGGACAGACAGACAGACAGACAGACGGACAGCGTAGGGAAAACAATAGGGTTCCTTTACACTTTTGTTGTACGGAACTCTAAAAACCATTGATTTTTTACCTACCATACTAACCTATTTGGAAGTTAATTTTATAATTCATATCTTGGTATTTAGTCGATGTAAATGCGACATACTCTTCTCGAGTTTATGTAAATATATATAGTGCACCTAGTGAAAATATAAGCTCTGCCCTTACAAATATTATGTAGGTGATAAGAAAATAAACTGATGACACGGTATTTCTTGACGCATTTTGCTCAAAAAGGAATTTCACTGTAAGCCAGTATAATTATCTTAATTTTTATATTCACTAATTTTTAAAATATGTCGTCTTATATTTATTCCTGCAACTGTTTTAGTTTAACATTTCATATTGTATATTTATAAGCCTTAAAGTATGCCATATATTTTTGTACATTAAAATTATGTTAATCGGCAGAATTTTACACAATTTTAAAGTTGAAAATATTTAAAAACACATAAATCATTCAAACAGTTCTTGTAAAAAAAGTTCAAAAAAATTTATTAAAATACATACACATGTACAACTGTGTGCAATATAATAGTAGCACCATATAATTGGCCTCAAGCTAAATACTGCAACATTCTCTGTACAGATGAGTCCAAAATGCTTCTTTTGGTACACCTAATACAAAGCAGTTATGGGAATTGTGGCACAATTGTTCATTTTTGAGACTATTGGATACTGCCTGGCGCTGTGTCACACTCTTTTTTGGGCCCTTTTTTGTTTTTTTTCCGTTTTCCAAGCTAAAATGTGGCTAAAGGCGAAGAAATGACCTTCTATGTCGAAAGTCAAGCGGCGCTAAAAGGTTTGAAGGAACACAGTGTCAAATCAAAACTAGTTAGTGACTGTAGGAGAGACTATATTGGATTCCTGGTCACTGCAATGTTGAGGGAAATGAAACTGCCGATGAGCTGGCAAGAATAAGGTCGGCGTTAGACGAGGAAATCTAAGACAGATCGGTTAAATTAGAATGGGTCATTACTCAGTAATTTATTGTTGAACAGGGCTAACCATTCATGTGGGAGTAGGGTACAGAGGGCTATGTGGCCAAAACTTAGGTTAGGAAGATTTTAATTACTACCGGGTATGGATAGGAAGTTGCTAGGAGTATTGATAGAAGTGTTGACTGGTCACAGCTCGGTAAAAGCGAGAACCAGCATTTGGGAAACTTGCGCTCTAGTTTTTTGCAGGTTGTGCGAGAATGAATAGGAGCCAGAAACGATTTAGCATATTATATACAACACTATAAACTTAGGTAGCTGAGTGGATGTTTTCATGGGAGTATTAGTAATATCGTGAAGTGCAAACTGGAAGATATCAGGGACATTATCATTGAAATTAAATAGCGTAATATAGGTTTTCTGGGTAGAAAGGAGGATAATTTTCTAATGGGTATAAGTAGAAAGGAATCACAATACGTCCAATTGGGTCTCCGAATGAATATGCATAACCTAACCTGCTTATTGCTTTTGTACAATTTCTGTAAATTTAAATATTATAAACGCAACCATGGTAAACATGTACTAGTTTGAAATTCTAAAATATGTGTTTTTTCGCTTTTTGGCGATATTTTTAGTTTCAGCGATATTATTTAAGTATAGGTCGGAAGTTATATATAATTACGTACAAATATTGATTTATTTAAGTCTTTATAAAATTTATTTGACATATTGTAATAATTTTGACATATTGTCATATTTTTTGAAAATCATTTATGTGGTTATTATTATTTGCTGGCTTTTGCATAAGTTTCAAAGTCTATTATGCTTATTTTTTTAAAATCATTTATGTAGTTATTTGTAGACTCTCAAATTGTTTTTAGAAGTTTGTACATGGGATAAAGGGTTTGTAACTGTTTAAAACTGAGTTTGAAGTCTACTGATGAGTTGGTAAAGTTGGGGATTTTTTGCTTTTTTGCGATTTTTTTTTTGTTTTGACACTTTTTTTGTTTTGACGATTTTTCGGTTTTTGGCAATTTTTTTTCTTTTAGTTTTGGCGCTTTTTTTTTTGTGTTGGCGCTTTTTTTCGTTTTGTTGATTTTTTCCACTTTTAGTGATTTTTTTTTTCGTTTGTTGATGATATATTTAGGATAAGCGATTTTTTTATTTATGTGCAATTTTTGTTTGAAGACTTTTTCGGCTTTTGGGCGATTTTTTGTTTGTTTTTTTGGTGATCTTTTTAGTTTTGATGATTTTTTGCGTTTAAGCAATTTTTTTGTGTTGGTGCTTTTTTCATTAAGCGCTTTTTTCATTTTGGCGATTTTTTGTTTTGACATTTTTTTTAATTTATGAATTTTTTAGTTGTAGCGTTTTTTAAAATTTCAATAGTTTGTCTCCTACGGTTTCCAAGATACAGCAAATTGTCTTAATTACATAGTCAAAACTACATTAACTGATAGAACACCCTTTAATATTTATTGTTTTAAATATCAGTGTTAATTGGTGTAGTCTACAGACACAATTGGTACACAATTAACACTAACTTTGAAAATTTTAAGTGTCTATAAATAAGTGTCTGTATATTACATTAGTATTTCATCATTTTTCGTTGCTCGCTTAAGATCACCCTTTAATTTTTAACTGTCATAAATTTGCTGTTGTAGCGGGCAAAGTTTTACATACTCTGTGAAAATTGCAGGTCTGTAGCTCTTACGGTTCCCGAGAAAACAGCCTGTGACCGACGCTCGGACAGACGGGCAGACAGACAGAGAGACAGACAGAATTGAAAAATTAAATTAAAACTGAGCTCAAGTCAAAATAACAAAATTTCTTTGGATATAAACTCATACAGCATAGATAAATACGTAGATTTCCAACTCTCAGCCTGTCAATAAAAAATGTACAACTCTCTTCATGTATATATATTGTGTATTCAACAAATTCAACACACAACAGAGAGAGTAATTTTTGCACATGAAAATGCTCTAAAATATATATTTTTTGCACACACAAACACTTTTTTTACTTTATTTAATTTCTTATTTGTTTTTTAATAAATTTTTTGTTTCTTCTTTTTGTAATTTTAAAATATTTTTTTTTTGTTGACACTTGTATGTTGAAATTTCTCGTTGGTTTGAACCATTTTTTGCATTCAGCAGTATTGCATTTTTGATAATATTTGGGATAAAATTTGTTAGTACCAAATAGAAAAAATTGGAAAAAATTTTTTGAGCTCAATATTTTTTGAGCTCAACTGTTTAGAAAAGATTCTAAATTCAAATTTTCATTATTTAATGCAAAATTATTTGTATATAATACCTTAAAATTCGTGTTTAAAAATATGAATTTTGTAAAATACTTTTTGTACAACTATGTATGGTTTCGGTGCTGTGGTGAAATTTTTATTTAAGCCAATACTAAAACAAAATGTTCTACTACTATATTCTTAGACTTGGGTTTTTTTGACAACCGACTTATGTTTATTTGCCAACAGTCAGGCTTCTATGTGTTCTATGTCATACAGTTCGACTAAACTCATAACTTAATGGTATAAATTTTTTTCACAATTACACAAACAAAATTAATCCTAAAAAGTTTTCAATTAATACCCTTAACAAAAATTAAAACAAGTTTCAATGTAATCAAAAACAAAATTTTCTAAACATTTTTACAAGTTTTGAGCAATTAAAAATTTGAATTGAATATACAATTTTTGTCGTGGTTGAACTTCAACGACGAAATTAAATGTACAATTTTTGTCATACGTTGAACTTCAACGACGAAATTAATTGAATCTGCAGTTTTCGTAATTTAAATCGTATTTGAGTGTTTTTTTTGTGTTATGAAAAGCTGTTATTTTACTGAAAATAAAACTGTTTTCATATGATTCTACTACTATTCTGCACACAGCTGTGTATTTTCAATACATGCATACGAACATTACAAAGCGGTAAAATTCAACAGACCTGCAAATCTCTGGCCTGCAAGACCTTATTTTTTAAGCATCTAAAATTTGTTCCTCCCTTCAAAAGAGCTTAACCTCTCCCTTCTAATACATTCGACACATATTCTAAGTCCCTTCTTTTAAATTCTTCGTCCGATACACATTCCAAACTTCCATAATATAGAAGGGAAAGGGAAGGATCAATCTATAAAAATACTGAGATAAAAACCAAGTACCTCCATTTGGCTTTTGACAAACCCTCCTTAGAAAGCATCCAAAATGGCTTTTGTTACAGTTTTTTTTGTCAGGCATACTGCGCAAAGCCTTTTAATAAGCATTCCAGAAGAGGCCTTTGAAGGAAGGCCTACGCGGCAATGATATGAGTATGGAATGGAATGGAGATTGCAAGATTTTATGTCTACTAAAGGTTTTATGTCTACTAAAGGCCTTCTGGAAGGCCTATTTGCTCCTGCATTTTAGCGCTGGATAGGGTTGCCTTTAATAAAGATTTCCAAGATTTCAGTTCATTCGAGAGCTTGTACAACAAGTTCGAATAATAAACATTGTACTATCAATTTTTTTTAGTGATCTGTAAACATGTGGAAGTTTCTAAAGAATGACGAAAAATTAATTAATTCCAAGATACATGGCAGAACAAAACATCATGCTATTTTCGGAGGATATGACAACTCCCTCAACAGAACTGATGTGTTGGTTGTATGTAAATTTTAGTCGTATGTATAGGACACTAAAAAAAAGTTATTTTCAATAAAAATACAGAGACTAGCTTATTGTTTAAATATCTAAATAATGTTTTATATATCAAAAGTATGTTTGCTGTCTTTTCGTATAAAGCTTAAAATTCGTTGTGACATAATATAGCCAAATAGTGAATGCCGAAAACTAAATAGGGAATGCGATGCCCCATACTACTTTGCAATTAACATTAGTTATGTGAAACAGAAAATTTTATTAATTTATACGATGATAACAAAAAAATATACAAATATTATAATCTTAAGCAATATGTATGTACCAACAACTAATGACTAATAAAATGTCGCCACTTTTAATATGTATATTAATGCATAAGACGAACAGCTATTAATTTATAACCGATAGTAGATGAATTGAAAATACCATACATACAATAAGATGATATTGAAAATTAAAGTTAAAAGTTTTTAGGAAGTGTTAAATTAAATGAATAAAAAAAAATCTTGATTTAACAAAAAGGCATAGACGTTATAAGCTTATTGAGCGTTAAGAGTATGAGCAACGAAAAAATTGCCATTATCACAAATCAGCAATATATTAAGGAAACAACGTACAATAAATTGCTCATACGCATTGTGCCCATTAGGAATTAACCGAAATATGAAACTATCCCTACGGGGCACGCTGTCGCGAAGGCGGCCACAAATAACCAAAATAGCTTTAACTTGGAAAAAATATTTGATTGGGTTTTATAAGCAACATTCTCACTAAGTAAAATTGCGAGGTGGCCATTGATGTGTAAACAGTTTAATTGAACTGATTAAGAAAAAAACGCATTTTTTAGGGTTCCGTACACCAAAAGTGTTTTCCCCTACGCTGTCCGTCGTTCAGTCTGTCTGACACAGGCTGTTTTCTCGGGAACCGTAAAAGCTACGGACCTGAAATTTTCACAGAATATCTAAAACTTTGGCCACTACAACAAATATATGACAGTTAAAAATTAAAGGGTGTTGTAAAGAGAGAAACGAAACATGTTGAAATATTAATGTAATATGCAGGCACTTATAGAGCATTTAAATTTTCAAAGTTAGGGCTAATTGGTGTAGTCTACAGATAGGGTGTTCTATCAGTTAATGTGATTTTGATTATATAATTTAGACAGTATGCTGTATCTTGGAAACCGTAAGATGCAAAATCTTGAAATTAAAAAAACACTAAAACTAAAAAATTCCAAAATAAAAAAATGTCAAAACGAAAAATTGCCAAAATGAAAAAGGCGCTTAAAGGAAAAAAGCACCAAAATTAAAAATATCGCTAAAAAGAAATCACCGAAACTAAAAAGATCGCCAAAAACTAAAAAAACTAAAACAACCGCAAAACAAATTGTCGTCAAAACTAATAAAAAGCACTAAACCTTTAAAAAAATCGCAAAAACTAAATATATATCATAGAAAACGAAAAAAATCGCCAATATGGAAAAAAATCACCAAAACGAAAAAAAAAAAATCGCCAAAACTAAAATAAAAAATCGCCAAAAACCGAAAAATAGCAAAAACGAAAAATGTGTCAAAAACAAGCAAAAAATCGCTAGAATAAAAATAAATCACCAAAAACCGAAAAAACTCCCCAAAACCGAAAAAAGCACCAAAACTGAACAAAGCACTAAAATTTATGTAAATCGCTAAAACAAAAATATCGTCAAAAAGCGAAAAAACGGTAAAAAAAAACGAAATAAGTCACCAAAATGAAAAAAGCACCAAAGCCAAAAAAACCAAGCCAATGAAAAAAACCTAAAAAATAAAAAATTAAAATTAAGAAAAAAAAACAAAACGAAAAAATTTCCAATATGAAAATAGGGGCAAAAACGAAAATGGATATACATATCCCAGCAAAAACTAGTGCTCCGAGATAAGCAGGTTTGTAAAGGAGAGTTTTGTTGCTGTAGCTTACAAACATGCTTACGTATTGCATGATATTTGCTCGCGATGTCCCACTTTGGAGAATTTCTTGTTAAACGCTTATTTCAGCGCATTGAGTATATAATAAAATCATACTATTGTTTTGTTTTTTTTAGGTTCGTAACTCATCGTCATTCTTCGTAAAATGTATATTTTTATAATCTCTGCCTTACAGTAGGGCTTCCTGGAATGCACCACTGTAAGTGAATGTGCAAAAATTATATAGGTTTATATCCAAAGAAATTTTATTATTTTGGCTTGAGTTAGGTTTTAATATAATTTTTCAATTAAATTATATTTTTATTCAGATATAAATGTGAAGCATGTAGACAAAGAAAATTTTGACTTCACAGAGCGTTGAATTGACGTTTCTATAGCTCCCGCTAATATCTTCAGAGTTCTTTTCCACCACCAACTTTGGTCGAGAGGTCTACGCGGAAAAAAACTCTAAACAGATTAGCGGGAGCTATAGAAACGTCGGTTCAACCATCCGTGCAGTCAACATTTTCTTTGTCTATATGCTTCACATTTCTCTCTTAATAAAAATATAATATAAGGATTATATTATTAAAAATTTTATTATTTACCACAAACAAACTTGAAACATTTTTTACTGTCGTTATTATTCTAATCTTTTATACATTTGCCTCTTAAGAGTAGGGCACTAAAACTCATGTGTTTCTAAAAAAAAGATAACAAAAATTCTCTTTATCAATTCCTGTTTGTAAATGTGTTTTAGGCATTTAGAAACTTTTATTTTATATAACGTGAGAAATGAGACATAATTTTTGGGCAAAAACAATGTTATTGAATTAAAATTTTATATATTAAGAAATATTTATATTATTGTCAACTCATGAAGTAAATGAAGGAATTTTCGCCATATAAATGTGACACACAAAAATTTTATGATATAAAACTTATTTATTAATCGCGTTTAAGTCACGATTTTAAGTGTTTTCTTTTTGACAATCAAATAAGCACCGCGATATTAGATAGGTTATATTTTGTACTTTACTTTATCATTAAAATATTTGAAAAAAAAGAAATTAGTTATTTAAGAACTCCAAACTAAATGAGATGAAAAATAGTTAGATTTAGCCAGAATATGGATAAATTGCATAGGTTTTTACCGTAAATATTGATCACTCCAAAGAAAAATTAAATAAGATTTTATAAAAAGCTTATTAGGAGTAGAAATAAGTTTCTCACGTTTTTTACCAAAAACTACGTATTTATTGCGACAGAACGGCTCATTACGTTATTCAAAGTATTGTATAATACAAGCAACTACTCGTTTCCATCCCAGTAAAAAAAGACACTCCAAAGAAGTCATGAAAATGTAGAGTTTGCGATCCGGAAGTAGTGCAAATGTAGATCATTTCTAATAATTTTTACATAGAGTTGTCATTGCAAGAAGTTCTATTTTTCGATTCCTAATCACCGAATTGGAAGCGAAGTTAAGATATATTTCCTTTTTGGCGTTCTATATTAATATTTTTCTCTAGGAAAAAAGAGTAAAAAGTTACACATTTTCGCAACTTGTTTCTTTTTATATGAATTTAAACGCAAAACGGTTTTTTTATGTAAATTTCAGTAAAAAATTGTTAATTTTTAGACGAAAATTAGTTCATAAATTTCTTTAAAAAGATCGACTTTTTAAAAAGCATGCTGGGTATTTTTTAAAAATATAAAGGAACTAAAAATTTCTGTCTGACTAAAATAAATTTTGACTTGCTTTTCTACTAATTATCTGCATTTTTGAATATCGGTTCTTTGGAAGGAATGATAATGTAGTTCCTCAAAAAGGACCTCCAATTTTTTTAATGGGATCTTCCACGTAAAACGGCCCTTTGCAAGGAAAAAATAATTTTCTCATTTTTAATAAAAATCTCTCAATTAATGTTTTTTAGAGAATGACAACTATAGAAAGAATAAAAAATACACTGTTTTGTATTTTTTTAATCAATTTGAGGCACTTTTAAATGATCATGCAAGAAACATTTTGCTCATTTAATATTTATTTCAGATTTTTTTGTTATTCCCTTTCTCATTATTAATAAAAACCGTTATCTCTGAAAAGAATATACTTTTTTTGTTTTTTATTAAATTTAAAAAAATATTCAGCTTAAGTATTCTGCTGTCTATAATAGAATGGATAGCAAATAATTTAATGTCTTATTATTTTCTTATGAGTTTATCTTTATATTATTTATATTAATTAAATGAATAAATAGTTTTATTTCTTAGAATTTTTTAAATTTTCGTTCTAGGTCACACCCGTCGGTCGCACCCGTCTCATTTTAAAAATAGTTTTTTATAAAGAAAAAATTTTGTGTCAAACAGTAAATTTAGAATACAATTATAAACACTTTGAAGAGATATTTATACCAAAATTATTGTGTACCTTATAGTAAAAATTTTACAGCATTTATACTGAAAGTCATAATTCTTTAAAAGTAAGATTTACAAGGTCACACCCGTCGCAGCTTTCTGACGACCATTCTGAGCAGAAATCGTGTTCTACTCGTTATTCAACGAATTTAAGCTTAATTTACTTGCGAGCCGCAACGTTTTTTTTAAGTAAAACATTTTAACTAAATTAAAAGTTTGGCGCAAATTTAGACATTTTTGGACGAAAAAAATTATATGATGCTGATACCAAGCCAATAAATACTTTAAGGTCATGTTGTTACCAAATGACCAAACTTACTTTATGCCGTCTTTCATCTGACAATATATTAAGACAATTTAATCAAAGATGCAAATAAATATTCATAGTAATATTAATCCATAAGATATTTACTTCAACTGACACACTCATATTTATTCTCTTTTTTCTCTCTCTTCGAACCTAAATCATTATACTTAATTAAAACATGTATTAATAAAACAAAATAAAGAAAAATATATACCGACTTTAAGAAAAATGATAACCTTTTTAACTGTGTGAGAGAATGTGTTTTTATTATTTTGATTAAATTATACAAGAAACACAATTTATTTCCTTGAACAATAACAACTTTGCAAAAAAAAAATAAAAATTAAATAAAACTGCCTCTTTTAAATTCAAGCGTATCTCTCCTTGAGTTTTTCTATGTGTGAAATAAAAATTAGCAAAAAAAAATTGTATACTTTAATCACGTTTAATACACGTTCATTCGACATATTCACGTGATAAATAAGTGAACAAAGTACAGTTAAAAAGCTGACTAGTGTTGCTATTTTTATAATAATTTATTGGGAGGGAGTGTTTCATTAAAATTCTCTCTTTAATTTCAATTAATTGCAAAATTCTCGTTTAAAAATTAAAATTATATTTTGAAATTATATCGATATACACACATACACGTAAATATATATGTACATACTTTAGCACGTACCACACTGTGACTTTTTGCACTTTTAGCTGGCCAAAAGTTAAAAAAAAAGTTACTCGAGTACAGGTGATACAAAAGCATGCTCATAAGAAGAAGAAAAGGAATGGTAATGAATATAACGGTTATCAAATATTAATTTTCAAGAGAAGCTAAGAAACAGGCTTTTTAAATTAGCAATTTTAGTGATTTTATTATTTTTGTAAAAGTTTTTGTATCCAAACTTTAATTCATACTATTATTTTTTTTTTCTTAAAAAAGAGTTCATTTTAAACATTGCTGGCTGCTTTTCGAGTAATGTAATATATAATTTAGCCAAAAGCTCATTGAAGTAAAAATCCACTAAAAGGAAGGAAGCAAAAAATGTACATACAATTTTTAATGGAGTAGAACTAAATTGATTATCCGAGTTCAGCTGTCATAGTGTCACCAGCATTTTAAGTAGAGTCTCTAATTTAA
Organism: Panzeria rudis; assembly: GCA_956483635.1. Classification (NCBI taxonomy): domain Eukaryota; kingdom Metazoa; phylum Arthropoda; class Insecta; order Diptera; family Tachinidae; genus Panzeria; species Panzeria rudis. The sequence goes on along the minus strand of OY101450.1, from coordinate 124,117,153 downwards.
AATTCAAAAAATATTGGGTGCTATAAAGCGCAATCTTGTTTTGCCGAATTCTAAAAAAGAAGGAGTTTATCAATTCGTGTGTATTTTTATTTTTTTTATGCTTGTCATTTGTCCACCGATTTAAAAATTTTTCTTTTGTTTGTTTAAAAGTCTGGTCCCATAATTTTTTTTTCGCAAATCGATGGGGAAGTTTTCTAGTTTTTTACTTTATGTCCTATCTAAACTCTATGATCAGGCAGTTTGTTTCGGACTTTACCTTGGATTTGGATTTTTGTTCATGGTGTACTGCATTCTAGTAGCCAAGCGCTTTCATTTAATAACCATATTGAGAAGGCTGACAATATATGTACATATGTGTATGAATATAGTCCGCCATTTTGTACTGGCCGCCATTTTGGAATTAGAGGCTATTCATTGCGTACTGTATTCTACTGGACAAGCCCGTTTATTTGATATCCATATTGTGGTGGTTGTAAAAAAAAATAGCTAATTCGCCATTTTGTTGCGGCGGCCATTTTTGATTTACAATAATACTGAATATAGATAATCGTAGCGTCATCAAAACAATTGGTAATGCATATTATATGTGCTCACCAAATTGCAGATCAATCGGTCAACAGGAAGTGGGTAAAACTAAAATATTACTTTATATGGGCGTGGTGCAGCCCACTTTTTTTAATACTTAATTTAATTGCAGTGGAAGGTACTTACTAAATTTCAGATCAATCTATCAAGAGGAAGGGGATAATAATAAATATTACTTATTATTGGCATGGCACAGCCCAATTTTATAAGCTCAAAATTGTGTAGTCATCAAAAGTAAAGGCGCTTACCAAATTTCAAATGAATTGGTCAACAGGAAGAGGCTGAATTTTTTAAGTATACGAATACGAATATTAAACGCTAAAGACAAGAACAACAACGTAATAAACACAGAAACGAATACTTTTGTCTCGTGTCTTAATGATAATAAACAAAAACAAATTTATATTAAAGTTCGGGTTTTGAGTACAAACAAAGCAAAACAAAAAGAAATTTATAAATGTAATAGTTTCGATTATTTTTGTTACGAAACAAAATTTCTAGCTCGTAATCCGCCATAAATAGCATAGCTATAAAAAAACAGATTGTCCCCTCAAATTATAGATCCGTTGGTTTCACGATGAGTTTTAAAATATTTTAGGGCTTAAGCTAAGATCCCACTATTGGCGCAATGGTGCAATTTTCGTCGGCACACTGCAATAAAGCCATAGTACTAAAGCGATATGGCAAAATAAGGACTTATAAGTTTAGCCACTGCATCACAATTGCGGCCTTATTTTCCAATTAGTTGAAAGCTGTTATGTACCATAGGATGAAGCTTCAAAAGACCTTTTATATGATGTACTATTTTTGATATATTTTGTAAGAATAAAAATATATGAAAAAACTCCATAAACGCCTTTTTTAAGCCATTATCCAAAGCACGAATGGTCATAATTGTTTATGGTCCAATATTTTGAGAATTGTTATAAATCAAAGCCATTTACAACGTGAGACGAAAAACAATAATACATTTGTTATCTCCAAGTAAGTTAAGTCAGTCTAATGTATAATATATTAAAAAAAATTACATTTCGTCTATCTTTGTCAATCTATTTCATAATAACAATCACTATATATATTCCTAGTCGTACTTACAAATACGGCCGAACTTCTCTATAGTGAACTTCTATACAATGAAGCTCTTCCTTTTATGAATACATTTCAAAAGCACAACTTTTTCGTTTCAATGTTAGTGTGTATTCATCTCCTTATAGTGAAATTCCATACAGTGAATTTTTCTTTACAATGAAACAATTTGCAGATGTAAATTTCTGTTATAAATACTAACAACACTGTGGGGTGAGAATGAAGTAATATCCCAGTAAAAAATTGCTTCCAATAAAACAGGTTTCTACTATTATGGAGTAAAAATAGCGCTGACAAACCTCTGATATCGCTGCTGATTTTTGTATGGCGAGTTCCCCGTATGGAGTACTAGATTTTTGCTCATAAAAGCGCTTTTGAAGCGCAGAAAACCATCAACCTTTTCAGCACTAAAACTGAAAAAAGAAATGAAAAAAATGGTTTGATTGGAAGTGTTAACGTGATTTTGAATTTTTATTATTTTGTAACATAATTTATTTTTAACAATTTTATATTCTTATTCACCGTTTGTTATTTTAACATCAACTATTATCGAACTAAGATCCTTCAGGTTTGTAGTCCATCGTAACAACCACTCAGCAAAAACCCTGTTGCAAAACGGCACCAAAAACACTGAAATAAACTTAGTTTTCTTTCTCGCTTAAAAATCACTTTTTTTGTATAACTTGTGTGCGAAGCATTTATATAAGTAAAAAGCTAATATTTTTGTTATTCATACTACCCATTGGATATGTGCGCATTTGCTAACATTCTCGCTTTAAAGCCTGCATTGTTGGAGCGCTATGAAATCAGCTTCTGAGCAAGCTCATATTTTAATGCGAATTATGATGAGCTTTATTTGCTTAGTGCTTCAAAAACACGACATTTTTTACTGGTGTAATTAGGGGACTCCCAAAAGATGAAAAAAGAAGCATAAGAACGAAATGGAACAAAGTCCTATCAATAACAATTTAGACAGCAGTTACTCGTGCTCAGTGAACGGAAATGACTAAGCAAACCTTTGTAGGGATGAGAACAAAGGTGCCGACTAATGTATTTAAATCTCTTAATATATTAGAAGCTTTTCTTGAAGAAGAAAAGTGGAATATTGTTATTGAAATACCTGATTATTAAAAAAAAAATAAAAGTGCCAAAAATATCATTTCTGTATAATGAAGTTTCTTTATAATAAAGCCATTTTCTGGACCCATGCAGATTCATTATAGGGAAGTTCGACTGTTCATGCTTATTGTACCTATATATACATATATATGTACATACATATTTTTTAATCAATAAGACCGAGTTTTAGCATTTGTTTTGTGCATAAATTAGGCACATCTGTAGCTAAGTAAATATTTTTGTATAATTTATTTTTGTCTTAAATAATTGCGATATGTTTTTAATTTTGATACTTATTTACTAAAAATATGTGGATTAGAGTCCATTGTTACTAATCTCATTAAAAACATATTGTGAAACAGTGTGTTATGTGACTTAAAAAACTAATAAGAAAAAGGGGCCTGCTCGGAAATACGACTACGTTAGAGGTCTGCATATGATACGAATAGAGTTCTAACGGCTGCCTGCAATTCAGATTTTTATTATGTAGTGTTGTACAATTGAAATTTCATAAATTTTGCACCTGCACACACTGAAAGGAAAATCGTTCATGCTAGCAATGAAACGATTTCATTAAATGCTTTGCACTATATTAATGAAATTATTCATTAATACAATGAGCAATAACATTGCGTACATGACATCTTTCAATCTCTGCTCTTCATAAGTTTTTCATAGTTCATCGTATTAATGAAAATTGTTACATTGTTTTAACGAATTTTATATTTAATGAATTTATGGGTAAAACATAAGTGAATCAACATTTATTTATTTAAAAAATGTTACTTATTTCTTATTTGTTTAATCTTCCTGAATTTCAAAGCAATATGCTCATCAGAAATGCAATGAAAATATTTGATTTTTAAAATGTAATATTCTGTATTGTATAATAAAATACGATGTCAGCTATGGGTCTCTCTTTCTTCTAACCAAGATAATGTTGTGTACGCCCCTCTTCCTTCTAAATATAATCACCTCATTTAGTACTTTAAATATTCAGAAACAAGAGTCTGCTGGTGTGGGCTGAAGTGGCTAGCGCATTGACTACAAATCCTGAGGTCTTATGTTCGAGACTAGTTTCATGCAAGCCATCAACATCATAAATTTTTCTTATGTACATTGGTATAGTACTGGTCACTCAGCAGCACCGGCAGCGATTGATACTGACATATACTAATGAACATTACAGAACATACACTCTAAAACACTTTTGTTGAAAATTATGTCGATAATAGCTGGCAACACTTTACCGATTATCGACCTAAAATTACAAACGCATTATTTTTGAACAAAATGTTTTTACTAAAAAAAAAAACGATTGTCTGCGTGCAGGTTTGAACCGCGACCTCCTCACTGATAGTCTGACGTATCTACCACTCAGCCATAGCCGTATTATACTTTATGTTAAATTTTTTCCACTTGGACAAAATATGTTTAATTTGAAATGTTTTTTCTTTAATAAAATAACTACAAAATCGATGTAATTTTAGACAAGGAGAAATTTTCAACACAAATTTAGACAATATATGATCGTAAATTTGAAGTAATATTTTAGAGTGTACATTGTCTTATAAAAACAAATTAATGAAACAATTATATTTAATAAATGAAACAGTTTCTTTTCACTAATGAAATAGTTTCAATTCATGTGGCTGGCCAAATGAAGTTCATAAATACAATGAAACGTTCTTCATTAATCCAATGAAGGGCTTCATGAGCAGACATTCAATGATAAATTTCATTAGAACAATGAGGGAATTCATTGTCTGAATGAAAAGTTTCTTTTCGGTGCAGAAAAAAGGAAATATTTGGCAAATGCAATTTTTGAAAATGGCATGAAAGTCAATAAAACCTGTATTTGATTCAAAAATATTGTTTGTTGAAAATATAATTTTTTTAAAAAAATGATTAGCGAAAAATTAGAAATTAGTATTTTGCTTACAGGTCTGAAATTATAGCTTCTAGCAAAAATTTCTGCATAAGAAAGTTAAAGCTGACATAATTAGCTATCCAAATGTTGCTTTGAAATCATCCACAACACTTCTTGACATATTGTAATTTTTGGGTAGTTAAAATTTTTTAACAGTTATTATCAAAATTTCAGTTCAAAAAATCAGACAGAAAGAATTTGCCAGTACAATATTTGAGTATAGCATTGTAATGGTCGTGAGCTAAGAAATAAAAATCTAAACATATTTTTTTTTGCTTTTTCTCAAAAAAGTCTAAATATAACCGTTACTTTTTGGCTCAAAAATAAAAGTTAAAATTTTACCGATAAAAATAAAAGCTAAAAAATAAAAGCTAAAATGTGACTGCTATTTTTTAGTCAAACATAAAAGTTAAAATTTTACCGATATTCTTTTGGTCAAGAATAAAAGTTAAAATTTTACTGATATTGTTTTTTTTTGTCAAAAATAAAAGTTATATTTTGCAAGATTTTTTTTTGGTCAAAAATAAAAGGTAAAATTTAAACGGATTTAGAAGTCGCTACCCCAGCATTCTTTGTTTATTTTAACCACTTGTCATGCTTGATATTAGCGAACAGGAGCATCGACTAGAGATGGGCGCGTGTCGTGCTTTTTTTCGTGACATGAACACGAACGACTCAACACGAAGTGTTCGTGACAGAAATTTTGATTTCGTTCGTGTTCTTGTTGTGTCGTGTCGTGTTGAGTTTTTGGTGTGGGTTAGCATCAAACAAGTGTATTTGACTTGAAAGACAAAATGTTTTGTCTTTTGTTGGTGTGGGTTCAGCCTTACTGACGAAGGAGGGCTTAGGCTGAACTTCGACCAACAAAAGACAAAACGTTTTTGTCTTTCAAGTCAAATACACTTGTTTAATACTAACCGACACCAAAAAAATACGTCTTATCAAGGTCTTGTCTTAAAAGACAACAGGTAATCAGACAGTAATGAGACTATGTTTTTTGTATTTTTTCACTTTTTTGCCTTGTCTTAATTGGTGTGGGTTACATCATAAGAAAGCACGAATTGTGTGCAACGAGGCTCGTTTCAGTCTGTTTTGTTTTACTCTGTGTGAATATGTTGTATCAAACCACATGTGTTTTCTGCAACCAATCTTTTTGCACAGCAAGTCAAAAAGAGAGTATTGCGGTTGTTTTGTTTGGTGTGGGTTGTCTCATAATAACTAATATACTGTTGTCGTATTAGTAAATAAACTGTTGTGTCTTATGTTGGTGTGGGTTCAGAATAAGGCTGAACCCACATCGAATACGACAAAACTGTTTTTTGTGATGTATACGACAACAGAACATTAGTTCGTATGAGACCACACACATCAAATCTTTTTGTATTTGCGTTATAATCATACGAGTGTGTTTGTCGTATAAGACAGGACGTTAGGCGACCGGAACGGGATGTGGATGGAATGTAGCAATAATGTAACAGTAACGTAAGATGTAATGACGATTATAGAAAGTAAAAACGTTTCAAATATTTTTGACATAAACCAAATAAAAATTGTAAAATCGACAAAAAAACACACATTCATAATATTTTAGTTCTAACATTAGAATTAAGCAACAAAAATGTTTAAAAGACATTGCAATTTCTACAATGTTAGCAGTTTCTTGCAAATTTTCGCCACTTTAGCGATCTCTGTGATCTTTTGAGATTTTGTTAGTTTTTACAGCTTTAGTGATCTCATCAATACAAGAGGCAATTTTTAGCGAACTTGTGAGTTTTCGCGTTCTCTTCGGGTTTTTTTGTTATTCTAATCAATTTAGGGCTTATTTGCGATTTTTTAACTTTTCGCAAATTTTAGCAATGTTCGCGATAAAAGCTACTTTTTGCAAGTTCTCAGCTTCTTTACAGTTTTCGCGATTTTCAAACAATATTAGACTTTGCTATTATGCCTCTGTTAGCAAGTTTTTGCGAATTTTCGCCATTTTCGCAATTTTTATCGAATTTTTGTCATTCCGTACAGTTTTAGTGATTTTTAATCATTATTACCGGTTTTTTAATATTCTGAAATTTTCGCAAGTTTCCGCTATTTTCGCGACATCCGCAATTTTTTCAGCGTTTTCTTTCTCTCTCTTACATTTTTAGGGAATTTTTATCAATATTACGATTTGCAATATTTCAAGGCTTAGCGTGGTTTTTACGAATTTTCTCGATTTTTCCCGAGTTCTTGATATTTCTTACACTTTTAGCGAGTTTTAATAAATTTTAGACTTAGTTTCCAATATTTCGATTTTTGCGAGTTTGCGAGTTTGCGACATTTTCGCGATATGTGTGATTTACTCCTAGCTTGGCTTATGAATTGTGAAAAATTTTTGTTTTCTTTATAATAAATTTTGTATGCTATTTCCAATGTTGCTGATGTTACGTTAAAATGTAAGGAAATATAATTTTTAACATGTTCGTACATTCCTGTTAGGCTGACTATAACCGTTTGAACTGCTTTACACACAACAAAATTGATCAGCTATTTCGTTCCGTTACAGTTACATTCCGTTCGAGTCGGCTAACTCTACATTAAACCTACTACGCTTATTTTACTCTTTTGTGATGTTCAAATATATTATCATATGTGAATTCTCAAATGGTTTTTGAAAATCTGTGCATAAGATAAGAGGTTTGTAACTGTTCAAAGTTGTGGTTGAAGTCTACTGACGATTTGGTAAAGCGCCAATGAAATTCATACAGACAATCAGCAAAAAAACTTCATTTTAAATTAAAAAATTTTTTTTTAATTCTTAAAAAAATAAAAACACATCCATTTTTTGTCTAGTATCGCGTAGCTTAATATATTCCAAAAGTCCCTTTTCGTTGAAAGTGGTGCACAACTTTTGATTCTACTTACAATTTAGTGAGAGAAGTTTTTAAAATTTCTTATGAAATTTTTAGTTTTTAGGCTCAGGCCTTTACGATGATATCTCTGAAAGTAATGAGAAGATTGAAGATAATTTTGTTAACGAATTTTGCTTTTTCGTTTTTACTAAATAGGGGAGCCCTTCTGCAGTTCTGATAATATGTGTCGTGCAATTGTCTTCAATTTGGTCATAACAGTATATCTCGAAAACTAGAGGTGATAAAAAAATTGGAGTGCATATTCGCGTTCAGCGGCCAAAATAACTAAAAAAAAGTCTTTAGTACTAGGGAACGAAAAAGTTTAGTGAAACTTGTAAATTAGTGCAATTATTTTGAATTCTTAATTGTTGTGGACTTTTTTCGATATTGCTGCTTATTTTGTTAAATATGCCATTTAGATAAAAGTCAATAAGGCAAAAGCTGTTAAAAACTTCACAGGCAACAACTTTTTGGGGTATGAGACTTGAAGAAATTCAAATTTTATATTTTTACGACCACTCTAATGTGACCATTAAGAAAATGATTTTAATTCCCAAATTTAGTATCCAGAGCAAATGAAAATTTTTCGGTTAATCTAATCGATTTCAAATGATACTAATTTATCTAACTGCCATCTAATTTAGCTATTTGCATTAAAAATTCATCCATCAAAACACATTATAAAATGCAATTTTTAAGTACATAAAAAATTTTAATAAGCTGTTTGTTAATTAATTATGTATATAGCCTGACTTGGCTAATAAATCGCTTCATCAAGAATACTTTAAAAATTTCCATTCATTTTATATAAATTAAATAGTTTAACAAGAGGCACAAGCTGCTTGTTTAACTAATTTGATCTAATTATAAATATGTCGGTGTACAAAATTATTGATAATCAAATATATTTTGGTCAAAGTCTATGAAGAAAATATTCTTTAACAATGTCACCACATGTGTCACTATTGCTATTGGCAGAAATTGTTAGACAATTGTTATTAATATGATGGACAAACTTCTTTTTGTAACAAATTGCTAATACATTTTCTCTATATACTTTAATTTTCTTTTCAATTACCGCGAAACAACTAATTGAGTTTAAATAAAATGAAATCAGAAATATATTCATTGTAGATACATATGAAGAGTTTATTTTCGGCACGACCTTGGCCTTTCAATATTTATTATCTATACAAGTATTTAATTTTCACAATATAGTGCGAAATTTATTTAAAGAAAATTTCTTTGTATTTGAGTGGATTTGATTTAGAGCTTCATGAAATAACTGACCGAAGTAAAAAAAATGAAGTCCTTAAAAATTTGGTAGATATAATAAATAAACCAATGAAAACAAACGAAACTAAAATTTTTTCATTTGCCATATTTATCATCAGTCCATGCGCGTCATATTTAGAACTGCAAAACAGAATTGTACCCATCAGTTCACGTAAGAGCTGTGACAAAATGAAAGGCAAATAAAATGATAATAAACTTTCCCTGACTCTTTTACAATCTTGCGTAATAACAGACTCAACTTCCAGAATGTTTGTTAAGTTTTCGTAGTAATTTATTTCATTTTTATTTTTTATCAGAGCGTAATTGAATATTAAAACAAAAAACAAAATGAATTACTTTTGTAAATATTTGTTTAATAAGATACAAACATACAAATACACAATAATAAATTTTTACAAAAAATCTTATTACGCAAAGGGAACCTGCAAAGATTTACGTTTAGTTGACATCATTTGCAAATTGCTTGAATTTTAATATCTTAAATTATTTTTAAAGATCTCTAACTAAAAAAAACTGAATTTACACAGACTTTAAGCTAAATACGTGAAATACTTTTGATAAAATACAGTAAACATGCTTTATATTTTTTATTATTGTATTTGCAATTATTAAACAATAAATATTATCTTATTGTAGAAACGACTGATAAGAAAATTCTAAACGTAGAACTAATTTACAAAATAAATTAAAATATTAAAAAATTAAAATATACTTTGTGTTGAAGTTAACCAATTAAAAAAGCCAAAAATTTCACTAGGAATCTAAAACGAAAACTTTTTAGTTACAGTTATTTGGTTTCAACAGTTAAAACAGTTTCCTTTTTGTATGTCAACTATGTACGTCATCAGCTGACGAAATATGATGCCTTCAAAAAGAGATCAGATGGTGTTTTTTCATGTTTTTAGGTCAGAAGCATGCGGTTTTTGTCATGGAACACGACGTCTGCAGGCTATTATATACACAATACGAACATCAAAATAACCAACAAACAAAACAACAACAACAAGACCACAACAGTGAGTTGTAGGTATCAACAAAGCGAACACACAGAAAAAAAAAAGAAGTGTAAACTCGACATGTCACAATTTTGATTTGAAATCATAATAAATTTACGAGAAACATTTGTTGTTTAAGTGTGTTGGTGTTTATTTGCTTAGTTCGTTGCAACATTTCACTGTTGTGCTCAGTTGTGTGATTTGTTGTTGTTTATTTTTATATAGCCGACAAATATCCGACGAACAGCGTATTACTAGCGAAAATTTCCTGCTGCTGATTTAAAATTACAATTGTTTCATTATAATTGCAAACGAAAGATTTTCTATCTAGCCTTAAATCTTTTTGGTTTAATATTTTTTTACTGTTAAAACAATATGTTATCAATGTTTAATTATAGTCATGTTGAGTTAAAATTTAATTTTAACTCAACATGACTATAACTTTAATTTTACAAAAATTTTATGTTAAATCATCTATTAAAACATGTTCAATTGAAAGGAGGGTGCTGTTGGCTGAGTAGTTATCGCGTTTGAGTACAACCCCTGAGGTCTTGAGTTCAAGACTAGTTTCAGTCAATCCAACAACATCATGCATTTTTCTCATATGCATTGGTGTGTTATAGTGTTGGTTGTTGTTGGACTGTTAGCGCTGATCACTTTGGCAGTACCGGCAGCGATTAATACTAACATATCCTCTACTCCTCGGTGTCCTTACAATGCTTATGCCAGTTTCTGTCACCACTCACTTTTCCAAAGTTTCCGCGTGATCCGCCTCAGCTTCAACTCGTCGCCCCCCATTACTTTCTGTAACCTTCATTCAAATAATATGCTTACCCTGGTTCCTATTACGTCTTAGCTTCTCACGCCTCCGCATAATACGTGTTGTCTCTAAGTCATCACTTCGTCGTCGTTCAAAGTGACCTCTTAAATCTATTGGATGTAATATAATCAAGACCTTTTATTTTAATTTGTTGAATTGTCATTTAAAATTCGCCTCTTAAGACCTTTTTCACCTTAACCATTCGAATATAACTGACGTCAACATTTATAACACAAGCCCGTCACAGTGTTAGTTTTTCCTACAGCTTGTTGTCACCTGTCACTAACGGACAGGAATTTCTCAGATTATACCAGAAATGTCTTCTTTTTTTCTATTTTCTTTTAAAATATTTTACAATTCTGTCAAATTTATTATCGCAAATATGATAACAATGCAATTATTTGCCAATTACATACTAAATATTTGCATTTCTTTTAAATGTTTTTTCTTCTCGTTTAAAGTTTAAGCAATTATTTTTTTATTTTTATTTTTTTGTTATGACATGCAAACTCTAAACGTTTTTGATATTAAAGAGTAAGGAACTCACTCGATTGTATTGTAGTAGGAATGAAATTCATACCCACTTATATATTTATGTATTTAGGTATGAATGTAAGGATTGATTTATGTATAGTACGTATCTAGATAAGATAGCGCTACATTATTTTCATTAAGATGTTGCAGGTGTATTAATGATATCTTTAAGGATGGGCATGCATTGAAATTGAATAGTAAAAATTATAAGAAATTATCAAGATAAAAAGAAAGACCTCTGATGTTTTGCGATTCAAACACGCTGTCTTTCACAGAAAAAATTATCGCAAAAAAAATTTCAAACAAAAGTTTGTCTAATAATAAATTTCATTTTCATTAAATGTTCTATATATAATCAATGAATTGTTTGTTGGACTCTTATTTAACACGTAAACACCAAAAACAACAAGAAAAACTGTGTCGTAAAAAAACAACACCCATGACAACATACAGAGAAATAACAACAACAACAATGATAGCAAAAGGAGTGCGATTGTACCAAGTTTTTTTACTGAAAATTATTGAGTGAATCAATTCGTTAATGTCGTTGCGTTAATTCTGATTAATTTTTTTAAAGTCTTTAGATAAACATTCAGACTTGAACACATTTAACGAAGTGAAGTTTCATAGATGCTTAATGGATGATGATGACCCAGACAAAAATTTTTTTTGATATATTACAAAAAATCCAGTAAATATTTTTGTTTGATTAAGTAAACTATTTTGTTTAATATTTGCTAGTATTTTTAGACTAATTGTTTTATAAATTCATACAAAAATATTGTTTGATATTTTCAGAAAATCCAGTAAATCTTTTTCTTTGATTTAGTAAATTGTTTTGTTTACAATTTGTTAATATTTTTACACAAATTGTTTTATAGATTTAAACAATTTGTTCACTAAAAAAACAAGTTTTTTTAATGAAATCATTGCGATATTTTGGTCTATATTTACCAATTCGTTTGTAGGTCCGTTCCTATACAAAAAATTTACTATTTCATTGAATTCCTTTACAGAAAATTAAATTTATTTTTTTCTGTGTTTATTGCAGCACTCAACAGATTTATTAAACTGTAAGATAAAGAGTGTACTCCTTTAACTAAACCGAGTAAGGACATAAGAAAACTCATTCGGATCTCTTAAGATGTTGTTAAAAGCAAAGGGTATTCAAAAACTGTGCAAGTCGTACATTTTTATCCTGATGTTTTTGACTCCATTAACCACTCACCAATTTGAAAAATGTTCAGCCTGTGTTTCCATAAGCAATACATAGCAAACTTTTGGATAAGAAATTCTTTAGTTGGCAGATATTTATAAACTTTTCCTCAACTCGCGCGCACTGGTAGCAAAAGATATGCATGCGCCTTATTGACAAATCTCAAACACAACAACGCAGTTTATCAATCAGATGTCCACAATCAACAAAATTTTATGAATTAAACAAATTCCCTATCAAATGAAGATGTTTTTTTACATCAATGTTTGCCAAACTTATTAAGTCAAGCCAACAAAAAAAAACTGTATTTCACTTACGTGTGACTGACAAAATTTTTTTTTTTAAATTAGCAAATCAAAATTTTGAAGAACTGAAAATTTTCCATTCGTACGAATCAATAAAGTGTGTTTTTATACAATATAACAAAATAAATAATCATAGAATTATTGAAATAAATTAATTTAATCAATGATTAGCGTTAATAGCGACAAGAAAATACAATAAATAACACATTAACAAATAAATTCGATGAAAATGTTTATTTCAGTTTTTCAAAATAAAATATGATACACAAATAAATCGGAAGTTTGATCTATGATCGATCAAATGAGTGAATGATTTAAATGTCTGGATGGCTGATTTCAATTAAATTGAATTGTCACAACACAAGCAGAAATATTTCTAATTTGTTAAGTTAATAGAAAATTTATAAAATAAATGAAACATTATAATGATAAAAGTTATTTATATGTCATGAAAATTATTTGGATCAATAAAAATAGCTAAACTTTGTTTATTTAATTAGGATTGTTATTTAAATTAAATTCGTGAAAACATAATTTAAAGAGAATATGCGCATTTTCATATTAAACTTAGTTTAAAATTGAAAATATTTCCATTAAATATGCGTAATTGGGAGGATGTTGCAATAAATCAAAAAATACAGATAGCAATACCCCACTTGACCAAGAATTTCATTAATGACATCGATTTCGAATGTATTTCGAACATTTATCGTGTAAAACTATCGAGAATGGCACTCAAAAATGAATCGAAAAAAGTTTACCTGTCGCTCAATTTTGTTTCAAAAAACATTCGATTTCGAAGGTTCGTTAGCAATATCAAAAGTGAGCCAATATCGAACAAATTTCGATATCGCAAAAAGGCAGGAGCAAAAGCAACTTCTTAAGATTATTATCTTTATATTTGTACTTAATTTATTTTATTTATCTCTTAATTCTTTAACTTACGCTCCAGTAAATCAGACTTGAACACGGTACCTCCAGGCTAACAGACTAACACACATCCACTAGGCTATCATAGCAAATTTTTTTTTTTTGTTCAATTATTGCACATATGTACGTATGAGTTATTTTAATTCTTTTACTAACGATGCAGTCAGACAGATTCGAACACGGTACCTCTTGCTTAACAGACTAACGCACATCCACTAGGCTATCGTCCACATTCGAAAAAATATCGAGAAAAGCTCGCTTTAGCGAACTTTTGATTTTTTTTAGATTCGCGAAGAAATATCGAAGAGTTTTGTTGCGAAATTTCTTCGCTTCAGCGAACATTCGTTTATATCGAATCTCAGGTCAAGTGGGACAGCTGTCTAGAGCATACTCTAGAGCATACTGTCTATAGCATACTCGTTTACATACATAAGTATGTATGTGTACGTAGGAAGAAATTATGCAAAGTCGGATCATTTCTAATATCTTTTACATGGGCTTGTCATTGGAAGAAGCTACCTTAATTGAAGTATTAAGATAAAACGATTTGTTGATGCGCTATAAATTTTATTTGCCACATTGTATTTTTATGAAAAGCATTATTATTTTATTTTATTTGACTTTGTTTTATTTACATATAAGCGATTCCACTCCACCCACTCTCCTTATAATAGGACTCCGATTTTTGATAAAAACAGCCGCGGTTTCTATAGCGTCAATCAGGCACGAGAATTGCAAGATTTTACTAAAATTTACGTAAAAAACCTTTACACAAAAATAATTAATTGCTTTTACATATAAAAAGTACAACGGAAAGCACCTTCAACGGCTCAAAAGTCAAGGCAGACACCTTTGAAAGCTCACTACCAGTACAAGGTAATCAAGCAGAACCAGCCTTTGGTTCAGGGGGCCACATAGTGGAATTTCAGTCGGGACAGCCTCATTTTGATTACAAACATAGCTACCAGTTCGACTAGCCAAGCGGGAGGGGGAATCATGACCCTATGACTTCTCCCCCTTAGATAACTTTTGAAGGTAATCAATAACACTGTACATCACTGAAAATAACATGGTTCTTACGACTGATTCTGCCAGAAGGGACGAAAACAATTTATACATGTGTCGGCGTTTTGAAAGTTTATATCTGGGATTCATTGTAGGGGGAGTTAAATTTCCCTTCCTTTTGGTACATAGTTATACGGACTCGGTATAAGAAAATCTTGTAAGCCTTTATCTTACGAGTATTTTTGTAGAGCATTTAAACCCTCTAACTCTTCGTGTAATGCATCTTTTAGTCATTTGCTTATATAAGGGGCAATCAACTTCCCTTCCACGGTGTTAAGCGGGTTAAATTGTTCCACAAAAATGTTCCTCGTGGTATTTTACATAAAAGTGCTGAACACATATTATCCCTTAAGGCTTAATCAAATTCCTACGCCGAGTTCTAATATATACATTAGGGGGCCCGTTATTTTTTACAGTGGAAATATTTTTGGTCTCCTACAAAACGAGTAAATTTCTATAAAGTTTCTAAAAAATGTTTTACAAAATAGAACGATTCACTTAGAACTTAATTCTTCTTTCTCTTTCGTTTCACAGAGAAAAATAAATTTAATTTTCTTTAAAGGAATTCAATGAAATAGTAAATATTTTGTCTAGGAACGGACCTACAAACAAATTTCTAAATATAGACAAAAATATCTCAATAATTTCGTTGAAAAAAACTGTGTTTTTTTTAGTAAATCTATAAAACATTTTGTCTAAAAATATTTACAAATTGTAAACAAAACAATTTACTAAATCAAACAAAAAGATTTACTGGATTTTCTGAAATATATCAAACAATATTTTTGTTTGAATTTATAAACCAATTAGTCTGAAAATACTAATAAATATTAAACAAAATAGTTCACTTATCAAACAAAAATATTTACTGGCTTTTTTGTAATATATCAAAAAAAATTTTTGTCTCGGTCATCATCATCATCCATTAACCATTTATGAAATTTCACTTTGTTAAATATGTTCAAGTCTGAATGGTTATCTTATTAATGAGAATTAACGCACTCGTAAATCTTCAGTGAACAAACTTGGTACAATGGCATTCCTTTTGCTATCATTGTTGTTGTTGTTGTTGTTGTTGTTATTTGTGTGTATGTCGTCATCGGGTTTGTTTTTTTCTTTACTACACAATTTTTCTTGTTGTTTTTGGTGTTTGCGTCCTAAATAAAAGTCAAACAAACAATTCATTGATTATGTAAAGAACATTTACTGAAAATGAATTTTATTTTTAGACAAACTTTTGTTTGAAAATTTTTTGGTGATAATTTTTTCTGTGTTTGGTATCAATACCTTAAATCTAGCACAACTGCTTCCAATCGTAATCATTTGCTCTTTAGGCAATAAGTCCGGAAAATACATATTAAAATGCAAATTAAATAATTTTGAATTTAACATTATGAAAAACTATAGTTTCTGACTTAAGACTATAATAATAAACGCCAATAGAAAAATTTCAATGTAAGATCGTCGAAAACCAGGGCTCAAATCGTCACATCAGTGAGCGTACAACTCGTCACGTAAAAACGCCATTTTCGGATTAATATATACCTGAACGCACTGTAATCCCATACCGTTTATACGATTGACGTGTCACGTAAATCATTTTAGTACTATTGCCGATCCGATCACGGATGTGATGATTTGAGCACAGGTTAATTTAAAATTTTTCGGTAGTGATTTTGCTTTATAGGTATTTCATGTTAATTCTACATGATTTACAATAATCTTGAAAGAACATTTATCCTTTTGAATTATTTACTCGTATATTTCATGCTGTTTAAATATTCCCGTTCGGTTAAATCAAAATAAAGTTGATACTGAAATAATACAAAAAATCATGTTAAATAAAAGTTATTTCGCGTTGAAACAACGTGAATTTGATATTGGAAGAACACAAAGAATTAAAGCTATTTAAAGCTGAAACAACGATTGAAACAATACGAAAACTAACACACTTAAACGACAAATTATTTATTTTAAATTTAATATGATTTCCAATCAATATTGCATCATGTTGGTTTTACAATCCTTTTTTCTGTGAAACTTAATAATATTAAGTCTTGTATTGCGAATCAATAAAATGGACTGCACTAACTGCCAGCACCACTATGTCGACACGATTCTTTCTTTCTTTCTTACAATTACATTTAAACGAAAAACAAAATTTTTGAATTTGTGTTTGTTTTAAATGCAACTGAGCAAAAGAAAGAATCGTGTCGACTTAGTGGGCCTGGCAGTTAATGTATGTATGTAAGCCACTTCAACGAAATCTTTCTCCCTTGTTATTACCTCCACATATCCACATTTATCACTACACTTAAAAAATGTTCCGAATATATTCGGAAATCATTGTATGAAATCACAAAAAAGGAAATTTAAAATAGAAAAAACAGTTTGCGTTCGCTGAATGAACATATTTTGTCCACCACTGTGTCAAGCGAAAATAAAAATATATATATATATATATTTTTTATTAAATTTTGTTATTTATTTGATATATAAAAATAAACAAATCACATTCTCAAAATTTTTAAATTATCTCAAATGGGAGAGATAATTAAAACCAAAATTTAATTATCAAAGTTTATAGTTATTAAATGGCATCTGATGAACATAAACAAAAAGCTTGAAAAAAACAATTTCCTAATTTAATCAGCAGTTTTAACAAAAAGTTTAATTAGTGAGAATGAATGATTTAGTCAAATTTACAAATATTATTTTGAAAAACATGATAATGTGAAAAAATAATAATGAAATAGAAACCTTAATGGAACTATAATATCTGCCCAATTGATTAATTCTCTTATAAGAGATTAGATTATTTAATCTATTTATTAACTTTTTAATTGAATTTTATGCTGATGTAGTTTTTTGTCTATCACAATTTTAGATACTTTAAAGCATCAGATTGGATTAAATTAGAAATATTTTAATTAAATTTCGAATTGAATTTTATACTGATGTAATTTCTTCTCTATCACAATTTTATGTACTTTGAAGTATCAGACTGGATTAAATCAGGAATATATTAATTCAATTTTTAATTGAATTTTATACTGATGTAATTTCTTCTCTATCACAATTTTATGTACTTTGAAGTATCTGATTGGGTTCAATCAGAAAATTTTAATTAAATCTTTAATTGAACTTTATACTAATATAATTTGTAAATAGGCAAGATTATACATATGACGACTGGAACTTGTCTATTTTGGCCAATATAATGTTTGATTAAAAATTTAACAATCTACTTTAAAATTGTATAATCATTATGATTTTTTTAAAAACTAAGTCTTAAAATAGTTTGCAGCTCATCTCATTTTAAAATAACATAAAATTTTACTTACGTCCAAATTTATATTTGAAGAAGAAAAACTGATAAGAATTCAGTTAAACAAAACCAAGTTGCAGATACAAAAGTGTATACGTCATAACGGCTTAAAAAAATTTTAATACTGCAGTAATTATTTCTCTGAATTTTTACATATATATCAAATTTAAAAGAATTTCATCACATATGTACATTAGAGTGGTCGTAAACAACTAAAACTTGGATTTCTTCAAGTCTCATACCCCAAATACCAAAAAATAGTCTAACAATAATTTCAGGTCAATCAGTTAAGATTAAGGCGTGTTAAGGCACGCCCGCCGAAGTTTGAGCAAATGCTCCTTTTTTGTCTTTTATGTCTCAGAACTTAATACATATAGTATATCAAAAAAATATGTTTTCAAAAAAGTTGTTGCCTGTAAAGTTTTCAACAGCTTTATCTAAATAGAATATTTAAGAAAAGAAACAGCAATATCGAAAAAATCCCACAACAATTAAATGATTAAAATGATTTCACTAATTTAGAAATTTCTCTAAACTTTTTCCTTCCCTAGAAATAAAAGCTGCTTCTTTAGTAATTTAGGTCATTGATCACGAATATGTACTCCATTTTTTTTATCAACTCTAGTTTTTGCGATATACCATTGCACAGAAAAAATATATTTAATTTTCTGTAAAGAAATTCAATAAATTAGTAAATATTTTGTCTAGAAACGGACCTACAAACAAATTTGTAAGTACACACAAAAATGCATCAACAATTTCATTGAAAAAAGCAGTTTTTTTTTGTCAGTAAACGAATTGTCAAAATCTATAAAACAATTCGTCTAAAAATATCTACAAACTCTGAGCAAATTTATTTACTGAATCAAACAAAAATATTTACTGGATTTTCTGTGATATACCAAACCATATTTTTGTCTGAATTTATAAAACAATCGACACATCTTAAGCAGTTGAAATTGACTTAAAAATTTTTGTTATGTTTTTTATAAATACACAACGATTTGTGGTATGAGACTTGAAGAAATTTAAATTTATATTTTTTGCGACCACTCTAATGTACATATTTTGGCAAGTAATTAAAATTGTTTGCTGATACGACTAATACGAAAACATAAAAAAAGAACATCACACGTGACTTCAGTGATATTTTATGGTTTCAAATTCTTGTAAATTTGTTTGGTAGCAACAGGATTTGACTGCTTGGAAATGCGACTGGTTGATAATAATTTTGCATACAGACTTGTGAAACACATTTTATATAAAGAAGTAATTATTTTTAAAAATAAAGTAATAATCTGGGATTTAGGCGAAGACTTTTTAACATGATTTTTTTAGTGTTGGCGGTCGAACGGCGCAAAAATTCGTTTAGCCAAGTAACAAGTCTAAAAGATTTTGCCTTAGAAAGTAAATTTCCTTTGGATTTGGTATCCCACTAAACGCCTTTTTCATAGTTTGACCCAAAACTTTATAAAAAATCAAGCTAAAAGGACTTCGTCTAAGTCCCGTACCTGTGTTCTTTAATATCCCTGCGGTAAATGGAACTGGCACAAGACAAGTCACGTGACCGGTCCCCAGGTGGTGGGGACCAGTCCTAGTTCTAACACTTCCTATGAAGCGGACCAGCCACTTTCACATGGGGATGGCCTAGGATGGGGTTAATTGATACTCTGTATGCACCTTGTAACTTGTCTCTGAACTATCTTACGGAGTCCTAATCGGTGTAGAATAATATAGATTATATATAAATATTATTCCCAAATTCAGCTGTAATTATCGACTAATTTACTTTTTTATTGTTACAAATCCAAGTAGAAATTGTATTTTATTTTTAAGCGGTGTCTTTGATAGGATTCGAACCGACAACCTCCTGCATGACAGGCTAGTACACTACCCACTCGGCCACAGGGGAACTTATATTTCAATGTTATAAATACCAGTTAAGCTGGAGTTAATATCTGAATAAAGTTACGGAGCAGGTTCCTGAGTGGAATGGCAGTTTCATTGAAGGGAGACAATTAATATTATATAGATACTATGTAATAGGCCTTTGATCCAGGTGCATCGAATTAGTTCAGTGCCGTTTACTAATATACTAGCCGGAGTACCAACTAAATTGACTGAAAACTGTTAATATGTGACCATTTACCCAATATGTCTTTTTTCACCATTCACTACCCCTTATTTTTGGTACCAGTCTCACTTTCTCAAGTCATGGGACGAGTACGTTTGGATCATTTGTCACCAAATTTTCCGCAGGGCTACTACAAACACCACTTGAGCGATTACGCCAGCTCCTCACACAATTGGGCCCATTGTTTCACTAAATCACTTAACTCTAAAAAATATCCCACGTAACGACATAAAGCAGCTTTTTCTATCTCCTGAAACCCTAGTAAAAAAACATAGCTGATTTTGTTGGAGCAACGATGATATGTCGTTGAGTAAAAATTTTCTCTAATGAAGAAAATCCTTATGCGCGGACGAGGAGAAAAGTTTTCAGCCAGGCTGAGGCCAACTAGGCAGACAGTTTTCTTTCAGTGAAGGCAATATTTTAAATAACCAGAGTGGAAACCCTTAAGCCCCGCCAAAGGCAGGTTGTGCAAACACTATTTATTCTACACCCGTAGTGTTGTTCATAGTGTGCTTAACTATTAACGGGGAGGTCGCATGTTCGATTCCTGCCAAGATCCTGGGTGTTTCTGCAGAAAAGCCGAAAAAGGCTTAAGCAGTATGAGTGTTCGCTAGAAAAAACTGTTTTTCGAAATAAATAAGTTCAAAATTCCATATTTTCTACAAAAAGAAAAATGCTCCAAAGGCTTATCATGGATACTATTTCCTATTTTACGTGTAAATAATGTCCAAATCAAAATAGAATATTCTTGAATTTTTGATTCTAGTTGAATGCTTGCGCGCAGCAAGCAGACATTGCATGACATCGTATGTATGAACTAGAGGACTGCCAAGAGTACTCAAATGTATTCGTATAATGTACTCGTATGAATTTCTGGTGTGCATATATACAAATATGTTCTTATGTATGTACGTACGATCATATCCCTGCACACAACACGGCTAGTTCATACACGCATGTAAAGTATACTCCATAGTGGACTAGGATAAAGCAGATAACGTGACCAGTACATACATGCATGTAAAGTATACTCCATAGAGGGCTAGGACTAGCCCAAAGGTAACCAAAATGTATGGAGAAAACATGATCAATTTAAAATTAAGATGTCCTAGGGCTGGACCATATAACATAACTTTGCACTACATCGGAGTACTTTCAAAACTACTCCGTCACCACTTCATGGAGCACTCAAGTGTTCGTGTTGAAATTGTTAAAACACGAGCACTTGTCGCTTAAGTACAAACTCTTGTTTACAAATAACATGGTCCTTATCTGCATGACATTGAAGTAGACTTAAGACTAGCCTATGTCGTTATTCGATGGAGCACTCAAGAGTTCGTGTTGTAACGAGTGCACTCATTAAAACACAAACACTTGTCGGTTAACTAGAAACTATTGGTTGCAAATGACATCGTCCATGACTGCATTACATAGGACCATGTTGTAACTACTCCATTTCAGCTAAAATGGATCATAGAATACAATATTATCTGTACGGCTTGTGCAGCTCTCTAGTATGATCATTCAGTTATACTGTGTGTCATTTATACATAAAGAAGTAAATAATACCATTATCACTTACTAGTATTTAAGCATTAAAACTTATACAGCCATATACATATATTTATGCAAGAACAATAACAACACCAATGACAAATAATTATGTAAATAAAATTAATATTATAAATAAACAAACGAGGATAATGCGTATGTAGGTATGTGCTAACAGAAGTGATGGACGAATAAATCACAGCAACTATCTTGGAAAAAAGAAAACACCAGAACGCAGTATACAATACAACCCCCTCCCTACTTCAAGAGAAATCATTCTGAGAAAAGAAGAGAACTTTGTTTACTCTTAAAACTCAGAGAAGTGCGATACAATTGCTTATAAAAGAAGAAATAAATAAATAAATTTAACAGATCGGTTATTGCTTACTAACAAAAGGCAACATATTTCTAAATAAATATATGTATGTATATATGTCTGTATATTTTTTTAATAAAATAATATTTTTAATATATACAGTGGTGGATATAAGTTTGACACAGATATGCTGCTTTAAATAACAATTATTTTTAGTAATTTTAAAAACTAAGGGCTTTATTTACATGCATCTAAATGACACAATATTCCAAATATGAAGGGAAAAGTGAACGTTAATTAATTCAACAACAGAGAAGAAATAAATTACAAATATATAAGAAAATACATGTCTAAATAAATGTACTAAATTTCTTCACACCACTGTATATATTTTTCAGAAAAAGAGTTTCTGTGCCGGCTTCTTACTAATCGAAGAGCCAATCGAGTATTGACTAGACATTTGCAATTCATTGAAAAAAATATGCTCTTTGTTAATAAATTTTGCTGCTCTCTGCGTGGAAATGAAGTACTCGTACGTATATATGTGCTAGCCTACCTGTGGCTCAAACATGATTTTTATAAAATAATCTGTATATTTTAAAATAAAATAAGCACCCAACGCAGGTGATGCGAAATAATACGTGCACTTCCATAAAACCCCGCTAATGAAGTCAAACAACATCGCCGAATACTCAAATATGCTCTTTCGACAGAAAAAAAAGAAATACGTTTATCGCCGTTTTGAAAGTTTACATCTGGCACTCATTTCAGTGGTACTTAAGTTCCCACATACCACCCAACCCCCACCAATTTTGCACATAGTTATACTGACTTGGCATAGGAAATCTTATAAGCCTTACGTTTAAGGTATAACATGTGTTCAACACTTTTGTAAAATATTTTAACCCTTTAACTAATCGCCATATGGGTCTTTTTGTTTCTTTCTTCAATAAGAAGAAAAAATATCCCCTTCAATGGTGATATAGCGTCCTGAAATGTTCTAAATAAATGTTCCTCATGGTGTTCTACGCAAAATTGCTAAGCACATCTTATACATCTTAAACGTAAGGCTTACAGATTTTCTATGCCCAGTACTAACTGCGCATAAGTACACAGAAAAAATATCATCAAACTGCAACTAACAATTTCAATTGTTAATATGTAGCTTAAACTCAAACATATATTTTATTAATATAACAAATTGGGTTGTTGATACGACAAACACAAAAATTTTTTTTTAACAAACTGAACTAACCAAATTTTTTGTTATGTATTGTGAAAAAAATTAACAATCACAATTGTTGATATAACAAATGATTGCACAGACGTAGATGAAACAAAGCAAATCACGTTTTGTGTGTATTCATTATTTGCGGATTTAATAACGAATTGCTCTGTAGCTGAGAGGTGAGAACGTTAGACTATTAGTCCAGAGGTCGCCGGTTCGATTCCGCTCAAAGACGTTCAGTGTTTTTTGCAGACAAGCAAAAAGTCGCTTCGAGGATTGTGATTGTATAAAAAATATTGTTAATACAACAATTCTAATAGTTAAAGTTTGTTCGGAAAATCAACAATTCACATTGTTGATATAACAATAATCTTAATTGAAATAAATCTGAAATCAACAAAAAACTTGTTGAAATTTTTTTTCGGATTTTTCTTTAACTTACAATTTCGTAATTGTATTTACAAAAATCGTCGTAGGTTCAAAATCAATTAATTATTTAATTGATATAACAAAAAAATTAAGTGTATGTACAAATGTTTTTCGGTGTACAAGACTAGCCCTTAAATAGATTTTACGTTTTGAGTGATTTTTGGCGTTAAGTTAAGTCTGGAGCTAGAATATCTTCGAAGATTTATAGTCGAATATTATAACAAATATTTTTGTAGAACACTTTAGACCATTATATCCCCGCCAAAGGGGAGTTATTTGCCCCTTTTTAAGAAACAGACCAAAAGGCGCATGCAACGAAGAGTTACAGGGTTGATATGCTCTTCATGAATGTTTCTCGTGATATTTTATATAAAAGTGCGGAGCTCATCTTATACTTTAAACGTAAGGCTGGCAAAATTTTCTATATCGAGTCATTATAACTATGTGCATAAAGAGAAACTTCAATTCCTCCTACTCGTAAAGTGAATACCAGATGTAAACTTTCATAACTCCAATATAAGTATATGTTTTTTTTTTGTTGCCCCTTGTGACAATCAGTCGCTAGAACCATGTAATTTTTTTAATGTGTTGTTCAGTGTAATTAGAAGTACATACTATTATATTTTTTAATTTAAAAATTTATTTTAATAAACGTTTTTCAGCTCACTTTCAGCGGGCGCAGGTCGCACATTTAGCAAATCCTCAAACCAGTGACAAACTAGTTTTTGAGAGAAACAAATTGCTTAATATATAATTATGCATTCTTGCATAGCCAGATAGTCGCAGGAAAAATGTTGGACTGACTCATTAAAGTAAAATCCTGAGTAAGGTTTGCTATTATATAAACATTCTTTATTTCAAATAATCAAGTATGTTCTGTATTCCACGCGGAATAAATTGTTCGGAATTGCCATAACATTGTTGTTATAAATAATAAACTGCATCAACAATGCTTTGATAATTCCGAACATTTTAACTCCGTATGGAATACAGAACATACCCGAATATTTATTTTTATTCCAAAAACTATCAGCGTGACCATCTATCTCCATGGCTGCCGTAATAATCAAACAAAGGGGATATTTTTTTATGTTCTGCACAAATGGACATATGTAGTAAAATAAAAGGTGCAGCACTAAAATAAGTGTGATTTAAATATGTACACCTTTTTTGATTTTATTTGCAAATTTTACACGTT
Organism: Panzeria rudis; assembly: GCA_956483635.1. Classification (NCBI taxonomy): domain Eukaryota; kingdom Metazoa; phylum Arthropoda; class Insecta; order Diptera; family Tachinidae; genus Panzeria; species Panzeria rudis. The sequence continues at coordinate 124,092,206 of OY101450.1, read as the reverse complement.
GTTCCAAACTTTTCAAAAAATAGTATGATGAAATTTAAAACACTGCACATTAGGCATATAACTTTTCATAATTTTTGCAAATAGGAAAAATAGCATAGCATAGTGGAATAAATCATAAGAACTATAGTATTTTTTATTTTGCAACTGTCAAAAGGTTTCCGCACCAAACGCAATTGGATTTTTATCACAATTTTCAAAAAATATCGAAGTCTTACACACGTTCTACTTCATATAACTAGTTCTTGGTACAAGTGCTTACCGCCCTAATGTTTCAAAAGGTTTTTCTTGAACAAAGCGAAGTATCCCTCACTTATGCTATTAAAAAACTAACTTTTTCTTGAATATGTTTATTCAATATAAAAAAAATTGAAAAACGAAATCCATAATTCCAAAATTTCACTTAGTCATCATCAGGGCTCGGACTTGCATGCAAATGCATGTTTTTTGTGGTTATAGATGAAGAGATATTGACTAATTGTCTATGCGAATCGTCAAATTTTGAGTAGCTTGGCATTGAGTTGTAGTTACATATTTTTGCATATTTTGGTGGTAAGTGCATATTTTTGCATATTTTGGTAATGAATGCATATTTTTGAAGTTCTAAATTTTTCTTAATGCATATTTCTCAATTTTTGAAAAAAAATATTAATAAGCCGATTATGAATGGCAACCGAGCCTCATTTGGATTGCCAGTTAATAAAATTAATACTACTGATGGCAACTGGCAACTGAGTGCTGTCAATTTCAGTTGCTATTTAGTGCCTTTCTGGCAACCACTAATTTTCAGTTGGTGTTGTAGTTGTTGTCGTCGTGGTGGTACCTATATTATTGTATCATGCGTGCAATACTCATTTCCTTAAAAATTCTGTACGGATGAGTTGTTGAACATAGTGCGCACAGCAACAACAAATAATTTAATCAGTTCTTAATTTGTTTTGGCAAGCAAAATTTTTGAAAAATTTTCTCAACAAGTACCCAGTGTTACCAATTTTTGTAGCTAAAACTTTTTTAAAGTGTAACCAAATGAAATGTAACCAAATGAAATACATACAGAAGCTGTTCGGAGTTGCAACGGAGTCCTGGAAACATTTTTTTTTTCGGTTAAATTTATTTATTTATTGTATCTTCAATAAAATTAAACTAACAATAAGTAATCAAATCTTAACTCAAAAATTTTAATTTTTAAGTCCAGCCAGTGCCAGACAAAAATATTTGTTTCAGCGGTTGGTTGTTTGGTTGTTTACGTCTCTCGTGTTCGGCTGAGAGCAAGAGTGTCCCTCCTTCTCAGCCGAGTGTGGCCTCTAAAGTTAATGATGTTTCGGGCTAGGGGATTTGGGTGCAACTCAAGTCTTTTTATGTAGCTTGTCACGTGTTTAGAAAACACTGTTTTAACCGGCGGCACATCTAGGTCTTTATGAATTCGCTTGTTTCTGACATACGTACGGAGTATTTTATTTTGTTGCCTTTGAATTTTTTCTACATTTGATGCCGAGGCAGTGCCCCATAACTGGATTCCGTAGGACCATATTGGTTTTAGAATGGAGTTGTATAGAAGAAGTTTACAATCTAGGCTTAGAGTAGAGTTCCTTCCAATGAGCCAATTCATTTGAGCTGCTTTTAATTTCATTTGGGTCACCTTTGCATTTATGTGTAACTTCCATGTTAGACGACGATCAAGATGAACACCGAGATATTTTACTTCAGTGTGTTGAGGTATAGTTTGGTTATTTATTTGTATAGGTGGGCAGGTTTCTTTGCAGAATGTAAAAGTAATGTGTAGACATTTTTGTTCGTTAATTTTTATCCGCCATTGTTTTAGCCATTGTTCCAACTGGGGTATATAATCTAGCAAATTGCGGGTGGCTTCTTGATGGCTTTTGTGAACACTTAGAAAAGCTGTATCATCAGCGAATGTTGATATGTGTATGTTACTGCTTACCGGCAAGTCAGAGGCATATATAAGATATAATACAGGACCGAGGATGCTGCCTTGAGGAACTCCGGCTTCAATGGGTTGCGGAGGGCTTTGAAAATTTCCTTCTTTAACAACAAATTTTCGCTCAGTTAAGTAGCTTTCTAAAAGTTTAAGGATGTTTTCGGGTAGGTTTTGCTTTAGTTTATGTATTAAACCTGCGTGCCATACTTTATCAAATGCCTGAGAAACATCGAAGGTTATTCTAATCACGTTCACGAGTCTATGTATTTGTTCGATCGTACTATGTTGTCTCCTAAAACCGAATTGGTGGTCTGGAATGCATCCAGTACGACTCAGTATGGGTGTTAGCTTACTCATAAGTAGCTTTTCAAATAGTTTTGACATGTTAGACAACAGGCTTATAGGCCTATAGGACTCCACCTTCGTATGATCTTTGCCTGGTTTAGGTATCATGGTAGTCAGCGAAACCTTCCATTCTGCGGGATAGCATTTGAGGCGCAAAATACTGTTAAAAATAAATAGAATTATCCGTTTTGCAGTATAGGGTAGCTCTAAGAGCATTTTATTGCTTATTTTATCAGCGCCTGGGGCTTTTTTCGAGTTTAAGCCCGCAATATTGTGTTCAATCTCACGAATGTTGAACCTCAAAGTAACATCTGGTATAGCGAGGACTGGTGGCAGCTCAACTATAGTATCAGACGCATTTGGAGTAAATACTTTCAGCAAGTGGTTTACAAACAGAGTACCTTTTTCAGCGTCAGTTCTTGCCCAGTCTCCATTCGAAGCTCGCAATGGAGGCTTATATATCACTAGTCTTTTGAGGCCTCGGGCTGCTCTCCATAGCGAATAGTCTGTTTGAGGTGTTGCGTCGAGCCCATTTAGAAAGCTTTCAAGAGAAGCGGTTTTTTGATATTCTAGTAGAGTTTTCAGCTGTTTAGTACATTCATTCAGCCTAGATTTTAGCTGTGGGGATCTGTAGCGTTGCCATTCTCTACGAACTCTTCTTTTTTCGGATAAAAGCCGTTCTACATCTGCTGAAAAATTTTATTATATCTCACCTGAAGATTTGTAGTAGTAGCATTTAGAGCAGCTTGCTTAAGGTTTGCCTCAAACATTCTAATAGAATCATCTATGTCAGCAGGCGTTTTTAATGGAATATTTTCTGGGCAATGAGCACTCAAATATTTTTTGTATTTCAACCAATTTATACGTGTGGTTGTCATCGTTAAATCACAAATCCTGGAAACATAATTTGCAAAACTATTAATCTCTGAACTTGACTTTCCGATGAAATACAGAATTTTCTTACTTGTTTAGGCGAATCAGATGTTTTAAGCAATTAAGAGATTCCAGATCCTGAGTTAATTGGACGTTGTAAGTGTATACGGCCGAAACTCACTAAAGTCACTATAAGGGTCAAGGACACTCGTAACATCCAGCTTTTGTCCCTGTGTAGTGGAATAAAAGTTGGTTCTAAGTAGGCAACCAGTACCAGAGCAAAAAAAGCCTGTTATAGTAAGCGCTAAAATTTTTGCTTTGCTTGCAGTAAAATAAATGTCAGCAACCACAATTTGGCTCGAAGGATAATAAATAAAATTGCAATTTGTACTTTTTGGCTCTGCTTGGCAACATCAGAGCAAACATCTAGCAGAATTAAATGCATTTTGGGACTGCCACATTATGAATACTTCTTGGTTCTTTTTATAATTGAGCTTAGCAACATAAAAAAAATTCACGTTGATGGGGGTGACGTAATTGCCCTTTTTTCTGGTTGTACAACTTTTTGAATTTTCTACAAGGCATAGAAAAATTAAGAACTATTTTTTCTTTTAATAAATTTCATATCTTCGAAGAGTTATGAAGATATTTTTTATTTTACGACTAACAAAATGTATAAAGAAAAATTCGTAGTGATAAGATCTTATCAAAATTCTTAGTTGTTCAACTGGCCCCCTATAATGATAGTTTGCCCGCCCTACGAATTTCAATAAACAAAGTTTACTGATACCAATTCACGCGATAATTTCGTGTGTGTGAAAACACCAACAAATTGTTGGAGAAAAAACGCACCAAATACAGCGGCAAAAAATAAAGAAAAAACAAGTCACTCACTAACCAACCAACGAACCAACCAACCAACTCACTTAAGCAGCAGCAACAATAACAACACAAGGAGAATTTGTCTGAGTGTAGAAGAAGAGTGTATGACAGCTAGGCAGCCTGCAAAGCAAACAATATACATACAAGGCAGCTATCGAGTATGACGAGCAGTAAACAGTAAGAAAACGGATGGAAGACCCGTCAGTGGTGCGACGTAAACGGATCACAGATCCAACGTTTATAAAAGCATTGTAGCCGTCTTCGGTACAAATCAGTCGGTCTAAGAACGTTTCTGCAACGAGAACTGTCGTTGTAACGCATAGAACGGGTCAAATTTTTTTGTTATTATTCTTGTTGTTGTTTTTTTTTTGTTCTTAATTTTTACTTCGAATCTTTTGTTTTATTCTTCGTATGGTGTCTGTTTGAAAATTTTCGAGGAAAAATATAGCAGATGAAAATTTTTAGTGCGTCGCGTCGTTTATGATTTGTGTGTGCGTTAGCGTATGAAAAGTGTATTGAAAAAGAAATACGAAATTGTAAATATTATCTACTTAAGTTACAATTTAAATAGAGTAGATCTGTGTAGTGTATTTAGGATTGTTATTTAGTAGATAAGTTTAAACAGAGATAGTTAGTTAGTCACTTAGTTTGTGCCTGCCTGCATCTTCCTATTCCTACTCTACAAAATAAATTAAATAATTTTTTCCTTTGTTTCGTATAAAAGGAAAAGTTTTGCAAAAAATTAATCGAACTGTTGATATTGCATGACGTGCGTTTATCTTCAACACAATATTTTTAAAAGATAAATTATAAATTATTTCAAAACAAAAATAACAAAATTTTATAAATAAAGCTGAAAATAGTCTACAAAAAAAACTAAAGTGAATGTTGAAAATTGTACAAAAAAATATTTGTATTACAAAAACTAAATTCGAAAACAAAAGTGCCTTTTTCCATGAAGTGTTGAATTTAAGAAGAAAAAATATAAAAATTTTTTCAAGTCAACACTCAGATAAGGAAATTCTATCTCAAGGATACTTTTGAAACATCGAAAAACTGGCGCAACCAAAGTCCAATATGGTGAAAAATCGTAGATTTGATGAGGGTAAGTTCTGTATATAAATTTCAATATTTTCTCTCAAATATATGTATTTTCTGTTGAAGTTCTTAATTTTTTTAACACGTGTTTCTTTCTGGTTTAAAACTTTTCTCTTTTTAATTTTGTTAGCGAGCGAAGTTATGCGTTTTAAATACAAAACAAGAAAAAATATATGTAAATATTAAAAACTAATTCATATCAACATGTGGTTGTTAAATACTTGTTCATATAAACAAGTACACTTGTATATTTTTTTAAATGTGAGCATTTGGTTTAATACCCTACGCTATAGAGAAGTATAGTCGTTTGATTAAAGCATTTGGTGTGTAGCATTTAGCAAAAACTGTGCTACAAATGTTTGAAAAAAATTACGAAAGCAAAATTAAATTTTATAGACAAATGTACCAAACAAATTTCTATGGCTAATTTTGAGAAATTTTTGATACAGAAAACTGTTCGAAATAGAGATGTGTAAAAAATATCGATATTTTCTCAAAAATATCTCAATTAGCAATTTTCTATAGAAAACTGTCCGAAACCACTTCTTTTTAGAAAACTGTTCGAAACAATTTTTTCTAGAAAAGTGTTCGAAACATCTTTCTACAGATACATTTTCGAAAGAATTTTCTATAGAAAAATATTCAAGAACATTTTCAATTATCTGTAGAAAACTATGAGAAGAATTTTCTGTAGAAAACTGCTCGAAACAATTTTCTAATAAGAAAGTGCGAAAAACATAATTTTCTATAGAAAATAAATTTTCTATAGAAAATGTTTTTCTAAAGTAAATTTTCCTAAATAGTTTTCTAAAGAAAACTGTTCGAAAGAATTTTCTATGGAAAACTGTTCAAAACAATTTTCTATAGAAAACAGTTCGAAACAATTTTCTATAGAAAAATTTTTGAAAAAATTTTCTATAGAAAATTATTCAAAACAATTTTCTATAGGAAACTGTTCAAAGTAATTTTCTAAGGAAACTTTTCGAAACAATTTTCTATAGAAACCTGTTTGTAACAATTTTTTATAGAAAACTATTCGAAACAATTTTCTATACAAAACTTTCCGAAATAATTTGCTGTGGAAAACTGTTCGAAACAATTTTCTGTAGAAAACTGATCGAAGTAATCGAAAAAAATTCTAAGTAATTCTCTATAGAAAACTGTTCGAAATAATTTTCTATGGAACTCTGTTCGAAACAATTTCCAATACGAAACTGTTCTAAACAACTTTCTATAGAAAATAATTTTTTATAGAAAACTATTCGAAACAATTTGCTATACAAAACTTTCAGAAATAATTTTCTGTGGAAAACTGTTCGAAAAAATTTTCTATAGAAAACTGATCGAAGCAATTTTCTATAAAAAAAAAATTTAAAATATTTTCTATAGAGAACTATTCAAAACAATTTTCTGCTGAAAACTGCTCGAAATAATTTTCAATAAAAAAAGTTCGAAATAATTTTCTATAAAAACTGCTCGAAACAATATTCTATAGAAAACTATTCCAATCAACTTTCTATAGAAATCTATTCGAATCAACTTTCTTTAGAAAGCTGACCTAAACAATTTTTTATAGTCAAATATTTTCTATATACAATTTTTGTGAATATTTTTCTAAAGAAAATTGTAAAAAAAATGTTTGAAATGATTTTCTGTAGAAAACTGTTCGAAATATTTTTTTTATTGAAAAATATTTGCAATAATTTACTATAGAAAATTGTTCGAAGCAGAAAGCTGCACGTTATAATTTTCTATATAAAAACTGTTCAAAGCAACTTTTAGTAGAAAACTGTAGAAAAAAATTATTGAAAATTATTCAAAACAACTTTGTGTAGAAAACTGTTCCAAAAAAAAATTTTACAGAAAAATTGTTAAAAACATTTTTAGTAGAAAGCTGTTCCAATTAATATTCCATAGAAAACTGTTCGAAACAATTTTCTATGGAAAATGGTTCAAAATATAAAAAAAACTGTGCGAAACAATTTTCTAAGCAAGCCATTCGAAACAGTTTTATAGAAAAAAGTTAAAACCCATTTTCTATAGAAAAAATTTAAAAACAGTTTTCTATAGAAAAAGGTTAAAAACCGTTTTCTATAGAAATGAGTTAAAAGCGATTTTCTATAGAAAAATGTTTAAAATAATTTTCTATAGAAAACTGTTCGAAGCACTTTTCTATATAAATTTGCTCAAAACAACCTTCTGCTAAGAAAATTTTTGTTGAAAATATTCGAAAACATTTTTATAGACAACCATTGAAAAGTAAATTTATAAAAAACTCTTCGAAATATTTCTCTTCTGTAACTTCTCTTGATGTAACTTTGTGTAGAAAACTGTTCTAAACATTTTCTTTATTAAACTGCTCCAAATAATTTTCTATGGTGAACTGTTCAAAAGAAATTTCTATAGAAAACTGTTCTATAGAAATTCTTTGAAACAATTTTCTATAGAGAGTTATTCGAAGCAATTTTCTGTAGAAATCTGTTCGAAAGAATTTGCTATAAAAAACTTTTCTAAAAATTTTTATAGAAAACCGTTCAAAACAATTTAGTTTCGAACAGTTTTCTATAGAGAGCTTTTCGAAACAGTTTACTACAAAAAACTGCTCTATAAAAATTTTATAGAAAACTTTTCGAAATAATTTTTTGTAGCAAACAGTTCCAGTCACTTTTTTATATACACTGAAATATGTTATAGTAAAATCGTCGACATCAGGTTAATTTAAAATTTTCAGATAGTGATTTTGCTCCATAGGTTTTTCATGGTAATTCAAAATGATTTACAATAATATTGAAAGAACATTTTTCGTTTTGAAATAACTATATTTCATGTTGATTTAATATTCCAGTACAGTTAAATCAAAATGAAGTTGATACTGAAATAAGACGAAAAATCATGTTGCATCAAAGTTAACTCAAGTTGAAACAACGTAAATTTGATATTGAAACAACATGAAGAATCATGTTGAATTAAAATTACATTAAGTCCAAACAACATGACTTTAATGAAGCTATTTTACTAATTATTTTATAGGCATTAAGAAATTTGTGTTGTAGTTGGCTGCCCCAGCCAAGATTTGAGCTCATGCCACTTGCATGATAGTCAAGCGCTAACCACCGCAGCTTCAAACCACAACAGCTTCAAACTTTACTTTATATATACACTAATTAAATACCATCGTATGGAAAATGAATTTCATTTTAATTCAACATGATTTATTTCATTGGTTGTTTAACATAAAATGTATTTGAAATTAATGTTATACTCATATTGACTTAAAATTAAATGTAACGTTTATAACAAAGTTGTTTTAACAGTGAAAAATATTAAATCAAAGAGGTTTAAGGATAGATTAAAAAGTTTCCGTTTAGAATTAATATGAAACAATGGAAATTTTAAGCCATCAGCAATAAATTTTGGCTGGTAATTCGATTTTTGTCAGCTTATTGTCGGCTTTATTAGAATAAAGAACAACAACAAGTCACACAATTGAGCACAATAGTGAATTGCACCAATAAACAAAGCAAATAAAAACAAATACAACAAATTATTTATTGTAAATTTAATATGATTTTCAATTAAAATTGCATCATGTTGATTTTACATTCCTTTATTTTTCAGTGTGTAGAACTGTTCGAAACTATTTCCTTAAAAATATCATCGAAATAATATTTTGTCGAAATATCTGGCAACAATTTACCATAGAACACATATCGAACTATTTTCAGCAGCTCTTCGAAATAGTTTTCTACATAAAACTGTTTAAAATAATCGTATGTACATATATAAAAAAATTCGAAAATTTTTTGTGTACAAAACTGATCAAAATAATTCTCCTAACTGTCCGATACAATATTACAGAAATCTGTAAATTGCTATAGAACACTGTTTATACAAGTTTTTGTAGAAAACTATACGAAAGATTTTTTTTTAAAGAAAACTCTTAGAAACAATTAGAAACTGTTGGATGCCATTTTTGAGAGAAAACTGTTTGAAAAAGTTTCAAATAGAAAACTGTTCCAAACTCTTTTCTATAGAAAAGTGCTTGAAACAATTTTCGATAGAAATTTTTCAAAACAGATATATTGTACAAAGGTGTTCGAAACAATTCGAAACTGCTTCTGAAACAAATTTCTCTAGAAAACTGCTCGATGCAATTGCTTAATGAAAAATTGTACAAACAATTTTTAATAGAAAACTATACGCAACAATCTCTGTAGAAAAATTTTCTAAGCAATTTCTTTATAAAACTGTTCTAAACAATTTTTATAGAAAACTGTTCTAAACAATTTGCTTGGAAAACTTTTCTAAACAATTTCTTATACAAAAATGTTTGGAATAATTTTCTAAGGGAAATAAGACAACAACAAAATTAGTAAATTTTTTTAGTAGTTATTTTAGCAACAAGTGATTTTTAACATTGAAAAAAAAAACGCGTAGAAAATACTGTGTAGGAAATTCAAATTTTAAATATGTTTTCTATAAAAATAATTTTTTTCCCATTTGTTTCTTACAATTATTTTAATTTATAGCGGAAATAAAATTTACATCAAATCATAAAGTGGAAAAAATCTCACAGACACACACACAAAATACTATTTGTTTGTTATGGGCCAATTTAATTTAAATCTCAATGTACAAATATTTGAATATATTTTCATGGCTGCAAATTTTGTAATAATTTAAAGCAAAATTAATTACTACATTTGGGAGCCACAATTTAAGTAAAATTTCAGTACTAAAACGAACGAAAATCTTAAAATAAAATAAATCTTCAAAGCGTCTCTAATTAACTTAAAAAAGGATTAGGTTATCAATTTGTTTGAATTTTTTATGTTTGCTATCGCAGAACTCTGCCATTCACAGACCGATTTGAAACAATTTTATTGTACATGAAAGGGTAAGCTGTCAGCTAGCGTCCATTGTTTAATCTTTTTTATTTTTTATTAGTTGGAGTGGGTTTATTTGCAAATGAAATTATAAAATAAAACAACAGTAAAATACAAAAACGAAATACATACCATTAAATAAAACTAATACTCTTGCCTTTCAGTATTATATCTTTCATACAACAACACCGGTTCAAAACAGAGCAAAAATGTTGTTTTGTTATTGTCTTTGTGAAAGCAAAATCTATACACACATATGCATGTCTTGTTTATTTTTTTAGTTAACTTAATACATGCATATGAGCTATTTGCCCGTGTATTAGTAAAAAAATTAAACGATTATAGCTTTCAAAACACTGAACCGATTTTAACAAAATAAAGATTGTGCATATCGGTCAATAAATAACTTTCAAATGGTATAAGTTTTATCAAAATCAGTTTTATAATGTGATCGTAAATTGCATAACAAAAAATCGTCTCACCTATTAATTATATAGATTAAGAAAATATTCGAAAAATGTTCTTACAAAACTTTTGATAAGTATACAAAAATATTTTCAAAAGAAAAAGTTTCTAGACTGTAAGAAACTTTCTTAAGAAAACACTTCGAAACTGCTCGAAAGTACATTCTTCAAAAGAAATTCAAATTTATTTGAAAAATATTCTATTGAAAATAATTTTAAAAATTTTCAAATATTTTTGTTATTCACTGTTTTCGATTCTTTTTAGTACGTGACACTGTGTCAGTCAGTCAGCTGGTTGTTTCTTCACTGTTCACATAATTCGAAAACCTTAAAGACCTAATTTTTAAGAAAATTAAATACTTTTTAAATGTTACATTTCAATTAATTTAGCTAAACAATTTGAAAGGAAAGTTACAAAAACGCTAAAGACCTTCTTCTCTTAAATATAAAATACTGTGTATAAGAAATTCTTAGTTTTTTCTTTTCTAATTGTCATTGTATATTTAAACAACATTCTATTTATAAATATATTATTGTTTGTTTAAGATTAGAACAAAATTAACTTAGTATACAGTTTGTCAAGAAAATGTTTTCACAGTGTAAACTTGCGATAAATTCAATATTTTGTTCAAGCTTTCGTACAGTTTATGTGCTTGTAATCAAATCTTAAAACAATACTTTCCACAACTTTTTTTAACAAACACAACCCGCGAAGCGATTAGCTTGTCTGCGGAAAACACCCAGGATCTATGGTGGGAATCGGACGACCTCTGAACTGACAGGATAGCATCGCTATATTGATTCTTATTAAACGTTGCACATCCCACAAAAAAAAAACTCGGTTGTGCCAAAGGCTAAGCACTTCCATTGCATATCAAGCAGTATAGGAAAACTGATTAAAAAATCGTCATAGCTTTGATGTAATTTGACATCAATGCTATGTCAAGTCGCTTCGTTTTTGACCCATGACACTTTTTGTCATTGGGATGTCAACCTTTATACCAGATGGTTATCTTGTCATCAATACAAATGATGACAAGTCTGTCATCAATGCAATCACCAGCATCACTTAAATGATGAACTAATGTTGGTCTTGATCTCAATTCATCGCACTTTTAGAAACAAACGCCTCTATCATTTCAGTTATGTCACCAACTAAAACATCTGCAGCACAAAGTCATCGTAAACATTATTGATGCGACATACATATGATGACTTATTGTCATCAATAATATGAAAAGGTGTCAATCTATAGTTTACTTCAATGTTTTGTTGGTGCCTTGCATATTTTATTATTAGCTCTGTCATAGTAATGATGATACGTGTGCATCAATACAATGTCAAGTTTTTTAAACTTTTAAAAATTCGTTTAAACACAAAAATAAAAAATCAAGCAATATCATTTGTTTTAAAATACAAATTACAAACATTATAGCATTGGTGAAGTTCACTCAACATTCGGTAACTGTTTACTCGTTAAATTGGTAAGATTTTCCATATATTTTATTACTATAAAATATATTTTAAAAATGTATGACAACAAAGTGTGTTGGAAATTTTACCAATTTAACGTGTAATCCGTTACCGAATGTTCTTTCTTTTTCTCTCTTTTCTTTTATACATATTTTAAACTTTAATACTATATAATAAGTGACATCGTATTGATGTCATTCCAGTCATAGCATTGATGACACTTAAAATATGAGAAAATTCTATGATGTTGTTTGTCATCAGATTGATGTCTGTTTTTTTATAATAATAAGCACAACCCGCAAAAGGTCTATGGCGGGAATCGAACCAATTGACAATCGAACCCGATGACATTTGTCATAGCATTGATGTCAGTATTTTGATGCTAGGGCGTCAGAATACATTTTGCTACAAATGTATATTTACATAACATAAAATGCAACAAAGCAATACACCATCCTTTTTATTATTTTTTCCAGCCATTTTTGAAATAACCAGCCAAAAATAAATAAAACGGTTATTTGAGCACGCAATTGCAATTAACATGATTTGGAGGAAAAACTTCAAAGTAAACATTCTTGTTCATTTACATAATTTATATCTAATGAGTATTTTCTATTTCAAACTCTTTCTTGACAAACTGTATTTAAAAATATCTTCTATAGACAAATTCACCAATGAAATAACTATTTGAAGAGAGCAAAACTTTGATGTGTTTCGTTTGAAAATAAAAAGCACGTGCATACGTCATGTTCACGTCACCTTTTCATCGATAAAACCTATGCAATTTACTGTGCAGCAAGAGAGGTTAAATTTACTAGATCCGATTGCGTACTCAACATTGGGATCCCACGGTATTCCAATTTTACCGAAAAGTGTGCCAATAATCGACTATTGGGTAAATGAGAGCGATATTGAGAGACAAATATTTTTCTCCTTTTTGCTGTATAAAAAATAAACAATAAGAAATGAAAAAATATATATGATTGGAATCAACAGAAAGACGGTGAATATTAGTTTTGCCCAATTCACGAAACCTTATTAGCTATCATGATAAGTAACGAAACTTTTCAATTTGCAGGATAGCGTTCTAGTCGCGAAATAGCTTAAAAAAATTAAATCAAAATCATACAGTAAAGTGTCAGAGAGTTAAAATTTTTCACAAAAATTTTGCTGGTATTGTTTTACATAAAACTGTCGAATACACTTTATACCTTAAATGTAAGGATTACAAGATTTCCTATTCCGATTCACTATAACAATGGGCAAATGTTGCGGGGGACTTTAACTCCCCCTGAAATAAAGTCCAGACGCAAACTTTCAAAACGCCGATATTGTCTTTTGTTTTTCGCGGTTAGTGATCGACATCTTCATCGGATAAACTTATGCCTCCACAAAGCTACCCCTTACACTGCTCAAGTGTTTCCTAAATTTTTAAATGGATGAGGAATTAGCTACACCACATGATTCTAAAAAATGTTATTCAGTTTTATCTTTTCGGTTTTAATTTTTCTAAAAAAAATTATCAATACTTAAACAAAAAAATTCAATGTCTGTTAAATAGCAAAATCACGTGCCCCTACATTGCACTCAAACGTTTGAGCATGTCTTTTTCCTACATTCAGAAAAACAACAACGGAAAGAAGTAATAAATAATAACTCACCCATAAAAGTTCATTCGCATTTATGACTAAAGACTGCAATGTTTTTTATCAAAAAAAAATTAAATAAACAAATAAAATTTACAAAAAATAAAAAAATTCTTAAAAAGTTAAATGATCATTAAAACCATTTAAAATTGTAAGCGAATTTCTGGCAGGCATTTTGTTCAAGAAGTTAAATTTGTGAATAAACTGAAACACATGTAGATATGAGTTCCAATAAAAAGAAAAATCAATACAATTAATTTAAATCAATGATAATTTAGAGTTTTTGCGTTATAGAAAGTGTTAAAGGAAATAAATTAGCTTAATTTTATTTAGCAAAATTTTTAATTAAAATGTTTCTGAGAATTTGTACAAGAAAAAATAATTTATAATTTTGTTTTTTTTTACTTTAAACTAACAGGTCAAGAAACTGCCTTGTAATGTTAACTGCAGTTGTTTATTCGTCTTGACCGCATTTTTTTTTGCTTTTTTTTGTAGCTTAAATTGTGTTAAATTTAGATTTTTATAATTGGCCAATATTTAATTGAAAATATTAAACGCAAGTTTTGTGTTTAGAGAAACTGCTAAAAGAGCTTTAATTGAATGTAAAAGTATAACGTACAAAATTTTTTTTCAATAATGATTTCATTTGATTAATTTTTTAAATAAACAGTTTTTATGAATGAATTGAATTAATGAAATGTTAAGAGTTAAAGCAGCACACACACAGAAAAAACTCATGATAAACTCGTCGAAAACAACATTAATTTTATATTTGTCGGTAGTGATTTTTCTTGAATTAAAATTTCAAAGAAACTTTTTCCTTTTGAAATAACTATATTTCATGTTGATTTAATATTCCATTACAGTTAGAGCAAAATGAAGTTGATACTTAAAGTTGATAAATAAATAATGTTGAATCGAAGTTATTTAAAGTTTAAACAGCGTGAATTCGATACAGAACTAGCGCGTAGAATCATGTTGAATCAAAGTTATTTCAAGTTGAAACAACATGAGTTCACATTTTCGCCATAATCTCAAAGAAGAGATGTTCTCTAAGCTAAAGAATATAACATTAATTTATTTTTCTAATTAAGCGTTTTTGAGATATCCGCCAAAAACGTATTTTTGCAGTTTTTTTATGTATTTCCAAAAACCTTGAGAACTGCTCATCTGCATTATTCAAATTTTGCACTGTTGCACAGATTTGTGTTTCCTCTTTCAGCCAATACATAAACTGTGTTGACGAGAATAAAATTAATTGAGTTACAGGCTTTAAGAGTTAAAAAAATATATATGACTTTTTTCGATTTTTCAAATTTCGCCATTTTAAGTCGCCCCAATAAGACGAAAAAAAAATCTAAAATTTTTTTTAGCCATATCATAAAGAAAATTTTGTTCGAAAAGTATTAAGCGTAAAATTGTTAGCATCAGAACAAAAATGAGAAAGTTACAATATATTTAGTGAAAACATCCGAATTTGAATTTTCATAAAGAAAAATTTGTGTGCAATAGAGGTCTGCACGAATATATTCGAAAGTACTCGTATGTATGTTTGTGCGTGAATGCATGTATGTTTTTTGTATATATGTGTGTATATATGCATGTATATATGTATATTTGATCGTGGCTATGTATGTACACACATATAAATGCATGTATACATAAGTATATACATAAGAACATACATCTATGCACACACGAAATTCATACGAGTACATTCTACGAATACATTTGTGTACACTTTGCAGCCCTCTAGTGTGCAATATGAGTACAAGAGCATCCTATAAAGGGGCAAAATGAAAATATTTTAGAAATAAATCAGCCACTTTTAAACTGATAATGTTATCGGTATAAAACTTCACATGTACATAGCAGAGCAGTATTACTATTTCTAAACTTAAGGCCTGTCATTCAATAAGTTTTTATCCGATCAGCACAATTTATTTATAGGCGGAAAGCAGAAAGACATATCTGTACAACAGAGCAAAACTCTTATAATTCCCATGAACAGTTCTCAAGATTTTTGGAAATAGCTAAAAAAAATTGCAAAACAACACTTTTTCTGGAATATCTCGGAAACGCTTGCTTAGACAAATGAATTAATGCCTATATACGTGTTCAGCAACTCAAAATTATGTAAAAGATGTAACGAATTCGAAGATAACTTCGAATAAAATATAATTGAATAACCTGACAGTATTAGTTTAATAATTTGCTAGCAAATATTTTTTTTTTAATTGAAACCATTAAAATTTAATCACGTCTCAACAATTACTTGGAGAATTTATCTAGCCAGACAAATCAATCTGATACAGTTTTAATAGTTTAATTTTGCTCGACACACTTCACCTAAATTAGTTGTTTTCACAATTATAATTAAGATTTGAAGTGTTAGTAAATATCTTTTTTTTTCACAATGACGATTGCTTTTTTGCGTTTTCTTTTTATAATTCTTAATTAGATTTAATTGACAAAGATAAGATTAAAGTATAAAAAAATGTGTTATACATACAACAATTCATATATATTAATAAATGTTCTGACAGTCTGGAATGAATACATATTTCTGTTCTTAATTAAAATTTGATATCGATATTTATATATATATATAAGGTTTTTGTTGTTAATTTTTTTGAAGGTTATAAAGATAAACTCCTTTTACGCACTACGCGTGATTCATCAGTTTGTTTGAAAAATAAAATTAATTTATTGGTCAAGTAATTGATCATCAAAAAGTAAATTTTGTAGGCTTGTTTTATTTTAAAACAAAATTATTTTATCAATTCTAGTAAAAGGATAATGCCCTTGCCCACTGGTCTTAAATATCAAAATAGAAACTTACGACACAAAAATCATGTCCCTTGCAAGCAGGTTTGTAAACGGATGTATTATTTCCTTCTTCCCTTAGACTGGGACGATAAAAACAAAAAAAAATTATATAGAAACCACTACATATATAATAAATTTGACAGCTTGTGTCCTAACATAATTGCTCTGTCTTGTGTTTGAACATCAATTTCCAAACATCTCACTAAGGAGCATTTTGTCTCAGAGCCCGGACAAAATTATTTTAACCTATTGTTTTATTGGAAAATATTAAAAACGCATGAGTGAATACAGTTAAAATCCTTGCGGGAAATGTTGTACCAATTGTCTTGAATGTACTTGTCCTATGACTGGTGAAAATGGGAATGGTACGAAACGCTCCTGAGTGGTGACCGGTGAAAAGAATGATATCACAACATATCACAAAACTAGAACAAAAATGTTAGGAAAAAACCCTCATTGCACAAGCAGATTTTTCCAAACTAAATATATTTGCTTAAAGTATAGTAATTCAGCTAGTATTAAAGAACCCATCACAGGACAAGTAGCCTTAGTTTGGATTAGAACCTATCACTGAGTAGCTTAACTATGTCAATTGACCCCCCTCCAATGACAACGCCATGTAAAAGTTACCGGTCCCTTTCATATAAAGTTCCGGAACTCGAACCGGTTGCTAGTCCTTGGTAACCAGTCACGTGACCTGTCATATAGCAGGTTCTCTTCCCTATAGAGATTTTGAAGAATAACACTATGCAACAAAATAAAACTGTTGTCATTACCTTTTATCACCATCATATATTTTTGATGTATTATGGTCCCCTAACTACAAAAATAGTCGCAATTTTAAATTCTATGGATACATTTTTATTAAAAATTTGTATTTCTTTATTTATCTATGTCCATACGAGTCAACTTTTGCTGCGCAACTTTTGAGTTTATGGGAGTGATAGCTGAGAAGATTAGGAAGGGGTACACTGCTTCATGTATGTATATGCAACTCTCTTTTGTTTTCTTCTTCGTAATATTAAGCAACCAGATAATCTATGTAAGAAAAACAATAGTTGCACAACAAGAACTTCATAGTATGGACACGAATGCGACTTCAAAAGAAAATTTAAGAAAGTTGCAGAAGCAAAAGTTAACTCGTATGGACATGGACTTTGCGATTTTTCAAAAGGCTGCTACAGTGATTGCATCATAACTTGAGAAGTGGTGGTCCAATTTTATTACAAAAAAGCAATAAAAAAACTTAGAATAAAATTACCTTTAAGCCGTTGTAACATTATTTTTTATATACTCAATGGTTTCGAAATTGAATGAATAATATTTTTTTATGTAAAACTGAAAAAATTCTATTTATTTTTTATTTATAAAAAAAAACCAAATATGTCTAAACTTTACCATTTTTATTAACTGATCATATACTACAAATAAAATAAGAATTTTTCATGAAAATCGGTGAAAAAATAATGAGTTTATTCATAATAAAGTGAAGTCACCTAATTTTTGCAAAAATTGCGAATATTTACAGTGTGCAACAAAATCAATTTTGTTTCTGAATAGCAAGGTTCTAATGGCCGATTCTAATACAGGCCAACAAAAAAATATAAACATGTATCGGCGTTTTGGAAGTTTACATCTCGGACCCATTTTAGTTGGTGTTAAATTTTCCCCCCTTTTGCACATAGTTATACAGAGTCGGCATTGAATATCTTGTAGGGCTTGCGTTGAAGATATAGAATATGTTCAACGCTTTTATGTTAAACAGCACGAGGAACATTGTTTTGAACAGTAAGCCCTCTATAAAGCGCTGAAGGCGAGTTTTTCGCCCCTTATTTATTTAGGGGCCAAAAATACCCATACTCCAAGGAGCTAGAGGGTTAATATGTTCCATAAAAATGTTGCACATGGTGTTTTACATAAAAGTGCTGAGCACATATTATACACTAGACGTAAGGCCTACACGATACATATCATTTGCCGAGTCACTATAACTATGTGCAAGAGGGGGGATTTAACTACCCCTAATATGAATCCCAGATGTAATCTTTCAAAACGCCGATACATGTTTATATTTTTTGGTGGCTTGTATTAGACTCAGCCGTTAGAACATTGGTATTTCAACTAATTGGTTTTGTTGTACAGTGTAAATATTCGTAATTTTGGCAAAAATCATGTGATTTCACTTTATTATCAATAAACTCAATATATATCCACCGATTTTCATGAAATAAAGCTTATTTTATTTTAAGTCTATATACTTTAGTATAAGTATATATACTATAGTATATATACATATATGTGTATTTATGATTAGTTAATAAAAATTGCAATTTTTTGACATTTTCGATTTTTTATAAATTTTTAATAAATGAATATTATCCGATGCTGCCTAAAAAATGTATCTTCATCATTGCGGTCTGAATAATTTCAAAACTATTGGGTTTAAGAAAAAACTTATTTAAACAGCTTAAAAGTAATTTGGTTTCAAGTTATTTAGTGGGTTTTGTAATAAAATTGGACAAGCCTTTCCCAACTTATGATAACATCCGTGTAGCAGGCTCTTCAAAATTTGATTTTTTGCAAAAAATCAGGTAATTTCACTTTATTGTGAATAAAATCAATATATATATTCAACGATTTTCATGAAATAAAGCTTTTTTATTTATAATATATGTGATTTTATGATGAATTAATAAAAATGGTACACAGAAAAAAAATAGACAAGAATTATGTTCAATGTTATTGAAAAAAAATATGGATTTCAATAACATCTGTCATTAACTTAATACAATATTTATCAAAAACGTGCATTTAAAATATCACGCAGCAAAAAGTTTTTGATAAAAAAAAGTTATTAAAAAATTTCACATATTTGATAAACTAAGCCATTAAATCAAATACATAATTCGTTGCATGTATTTCTTTCCCATGCTGGTTGTGTCTTTTCTTTTCATACTTAAATACCTAAAACAAGTTTTATCTCATTAAAAAATATAATTGGAATATGGCTCAGCTATAGAGAGCATGCTTTACGTCCGCAAAGCCTGGGTTCGTATCCCACACATGTCAACATTTTGTTAAATTTATATATTTTTTCTTTTGAAATAAATTTTAAGTAAATTGTTTATTAAAATCCCCCCGGAAGATTTGATAAAAAAAGCTTACTTAAATTTAAAATAAAATTTATTGAAAAAATTGTAAATTATTGATAGAATGTTTAATTCATTCAAATATTTCAATTATTAATTAAAAAATTTATAATATTTTTAAAATTTTTGTTATCAATATAGCGGAATTCTTTATCACAGGAAATTTGAAAAAAAAAATTATTGAATACCGGGGTTTTTGTTATCAAAAACGAAACTTGTTATTTTCTGTGTAAGTTTTAGCCATTTTTGTTTTTTTTTTTTGTAAATAAAAAAAAATAAAAGTTGTCCAATTTTGCATTAAAAAAACAGTGTTTAAATAACTTAAGTCGAAGTAGCAAAAGTCGTAAAATTTTTACTTTTCACTGCTTTGGCTTCTTTAAACTGTTTAATTAAAATGAACAGAAGCAGAAGCAGAAATGATTTCTAAACATTTCTACAACACTTAAAATCGTCGACTGTTGAAAGTGCTGCTCAATTGTTTATAAATCGTTTTGTGATTTTGCCTTGACTGAAACTGCATAAGCATAAGCACTGAAAAAATATATTTTTCATCATTGCGGTCTGAATAATTCCGAAACCATTGAGTATGAAAAAATAATGTTAGAACATTTTAACTTTCTAACCTTTCGCTGCGAGTATATGGGTGTTTTTTGTCTGTTTTTTAAAAAAGAGGCAAAAGACTCCCCTTAAAATTGTACTATAAGTCTTCAGAGACACCGCAGTTCCAAACTCAAAATGAACGCCAAGAATCGGTCAAAACTTAACATGTCTTTAATGCTTAATTTCGTACGTAATTGTGAATTAGTGCTAAAATATCCCAGAAAACTGGATGTTATTTTTATTAAGTGAAAGTCGTACATGCTTTTATTATTATTATTATTATTATTATTATTATTATTATTGATTCAGCTGGACTGTAATTACAGCAACGAACCTTCGATTTCAATCTATAAAAAAAGCAACGCGTCACCCCAATTTTATTTACAGAACTTTAAGGCTTAACTGCTTTGCATGAAACTGTTATTACTAATCTACCTGTTTAAATTTTTATTATTTTATTAATTACAACTTTACTGAAACATCACCTGCCGATTTCTGAATTACTTTAAGCCTAAAAATCAAATTGGTTTATGGTGGCTATTTATAAAACAAAATGTGCACCAATTTTCTTATTAAACTCGCGCAAAGTTTCTTCGTTAAAAGGAAATTCCTAAATAATTGTTAAGCACCTTCCAAGAGAAATCTAAAACAATAGATTAGCTATAATAATAATAAAAAAATAGTCTTACTCTGACTACACCACAAACTGCCATACACAAATCGCATAATTGGCGCCTGAAGCAAAAATGGCAAGAAAATTACAGCTCAACCATTTAAAAATAGACTCAATTGTCAATTTTTAGAAGTCATACACATTTAAAAAAAATTTTGCAAAATAATATAATTTGTATAAAAAAAAGCTAAAGAATGTAAAAAAAACTGCTCACGTGCAGAACGGCTAAACAAATGGTTGTCTGCTTCAATGTATGTGGATGGTTGGCTGACGACTTTTTTTTTGCCATGAAGAGTCACACGACTTACCAGAAATAACAAATAAGTGCAACAGAAAACAAGAAAAACCAGGTAGATAGAACTGGTAGTTAAAATGACTAACAGACATTTCGACACAAAAGCAAGGGTGGGAGAGATAGATAAAACGACTGACAGTGCATTGCAAAAGATGTAGAATTTTTATAGTCGCTTATAACGAAATTTGTATGCGCTATAGGAAACTATTGCAATATTCATGATATTACAAGACTAATTGTTAATAATTTCTTCTTGTTTTGAATTGTATGTCGCAAGAAACGTTTTTTTTTCATTTTTAAGGGTCGCTATTTCTTGCCAAAGCAGACATCTTTGTCTGGTTTTTAACCTTAGCTTATTATGGTTCTTGTTATATTTTATTGTTTTATAAATCCTACTTCAGTTGCATTTTTAAATATACTTTGTACAACCACAGTCATCAGATTTCTTTTAACACTATATAATTATTATTAAATGCATCTATGTTTAAATTTTTATGAATGTCATGATTAATTGTAAACATAATAGCAAATAATAGCTTATTTGGCACAACCATAAACTTTATCGGGAAACATGACATTGTTGACGCAACCATGCCCTAACCATACTTTTTCTCTGCGTGTACGCACACACAGAGCTACAATCATGCATACATACACAGATACATAATGATTTTATCATACATATATTTATCATTAAGTAAAATATATAATTTTCTAAGTTCTATCATGTTTGAAAATTTTATACTAATTTCGAAACTCAATTTTATGGCTAAAAATCATTCGGAACTTATGAGCAATTTTGAAGTAGGGATGTAACGAATACCGATACCGATACCGATATATCGGCGATACTTCAGATTTTCCGATACATCGGTATCGGCGATATTTTACTGTCGATACGACGATACTTTTAAAAAATTTGTCAAAGTTTTTTTCTGACAAATTATTTATTTTTTGTTAATTTTACCATGAACTAAACTCATTTCGTTATTTTTTAAATCTTATTAATATCAATTTTAAAAATTAATATTTTATACTATTATTTTGTAAAAAAATTATTTATTTTTTGTAAATTTTACCATGAATTTAAATTCAATTCGTTGTTTTTTAAATCTTATTCCAGCAAAAAAAGACACTCCAAAGAAGTCATGAAAATGTAGAATTCGCGATCCGGAAGTATTGCAAATTTGGATAATTTCTAATTAGTTTTAGATATCCTTGCCATTGCAAGAAATTCTGTTTTTCGATTACCAATCACCGAATTGGAAGCGATGCTAAGACAAATTTCTTTTTCGGTGTTCTATAATGGTTTTTCCTCAAGGAAAAAGGATAAAAAATTACCCATTTTCACAATTTTGTTTATGCGAATTTAAACTCAAAACTTTATTTTCATGTAAATTTAAGTGAATATATATAAACTTTTAGAAGACTTTTAATAATTAAGCTATTAAGTTATTTAGAAGAATATTAGTTGATAAATGTTCTTTAAAAAATCGATTTTTTAAAAAGCATGGCGAGTATTTTTTAAAATTACAAAGGAATTAAAAATTTTTTCTTGCTTTTCTACTTATTATCTGCATATTTTTAATATAGATTTTTTTGAAGCAAAGAAAATGTAGCTTCTTAAAAATTACTTGAAATTTTTTATACTGGGTTAAAATCAATTTTAAATATTCTCTCTTAAAATGTAATTTTGTATAATAAAAAAATTGCACTTGAGTTTTGTTGATCTAAACTTGAACTCAATTTCAATATTCGTATCGGTATCGGAATCGGTATCGGCGATATTTATTTTTAAATATCGGTATCGGTATCGGATCGGCAAAACGGCGTATCGTTACATCCCTATTTTGAAGTCATAAACTCCATATATAAGTCATTTTCGAAAATTCGAAGTTATTTTCCAAGTTTAAGAAATTTCATCGATTATCAGCTGAAAAAATTACCAAGGGAAGAAGAAAGTATGGTCTTTTGTTCTCTCGATTGATATAAAGTGTTAACACAGAAAAAAAGGAATGTCATGACGCATCAACATGACGCAATTTTAATCGAAAGCCATATTAACCCTGCACACAAAATGAATAGTATGTGTTTAGAAATATACTAGTTGCTTTTTGACTCAGACTAGTTGCCTATCTGTTTTATTTTTCATATATCGAACTAACGATTTTAACATTAGGTTGTCATAGGAGCACAACTAGTTCATTTGTATACAGTTATACCCCAGCTGGAGTACTAGTTGTTGTAAAGTAGTGCTCTTACTAGTTTTTTAATTTATCGTTTTGTATTTCTTAAAAAAAAACTTTGGCTCAACCCATTAGTACTCTACCCATTAGCCACTTTCTACTTATTTTTTTAAGAGCTAAAAATATGGTTTATGTATAAGTCGTATACCTAAAAATTATGTCCTTTTTCTGACTAGTATCGTTACTAGTCTCCATACAACTAGAAATATAATTTTCCTTTTTTTAGTAGTATCGTTACTAGTCTTGTTACAACTAGTAATATGACTGTCGTTTTTTGACTAGTATCATTACAACTAGTATATGACTGTCCCAAAGCGTATCTAGTTGTAAATTTAGCTGCTGGGAAATTTACAAGAAATAATTTGTCGTTTAAGTGTGTTGGTGTTTATTTACTTTGTTGATTGCTACAATTCACTGTTGTGCTCAGTTCTGCGACTTGTTGTTGTTTTGTTCTTGTTTATTCTTATATAGCCGACAAAAATCGAATAACCAGCGAAAACAGCTGCTAGTTTAAAATTACCATTGTTTCATATTAATTTTAAACCAAAAATTATTAATCTAACCTTAAATCTATATGATTTAATATTTTTCACTGTTAAATCAACTTTGCTAATAACGTTAAATTTCATGTTAAATCAACATCGCTATAACTTTAATTTCAAACAAATTTTATGTTAAATAAGAATTTCAATCATGTTGAACAAGGTCAAATCTTTGCTGGGGCAGCCAGCCAACTACAACAAAAATTTTTTCTGATGCCTATGCTAATACACATCACGTAAGTAAAATAATTAATAAAATAGCTACATTAAAGTAATATTGTTCAAACTTGAAATAAAATTGATTCAACGTGATTCTTTGTCAACACAAATCAATATCAGATTCACGTAGTTTCAACTGCAAGGAACTTTGATTCAACATGACTCTTCGTATTATTTCAGTATTAAATCAAGATGAAATATAATAATTACAAAAAGAAAAATGTTCTTTTAAGATTATTGTTAATCATGTTGAATTAACATGAAACACCGGTGAAGCAAAATCACTACCGAAAAATGTTAAATTAACCTGGCTTTCGACGATTTTACTATGAAATTTTTTTTTGTGTGTTAGCACTAGAAACTGGGAGCCACTCACGTGACTACTATTGTATCGGAATCTTCCCACTTACGGGTGTTATATAATTTTTTTATTAAACGATTTTTTGAGATTTATAACTTTTTTAACGCATGCCACATGTTTGATAGTTTCTCACATAAAGGCAAATATACAGTGGACGTCCAATAGTACGAATTATATAATGTCAGGCCTTTTCGTAATGTTGGAAAATTCGTATTATTGGACTACAAATTTTCCTCCTTTTACATAAAAAATTAGCTTCTTTTTGAATTTTTTACTTTAACGCAGAAAAAAAACAAGTAAAGAACTTCAAAGCAAAACTAAAATTTCATTTATATATATAAAAACGTACATGTTCTTTCAAAAAATACATTTATTCGTATTATCGAATAGCAAAAAACTCTTTTTATTCGTACTATAGAACAGCCAATGCAAAAAATTAGCCTTTTGTACCTTTCGTACTATTGGAAATTCGTGGAAACGGAAGTACGTACTATTGGACGACCACTGTATTATCAATTAATTTACATTTTTCGCAATACGGAAAAGAAAATTTCAATTTCGACAAACATAAAAGATTTTATTGCAAACTACAATTATGTACATCCATTAATTATTAAAAATGTAATTAAATTAATTTTCGAAATTTCGAACTTAATTTCGAATTAAGTCCGATGCATTGCTTTTAAGAAAATTATAATACCAATGTTTTCTTTAAGTACAGTGTGACATTTTCTAAGTTTTATGTTGTTCGAAAATTTTAAGTTAATATCGAAATTTTTAAAAAGTTAATTTTTTGGGCAAAAACCAAACGGAATTTAAGAACGTTTATACATACATACATATAAATTATTTTCGAAAATTCGAATTTATCTGCGTACTTTAAAAGTTATAGAAAAATGAACGTCTAAGGAAAATATCAGAGTTTTCAATCACAAAAAGTTTCTCGAATTGAACTTCACTAAATGTAAACCATGTTCCTTGATAGGATAGTATGGTAATAAAAAAAAATAACCAACAACGTTAATTATCCAAGAAAAATTCGGATCTATTATAAAAACTTCTATGGACGTTTGTCCGAGCAACAAATTAAATAACAATGTAATCAGGCAGAGCACATACATATGTACATGTTTGTGATATGCTGTTTGGTTAACTGACTTGAAGAGCACAAAAATTATTTAAAAAGACGTGAGCAAAAATATATGTATAGGGTTTTTTTAATATATTTTGTAAAACAATAAAATATTTAAATCCAAAGAACATACATAAAAACATATACACATACACTCACCTACATGTACTTAAAAGTGTATTAGTTAGTATCTGTGTTATATCATTTCGTTTGTGTATTTGACACACTATGAATTTAAAAATAGTTTATCGTCTGTCCCACAAGGCTGACACTACATGGTTATTATCAAAGAAGAATAAAAACAGCAAAAACAACTATAACAATATACCGTCGCCAGTTTAACAAAAACCATAAAGCCAATAAAAATCAACATTAAATATGTATGTTTAACAATATTGTTAATATCATGCTAGAGCGGCCCACGAGCACAAAATTCTTGCCCAGTTTGCTTTCAAAATACCCAGAAAATCTATAGACATGAGTTGATTATTTAACAATTCCAAATAAATAGTAAACAGTAATAGAAAGTGGAAACAATTTTAATTAAAAAAGGCATTATCTGCGAAATTGTTTAACCATAAACCCGAAATCTTACTCTGCTATTCGGCTTTAAAATAATTCATAAAATATTTCCATTGAAGTCAGGATTCGAACTCGACCCCAACTAAAGATTTTCATTGAATTGAACTATATTTCATTAATTTTTATCTTTTCGCTATCAAAAATAAAAAGAAAAATTGGAAGCTACTTCTCTGTGATTTTTGAGTTTTCTTTACATTTCGACGTTGCGGAAAAATGTGTTTGAAGTAAATTTTAGGCCATTCACGAATAGAATCCTGGCAATTTTTTTAAAATCTACTGATTAGTTCGAGGGATATCATTGTCGAAGATATTATATGTTATTTCTTAAATCACTTCAAAAGTTGTTGGCAAATCGTTTTTCTAAATTCTGTTTGAAAACTGCGTCAAATGCTTGTAATGTGATGTAAATGTGATGTAAAATTTCGCAAAAAGGTTATCTGTTTGTATTACTCCGACAAATCTATAGAGTTGCGTGTGCTTCGATATTAAGATTAGCGATGACCTGCCAAATCTACCGTTAAGTTCTATTTGCTTATACAATTTTTTAATGAAAAATTAATACTTTGAGAAAACATATTATTTCTTAATACTTATATAATAGAAGTTCCCAAATTATTTGCTAATTTAAATAGTAAATATCCATACCTCAGAGGTAAACTGCACTACATCATTTTAGTCAACTTCTCAGTACACAAGTTTAAATGTTGTAAACTACATTGAACATCATTGAAAATCGTATTTTGTTGCTTCTGCTGTCCCTAGCTGTAACGTCATTAATATATATTTTAAAGTATTTTCGGAAAACTCTCGATGAGCTGAATTCAAAAATGGAACTTTTAGAAAATAGAACTATATCGACATAGTGCAGTTTACCTCCGAGTTACAGATATATGAAAACTAAAAAATCTTGAGACTTTTATAGTGTTCGTCAACTAAGTTTTATTTTCGAAATTTGTCAAAAATTCAAGATTTAGATTTATGAAGAAGGCTTTACATCTAATTCTCTTCAGGCATAAGCTTTTCAACTGTATAGGCATTTGCTCACCAGCGAACGTTAAAAAAAAGATTACCCTGGCAAGCCTAATATCCCCCACCACAAGTTTTTTTGCGTTCTTTGGTTTCTTTTTTGCTCATATAATACAATAAACCTCAAAGTGACATGCACTGCACACGTTTTTATATTCAAAATAAAACAAATAAACGCAAACGCCAGCATGAGTGCGGAGGCTCCAAATAAAAAGAGCAAAGTTTATGTAAAAAATGTGAGAGACAATCAGAGCTGCCAGATTAATGGAACTAATGGAATGAGATTAATGGAATTAATGGAACTTGCATCACAAAAAGGATGAACATTTTCACTTGCTATTTTCATTGGGGGTCCTTAAAAATACACCGGGTTTTTGAAACCATTTTTCTTTTTATACTGATTCATAATTAAAACTACGGTTACGTTCGTAAATTCAGTAACTGTACAATAATCAAAGTTCTGCACTTAAAAACAAACACTTGGGAATACTTTTTTTCGTCAAAACTTTCTTTATACAAACACTTGACAGTGCTGTCACAGATTGCTGCAACAACGGCAGCATTTTTATTACTGTTGCAATAGTTTGCAGACCGGTTGCACAAATTTTTTGCATTTACGAATTCATTCTACTTCTTCTAAAATGTCCAAAAAATCTTTGTTTTTTTGGATAACTCTTTGTTTTTGTATGCATGTTGTTTTAAATACTTTCAAAGATAAAAAATATATAGAAGCATTTTATTTATATTAATGTCGTATTAAAAATTTTTTGAATTTTATGTAAACTTTTGTAATAGTACGTTTCCATTGTGAGCAAATTACGTAGATTTTGGGAAATTACTTCGAAATACTTCCACTAAGCTTGTGAGTGATTTGGTGTTCGAATTTTCGTAGTCAAATGATGTACTTACTTTATAAGGTGTACGCAGCAGCTGTAATTGAATTTTTCCATATATAGTTTGACATTTAAAATTAATAAAATATTCTTTAATGTAATATTTTCGAAATCGTCAATCACAATTGATGGATGATCTAGGGATGGAGTTTGTAATTTTAAAAGCAAAGCAGGGTTGCATAGAGTATTTTCGACATAATCTGGAGCACATTAAGTCATTTGAGATAATTTGCCATTATGAAAAATATACGGGAGATCATGTCGCAAATTATGTCGTTTGGGCAAATCAAATATTTTGACCGAAATTACGTATATGGAAACGCACTATAATGCTATATCTATATGTGATAAAAATTATCTATACTGGCACATTGTATAAAATTCTATGATTAACATATACATTTTATTAAAATATACGGTTTTTTCATAGCGATTTTTTGGGGACTTTTGCTTTTAACAGGGGATTTTTAGGCGAAATATTTTTTCAATTTTTTTTGGGGGGACAACCAAAAGCGTCTGGCCGCTCTGGAAGCAATACAAGAAAAGAGCACATAAAATGCAAATAAAATAAAAAATGGGCGATCAAATGCTTATGCAAGTATTAATGTTGGAGCCACTTACACGCTCACAGTCACATAGAGTAAGCAATGAGCTTTATGTTGGCATTTGTACAAAATTTTTAACTCGCGCGATAAACTCGTGCATTGATATCGAATACAATTTTTTTCAAATTTCGTTTTACAGTCCCACCGATTTTTGTGTGGGGAATTTTGTGTATTGAAAGATTAATAAGGGTATTTGGCATTGCTTTTGACATGATGTTTTTGAATGTTTACGCAACACAAACGATCACTCAAACAAGTGCAATGCCTTTTACTTAAATGTTTTATTATGTTGAATGTCATTTTAATGTTGTAGTACATATTGTATTTATGTAACTATAATTTAGTAATTGGTATTTTCTAATTAAAATTACTTGTAATTAGTAATTGATTTTTTTTTCAATTACCATTGAAAATACAAACGTAATTGTAATTGAAATTGTTCAAACACCATTACATATGACTGTAATAGAGTTTAGTGCATAGTTGAAATTACATTTTTTTTTTGTATTATACAGTACATGTAATTGTAATTGAAAATTAATTGATAACTGATAAGAATTTACATATGTATGTGTGTAGTACCAAAATTTTAAAGCTGCATTGTTATGGGCGAATTAACATTTGAAAGTTCGATCTTAAACAATAAAAAGCGCGATTGAAATAATGCATTTAAAAATACGTCCAAAAATTATTCAATTTATAAAAATATCTTGATTATTTCAGTAATCGTATAGTGTAATTTATGAGTTACGCATCTTTTGCGGGGTGAAAAAAACTTGCGTTTTCGTTATAAATTTTGTGTGTTCCAGCGCGCATAATTCCTTTTGGCTGCTAAAATTTATTTATCGCTTAAGAAATAACAATAAATTAAAACAATATAAAACAAAACCAAAAGCTAACAAACCCATCAGTGGTCGTCATCCTCACTTACGTATGAGTATGATATACTAAGTAGAAATAAATAAACAAATAGATAAAAGAAAAAACTAAACGTAATTGTACTGCAGCAGAATAACTGTTAACTAAGTAATCATAAGATTGTTATAAATTATCTTGTGTTTAGGTTACACTCGAAATCACTATAGAAGAAAATAAAGTTCTTTTTGTTAACGTACAGTGAAAAATATTAGTATGTATGTACAGGGAATTCCAAAGATTTATATAGGATTTTTTATTTGTCCTTCCCGGTCTAAAATTTCACGTGTTTAGTTTATTGTTTGAATAAAAAGTTTCCTTTCATAGTTAGAACCCTCTCAATAAAATACAATCGATTTATAACTTCGCGTAGAAAGAAGAAGCTATAAAAAGTCTTGTAGAGCTTTCTTGTACCTGCTTACACCTTATTCCAGAAAGCCTTGACTTTCCCTAAAAAAAAGAGATTCCAAATACCGAGATTAAAAACATTTACAAGGTCGTTTGTCAGACATGCTGTAGAGTCCCTTTTAAGAAGCATTCCAGAAGAAACAAGTGAAAGACCATCTCTGAAATGATGAAGTAGGTAAAAAAGATATGAGTATGGAATAGAGCCTGGAGTACTTATTCATTCAATAATAAGTATAAAGATAGCTTCTTTAAGGACTCCATACTGCTTCTTTTTACCGCTGGGTAGCTCTATACTTTGAAAAACCAGCGTCGTTAGCGTCAAATTTTATCAAAATCGAATAATCTGTTGTAATCGAAAATTTTGGAAGAGTATTTTTTTAATTACTTTTTGAAAATGTTGTCGATGAATCTTCTTATTTCTATTCATTTTTTGCTTGAAACTCACGTCGATTAATTTCGAAAAGTAATTTTTTTAATTACTCCAAAAATTCTTGTCAAATCGATTCGACTGTGTCTACTTCAATTAATTGTTTCAAAAATATGTCTTTGTCGAAAACTTTGGATAAAATATATGAGAAACGATTGCTTTTGCAGGAGACAACTAAAACTTCCCATTTATTTCAAGATCAAAGCTTAAAAAGAGTTCTTTGAAACTTTTCAACAGCCATATCTTTCGAACTACAGATTTAGGTGCAGCATTTGACGTAGTATTGTAGGTCGTAAGAAGTGACTGAATATAGAAAATCGATTTGGCTAGATTTGTTTAATAATTAATAAAGAGAAAATGTTTATCGAATAATTTTGACAACGATATCTCTCGAACGAATCAATCGATTTTAATGAAACTGTCAGCAGTGGACATTGGAGAAGATAGGCCCGCCCTTCTGGAGGGGTGGGGGTGGGGGTAACCACTCCCAGAATCACTCCAGCTAACCCCCACCCCTCCCGCAGGAATTTAAGATAGATAGCCCAATTCAGTATCTCGATAAAACGCTACGTCTATAGACGGAAAGCACTTACTAATGCAATTCAGTAAATCGTTATTATTTTTTCGTTCGAGTTTCGGGGTTCTTGTCTTGCCTATAAGAAATTGGAAATAAGGTACTGCCAAGTCAAAAACCATAATAATTTAAAAAATTATTTGGTCTGTATTTTTTGTTCAACTTATTATTCTTCTAATTTTGCAACTCAAACAATTATTTTATTGGAAGCAATAATTTGTCATTTTCAAAGACAACCACCTAAACTATTTAGTCGGAAAACGTGTAAAACCGACATAGTGAATTGGGCTATAATTTTGATAACATAATGGATTCCACGATGGGAATGGAAGTTATTTTTCGAAGTTAAAAGCTGATTAAATTTAAAACTCGACAGGTACGGTAGCCGCAAATTTATTTAGAAAAAAAATTTTTTTTCGAAACATTTTGGTTCATATTCACATGAATCGGCTCATATTCACATGATATCTAAGTGAATTGCGAATCTTTAGTGAGCAATAAATGTTGTTCTCGAAAGTTTTCAGAGGGCTACTTACATACACAAACACATAATAAAAACCCTTCAGTTTCCCTCTATCACAAAATGGGATGTTAATAATTTCACCCTGATTTTCGTATATCTAGTTTTTGCCATATCTCAAAGTTTTGAGGTTCTAGGAAGCTATTCTGACTATTTTTAGGATGATCGTATGTATATAAAACCTTTCATTAAGGATGTCTGACTTAATTTACATTTCGCTTAAATATGACTTTGGGAATTTTCGAAAAAAAAATTTAATATTACTGCCTGCTTATCAAGTTCGAAGAAGTTCTCTCTTCCCTACAATTACATTTAAAACAAAAGGAAATTTTCGAATTTATTTTTGTTTACTGTACCGCTCCGATCGAATCAAAAATCCAATCAGCTTTTAAGCAAAAGGTTCATGGAAATTGATTCGAAATGTTTTCGATATGTTCCAAAAATATTTTTTTTTTATTTTAAATTCGGTCGCTTCTTCGGACTTGAAAAACAGCGTCGAATGCCACAAAATCAATCTAGGTAGGTTTAGTGTAGAGTTTTCAAATGTTTCAAAACTGGACTTTAAAATTCAATAAGACTTTTTAAATTATTAATCTACACAAAATTATCTTTCCTTTAAATATAATATTGTTGATGTACGGTGCAGGATATTTTTGGTGAAACTGCAAGGATATTGAATGTTAACTATTTTCAGTTTTATCCTTATAATAGAAAAAAGTCTAAGGTTTCCTAACAAGAGAGATTTCCCATAGTATTTCTTATGATACTCGTACGTTATGAATCATTATTTATGATTTACGAAATTTATTTTAGTTTTAATAAAAGATATAATAGCAAATTTTCTTGCCGATAATCGCGACTAATCGCATATTTTTAAACGAAATCGCGATTATGAAAATCTGCGACTATTTGCAAACTAGGGTATTCACTCGAATAATGTTTGCTCGATTAATCGAATAATTAAAGTCAAATAATGTTCGATCAAACAAAAAATATAAGTTTCGAGTAAAAATTTACTCGAGTAATTTCGGTCGATTAATCGAATAACTCGATTAAAAAAATTTATGTAAATTTTTTTTTTAATGAGTTTTTGTAGATTTCTTAATAAAAAGTGGAAAAAATTTTTAATTTATATGAAATTTGCCATTTAATTCGAACATTATTTCATACTAATAGTCTGCATGATCAAAAAATTAAGTAAATAACTTCAAAAATGTCTTTTCTATGTTTTCCAAATGTCTTTTAAAAAAATTCGGAAATATAAACATCAAACAAAAATTATTTGAAATAAAGAAGATATTTCGAGAGCAACTAATTAATTAACTAGGTGTTTCGTAAAATATCGAATGTAATGTTCGGAATTATAAAAGCCTTAAGGTACGGTCGCACTTGGCAAATATTTGCCGAAAAAAAACGTAACCCACAGACAAGTTAAAATTGTATTTCCTTTAATTAAAATGATATAAATATAGTTTTTTGCAGCATAACTTATTTTGTGATATAAAAAACAAGTTAAATAAATCAAACTAACTCTGAGCAAATGTGGTGGTTACGTTTTTTTGGGTAAATATTTCCAAAGTGTAACCGTATTTATATTTATAACAACAATAATGTTATGCCAATTCCGATTATTTTTATTCTGCCTTGAATACAGGATAGGTCGGAATGATATTTAATATTTCCTGGCGCAAAATTTGCTCAAAGCGCGATGTTTGAATAGTGAAAAAAAAATATTTTAAAGGATCAGTTTATGATCTAATTTATGTAGAAATGCTGTATTTTTGTTTGTTTCTATTATTAAAATATATAAAAACGCGAAAAAACATGTTTTGTTTTATTTTTGTCCACAAAAATGTACAAAAACCGATTAAATTCAAACATTTTCCGATTAACTCGAATAATTTTAAGCAGTAAAGCTTACTCGAATAACTCGAACGAAATAAAAGTTTTACTCGATTGCTCGAGTAAATTTCGATTAATTGATTTATCGAATAATTGAAAAGTCGATTAAAATGAATACCCTTTTGCAAACCCTAGTTAGTGCCTCAAGAGATATCGTTGCAGAAAATATTTTCGAATGCTTTAATACGAAAATTACCGTGAAATTTATATTTATTTTTTATTATTGGCAAAATCTAGATTTTGTGTAAGTATGGGGCACTCGATATTTGTTTATATTGAAAATGGAATATAACCGTTGTATCGGTTGTATGTGCTAAGTTTT
The DNA here is from genome assembly GCA_956483635.1 of Panzeria rudis. Lineage (NCBI taxonomy): Eukaryota > Metazoa > Arthropoda > Insecta > Diptera > Tachinidae > Panzeria > Panzeria rudis. Next base: position 124,058,383 of record OY101450.1, on the reverse strand, counting down.
TTTTGAAAACTTAAAAAATTGCTGTTATCATTCGCCATAACACCGATACAACAGTTAGACCAGGTTCACACAGGGCAACTTTTCTTTTGCAACTTTTAATTCTTCGTTTTTCTGCCAGCTGAATTAAAAATTGCGGAAGAAAAATTTTCCTGTGTGAGCCTGGTGTCAGTCCATTCTTGTGAGTTCATTTAATTATTAAGACGGGTTCACACAGGGCAATTTTTGTTACTCAACTTTTAATTCAGCCACGAGAAAAACAGAGAAAGCAACAGAGTTTTTCTCTGTCTTTCTCTCAGCTGAGTTAAAAGTTGCGCAACAAAAATTGTCATGTGTGAACTCCATCTAACAAACAGTTTTTCCAAAACAGACAAAAAATTCCTTATATAAGAAAACTGCACTTGAAATTTATTCTTAAATAAACTATACAACATTCCCTTGAAAGAGTTTACTAAATTGACGTTCGAATTTGGCATTCAAATCAATTGCTATCGCTGGCAGACTCATTATGCTACAATACAAGGAAGTCTAGAAGACCTATAAAGTCTGTACAGTCTCCTAATATGCATCAAGTAGGGTTATAAAATGAATTGAAATTACATTCAACTTAAAACTGATAAGACTTTAATAAATATATAAATTATTAAATGCAGCTAATAAATATTATAAATTCAACTTAAATGTTTTTCAATCATGACAAACTCTTTGGTGTATTGCAATGTTATCTGTGTAATTTGTTAAATAAATATTTTTTTAATATTATAAAAACCAACAATAAATTTAAATTGGAAAATGTAACTGCATCTCTAACGATAAGATTATATGCATTGAGTTTAATAAATTATTAATTTATTTTCAATTCTTGTTGTCTTTGTAGGTCCAGTTATTGGCACCCGGCATATACAATGTTTTCTATGTTTTTGCTGCCTGTCTTTGGCGTATGCTTTGAGAGTCAACTTGAGTGTAGCGATTGTGGTAATGACAGATAAAAATGCTACTCAAAGTGATTATGAGGTAAGTTTTCGAAATGTGAAAAAATAAAATGATCTTACCTTAATTTATGTTCTTCGTTTTCTCAGAAATTTGAATGGGATGAAAGCACAAAATCCTACTTATTAAGCAGCTTCTTTTGGGGCTATATTACCACCCAAATACCTGGAGGTCATATAGCACAAAAATATGGCGCCAAAATGATACTACTACTGGGCGTTACTTTGTGTTCTTTGCTTACACTACTCACACCTTTGGCTGCCCATATAGGAGGCTGGAAATTATTGTTTGCTGTGCGAGTTATTCAAGGCCTTATGCAAGGTGCTGTACATCCCGCCACTCATGCCATGTTAGCTAAATGGGCGCCCGTAGAGGAGAGAGGTGCGTTGGGTACCTTCTGCTATTCAGGTTCACAATTTGGCACAGTGATAATGTTGGCTATTAGTGGTTACATAGCAGAGTCTTCAGCCGGTTGGCCTGGTATTTTCTATATCTCCGGTGCCATGGGCTTTGTATGGGCCATCTTTTGGTATTTGTTTGCTGCTAGTACGCCTGCTCAGCACAAGAGTATAACACCTGAGGAAAAGAAATTGATCGAAAACTCTCTAGGCCAAGTAGATAGTACACCGAAAGCGAATGGACCTACACCATGGGTCAAAATCTTCACCTCTGCTCCTTTCATATCGCTGATCATAGTCCATTGTACTCATATGTGGGGCTTCTGGACATTGCTAACTCAAATCCCAAATTATATGAAAAATATTTTGGGTGTTGATATTAAAAATAGTGCATTACTTTCCTCCCTGCCTTATGCAGTGATGTGCATACTTTCGTTTTGCTTCATCTATCTGTCAAAACTTTTGGCGAAAAAAGAAAATTTATCATTGGCATTTAGCCGTAAATTTTTCAATTCCATTGGTCATTGGATTCCTATGATTTCCTTAGTGGCTTTGGGTTATGTCACCAAGGAACATTCAACATTAGCTGTGGTCTTACTTACGCTGACGGTGGGTATTAGTGCGGCTACTTATCTGGGCTTCCAAGTGAATCATATTGATCTGTCACCCAATTATGCTGGCACCTTGATGGGCATAACGAATGGTGCTGCTAATGTAATGAGTGCTTTGGCGCCTTTGGCTGTCGGTGTGGTAGTGAAAGATGTGGTAAGTTGAGATATTAAACGTTAGTTTTTCTTCTAGATATGTGCAATAGAGGGCTGCAAAGTGTACACAAATGTATTCGTAGAATGTACTTGAGTGAATTTCATGTGTGCATAGATGTATGTTCTTATGTATATACTTATGTATACATGCATGTGTATGTGTGTACATACATAGCCACGACCAAATATACATATATAAATACATATATACACACATATATACAAAAAAACATACATGCATACACACACAAACATACATACGAGTACTTTCGAATATATTCGAGCAGCCCTCGAATGTGCAAATCATAAGCGGGGATCCAGCAGGAACCCCGCCGTTTTGGCAACACTACACCCTAGGCTAATTTTGGTTCAAAAATAAAAATAAATAAAAAGGGTCGAAGTTTGAAAAATTTTACTTTCAATTTGTCACTTCAGGTTTTGATCATGAAAAAAATTTTTTAAATAAATATTTTTTTTTTAAGATCAGACGATTTCCTATAAGAATCACTTATTTTAATTTTTTTCTAGTTCGAAACAATAATTTAAAAAAAAATTTTTAAAACGCAACACTGCGACAACACTCGACATATAAACATCATACAAAAAAATTGCTTATACAGTTATACCTGCTAGAACTGTAGTTATGCCAAATATCAAGGAATTTCGGCAAAAAAACTTTTGGGTTGTCCGCTTCAAAAATAATGTCTCATGTGTTTCAAAGGTTATTTTTATATTTATTCACAATTAGTACTCGACATAGGAAATCTTGTAAGACTTACGTTTAAGGTATACGATGTGATCAGCATTTTTTGTTAAGCACCATGAGGAACAATTTTGTGGAACATTTTAGGCTGCTATACTTACATATCATCGCTGAAGGTGAGTCTTTTTTTAGAAATGGACAAAAAGACTTATACAACAAAAAGTTAGAGGGATAAACTATTTCACAAAAATGTTTCTCGTGATGTTTTACATAAAAAACCTAAACACATTTTTTACCTTAAACGTAATATTTAAAAGATTTCCTATGCTAAGTACTAGTTATGAATCAGTATGAAATTAACCCTAAAACACATTGTGAGCTTTGAGTAATTTCTGGCGTTCAACTTAAGTCTGTAGCTTGCAGAGTTTTATGGCAAATATTTTCGTCATTTCAAAAAAGGGACAAAAAGACCCATAAAACGAAAAATTCGAGGGTTAAAATGTTTCACACAAAGGTTTCTCGTGGTGTTTCAAATAAAAGTGTTGAACATACCTTATATCTTAAACATAAGGCTTGCACTATTTCCTATGCTGAGTCACTATAACAAAAGCGGGAGAAATTTAACTTCACCTAAAATGAGTCTCAGATAAAATTTTTCAAAACGCTAATACGCGTATATATAGTTTTTGAGCTCTCTACCAGAATCAGTCGTTAGAAAAATTTGATTTTGCCCAGCCCAAACGACTTGATACTTTAAACTTAGTATTTACGCTCCTCCCCCGGTCTATAAATTTTGATAAACTCTATTGCTAAGGGTTAAAAAAGGGTTAAAAACGGGTTAATTCACTAACCTTATATCTCCACATCTAACTAAGATAGGCGTAAACTCCAAATACAAGTCACTCCAATTTGAAGCATCTAGCAACTACAGGTAATTAAAAATACGTTTACATTTACGTCACTTGGATTAAGTTTGTAGGGATTCTATGTTGTTTACAAAGATTTGGCAAAATTTTTATATCTAAATCGGTCGAGAGCCATGATTTTTATCTGGGGCAATGTCAGTCCTTTTGCTGATAGTTCCATTTCCACCGACCTGCGCCATGATATGCGTGGACGACCTCTGCTTCTGATTCCCAGTGGATTCCATTGGAAACTGTTTTTGGCTATGTCACCATTCTCTTTCCTCAGCGTGCACCGATGTGTGGGTGCAAGGGGCAGTGATGCGAATATATCTATATACTCACCAAAAGGTACAAATAGACATAGCCTCTCCTGCTCATTAGTCAACCTCATTAGTCACCTCACGTGGTGCACTCTGTTACAACCAACGAGGATCTGACGACCGACCATGGGCGGTATAACTCCAACATCGACATAGGGGAAATTCTGGTCATGTGGTCCTCCAACATCACTGGGGGTTGCTTGATGACCCGATAAGCCGGAGTGTAAAACTCCTACATCAACGAAACAACACAAGTAATAAGAAAATACATTGTAATTAAATAAAAAAAATAAGCGGATAGGAATTTGATATTTTTTGAAATTTAACAATTAGGGGACGAAAAATTTTAGAAACATAATTATTGGTACTTTTTTTTACATTCTAAAGTAATAAAATTGGAAATGAAATTTGAATTGTATTCTTCTCTTAATATTTGTGTAGTGGAGTTTTTGAAAGTTTATGTTTAGGAAATGTACTTTATTTGGCGAACTTTTTGAAAAGATACTTATACTAAAATGTCCATTGTTGAAAAATTTATTTTTTTAAAAATTGTATTTTTGAACCAAGTATTTTTTGGAAGAAAATATACTTTTTAGAAAAATAAACTTTGTGGAAAAGGAACTTTAGAAAAGGAAAATTTTTTGGAAAAACTACTTTTTGAACAACATATTGTTTAAAATACGTAGGTAGTTTTTGGAAGAGGTGTTTTTTTTTTTTTTGAAAAGGTACTTCTTAGAATAAGTATTTTTTTGGAAAATGTCCTTTTTGCAAATGGTATTTTTAATAAATTTTGAATAAAGTACTTTTTATTAATACTTTTTCTTTTTTTTTTGAAATGTAATATGTATTAGGAAAAATTTGTCTTTGTACTTTTTCTAAAATGTACTTTTATGAAAAATTTAATTTGTAGAAAATGTTCTCTTTGAAAAGGTATTCTATTAAAAAGTACTGGTTAGAAAGAAAGACCACCCACTCTAATGTACATAATTAGTTTTTGAAAAATGTGATTTCTTCTTGCAAAATCTACTTTTTGGAAAAGGTATTTATAAACAAGGTACTTTTTGGAAAAAAATACTTTTTTATAAAGGTACTATATGATTATTTTAACTGTTTAATAGAAACTTTAACCCAATACACTAGCTTTTTTAAGAAACACATTTTAATACACTCCAATTTCTTCTCCTTTCAGACTAATGTTGTCGAATGGCGCATGGTTTTCTTCATTGCCGCCGGTTTCTACTTTGTGGGTAATTTACTCTTTGTGATATTGGGAAAAACTGAAGTTCAAAGTTGGAACTCTGCCGAAGATGCTTTAGCCAAACGTTTGAGTATAATTGATCCAGAAACACCATCTCTGATAGCAAACGGTCATATCGTCAAGATACAAATAAAAGAAAATGGTAGCCAATAAATAAATATTATTGGATTCATAAATGTGATTTAAAAACTATTTACACATAATAAAAGCGTACTGAAGACCTCTTTATACATTAAGTTTTAGCTAAAAGGTTTAAAAAATTAAAATTTAAACTAGATTTAAGTATTAAATAGTTTTAATTTAAAAGCAAACTATAAAAATAAGAAAAACATTAAATTAATTTTAAAAAAAGCATTTAAACGCACAGTTAACTACGAACTAAGCTAAGGAAATTGTGAAAAGTTTCCAAAAAAAATTTATTAAAAATATTTTTTTCCAATTTCTTTGTATCTTTTACAATTTTGGAACAAAAACTTCTTTGAGCTTCCATTAATTTGTTCTTTTATTTTTTAAAATATACAACCATTCGTTTCTTTTCAGGTAAACTCTTTTACAGTATTGTATGAAAAAATTTTTAATTTTTTAGAAAATTTTCAACAACTTTACCTTATTTTGTCTTATATTTTTAACGACCATTTCGCATCTTAAGCGTTTGTACTTTAATTATTTAAAAAAATCGTTGTACATAAATAAATTTTAAGTAAATTATTTAATTAGTCTGCATAATTTTTAATATAAATTATACAAATACATCGAGATCTTCACAAGAGAACAAAAAAAGAACTTATTGCAATATTAAAATGTGCCTTAATAATGTAATTTTAGTTATTGTAAGTTAATTTAAATAAATTAAACGAAAGCAAAGTTTTGGAAATAATTATACAATAATGGTGCCAATATTCAATTTAGAAAAAAGACAAAAAACAGATGAATAAAATTTTCGTTACGAAAAAAGAATAATATGAACTATTATGTTTCATTACAAAGCAGAGATTTAATTTTATAAGGCCTATTCCTGTTGGCGTTATCGTTTAAAAACAAAATAAAAACCTTAATATCACTGTTAGCGTTATTGACAGTTATCGGAATTATAGCGGTATTCTGTATTAAGATAGTAACGACTAAGAAATAATCGTTCTCTGTTGTTTTCATTGATGGCATCGAAGTTGAAACGACTGTAATTAAATAATGAAAAAATTTTCACTGTAGTGATGTGATTTTCTTACGACATCAAAATTAAACAAAAACGTTTACTACCCGTTACAATTTCGGCGATGCTAGAAATTTTTAGCGAATTTTATCCATTTTTTGCGATCTGTCTAATTTTCTGACATTTTTTTATTCTTTACATTGTTAGTGATTTCTCCAATACATTTAGCAATTTTTTACTTTATTTTTAATTGTTGGAACGATTTCTAATCAATGATAGGTCTAGTTTCCGACTTGCAACTTCTAGCAAATTTTCGCAATGTTAGCAATAAAAGTGAATTTTTAAATGTTTTCATCTTTTTACAGTTTTTCCGATTTGTAAACAATATTGGACCTTGCTATTATGCCGTTTAAGTTTTCCGCCATCTTTTCGATTTTTACAAAATTTTTGCCATTTCTTACAGTTTTATCGATTTTTAATCGATATTATGGATTGTTTGAAATTTTGCAATTCATCGCGAATTTCGTGAAATACGCAATTTTATCGAACTTCTTGGTTTTCCTGCATTTTAAGAACTTTAAAATTAAATTTTTTTTTTGTATTGCCCAAAATTAATATTTTACTTATAAGGGGATAAACTGGAATAAAATCGCACAAATACGTTTAAAACAACAAAACAATTCAAAAATTCGCAATAATGCTAAAAATAGGAACGTAAAAAATTACTTTGCTATACTTCATTAATTTGTATGTATGCTTTCGATAACATCTCTTCATCGTTTCAATATACATATATCGAGAATACCAATCTAGGAACGAAATGCTGATAAAAACGACAACGATATAGGAACCATAATTAAAACGACAACGCCAGCGGGAATAGGGTCGATTTTAATTTAAAATTAGTTTAACTAACGGTTTCTCTGGATATATTTGATTTAATTTTTTGCAGCCCTGTCCTATTACATGAGCACTTCGTATAGTTGCCGTACTTTTTAAAGTCAACAAGGAATTATAAATGAAAACAAAACAAAAGTAAATAAGAAAAAGCAGAAAGACAGAAAACAGCTGTCTGCTTATGATTAGAAATCCATTGTTCTTGTTTTTTTTTAACAAACACTTGTTAACCTCAATCAATGCCAATTATGTAGTATCCCAACAAACATGCGGCTTTAATTTAAATTAACCTTGATTTGATATCAGACCCAATTCGTTTGTACCATAAAGCTGGAGAGACATCACACGCGTTTTTTTTGCTTTTTGAGCTTTTATTGGCTTAAAAATGGCAAGTTACACACCACGCTTTTGATGCTTTTTTGTTTATCAATTTTCAAGCCTTTGCCGGCAATTTTTGTCTTGGCTTTACGTTTCTATTTTTCTTCATATATTTAATGCTTTTTTTCATTCTATGTTTAATGAAAAAATTAATATCTACTAACTTATTTCCATTGAAAAAAAATGTTAGCATATGAATCTGGCAAAACTCTGTCATTTTGTATACAACGCATAAAAATTGAAGAATGTTCAACTTTTTGCAAGGTACACGCATCACAAACTTCTCTTTGTAAACTGCCTTATGGAAAAGCACTATTTCAACTTTTTTGATAGAAGTCTGTATGGCATTAGCTCATTAAGCGCATGCTATGTACCTTCACCTTAAGCTGTTTTTAGACTATTATATAAGCTGTTCGGCTTCTGCACAAAATGCAACCCAGATATAATGTGTTGTTATTGCTTTCTTAAAACTTTCCATTAACTCAGTAAATAACATTTGCATTTTCTACAGAAGTCGAATTGTTTGTGAGATAGTGTAAAACAGCTATTAATAGCATTTTTAAAAAAGCAATAAGCCAACATTGTATCAGGGTTGTATTTTGTGCTGAAGTCGAACAGCTTGTAGAATTGTCTAAAAACAGCTTAATAGACACATTACTTGAGGTGTACAAGGAACTGCTACTACCTGTTAAATAAATCTGCCTGAAGTTATATACATGGTACAAAAAGTATACAGGTGGCAGCATAACGTCAACTGATTATGTTTTGTTCTGCTTATTTCGTGCATAACCCACTTCCAGCACGTGATTATTTTTGACAAGCATTATATATTTTTTGTTGTATTATTGAATTTGTTGCCCTTATGTGGCCATCTGTATCTAGGCGCACGGTAGTCCGCCAGCCCAAGTTCCGGCCATACAGTGTGTATATTTACACGAAACCATTCAAGCAGTTTCATCCCCCTCATAACTTTGCTCTACTTACATAATCATATAATATAATTAAACTTGAAAAATACGGCCTCTCTATAGAGGTAACCTCATAGTTGAAATTGTAAAAGCTTCCCGAGATATTAAGGTGTAAAAAGTGCATATTTTAGTATATATACACTGACTCACTCACTGAACCATCAATATTATTGGGTAGTTCCAGTATAGCTAGAAAGTTGAAATTAGGTACACAGGTAGGCCCTGATGAGCAATTAACGAAAAAAATTTAAAACTAGGGTACACCTTCTTTGTATGATGCACTTCCAGTATAGCTAAAAATCTGAAATTTGGTACACAGGTATGTCCAGCTGAACAATTACATAAAACAATTTGAAAACAGGCACTCTTCATCTGAGGGACTAGGGTGCTCCTTCTTTGTATGGGGCACTTTCAGTATAGCTAGAAAGCTGAAATTTTGTAAACAGGTAGCTCCCGATGAGAAACAATCAGCCAAATCTGAAAACGGACATTTTGCACCTGGAAGAATATGGTGCCCCTTTTTGTATGGGACACTTCCAGTACAACTAGAAAGCTGAAATTTGTTTGCTTAACAATACCTGTCTGATTGTCAAGCAAACAATCAAAAACATCTGAAAACGGGTACTTTTTATACAGGTAGACTTGGGCGCCCCTTATATATATGGAACACTTTTACTATAGGTAGAAAGCTGAAATTTGGTATACAGGTAGGTCTTGATGGGATAATACTAAGAAAAATAGGAAAACTGAACATTTTCATCTAGTCCTTATTGTATGGGACACTTAGAAAAAGGGACAGAGACCCGCACAAAAACATAAGTGTGAAAATAAGGCCAAGTTCCTATCCAAACATTGTGGCCGTAAAAAGTACTGTGATTAAAATAAGAACCAAGTTCTTTCTGATAAACGACAAAAAATTAAAAATTTTTCTTCTAAATTTTTAATGAGTTTTTGAAAACAAGAAAGTTTAGTTTTGCATGCAAAAAAATATTTTTCGAAGCAAATTTCTGAATAGCTCCGAAATAAATTGGAGAAGCCGTTCTTGAGATATCGTAAAATGTACTGATGTAACCAGTAGAAACATTAGTCATTCCCATTAAAAAAAATTTGTATGTGGTAGAAAAAACTGAAAACGGACTTGAATTCAGCGCATTAAACTTTTTATATTCCACAGATTTTTTATAAAATAGATTTTATCGGTAGACAACCGTAATTATATGATGATATTAGAAAACGAAGCTGGTCTAGAAATGTCGCCGACTTCACCACGTGTGCTGTATTGGAACTTCTTCGTTCTTCTACAGGATTTTGGTTATCTCATCGTTCTTGCCTTGTGCCGTCTATTTTAAACTATAACAGATTTTTAGGAAATTCGGTACTGTTAGTACTCCCACGTAGCCAACCGATGCCATCACAATCTAAAATGTTTTTTTTTTTTAATTTGCCCTAATCGTTTTTCCCCTGTTCCAATCATATCACTCTTATATTTCAATAGTGTCATAAATCAAAAAACGCGATTTTTTGAGTTAATAATGCAGAAGAATGTACTTTTAATTTTTCATTAAGTTGTATATAAAATGAAAACTCTAGAGGCGTTTTATGTAAAACTAGTTGTTTTGAATTATGACACCATATGATATGATCATATCTCAATCGTTTGACATTGTGTTTGTTGGGTATCTATACACAAACACACTCAGCGATGCTATTGCTTTTTTACTTTTTATTTTGAATACAATTTCCTTCAACTTCGCCAGTAGAACAGCAAACAGCCAATCAACGACTAAAATAAATTTTCATGAATAGAGTTTGATAAATTTTCAACTTCGTCATCACTAATTTGACTAAAAAATAAGAATTTTTATTTGCTAAAAACAAATATTTCTGTATAATAAAATGTTTTAAAATATGTGCAGTTGAAGCCACATACACAATTTTCATTATTTAAAGTTCTATTGTGTTAAATTTTCTATATTTGAGTTTTAAAGAAATGGTATTTTGGTGTGATTGTTTTCAGCGCAATGATTACCAACAGATATCTACTACGGCTGGGGGTGGACAAGGTAATGTATTTAAATATTTTAATTAATGGTTTATCAATTTAACAGATGGAATATATTTCTTTGTTTTAAGGTTCTCGTCTTGGTGTGCGCCATGTGCAGTGCTTGTTAGTATTTTTCGGTTTAGCTGTAGCTTATGCACTCCGAGTTAATCTTTCGGTAGCTATAGTTGCCATGACAGATAAAAATGCTACTAATCCTAATTTTCAGGTATGTTAAGATCTGTAATTTTTTTTTGTGCTGTATAATGGCATCTTCCTAATCCTTTGGAATATTAGTGCAGATATCTATCTACATATCGTAGACTCAAAAGATTATCTAAAAAAGTTAAGCTCCGTAAAATTATTTAAAAAAATAAATATATTTGTGTCTTTTATACATAATATTCACTTGAAGCCTTAAAAACTGTTTTAATTATTAAAAAAATATTAAATATAAAGTTTAACAAACATATTTGCTTAAAATCGGAATATAAATTTGTTTCGTATGGCTGATTGTAATAGATGCAGATTATCTATTCGTGGTGAATCCGGAATAAGATGTATTGGAGTATGCGGTAAAATTTATCATGCTTCAAGTAAATGTTCTGGCATTGACCAATATTCACAAAATATATTGGAAACAAGTAATTGTATTCGCTTTATTTGTGATGACTGTGTGCAATATATACACAATGTTGATATGGTGTTAAAAAGCAAACAGGACGAAGTGTTGCAAAATACAAAAAAAATGGTTGATTACAAACATGAATTTAGTTCTGCTTTAAAACAAAATGAACATGAAATAAAACAACTTTTACAAGCAATTGAAAAGAGATATCAAGAAAGAATTAATAAAATAGACCGTGCTCATAATACATTTGAAAAAAATCTTGATGAAATAAAAAATTTGTCAGTTTACATCAAAGATTTTTAAAACAAAAACATAGAAGCGTACAAAAACTTTGAAGATAGAAGCACAGATATGTGTAACGAACTAAAAAAAGTCATAATAGAAACAAAAAGGGATAAAAGTAAAATGACATACGCTGAGAAATTGAAAAATAAAGCAGTGGTGCCAGACTTAACTCCACCAAATTACACATTGCAACAACAAATTTCCACTAATGCACGTTCTGATTTAATTGTTACACCTAATAGAAATAAGGCAGCGAATAATAACACAAGTAAACAACCTGTTCTTCCTGTCTCTTCTACTCCGCCACATTCGTCACATAATGCTGGTATAATAAATCAAATATCTACACGGAATAGTAAGTTTAGGCGTAACTTGAACAAAGGCCCTGTTATTTATGGCGCTAACTCTTCTGATGATTTGGATGTGATATCTCAAAAAAAATGGATCCACATATCCTCGTTCAAGCCTGCTGTATCTGTTGATGAAATTTTGAATTATGTAGAAAAAACTGCAAAAATAAATAAATGTCACATGGCCTGCTTTAAGCTTGTTAAGAACGATGCTGATCTATCTACATTAAAGAGCGTCAATTTCAAGATTGGTATATCGAACAGCGACTATAATGTTATCTTGAAGCCGGAAATTTGGCCAGCTAGTATCACAGTCCGTCTCTTCGCAAATTTTCGAAAGCAGATAACAAACATTCAGAAAACTTAGTTACTACAGGCAACTTATTTAAAGTTTATTTTCAAAATCTTTCGGGAATGAGATCAATATCCAATACTGTCTACGATTTTTCCTCTCAATTCGAATATGATGCTATTGTTTTGGTTGAAACTTGGCTGAACAAAGACTTTTCTGATTCTGAATTTTTTGATCTCAATCTCTTCAATGTCTACCGTAAAGATAGAGATGCGTCCACCACTGGCTTATCTTTGGGCGGAGGAGTTCTAGTTGCTGTCAAAAAGTGTTTTAAGTCATCTATCTGCAATATTGATGATCATAATGGTCTGCTTGATCAGTTGATTGTATCGATCTCTAATGTAAGCAGTGCATTCCTGGTATGTGCTTCATATATCCCGCCTAATAGCCCTGATCATATATATGATGCTCATACTTACAATATCTTATATTTTTGGTGGGGATTCCACAGCAAATGATAATCTTTGTGTTTTGGGGGACTTTAATTTAAAAAATATTGCTTGGCCAAAATTTTCTCATAATGATTTTCTGTCGCCTCGTAATGTTAATCATAGCTACGAAATTTACTTTATTGATAGTTTAATCTCTCTTAACCTGTGCCAAGTGAATACATTTCATAATCAATTAAATCGTTTTCCGGATCTTATCTTTATTCCAGAGTCTCTTAAATACCAAATTTATGAACCCTTTACTGTGGATATCCCCGCCAAATATTCATCATCAACCTCTAACTATTGAAATTTCTAATTTAACGTTTTTTAAAAGTTCTCAACTTTCGATTGTTAACGATTTTAACTTTAACTTATGTAATTTTGATGTGCTGAATTCTATATTTGATTCTATTAACTGGTTTGATATGTTTGCTGGGCTAACAACACATGAGTGCTATGAACTATTTTTACAGAAAGTGATTGATATTTCTCTTAGTAACATTCGAAAAAAGAATATCAAGCCGTATAAACTTTCGTGGTACACTAGTGGTCTAAAAAAGTTAAAAAATTTGCGCAATAAATTCCATAAAAAGTTTATTGATATGGGTGATTCCGAATCAGAAGCTAAATTTATACACTATCGTCGTGAATTCAATTTCTTAAATAAATTTCTGTATAAGCAGTTTATCTTGTCTAAAGAGCAGGAAATTAAAACTAACCCGAAAGCGTTTTGGTCTTTCGTTAAGTCCAAGAAACAATCATCAGATATTCCATCAGTAGTTCGTTTAGATGGAATAATTTCGAAATCTTGTGATGATGCTGTTAATTTGTTCGCTTCCTTTTTTAAATCTAATTGTGAGCCGTTCATAGATAATATCTCCGCTCCGGCGGCATCTTCTAAGCTAAGTCTGGGCTTCTTAGTCCTGTCCGAGGCTGATATATCTGAGGCAATTCTTGAGGTAAAAAATTATTTCAAATCTGATTGTGATGGCTTATGCGCTCATTTATTAAAGAAAACTTCAACATCCATCGGCCCTGCTCTTACCTTTATTTTCAATTTGTCGCTTCAGGAGTGCGAATTTATTAATAGGTGGAAGGGCGCAACAGTTTCTTCTATCTTTAAAGAAGGTAAGAGAGACGATGTAAGTTGTAATCGGCCCATTTCTAAGTTATCATGTGTTTCAAAGATTTTTGAGCACATCGTTCACAAAAAATTGTTTTTCCTAGCCAAGCCATGGATATCTCCCTATCAACATGGCTTTCATTCTGGTAGGTCTACCACAACAAATTTGACCCTCTTCAGCGAATATTGCTTAGATGCGTTGGAACATGGTTCTCAAGTGGAAGTAATTTATACTGATTTTTCAAAAGCTTTTGATAAGATATCAGACTCTATGCTTATATCTAAGTTAAGCGTAATGGGTTTCCATTCCAATTTCCTGGCATGGATTAAGTCTTATTTATCCAATAGGATTTGCTCTGTGAGTATTGAAGGTTATAGATCTAAACCTTATTTGCAATTGTCGGGTGTACCCCAGGGAAGTATACTTGGTCCATTGTTATTTAACTTGTTCATTAATGACATTGGTAGCTGTTTCTTGAAATCGAGGTATCTGCTATATGCCGATGATTTGAAATTGTTTATGAAATTGGAATCAACTAATGACGCGCATATTTTGCAAACTGAGATTAATAATCTAAGTGATTGGTGTCGGCTTAATAGTCTGACTCTAAACATTAGTAAATGTGTACATGTCTCCTTTCACAGGTCTCTAACTCCCACTGTGGTTGTCTTTAACATTAATGGTATAAATTTGAAAACGTCAAATTCAAAGCTGGACTTAGGGCTTATATTTGATAGCTCTTTGTCTTTTGCATCTCATGTTGAATTCATACTACCCAAGGCTTATAAAATGCTTGGTTTTTTGAAAAGAAATTGCTCTGAATTTTTTGACCCGTACACACTCAAGCATATCTATACTTCGTTTGTAAGATCTAATCTAGAATATGCTTCCGTTATTTGGAGTCCTCACGTCTCTAATCTGATTTCTCGTGTTGAAAGAGTTCAACGCATTTTTATTAAATTTGCTTCACGAGCGCTACCTTACTTATTTTCCGTTCCGTATGAGTCCAAATGTCTGTTCATAGGGTTACGTACTCTAGAATCGCGTAGAATAGTTCAATCGGCACTATTTGTATATGATATTATTAATGGTTTTATTGATTGCCCAGATTTGCTTAATATGGTACCGATTTATATACCTCCTAGGAATCTAAGGTTGTCTAAGCTATTTGATGTACCCTTTCATAGGACTAATTATGCACGTAATGGTACTTTAACACGTGCCTTTGTTCAGCTCAACGAGATTAATTTCAATTTACAAAAAGTTTCTCATTCTTTTATCGAATTCGGCACTGAGAAATCTGAGTTTAAACTCTTATTTTTTAGTGTAATAAAATAACTGTCTTATGTGTTGTTTCCACAGTGCAAACAAGTATTGCTTGCCGGAAATTTTTTTGAAAAGCACTTACACAGAAAAAAATAAGTTTCGTTTTTGATAACAAAAATCCCGGTATTCAATAATTTTTTTTCAAATTTCCTGTGATAAAGAATTCCCCTATATTGATAACAAAATTATTTCAAAATAAAAATATATATATAAATTAAAAAAAATGTCTGGAAATGGCTGGAATACGAACCCGGGCTTTCCGGACGTAAAGCATACACTCTCTAGCTGAGCCATATCCCACTTATTTTTTATGGGATACTACTTGTTTTAAGTACTTATGTATAAAAAGAAAAGAAATAACCGGCATGGAAAAGAAATACTTACAACGAAATATTTTATTATGTTAAAGATAAATGTTATTGAAATTCATATTTTTTTAATAACATGGTTTTATTGAATATAATTCTTGTCTATTTTTTTCTGTGTAGTTTTTAGAGCGGTTTCCATACAAATTTTTACTAAGGTCGCTTGTTTGCATTGTGGAAACAGCACATTAATATAGTAAAATAGCTGTGATTTATAAACTGTAAAGATAATTTTGTATATATTTACGTTTTCCACATACTTCATTGTTAAGTTAGATATATATACAATATAACTATAGGTACTTTTGTTATCTTAGTCTGTAAGGATTTTTTTATCCAAAGACTGAAATAAATAAATAAATAAATAAATAAAAAAAGTAAATAAATCTTCTATATTATTTATTTATTATGTCGCATCCATAAAAAGTAAAAACGGCGGAAATCATCGATAAAAGTTAAAAGATAGTAAACAATTGGGTAAAGAAAGTTTTCCGGGAACCTTTTGCTTTAGGAGGCCTTAGACCATTTTTGTGTTCATCTTTCGCTGTGATATAACATACATAATTGAAAATGTACCAAAGGATAAATCTTAAAGCATGAAGTTGGTACTAAAAGATTTAAAATAATCTGAAAATGTTATATATGTATAACAAATATTAGAAAATTCACCAATATATCCATAACTTGAACAGGATCCCTACATTTCACCAAATAAGGGAAAACTGACAAAAAACGCTATTAGAAATTTTACGAAATTCTGTGTTAAGCCCGTCTAAAACTCATAATCACACTAAAAAATCTAATATGTACTTGAAAAACTAATTAACATCGAAAAATTTTCCGAAAATTTTATATGTACATATTTACTATAAAATATAAGAAAAAATATATGCATATTTATGTATATTTGTTTTCTTTGGCCCCCTTTAGAGAAACCAGAGTTTTAAGTATAGCACTTGATCCGAAATGCTCAAAAAGTGCCTTAAATCAGTGTTAAAAAAAACTAACTTAAACCGAAAAAATTTAAAATAAGTATATCCGAAAATTTTATATAATATATTTACAGATTAATATTATTAGTAATATTATTACAGATGATCGAAAATTTGAAAAATGTGTCTTAAATTCGCCAGAATTTCACTATCAAATGGAAAATTTAGTTATATAAAAAAATTTAAACTTTACGAAAATTCGGAATTTGGACTTATGCGTCGTTTGGTCGTGAACAATAGGAATTCATTGCTCATGTTGAACTTTAAACCTGCACAACTACCACATCTATTAGAAGCAATTTTATTGTATGGCAACTGTGTACATATTTTTTACACGTGATACTACTTTGAAATGCAAGTCAATGCTCAAAATACTGATAATTTGTTGTTATATAATACGAAAGCTATTAATAGTAATATTTTTAATAACTAAAGCAAATACAAAGTGTATTTTATCAGTTTAAATTTAAAAATTTCAAATGTGTATAAATATGAAACCGATTATGAAAATCAATTGATATGAGCATTAGGGTGGTTTGCCAATTCTTTTTTGCGAATTCCAATATCAAATAACACTAAAACGTTGCATGTACTCTCATCTACATAGGAAAAATAATGAAAGAAATATTGGATTCTACTTACGTGTCAATACAAAGTTTGTATACAGTTTTGCTGCAGTATTTAGATAATGTACATTAGGGTGGGGCGTGAGATTTTTTTTTGGCGAATTTCAACTTCGAATAGCACTAAAACGTTGCATTTTATTTTTAGATACATAGGAAATATAATGATAAAAATATTGGGACCTACTTTTGGCCTTTACCGCAGCATCAAGTTTTTTTTAATATGAGATCAAATCGATCAATTTGTGAAACATGATGTGATGCAACGTTATAGATTCTTTATAGCTGTTATAACTCATTACTCTCAAAATATCCACTATTTTTATACATACAAGGTCAGATATCAGACAAACTTAAGATGAAATAATGAAGCAAATTTTCGAATTTCTAAGTCATTGTCATATCTTGCAAAAAAAAAAACATTTTCTAAACTAATTTGAGGTCGCTGAACACGAAAAGGATTTTCATATATATTTCTTAATGCGCGTTTTCCCAATATTAGCGAAAAACAAGCTTTTTTTGTTGTTTTAGTTCTTTCGTCTATTGGAAAAAATTCCGAGAACGGCTCCTCTGAATGAAATAAATTGTAAACTGTTGTATAGATATATCTCTATTCTTTCATTCAATACACTGATTGTGCCGATCGTATAAAAAAGTATAGAGTTACAAGCCTTATAAGTTAAAAAAAGTATATTTTTAGACCTTTTCCGAAAAACTATTATTTTAAATTGCTCCATTAAAGGCGCTTTTCACAATGTGTGATTAAAAGCTAACGAAGACTTTAACGGCAAGTTCGACATACAAAACTTGCCGTTAAAGTCCATGTTAACTCCTAATCGTACATTGTGAAAAGGGCCGTAAGATGAAAAATATACTGAGTATATTTTTTTCGGGCTGTATTTCAAAAATTATTTTGTGACGATCACATGATGTATGCAATCGCTAAATTCTCATAAAAAAATATGAAAATTCTTAGCCCTTAAGCGAAAACAGCTATATATATATTTTTTTTTCATACAAAGCTTGTATTAAAAAATTGTTTTTGATTGAAAACAATTTTGTATGGGAAATAAAATCTATTTTTTTCACTTAACGGCTTTTTATAACTTTACTTTCTTATATTTTGTCAGATCTCCTCGATTTTAAACTTTCTTATTCGGCACAAAATAGTTTTTTACGTGTAGCCTATATTAATGAAGCAAATTAAAATAAAATTCATATAATTTATCTAGCTTGCAGCCGTTGTAGAGGGCTAAAAAGACGTCGAAAAAATTAAAACAAAATTTTATGAATACAGTTTAGCTAAATGCAACATTCTGGAGGTATTCGAAATCGATTGGATGACTTTTTTCCTTCACACACCAACGCGCTCCACTCTAATGTACATATGCAAAGTTCCTAAATATTTCATTAACTTTGAAACCGATGCCCTAATTGCTCTTTTACGGCGTTTTTAATACTTGTTGACGACGTTTTCAAAAGATATGAATTGTCAATGTTTTGTACTGCAACGTCATGAAAGACTATAGCTTGTTCGAATACAAAGAAATTGACTTTCGACATAACCTAGCATAAAGTATGTTCGAATTTTCGAACTTAACTTTAATTTTTATATAAAAAACGTGTTGAAAGAAAAATTGCTGGAATAAAATTAACGTCTAATTTTATTTATTCATTCTATTATGATTGTTCTAGTATAGAGGGCATAATCCGTCAGCCTTTAAACGTAAAATTTTTGTACACAGCAGAAAAAATGTCAAGCTTAAAATTAATAAAATACAAGTATCCTAACTTTATGTTTGCAAATATATAAAGATAAATAGATAAATATGAAGATGAAATTCTTATGTAAAAAAAACTATTTGCTCAGTTTGCATACGAAGAAGTTTTAATTACTATTTTAACTTAAACTTTTTAAAATTAGCTTCAAAACATATTGGGAAAAATTAAGGCACCTCAGATTTAATTTCAGTAGTTGGTAATTCTGTGACAAAATTCGTTGTTGGTGACATGGGCGGACTAGAACTATTAAATTCTACAGGTGACTCCCTAACGGTTTCAGAGTTAAATAATTCCTGTTCTGCAAAATGTGATGAAGAATTCGACTCTACGGGTGATTGTGGTTGTAAATTTGAATACTGAGAAGCGTCGGTTGAATCGTTTTGAAACATTTCTTGCAAATCAATGATGTGACTCATGTCTAATGAACCGATACAGCCGTAAAACAGAATATCAGATATTAGCTTTCTCGCAATCAACTTTTGACTTCCTTGCAATTCTCTATATTGTACCGCCCATGATTTGGCTAAAATATCAGCATCAGTTTTGGCTTGCTGCCTTTCCTCGTAAGACGGCTTCTTTGATTGCTTCTTCTGGTAATGATGAACCACTTTTTTCATTTTTGGAGATTTGCGTAAAAACTGAAAAAAATTAGTTTTAGATAAAATTAGCATAACACTTTTTACAATGGCAAAACTATGAAATGTTCTCTTGTTTCGCTTTAGTGTGTAAATTCCAACTTATATCCTAAAGCCGCTAACCTCTTGATCACTGTCGTTGCAATGTCCACTACGTTTTGTGGGCAACTTTTTGACGGTATTTGTTGTTACATCTTGGCTGTACTGAGGTCTCTTAAAATTTTTAACAGAAAGACATTTAATATTTATTACTCTAATTTAATTTTCTAAAAAAAACTTTTAATTACCTCTTCTGTATTATCATCTTCGTTTACGAATTTTTCCATCCCATCTTCATCATGTTCGTCCAGAAAACGGAAACAATCAAAATACCATAGTGTGGGCTTATATATTTTACCCACTTCTTTACTTTCTTTCATTTTCTTTAATTCTTTTCTATAGGACGTTCGATAATTATTAATTTTCTTTACAACCAATTCACGGTCTGCATGTGGATAAATATCTCTTAGTTTTTCGACAAGTTTCGAATAGCATTTGGCCTTTAAAACACGATCTGTATATTCGGTGCTCCTTATACGCCATAAAGCAGGCATTTCTTTATAAAGTTGAAAAAAATCTTGCCAGAATTTGGCATGTTCCATTTTGTTAAAGTTTTTGTCCAACTCACACAAACTGTACAAACACTTGAGCCAACCAACTAGTTTGTGTGTATGTTTGTATTTATTATTAATAGTTATAAGACAAAATTCCGAAGCATTTACTTAATTTATAATTTCAGCAATATGAAATGTATTGCTACAACTCGTTATATTTTTATGTAAACTACAAAACTATTATGTACTTTGAACAAATTAGTGTAATATTAAAAGTTAAATTCTATAAATACACTCAACCAATAAAAATATAACAAAAACTTATCAAGCGAATACGTGTACAAATAATACTATCAACTTAAACTGAACATACCCATTTCATTTGTGCAGTTTTTGTGTGTCTCATGTGTTTGTTTATAGCACGACCAGTTTGAACAAATTTGTGATGTTTGTCGTTTCATTTCAGTGTTACCAGTAGCAAAATTCAAAACTACACTTGAGATAAAGCAAAATTACCCAATTTAAATGCAATTACAACTGATACCAAATTAACGCTTTATTTTATAAAACAACTTTTACAAAAAAGAAAAATATGAAAAAATAATTTAAAGGATATAGTAATGAAATAATAAAAAACGTAACATAATGAGTGAAGTAGAACAAATTTAGAGAAGTTTCAAAATGTTCATTACCGTTCCTTTTTAACTGTTCACCGATTTCTCCGTCATTTGTGAAGCGATTGTAAAAATTCCATAAGTGGTCTCATTTTACACCAATATACGATAGGAGCGCGAAGAGGGGTACCCCCATACAAAGTAATTACTAATTGTAGCATATCTAGAAAACTATACCAGTGAGTGGCTTCAAACTTGCTGAGTATCCCTTTATAGTTAATACGCGCTGAAAAATAGTGGTGGTAGAGCAGGGGAAGGGCTCCCTCCCATACAAAGTGATCATTAATTACATTAAATTAAGTCTACAAACTTGTTGTGAATATCTGCAATTGACTAGGCGTAATCCTACAAAAAACTGGTGGGCTAGGAGCTGCGGGAAGAGTGCTAAATATGCCGAAATAGAAATAAAATTTATTACTTTTTGTAATAATGGAATATCGAAAGCTCATATTTATCGAAATCTAGGAGTCCATGCTGGTGCTGGAAATCTTTTCTTAAAACGAAAAAGTTTCAAATTACTCCTGATCTACACCTGAAAGAAATTATCCACGCTCTACCCACTATAGTAAAAACTACATCCAATTCGGGTACTTACACATGTAGTGGTAACACTGTTTCATTTTCAGATTAGAGCCAACCCAGCAAACACAGAAATTGTCAAACGTATTGCGTGGATGAAAAATAATATTTCGGAAATAATCCATTTCGCATCCATCGGAAGATATTTTCTTCGGGAAGAAATGTGTCTATATGGCAATACTTTTAAGCAATACGAAAGCGATTATTCTAGATGATAAACTAGCAATATCGCCAGACAACCACTAATAAGAAAATACGAACATATCTCCAAAATATTATTAGGAAGATTAAAAGAAGATTTTGCATTTTGAAAAATATTCATTTTAAACATAGATTTTGTATTAAATCTTTATTCCTTTTACTAAAAAATTTCATGCATACATTTGGCAGCTAGCCTTTTAATAAATATGTTTGAGCTCAAAAAGGATTCTAAACTCAAATTTTCATTAATTAGTACAAAATTAGTTGTATATAATAGGTCCGTTTGCTTACTTTTCCAGTAAAATCCAGTAGTTGAGTAAATTTTGGGTTATTTGAACATTTTACTCTCAAAAATGACTCTGGCACAAAAAAGTACGCGAATGGAAAAATTGTGAAAACTTGCAGGTTAATCCAAACAGCTGATCATTATTAAGCGTAAAAATATTTGTAATCATAAAATAACAACAAAAAAACTTCTGCGTAAAAAGCGTGGTATGTAACTTGAAACGCTGAAGAGCGTGGAATGCGTAAAACGTGTAAAAGTATTGACGCGAAAACGAAGCATATGTTTTTCTCTTCCGCTGGATTTTACTGGCAAAAAATTTGTCCAGTAAAAATATGCAGACTCTCAGTCAAACAACTGTCACTTTACTCTCTCAACAGATGCTCTCTTTTGCAACTTTATGTGTAAGCCAAGGTAGATTGAACAGGTACCACTACAAGAACAGCTGTTTTAGTAAATTTGAGAATGTGTGCGTCACACAGACAATAGTTTTTGACACATGTCTGGGATTTTTCTATCAACAACGGGCATGTTTTAGCAAAAAATTAGAGAGCAAAAGTTTCAGAAATATCGTAGAGCTTGTGCAAAAAAATAAAAATAAAAACTTTCATAAAAAATAAAAAGAACAAAAATTCCATTCTTTTTCTACTAGCATATAGTATGTAGGTCAACACGTTCCAAGTAAACTGAGCCATATTTCATTTAAATCGGTCCTCAACTTTTGATTTTATTCACAATTAAGTGAGGGAAGGGAACTCAATTGATAACAATCCCAATAGTAACATTTTAATTTTTGTGTGTGCTGTTTTGAAATAAAAATTTTTATCAATTGAGTTCCCTCACTTAGTTGTGAATAAAATCAAACTTGAAACATATTAACCAATATGACAAATTTAATTATTTATTTTTTTCCTATATGTAGAAACTTTTCACAAGTTACAGAAACTAGGCACAGTACAGTGTTTTCAGAAATTTTTGCAGAATTTTTTCCTTAATACTTCATGATCATTTTATCAATTATTATTTCTTTCGCAGGAATTCGATTGGGACGAAGGCGTAAAGTCCTATTTGCTTAGTAGTTTCTTTTGGGGTTATGTCATCACACAAGTTCCTGGAGGCTACTTATCTCATAAATACGGTGCTAAATTTACATTCTTTTTTGGTTTACTGATATGCTCTGTACTGGCTCTAATGACACCTCTCGTTGCTGAAATTGGTGATTGGCCTTTGCTACTGATATTGCGCGCCGTTCAGGGACTCTGTCAAGGTATGATATTTCCTTCGACACATACGTTTCTCTCTAAATGGGCTCCAGCCGAAGAAAGAGGACGTTTAGTAAGCTATTGCTATTCAGGATCACAGTTTGGCACTGTAATAATGTTATCGATAAGTGGTTTTATTGCCTCTTCGTGGATGGGTTGGCCCAGTATATTTTATGTATCCGGTTTTGCCGGTTTGGTTTGGGCCATATTTTGGTATTTCTATTGTGCCAGTACACCAGGTGAACATCCAAGCATTACGGTAAATGAACGGCGTTATATCGAAACATCGGGGCCGGGAAGAAGACCTTCGGATGCTGGACGAATTGAGGTCTCAGAATTGAAAACCCCCTGGTTAAAAATTTTTACCTCAGTGCCCTTCTTAACTCTACTCTTTGTGCATTGTGCCAACAATTGGGGCTTTTGGACTTTACTTACCGAGATTCCAACATATATGAAGACTATTTTGGGGATGGATATACGTAGCAATGGCCCACTATCGGCTTTGCCTTATTTGGCCATGACATTACTGTCATATGGTTTCATATTTGTAGCCGATATAATCAATCATAATAGTGTGATGCCTTTGTTCTTCTCACGAAAACTATTTAATACTTTGGGCATGTGGATACCCATGATGGCTTTGATTGGTTTGGGTTACATTACCAATGGCGGAAGTACAAAGTTAGCTATAGCTTTGCTAACTATAGCTGTTGGTGCTAATGCTGCCACCTATTTGGGTTTTCAAGTAAATCATATAGACTTATCGCCAAATTTTGCTGGAACACTAATGGGTATAACGAATTGTGCGGCCAATATAATGAGTATTATAGCACCACTTACAGTGGGCTTAATAGTTACAGATGAGGTAAGTTTTGTATATATTTTTGTTTCCCTTTTATTTTTGATAAATTTTTTTCTTAAATTTCAGACAAATCCTTTACAATGGCGTATTGTATTTTATATCACAGCTGCATTTTACTTCATTGGTAATTTATTGTTTGTTATCTTTGGTCGTACAAGTCCACGTGCTTGGAATATGCCTACATCGCAAAATCCATCCTCTACATCTTCCTCTCCTCAACATGCATCTACAGTGGAAGATGGTTGGCAGGCTTCTGAAACGGATCCTTTGCAACCAAATACTATTTAATTAAATCAAATTGCTTTTCGTAAATGGTGCTTTTTATTACATGTGATCAATCATTTTGTATTACTTTACAAATCTTTTTTTTTTAATATATTTGGTCTGATCGTGTAAAGCGTTGCCGTAAACGCCTATATCGTTTGTTGTAATAGATTAAAGTAACACATAATCCGTGCTCTTTAATCTACTACAAGATACGACTTGGGAATTTACGCCAACGTCTTACACAATCAGGCATATCATATCTATTTTTATTCTAAACGATGTATTTATTTATATAAAATAGTATTAACTAAATTTAGTTTTATACATAATATACAATAATAATTATTAGACATGGGGCCCGTTTCTCAAAACTACAAGTTACAAATCTACAAGTTAAATACACACAAAACAACAATACTTTTACAAATTTTATTGTTGTTTTGTGTGTATTTTACTTGTAGATTTGTAACTTGTGGTTTTGAGAAACCGGCCCCTGATCTGTATTTTATGTGAAATGGAAATGTTCGAAATTGTCATAGTATTTTTGTTATAGTTATATATATATATATATATATATATATATATATATATATATATATATATATATATATATATATATATATATATATATATATATATATATATATTAATATGCAGAGCTGTAAAAAATTGCAATCAATTTTGATTGCAATTAAAATGATTATTGCAATCAAAATTGATTGAAATTAAAATGATTTCAACCAAATTGATTTCATTCTTTGATTTCAAAATGATTTCAGATTTCAAACTGAAATCATGTCAAGATTGCAATCTTTTGTGATAATTTTGAAATCATTTTGTTTTTTATCATTGATTGCAACTAATTTAATTGCAATAAATTTAATTGCAATAAATTTGATTGCAATCAAATTTTGTTGAAATCATGTGGTTTCAATCAATTTCCATGAAATCACTACTATAGCGTAAGTCTAACAAAATAGTATAAAAACGGACCAAAATGTAGGTTTGTTAGCCATTTCATACAGGTTTTTTTAAATTATCAGAGTAAGCTTTATTTCTAGAAGAATGAGTATCATTTGAAAAGAACGATGATTCTCATTTTGCAATCAATTCTGATCGCAATCAATTAATATAGAAATTAATTAAAAAATTGATTGCAATCATTTTTATTGAAATGATTTCATGATTTCAAATTGAAATCATGAAATCAAATTTACGATTTTGATTGCAATCAAAAGCTAGCAATCATTAACATGAAATCGTGTGATTGCAATTAAATTGATTGCAATCTTTCACAACTCTGTTAATATGTACAACAATGCTTTGATAATTTCGAACATTTTCAATTTGCAGGGAACGCAGAGCTGGCCTTTATATTCTATTTTCGCTTAAAATCAATCAATATAATTCGTGTATTACTACATTAAATTAAAAGAAGTATCGAGTCATAACCGCAAGAAACCCGCAACCAGCACATTTTTCGGAATTCTTTTTTTTTAATGTAAATCAGTAATATATGGTATTTTACGCTACCTGTAAAAATAACATAGTTATACAAAGTACCGTTACAAATTTACATCAAAATCAATTTTAACGTTTATA
Source organism: Panzeria rudis (assembly GCA_956483635.1). Taxonomy (NCBI): domain Eukaryota; kingdom Metazoa; phylum Arthropoda; class Insecta; order Diptera; family Tachinidae; genus Panzeria; species Panzeria rudis. The sequence goes on along the minus strand of OY101450.1, from coordinate 124,032,395 downwards.
TTTTTGGTGAATAAAATGTTTGTTACGATAAAATTTGTTCAACTAAACAGGAGACCCGAAATAAATGTTATTTTTTTTTAATATCCAATTGGTCACAGAAAAACAAGCTACAAAAATATCTGCCCTGTAATAACAATTGAACCACCCGTTGGAAGAAGGGAATAAATCCAAAAATATGGAAGAGAGATATATGAAAAAAACTTCATAATTTTTTACTTTCTTCACATAGCCTTTTATAGCATTTTGGATGAAATGGAGGTAACATTAATTATGATTGCATAACAATAGACCAGGCTTCCAAATGTTAATCTTTTCTGATACATACACAACTAAACTTCTTGGATTTATTCCCTTCTTCCAACTGATCAAAAAGAATGAATAAATAAAAGAAAATTTTTTAACAAAGGTATACCTATTTTTAAAAATAACGAATGAAGTACATATCTAATATCATTTATTCGTCATCTTTTTCAGCAGTTACGTTTGTTGTAGTAGGCCAAGAGATAATATTATTATAAAATTCTTTGAATTCGTCGGGAATGTATAGTGTTATTTTTCGAATGCTATTAAGTTGTTCATATTTATTGGTATTTTGGAAGTGCAAGCCTTTATTAATGGTAATTGAGAGCTTACAGACTTTTTCTGAAGCAAAAAAGTATCTTTAGGAGAGCCATCCATAAATTCAGAACATGGTATATACATCCCAATTATGAATATTCACGGGGAATTGTTCCTCTTCCCGTTAATTTGTTCCCGGGGAAAAATCTTCCTATTCTAAAAAGCAGGGGAATAAACAAATAAGGGAGAGGGAAAAATCTGGATCAGCTGTTTAGCGTTTACATTTTATTCTGCACTAATTTGCAGTCTACACCTAACTTAACTTAACATTAACTTCAAGTTAATGTTAAGTGTAGACCGATCAAGTTAATGCTTTTTCAGGTTATAACATAGTTTTTAGTACAATTGTTTTAACAACGCAGTCATAACTTCAAGTTACAACAGCATTTCAAGTTAGGTGGAGACGTAGAGTAACGCAATAGTTCAGTAATATAAATTATCAACGAAAACATAAAATTTTATTAATTTTTATTACTGATTTCTTGCGTTAGTGCAGAATAAAATGTAAACAATAAACAGCTGATCCGGATTTTTCCTCTCCCTTATTTGTTTATTCCCCTGCTTTTTAGAATAGAAGGATTTTCCCCTGGAACAAATGAATGAAAAGAGAAAAAACTCCCCGGGAAAATTCATAATTGGGCTGTATATTAGAAATAAACCATTAAAACTTATTATGGTACGTATATTGGACTAAAAATACTTAATTTCAGAGCAATACTACCATTTGAAGCGAAGTTATTTTAAAAAGCTTCTCGTGTAAAGTTTTATTTTTGTTGGTTACGATTTTCGTGCGGATACGGCTCGATATATTCACATACAAATTTATGTCAATTTATATTTACAAATATTATTATGTACAAATATTATTATGTACATACATGATTATTTAGCTGTTGTTATATCAATAAAAATGTTACATGAAAATATTAAAAAAAAAAATTTTTAAATATACAAAAGTTTTGAAAATAAAAATTTCGATTAATTATTGAATTGAAAACTTTTAATAGCTTTTTAAGCCATATATCATGAACATCGATGGACAAATATTGATTTTACGATAGCAATTAAGTGAATGCACACCCAGGCATTTAAAATGTATTTTTTGGTTTGAAACTAATTTAGAAGGAAAGTATCTTTTAGGTGTCTGGGTGTATTCACTTAATTGCTAATAAAATCAACACATGTATATCCATCCCTTTTCATGGTATATGACATAGATTATGGCAGGGGTGCCCAAAAGTTTCTTATGGAAGAGCAAACATCAATTCATTTAAAGAAAAACAAATTTTTATTCAATATTTTTTGTTGTAAAACCCAATTCATAAAAAGAAAAAAATTTATTTCACATATTTATTTTTGTTGCTTTGGATTTGCAATGAAGAACGACAAAAAAACTAATAAGACAAAGTTGTTTGTGTTTCGTATTGCTAGTGCTGAGTGCTGTATGTGTATATTAAAACACATAGCCTATAGCTAAGTGCTTTTACAAAAACAAATGAGCACCAAGCGCATAGGGCTTGGGCAGCGTTGCCCATATGACTTATTTTATTCGTAGACACCTGCCCTTAATAATAATGGGCCAGATTGTGTAAGGCGTTGGCGTAAACGCCTAAGTCGTTTGTTGTAGTAGATTAAATAGCACGGGCTGTGTGCTACTTTAATCTATTACAAAAAACGACATAGCCGTGTACGCCAGCCCCTTACACAATCAGGCCCAATAGCTAAAAGGTAAAGACTTTGCAGTATTCGATTTTTTGTGATTCCTTAGAAAGAAAAAAATGTTTAATTTTGCATGAAAAATCTCTAACATTTTAACGTAATTTTGTGCTGCATATTTTGTTTTTCTGTTGATCCAAATCAAACAAAACGTTTTCGAGTTATGATTGCGTAACCGGCCTGCATCGGAAGTCATATTGGTCAGACCCATTAAAAAATATGTACGTGATAGAAAAAATCTGAAAGCGGATTTTTACTGAGCGTGTGTTAATAAACCATTTACCAGAGTACGGATTTGAACACGCATATGCGGCACATGCACACGTGCCAAAATAAGCGCACAAAAAATGTGGCACACGCACACGGGTAAGTGCCAATTTTTTTGTATGCTTACCTTTGGCACACGTGCATTTGCCAATCAAATTGACACTTGCATATGTGCGTTTGTCTTAAGATAGAAATTATTTGGCACTTGCATGTGTGCATGCGCCGAATTTAGGCAGTCTGTCATTTACATATATTCCACATGCTTCTATTTAAATTACCGAATTTTTCTTTGCACACGCTGACTTAAAATTTTGAACGATTTTGAAATTACGAAATTTTTATTTTTAGTACTGATTTTCATTGTTCTAAATGACGAGCTAACACCTGATTTGTTTTGTTTGACTACTAAAAAGTAAAAGTAAATCACGAAGAAAGAAAACAAAACTTAAAAAAGTTTTCCCAAAAAATACAGGGTCTTCCCAAATTTGTAAATTTTAAGATTCTTCTGTGTAAAATAATTAATTCTATTACAAAAACAAATGAAGAACAATTTATATTAGCTTTGTTTGTGTACTTTTTTGTAGTAAATGTAGTAAAAGACAGACCTTTAAAATGGTGTACTCATGAGAAAGAAAATATTAAAATATAAAAAACAGGAAATGTGTAAATACTGCTCAAAATAATAGCTACAAGTAAAATATTTTATTGTATAACAACGGATACTCTCTTTATTTCAAAATTCTGTAATCTTACGTCTACACCTGATACATTTTTATCACGATAAATGTCAAATTTCATATAGGAAAAACAGCTAACATAAAACAAATTATTTTTCAATATCAAGTTTGACATTTGTCATGATAAAAATATATCAGGTATAGACGTATGGTAAACTAAAATTCTGAAGCACATAATACTGCCTCACAAAACAATGATATTTATCTCGCTGTTTTTTTTAATAACATGCTGAAAATTATAAGATTTATATTTGAAACCCTTTGTAGTCACTAGACGTCTGCAACAAGCCATTTGAAACGCCTTTTAAATCACACTATGATTTTCCAAGTCGTGTACATGCTAAATCATCACACCATACAAAAACAAGAATGATTTACGAATCACACTCTTGCAAGTAATAAGACAAATGTATGTTTTTATGTGGATTTGTACATATTTATGTACCATTACATATATGTATATACCATATGTATGGGTCAAAACTAGTAATTAAAATTTTACACCCTTCCTGTTGACCGATTTATTTTTTTATTTCGTAGACACCTTTACTGAGTGGTGCCGTTTTGGTATTTTCACGGCTGTTAGTGTTGCCGTTGTTTCCGGGGAACTTCTGCGATTTTGGGGAAATTTTTGTAAAAGTTTGGGGAGATTTTTGTCTTAGTTTTTGGGAACCCGGGGACCTTGAGATTTCAGGGAGATTTTGGTTGCAGTTGCTGGGCATTCCTAGACCGGTTTTGTATCTATGGGTGGTGTCCTTACTTACTGAAGGTGTCTCGGCTAAATACTTGAGAAGTAGCACTTAAGTCTATTCCAGGCAATATTTAACAGCAACAAGCTTTGTTTATGTTATAGATTTTGCCAGCTGATCTCCACGAACGCGATACGTTTTCACTAACTAGACCTTTAGTTTATTGAATAAATACGAAAATTTGTAGTTCTCAAGAAAATTTTGATAAATGCGATGAGTTTGACCAATACAGTGGTGGTGACAGAATCAAAACAATGTCTCTAGCCTTTCCGGACTTCCCATTTTTGGCTTCAGTAGCAAGTCCTTTGTCAAAGATATTTTTAACGACATATGCAAATATCTTATTAGACTAAATTTAGACGATGAAATATTTAACGAAATTTTCTTCTTGAAACTTTTTTTATTTGCTTACGGCAAGTGTGGAGAGGCAAATGAAGTAAAAGAACTCGACAAAAACTATCTGAAATCTCATTTCGTACCACTTTGTCTACCAAATATTCCATTAGGTTTTATTTATACATAGCTTAAGTTATTTACAAGAATTACACATTTTTAATTATTGTGTATTTTGTAGACCTATATTTAGCTAATTACACTGTACAACAATTTTCAAAAAATTAAAAATCCCGTGAGATTTCATGAGGGTTTTTTATGTTTTCGAGGTCGCTGAATCCGAATCTGAAGTTATTTTTTCGGGTCATGTCAGGTTTTTGTTCTACAGAGTGGGCAAGGCCTAACCCACCACTGTCGGAGAGGGTTAATATATATGAAATATAATATATATGAAATCTGAAGTAGTTTTTTCGGATTTGATTCTTTCCTAAAAGAATTTAATAATCGTAAACGATTAATTAATTTTAATTATACTTTTTTATTTAACTTTTGTGTTTATATCGTACAATTTCATTGTTATTTAACGTGTTTTTTTATTGTTTAAATGAATTATATTACAAAACTTAAAACTACATAATACTAAACTTAAATAATGAAATGTTCAATATTTTAATAAAAAAAATTTTACTAACTTCATACATATATGGAGCGTGGAAATAAAATTCAATGATTTATTTGAAGAAAAAAAGATACAAGAAAGAAAGGGATATAAAATAGCCTGTCCCACTATGTCGAACATAATCGATCGTTGGAATTCTAGATAAAGGCCGTTTTAGACTATAACACAACTATTAATACTTTTGACGAAAATGCGTCCCTGATTTAATTTCTGTTTGAAAATATTCAAAAATCAATAACAACTCATCATGTTAGAGTTTAATTTTCCTCAAAAGTATTAATACTTGTATTATAGTCTGAAACGACCTTAAGTAACAATTGATTTATTAACTTTGCAAGTAAATGAATAACAAAGTTTGTTACTGAGACGCATATCAGCTGTCTTTCGTTCACAACTCCAGCGAACGATAACGTTCGATAGCGTGGGACAAGCTTATAATTAAGTTCGAAAAGAAAGACTTGTTAGACTAACAGAATTTGTTTAGAATTAAAGCTAGAGATAATTAATAATATATGTATGATTCTTTTTGTTAAAAGAAATCGTAAAAGAATGTATAAAAAACTAAAAAAGCTAAGTAGGTTTCAAAAATTAAAAATAGATACATATAAGTAGATATGACTTTTTTTTCTTTTTGGAAAAAGAATGACACACAACGCCACAAGAAAAAAACTTAAACAAATCAAGAGAGAGAGAGAAGTGAGCCAAGAAAACATATTTAATTTGAGTTTATCACAATCTCTATACGAAACGTTACTCTTCTACTGCTCTCCAAAATATGTCTACATCAACTCAAGACAGATTAAACAAGGTAAGGCCACCTCTACAACGAAAATATTTGCCAAGTCCATATATAACAAATTTTGTTTATGTAGCTTTTATATGGAGCTTGACAGCTAGGAAATACAATATACAGCCATTTTCTGAAAATCACATGGCGCTAAATCACATGTGATTTTAAAATCTATAATGGTCATGCAGATATTTGTTCACTCTTTTTTTAATTTTTCTATTGTATAGAGCATCAAATATCATTTCTGAAAGAAAATTATTGTATATGATTTTAAAAACGTCTGCAGGACCATTATTAATATTAAAATCACATGTGACTTAAAACCGTGTGATTTTCAGAACATGCCTGATAGTTATTTGGTCAGCTGTCCCAATGGGTTTAACTCTTTAACTAAACTCTTTACCTCAAAACAAAAGGCAAGCTGTAGAAATATGGTGGTGTCAGAATTAATATGGAGTGTTTAAAATAACATATTTTCAAGCTTTTAATTTAATTTGTGATTAGATGGTAAATCGTCAGACTTAATGCAGCGCCCTCTGTAGCATATTTCAGCATCTGATGTATCTTCTTGCTGGACTGGTGACGATGTAGCAAATACTACATGCTTCATTAGTTCTCGATGAAAGACTTTCTTATCTTCCATCGACATGGGTTGAGTAATAGAAACAAGATCTATCGCTGGAGATGTAGTCGTTTCCAGTTTTGGTCTCTTTATATTGGTGTACTCTTGGCGACGTCTACCCACCGCTGCTAAAGCAGCTGTAACTGCTGTATCATCACTTTCCTCTATGGAGAAAAGTTCATGCAGTTGTTTCTTAACTTCAGAAAAGAGACTGGGTTGTACTTCCAAATCATCTTCCATGGCCATATCATCATCCATACGTCTAGTGGCACTTTCTTCCTGATTGCTTGCATCTTGGGTTCTTGCGGTAACTGTGCTAGCTTCTTCCATGTTCATGGGCAAAGTGGTGGCCAAAATTTCCTGCGGTCTCACCGTGGACATACTATATTCCTCCATTGAGCTCAAAGGCATGGGTGTAGTTGTGATGACACTATACATGGAATTTACTTCAGCTGCTGTAGTCATGGCTGTGGTAGTTTTTTTATCTTTGCTTATGTCCACACTAGCAGTAGGCTTCTCAGTCTTCTGCAAAGAATTATAAAGTTGGGAGCCTAGATTTTGTGATTCAGCAGTCTCAAAACTTTCACCATTGCCATTACTGGAGCTGACAGAAGAGGAAACACGTGTTTTCTTCCATTTACCGCGACGCAATATACGATTGGCGATAGTAGTTTTCTGTGATTCAAAAACATTACCATCTGTTGAGGGCGCTGGATTCATCGTCGTTTCTGTAGGCTTGTCTTCAGGAGCCTTTCCCATAACTTCCTCCAGGAGTTCAGCAAAAGATTTTTCAGGTCTATTAATATATAAAAGCAGGAAACTAGAAACATTATTTTATTATTTTCCTTCTTATACTTACTTTAAATTGGGCTGCTTCACGTTTGGAGCCGATGGTCCATAATTGGCTGATACCTTAATTTCATAATTCTCCTTGTTATCACTGTTGGGTCCAGCTGTTACGATCTCTGGCTCATTTTCGAATTTATGTTGATTTTTATTTTCTTTAGGATTAATCGGTTTGAAGTTATTTGTAGGCCCAACTTTAGCAGCAGGAGCCCATTGAGATTCTTGTCCTTCCAGCTGGAACTTTGGCTTATAACGACGTCCGGGTGTCTATGTTAAAATAAATAAGAGGTTTTTATCTTATTTTTTGGGGGGAAACAGTTTAAAATACTTACATCATTTTCGTACAAGTCCTGATTGAATCGGTTCAGTTTGCGATAGTTCTGTTTGGGCTGTTCAGTAGGTTCATTTTCCTCTTCGTAAGCTGATGTAGGAGAGGCTGTATATAATGGTCGGCGTGTACGGGCTCGTACCTGTTCAGTAGGTTCATTTTCCTCTTCGTGAGCTGGTGTGGTAGAGGCGGTATATAAGGGTCGGCGTGTACGGGCTCGCACCTTTATAACCTTACGAGGTGTCAAACGATTACGAGTCTTAAAAAAAAGCGAAAAATGATTATTAAATTTGACAGAGTTCTTTCTCAACTTACCGAGGATTTTTCATCTTCTTCTGCTGCTGCTGGTGTTGTAGTGGTAGATGCCTCAGTTGTGGTGCTTCTCAATCGTGGATAGTTTCTTCTGATGAAAGGCGTACGTCTAGTAGTTATTATTACTAGTGGAGCCTCGGTGGTTGTTGTCGTTGTGGTCGTAGTGAAAGGTGTTGTACTGGGCAATGTACTATAGACAGGATTTATTTCGTTTCTTAGCACGGGTTCGGTAGGATTGACCTCTTCTTGATTGGGAAAATAGCCAGGACCATAATTATTTTTGTATTCCTGGTACTGCTGAGCAATTTGCATCGGTTCCAACAATCCGGCTGGGAAGCTTTGCTCATTGTCTATACTATTACTGGGTGTCACAGTATAGACTTGCTGAGTTTCCGAGGTGGCTGCTTCGGTAGTGGCAGTATCGTATGTAGCAGGTATGGCTGTGGGACTGCTACTCGGTCTACGAGGGTTGGCAGGTTTAAAGATGGGATAATTTTGTTTTAAAACATCACGTTGATAGTCCAAGTCTTCACTTTCATTTACCACCTTGCTCGAACCATTGTATTTCCTCTTGGGCTTAATTTTTAGCGTTTGTCTTTCTTCTGGCGTAGGCTGATAACGTATGCGGTTAGGATTGCGTATGAGTGGATTACGAGCAGAAGACGGACGCCTAGTTGTTGAGGTAGTGGTTTCATCGTAATCCACATTTACTGAACTGGCTGTGGATGCAGTGTTCCGTGAGCCAAATGGTCGTCGGACACGATTAATGGGTCGCCGTGTGAAAGTTTCCGACTCCGAATAGGATACCGAAGATGTGACTCTTGTGGCAACGGGCTTACGTATTCGATTAATTGGTTTTCTGGTAGGTCTTGTGGAAGATTCGGGCTCCGGATAAGTAAATGGTGCTACAGTTGTTTGTTCCTGAGTGGAAGTTGTTTGTTCTTGATTGATGTGCTGTTGATCTTTGAGATTATTAACTAAACCGGGGAAATTTGGAGTCAATTGTGGCAACTCAGAAGGCAGCTGATATGGATTGGGTTCATATTCTACTGGACTATCGGTAATTTCATTTTGTATATAAGAAGGCCGATGGTTGGCAGGTAATTGGTTATTTTGCTGTTGATTTTGTTGATTTTCCTCCAATTGTGGTTGCTCTTGTCGAGGAGGCACTGTATTATATTCTTCATCTTGTACGGGTGCAGCTGTTGGACTATAGAATGTTATTCTTGGCTTATTCGTTGTAGTTTTGGGGACTTCATATTCCAAATTGACTGGAGTGTATTGGACTTGTTCGTATGGTGGACTAGTTTGGGTTAGAACCTGAGGACGATGACGATTAGCCTCTTGTTTTCTGTAATATTGTTTCATACGATACTCCTCTTCAGCTGTTGTCGCAGATACTGTGGGTCTGGTAGTTATTCTAGGCTTTTCTTCCTGTTGAATAGGTTGATATTGTTGGTGTTGCTGCTGTTGGTGTTGTTGCTGTTGATGTTGTTGTTGTTGTTGGTGTTGTTGCTGAGGAATTTGATTTATTTCTGGATAAAGATGACCACTAGCACCAGGATGTTCAACTTGTGGATGAGTATTGTAGGCAAAGTAGTTTTGTGGTGAAGCCGTAGTCGAAGTAGTAGACGAAGTGGTTGATGTGGTTGAAGAAGTGGAGGTAGACGAAGTTGTTAAAGGTTTGTTTTGTAGTTTGTAAAAATCATCTGTGGATATTTGATTAGGTATGGGATTAAATTGAGCATATGGATTGCTAAGCTGTTGATGAAATGCAGGTTGTTCTATTTTCACCGATTGGGGTCTCTTCTTCTTTGGGCGTTCTTTGTGTAATACTTGAGGTGATGACACTTCCTGTATAGGATCTTGATCGTAGTAATAGCTAAATTTATTGCCTCTATTATTGTTATTATTGTTATTGGAGCTTTGATGCTGAGATTTAACTCTTTGCGTAGAAGTATGTGGTCTGTAAGTTGTTGTGGTTGTTTGTTCTATCACTTGTGGAGGTTGATAGTACTGCGGAGCAACTTGTTGTAATGCTCCTGATTTAGACAGATTAATAACAATGGAGCCTACATGTGGCTCTGGTAGAAGGATTTTCTTAAAACCTCCAGGAGTGCGATAACTTAAAGGAGCCACAAAAAAGAATACATCATTGATATTCTGAGATCCTTGCAGTTGCGAAAGATAAGGCAAATCAAATTTGATGTAACCATTCGGTGTGGGCATGCCGGAGGGACCAACAAAAATTTCTGGTGGATTTTGGGTAGGAGCGTCTATAACAGCAATATTTTTGGAGCCACTCAAAGTATCAACAACTTCAGATTCATGGGGTCTGGTTGAAGAACGCAATAAAAACATGGCCAACGGAGGTTGATGAGCTTTTGGCTTCTTAGGTTTGGGTGTCGTATTGTATTGGGGACTAACAAAGTTTTGGAAAATGTTAGCCGGTCTTAGGGAAGTTGTTTGTGGTCTTGTGGTGGTACTGGTAGTGCTAGTGGAAAAGTATTTAAGTTGTGGCTGCTGGCCCAACGTGTCTGGTGTATAGAATTGATTAATTTGATAAGGATTTACAGTGGGTAAATTGTTGCTATATTTGGGAGGTGATTCGAAAGGATTTTGTGGTTGTACATAAGTTTGCGGTTGTTGCTGATGTTGTTTTTGCTGATGTTGCTGTTGCTGTTGCTGTTGCTGTTGTTGTTGTTGCTGTTGCTGTTGTTGTTCTTGAGGCTGTGTTTGTAGTTGCGATTGTGGTTGCTGTTGTATTGCAGGCTGAGCCTGTGGTGCCTGATTGAAAATATCATTGTATGGTACAAACAAAAATTGATGATCTTGTTGAGGTGAAGGTGCCGAAGGATCAGGTCCGGACGGTATTGTATTGAAAGGAGCTCTCAAAGAGTAGGGTGAACTGTTCTGTGTATCAAGTTGGGGGAAAACTTGTGGTGAGACATCCTGCAAAGAAGATGCTGGGGTAGGTTTATTGTCTTTGAAAAAGTTTTTCAAGGAAATAGGTTCGTTGCTAAGAAAATTTGACTGCAATAATGGCTTGTGTTGTAGTGGCTGAGTTTGAGGCTTAGGCGGCACAGGATGGAATTCTGGTGGAAAAACGGGCTGTTGGTTAAACAGTGGTGAATTGAATAGAGTAGCTTGAGCTCCTCCTCCAAAAGCATGAGATATCTGATAGCCAGTATTAACTCCAGAGCCGCCATTCAGTTGAGGCGAGCTTAAGCGTGAGCTTTGTTGATTCAAAGGCATTTCAAACTTGAAAAACGATTGTGAGGTGGGATCTTGGCCTTGGAAGGCATTAGTTTTAAGACCACCTGTAGGGTGCTTTAACGCTTGCGTTTGAGGTACGTTGCCAAAATTATGGAATTGATAAGGAAAATCAAAAGGCGACGCCTTTTGCGAAACGGAAGGAGCACCAAAACCTTTAGTCAAATCACTAAATTGGCTACTCGATGGAAATGCTTGAGAATAAGTCAAAACACGACCATTACCCGAACGATCTTTCGATTGTGTTGAACTATCAGCTGGCTGAGCCAAAGGAATCCAATCAAAACTGTCCGATACGCCTGCATCGCTTGCCTCCAATTGACGTGACCATTTTTCCAAAGCTAAAGCATTGTGTGCGGTAGCCAAAAGGCATAAACAAGTGCAGGCACATAAAAATTGCAGGTGTCTCGTCATTGTTTAGCCTGAAAACAATACAAAAGAGTAAAAAAAAAAGTTACAGATTAACTAAATACACAATGATTTTATGTGTAAAAATTAACAATGTGGATGTAATCACGTTCCTCAGAACGTGACATTGTATATTTTATAAAATTTAAATTGAACTTTTTTTACTTTAATACTTTATTTTAAATATCAAAGATTTGTGGCAATTACTTTAAAGCAAATTAACTTAAGATATTGTAATCGTTAGATTTTTATTTGAAAATGTAATGGTCCATTTTTGTGCATTATAGTAGTTATTTTTTAACTTTCACAGTATGTCTTGGCTTTCATTCAAGGTTATTGCTACAAGTTTAATTCATTGCAAAAAGTGGGCGGTGTCACGCCCATAAAAAGTAATATTTAGTTTTAGCCCATTCCTGTTAACCGATTAATCTGACATTTGGTGGACACCTTTACTTCCTATGAATATACAATCTAGTAATTACAAAAGTAGGCAGTGCCACGCCTATAAAACAGATTGATCCAAAATTTGGTGCACGCTTTTTCTTTTGATTACTACACAATTTTGAGATTAGAAAAGTGGGCTTAGCCGCACCCTTAAAAATAATTTTGATTTTCACGTCCTTCCTCTTCTCCGATTGATCTGAAATTTGGTAAATAATTTTATATTTCATGGCAATACAATTTAGTGTTACGAAGTGAGTAGTGCCACGCCCATAAAAAGTAGTACTTAGTTTTAGCCCTTTCCTGTTAACCGATTGATCTGAGATTTGATGGACACCCTTACTTACATTGACTATACAATTTTGTAATTAAAGAAGTGGGCGGTGCCACGCCCGTAATAAGTAATATTTAGTATTAGTCCTTTCTTGTTAACGAATTGATCTGAGTTTTGGTGGACACCTTTACTTACGACGGCTATACTATTTTGTAATTAAAAACGTGGGCCGTACTACGCCCATAAAAAGTAATACTTAGTTTTAGGACTTTCCTGTTAACCGACTAATTTGAAATTTGGTGAACACATTTAATTTTCATGACCGATTGATCTGATGACTTTACGATTATATTTATTCAGTATTATTGTAAATCATAGATGGCCGTCACCACAAAATGGTGAACTAGTTATTTGTCTATAAACACCTCAATATGGATATCAAATGAATCGGTTTGACTAGTAGAATACAGTGGCAATGAAAAATTTCCGGCCAGTAGAAACTGGGGGGGGGGGGGGCTATATTAAAGTATATATATTGTCACCCCTCAATATGGGTATTAAATGAAAACGATTGGCTACTATAATGCAGTACCCCACGAAAAAAGTCCAAATCCAAGGTACAGTCCGAAACTAAATGCCAGATCATAGTATTTAGGACATAAAGTAAAAAAACTAAAAAACTTAAAAATAAAATAAGTAAAAAAAAAGTTTTAAGCTGAATAGTTTTATTGTAATGAAGCATAATAATAATGCAGATAATGCGCTAAGAGCTAAAAATTAATTACGTAGTACCAGGTGCCAGCTACCACACTACTCTCCTCGCCAACATAGGGCATTGATCAGACTAAAATAAAACCGAGGGGTATTGTTGACTATAGATAACCGAAAATCGACGCGCTTCACTGTTTTGTTTTTTTAGCTGGCACCTAGTAGTACGTAATTATTTTTTAGCTTTTAGTACATTATCTGCATCAGTATTATGCTTCATTACAATAAAACTATTTAACTTAAAACTTTTTTTTTTTAATTATTTTATTATAACAAAAATAAAACCATTTCATTCCATATATTAATATCTCTCTTGAAAACTATGATTGATATCCACTTTAAAAATGTCAACTTTTGACTTTAATTTATTAAATTTATTAAATAATTTAACTGACAACTAAAACAGTTACACAAATTACTTTCACTATTAAAACTTGTTAAAAGATCTCATCAAGAAAATAAAAATTTCGAAAAATATTACAAACAAAATAATAAATTTTCGTACAAAAAAAAAATCATAATGCATGATGATGATGGTCATCTTAAAATACACTTGTCTTATTTAAAAATAATTATTTTATTTCAACTTTTAAGTTAAGGGCACAAGTACAACGACGACAATACAATGAAACTATTGTTTTACATTTGAAAGAAGAAAAAAAAAACAAGTTATAATCTTTTGAAATCCTATTATTTCAATGTTTTAACAAATTTTTGTAAAAGCGCACTAAGGCCCTTTTTAATAAAAATTCAAGTGCATTGAAAGTAAAAGTAACAAAAATATTAATCCTATTGTGTATTACGAGTATATTAAATGAAAAGTGTTTTAAGTTAAAGGTGCTTAAGTATTTTTATGCCATGATTGTGATAAAACTCTATAATTATGCGGGTTTTTAATGAAACATGATTTGAATGATGACGCAGGCAGGCTACTTTGACTGTACTTGGAGTATAATTTTAAAAGGTTTTGTTTATGGTTTTTATGCCTCGAACTTCTTGCGTTTTAAGAATTGAAATTAATGGTGAATTGGTTGCTCCTGTAAATTAGTTGGTACCGTGCAAGCTTTTCAGACCGTAGTTTAAGGGTTCGACTCCTACAAAAGGCTCTATTTGTATGTGTGTCTGCCAGCAAGTCAAAAATGCTTTTGTGTTTGTTATAAAAAAATATGAGATATGGTTGACTTTGCAGGCCATCCCTGGAACTTCCTGCTAATTCAAGCTCAAAACGCTGGAAAATCCATAGATTTTTTGTTTTTAATTTTCGACCACGATATCTCTCGAACCACTTAATCGATTTACTCTAAGTTAGCAGTATTCGGTGCAGTTTTAAAGATATAAATAAACAAATAAATCCTAAGAATCGATTAGACAAGAACTTTTAGAGTTGTTAATAAAGCGTTTTTTACGAAATTTTTGACAACGGTATTTCTCGAGCCATTCAACCGATATCCAATATATATACAGCAGTCGATGTTGTCTTTTGAGCTTAACAGCTCAGTAGGCTTTGAGTTCGATCGGTTTAGTAGCTTAGAGTTTATTTTAGGGATGTGCGATTAATCGATTAATCAAATTTTTGATTAATCAAAATTATGATTAATCAATTAATCGATTAATCACGAATCCTGATTAATCAAAATGCTGATTAATCAAATAATTTAAAATTTGATTATTCAAAATGAGGATTATTTGTTTAATCATGATTTTGAATAATTTATATTTTGAACAAAAAGTTTGATTAATCGATTAATCGCACATTCCTGATTTATTTAAAAAAATATTTTTTTAGAAAATTTTTAACGAATAAATTCATTAAAACGCAAGCACTTGTCGCTTAATGACATGATCCATGCCTGCATTACATCGGAGTAGCCTTATAACTAATCGTTGGAGCACTCAAGTGTTCGTGTTTTAACGATTTCAGTTGTTAAAACGCGAAAAATTGTCGGTTAACATTAAGCTCTTGTTTGCATATGACATGGTCCATGACTGCATTGCATAGGACCATGTTGTAACTAGTCCATTTCAGCTAAAATGGACCACATATTCCAATACCCTGCAGATAATGCGACTAGTGCATACACGCACGTAAAGTATACTCCATAGAGGACTAAGACTAGTCCAAAGGTAATCCAAATGTATAGGAAAAACATGGTCGATTTACCATTACAATGTCCGAGGGTTGTACCATATAACCCAGTTTTGCATTACATCGTAGTAATGGCTGATTTCCAAAACATCAAAATACGTTGTACTGATGCAAAGTCTTAGTTGCTTACTTTTTGTAAACAAAGTTAAGTCGCATCACTACAATGTATTTTTATGTTTTGGAACTCACTCAGTCTCAAAACTAGTCTATATCACTACTTGATGGAACATACAAGTTTTCGCGATTCAACGATTCCAATCGCTAAAACGCGTTGACTTGTCTGTTAACTACAAGGCGATTTATTGGCGTTAAAAAGCACATAGCCATATGCGTTGTTACTTTTGAGCACATTTTCGAAATATTTTTTTGTTATTGATTAGTTAATAAAAACGTATAGTGACTTGTGCGCATGCATTTTTCAGGTAAAAACATCTTGTGTGCTTGGATTAGTTCAATGTTAACATCTGATATCGACATAAGCTTTTTTCTGCACACACTTTTAGTGTCCTCTGCAAATTGTTTTTTTAATTATTCTTTAAAATCTTACCCTTATGGAATTTTTGTCTGAAATTTTCACACAAACTTCTTACAACATATGTTTACATGACTGTCTAAAAAAAGTTTGATAAAAACCACACAGAGTCCGTAGTATTTAAAAAAATATATATTTCGGCTCTCCTCAAAAAATTGGTTTTTTGACATGCGCGCTTATTCAAGGAAGCCACAGATCTATCCCTTTTCGTTTCTGCCCTTTTTTCATTTTGGCATTTTTTCGTTTAGCTTTTTCGTTCGATTTTATTTATTTTTTTAAGTTTTTTGTTGATTTAGCGATTTTTTAGTTTTGGCGCTTTTTTCATTTTGGCGATTTTTTCGTTTTTTCGATTTCTCGTTTTATTTTGTTTTTGCCAATTTTTTAGTTTTGGCGACTTTTTGGCTTTGCCGTTTTTTTAACGTTTTTTTTTTGCTCTTTGACGATGTTTTTAGTTTTAGCTATCTATTTTAGTTTTGCGCTTTTTCGGTTTGGAGATTTTTTTGGTTTTTGGCGATTTTTTAATTTTAGCGATTTTTTTTGTTTTGACACTTTTTTGATTTTTTTTTTACGATATTTTTAGTTTTAATTATTTTTTAGGTTTTAGTGCTTTTTTCGTTTCAGCAACTTTTTCGGTTTTTGGTGTTTTCTTTTTTAGCTTTTTTGGCGATCTTTTTAATTTTGATGATTTTTTGCGTTTTATCGATTTCTTAAATTTTGGTGCTTTGTTGTTTAAGCGCTTTTTTCATTTTGGCGATTTTTCGTTTGACAATTTTTTAATTTTGGAATTTTTTAGTTTTAGCGTTTTTTTTTAATTTCAAGAGTTTGGGTCTTACGGTTTCCAAGATACAGCAAATTGTCAAAATTACATAGTCAAAATTACATTAAGTGATAGAACACCCTTCATTGTTGTAAGTATCAGTGTTAATTGGTGTAGTCTATTCTACAGACTACACCAATTAACACTAACTATGAAAATTTTAAGTGTCTGTATATTACCTTAGTATTTCGAAATGTTTCGTTGCTCGCTTTAGAACGCCCTTTAATTTTTAACTGTCATATATTTGTTCTTGTAGCGGCCGAAGTTTTGCATATTCTGTGAGAATTTCAGATCCCTAGCTCTTACGGTTCCCGAGAAGAGAAAACAGCCTATGACAGACAGACAGACAGACAGACGGACAGCGTAGCGAAAACATTAGGGTTCCTTTACACTTTTTTTTACGGAACCCTAAAAAACAAGTCCAGTGTGCGGAACGTAGTAACTTTTATATCCGGGAACCACTATTGTGAAGATTTGATTTTTAATGCTTCCGGAATATAAAAGTCGCCATGTTCCACATACTGGACTTGTTTTTTGTTCTCTTAGTTTTTTACGCAATGGGATTTTTTGATTGTTTAAATTGGTTATATTTTTTATTTTCCTTTTAGTTTTCGTATCCAGTTTGGTTTTAAATTTTTTGTTTAAAATTAACTTTTTACGCAATTGGGTTTTTTGGTTGTTAAACTTTAAACTGTCAAAGATCCCAAATGGTCAATCAAAATGAAAAATGATAAGAGAATCCTAACGATTATTTTCAAATACCTGTTCGATGATACCCATTTTAATATAACTCGCCGACTTTTTATTTTTTTTTGTTTTCACAAAATATCTTCTGTTGGCCACCATATTGAATTTTGACTACTGTCATATCTTTAGTGACACTGGCACGATTAAGACAAATCGATTGGCATCATCAAAATCGGCCCACACGTTCGGTTTGCATAGTGCCGCAAAGGAACAAACATACATACATAGGCTAATAAACCAAATACCCTTCTTTGCGTCGCGCAGTCGGGTAAAAATATGGTACATACATAATAATTTAGTATTGCATTAAAATAAAAAAATTAAATAATTTTTGATTTTAAAATATATTCCGGAAAGCCAATTTATATTGGCAAGACGCACAGTGGCACCGATCCCTAAAAATTATGGAAATAAATGTGTATTTTCTAAACTACTGACTGATACGATTCCAAAATGATGTGCCGCAAATCAGAGAAAACGGCCCAAGCTTTCAGTAAACTAAATGATTGAGCATCTAGTTAGAGTCCAAGTTAAGTTCCAGCGGCTATAAGGGCCTATTCACATATTACGTAACGCTCGAGGGGGGTGGGGGTTAAAGACTTTTTACGGTAGATAATTTGTACTGCAAATATTGTAAAAAGAGTTACGAAGGGGGAGGGGGTATAAAAACTCCGAAATTAGCGTTACGTAATATGTGAATAGCCCTTAATGGTCGTCACATACAAGTATACGAGAAAGATCCTAGTATTTATTTATCCTGTTTAATAGAATTCTCGCAAAAAATAAACCGACTACATAACAGGCGTGGCACTGTCCACTTTTCTGATGTAGTATTTTTACGAAAACTAATTTTGTGTGCGAAGTTTCATAAAAATCGTTTTGGTAAAAGAAGTTAAAAAAATATTTCTCAAATCATAATGCTGTATTGCCCTAGGAAGTTAATTTGTATGCAAAGTTTCTTAAGAATCGGTGTAGTAATAGTTGTTGAAAAATAATATTTACTTTACATGGGTGTGACACTGCCCATTTTGTTAATCCTGATGTAGTACATCTGGAAGTACATCCTATTCAATAAAGAAAAAAATCCAAAATATCCAAATTTCCTTCTTTCACACAACTTGCTTACCTGCCTATTGGCAAACAGAAAAAAGTTTCATGCAACAAATTTCATAGACGAACAGAAAAAATTTCATGCAACAAAATTTCATAAAACATTTCATCGTGTTAGTTTAGTCTTAATTAAAAAGTACTAATTAAAGTGGTTTATATATTTTCGTAATGTTGATGTAAATTCCAAATACAAATTTAAAACAAATTGTAATCGAAATGTATTGATTTCATATGCCCATATTTCGCCATTACCAAAAACACTGTGCAATTTAAATTGCTTTCAGTTGAACCATTAAATGCACTTGATTATAACACACACACACACAAACGCAATCGCTAACATTTTGAATTGGTCATTGTACAGTGAGTAGTGTTTTCAAACATACGTATCTACATACTTGCATTCAAAATCTTACAAATATTACAACTTTATATGGCTCAAAGCAGAAAAAAAACTAAAAGCAACAAACTCGCTTGGAAGGAAAAACTGCATGCACAATAACTATCTTGATCACCGGTTGGTTACTACACTTATGACCACTTTCATTTTCAATATTTGAGGTGTAAGACACCGAAAAATAAACAAAAGCAAAAAAAGTGTAAAGGAAAACTGGCCACAAATGACCATTAAGAAGAAATAGCAAGTGAGACAATAGGAGAAAAAAAAACTACATCCACTAAAATTACTGGACTTAAACTACAAACGGATGTCAGCAGCGACAGCAGTTACTTTACATACTGTCAAACATTGCAACATACTCGTACATACACAAGAAACTTGATTCAACAAAATCATTGTTAAAACTGAAATTCATTATAGAGTGAATGCTTTTGTCCAGCTGTCGGCCACCGCCTGCATTCCCGTAGATCAGCGAATGCAAAATGTCTTATGGTAATGAAAGCAAAAGTTATTTGTTTTTATTACGACTGCGTAATCGTTTACTATTTGAAATAAAGATGGTCACCGTTCACGTGAATTATACGTGATAGTATTTTCCAAATCACGCAACACCGTGTTGCTTTTGCAAAATAAATAGCAAATTGCACTAGTTAAGAACCATTTGTTAAACATAAATATTTTTGTAACTCAACGTACGTATTTGAAATTTTTATGTTTAAAACAAAAATACTTTTTAAATGGCTTTAAAAAAAGGAGAAAGGTTATCAATTCGTCATGTATTTTTTATGTATGTTCCCTCAAAGCTCCACCATTTATAAACCGTTTTCGGATTTTTTTTCTCTATTCAAAAGTATGTACTTCCAGATTGGTCCCGTTGAAAAGTGGGCGGGGTCATGACCATACAAAGTAAATACACATTCGTTTTCAACCACTTCTACTTAACCGATTCTTATGAAAATTTACACACACATTAAGCTTCTGTTTAAGTACTACATCACGCCTATGCAAAGTAAATATTCTTTTTCAACAACTTCTACTAAATCGATTTTTATAAAACTTTGCATACACATTTAGTTATCGTTACAATATAACATTGTGATTAGAAAAGTGGGCAGTGCCACGCCCATGAAAAGTAAATATTCATTTTAACTACTTCTACTTATTCGATTCTTATGAGACTTCGCATACACAATTAGTTCTCGTAAAAGTACATGATGATAAAATATGGAAGCGGTGCCACGCCTATTTTTTAGTCGGTTTTTTCAAGAATTATTTTGTTTTGTATTCCAAATAAAAAATTAAAAATTTTGTTTATTATTTTAAATATTTAGTATTTGTATTTTAAACTTAAAAATTTCACATTTTTTTCCACAACTCTGTATGATGATTACATCAAAGGATGTGCCTTAAAATTCTGCATTTAAATTCGCAAATTTTTAAAATTATCTTAACTCGACTTAAGTGTTTTTGCCAAAAGTCCACATATATTATTTTATTGATAAAATCAATAAAAAGTTCTATTTGTTAAAATTGTTTAACGTTTTGTTCAAGGCTACATCCGTCAGTCACACCCGTCACATGTGCAAAATCGTTTTTTAAGAAAACATTTTTTCAAACATTAAATACTTAACACATTCAAAAAGCTTTTGATCAATTAACTACACCAAAACTATTATAGTTGTTAAAATTTTGCAGAATATATCCTGTCAGAATTCTGTAAAAACTAAGATTTGTAAGGTCACAACTCCCGCAACTTTTTGACGGCTATTCTGAGCAGAAACTGAAATCTTTCAGTGTCTACATGTTATTAAATGACTTTAAGCCTAACATCCTTGGGAGTAACAGCTTTCTTTTGGAATTAAACAATTTCATATTTTTGATTTATAACAAAAAATATGAGTAAAATGGTCACAACCGGCTAAATCGTTTTTTTTTTTTAAATCGTTTTTTTAATTAATAATTTCCGATTTTAAGGGTGTATTGTAATTTTTTAAAATGGCAAAATGATCAACTCAACTAGACCTACAAGTCGCACTAAATCGTTATTCACGAGTAAAAATTGCAATTTTGCAGATATACTCTGCCGAATCAGTATCACTATGTGTAAAAGGGGGAAAATTTAACTCCCCCTAAAATAAATCCCAACTGTAAACTTTCAAAATCGCCGATACATGTATTTATTATTTTGGTGACTTCTACCAGAACTAGTTATGAACACCTTGTTATTTGTAAAAAAAAAACTAGATTTTGTTGTACATTGTAAATATTCGGAACTTTAGCAAAAATCAGTTGATTTCACTTTATTATGAATAAAAACAATTTTTATCCATCGATTTTCATAAAATAAGGGTTATTTGTTTTATTTGTAATATATGTGGCTTTATGATCAGTTTTATAAAATTGGTAAGTTTTTGCTCTTTTCATTTTTTTTTTAATTTTTTAATAATAAAAATTTTCCAATTTTTCATAAAAAAAAATAAATTTTTCATCATTGCGGTCAGCATATTTCCGAAACCATTTAGTATGTAAAAAAATAATATTAGAACGGCTTAAGCTAAATTTTTAGCATACTTTGTAAGCAAATTGCAAAGTTACGAAGAACTTAGTGGAGCAACGTCTCCAAAACTAGATTTTTTGCAAAAATCGGGTAATTTCACTTTATTGTGAATAAAATCAATATTTATCCATCGATTGTCGTAAAATAAAGCTTATTGTATTTGTGGTACTTGTGGCTTTACGGCGAGTGTATAAAAATGGTATCATTTTGCAATTTTCGTTTCTTTTATAAATTTTTAATAAATAAAAATATTTCGATTTTGCGTAAAAAAAATATATTTTTCATCAATGCGTTCTGAATAATTCTGAAGCCACAGAGTATATAAAAAAATTGCGTTAGAACGGCTTAAAGGTAATTTTATTAAAAGTTTTCAGTGGTTTTTGTAATATAATTAGAAACCCGCTTCATAAGTTATGATACAATCAGTGGAGCGAGCAGCCTCTTTAAAAACCCCAATTTAAAAAAAATTGCTGATGTTTCCTTGTTAAAAGCATCCACATTCATAAGTGGTAAAAGTGAACAAGAACGCTGATGAGACGATGTAGCGGCCTGTCCAAATCAGTAGTACTGATCCGTTCTGCTAATCTGATTTAAATATTCCAACACTCTACTCTTAATAATTTGAATTCACATTAATTCAAAAATATTGAACTAGAAAGCCGAAATAATAAAACGTATACATATTCAGTTCAAAAATAAAAAATTAGGTAAAAATAATTATTAATGCGACGGCCCGCGCAAAATAGTTATATGCATGTTCACTCCTCGGTTGACGATCTGGAACAAAAAATACAGACAAAATAACTCAAGCAGTTTAGCATGCATAACAAACAGCTTTGATTGTAGGTATTGAAAAAATGCCCATCAAGAGCGAGACAACAAATAACAAGAGTTTTTGAGTGTTGGATTATTAATCAGATAACGAAATTTCGGCAAAGCTAAGTTGAGTCACAATAAAAAATGCAGGGCAAGAATTTAAAAGAAGTCTTGTATTCTATTTGCTGGCAAAAATTAGTTAAATAGCTGATGTTTCCTTGTAAAAAGCATCCACCTTCATAAGTGGTAAAATGTAAACAAGAACACTGATAAGACGGCCTGTCGAAATCAGTAGTACTGATCCATTCTGCTAAGATGATTTAAATATTCCAACACAAGGTAGATTTATATACCAGGTACTCTTGATTCCACAGCTGTTTACTCTTTTTTTTATTTGTGGCTGTCAATTTTGTATCAAAATACACAAGTTATGTTGTACATTTGTTTTAATAATTTGACATTTTCAAAGAACTGCGACTATCTGGTAAATAAATCTACCTTGATTCCAACACTCCACTCTTAATAAAAATATTTGAATTTACATTAATTCAAAAATATTGAACTAAAAAGCCGAAATAATAAAAAATTTTAGACTTAAAAAAAATAGTTAAACAAATTATCCACAGAGTTTGAAATGTCGACTGTTTTTGTAGTTAGGGGACTATAACACATCAAAAAAATATAGTGGTACTCCCCGGAATTTTTCTTGTTGCATAGTGTAATTATACACAAAAAAATATGTTACATTACTACAAAAAAATAAACATTTTGTTACTTCGGTTAATCGAGATCAGTTAGTCGGGTATTAAGTAACCGGTTAACCGATTAGCGTTTAACCGACTAACGTTTAAGCGATTGAATACCCTAGTTATAACTCTCAAATGCTCGATATATATGCTTAAAAGCTATTTTTATGATTAGGGAAACGTTAGTCTTTATTAGATGTTGGTAGCTTTTAAGCAAACAAAGCGTTGCCACGCAAGAAGATTCAAATGCGTTGTCAATTGCAAAGAGTTTGATTAAAATAAAATAATCTCATATCATTTATTGTTAAAAATTTCAAGGTTAATAGGATTAAGTTGCCAAGACTTAAACATTACTAAGAAAACAAGAATGTGTTGAGGCATCAAACTGATTTTAATACCAAAAGTGTGTAGCTTATTAAAAGCTTAATTAAAAATTTAGTTGAACTATTTCATGTATTAAATTGATTTTTAAATAAAATAATAATAATAAGATTATGTAAATAAAATTTTTAAGTGTTTAGTTTTTATACAATGACATTGAAATTGAAAATAATCGCATTAAAATAAATTAACTTTCGGTTTGAATGAAGAACAGAACTTACCATAAAATAGTCGACAGAAAGAAAACAATCAAAATTAAATCGGGGCTCTTTGTAAAATCTGCAAAATAAAGGGAGACAAAAATTAGAAGTTATATTAAGTATATAGATCAGTATTGGAAAAATAATAATCATATAAGATTCAACTTTGTTTGTTTGAAAATACCAATATTTCTACCACAAAATACTCAATAAGCGTAACTAAGAAATTATTTGTTGCCCCTTATTCAGTTTCATTGAAAAATGATTTAATTTCATATGATTGCAACGCTTAGTTGCACCCTAATTTGTAGTTTTTATTTATAGTTTTTAGTAAACAGTCTCAGTTTTTTTATCTCTAGTTAAATAGTCAGTCAGTTGTACATCTTGATTATTTATTCGGTTAGTGGGTGTTAGTTTTAGAGGACTCTGCCATTGCATCTTAATGTAATTGTTTGTACATTGCAATGGATTGTTTTTTGTACAGCTGCAAGAGGCAAAAAGTGTATTGCAATTTGAATTTTAAGTTAATTTGTATACTTTTTAAAAAAAGTTTGCTTTGGGTTCATCTTTTTTCCCTCATTCCAGTTTTTTTATATTCAACAGATAATTGTTTTATCATTGAGACGTTGATTTGTTAAACTTTTGTTAAAAGTGGTAGTGTTGTTGGTAATTATTTATTAGTTGTTTGTTGTTTATTAGTTGTTTGTTGCTTATAATGTTGTTTGTGTGGCCTGACATGAAGATGAATTACAATTAAGTAGAGCAGAAATTTTCAATGTTTTCTTTAGGGTCTTGGTATGAAAACAAAAACATCAAATAAAATTAGACATTAATGTACGAGTATAAATATTGCAATAGTTTTGCAAAATACATACGAAAATATTGCTAAGAGTTCTGAGAAATTTTTGTTAAAAAAGCTAGTTAATTTATGTAGCTGAACATATGATTTAATAATAAAAAATTAAACAAACACATCTGGCAGAGAGATTACGAAATATGGGACATTTTGCGGTTTTTACAGCCAAAAATTTCCAGAAAACTTTTATGAAATATTACAAAATTTTTGAGTAATTTTATGTGTCTTATGAGTCAGTCTAATAATTTTTCCATATGTGTTCAAAAATTATGATGCTCACGAAGTTACAGTCAATGGTGAGATAGAGAGAGAAAGCTTAATTCGTTTACAGCTCTGCTATTGCGCGTCTCTGGTGTTAAGTAGCCGATTCAGCCAACAGAACCTTCATTGTGTTCGGATGATGAAACAGTTCATCTTCTCTCTAATTCTTTTTTAGTAAAATGTTACAAGCTTTAGGTTACTTTGTAGAAAGCTACCATTTTTTTAATGTTTGTTGCCTCGCAACTCCATCGTTTATAGACCGCTTTGAAAATGTATGTCGGTCCGCCTATTCAGAAACATAATGATATAATTTTCAATATAAAATGTGAAAAATGTTTTCGAACTATTATAAAGAAAAGCGGCGTTTAGATATTTTTGGGGATTAAAAAATCGAAAAGTGGGTATGATGTTAATAGAAAAAAATGGGAACGCTGCACAGTGGGGCAAAAAGTAAATAGTTAGGAAATAAACCAGGCATTTCTAAGCGAATAGTCCTATCGGAATTAAATTTTACGTATTTTTATGCTTTAAATATCAACTCTCCAAGTTGTACTAGTGCACTTCGAATACGAAAAATTTTTGAACGCTTGCAATTTTTTTGTTTCTGATCAAAGTTTTAAAAATGTGTATATGTATTTTGTTGCAAAAATATCTCTTATAGTTTAGTGAGTTCTACTCATTTGAAAATCGAAATTTCTCAATTTTTCCAAGATATTGGATCTAAATATCAAACGAGTTTTCTTTTTTAGTTAAAAAACAAAGTTTGATGCAATTCTCCATCTTAGTTAAAAATATTTAATTTTAAAGTCGTAATTTAAAAAAAACTGAGTTTTCGACCATTTTTACCAAAAATTTAGTAAAGTGCGATTTTCGACTCGCACACGAAGGGTTCCGTGCGAATACTATATACATACAAATATTCCTTTTGCGTTTTTGGCGATTTTTCTTTTATTTTTGGCGCTGTTTTCGTCCTTGTGTTTTTTTGAGTTTTTGGCGATATTTTAGTTTTTCCCATTTTTTTAGTTCTTGGCGATTGTTTTGTTTTTTTTACGATGTTTTGACTATTTTTTAGTTTTGACGATTTTTTAGTTTTGGCGATTTTTTTAGTTTTGGCGATTTTTTTAGTTTTGGCGATTCTTTTAGTTTTGGAGACTTTTATCATTTTTGCGATTTTTTTTGAAGATTTTTATATTTTTGGCGATTTTTTTCGTTTTGGCGATATTTTCAGCTATTACGATTTTTTTTAGTTTTGGCTTGTTTTCCGTTTTGGGGTCTTTTACGTTTTGCAGATTTTTTTGTGACTTTTTCGGTTTTTTGTGATTTCTTTAGTTATGGCGAATTTTTTTTTTTGGTTTGAGCGATTTTTTTCGTTTTGGGATATCTTTATTTAGTCTTTTATAAGTTTTTTCCCCCGTTTTTTTACGATATTTTTAGTTTTGTTTGAGAAGCAGCTAAATTTAAAAATGATAGAAGATTCTGCTAATTTTCAAAATTACATTAACTGGAAGAATACCCTTTAATTTTTACTTTGATAAGATTTCAGTATTAATTGATGTAGTCTGTGTAATAATACATTAACTGTGAAAATTTCAAATGTCTATATACTCGTATATGAATGTGTCTGTATATTAGATTATGGCTCAGAAGTTGTAGCTAAATTTCAAAATTACATAACCTGATAAAATACCCGTTAATTTTATGTTGTTTTTTAGCATTCGCTACTGTTGCTTATTAAATACTGCACTAGTTGTGAACATTTCAAGAGTTTGCGTCTTACGGTTTTCAAGATACAGCTAAGTGTATAAATTGCATAGTCAAAACTACATTAACTGATAGGATACCCTTTTAATTTTTATTTTGTTTAAATTTCAGTGTTATTTGGCGTTACTTTGGAAATTTCAAGTGTCTATTTATAAGTGTCTGTATACTATATTAAGTGTATGTCTATATTCACATAGTAATATATTTCGTTGATCACTTTAAAACACGCTTTAATTTTTAGCTGTGATACACTTGTTGTTGTAGTGCCCATAGTTATACATATTCTGTAAAAATTGCATGTCCGTACCTCTTACTCTTCTTGAGAAAACAGCCTGTGACATACAGACGCACGGACAGCGCAATATGTGACGTATGGTCAATCTAGAAAGGCAAATGGTAGAAAAAAAATGTTTCCGGATCATTGTGATTTTTCACTATTTTACACTTAACATATTAGGTGTAAGAAAACTGAAATTCAAAACAAAATCAAAAAATACCGTTAGATCTCAATGATCGCTAAAAGTTGACATTAAAAACTCTTGAGAAATACAATTCGAAAGCAAATTATTATTGCTAAGTTGCAGCAGCTATAAAATCGGAACTACTGGACGGATTTGAAAAAGGTATTCAGAATTTGAAAGCCTATTCGTTCTCTAATTGAACCTTGGCAACACTTGGAAAATCTAGTTTAATATCAGCTTAAAAGTGATTTAATTCTCGTATTCAATTTTCACGAAAAATTTTTATATATAAGAATTGAAATCACATTCAACAGAGCCACCTGACAAGTGGTGATAAGCAAAATACACGTGCGCACTGACGATGGAAGTGTAGTGACTTTCTAGAGAGGCGCTACTTCTGCTGTATACATTGTAAAATTAAGCTGATGTTAATTTTTCCCTTGTTCCTTGGAATATTAATCATGCCCAATCCTTTCTGAATTAAACATTACAAACCTTAGCCTAATAATCAATTTGGATTCACAAGCAAATACGTTCAAAATAGTAATATTAATAAAGAATCCAAAGTTATTTTAATTAATTTGGCTTAAGTTCATTTTCAATTTAATCTTTCGATTAAAATTTTTTTTATTTAAGAAAGAAATTCTAAAGCATGTAAATATTGAACATTCAAAGAAAAATTTGGATGTACGGAAGGTTGAACTGACAGGTGTTTCGAGACTACCACAGTCTACTCATCAGAGCACTTTACCTACACTACTATCGACGGTAGCAACAACATCATAGCGAAAAGCCTACTAATTTTAGTAAGCTCAATTAACAGACTGTCGCCACCTCGCGGCGAGTCGCACCTATTAATGAACTTTTTCTAAATGTTCGAAACTTCACTAACTGTCTTTTCTTAGCATGTTCAACTATTTTAAGTTTTTTTTCATTTCGGTCTTACCAGCGTGGAATATCATCGATATTTTCAATGCTGGGATCTATGAATGTTTATTTTGCCCAAGTGCTTTGTTTTTTTTTTTTTTTTGCTAAGAACTCTGATGAGTAGACTGTGGTAGTCTCGAAACACCTGTCAGTTCAACCTTCCGTACATCCAAATTTTTCTTTGAATGTTCAATATTTACATGCGCTAGAATTTCTTTCTTAAATAAAAAATAATTTGATCGAAAGATTAAATTGAAAATGAACTTAAGCCAAACTAATTAAAATAACTTTGGATAAAAACCATACAGTTCGACTAAAAATTCATAACTCAGTTATTAATAAAAAAAATTTTAATTTTGAATATATTTTTCATCCGAAGCCATTGAGTATATAAAAAATACAATGTTAAAAGATTATTTTATTTCAAGTTTCTTAGTACTTTTTTTTAATAATATTAGAAGATTCCTTTCCAAGTTATGATAAAATCAATGGAGCAGTCTCTTCAAAAATCTCAAATTTTAGAAAAAAAATTTAAAAGAAAGAATTATCCATAGAATTTAAAATTACGGCTCTATTTGTAATTAGGGGACCACAACATATCCAAAAAATTTTGTGGTACTCCTAGGCATTGTTCTTGTTGCATAGTCTAATCAGCGACGATTTCAATAAAATATTCCAAATTTTGAAATAATAATCAATTATTTCTGCGGGTTTAACAACTCGAATTATATTAAGTAACTTATTTGATTAAATACAAAAATAAATAAAAAGTATATAATTTAGCATTGAAACAAAAGCCATTATAGCTCATTAAATTTTTCTATTAGCCACTTATGGTAAATTGAATTGAGCAATTGTTGGCAGCATATAAATTCAGTAGGCATATCCTGTGCTCTTCACAGTTCTTAACGTACAATGAACAGTTCAACTTTTTTTGCTCCAACAATAAGCTTAAAGCTTTTTTTCTTGCTGTGTCTAAAGTTTGTTGTAATCATACGGGCAAATGAATACACTGCAAAAGAAGTTGTAATGTTGTTTAATCAACATTATAAGTTTAATTTAAATATTTTTCTTAAACTAAAAAGCAATGATGATCCAAAAGGATTTGAGGAAATATTACAAGTAACTGAAACTCCAAAGATGGTGATAAATGAGTTGCAAATAAATATAACAAAAATTATTAAATTCAATAGTAAACAATGTCTTACAGTAGTTTATTTGAACCACAGAAATCGAATGGAATGTTTTGAACTAATGGGCAAATTATTATGGAAGCTGCACTTGACTCACATTTTATTAATATGGAATTCTAATGATGATAATCTTCAAGCTAAAGAAATAATATTTCAACAATTCTGGGAAAAGGGTTTCATTAATGTCATACTTTGGCATCAAAAGCAATTGTATACCTATAATCCTTATCCCCAAGTCCAAAGTTTACATTTAGAAAAGTTCTCTCACTTCAGAGAAAGATCCTATTTAAAGAATTTCCAACAATATCCTTGGACTGTTCCGTTTTTCCAATATCCTCCACGCTGCTTTAGCTATACTAATCGTTGGGGCAAATTGGTACGCAGTGGTTTTTATTTTAAAATTGTACAATTATTTATACGCCATCACAATGGTACCATGAAGAATTATGATGTCGATATGTGGCAGCCGAATATAACCCAGGAAATAGCTGTAAAATATTTTATGGAAAATGGTTTTCATTTCATCTGTAATGCCATGTTTAAGGATGATTCCTATGATCACAGCAATACAATTTGGATATCTAATCGATATTTAATAATACCCGCAGGTCAGGAAATTGCCAAAAGTCTTTATATATTAAAACCTTTGAATGCAACAGTATGGTTTATACTTTTACTCATGGCTATAATAATATTTTGTTTAATTTACTTTGATAACAATTGGAAAAATACAAAATGTCAACAGAGTTCTTTGCTGGAGTCAATAGCTGTCGTTTATTCTTTGCCATACAAAAAATTTCGTCACAGCAAATTATTTACTTTCTTTTTAGTGTTTATAAATTTAGTGGCCACTTGGATGCTGGAAGGTTTTTACAATAGCAATTTTTCCAGTTTGTTGGTGACGAAATTATATGAAGCAGATCTTAAAACAATGGAGGATATAGCCAAAACCAATCTCTATATCTATGAATACAGCTTGGATATTCAGCGGTATGAGAATAGAGATTTTCCCTCTATTATATATGAGCGTTTGATTTCGGGCAATAATTCCTATATGTTCTTACATCGCAAAAATTTAGATGTTCATTTGAATATATTTTCTGCCTCTCGCGAAGTTGCCAATTACTATTTAATGCAGCAGCGTTACTTAAAACATCGCAAAGCCACATTGCTAGCTCAAGGCATGTACAGCCAAACATTTTACTTTGTCCTGTCTCATGGTCTGCCAGTAAAAGAAGAATTTAATCGATATCTATTATATATCAAGGAAAGCGGCATAATTTATAAACTAAAAGAAAAGAGTTATTGGGATGGCATTGTAAGTGGTGATATAAAATTTTTCATGGAAGATGATATAAATCACTCGTTTACATTAGAACATTTCCGTTTTGTATTTGCTGCATGGACCGTGGGCTTGTTTATGGGACTTGTGTGCTTTTTGGTCGAAATTCGTTTTTGGAAAATAAAAATTGTATTGAAGAAATATTCTTTGAAAATTATACAATAAAAATTATATATTTTTTCTGCAAAATTAAACATTTTTTATTTTTTACAAATTCATAAAAAAAAATTAAAAATGGTAAGAGTTACCATTTTTATTGCTGAATCATAATGAATAGGGTATTCATTTTAATCGACTTTTCAATTGTTCTATTAATCAATTAATCGAAATAGAGGTTTTTAAATTACTCGAACAATCGAGTACAACTTTTATTTCGTTCGAGTTTTTCGAGTAAGCGTTACTCCTAAAAATTATTCAAATTAATCGGAAAATATTTGAATTATTCGGTTTTTCGTAAATTTTTGTGGACAAATATGATCAAGTTTTATTGCGTTTTAATATTTTTATAATAAAAACAAAAGAAAAAACATTATTTCTACAAAAATTAGATCATAAAGTGATCATTTGGAATTGTTCTCTTTTACTATTCAAATGTTTCGCTTTGAAAAAAATTTTGCGCCAGGAAATATTTAATAATACGCTGACTTGTTCTGTATTCAAGGCGAAATAAAAATAGTCGGATTTGGCATAGCATTGCTGTTGTAATTATTAACTTGTAACAACAAACTATAATTATAATTTCGAACATTTTCATTTCACATGGAGAACCGAACAGGATAACTATTAAATAATCGAACAATCAAACACAATCAATATATTTAGTCCTAAGAAAATAATGTTTTTTATTAGTTTCATAGATATTTTTTCGATTGAACATTTCTCCCATTATTAAAAGTAATGATCTTTCACTAATCGTTGCAGCTGAAGAAATTCCGAAAAGTGAATTAAAAAGCATTTAAGATTAATCGGATCAATTCTTTGTTTTTCTAGATCCATAAAGTAATATTTTATAAGAGAAAAGAATAATTTTTTTGCTCTTTGATTTTGTAAATGTTTTTAATTTTTCATTGAATCTCGAAATAACGTTCGAATTGCATGGCAAATTTCATATAATTTAAAAAATTTTGCCAGTTTTTATTAAGAAATCTGCAAAAACTCATTAAAAAAAAGAAAATTTATAAACAAATTTTTAATCGAGTTGTTCGATTAATCGACCTAAATTACACGAATAATTTTTTACTCGACACTAAAATTTTTTGATTGATCCAACATTATTTAACTTCAATTATTCGATTAATCGAGCGAACATTATTCGAGTGAATACCCTAATCATGAATGTATGCATATCCCAAATGAGTTATGTTGTTGTAATCCACGAAATTCAATCGATAAATAACGATTTTATTCATAATAAGGTGAAGTTACCTGATTTTTGCAAAAATTTAGAGTATTTACACTGTACAACAAATTCAAAATTTTTTAAAATAACAATATTCTAACGACATTTTTTGCTACAGGGCACCAAAAACGTTATACGTCTATGGGTGTTTTGCATGTTTACATCTGAGATTTACTTTAGGTAAAGTTAAATTTCGCCCTGTTGTGCACATAGTTATACTGACTCGGCATAAAATATCTTGTAGACCTTACGTTTAAGTTATAAGAAATGATCAGCTCTTTTATTTAAAACACCACAAGGAGCTTTTATGTAGAACAGTTCAGCCCATTGAAGGGGATTTTCTTTGTCTTTTATTTAATAAAGGGACAAAAAGACTCATACAGCAAAGAGTTAGCAGATTTAAATGTTCCCTAAATATATGTTCCTCGTAGTGTTTTACAAAAAAGTGCTGAGCAATCTTTATATGTAAGGATAACAAGATATGTTATACCGATTCACTATAAAATGTGCAAAAAGGAGGACATTTTAAGACCGCCCAAAATAAAGGCCAAACGTAAACTTTCAAAACATCGATACACGTAAAGTTCTTCTTGGTCCTCTCTACCAGAATCAGTTATTAGAACCTTGTTATTTTTTGTTCGTGTTGTACAGTGTTACAGATGGCCTAGTTACTATAAGCATGTGACTGGTGCTCAAAGTCAGATTTTCGGAAAACAGATTTTTTTAATACTAACGTTTTTTTCGTTTTGAAATTTTTTAAGAAAATTTTTTTTAACGTATCTGAGTTATTTTTCATAAACATTTTAAACGTTTAGAAACGAAATTTTTCGTTTTTGTAAATTTTTAATAATAAAAAAATTTTTTCTATAATTTATGTTTCAGTTTTTTTTGTTATAACTTGTTAAATGTAATATTTTCGCTTTCCACTTTAGGAGCCTTTTTTGCTTTTTACTTTTTGTTCATAATCGAACTGTTTGTAATAACCAGGGCTCGGACTTTCATGCAGCTAAAAATTGATTTTAAGCGCTTAACAAATTCACTAAAAATGCAAAATAAGCGCAAAAATATGCATTTACCTACGAACAAAGTTCCAAAACTAAAATAATGGTAAAATATTTTCTTTAATTTTTTATTATTATTTAGAGAAAAAAAACATAAAACAAACATAATTGGGTGTATTATTTAATGCAACCGAAGTTTATTTGCGTTATCAATCAGCAACAGAAATTTAATGGTTGCCAGAAAGACACTAAATAGCAACTGAAATTTATAGCTCTCAGTTGCCAATTGCTATCAGTCAGTAGTGTCATTTTCATCAACTGGCAACCCGACTGAGGCTCAGTTGTCATCAATAATCGACCTATTAATATTTTTTTTTTCAAAAATTAAGATAGATGCATTAAAAAAATGTTTATAACTTGAAAAATATGCATTTATTGGCAAAATATGCAAAAATATGCAACTACAATGCCAACTACTTAAATCTTGATGATTCGCAAAGATAATTAGTGAATACTTATTTGTACATGCACATGCATGTTTATACAATAAACATGCATGTGCATGAAAGTCCGAGCCCTGGCAATAACTGATTACGTATCATAGAATCAATCACTTGATTTAGCTTCAAGTTTCTTTTATCAATTTTTTACTGCTAATGAAACAGTTTTTAATTAATGTGATAATATTTCAAAACAAACAGAAAAGTGGAGTTAGACGAACTTAAATCTCACTACAATTAATCATTGAATTGTAATTACGAAACAAAAATATATACAAAATCATCGACTTTAATCAGCAAGTGAAATTTTTTAATTTTTGTTTTTGTAACAATTTCAACATACAAAAAAATTTCTCCAGAAAAATACATAGAAATGTATTTTGTCGCTTGTGATAATTTAGCGTTGAGCGGTCGCTATCTTGTAATCAAATTGACGTTCTGTTGTT
Organism: Panzeria rudis; assembly: GCA_956483635.1. Taxonomy (NCBI): domain Eukaryota; kingdom Metazoa; phylum Arthropoda; class Insecta; order Diptera; family Tachinidae; genus Panzeria; species Panzeria rudis. Next base: position 123,998,635 of record OY101450.1, on the reverse strand, counting down.
CAAACATTTTTCTTCAAAAGCTTAAATAATAAATTATTAGCTAATAATAAAATAAGTCAGTTAATAATGTTTGTGTAAATAATGTGTGGCGAAGTCTATCAACTTGACAACAACACAAAAAAGTCATGATAACACTTTACATACTATCAAAAATGAAAACTTGTTGGAACTTTCGCTTTCAATGAATGGCTTAAAGCGACACCATAAATGAATGATTCTTAAGAAAGTGTTATTGCTTAATATTTTTGTTTAACTTAATATGTGATAATTATGTAAATTAGTTTTTAAATTGTTTTAATTCGTGTGTAAGCATGTGTTTAGAGAAATGTTCAAATTAATTTACACCGTTTAACAAGTTTACAGACTTTTGTTCACTCATATGAAAAATTATGAAAATTATTTGAATACGTTTTTTTAGCAGTTAAATTTTTGAAATAAATTTATGTACAAAAACAAAACAAAAAATTTTTGGTATTTTAATACGTATTCATTTGATAGAGAGAAGAAAAATGTTTTGAAATCTAAATATTATTTACACTTGTCTTAACAACTGTTTAAATTTGTCTTGTTGTTAATGTTAGAAAGTAAACACTATGTAGTCCGTTCCGTCATGTCATGAGTCAAGTTTTAATACATTCATTTTAGTTAAACATTTACATAAATTTCTTTCTTTGATGTTGATGATGAAGAAGTGTTGTCAAATTATCAAATATAAATTATTTCTTAGCACCTTTTCAAATTAATGAAGGTTATTTTAATGTTCGAAAATTGATGGATTACACTGTATAACACAAAAAAAGATAATAACAAGGTTTTCCACAATGGATTCTAGCAGACGGTATCAAATAAGGGTATACATATATTGGTGAGTCTAAAGGTACCAGCTCAAATAAACTGAACAAACAAACAAACATTCACACACTAGTAATTGTAATTATTTATGATAATTCAATACTAGAATAGAGAAATAACAAGAAGCATAACATAAGACATAAAGGAAATGAATTACAGCTCGAAGATTGACAGTATGAATTGACTAAAGGTATATGCTATTCAACTCTTGACTTCAAACCACTGACTTTGATCGAGTGGTCTACGTGGTAAAGAACTCTGGCGAGAATAGCAGCAGCTATCGAAACATATCAGTTCAACCCTCCACGCAGTCAAATTTTTCTTTGTCTACATGCTTCACATTTATCTGTAGATAAAAATAAAATTTAAATATTGAAGATACTTTTTCTTTTTACCCTTTTAACGACCTAAAGACTACAGCTAATAAATTTTATTCTTTCTCCAGTTTTAGTTAGAATTTAATAAAGAATTTAACGGGGCTTTTAAAACTGAAATCGAGCAAAAAATTTTAAATTTATAACCAAAAACCTAAAAAATAGTCAAGACAAAAAAATAATTTTTTTTAAGTCAAATATCATTTAAACTATGAGATATACGGAAAAAAATTTTCTAGCATAACTCAATTTAATAATAAATTTAAATTTTTACAATCGGATAACATTTAAGAGAATTATAAGCTCCAGAATTTTTTTCTATTCTGAGGTGGTGAACTTTGGCCCAGTGTAGCTCCGTTGCTGCTTAAAAAAACCAAATAGGAAGTTTAAATTTGTTTAGGAAGTTGTCAACAGTGTTTGTGTCTTAATGAAAAGACAAACAAAAAATCAACTGGTACGGTAGAAAACAAAGACTGAAAATGAAATTTTATCCAAAGTTATTTAATTATTTTGGCTTAAGTTCATTTTTAATTTAATCTTTCGATCAAATTATTTTTTTATTTAAGAAAGAAATTCTAAAGCATGTAAATATTGAACTTTAAAAGAAAAATTTTTGGATGCACGGAGGGTTGAACTGACAGCTGTTTCGTGACTACCAAGTCCTACTCGTCAGAGTCCTTTACCTACACTACCACTGACAGTAGCAACAACACTGTAGCGAAAATCCTACTAATTTTAGTAAGATCAATTAACAGACTGTCGCCACCTTGTGGCGAGTCGCACCTATTAATTAACTTTTTATATATGTTCGGAACTTCACTAACTGTCTTTTCTTAGAATGTTCAGCTATTCTAAGCTTTTTTCATTTCAGTCTTACCAGCGTGGAATATCATCGATATTCTCAATGCTGGGATATTTTTTAATGTATATTTTGCCCCAGTTTTTTTGGAACAGTACACATTCATGTTCTAGCTAAGTGCCTTTAGAGTTTTAAATGGAGTTTTCAATGAAATTTCATTTCAAACAAATGTTTGTTTGCGAATGTTTTTGTAGTAAACTCTTTTGTGTACATATGAGCATTTCCATGAAAATGACAACCACGACTGAAAAAATTAAACCCCTTAAAACTTTTTTTTAAGATATGATAAAGAGGAAAAAACCAATCAAATTTTAATATACAGAGGTATTTATACCTTACTACAATTTTCAAATATCAAAAATAACAGCTTAAACTGAATATCTCTTTGACAAATTTTAAGACATTACAATAATTTTTTTTTCGCTTTTCAAGTGACTAAATTCAGTTACTTGTAACATTACAATTATACTTTAAAATCAATGTTCCAACACAAAAGAACAAAGTTCGCGAGGAAAGATAAAAGATGGAGTTCGATTAGCTGTATATTTTTTATTTTCTTTGGACGCTATTCTAATGTCACGTACGAAGGGCAAAAACATTATTTTTCTACGTCAGTTGAATTTTACCGGTTGCAATTGTTTCAAAATAAAAGTTTAAAGCAAGATACTTGTCGCAAACAAATATTGATCGAAATGTTTTTCCAACTTGGTGTAATAAAAATTTTATAAGCATTTAAAGTTCGTCACGTACGCCGCTATTGTAGTACTACAAATGCAACTAACTGCAAATGAAAAATGGCGAAATTTCCATCAGGTTTCACAAATAAAAAAAAAGTTCATCCGTTTTGACATCATGATAGTCAGGATACCGAGTGGTAACTGTAAAAAAAGCTTAAGCGACATACTTTTGGAAGATCGTTTTTTGACGAAAATAGATTATTTACGATAATTCAAACAATCTTTCATAGTTTTAAAGTCATGTCAATTACCGTTACGGAAATACAGCAAAAGAAATTTTAGTTTAACTTCATTTTCCATATAAATTTTTAATTTGTTTACATATTTTTGTAACTGCAAAGTGTTGCTTAAGTTAGAATTCTGTTTTTCAAGCAGAGCAAAGCTAGTGTCAAAAAATGCAAGGATATCAATAAAACAGTTAAGAATAGCCTACAAGGGTATTTACTAGTTTTAAAATAATTTGATTCAATTAACTGATTTTTCATGGCATCAAGAATATCTTAAAATATCTTAACATCCACAAACATGCATTGTCTTTTAGGAAATTTATTAAAACTTCACTTCGGTTTAAGCCAAGGATAATTAAAAAATATTCCTGTAAAATTTACTTTTTGGCGCTTAAGCTTTTTTTGGCAGTTACCACTCGATATATATGATTCTCGAACTGCGTATTCGTTAAGCGAAAAAATTTCTAATTAATTAGTATGTACTACTCTGGGGTAGGCTAAGCGCCCAAGTACATAGCAAGCAGAATGAAATTAATTTGAATCTTGATTGCTTTTATTGCCATTATCGCCAAATACATATTTTTATTTGGTTTTAAGTTTTTGCTTACATTTATTTACAAAACATATAATTCATTACTTAAGAATCGTATAAGAGAAAGATCCGTCATGTACGCTATTAAAATTTTTTTCATTATAAAATCATCCAAAAGTTTTTTTTTTATTTCAAATTTACGGATAATAAAGGAACAATAGTTGGCTTTATTTAAGAAATTAAAGAAAAAGAAAAAAACTTTACAATTCGCAGATTTTCGCATATTTCTACGTGCACCTTAACATCACTTTCGTTTTATGTCGCGTACGCTGTGCCTTTATTTCCCTCGATATTTTGGACAACAAGGTTCCAAATGTTTTTTCACACATAATACCCACTGAATGGAACATAATGCCAAAATTATTTTCAGTTACTCCTATTTTTGCAAAATCTCTTCCACTTTGTAGGCGTACAAATGTCGCGTACGCTGATATGGAAATGCCCATATGTATGTATTTATATATGTACGTAAAGTAGTGTAGGCTGTCATATGATTAAGCTTAATCGGCTAAAGTTTTCTCTTATTAAAATTTTAAACAAAATTATTATTATTTTAAGTACTTTAATTAACTTGAATAATTTAATTAAAAATTTCGTTGTTATGGACACTACGAATCTGTAGCTAAATTTGTTGCTCATCATGCAAAAATCACAAGAAAAATCTTATTTAAACAGGCATGAGAAAAAATATTAATTTAAGCAAAGAAAAGCTGGTGAAAGGCGTTTACCGTTTAATTGGCAGACAAAAAAAAAGGTGCAACCAGCTACGGAGCAAGCAAGTGAACTTTGATGTGTTTTCGGCCATATTTTTATTACTTAGACATAAAATGCACATATGTACATGTCCATATGCATGTATTTATGTATGTATATTTTACTTTTAGGCAAAATCTAAGCATAAATCATAAAATGGGTTGACCCACAAAATTTTTAAATTAATCAGCAATTACATTTTGACAGACAGGAGAAAAAACAACAACTAAAGGGAAACAACTATTGAAAGCTTTTCAGCAAATTGTGCAGTTTAAAATTTGCGAAAATTAAATTATTATTATTTTTTTATGAGATTTTGTAAAGTTCAATGACTTGGAGAGTTTTGCATTGGCATTTAAATGTATTTCTTTTCTTTGCTGTCATAGAGTTCAATATATTTGTGATTTTTACTAAATTGTTTTGACTTTGATTTATTTGGTTTTAATAGTTTCGGCTGTCAAGAATAAAAAATGTCATTTAAATATGATTACAATTGCCATTGTTTTATTATTTTGTTTTCTTTTTATTTATTTATTTTTTTTGGAATGGGAAAGTAGAATTAACGATTTATGGCGCCAGAGTCAGCGGCTTTTAATATTTTTCGTGAAACTGACAATTTTATGGCTTACGTGCATCAAAATAGAATTTAATCAATAATTTTTTTTGTGATATATTATGGTGTGTACAATATATACGATTACATGCAAGGCCTTTGAAGATGGGAAGCTTCTTAAATACATTATGTTTGCCTTCATTCATAGGGAGATCTACGGTAAAGTGATGCGAATACAATTGACTTATCGATTTGTATATACAGCTAATCATTTTGAATTCTCAATCTCACCTACTGTCCATAAAACACTTGGTGTCTTCTGTCTTCACTAACGAGGCTTTGGCGAACGATCTTAGGCGGTATAACCTTCAGAACTGTACAAAGGAAATGCTGGCGCAAGGCCCAAGTCCGCAAAAGGAGGAGATATGGAGTGTCAGTGAACCCTGAATGGCCTAAGGGCATCTCAGGAACTAGGAGGATTGCGAATACTGAATAATCTGAAACACTGGCTCCAAAACTAAAGCACGTTTGGTTGCTCAGATAGCAGCCCTATCACCAAACTTGGGAATTACCAATCCAAATATGAACTCCAAGTTTCTGCAAGCTGAATGTAAAATGCTGTAATATCGCACATCTATACTAGGCATCACCGAAGTCTATTGGAATGGCACTGGAGAATACAATTCATCAACAAATAAATCTCGTTTATTGTTTAACTAACAAAAAAAAACAATTATGGCAATCGATTGTTGTTTGGATCCGATAAAATCCTAGACCAAGGTTTTGAAAAGTTGAGAAATTTAAATTTTCAAGCGAATACAAACAGAAAAATTTCATGCTAAAATCGTCGAAACCAACTTGATTTTACAATAAACTTCAAATAACATTTTTCCTTTTGTAATAACTATATTTCATGTATATTTAAAACAAAATGAGGTTGATATTGAAATAATACGAAGAATCATGTTGAATCAAAGTTATTTGAAGTTGAAATATTGTGAATTTGATGCGGAATTAACACGAAGAACCATGTTGAATCAAATTTACTTCAAGTTGAAAAAACATTAATTTATTACTGCAATAAATCAGAAAATCACGTTGAATCAAAGTTATTTCAAGTTGGAACAACATGAATGTAGCTATTTTATTAATTACTTTACTTACGTGCTGTGTGTTACGTTGATTTTTCAATGATTCATAAAGTAGATACAACTTTAATTTAATATGATAAAAATTGATTTTACTATAAAACAGTATTTTATGGATTCAATATTGAACAATTTTATTTTAACAATGAAAAATGTTAAATAAACGAGATTTAAGGCTGCATGTTATGTGAATTTAGTCGGCTGTTTATCGGCTATTTACATTTACAGAACACGAGCATCAAAATTGAGAGTGATGTTGGCTGAGTAGATAGATAGCGCGTTTGACTACAAACACTGAGGTCTTGAGTTCAAGACTAGTTTCAGGCAAGCCAACAACATCATGCACTTTTCTCATGTGCATTGGTGTGTTATTGTGTTGGTTGTTGTTGGCCTGTTAAAGTGATGAAGGCATAGCAGTGATCACTTTGGCAGTTCCGGCAGCGAGTAATACTAAAACATATCTTAATGCACTTCACAGAACCCTCCTTCGTCGGTATTGTAGCAGAACCGTCGGCGAAGTAAAAGAACTAATAAAATGGCTACACAGCTTAAACAACTCAATGTCTCTACTTGACACCAGAGGGGCTTGCAGCACTGTTCTGAAAAAAAACGCGCAATAGCAAGGTTGTAAATGAATTAAGCTTCCTATCTCTCTCTCTCTCTCCCACTTAACCACCCGTTCTCTCAACACTATCCCTTCCCCAAATAAGGTAACACATTAATTAATGAACTGGTAAGCATTAATTGCCTGATTGTGTTACTTTTCTTTATAAAAAAAATAAAAACAATTGACAACAACAAGAGTATATTAGTGCGTTGTAGCTATAAGCAAAGCAAATAAACACCAAAACATTTAAACAATTTTAAGTAAAGTTTGTGCTTTAGCAAAAAATTAATATGATTTCCAATCAATATTGCGACATGTTAATTTTACATTGGTATTTTTTTCTGTGTGTATACCGCACCAACTAAAGTGCTCAGTCAAATATGAATTTTTTAGAACCCTCTGAGGGCTATAAAGACACACAAGTTTTTGGAATGGGGCGAGGAAGAAAAAATGTTAAGCATTGAAAAATTTTATATGCCCCATATGCCCTAGTTTGTGACTTAAAAGCTCACACTACTGAGCAATGTGAGAAGCTCATTTTCTTAGGTTAAACGGGAATACTCCTCTGATATGTCCGTAATTGTATTATACGTTTAGAAACTACTTGTTTTTTCAAAATATTTTGATTTACACTTGAAGTTTTTTTGGAAAATTAAAAATGGGGGACCTATTGCAAATTTCAAATTAATTTAATTGGTCTAATAAATATCTTACCTCTACTGGATCGGCCTAAAACACCAAAAAGCAGTCGTAATAAGAAATAACTGCAAAAAGAAAAAAAGTACATACAAATAAGTATATTATGGTCAACATTATCACAAATATAACTAAACTTTTTTAAAAAATTTTTTTCTAAAAAAATTATTTATTCGAAATGTTGGATAAGTACACGTAATAATAATCGCACGTCTCAAAACCAACTAAATGAAACTTTCTTAAGCCACATGGTTTTAAGACTACATTTTTGCTAAAACAAAAATATTTTTATTTATTTTTAGTGCAAAATTTATTTGCTTAAATTAACGACAGGGTTTTTGTGGATCCTTAAGCAAAACAACAAAAAAAGTCAAGGTTAACATTCCTTTCAAACATACTCGTAAATAAAGCACACCCACATAGAAACATACGAGTATGTACGTATACAATGAAATGGATCAAGGCATAAAATCTAACTAAATAAAAGTTCGTTTCTTAAGTTTTTTGTTTTCATTTTAGATTTGCTATTTTTCAAGACGTGCCTTCAATTACACACACACTCGACAAGCAGTTCATAAATATTTTCCTAAATTGCATAACTAGCTAGGCACACGTTTTTAGTGTTACTTTTTCATTTTTTTTTTTACAAAAACTTCAATGGCTACTCTACATAGTGTTTCAATATTTTTTTTATCGTGGTATTTTTATTTCACACTTTCAATTTCCATACAAAGTGATGGTAGTTTTAGATAAATATTGACTACATATTCGAAATTAATGCAATTCACGTTTTACTTGTTACGCATTCGTTAAAAAACTACTGCAAAGTCTGGTCTTTAGTGGTACAGACATGAGTGTATTTAAAGAGACAAGGGAATATTTTAACCTGCTCTAAAATAATGAAATTTTTCCATTCAATTAGTTAGTGGCATCGAATTAGTAATCTGCAAAAAGTCATTATTTTATGACTTGCATAAAATATTTTGCGCAGCAGAAAAATATAGTTTCAAGCAATTGCCTTAAATAAGCCAATCAAATGATATTAAATGATTTGATTTTGTTTTTTTACAAAAATTAATTTTTAAAGCTTTTAAAATTTTAGTCATGTTGCGAATACTGCTGCTCCATTTAATCCGATCAATATGGCTGATTTCGCATGCTTGTATGACAACGTTTTGAACTGATTAAATCTCACGCATTTTCAAGGAAGTTTTTTTTTCGTTTTTGCGATGACATTATTTTTTATAAGACACGAGTAGTTGCAAGTAGATTACAGTAGGCAACAAAATTATTATTTAAAAATTATAAAATCTATAAAATCTTTTACATATTTCTATTGCATTGTATTAAAAATTTTTTGGTCTGATACACAACTTACCCGCTTACAATTAAGTGTGGAAACTCAATTGGCAGAAATAACGATTTTCATACAACACATACACACACACACACACACTCACTTATATTAAAACTTTAAAGTTGTATGAAAATCGCGATTTTTGTCAATTGAGTTCTTGCACCTAATTGTGAATAAAATCCGAAGTTGTAGATTGCTTTTAATGAAATACGGCTTGATTTGCTTGAAACATATTCAGCTATATTAAAATAGAACAAGACATAAATTTAAAAAATCAAAAAAACCCGACTGCGTAAAAAAATTAAAGAAAAAAACTTTAAACCGTCACAGATCCTAAACTATCATTCAAAATTAAAAATCGTAAGAGAAACCTAAAGATGATTTTCAAATACCTGTCGAATGATACCCATTTTGATATTGTTCGCCGAATTTTTATTTTTTCCGTAATCACAAAATGGCGTCTGTTGGCCGCCATATTGAATTTTGACTACTGTCATATCTTTAGTGACACTCCTGAGCTTAAGACAAATCGATTGCCGTAAGAATCATCAAAATCAATCCACGCGTTCGGTTTATATAGTGCCGCAGAGGAACACACATACATAGACTGATAAACACAATACCCTTCTTTGCGTCGCGCAGTGGGGTAAAAAGAACGCGCAGGGTCATGGGACACCGAGATGGAACGAAGTTCCTGTTGCCTTCGGCCTACTCCCTATTTACGAAGGCCATCATATTACTCCTAAAAAGTAATCGATATCCGCATTTTCTTCACATATTTTTTTTTTAAATTAAAAATTCATAAAATTGCCACTTTATATATTAACTGCCTGTTCGCCGATGTCAAAGGAGTTCTTTCTTTCACACAAATTACATATAAATTCGAAACAAATTCAAAAATTTATTGTTTTAAATGTAACTGTGCAAAAGAAAGAACTCCTTCGGCATCGGCGAACAGGCAGTAAATATATCTAATATAATTTGTAGAGAAGTTTGAAAAAGTCGATGGATGTGTTTTTTTCTTAAGGGATTAATTTACAGTTTTATAGAAAAATTCACCATTTTTGTTCAATGCTGGATAGAGCGTTCATGATTTAATCGATTAAAAATTTCAAAAGCCTATTCTTTTGAAGTATTGAAAATAAAAAGTTTTGTTTTGAAAAATTTTTTGAGAAAAACGTCGAATAATTTTGCTCTATTTTTGTCCAAATTTAGCCATATTTCACTCTCATTTCAAAGTCTTAACTATGATTCCTATTAACGACTACATGAATTGAGATAACTAAAAAAAATTTTGTTCCTTTTCATTTTGTGATCGGATCGCAAGTTTTAAAGATACAGACTATTACCCCTTTTTCAAATTGGGACCACTGTGCGTCTTTGGCCTGCTACTTTCGGCGTTATGCCATCGGGCCGCGACTATCTGCTTTACCGCATTGGCAGGCCTCCTTCGGCCGGTCACTATCAGCCTTCGACACACTCCGCCAAGGCACCAGACCCGGCGCCATGCCCCGTCAACAAAAACCAACTATCGCCTAGAATATACTTAGACGATACTTAAGCGATACTTAGGCGACGCTTCTCAACAGTTAAGCCGAGACACCTTCATTTGGCAAGGGCACCAACCATAAGGGCCTATTCACATATTACGTAACGCTCCCGGGGGGTCTAAAGATTTGTTACGGACTAAATAATTTATACTGAAAATTTTATATAAAGCGCTACGAGGGGGGGAGGGTTATAAAAACTCCATAAAATAGCGTTACGTAATATGTGATTAGCCCTTAGCCAATACACAAACTTGCTCCAAGCATTCCCAAAAACTTAAAAAAAAATTACCCCAAAATCCCAGAAGGCCTCCGGATTCCTAAAACCAGGACAAAAATCTTTCTAAAATCCCAGTAGTTCCCCGGAAAATATGGCATCACCGAAAACCGCGAATATACCAAAGCAGCAATACTGAGTTCTTAAGGAATTTAAACTTCACGCCGGCCTGTTGACTTCATTTTGAATTTTCCTTACACGTATTTCTTACCAGTATTCGTTACACACACGTATTTGTTAGACGTATTTTTTCATTTAAAAAAAATTTATTTTACCCTTCAGCATAGCAAACATTTATATGCTGCATATCATATGCACCACGTGCCAAAAGGAGCTTCGTTCCAACAAAAAATAAAAATTAACTTTAATTTTGCAACGTGCTTTTTCCCAAATTAAAATTTTACTTTTTAAGTAACATATTAAAGTTTTATTAAAATACATAGAAATTAATTATGGAGAGGTATTAGCTAGTTCCTATGCGCTTTTCATTGGGGCTAATGCAAATCGTCAGGGAACCTTTACCCAAAAATCTCATAGAAAAACTAAAGATATTATATTAAACTCCTAATCATACGAATAAGAAGTTTATAATATCATGTTTTTTATTTTCTTTACTTGCGTACTATAACCGGTAGGTTTTTTTACAACTCTAAATTGTAGTTGTAAAGGCAATTGAAAATAAATATAAGCAACAACAGCTACAAATTATTGTCACAATGAGCTGTGATGGCAACTTCTATTTTTTTGAACGGGCACTCGCATATTTATAACTAAAATATTTTTTTGGGAATTATTAAATTACATTAATTTTAATTTTGTAACGTGCTTTTTCCCAAATTAATATTTTACCAGATATCTTACTTCAAATCTGGGAAACTAACAGTATTCTAACTGAATGGAAGAAAAGAACCATTGTGACGATACCCAAGAAAGGCGATATTAGCCTGTGCAGAAACCATTAATAAAGTAATCGCCCTTATAATCCTACAACGCATTACACCGTACATGGAGATAATCTTACGCAAAGAACAAGCAGGATTCATGCCAAACCCCTCTTGCGCAGACCATGTAACAACCATTCGAATTTTTATAGAACAATCTGCAGAATTCAATAGCCCACTTTACGTACTGTTTGTAGACTTCGAGCGACCTTTCGATACTGTGTCAAGAGAAGCTCTATGGGACTCACTTAATTGCAGAGGATTCCCAGAGAAAATTGGTAGCTTGATACGTGAACTCTACACTGATGATCTATGCATGGTGCGATACAGGGGTAAGGAAAGCGATTCTTCCAGGGTTAAAACTAGTGTAAGGCAGGGCTGTGTCCTGTCTCCAACGTTCATCCTAATATTTCTTAATTGTGTAATGGAACAGACAGAGGAGTGTCACAGCCTTTCGGCATTCAATGGAAGCTATCGGAACGTCTTAATGACATTAACTATGCTGATGACACCGACATAGTGGCATACAATTTAAACTTAACCATCTGGCAAAGAACGCGGAAAAAGCAGGTATAAGAATAAATGTAAAAAAAAACGAAGCTCATGCGTGTTGAAACATCATATATACTTCCCGTTTATCTTAACGGAGAGGAGACATAATACAAGAGGTGTACTCTTTCTGCTTTCTTGGAAGCTCAGTGACTCCAGATGGTGGGTCAGAAAAATATATAATTGGCCTGATCAATAAAGCACGAGCAGCTTTTCAACCGCTTTACAAAATATGGCGATCAAACGATATCATTAAAGCAACAAAGATTCGGATTTTTAGCAGAGTGTTACTAGCGTACTTCTCTACGGTTGTACCACCTGGAGATTATCCAAAGAAAGACTAAGAAAACTACAAACTTTTACTAATCGATGTCTGCGCCAAATACTGCGAATCTTCCGGCCTTATTGGGTCACTAATGAACAGCTTCTTGAAATGCCAAATCTAAATAAAATTGAAAGCGAAATAAAAATTTGGAAATGGAAATGAAGCCCATGCTTGATATATCACGCACAGCAATGGGGTGGCGTCCTCAAGGCCAACGAGGACCCGGTCGACCACGTCTTACCTGGATCAGAAATGTAAAAAGTATTCTCTCGTGTCATGGAATTACATGGAATCAAGTTAAAGCACTAGCTAATAATCGTCATAGATGGAAAGAGTTCGTTGGCACCATAAGTTCAAATTGAACGTTTTATCTAATTGTTTTAAAAATGTAATGAAAATTTTATAAATAAAAGAATTTAAAAAAATATATACAGTACTTTTGGTAAAAATAACAATTTTCGTTACTATTATTTTAAATTGGTAATCTTGAAAAAAAATTTGTTGTTTTATCTATAAAAATTGGTAATTTTAACCACAAACATTTCTGAAATTAAATTAGTAATTTTATCCATCAAAAATAATTTTACTTTAGTAATGTGTTTTTTTTCCAAATTTGTATTTTACAATTCAGTAAAAGAAATTTAATTATTTTGGCTTGAGTTCGGTTTTAATTAAATTTTTCAATTAAAGTATATTTTTATTTAGATATAAATGTGAAGCATGTAGACATAGAAAAATTGTACTACGCGCAGGGTTGAACTGGCATGTTTCGATAGCTCCCGCTATTCTCGTCAGACTTCTGAACCGTAGAGATCACTCGACCAAAGTCGGTGGTTTGCATTCAAGAGTTGAATATCATCTACATATATCTAGTATGAACTATCATTGATAATTACAAGTACTAGTGTGCGTGTGAATGTTTGTTTGTTCAGTTTATTTGAACATGTACATGCTTTTGCTAGGTGCCTTTAGAGTTTTAACAATTAAGTTTTGAGTTTTATTCGAACTGTATGGGTTTATATCCAAAGAAATTTATTTATTTTAGTTTGAGTTTGGTTTTAATTTAATTTTTAAATTAAACCTTTAAGAAATTTTTTATTTGACATATTGTCATAATATTATTTTAAATTTAATTTATTTGTTGATGGTTAAGCATTGTCTATATGCATTTCATTGGTGCTGTACCAAATCGTCAGTAGACTTCAACCACACTTCTGAACAGTTACAAACCTCTTATCTTATGTACAGACTTTCAAAAACCATTTGAGAATTTACAAATGATTTTCAAATGTAAGCATAGTAGGCTTTTGAAACTTAAACAAAACCCAAAAAAATAATTTGTAATCGATATGAATCTACTTTATTTTTCTACACTTTTATACAATTAGAAATCCATTGGATAACAATAAGAGTATTATAAGATAAAATGAAAAATAAAATTGAACTTGCATGTTTTTAAGCCGACATCTTCATCATCTCATCCAACTCATCTCGTTAAATAGCGACAGCACAAAGTAAACATAGACATGAAATGAGGTACTACTTTAAAAGGTTATTTTAACTAATAAAAATTGTTTATCATAAAAATTGCAACAACATTTACATTAACAGTAAGGTAACACTTTAAATTGCTTAGATTTACCAACATTATTATTTTGAGTGTACCAATGGCTGAAGCTAAAAAAATCTGTGATAGCTTCTTTTATTTTTCTTCCTTCGTTATATGGGAGCAAAGTACATTTTGTAAAGCAATCTTCGATTTATATACAATAAATGTATTTTTTCCCATTTTTTAACTTAAAAACTAAACCATTTAAAAATATTGAATAGGGCTTAGCTTTTCTTACTACATCGTCCTATTGTTTTAGCTGCCTACGTATGTTTTTTTTCAGGTCTAAATATTTATGTATTCTAAAACCTATTATTTCTTTAATAACAATTTTATAAATTCTAGTTTCTAAATTTTTAACATTGTCTTATAAAATATTGCGCATTTATTCTTTAAAAAATATTCACATAAATTATATTTATTTTTAACAAACAGACTACTGTGGGCTTGAGACACACTTCAATTAAAATATTTGAAGTACATACGATGCTATTTTGACACGTTTCTTCTAAATTGTGCTTAAGACACTTTACCAAATTAAACATAATTAGCCAGAAAAGGAAATAACAAAGCAGTTAGGAAACAAGTCATTCTTAAAACTTTGGCAAAACTGCTTTAAGATTTTGCAATTCATTAAATTACGCAACAAAATATTTTAAATCTTGTATTGTTCAAATTTAATTATATATTTGTTAAAGGAAACACCTTTAAAATTCTTTAACTTAATCTATTTCCGAAAATAATTGTATAGAAATTTTTTTTGTTATAAAACACGAGCATTTTCATTGATACTCGCCTAGACTTTGATGACCTTTATTTATAATTTTCAATAGCAATTTTCGTAAAACATATTTTTTTAGCTAGAAAAAATTCTTATACTTATAAATATTTATAAACATGTAAACTTGAAATGAAACTTTATATTGTAAAACATGTTCATTTATTTCAGTTTTTTCTGCAATTCAATCATGATCTCACTTTTAATTCATTTTTGCCATGAAAAAAAGCAAAATAAATGTAGACCACAAGATATTAACAATGCAACTTTAAGACAAAATCAAAAACAAACCTACATTAACTACAATACGAGTACAAATTATGGGCAACCAAATGTATTTAATTCTTATTTGTAAAAAGTTGCAAAAACAAACTTAAAGCCACAAAACACCTTTTAGCTAAAGACTAGAAAAAAATTAGTTGCAATCGAAAAGTTTTTTTCTGGTATTTTTTGATAAGGGGTTGGGTGTGGTGTCTTATTTGATAAAAAAAATATTTTACGAGCACATTTCTAATTACATAAAAAAGCAAGGAAGACTTTACTTTGAAAGGGTATGCTAAAATTACTGACCTTTAATATTAGATCTATATTAATAACTCTGTACAACAAAATTAAATTTTTCAAAATTACAATGTACTAACAACTGATTCTGATAGAGGACATCAAAAAAAAATATATGCGTGTATCAGCATTTTGAA
The DNA here is from genome assembly GCA_956483635.1 of Panzeria rudis. Lineage (NCBI taxonomy): Eukaryota > Metazoa > Arthropoda > Insecta > Diptera > Tachinidae > Panzeria > Panzeria rudis. The sequence goes on along the minus strand of OY101450.1, from coordinate 123,983,156 downwards.
ATTGCAGAGGAGTTTTGAATTTGAAGATACGTGCAGCACTTTTATGTAAAACACCACGAGAAAAAATTTTTTTCGACAATTTAGCCTTTTAACTTTTCGTTGTAAAAAGGCCAAAAACTCCACATCAGTGGCGATATAGCAGAGAGAAATATTCTACAAAAATGTTTCGCTTTCCTAAATACACCTTATACGTTAAGTGTAAGTCTTACAAGATTTTCCAATCCCACTACTGACTGTGGATATATACGAAATTAACCCGTAAAAGCATTTTAAGTATTGAATGATTTCTTGCGTTCTAGTTGAGTATGGAACTTAGGTGGTTTAAAATACGTATAATAGAATTTAATGCCAAACATTTTTGTAGAACATTTCAGACCGCCATATCGCTACTGATGTAAGAAAGGAATACAAAAAGACCCACGCAACAAAGAGTTAGAGGCCTAAAATGTTCCACAAAAACTTTTGTCGTGGTATTTTACATAAAAATTCTCAAAAAATTTTATACGTTCAACGTAAGGGTTACAAGATGTATTATGCCGACTCACTATACCTACATATGTGCAAAAGTGGGAAATATAACTTCTCGAAAACGAATCCCTTATGTTAACTTTCAAAACGGCAAAATTTGAAATAGTTTTTTCGTGTCCGTTAAAAGTACACAGAAAAAAATAAGTTTCGTTTTTGATAACAAAAATCCCGGTATTCAATATTTTTTTTTTCAAATTTCCTGTGATAAAGAATTCCCCTATATTGATAACAAAATTATTTCAAAATAAAAATATATATATAAATTAAAAAAATGTTGACATGGCTGGAATACGAACCCGGGCTTTCCGGACGTAAAGCATACTCTCTATTGCTGAGCCATATCCCATTTATTTTTTTATGGGATACAACTTGTTTTAAGTACTTATGTATAAAAAGAAAAGAAATAACCGCCATGGAAAAGAAATACTTACAACGAAATATTTTATTATGTTAAAGATAAATGTTATTGAAATTCATATTTTTTTTAATAACATGGTTTTATTGAATATAATTCTTGTCTATTTTTTTCTGTGTATAGTAAAATATTTCATAAAATAAACGCATTAATTTTAAAATGAAAACTACTTTAACGTAATTTTATATCCCAACAAAAGCTTTGCTTACTGGTAGGCAAAAAAGTATATGGGGATTTAAGTCGTAACTACTTACAATTTGACTCGATAACTACTTATTTTTGTTTGAGAAGTCCAAAAAATAAGTATTTACACACAAAAATGTATTTACATTTTCACATCAATTAACTAGTTTCTATTTGGCTTACTTGAAGCTAAAAAATAAGTAGTCAAATAAACAAATTAAAATTAAAAACAAATTGTATACCCACTATATTTTATTTATATTTTTAATCATTTTTTTACCCAGCTGGGATACGAACCTGCGCTCGTTCAGATTTGAAGACAAGTACTCTACCCACTGAGCTATTGTTGACTTATAAGTTTAAGCGACAAAAATTAGTTTTCACATGTTGACTTAAAAAGTGGCTGTCTACTTATTTTGTTAAAATATATCAACAAATTGTAACTAGGTACTTTCAGATAATGAGAAAAATACGTACTAATTTTATTAAAAACTAGGGACTAGCTCTAATTTGAAGCATAGTAATAAGATATATAAGAACCACTCATTACTTTCTAACTCATTAATAAAGTACTGCCGATTACAAAAATGACAAAAGCTTCTGCTGCGAATATTTCTCAGCTTTTTATAGAAAGTTTGTTTCTTAAGTCTTTCGTTGATCCAACCAAAATAAAATCCTTTAGAAAAGTTCATAGTCCAAGAGCCCGTGGCCGGTAGACTTACAGTATTTTTTAAAAGCCTATATTTTCTCCAGTTACTCCCTTATACCTATAATACACGAGAGCGAGACTAATTTTTTCCGGTCGTAGTTCCTATGGCGTCAATCATAAAGGAAAATTGACTAGATAGCAGTAAAGGGAAGGGTACCTCTCATGCAAACCAATTACTAATTATCTCATATCTTGAGAACTATATCAATGATGGTCTTTATTTCTTATGTAAGACGGTACACAAAAAGTGGTGGCGTAGGACTGAGGGGAAAGGTACCTCCCATATTATCTTTCTTATTTTTATATATTATTTTATATAGGAGGTACCCTTCCCACTGGGCTACCCCGTAAATTTTTGTTAAGATTATCCACACTAGCTTCCAGCTATCTTACATATAAATAATTAGGTATTACTTTGTATGGGAGGTACCACTTCCCCCACTCCAATGCAATAAATTTTTTTTTTGGTGGACTACGCAAACTGACTATAGAGTAATTCACACCAAGTTTGAGCACTCTAACGTATACAGTATTTCAGATATAAGTTAATTATTACTTACTCTGGAGAGCAAGGGAGTTTTCAAAGGCACCTGCCGTAGGTGCTAGCCATTGTATTTTTGAGGTAACAACAAGTAAGTCATCCAACAGACTTTGTTAAAACCTTTAGAAAATTAGTTAAATTTTGCCTCTTTCACGAGTGATTGATGCCAGAAGAACAGCGGCCAGAAAAACTCATATCGTGCATTATAGGTATAAGAGAGTAACTGGAAAAGATATAGGCTTTTAGAAAATATCTTAAGTCAGCCTGCTTCGGCCTTTAGCCTACAAATAAGTATTATTTTGTTTAAAATTGTCATCTTATTTAGCTTGTCAGACCCCTTTAAACACTATTGTTTAAAATTCTTAGTTTTAATCACCTCCAACTACTAGACAGCTGCATTAAATTAAAGTAAAACAATTTTAGTTTTTCTATCTGAGTCATTCTGTATCTTAAGCAGATACTCGTCTAACTGGTTGCAATTGCAATTGTCTTAGTGCGCATTATAAAATTTCTAGATTCCTACTAAACTCTGCTGCTAAATGTGCTTAGTTTTTCAGTTGTTAGCAATTAAATGTTGAGCTGTAGAGTAGAGTTGCTGCTGTGGCCGCTGTGGCTGCTTTAATATATCTATATGCAATGTCATATGAAATATACATATTTTCCCACAGTCTGTCCATTTGTTAGAGTTAGAAAAAAAATTAAAGCAACAATAAAAGCAAGTGTTTGTTATTTAATACGAATATGAATTTTTTTTCTACCTATTTTAATCCTACAATTTTTTTGAAGTTAATGACTAAATATATGCTGGTCTTGGCAAAACTACAAATGCTTCAGGAAACTCTAGAGGAAAATGATATTGCATATTTTGTATAAAAATTGTTTTTGCACAAGTACAATATTATTCTAAAAGGAAAAACCGGAGGCTATTTTTAAAAGTTTATTTAATTTTAATGGACTTGGTTTTGTCGTTTTAGATAAGTAGTTTTAGTAAATAGTGTTATCTACTATTTAGAAATATTTGGAAAAAGCATCCGGCTTTTATTTGAACTAAAATGAGAACTTTTTCAAGTTTCGAAAAGAGATAAAAATTATATGAAGCTAAAACAAATTTTTAATCATGTATTATCATTTAATTGCAAATAAAATCGAGATTTGTTCATCAATTTTAATGATTTTTGGCTTATTTTGTTCCTAATATAAACGGCTTTCTAATAAATGATAATAATTTAAAATTTTTACCATGTCAATTATTTATGGCTTTTTGAAAACGAAAAAAATGTTTAATTTTTAATGAAAAAAAAAACAATTTTCCGCCGCTAATTTCCGAGTAGCTCCGAAACAATTTCAAATATAAATAAAATTTATATAAGAGGCTTAAAGGTAATATCATTTCGCATATTCTAGTAGTTTATTTATTAAAATCGAACGAGAGTTATGATGAATGTATTAGCCTAGTGTTATTAGTACTAAGTACTCTTACATGAAAAACAGATTACACAATTACGATGAATATTTTCTTTTTATTATGAAAAGTGTACATAAACGTTTTGTATAGCATTAGAAATGTAGTTTTGTTGTTTTTATGGGGCTTAGGTGGAATTTTAGAAAGTATAACAGTTGTGTGAATAGAAGGTAAGAAGTTAAGGGAATTATTTATATTCCTTGAATTGCATACCCTACAATCGGAATATCTCCAGATCAGTAAAAGATAATATTTATTAAATGCTTAAGATGCGAATAGTTGTTAGTTCAAATTACTTAAGCTGCAATATAATTGTGCAATTTTTCGTATTGTACAATAATATGTCATATTCAAAGGTGGCACAATATATTGGCAAAACTCAAAAGATTTTTGATTTCTATTGTATAATCAAGAATATTGTGTAATGTGTTGGAAACGTTGTTCAGTGTTATATATACTTTTTGACTGTCAGGCAAATTGGGCTATACTTTGTTTGAAAATATTGTTCCATTTATTGCGTAGTATAGGTCCAAATGACAATAATATGTACAATAACATATGCAATAATGCGGCCCATCCATTATACAATAGGATGGGCCGCTTTATAGATCTAAATTCTTTAAAATTAATAAGTGCAATAATACACAAGAGCTTCTGTATTTAGAGTGAAGACTAACGCGAAAACTGTGAAGAGCTGCGAGTACATCTAGACAATAACACGGAAATAATGAAAAAATGCAAAATTTACTTTGACAAAGTTCTTTGAATTCTCTTTTAAACTTTCATTGGTGCTTAGACACTGGAAGATTAGTTTTACAAGTTTTGGTTTTTTAACTTTGTTGCTGTTCCCTTTTGTTCCGGTATAAGCCTTTCTTCTCCTCATTTTCTTTTCCATACCCTTTTATAAACACAAGACTTGCAAAGTAAACTTTCTCTGTGTAAGAGGTGTTTTGTATTATTATACATAATTAAAAATACCTTTTGAATTTTTCTAAATTCGTGAAAAAAATACCATTAAGCTGAAAAAGTACTTTTTATGTTGAAGGTCAGTATCATTTAAAAATATGTATGTTCCATCACTGGTTGAAGTCAAAAATTCAAATTTGAGAAAATAAAATTATTTTACTGTACATATTTTATGATACAAAAGTTTATTTTTCTTACACTTTGACTTTTTTAAGAAGATCTGCGCTTATATCCACGTTTATGAACAGGCTCTCTTAAATTTTTGCCAAAATTCTTAGAATTATCCACATTATAAAATGCTGCTCTTGAAATTTTCAAAATCGACTGTCACAATTTTTTATAGGCTCTTAAACACACAAAATATTTTTAAAATTAACGATTTTCGGCCATTGCTAAATGTAGGGTACAAGTCCAAAATACAAAATTATTGGCGCTACAAACATTTTGAATAGATTGCCTTTTGCGATACGTGATTAAAGATTGAATGTGTTAAACAAAGTTTTTCACAAAATTGGAATTAATGAAGATACTCTTTTTGAAAAAAGTATGATTTTTCAGGTCAATTGCAAAATTTTGAATTTTTCGTCTATTCCCGACTTCAAGAATGCAGATTTTAAAAACTTTTTTCTTTAGTTTTACTTAGAATTTGTCAAGAATCGAATGCTGATTTTTAATTTATTATCCAACTTTAAACTAAAAAGTTATAGGCGAAATACTAAAAAAGTCTATACACAAAATTGCCTTTTCCTTTAAAGTCTAATATTTTCTAAGCTCTGAGAGACACGAAAACATACGTAAGGACATTCTTTCTTTGTATTTTTAGCTTAACTCAATGCGCTTTAAATTTTTAAAAGCGGATAACTTTTAAAAAGGTGCAAGCCTAAAAATTTTTGTAAGTCCCATGGAGTCAAATTTGGTTCAACGTAACACCTCTCGTGCTTAAGGCAGAAGACCACAAAGGTATGCGTTGTAAAGCCGGACTCTTCCTCTAAAGATGTTCGAAGTTTCAGATAAATCTAATTAGCAGTTTAGAAGTTCCAGGCTTATTACCATTTATTTTGCAAAAGTCCCCACTGTGCGCTGTCCCGAAAAAGTTTTGGAATAACTTAAACAGCTTAGGCAGTGACCACAGATATTAATATTTACAAAAACAGTAAATTGTTTTTCTGTAGTTAGCTCAGATCCTTTGTTGTGAATCGAATTCACAGGGCCTAAAGAAACTAAAAGAAAAGCTAAATAATTTCAGTAAATTACGATTTGACTCGTACATGAATGGCTCCGTATGAATACCACATACATACATACATATCGAGCCTTTGCTGCAATAGAGTCATAACTCAAAAAAACTTGTTTTGCAGAAAATGGTAAAAGAAAATTTTATTCTTGTCTGAAGAGTTGAGTACACAAGATATTTGTATGCAATTTTTACATAATATGAAGATTGATATGACGATTAATTCTGCATTATTAACTCAAAAATCAAGTTTTTTTTTTAGTTATGACTCTATTGCAGCAAAGGCTCGATATGTATATCCCTTTTTCGTTCTTCTCGACTATTTTGGGCTTATTTAGCGTATTTTTCGTTCTTAGTTTAGCCGATCTTTTTCGGGTTTGTGCTTTTTTTTGCGCTTTTTTCATTTTGACAATTTTTTCAGTTTTTTAGTTTTGGCGATCTTTCCAGCACTTTTTCTCGTTTTGACGATTTTTTGTTTGTTTTGCTACTTCTTTAATTAAGGTTTTTTTCATTTTAACGCTTTTTTCCATTTTGGTGATTATTTTCGTTTTGGCATTTTTTTAATTTTAGTTTTTTAGTTTAAACGTTTTTTTATTTATTACGATTTTTTTTTTTGTTTTGTTTTGATGATTCTTACTTTTTAGTGGTTTTTTATGGTTTTAGGCGATTTTTGTAGTTTTGGCGATCTTTTTTGTTTTGGTGCTTTTTCGTTTCAGCGTATTTTTTTTCATTTTGCAGATTTTTACGTTTTTTGCTATTTTTTCAATTTTGAAGTCTTTTGTTTGACGTTTTTGTTTGTTTGTTTTGACGATTTACATTTCAGCTTGTTCCTTGCTTTACGGTTCATAAGATACAGCTTCATTTCAAAATAACATCAACAGATAGAATACCCTTTAATTTTTAGTTACTTTGATTTTTACCATTTGTTACTGTTGCTGCACTAGGTGTGAATATTTCAAGAGCTTTCCTCTTACGGTTTCCAAGATACAGCTAATTGTCAAAATTACATGGTCAAAATTACATTAAACGATAGAATACCCTTTAATTTTTATATTATTTAAATTTCAGTATTTATTGGTGTAGTCTGTATAATAATACACTAACTTTGAGAATATCAAGTGTCTGTATATGAAGTTTCTGCATATTACTTTAGGATTCGAACATGTTTCGTTGATCGTTTTAGAGCACCCTTTAATTTTTAACTTTCATACATTTTTACTATTGCAGCAGCCATAGTTACACATATTCTGTGAAAAGAAGGTCAGGACCGTTCTCGAGATAGAAGTCTTTGAAAGACAGACAGACAGACGGACGGACGGATGGATAGCGTATCGAAAACAATATGGTTCATTTTCACCGTTGGGTACGGAATCCTAAAAATTTTGCGGAGCTTACGGCTTGTTATGATAAAAAATATTCTTTTTCTTGCCCAAAACTATTTTCAAAATCTATAGCTCAGTGCTTGGGACAATCAATCAATTTTGTAAACTTATTGCACAATGGGACACAATCAAAAAATTGTCTTTCTTATTTCAATTATAATTATATTTGCTTGCAACTAATCTTTATACAGTTTGTATTTTCTGCGAATTTTTCTTTAAGCCATGGCCTAAAGTTGATTGAACGTAAAATTTACTCTTTTTCTACGATTTACTTAATCTAAAATATGTTTTAAAAATAAGAAATATTTCATTTTAAAGTCACACATGCGAGTACAACCACATCATGCAGTTTGATTTTATTTTATTTTATTTTCATAATTTGCAAATAAAAATATGCATCATACATTCCATTACCATAAACAGATTAAACTAAATTAAAAACAAAAAAACATCTGTATTAAACAATGACTTGTTTTACATGATGCAAGGGATTTTATAAAACCACATATGAATGTTGCTATTGCAAAAACAACAACTACAACAAAAAAATAAAAAAAACATCAAGAAAACAAAAAGAAAGAAACTAACAAAAAAGAAATTAACTTCAGATATAAATTTGCACTTGCAGAGCAATAATTTGTAAATGAAATTGCCACACACAGGGGCATAAATTGTGGAAAAAACAACAACCAAACTCTGGCTAAAGACAACAAGAAATCAATAGACTTTGTGTAGAAAAGTATTTTGCATATAAAAAACTGATAAAAAAGGCATTACATGTAGACTAAAAAGAGCAATTGTACGAGTATTACAAACATTTTATATTTTATAAAAAGTTGGGATGAAAAGCATTAAGAAAAAATTGGTAGCAATTTTGTAATATAAAAACATGTACGAGTTAAGAAGCACTACCATTTCAATAAAATGACTAGAGTGTGTCTATGTCTATATTTAATGAAGTAGAAAAAAATAAACGTTGAAAGATTGCTTAAATTGTAAGAAAATTATGGTCAAATGAAAATGACTGGTAAAATAACACAAAATTATGAGAAGTTGCCAGTCGTTACCGCTTTACTTGAGTTTTTTTTTTCTCTTTAATATTTAAGTTGTGTAAAACTTTAATTAATATAAAAAAAGATATTTCGCAAAAAGTGTTATGAATTGCTTTTTATTGGTGGAAAACTATAATTATCACAAAAGCCATAAAGTTACTTCATGCTTCATGCCAAAGGTTACATTAAAAATTGTAGGAAATCAAACCAATATTGATTTACCGGTATTTTATAGGTCTAATAGGTACTATACGGATATATTCTGCCTGGGTATGGAGGACGAAGGCAGAACAGGTCATTAAGTAGGCACTGTGTTGAATGATTATGTTAATTGCCTCTTTTGTGGGATAATGACAACTTTTCCCACATATAGACCTCTGCACATGCCATTTTTCAGAACTTTATGAAAATAACGAAATAAAGAATTATTTACAACTTAAAATAAAATATTATTGAAAGTTGCTATTTCAATTAAACTTTCAAACAGTTTAAATAAATATTTATATGTAATATTAATAAGGATTAGATATTTAATAAATTAAGTCAAGTGCGATTTTGGCTAGCACACGAAGGGTTCGTACGAATAGACATATATCCCTTTTCGTTTTTAACCCTTTTCCATTTTGGCATTTTTTCCGTTTAGCTTTAATTTTAGTTTTTTATTTTTAAAATTTTTTTCCTTGTTTTGGCGATTTTTTTTTTGATTTGGGGTTTTTTTTCATTTTGCTGATTTTTTAGTTTTTAGGCGATTTTTTGCTTTTGGCGAGTTTTTTTTTTTAACATTTTTTTTCGCTTTTTGCGGCTTTTAAGGACTTTTTTTTGTTTTTGGTGATCTTTTTAGTTTAACGTTTTTTTTTTTTTGTTTTGGCAGTTTTTTTCGTTTTGTCGATTTTGTCGGTTTTTGGCGGTTTTTTTTTTGTTTAGGCTTTTTTGGCGTTTTTTTTTTTTTGTTTTGGCGCTTTTTTTCGTTTTGGTGATTTTTTTCCATTTTATACGATTTTTTTTCGATTTTGATGATATTTTTAGATTTAGCGATTCTTTTAAGTTTTAGTGCTTTTTTCATTTTGACGACTTGTTTCGGTTTTTAACGGTTATTTTAGTTTTTTGGCGATCTTTTTAGTTTTTTTTTTGGATTCTATAGATTTTTTAACTTTGGTGTTTTTCCCTTTAGCACTTTTTTTCATTGAGCCGATTTTTTGATATTTTTTTAATTTTGGAGTTTTTTATTTTTAGCGTTTGTAAAAATTCATGAGTTTGTCTCTTACGGTTTCCTAGATACAGCAAATTGTCTTAATAGCGTAGTTAAAATTACATTAACTGATAGAACACCTTTTATATAATATTATTATTTTAAATATCAGTGTTCATTGGTGTGGTCTATTCTACAGACTACACTAATTAACACTAACTTTGGAAATTTAAAGTGTATATATATAAATGTCTGTATATTACATTACTAATTCAACATGATTCGTTGCTGGCTTTAGAACACCCTTTAATTTTTAACTGTCATATATTTGTAGTCGAAGCGGCCAAAGTTTTACATATTCTGTGAAAATTTCATGTCCGTAGCTCTTACGGTTCCCTATAAGACAGCCTGTGACAGACGGACAGACAGACAGCGTAGCGACAACAACAGGGTTCGCTTACACTTTTGATGTACGGCACCCTAAAAAATATCAATTCCAGATTTTCTGTAAGTCTTACAAGGGTTAATACAAAAGTAAACAGAAAAAGTGATGTAATATTTTTCTAATCTTATATTTTTAGGGTTCCGTACACCAAAGGTGAAAAGCACCTTATCTCGAGAACAGTAAAAGGTACGGAAAATTTCACATAACTATGCCCGCTAGAAAATAAATACTAAAAATTTATGCAAGTTACAAATGAAAGGGTAGTTATAAAGCGAAGAACGAAACATGCTGAAATCCTGACGTAATATTGGGCATTATTTTTGAAGCGGCCAACGCAAAAAAAAATTTTTTGCCGAAATTCCTTATATAGCATAACCAGCGATGCCATATATATAAAAAAAACTTATTATTTCTGAAAAAACAAACTTTTTTTTTGCACAAAAAACCTTTTTTTCTACAAAAGTGCCAAAACTTTAAAAGAAAACACAAAAAAGTGTATTTGGAACTCATTTTAAGGAATGTATGAAAACGGCATAGTTGCAGATGGAGTAAACACAATTAAACACTGTGGCAGTAATAAGGGAGTGAGAAAATATTTGATCGTATCATTGCATAAGCAATCACTTAATATTTTTATCCGATATACTATACTGCAAATTTTAAATTATGTACATATTTATAAAAAACTTGAAAAAACTTTATATAAAATTAAAGATTTTTGGCATCTCAAAAAACTTGCAAAAAAAGGGAAAACTTGACAAATGGCAACGCTGAGCATAACTATGAGTATAGTTCTAGGAGGTATAAATGTGCATGCAAAAAAATTTGTTATGATGTTTATTTGTCGAGTTTTGGGGTTCGAAAGTGTTGCCGTTTTTTTTAAAAAAAAATTTTTTAATTATTGTTTCAAGCTAGAAAAAAGTAAAACAAAAAATTTTATTATGTGATTTTTATAGAAAATCTTCTGATCTTTTTTTCATGATCAAAGCCGGATATGACCAATTGAAATTAAAATTTTTTTAACTAGAGCGGCTTAAAGGTAAATTTATTTCAAGTTTTTAGTATTTTTTGTAATAAATTTGGCCAACACCTTCTTAAGTTATAATAAAATCGGTGGAGCAGCCTCTTCAAAAAACCAAAATTTTAGAGAAAAAAATAAAGTGATACTTTTGCGCATTTTTGTTGTAGCATAATGTTACTTTCGGTAACATTTGCTTTGTTGCGTTCAGCTCAGCCCCGCTGTTCATTGTATATTTTTAAGCTCCATATTCGAAAATAGTTTTAATATGTTTATAATTTTCTCAAATATATTGAGGCCTATAATATGTTTGTGAAAACTATTTCAACCGAATTCACAAACAATTTTTTGATTAATAAGAGACTTATAAAACAAATTTTTGTATGAAAAGTTGTCTTTGCAATGATAACTAAAATAGTCATTATGGCTATCTGGGGCCATTCACATATTATGTCACACATATTTTAGGTCGTTTGCTGGGACACACCCTGTCGTGAAATAATTTAATGCATTTGAGTGGTCACATAACGTTAGATAATGTCACATTTCTTACAATTTACAGCGTCAACATTTCAACAGTCTATTGTTTGTGGAATTTTCAAATGACTGTTAGTGGTCAATCAAATAAAATAAATAAATGAATACATTTTTATATTATTAATACAAATGATAATTAAAAAACCATTTTTATAAAAAAAGTCTATTAAAGACGCCTATAATTTTCTTTTCCTCACCTTTCAGAAATTTTAAAACAATTAAAAACGGCAATTTCTTCATAATTTTAGACGTTGATAAATGGCCGAAATCATTAAAACAAATCCTAAAGTTTAATGGCATTTTCTTAATTCCAAAATGAGTTTTGGAGTGCTCATTCATATTTATTTATAAAGTGCCGCAAGTAATTAATAATTTTAATTTCTTTTATAATACAAAGTCATGTAATGATTTAAATATTTCACTTTTTTATTCCAAGACCAGGTTTCTTTCTTCAATCTTTTGTTTTACTTCTTGCAGACATAATTAAATGTATTTTTATTATTATTACAATCAAAGTATAATAAAGTTATCAAAGTAATACTTGTTTTTTTTCTTTGTTCAAAATCTTACTTTTTTATATTTTGCACTCTGTCAAAATTTCTTTTTCATCATTTCAAATGGTTTATTAATAAACATATTTAATGCCAACAGAGAAACCCCCAATTTTAATTTACTTACATGTATTTTATACGAGTATATCAAATGCAATAAAACTAAAAACTCTTAAGAAACTTAAACAATAATTTTTGTTTCACGCTCTAATGAATACTGACTGACCAACCACTGACTAGAAACAACAAAAGTCTACAAACTACATGAAAAGCTCACGCAAAATTATAAAAGAAATTTAAATAAAAAAAAACTTTTTTTGTCAATTAAAAAGACTTTGACCATGAAAGTAAAACTGCAGAAATTTAAATAGAAATTTGTTTCTTTGTTTATTTTTCAAATTCACTGTTTTGTAAAAAAAAATTGTAAGAAGGTAAGCAACTAACTAAAGTCTTGCGGCCGTAAAAGCACGTTCCAAACGGCAAGTTTAAGAAATTGTTGTAGAAATTATAACACAACAAAACAAACAATAGGCCCCAACAAGTATCAGACTAAAAAGGAGACGCTATAAAATACAAAAAAAAATGGTGGGTGCGTGTTGGAAAATAATTTCACTTTCATTTTTTAAATCAAATATCAAAATAAACATACGAGTTTCATACTAAAAATGTTAAGGTAGGAGGCACATACTGTAGCACATAAATGCTAATTAGCATAAATTATAAAATTTATAATTAAATAAATAAATAAGAAATCAAAAGTAATTGTTTAAAATTTTAAGCAGGAAAAACTTATCAACTTTTTGGTTTTAAAAATGGTTTTCTATAAATGAAAAATTAGGTGTGTGCTTTTGAAGAAAAACTATTCATACGGTAGAGTCCCGATAATTCGTACTTGCAAGGGACCAGCCGTTTTCACAAGTTATAAAAGTTTTTGATTTACCAAGATCTCGCTTTAAGAAGAAAAATTATTAGAAGAAAAATGTATAATGAATACTCCAGAAATTTGCCTAGACAGCAAAATAATTAATCTTCATCAAAATGATCATTGTTTAGTAAAACGTAGCACTTGTTTTACTGTAAGCAAAAAATTAATAAATGTTTTCAAACAAGTTTGATCGTGTGAACAAAAAGAAATAATTTTTTTCACTCTTTAATTCTATTGCTTTTTATTTTGAACTATAAGATGTTATTACCAACAAATTACGATTTATAAGAGTTTAAAGGCTGATATTGTTTTGGAAAAAACGCGAATTATCAAGAGGACCGATATGTATGGAATTTTTAGAATTTAACACGATTTTTTTAAGGAACCACCAGTTTTTTCGAATTATAGCGATTTTCGATTTATTGGAGACAACATATCGCGGCTCTACTGTATTTTGAATTATTAAAAAACATAAACGTATTTGTCAAAAAAGCAATTTTACAGTTGGGGGTTTATTTTTTAAACTTTCTATGGCTTTGGCTATTATCTAGAGGTTTTCTTTTCCCGGACTATTTCGTTATCCGAGAAAGCGGGTTTGAGTTTTCAATTGCCCGGGAATTACTGGAAATTCCCGCCCAATAAAAACGATAAAATCATCCTTGTCACAGAACACCATTCCAATCGGAAGTGGTTCCAATTCCGTAAGTTGCTTCTTCAGAAAACGAAAACTAAAATTTTCTTAGTAATTAAATCAATTTTAAAATTTGAAAGCGGAATTGACAAACACTTTGCTGCTAACTTCAATTGCACTAAATACTTAACAACGTGCATACTTTTAGGAGCGTCAAATAAATATTTAGTCATATGCTTTCCATATGAGATTTGTTTCTAAAAACAAACGCCTCAAGGTATACAAACATGATTATTGTAAAATCGAAATACGAAATAAACGGAATCTAAAACAAACAAAAAATGAACTTTTTCGGAATGACAACTACAGAATCAAAACGGAATCTTTGACACGGCTGAATATATGTATCATGTAATTTAATTTATTGAACAAAAAACAAATAGCAACTCATGAGATGTATTAAATAAGTTTATTAATGCTTTACCCTGCAGCTAAATGTGCAACTAGTTACGTTTTGTGACAGTTATATTACTAGTTGTAACGTTACTAGTCACCAAAGGACTGTCATTTTACTAGTTGTAATGAAGCTAGTAACGATACTAGTCAAACAACAACGTTTTGGAACAGTCATACAACTAGTTGTAATGAAACTAGTAATTTAAATTATTTTTTTATAAATTGACATATTTTCAGCTGTAAATACATAAAACAAAATTTTAGCTCCAAATATAATAAGTAGAAAGTGGCTCAGTGGACAGAGTACATGCCTTGAAATATGAGGACTGTGTGTTCATACCCCAGTTGAGCCCCGGTCGAGAACTGTAAGAGAGAGTAACGGAGAATATGTGATACTATGGCCGCTACAACAACAAATACTAAAATTTTAACTAAGTTTAAAATTAAAGAGTGTTTTAAAGCGAGCAACGAAAGATGTTGGAATCCGAATGTAATATACAGACTCTTGATATATAGTCAATTGATATTTTCAAAGTTAGTGTATTATACAGACTACAGCAAGACATACAAAAGAACCAAAACGATAAAAATCGCCAAAGATAAATAAGTCGCAAAAACGGAACAAATGGTTAAAACAAACAAAAAAAATCGTCAAAGCAAAAAACGCTAAAGAGGTTTTCAAAAAATAACAAAAAAAAATCCCCAAAACGAAAACAGCTATATATGAATATGGTATTCGTACGGAACCCATCATGTGCGAGTTAAAGTCGCACTTTACTGAGTTTATTTTCATATACTCATGGTCGTCAACAAGCCGCAACTGAGCGCAATAAAAGTAAATTACACTTTAATAAGTAGCATTTCAGCTTTACAAAAAAAAGTCGTGGCTGGAGACTTTCACGGGAAGTTCAGGACTCCATACAATTAGTGCGATAATTACCGGATATTTTTTGTCTGAAAAATTTTTAATTGTACACATTGATGAAAACAACTTAATAATGCTGACATTTTTATTCCCAATCATCTTCTTGATGATAAAAGCAATTCATTAGAAGAATTAACAAAAAAAAAACACTGATGACAATGATATTGTACGTGATAAAACTTTTGCGGAGATTTTATATGATACAAAAGTAATATTAATAAGGCTGTCAAATGAAATAATAAATCAACTTCGGGTATCTATTATCAGCTGTCTATGTGATGGAAATCAATCAGTTTCAAAACTATAGACACAATCGCATATTATTGACTTTAAAAAAAGCGAAAGCCTAAGGATAAATTTAGGGTTCGGCGATATTTTTATTGCCGTTTTAACGTTACTGTCAAGGTCGATATATAAGGTCTGTGCATCAGCCCATATGTTCGGTAATTTTGCTGTCAAATCGTAGTGTATTTTACAAGTCCACTCACATTTTAATATTCGCTTGAGTTTTTCTCATACATTTTTTGACACCACAATTTCCAAAAAAAAAGGTGCTTTGTTGTATCAATTCGCCGATAAATATTCCTTATAGATCTACCTTGGTTACTGTAATAAAGTTTTTTATTAATTTAACAATAGTCGGTTTTTGAAACTGCTGAGCAGTGTTGCCAGGAACTGGAGGAAAAAAGAATGTAAATCGTTTTTTTGTAAAATGCTAGAAAAGTCTAAATCGTACAAAAATATAAGCTAAAAAAAATGCCAAATATTTTTTTATTGAAGATTCAATATTTTCTTTATTAAGTAAAAATATATAAACATGTTATAATGAAAAATAACAAAGGTACATAGTTTTACAGTGAATAATGAATAATGAATAACTTAAAGCCGTAATAATTCAACTTAAACATATTCTATATTAATACGATATTTCTAACAGACAACAACACTATTGTAACATCACAACAACACACAAAAACATAACCCGCGATGCGACTAAGCTTGTGAGCGGAAATCACACAGGGTCTATGGCGGGAATCGAACCCACGACCAGTGGACTGACAGGATAAAATCGCCACCAATCAGCCACAGAGCACCCTATTGTTTTCGCTACGCTGTCCGTCTGTCTGTCTGTCCGTCTGTCACAGCCTGTTTTCTCGGGAGCCGTAAGAGCTACGGACCTGAAATTTTCACAGAATATGTAAATCTTTGGCCGCTACAACAACAAATATACCACAGTTAAAAATTAAAGGGTGTTCTAAGGCGAGCAAAGACTTACGTTGAATTACTAATATACAGACACTTACTTATATGTATATAGACACTTTAAATATCCAATGTTAGTGTAAATTAGTGTAGTCTGTAGAATAGACTACACCAATTAACACTGATATTTAAAACAATAAAAATTGAAGGGTGTTCTGTCAGTTAATGTAATTTTGACTCTGCAATTTAGACAATTTGCTGTATCTTGGAAAGCGTAAGAGAGAAACTCATGAAATTTAAAAAAACCCTAGAAATAAAAAGTTCAAAACGAAAAAAGCACTAAAGCCTAAAAATCGCTAAAACTAAATATATCATCAAAATCGAATAAAAATCTTAAGAAATGTAAAAAAATCACCAAAACGAAAAAAAGCGCCAAGACTAAAAAAACTATAAAACTAAAAAAATCACCAAAAGCCGAAAAAATCGCCAAAACGATAAAAAGTGTCAAGCCCCAAAAAACGCTAGAGCGAAACAAATCTCCAACACCGAAAAACTTCCCAAAACCAAAAAATGCGCCAAAACTTAAATAACCCGCTAAAATAAAAATATCGCCAAAAAGCGTAATAAAAAACGACAAAACTTTAAAAATCGGCCAAAAACGACTATTCGCAAAAAACGAAAAAATCAGCAAAATGAAAAAAAGCGCCAAAAAAATTCACAAAACAACAAAAAAAGCTAAAAAATACAAAAAAAATAAAATTAAACAAAACGCTAAACGGAAAAATTGCCAGAATGAAAAAAGGGCAAAAACGAAAAGGGATATATGTGTGTTCGTGTGCGAGCCAAATTCGCACCTTACTTTGTTTATTTTATTGTGTATTATTTTAACCCACCAAGTCATCGGAACCGAGCTTAGCTATATTTTCGGCCAAAGTAAACACATGATCCTGGCCAGCAAACAATCATGTATTCCTAAATTGTAAAGCCAAATGTTTCTGCAATAAAACTCAGGGCCATTTTTTTCTTTTTTTTGAGAGAAGTAACACAATCAGACAATTAATGCCTACCAGCTAATTAATTAATGTTTGGCCTTCTTTGGGAAATGATAGTGTAGCGAGAACAGGTGGTGAAGTGGGAGAGAGATAGAAAGCTTAATTCATTTAAAACCCTGCTATTGCTCGTTTTTTGTAAAGCAGTGTTGCAAGCGCCTCTGGTGTTAAGTAGAGGCATTGAGTTGCTTAAAATGGGTAGCCATTTTATTAGTTCTTTTAGTTCGCCGACGGTTCTGCTAAAATACCGATGAAGGAGGGTGCTGTAAAGTGCACTAGGATATGTTAACATTAATCGCTGCCGGTACTGCGAAAGTGCCTTCGTCATATTAACAGTCCAACAACAACCAACAGAATAACACACCAATTCACATGAGAAAAATGCATGATGTTATTGGCTTGCCTGGAACTAGTCTTGAATTCAAGACCTCAGGGTTTGTAGTCAAACGCGCTAACTACTAAGCCAACAGCAGTTTTGGTATTGACTAGGGATGCCAAATGGGACTGGTTTTTGTAAATCCCGGGATTCGGGACTCCAGCAGGGGTCTTATGTCTATTTAAGAAAGTTGTCACATTACAAAAAATAGTTACTTTCGTACAAAATATTTTCTAATAACATAATAAAAATAAATAATATTTATCCAGTGTAAGGTCGAATAAAGTAACAAATTAACATAATAAAAATATTTTCTTCAAAAACCTTTTTATAAACAGCAACAACTCTGTAAGCCACTTTAATAAAAATGTTTATACTTTTTGTGCAATAAGTGCCTAAGCCACGAAAAACTTAAGCAAATCATACCCCGTAAGTTTCTGATATAAATTCATTGTGTCTTGGGAAGACTGTTTGGTTAACTATTGATTTACGAGAACTACCAGAAAATGTTCAAAAACGGCTCCCGTTTCATCAAAATTCGTCGTTGAAAAAAGAACAAGTAAAAGTTAATGTGGCTTACAGAGTTTTTGTGGAAGAAAATATCATTTTGAAAAAGTAAGTTTTATGATTATACCGCCAAAATAATGGAATTTACTTGAAATCTTTTCTAGCATATAAAGCTATGGTACGTAGCGATTGAATGAACATATAAAATCAATTTTTGATTTCATGTGGATTTTTAGTGCGAGCCACCTGATTTTAATAAAATTATTGTCTTTGGAACGATTTTCCGTCATCCCACGTCAAATTTGGTTTGTAAACAGACCGGTTTCGGCTATGTGCCATCTTCAGTGTTCTATTGAATACTAAATTTAGTATTCAATAGAACACTGAAGATGGCACATAGCCGAAACCGGTCTGTTTACAAACCAAATTTGACGTGGGATGACGGAAAATCGTTCCAAATTCAAAAAAAACCCCGTCGGAAGAAAAACACAACACTCAAAATTATTGTCATTTAAAAGGTTAAGAGTTCTTCATTTCAAATCATAAATACCTCACGTTTATTCATTAACGGTAAGGTTTTTGGTTGGCGTCGGATAAAAATTAATTTTGAACGACTAGTCCCACCCAAAAACTCCATAAAAGAAATTTAAATACTAAAGAGCCGAAAATATTTCATTTAATAAACATTTAATAAGCCATCAAATTTTTATTTGAAAAAAATAAAGCCTTCAAAACTGTTTAAATCTAATTTCTATAAAATAACTCTTCTCTCTTAATTTTTATTAATGTCTTAAATTAAAAACAAATAAAACAAAACCTCAATAAAATACTTTAATCATATTTTCTTAATCTTCACTGCTTGTTTATTTTAGTAACATGTGGTTTTTCTTAATTTGATCATGTGTTTCTACTATTCATTAAAAATTCAATTTATTTTATTTATTTTTCTTTTTCATCATCTTTTTTCAAAATTTCTTTTAAACCGACTCGTTAATATTAACGTTTCATTTTAAACGTTTAATATTTTCTTTGATTGTTTTTTTTTTAGTTTTATTTCTGAAATGTTTGAGTGACAACAATTGGAGTTGCGTGTCTTTGTTGTGATGATGTTCGTGATCATCATCATAAATATGATCTCGATGATGTTCATGATCAGCTTAAATGTTGCTTCTTGCATCTTGTTAAAGTTTAATGGGTTTGTTGATACAGTGACATTGTTTGAATGTTTTTTTTTCTTTTCTATTATTAAAAATTTTATGTTATTTTGTTTAAAACTGGAGATAAAACTTTCGCTTTTTATCATAAGATGTGAATAAACTTTGTGTATTGAAAACTTAAGAATAAATAAAAAATGTTTTGATTAGTTATTTAAGTTTTAGTTGATAAATGAATCACAAGCTACAAATTCATTTGATTTTTATCTTTAAATATTTAAATGTTAATTTAGTATGTGATTTTAAACAATAAATGTGCAATTAGATCTTTATTTGCATAACCATTAATGTGAAATTCGGGAGCTTTTCTCTGTACGCTGTAGCAGCTGATCTTGAAAAAGTAAAGTTTTTTTTATTTAAGACTTCTAAAATCCAAATAGAGGGGATCAAAATATATATCATTGTTTTGAAAGTTTACGTCTGGTCTTTATTTTAGGGAGCGTTAAAAGTACCATTCTTTTGCACATTCCCAGCAAAAATATCCGTCTACCGGAAGCAGGTTTGTAAGGGAGAGATTTCGGTACTTTCCCTTACCAACCGGCTTCGGTATTACATGATTTTTGTATGGGATGTCCCACTTGGTAGGTCTGGAGGTAGGAGCCTCTTTCTGCGTATCTTAGATGCATTAACCTCATGTCTTTTTTATATGTATATCACAATTTCACATACACTTGGATAAATTTTTTATTTGAAATCTTTTTATGTTGTTTTTATATTTCTTTATGTATTAAGTGGTACAAACAGAATTGCAAACTATATTACACTACAATTTACTTTTATTAAATACTTTTTGCTCGCGTATTGAATCAGGAATCGATCCCATGATCTCCGCATGGTAGGCTAGAACACTAACCACTAAGCTGCCGAGGCACATTTACTTTCATACACAATTCGATGGAAGAATAAAAAATCAAATTACGAAGTAAAAATAACACTCGCATCCATATTTGTATCCACGTAAGTATGCGAGAGAGGATGCACTATAAAAAAGTTCGAGTTGAAAAAAAAACTTCGGGTTTAAAAATCATGAACAAATATAAATAGCTGACCACCTTCTCCGTGTGTGCGTTAAATTTCTTCATTCGCTTACGTTATTGCAACCTCGGAAGGCAGAGGAGATGCACTGTATGCTTTTTCGCATCTCCGAAGCCCTTCTATTTAATCTTACTGCTTACTTGTACCAAATTTATTTTTCCTGGGTTGTTATAGTGAATCGGCATAGGAAATCTTGTAACTCTTAAGTTTGAGGTATAAGATGTGCTCAGCACTTTATGTAAAACGCCGCAAGAGACACCTTTTTTTTAACGAAGTTCCTTATTGCACTTTGTGCATATGATATGCAGAATATAAATGTTTCTTATGCTGGGGGTAAAAAAAATTTTTTTTAATGGTAAAAAAAACACGCGTATCATTAATGGGGTCAAAGAGCAGATGGAATTTATTTCAGACCATTTTTGCACCCACCATGCCTCCATGTCCATTCTATTTGCCAATGAGACAAGTTTAGTGACACAAATTTTATTTTAAAAAATTTCATCGTCTGTTGAGAAAATTACTTAAAATCTCATTTAGTAAAAAGGCATTTAATTTATTGTAGAAATATCCGATACATTCTTTTTAGCATATCTGGAAGTTTTAGGTAATCTAATGTAAATAAAACAGCGGACTAAAAATTATATCGATGAATGTGGTAAGATCATTATACTCAATTTACACTGTTCCTTTTCTGTTTGGCTTTAAGGGCAGGCTTTTTTTTAGTTTGAGAGAGAGAGAGAGGTGTTGCGAAGATAACGGGGTAAGAAAAAAGGCACGAATTGAAATTTTAGGGGTTTTTTATTTATATCTTTATCATTTTCGTTCTCTCAGCATTAAGCATGAGAATGAACGTCAATGTAAATCTTAAAAGAAAATTGTCCAAAAAAGGCAGGCTAAAAAGGCATAGTGTGAAAAGGCACTTTTATTTTCAAAGTTGCAAAGTTGCATAATCTCAATTAGCTTGCTTGTTTCCGATATTCTTTTTCATAAACTTCTTTTTTTGTGAAATTCGATAATTTTAATGCTCTAAGCTCCGAATCCAAATCCTATTTTTCGTTTTCATTAGAAAATTTTGGAAAGTATTGTTTGGTATTTTCGTTCTCGCATTAAAGAAACAAAAAGTAGTGCACTATAAGGAAACAAGTCAAAAAAGTTTACATATTATTAGAGACTAAAAAATCTGCGTTTTTCGGTCAAAAATCTTCAAATCTGCATTTCGACTTTTTGGTGGGGTAAAATCTGCAAAATGCAGATCAATCTTCATTTCTAGCAACAGCGCATGTAACAACAATTCAAACCGAAGGCAACAGGTCGACGCGAACGTTAAATTCCTTAAAAAGTCAGTGATACCGCTTTAGTATTTTTGCGGTTTTGGTGTTGCCGTTGCTTTCCGTGGAAGTTTTGGGATTTTGGGGACTTTTCCTCTAGTTTTAGGAAATCCGGGGAACTTCTGGGACTTTGGCGATATTTTCGTCCTAGTTTTTGGGAATCCGGGGAAATTCTGGGATTTTTTGGGGAACTTTTTCCAAGTTTTTGGGAATGCTTAGATATAGTTTTTGTCTTGGTTAATGGTTGGTGCCCTTGCTAAAAGAAGGTGGGTCGGCTAAACACTAGGTGTCTCGGCTAAATTCTTGAGAAATATCGCATAAGTATCTTCCAGGAGATAGTTGTTTTTTTTTGACAAATTATTTTCTTTTGAGACATGGAGTGTGTCAAAGGGCAATAAGGAGGAGGGGCGTCTGACATAGCGGCCGAACGTGGCCGGCCGAATTTTGTCGGCCGAAGGTTGCCGCCTGAAGGTGGCCGACCGAAGGTGGCCTGCCAATGGCATATGGCCGAAAGTGGCCGCCTGATGTCATAACGCCGAAAATAGCAGGCCGAAGATCTGCCGAAAACAGGCCGAAGCCATGGTAATAAACCTGTATCTTGAAATTTGCCTTTCGATTATAAAATGATGTATATAAAAATTATAGAGGAGGACCACTCTGTTGAATTACGCGTTGAGCTACAGGGTATCAAAGTTGACTATCTCGGGAATGAAAAACTTTGTCGGCCCCATAACTTTATAAATATTATCAGCTTTTAATGGATTTGAACTTTCTTTAAAGTCTATAAATAGATAAAGAAAATGCAGTTTGTTTTATTAAAATATCTTTAATATTTTCAAAGATATTTGGCTTTGAATTTTAAAAGTTTGGTTTTTGGCCTCGTATTTAAGCTCCAAATAATTGAATCAAAACCTATAAAACAATAGCCCAATTCACAACCTTGTGTAAACGGTCTGGGATCGTAGCATTTGCAGAATGGAATTGCATATTGATACTCACGACTTAACAATTGCTAGTGGTGAGTATAAATATTATACCATTTTGCAAATGCTACGATGCAAGACAATTTGTACAGGATTGTCAATTGGGCTAATGACTTTTAGATTAATTTTTTTAACCGACTTCAAAAAAGAAGCAGGTTATCAATTCGTGTCTCACCACTTAACAATTGTTAGTGGTGAGTATAAATATACTATACCATTTTGCAAATGCTACGATGCAAGACCATTTTCACAAGATTGTCAATTGGGCTAATGACTTTTAGCTTGATTTTTTTAAACCACTTCAAAAAAGAAGGAGGTTATCAATTCGTGTGTATTTTTTTTTATACTTGTACACGCATAACTCTGTTATTTGTAAAACCGATTTTCAAAATTCTTGTTTTTTGTTTGAAAAAGTTTCGAAAATCGGTAAGGAAATTTGCTCCTCCCAGGCATAAGTCTGTCATTTATCAACCGATTTTCAAAATTCTTTTTTTATTTGAAAGGTTTTGCTTGCATTTTGGCCTTACAAAATCGGTGAGAAAATTTGCTCCCTCCACGCATGACACTGTCATTTGTAAACCGATTTTAAAATTGTTTTTTTGTTTGAAAGTGTTAGCCTGCAGTTTGGTCGTAGAGTTTTGTTTTCGAAAATCGGTATTGATTTTTCCCTTCTTCCTTGGAATTTTGTTTTGGAATTTTATCCCATATCATTGTTTTGGATTTAAAAAAATTTCCGCATGTTTGTGGGCACAATGCTTTGTTTCATCGACAAACATCAACGAAAAAAATATTATGATTTCTAAAAAAATAATTGCGTTAAGTCCGTACTTAAATAACCAACTTAAAACAATAAAATTACTTTTTTGCTTCACAAATTTTTCGGTCACAAAATGTTTTTGAAATCGAACAAAATTTTATCGTAAAATGTAGACAGGCTTTAATTTTGTTCATAAAATGAAAATAACCACTTAACAAGCTGTTGAAATTAATCTCTCTCTCTTTCTCTCTATTTAATTGTTAACAGTTTTTTTTCTCGTAAATTTTAATTGCTCAATTATTTTACTATTATACTCTACTACTCTATAATATTTAATCAATTTCAATTAAGTTTAATTTGTTAAACGAAAAAATTTCATAAAAATTTCTTAAAAAATTTCTTTATAAAATTTCAACAAAAATTTGGTAAGAATTTCATAATAGTGCAATAATTCATGACAATAATAAAAATACGAAATTTGCTTTAGCCAGATTCATTTGTACATAATTATACTTTCTAAATATATTTTTCAAAAGCAAATAAATATTAACGTAAAATAGTAATAAAATATTATTTTGATATAAAATCGGTCACACGTAGTCTGCTAATTGTTACTGTAATAAAACCACTTTTATAGTAGTAATAAAAAATTGAGCTGAGTACTGTTTATTAAATTATTTATGTTTCTGTTTTGTATGATTTATAAAATTATAAATATTTACTTTTTCCTAACTAAATTTAATTAACTTCCATAAAAATGATTGTTAGGATTTTTTGCTTAGAAACAGTTAATCTTGTAAATTTAGTTCTTAAAAGTTTCAAAAGCTTCAATATGTTTTTGATTTAGGGACTCTTAATAAATAATGAAGTTAGAAGAAGTGATGAAATTGAACTAAATCTTATTTATCTAGCTTTGTAATATTTGTTTTTAATAGCTCGGCCCTCTTAGCTTATGCACAAACTTTCAAAAATCATTTGAGAATTACAATAGAAAAATAAAATAGACTAATGTCGAATATAATTTGTTTGTTGTATTTTGCATAAGTTTCTAAGCCTACTACGCTTAATCTATTGTAATGATTTTTGAAAGTTTGTGCATAAGCTAAGAGGTTTGAAACTTTTCAAATATTTGTCTATTTGGTACTAAGTACCAATGAATTGCAGGCATATAAAAATACTTAAAGGGTGGATGGCCAAAGTATTATTGCTTTCTGTGCCATTGGGACACATGACTAAAAGTCGATCACTACTCGCACACTTGGTAAAAACGAAAGTCGGGAGTGAAAGATGCCACTTTAGAGATGACAACAGAGCCACTAATAAAAAATATAAGCGACATATTGTTGCCACTTAAGCTGGGCATAACGAAGAAGAGACGGTAACGAAAAATAAGGACAACGTATTTCACTGCCTTAAGAAAATTTTTCCTAGACTCAGTGATCAAAAAATTAAAGCCGGTAATGTACTTCTTAACTAATCTCTTCAAACTTTTATTTATTTTGTGTACATTTTTTTTTCTTCTTAAAACAGGTGTACTTAATGGATCAGACATTCGAAAGTTGCTAAAAAGTGAAGA
The DNA here is from genome assembly GCA_956483635.1 of Panzeria rudis. Taxonomy (NCBI): domain Eukaryota; kingdom Metazoa; phylum Arthropoda; class Insecta; order Diptera; family Tachinidae; genus Panzeria; species Panzeria rudis. Next base: position 123,957,979 of record OY101450.1, on the reverse strand, counting down.
TTTTAATATGGTTTTGCACGGAAACGACTTACTTGCTTGGGACGCACTTAAGGCAGTTATAGAAGGAGTCTTAAGAAAAAATAGAGACGACGAATGGAAAGTTTTAGTAAAAAATATGCTTAATTTATTCCAAGCAATCGGTGTAACCATGACATTAAAACTTCACTTTTTAAATAATCATTTGGCAGAGTTCGAAAAAAATTGCCAACAGAATCTGATGAGCAAGGTGAGCTCTTCCACCAAGTAACCATCCCGACGGAAAAGCGGTTCAAAGGGAAACAAATGGATGTGATGCTTGGGAAGTATGCTGGTCTAGCCATAAAGTATTTTCAGACGAAAATAAAGCTAGCGAAACGGTCGGAAACATACTTTCAGATGATGAGACTAGTTCCGAAAGCGACGACTGAAGTTTAATAAATATTTTATAATATTTGAAGTGTTCTTATATTTTCCATCATCAACAATAAAAACCTATGACAAAATTTTACGTTTTTTGACAGTTTTGATATATTGAGTAAGATATTGTTGTTTTTTTTATTTTATCTCAAGGTAAAATTGTTAGATCTGATTAAGAGCTAAAAATTTGCCGAAGAGAGACAAGCAATATTTCGAATAGTTCACGAGATATAGACTTAAGAATCAGTACATGTGTTTTGAAAGTTGTACTAAACTCCACTCCCCCTCGAAAACTTCAAAAATTAATTTTAAAAAAACCTTAACTAATATCGAATTTGATACTGTCGATATATTTGGAAAAAATATCGATATATCGATATCTCGAAATTCAAAATGTCGACGATATATATCGATATATTTTTAAGAAAATATCGATATATCGATATTTTTCGCCCATCCCTAGTAGTATTTAAAGTTACCTCGAAAGTCTTCTCTTTCAAAACATCACTGTCATCTGAAGTAATATCTATTTCTCCATTTTCTTCGTCACTAAATGCACCAAAAAGGCGTTCATAAAGATTTTCTGCATATCGAATTACCATGCATTTTGGTGCATATTAAAAAGCATTACAGTTACTTTTACTAAAAAAAATTGGTTCTTTTAAATAATTAATTATAGAGACAAGTTTTTTTTTCTTCGTTCTTCAATCCAATAATTTACTTTAGACACATTTTTTGTTATAAATGAAGAATATATTTTTTTTTACTTAAAAAAACGTTGCGGCTCACAAGGACATTAAACTTAAAGTCGTTGAATAACGCGTAGACACTGATAGAACACGATGTCTGCTCAGAATGGTCGTCAGAAAGCTGCGACGGCTGTGACCTTACAAATCTCAGTTTTAAAGAATTATGACTTTCAGTATAAATTCTGTAAAATTTTGACTATAAGGTACACAATATTTTTGGTATAGATATCGGTTCAAAGTGTTTTTAATTGTATTATGTATTTACTGTTTGACAAAAAATTGTTTTTCTTATAAAAAAACTATTGTTAAAATGGAACGGGTGTGACCGACGGGTGTGACCGACGGGTGTGACCGGCGGGTGTGACCGACGGGTGTGACCTAGTACGAAAATTTAAAAAATTCGAAGAAATAAAACTTTTCATTGATTTAATTAATATAAATAATATAAAGATAAGCTCATAAGAAAATAATAAGACATTAAACTATTTGCTATCCGTTCTATTATAGACAGCAGATTACTCTAGCTGAATATTTTTTAAATTCAATAAAAAGCAAAAAAAGTATATTCTTTTTAGAGATAACGGTTTTTATTAATAATCAGAAAGGGAACAAAAGAAAATCTGAAATAAATATTAAACATACAAGGAGGGAGAACAAAATGTTTCTTGCATGATCATTTAAAAGTGCCTCAAATTGATTAAAAAAATATTAAATAGTGTAGTTTTTAATTTTTTCTGTAATTGTCATTCTCTAAAAAAACATCAATTAAGAGATTTGTATTAAAAATTTGAAAAAAAAAATTTTCCTTGCATAGGGTCGTTTTACGTGGAATGACTGTACTATGATCCTTCGTTAGTTTCTTTCGCCTTACATAGATATTAACTGGATTTTTATATATTTTGGACGCGATGAATGACTCTCTACAGACGCGGAAAAATCAATTGCTATTCTATCATCGCGAAACTTAGTTCATGTGTGCCGGGAAGATGTTGCATGGAGGTAGTGTTAAGATAAATGTCTTAGTATTAAGATAAATGAACACTATTTACTGAATTTTTTCTGAAAATAAATATTTATGAGCTGTAATAATTAATTGAAAGGGTAAAATAGCAATTACATGATGTATTTATCCATTTCGCCTGCTAAAATAAAGTGAACAAAAACAGGGGAAAAGGGAAAAAATCTACGTGAAAAAATCATTCATGATAAAGGGAATTTTTCGATTTTTTATTCACGATCGCAAAAGAAGGAAAAGAAAGGGAAAACATTTCGAGGGAAAAAATATTCACGAATTTAAAGAAAAATATGAATTTTTGTGTGCTAAAATCAGTACTTTTTTATTTATATAACTAAATAGATTTTTAATCTAGGGAATTCCCGGATAAATTTTCCGGGAAAGCGGAAAACTAACGTAAGCTATTTTCTCGGGAATTCCCGGGACGGGAAACCCCTAGTTGTTGTTGATACAATTTGTATGGTGTATTTGGAAAAAATATATGAAATTTATACAATAGTGTATTGAACGTTACTTTGACGAAATTCATAAATTAAAACTGGCTTTGAGTTTTAAGGTGGTTAAAAGAATTTAACACTAGACAAAAAAAAAGAAACTGGCTATTTAAAACGTAGTGATATACTTCGATGGATGGCAGGCGCGGATCCAGCTTGAGCTTTTGGGGGGGCGGGGGGGGGGGGGGGGAATTCTAACTAAAACATACTATTTTTCCAAACTTCTTTTAGAAACTCTATAGAAATTTACTCGTTTTGGGGGCAAACATTCCCTTTCCCAACACCCCCCCCCCCGTGGTAACCGCGCCAGATAGATGGTAATATCGGGAAAACAACGAAAACAAATAAAGTATAATGTTCAATTGTTAAATTGATATAATTTTTGGTTCAACTTTAAAAAATCAAAAATTTGATTATCCATTTGAATTTGACAATAATCAAAATATTTATTTAATTCTTTGATATTTTTAATATATCAAAATCAATAAAAATAAAGAAGAAAGAGGTCAAATCAGACGCAGTAAAAAATAAAATTATGCAATTAATAATTTGAACTAAAAAATTCAAACTTGATTTAATAACGTAAATTAAATAACGCAAAAATTCCGTAAATAGTTAAATTATTCAAACTATTGATTTCTGTTGCATAAATTTCCCACACTTCCATTTTCTACTTCATTGAACAATAGCAAAAACAATGTTCAAATATTTGGGGCTTATTATTTAATCGTGTAAATGTTTTAATTATTGATCATATAAAGCGATTCGCTGCTTGCAGATAATTTTCTTGCCATAAAACAAAAGACTTAAGAAATGAACATGCTATTTTGAAATATTAGTTTAAATGCATTACGCATTTTGGTTTTGTTAATATTAGATAAAATTCATTTTAATGTTTTACTTATTTTTAGCAATTAATAAATTATACCATAACTTACAATTTATTAAACAGCAAGGTCTTGTATTTAACTTTTAATTTCTCTTTCACTAATTTTCCACAAGTTTATTTTTTTTTCACTTGACTTTTCTTAAACATTTCATTAAACAAATTCAAAAACAATACTTTATTTTTTTATAAATTTTTTATATGAAAGTAAAATCAGATTTTTCAATAGCATTTTTAGCAAAAAAAAAAGAAAAGAAAAAACATGTGTGGCAAAGAAATACTATATACTAAGTAAATATGAAAAAGCAAACTATTCAATACACCTTTCAACAAATTTCTCGATAATTGGAGCATAAAACAATACTTTCTTGTTTTTTTTTTATATTTTGCACTAAAGTGTAGTGTAGTGTTATTGCCATTTTCATTACACTTGTAAGCCAGTCATATAAAATTATATATAATTTTTTGTGAAACTGAAAATTGCATGTCTGTTTAACTAAAAAAAAAAAAGCTTTGCAAAATTTTGCTGGCACTCAATTGTTGGTAATAAATAACAAAATTTCAATTGAAATTTTGACTTGAACACAAAATAAACTTACCTTTCTATAACAATTTGGCTTAATTTCCAACTAAAACAGACCAAATATTTGAAAGGAAATAAGACAACCTTATGCTCGTTAGCAAGGTAGTATTTGGTGGTGGTGGGTGGTGGCTTTTCACAAAACAATTTTTGGTTTTTTAATTTGTAAACTTTTTTTCTGTAAACTAATTTTTTTCTTTTAATTTAAGTATTATTTAAATTTCACTTGTAATTTGTTGTACTCATTAAATCATGGGCTTAATTTCATTTTAAATTGCAATTTTAAGTTGTCAAATTTATTTAAAATTCGATTTTGTAATTCTTTGAAATTTCTTTAGCCGTTTTTTAAATTAATTTTTTCTTGTTTCAATTGCAAAATTAATTTTATGTTTTCTTTTTGTTCTGCTCTTGTATTTTATTATATTTTTAATGATTTATAAAACTATTTTGCACAGGTTGTTATTTCCGTTTAAATGCGTCTGCATCGTTTGCGTTTCTTTAAGAAACTAAAAAACTGAAAATCGTCTACTGTCTAAGTAAGTAAGAGTGGTTTTGTTTATGGTCTGAAGTTGAAGCTGTTAATTTTATTGCGGTTTTGGCAGCGCCACACATAAATGATTGTTTTTGCTGCACACATACGTATTTGTGTAGAAGTTTATGTGTGTGTGTGTGTGTGTGTGTGTGTGTGTGTGTGTGTGTGTGTGTGTGTGTATTTGCTTTAAAGCCAACAGCCTCTGCTTAAGTTCACTTTAATCTATTGTCGTTAACGTCAAAGTTGACTTTAGCTTAGTCAATGTGTTTTAGTGATTCGTTTGTAAAATGAACGCTTTTAAGGCACAATACACTATACAAACAATAAATGAAATTTAAACAGTAGCTTACATCAATCTAACCATTCGTTCATTCATGTATTCATTCAGTCAATTCATTCACTTTAGCAGTGTGTTAAGCTAACAACTCCCTCATGTCATCGATATGCAGAGTTTTCAAGGAATTTATTGATTTTTTAATAGTTTATAATTACGATTTAGAGTAGAAATACAACCTCACGGTTGCGGCTGCGTTTCTTTTTTTATATGAATATTTGACAACTTAAAACTTTTGAAGAAAACCGCAAGAAAATAGAAGCTATTGTAATTTCTTTGCGTTTTCTCATTTTTCAATTGTTGCCATAGTCAACAAAAATGTTGATGTTTTTTGTGAACAGAAAACAAAAATGTTAATTATTTGTTGTGAATGACAACGAAAGAGAGAAAATAATATATGAAAAAAATAAATTCAAAATTAAATTAGAAAAAAATTAACCAAAGAGTTTAAATAAATATTAAATTCAACATTTTTAAATTAAATTAATATAAATTCTTACAAACTTATAGTAAAATAAGTGCAAATTATGTAGAAATTTTCCAATAATGGCAAGAAAAACCGCAACCGCCACCGCAGTTCATTTAATTTGTTATTTCTTTGAGAAACGGAAACCGGGCCCGCAGCCGTGATGTTACTATTCTACCTTTATAAATAATTTCTTGGAGCTGAATAGCTTTAGGTTGGAAGTCATTATTTCGACATTAGTGCAATAAAGCATACTTTAGGGAAGTTACTTTTTTCTCTTTTCAAAATATACAGCCGTGTCACAATTTCCGTTCCGATTGGTTTTGATTCCATAGTTGTCATTCCGAAAAAGTACATTTTTGGTGCTTTAGATTCCGTTTATTTTTTATTTGGTTTGAACAATGATAGAGTTTTTATACCTTGAGGCGTTTGTTTACTCTTGTTTTTAGATGCAAAGCTCACACATTAAGCTTATTATTAACATGGAAAGCTCATGACCAAATATTTATTTGACGCTCTTAAAAGTATGCACGTTTTTTAGTACTTACTGCAAATGAAGTCAGTAGAAAAGTGTTTTTCAATTCCACTTTAAAATTTGAAAGTGGTTTAATTACGAAGAAAATTTTCGTTTTTCGTTTTCTGAAGAAGCAACTTACGGAATTGAAACCACTTCCGATCGGAATGGTGCTCTGTATATATAATTTTTTTGGAGCTGAATAGATTTAGGTTGAAAGACATTAGTGCAATAAAGCATGCTTTAGGGATGTGCCTTTTTCACTTTTTAAAACTTAGCACCAATTTAGAATTTGGTCTTAATTAAAATAAATTCCAAAGCGTAACTAAATGGTGATTCTTTCTACATATTTCATTAGATAAAAGGAAAAAATTATTTGAATTTGTTTGGGCTTTAGGGTTCCGTACACTGAAAGTGTAATGGTACCCTATTGTTTTCGGTACGCTGTCCGTCTGTCTGTCTATCTGTCTGTCTGTCCGTCACAGGCTCTTTTCTCGGGAGCCGTAAGAGCTTTGGCCGCTACAACAGCAAATATATGGCAGTTAAAAATAAATTAAGAATAGTGCAACTTTAGCTCGCACACGAGGGTTTCGTACGAATACACATATGTATATCCCTTTTCGTTCTTGCCCTTTTTTCATTTAGGTAATTTTTTCGTTTTTTTTATCGTTTAACTTTAGTTTTTTCATTTTTTAAGTTTTTTTTCTTGATATTTATGTTTTATTTGGCGATTTTTAGTTTTTTGGATTTTTTTTTTTTGTTTTTTGTCGATTTTTTAGTTTTGGCGATTTTTTGGTTATTGCGTATTTTTTTGTTTTAACGATTTTCGCTTTTGACGATATATTTAGTTTTAGCAATTTATTTTAGTCTGAAATTTTTTGTTATTTTGGCTTTTTAGTTCAATATTTGAATTAATGCAAATTCAAATTATTTGTATTAAGAGTGGAGTGTTGGAATATTCAAATCAGATTAGCAGAACGGATCAGCACCACCGATTTCGACAGGATACAAGGATTATTAATCAGATAGGGAAATTTCGGCAAAACTAAGTTGAGTCGCAATAAAAATGCAGGGCTGGAATTTACATGAAAAAAGTCTTGTATTCTATTTGCTGGCAAAAATTAGTTAAATAGCTGATGTTTCCTTGTAAAAAGCATCCACCTTCATAAGTGGTAGGGGGAACGGGAAAGCTGACGAGACGGTGTAGCGGCCTGTCGAAATCGATGGTGCTGATCCGTTCTGCTAATCTTATTTGAACATTCCAACACTCCACTGTTAATAAAAATAATTTGAATTTGCATCAATTCAAATATTGAACTAAAAAGCCGATATAATAAAAAATTTCAGAGTTATTCCTATTCAGTTGAAAATAAAATTGCGTAAAAAAGATTTATTTTAGTGCGCTTTTTGTCAGTTTTGGGACATTTTTCGGTTTTTGGTGATTTGTTTACTTTTAGCGATTTTTTTACACTTTTTTTCGTTTTTTGCGATTTTTTTATATTTTTTTGCAATTATTTCGTTTTTTACATTTTTTGTTTTAGTTTTTTTTTACATTTTTTTTATGTCTTAGTCCTTTTTTTCGTTTTGGTGACTTGTTCGGTTTTTGGTTTTTTTTTAGTTTTTTGGAGATCTTTTTAGTTTTGGTGATATTTTGCGTTTTAGCGATTTTCTTTCTTAATTTTGTTGCTTTTTCCCTTTAAGCGCTATTTTTATTTTGGCGATTTTTCGTTTTGACACTATTTTTAATTTTGGAATTTTTTAGTTTTAGCGTTTTTGAAAATTTCAAGAGTTTACCTCTTACGGTTTCCAAGATACAGCATATTGTCTAAAATACATAGTAAAATTAAATTAACTGATAGGACACCCTTTCATTTTTATTGTTTTAAAAATCAGTGTCAATTGGTGTAGTCTGTTCTACAGACTACACCTTTGAAAATTTAAGGTGTCTATATATGTATAAGTGTCTGTATATTACCTTTACACTTTTGGTGTACGGAGCCCTAATAAAGGGTGTTCTAAAGTGAAATATGAATGTAATATACAAATACTAATGTAATATACAGACACTTATATATAGACACTTTAAATTAAATAAAGTTTGTGTTAATTGGTGCATTCTGTAAAATAGACTACATCAATTAACACTGATATTTAAAGCAATAAAAATTAAAGGGTGTTCTATCAGTTAATGTAATTTTGACTATGTAAATTAGACAATTTGCTGTATCTTGGAAACCGTAGGAGGTAACGTCTTAAAATTTAAAAAAACGCTAAAACTAGAAAATTCCAAATTTAAAAAAATGTGAAAACGAAAAATCGCCAAAATGAGAAAAGCAATTAAAAAGAAGCACCAAAATTTAAAAAAATCGCTAAAACGCAAAAAACACCAAAACTAAAAAGATCGCCAAAAAACTAAAAAAGCCCAAAAAATCGACAAAAGTCGTCAAAACGAAAAAAAGGACTAAAACCTAAAAAAAATCGCTAAAACTAAAAATATTGTCAAAAAATCGACAAAAATTCCAAAAGTGGAAAAAAATTACCAAAAACGAAAAAAACGCCAAAACTAAAAAAGGGCCAAAACTAAAAAAATCGCCAAAAACAGAAAAAATTGCCAAGGCGAAAAAAATCGCTTTAACTGAAAAATATCCAAAAACCGAAAAAAATCCTCAAACCCGAAAAAAGCTCCAAAACTAAAATAAATTGCTAAAATTAAAGATATCGTCAAAAAGCGAAAAAACGTTAAAATAAAAAAAATCGGCGTTTTGAAAGTTTGCATCTGGAACTAATTTTAAGAGGAGTTAAATTTCCCAACTTTTTTGAGAAAGAGACTGAAAGACCCATACAACGAAGAGAGTGAGAGAGAAGGTTTAGATGTTCCACAAAAATGTGGTGTTTTACATAAAAACGGCGAACACCTCTCATACCTTAAACGTAAGGTTTAAAAGATTTACTATGCTGAGTCACTATAACTATGTGCAAAATGGGGATAAATTTAATTCCCCCAAAATGAATCCCAGATGTAAACTTTCAAAATGCCGATACACGTATATCGTATATCGTTAGAACCATGCTATTATTTTTTTGTTGTACAGTGTAATTTTTACCTCTATGGACCATTATTGCAACTTGGCGTTAGCTAAAGGTAGCATGTTATCGGACGTATAAAAAGTTTTTCATTATTACAATTTTACTTTAACCCACCAGGTAAGATGAACTTGCCTTTATTTTATCGTTCAAGTTAGATTAAAGTAAAATTGTAATAATGGAAAACTTTTTATGTGTCCGATAAAATCCTATCTTCACTTAATGCATTCTGTCAAAACGGAATCTTATTGATTCTATTTGATTACGTATACAAGCCAACTAACGCCCAAGTTGCAATAATGGCTCTAAGGATAATAACTTGTTTGATTTTTTTGTTTTCAGTACTGTAAAAAAGATCATTGAATAATCAGAAACATACTCGTATAATTCTACTCGCCTCTGTCTACTTATTTCAATTAATGAATTTAATATCTGAAATATGCATGACATATTTTGTTTCCATTTTTCCCCGCCCTTCATGGTATCCTTCATAATTACAACATTATGATTTCATTCATTTAATCTCACTATTTTCCATGTTATCTTGTAGTATTTATTTTCAGTAAAATGAACTTTTCAGTCAGTTTGTTGATCTGTTAAAAATAACAAAATATTATCTACAATATTTTGCACATATTCGGTTTTAAACATAAATACAAACTCTGTTTGTTTTCTGTACCGATTGTACGAGTAGTTTCTTTATAATAACAGAAAACTGTAACAAATTTTCCAACATGTATTCGTATTTTGTAGTTTTGTAGTTTAGCAAAATCATTGTAAGAAAAAAAAACTACAAACTAAATTATTTATTGATTAGCTCAATATAGAGTTGTTTTGTTGTTTTAAGTTTTCTTGTTGCGATTATGGTATGGTCTGGTATGAAGTAAAAAAATAAAATAAATAAGTAGAATTCGTTGCACTTACAATCCCAAAACAGAAAGATGTTAGGAAACTAGTTCAAGCAATGATATTAATAAGTATGAGTGAAAAAAAAGTGAAGTAAAGAAATAGTAAATAAATGACAAAAGAAAATACTTTTTTTAACAATTGTAAAACAAAAGACTTAAGAAACATACGTGCAATAGCAGAGTCATGCAAATAATAAATGTTTTATTTGAAATGTTATTTTTTTTTGTGATCCCGGTGATTATAAAATAAAAAGTATATCGGGAGCTTATATTCAAATAGTGATATCTGTAAACTTTTTAAGAAGCGCGAAAATTCGTTTCGTTTTCCCATTAATAAAGTTTTGCGCACAGTCTATCAATCTTCTACAAATAGAAACCATTATAATATAATCTGTCAACATTATAGAATATTGATTGCTCAAAACTTTAATAATGAGAAAACGAAACGAATTTTTGCTCTCATAGGAATATTGTGTGTTTGCAGATATCACTATTTGAATATAAGCCCTCAATATAATCGATTTATTACAATATTGATTGATAGATGTCAATACATTTAAGAGGTATCAAGAAAGTAAAGGATGATGTTCGGCGGTGACGAATTTTATACACTAGTCACTGAAATATGAGCACGAATTATAAAATATATACTGAAAACTACTTTTAATGTACCTAAGGTTTTTTTTTTAATAAAATCGTTTCTTTGAATATCGTAATGGAGGTTTGCACATCACCGGTCTTTTAAGTCCTCTGGCTGCTTGCCATAACGAATAATCCGTTTGTGGTATTGCATCGACCTCGTGCAGGAATTTTTGCAAAGATGCAGCTTTTAGAGTTCTAATAGCTTTTTAATTGTGGGGATCTGTAGCGTTGCCATTCTCTTAGAATTTTTTTTAGATAATAGACGTTCCACATCTTCGGAATAAATTTTGTTAAATTTCACCTGTCGAATGGTAGAAATAGCACTTTCAGCAACTTGCTCAATGTAAGCCTCTAACTGTGTAATAGAGACGTCTATGTCTTCAGGCATTCTTAGTGGCAAATTTTCAGTACAATGGATACTTAAATATTTTTTTATATTTTAGCCAATTAATTGGTGCGTGCAGTAAATTGCAAGTGGTTGAGGTTGTTAAGAGTGAGTATATGGTAATAATAGTAGGTGAGTGGTCTAAAGAGAAATCTAAGGAAGCTTCAACATTAATTATTCCGCTGGAAACTCCTTCTACTACTCCTAAGTCAATAACATCAGGAATTGTTTATCAATATCTTGGCCAATAACTTGGCTGACCACCTGAAATAACATTCAAACCCATTTCAGTAATTGTGTCGAACAAAACGCGACCTTTAGAAGTGATTAGCCAGATCCCCAGAACCTATGCTTAGCGCTGTAGTCACCGGCGGCCAAAAAGAGTGGGTGCTTGCCTAATGAATTAAAAAAGGAGTGTAAATTGATAAAATAACCAGGTTTTGATAAGCATTTTTAATGCAGATGTTAGTTGCTTGAAGATAGTCTTCACAATGATCACCCATTAAGTAGTGTTTGAATCGCGATTTTATTAGTATAGCCGTTCCTCCATAAGCTCCACCCTGGGGGTCCTTTGTGTCATACAGAGTATATCCGTTGATTTTGAGACAGCTTCTAGCCATCAAATTCGTCTCAGAGATAAGCATAACATCAATTTGTTTATCCATCATGAAGTATTCAAGTTCGTTTTTATGTTGGCTCATGCATGGAATTGTCAATAGATTAAATCGGTCAATAAAACAGATAAGCTGTTAGGTAATGTAATAATTTCATTAAAACAGTGAAATTATTTCGCTACAATTATGCCAGAATATCATAAAAATTATGAAATAATTGCATTAAAATAATGAAACAATTTCATTAAAGCGATGAAATAATTTCACCAATATAATGAAATGTCTGCATTAGCTTAGCGAAGTTATTGCATTGGATCAATGAAATTATTTCATATATTTAATAAAATTTTTATTAAAATAATTTTAACGTAACTTGTTTCATTAATCCAACGAAGCGTGACGTTGGTTGAGTTTTAATGAAGTGTTTCATTGGATCAATGTCGAAATTCACAGAATTTATGAACAAAATTCTTCCAGTGTACAGCTTTGCCGCTGCACAGTGGGGCCGGTTGATTTAAGCCAGAAACTAAACGGTTTTGCATTTTATACATGGTAGGCGTGGATCGGATGGATAATCCACGTTTATTAAGAATCCAGTGAAAAGCTGTCCAATTTCGAAATAAAAACCAGGAACGCTTTTTTTAAACAAAGCTTTTCCTTTTGGGTTAAAATCAAACGTAAGCTTGGCCAATAATGGTTAAAATAAAGACCCAAGCGCTTGATGAGCCTGCTTTTAAATCAAGAGTTCTGTATTTAGTTTAACCCATTGACTGCCAAGCTGTTTTGATAAAAATATGCCCAGACTGTCAAGCGCCTTTTTGGCTAGTTTTTTTTAGGGTTCCGTACACCAAAAGTGTAAAGGACCCTATTGTTTTCGCTACGATGTTCATCTGCCCGTCTGTCTGTCACAGGCTGTTTTCTCGAAAACCGTAAGAGCTACGGACCTGAAATTTTCACCGAATATGTAAAACTTTTGCCGCTACAACAACAAATATATGACAGTTAAAAATTAAAGGGTGTTCTAAAGCCAGCAATGAAACATGTTGAAATACTACTGTAATATACAGACACTTACATATATATAGACACTTTAAATTTTCAAAGTTAGTGTTAATTGGTGTAGTCTGTAGAATAGACTACACCAATTAACACTGATATTTAAAACAATAAAAATTAAAGGGTGTTCTATCAGTCAATGTAATTTTACTATGTAATTTAGACAATCTGCTCTATCTTCGGAACCGTAAGAGGCAAACTCTTGAAATTAAAAAAGCTAAAACTAACAAACTCCAAAATTAAAAAAGATCGCCAAAAAACTAAAAAAAACGCCAAAAACCGAAAAAAGTCGTCCAAACGAAAAAATCGCTAAAAGTAAAAATATCATGTAAAAACGAAAAAATCGCCAAAAAATGGAAAAAATCACCAAAAGCGAAAATAGCGCCAAAACAAACAAAAAACTGCCAATACTAAAAAAATCGCCATATACAAAAAAAATCACCAAAACGAAAAAAAATTTCAAAACAAAAAAACATCGCTAAAACTAAAATATCACAAAAAACTGAAAAAAAATCCTCAAAACCGAAAAAATCGCTAAAACTGAAAAAAGCGCCAAAGCTAAAATGAATCGCTAAAACTAAAAATATCGTCAAAAAGCGAAAAAACGTTAAAACAAAAAAGCCAAAACCAAAAAAAAAGCCAAAGAAACAAAAAAAACTAAAAAAAATAAATAACTAGAATTAGACTACAAATCAAAGCAAAAAATTTTTCAAAATGAAAAAAGGGCAAAAACGAAAAGGGACATATGTGTATTCGTACGGAACCCTTTGTGTGCGAGCGAAAGTCGCACTTTACTGAATTTTTGTTCATAGTGTTTTCCTTATATACTCGTAATCCACAAAAATTATCATAGGACAATGATTTTTTTTACAGAAATTCCACCAACTGATTATCTGCTCAAAAACATAAAGAAATGTACGTACTGTCGTACGAAAATATTCTGCGAGGTTAATTTATACAACTGTCGATTGTGTCGCACGAAAGCGTATGACGTGGCAGTCAACGTCATTTTAGGTGTTGTAGTAAAACATGCGACGTGGCAGCCATAGCTATCGTGCTTTTCTCCGGAATAAAGCCATGCATGTTTTGTGCAACTATTTATTTAATATTTATTAAAAACATAACAAAATTCAACTTCTTAATTTTGATTTTCAAGCAAAATTAAACTAAATTAACCATGAAATTTGAGTTCGTTTGTTGGACATTTTTTTTTCCTTTTTCACAATTAATAACATTTTTATTGCTAAAATTCAAAAAAGCAAAATAAAGTATGTAATAACATTGAGAAATATTTTAAAATTCTTTTTGCTTATTAAAACCGTTTCAAAATCGTTGTCCCTGAAAACCCAAATACGAAAGACTTAAGACACAAGCACGTTGCTAATTATCCACACCAATAACGCAACCACCCCATATTGATTACCGTAGCGTCTAACAATTGCATGAAATTTAACAAGTCAAGAAAAAACAACTACATTAAATAGATAAATTTATTTATTTATTTTGTGGCGACAATTTAACAATAAAAGCGAAAATGTTATTTTGTTCACATTTTTTCTTTGCAAAATTTGGTTGGAATTATTTGCCATAACAAAAGTCTGTAAGTTATTTAAACAGAAAATGAAAATGCTAAAAAAAACAAAATAATTAAGCTTGAACTTTTTGGCAAGCGCAAGTGCGTCTCTGTATAATCAAAGAAAAATAACCCAATTTATCAATATTATTATTGCCGATTTTTTTTTTTATTATTTATACAAATTTTTAGTTTGTGAGGTTTTGTTAATTTAACTACTAACTTGCAATAATAGTACTGCTTGTAGTTTTTAGTTGTTCGCAAAAAACAAAAAGTTGAAAGTTTAACAACAAACACTTGCATTACAAAAACTCTTAAGAACTCGAAACATACAAAATATATGTTTACTTCTTTTTATTTTCTAAACTTGTAGCAAACCAGCATAATAATAAATTTTTTGCCTGCAGTTTCTTTGTTTAGGGCAAGTGAAGTTGGCGGGTATTTTGAAGGCACAGTTTTAGTTTTTATTTAAAATTTTCATTTGTTGCTGCAATAAATATCTAGTCAGGGTCAACGGTTAATTAAATTAAGTTTTTATTTTCTAAACTAATTGCTAGAAAAAAGAAACCAACAACAAAACAATTTACATAATATTATCATATTTTACATTGTAGAACAAAGCCAACACTTCATTTTTCAAACTGCTAGTAATTTAATTTAAATTTGTCGACATTGGTTTTGAAATCTTAAGTATAGTTTTGTATGTTGTACAGAATATTTTATCTTATTATGTTGCTGTTAAAGATTTATTGCAGTTCTATTTAAATGCGTGTGATTTTTCAGCTAAATATTTCCCAATTTGATGGATTTATTAAAACAACCACTTAAAAAAATCGGAAATGGAAACGGCTACTTTTTCTAACACATCAACAGGAAGTCGAAAATTAGTTTTATTACTTTGAGAATTTTGTTTGAAATTTACAATACATAAGTGCTAAAAATTATTTCCTCATTCTTGTGTTTATAATGAGAAGATTTTTATATATTTCTTGCTAACAGACAGAAGACCGTTGTTTAAACTAGAGCAATCAGTATTTTTTTTTGCCACCAATCGCTAAATATTTTCTACTTTATTTACTTTATCACAAATTTACTGAACAACTAATAAATAATATTATTTAGTTGACTTTTGACAAAAACTTTATATGATCAAAAATAATAATAAATTTTTCTTTAGACTTGCTTTTTGTTCTCCTGAAAATTGTTCATATTATACTTAAGCTGTTTTGTCAAAAGTTCACAGTTTTAATTTTTGTCATATTAAACTCTTTGTTCATTTTCTTTGAAAAACTTATTTTTCCTGCAAAGTTATTTAAAAAATTTCAACTCTCCTTATACGTAGCAATTTTATTTATGGACTCTACAGACATCCAGTTTCATTTTCAACTTTTTTTATATCTTTTAGTTAACACAAAGCCAAATATAAAGTTTTGTAACACTAATTTAAAGAAAAGTAATCAAGTTTAAGCAAATAAAACGAGATCATTAAACCAGAAAGTGTAAATGTGCAGCAGTAAAACTACTTCTTTTTATATAATTTGAAAAATATCAAGAGACAAAAATTTTTTTTGAAAAAAAAGAAGACAAAACATTAGACTTACACAGAAAATATTATCAAAAAAATTTCAAACAAAAGTTTGTCCAAAAATAAACTTAATTTTCAGTATATGTTGTTTACTAATTCAATGAATTTTTTTCGTTTGACTTTTATTTAGGACGCAAAAACCAAAAGGGAACAAATTATTTGAAAAAAAGAAGACAAAACATTAGACTTACACAGAAAAAATTATCATCAAAAAAATTTTCAAACAAAAGTTTGTCGAAAAATATATTTCATTTTCAGTAAATGTTCTTTACTAATTCAATGAATTTTTTTCGTTTGACTTTTATTTAGGACGGAAAACCCAAAAGACAAGAAATTATTTGAAAAAAAAGAAGACAAAACATTAGAGAGAAAAAATTATTATCAAAAAATTTTCAAACAAAAGTTTGTCCAAAAATAAAGTTAATTTTCAGTAAATGTTCTTTGCTAATTCAATGAATTTTTTTCGTTTGACTTTTATTTAGGACGGAAAAACCAAAAGACAACAAATTATTTGAAAAAAAGAAGACAAAACATTAGACTTACACAGAAAAAATTATTATCAAAAAATTTTCAAACAAAAGTTTGTCCAAAAATAAAGTTGATTTTCAGTAAATGTTGTTTACTAATCCAATGAATTTTTTTCGTTTGACTTTTATTTAGGGCGCGAAAACCAAAAGAGAACAAATTATTTGAAAAAAAGAAGACAAAAAAACATTATACTTACATAGAAAAAATTATTATCAAAAAATTTTCAAACAAAAGTTTGTCCAAAAATAAATTTAATTTTCAGTAAATGTTCTTTACTAATTCGATGAATTTTTTGTTTGACTTTGACGCAAAAACTAAAAACAACAAGAAAAACTATGTCGTAAAAAAACAACCCCGATGACGACACACACACACAAATAATAATATCAAAAACAACAACAACAATGATAGCAAAAGGAATGCGATTATACCAAGTTTGTTTACTGAAGATTTTTGAGTGAATCAGTTCGTTGATGTCGTTGCATGAATTCTCATTCATTTTTTTGAGTCTTTAGATAAAAATTCAGACTTTAACATATTTAACAAAACGAAATTTCATAAATGCTTAATGGATGATGATGATGATGACCCAGACAAAAATTTTGTTTGATATATTACAAAAAATCAAGTAAATATTTTTGTTTGATTAAGTAAACTATTTTCTTTAATATTTGTTAGTATCTTTAGACTAATTTTTTTATAAATTCAGACAAAAATATTGTTTGATATTTTTCAGAAAATTCAGTAAATCTTTTTGTTTGGTTTAGTAAATTGTTTTGTTTACAATTTGTAAATATTTTTAGACAAATTAATTTATAGATTTAAGCAATTCGTTCACTAAAAAACACGTTTTTTCAATAACATTGTTGAGATATTTTTGTCTATATTTATACATGTGTTTGTAGGTGCGTTCCTAGACAAAATATTTACTATTTTATTGAATTCCTTTATAGCAAATGAAATTTAGTTTTTTTTTCTGTGTATTAACATCGTTCGACAAATACCGTTTTGTGGATAATTAACAAAATTATAATTATTAGTTAACTTTATATTTTATTTATAAGTAGGTTTTTTTATTGTCTTTTTAAGCAAAACAGATCATCTTGATGGTTGGACAAGTGGTTATTAAAACGTTTATTATACGAAAGGTGAGTAAAAAAAATTATGTAACAAATTTTTAGGTTACTGGAACTGAATCTTAATCAGAAAAAAAAGGTAATGAAGTTTTTAATTTAAAGATTTTATTTGTTGAAGAAGACATTGAAAGTGAAGAAAAAGAAAGAAATTGAATAATTGAATTTACTTAATATTTTGTGTTGGTTTAATATATAATTATATGAGGGAAATAATATATTCAACATGTGTAAAAAAATTATTTGTGCACAATTTGAAAATGAAATAAACTTAAAAACGAATATGCCAACTTCAATCATTTTAATCTTCAACCGTTAGAAGACGATTTCAATGTATAAGGACTTTTACTTGTACTCAGTGTTAGTTTAAAAAACTCTTAATTAAACTTGAAATTTCTATTAACGGCAATTTCCAAATAACAATTGCATTGTAATACAATTTTTTTCAAATTTTCCGTAAAAGAAATCTATTTAGAAATTCCATCATCTTATGACTTCTTTGTTAAAGCTTTTGAAATTGAAGACTGAAATCAATAAAGTTTCTTAAGACCTCAAAGACAGATCTTTAAATTGAGAGGGCTAACAAAACACGTCATCTTCATATAAGTCGAGTCGCTCTAATGTACATAGTTCGTGGTATCAGAAATGAATATCATATAAATTATAAACGAAATGATAAAGTTGTAAGAGGATGTTTTTTAATTTTGGAACATATTTTTAAGTTTTTAGTGCATATTTAATACGCCTAAAACACATTTTTTAGGGCATATTTCCGGTTTCCCTGCTTATGATCATTTCTTAATATTTGACTTGGATTCAAAGATTTATACATAATTAAAAAGTAGGCTAATTCTTCATTAAAATTGGTATAATTCTTAACAGTGTCCGTTGAGTTTGTTAAAATTAGTTTTATATGAAAAAAGAATTAACCCACTTTTTATTATGTATAAATCTGTGTAAAAAGTTATTTTAAAAGATACTAAATTTTTAGTTTTCCATGGAAGCACAAGTCAAAAATAAATAAATGCAGTAAAGTGTGACGTTGGTTCGCACGCTAAGGGTTCCTTAAGAATACACATACATACATATATCCCTTTTTCGTTTTTGCACTTTTTCCATTTTGGCATTTTTTCGTTTAATTTAATTTTTTTTTAGTTTTTTCCGTTTTTTTGCGATTATTTTTAGTTTTGGCGCTTTTTTCATTTTGGTGATTTTTTTCATTTTTGAGATTTTTCGTGTTTTGGTGATTTCTTTTTGTTTTGCCAATTATGTAGTTTAGCGATTTTTTGGTTTTGGCGTTTTTTTAATGCTTTTTTTTCGCATTTTGACTACATTTTTAGCTCTAGCGATTTATTTTATATTTGGCGACTTATTTATATTTTATATTAGTTTGGGGATTTTTTCCGGTTTTCGGTGATTTTATTTTTTGGCTTTGGCACTTTTTTCATTTTGGCGATTTTTTTAGTTTTGGTGCTTTTCTTTTTTTTTTGTTTTGGTGCTTTTTTCGTTTTAGTAATGTTTTCATTTTTGCCCATTTTTTCGTTTTTTGACGATATTTTTAGTTTTAACGATTTTTTTACGTTTTGGTGCTTTTTTCATTTTGATGACTTTTTTCGACTTTATAGCTTTTTGGCGCTTATTTTTAGTTTTGACGCTTTTTTCATTTTGGTGATTTTTGCATTGTTTGCAATTTTCCTTGTTTTGGTGTTTTTTTTTTGCTCTTTTTTTTTTTTTTTTTTTTTTTTTTTTGTAGTTTTAGCAATTTTTTTTGGTTTTGGCCTTTTTTGTTTTTTTTTTTAACTTTTTTTTCGTTTTTTGACGATATTTTTAATTTTAGCGATTTATTTTAAATTTAACGTTTTTTCAGTTTTGGCGCTTTTCGGTTTGGGGATTATATCCGGTATTTTTTTTTTGTGATATTTTGGTTTTGGCGATTTTTTTAGTTTTGGAGGTTTTTTAAGTTTTTGAGCTTTTTTTTATTTTGGTGCCTTTTTTCGTTTAAGTAATTTTTTTCATTTTTGGCGTATTAGAAAATATAACAGTTGTGTGAATAAAAGGAAAGAAGACAAGAGAATTCTTTATATTCCTAGAATTGCATTCCCTACGATCGGATTATTTTGAATTCAATAAAAGATATTCTAATAACTTTATCAGGAGCAAGATTTATATAGAAGATAAAAAAAACAATTTAAGAAAATAAAAATATTTAATATATATTTTTTATGGTACAAAAATTTATTTTTCCTAAATTTTAACTTTTTTTAGAAACTCTGCGCTTATATCCGCATTTATGAAAAGGCTCTTCTCACTTTTTGCCAAAATTCTTAGAACTTAATTATAAAACGTTGTTTTTGAAATTTTCAAAATCGACCGTCACAATTTTTTATAAGCCATTAACCACAAAAAATATTTTTAAAATTTACAATTTTCGGACATTGCTGAATGTAGAGATACGAAAACACATGTTAAGATATTATTTCTTTGTCTTTTTTTAGCTTAACTCTAAGCGCTTTAATTTTCTAACATCGGGTAACATTTAAAAGAGTTACAAGCCTCAGAAGTTTTTTTGAGTCCCAGCTGGTCAACTTTGGCCCACTGTAACCGAACTCATGCTGATATCATAAGACCACCGAGACACGTGTTATAAAGCCTGACTCCTCCTCTAAAGATGTTCGAAGTTTCAGATAAATCCAATCAGCAGTTTAGAAGTACCAGATTTATTACCATTTATATTGCAAAAACCCCCACTGTGCAGTGCTTCATTTTTATCAATCTTAATCTGTCAGCTGTCCACTGTTTTTTTTTTCTTTCTATTTGATGCTGCCATCACTTACGCACAAATGGCGGTAAATTTAAATGTTGAGTGACTTGAAACACGTTAACTCAAGGTTAATAAAAACTTGAAGGTCTTATTTACTCCACACGACCATTGTAAAAAAGAATGATTACATTTGTTGAAACTAAAAGTTCTTGCATTAATTAAATAAACTGCCACAATATTTAAAAAACTCAAAATTATTCAACTGAAATATTTTGTCAAACTTTTTGTTAATCTATCTTTTTAGAAATCTCGTATTAACATAAATTTGCATTTTCTTTTTATATTTTCCACTTGCAAATTACATCTTTGTGAAGTAAATGACCTCTTAAACCCAAAAATAAGGTTAAATAACAGTTGGATTTAAGCACAAAGCCCAAATACCTAATAACCAAATTGACTATAGTGAAAAAACAAACAACAACAATAACAGCAACAAGAACTGACGTTACAAGTGGCTGCAACTTTTTTCTTGTATAATTTTCTAACAAATTGTTGAACTATGCAACGACCTTCACTTGTTAAATCAGTTGAATTCATTTAAATAAATTTTGAAAGGGGGGGAATTATTGTAACCAACTTCATTTTCCCACCTTAATCTGGCGTTTAGTGGCTTCAGTTTTGTGCGACTTAACTCTTAACTTAATAATGCGGAAACAAAGCAAAAGTAGTTTAAAGAAAAAATTAATTGTTGTGGGAAAAATGTTAATAAATTTTTTTGTACCACAACAACATTCTTAAAAGTTTATATTAGTCATGCAAGTCATGCATTTGACAGGCAGAAAAGAGTTAGAAATAATTTGCCTGTGATTTTTAAATAAGGTTTAAGATCATTTGAAACTTAAAGAGATTTAAGATTAAATTAAGATTACACGTATCAATATGTTACAGTTTTTGTTGTAAAGCAAATGGCCAGTGGTTTATTTCACATATTGGTTCATTAACGAAAATCATATTATACCACACGTGGTGCGGCAGACATATGCTTATGGTTGAAAATATTTTAAAAATATATTTAAAAGAACGTAAGTTTTCTTCTATTAATATGAATTTATTTATTAAATGCTATAAATTTAATTACAAAGTCAAGTTCTAACATAATTTGAAGAGCATAGTAAAGATACCTTTTTTCAGCAGTTGCAGTGAAACAGAACAAAATAAATTGCACTGGTCTCCTTTAAGTTAAAGTATGTGGCATATACTAAGTTTGATGCGCTAAATTCAAATCCGTTTTCATTTTTTTTTTAAGTTTTTTTCACAAATCTAATGAAATATTTTACAATTCGAATGAAATTTAACGAATATTGTGAAAAAATTTCATTGGAATTGCTTCATTAACTTTCATGGTTTCATTAGAAAATTTCATTGGATTTATGACAGCAACATTTTGCCGTTTTATGGAAAACCCTTTAAGTTTGGACAAAATATTTTAATTGATACTTAAAGTTCTTCAAATAAAGTATAGTATACTATAAAAAATTTAAAAATTTCAACGAAATGTATTTCATTGATTTGATGAAAACTTTCATTGAATTTATGAAATAATTAGATCACAGACATATTTTTTTTAAGCATACCTTTATTTATTTCAACAGTTGGCAGCCAAAATCGAACAAAAATAATAGTTTTTTATGTTTGTTATTGTTGTTGTTATTGTACTCTTTCTTAGACACATTGTTTTGACAGTGCTGTTGGATGAACTAGTTAAGACGTTGCCTATAAAGCAAATGACGAGAATCAGTAGTCTGTGTTCGATACTGTGAGCGGTCGGTCATCAATATTAAAAATTTTTCTGATGTGCATTGGCGTCTTCGTACATATTTCAACCATGGAATTGCCAATAAATTAAAATAGACAATAAAAAGGAGAAGTTAATGAGGCTACTAAGTAATGTAATATTTGCATTAAAACAATGAAATAATTTCATTAAAACAATGACAGAATATCATTAAAATATGGACAGAGTTTCATTAAAATAATGAAATAATTTTATTAAAATGATGAAACAGTTTCATTAAAACAATGAAAAAATTTCACTAAAATAATGAAATATGTTCATTAGCTTAGTGAAATTATAACATTGTAGCAATGATATTATTTCATATATTTAATGAAATTTTCATTAAAATAATTTTAACGAAACTTGTTTCATTAATCCAATGAAGCGTGACGTTGGTTGATTTTTAATGAAATTTTTCATTGTATTAATGTCGAAATTCACAGAATTTATGAAAAAAAATTTCTCAGTGTAGGTACACCATAACTCAAGAATGGCTTGCTTGCCCTTTAATACATCCATATGTAAATTTTTTACATTTCTTAATTGTTTCGGGGTTATTCAGAAATTAGCGGTAAAACTTCTTTTTTAAGACATCCACTCACACATACACACACAATTAAAATGTTCCTGTTGTATGGAAATTGTGATTTTTATCAATTGATTTCCTGCACTTAATTGTCAATAAAATCGATATTTGTCCATCGATTTTAATGTTTTATTGCTTGTTTTATTCCTAATATATATCAAGCTTGCTGATACATACATCATAAAAATGTTAAATTTTTGATCCATTATGAGTTTAAAAAAAATTGTTCGCCGCTAATTTCTGAATCACTCAGAAACAGTTGGATATATAAAAAAATTTCAAGGGAATTTTATTCCACATCTTTTGTTGATTTTGGCTATTTATCTATATCGAACAAACCGTTCTCGAATTATGATTAAATATATTAACGTGACCGTCCTATTTCGGGTGTCATATTAGTCATGACCATAAAAAATCTGAGTCTGATAAAAAGAATGGAAACGGATTTGATTTTAGCGCATTAAACTTTGTTTGTATCAACATATTTTTATTTAAAGGGTGGACCAGTGTAATAACACTCAATCAAAATTTTTTAAATTATAAGTTTCTAATGACTGATTCTGGTAGAAGGAAATTTGGAAATTTTACATCTGGGACTCATTTTAGCGGAGTTAAATTTCCTCCCCATTTGCACATAGTTATGCTGACTCGGCATAGGAAATCTTGTTAGCCTTACGTTTAAGTTATAATATGTGCTCAGCACTTTTATATTACACACCACAAGGAGAATTTTTGTGGAACATTTTAACCCTCTAACTCTTCGTGGTATATGTCTTTTTGTCCTTTACCTAAATAAGTGGCAAAAAACTCACCTTCAGCGGCGAAGTAGCGGGATGAAATGTTCAACATAAATGTTCCTCCTGGCGTTTTACATTAAAGTGCTGAACGCAAGGCTTATAATATAATATTGTGGCATTTAAATTGCGCCTGGAGCTTGGGTGTATTTGAAGAGCTATAGTGCAATTTTATATCAAATATTTTTGTAGAGCAATTCAGGCCGCTATACAGCCGCTGAAGGGCAGCTTTTCCCTTTTTTTGAAGAGAAAAAAGACCCATAAAATGAAATGTTTTACAAAAAATTTTCCCCGTGGTGTTTTACATAAGAGTAGTGAACACATCTTATATCGTAAGCAGAGCCCGAAGTCATTCGACTAATAGCCGCCGCCGACGGTTTTCACAATCACCTAGCCGCCGCCGATTAGTGTGGCTAATATCGGCTAATGGCTAAGTCGATTTTTTTATTATAAAAAGTAGTTATTTACAAACACACGCATTTAAAAATATTTAATTTGGTTTTGAAACGTATTAAGAAAACTTTTGATGCAAATTATTTATAGATATAAGGCTGTAAACCGTCTAGCAAAGCAAATTTATTTATAATCGGTCCGAGTATAGCTGTTATAAATATGCCTTGTTTGTAAGTAAACAAGAAGTACTGTGTTAGGTGAACGTTAGCCGATACATTTTGCTAGCCGCCGCCGGAGAAAAATTTTCGGCTATTAGCCGCCTATTAGCAGACGCGGACTATATTTGGTCTTAGCCATTTTACCATTTAACCATTTTACATCGGCTTCACCCTCTGAACGTAAGGCTGGCAAGATATCTTGTGCCGAGTCACTGTAACTATGTATGCGAAATTCCTCCCTTTTTAACTCCTTCTAAAATGAATCCTAAATGTAAACTTTCAAAACGCCGACATACGTATATCAGAATCAGTCATCTGAATCATGTAACTTTTTTATACAGTGCAATTAGCTTTTTCTGCATTAACTTTTCCTGTATTCCTTTCCTCCTAAAAAGTAGTTTGAATTAACAAACTCCAAACTCATCTAATAACTTTCATTGTAATAATTTTTATTTAAATGACATGCCAATATTATTTATTTCTATTCATACTTCTGTGTTAATCAAACATTTATGGCACTAATCTCTTGATCTCCTGACTCGATCAATTAAGTCAACATCTACTACCGCAACCACTTTTCAACACTCAATATAATAGATTTCACTTTTTGGCTGGTTTACAAATAAATTAAACAAATTGAAGCATCTTTGAGGAGTTCATGGTGTAAGGAAACCATTTGATGTCTGTAAATATTAATGGTTGCAAATGGATTTCTTTAAATCATAGTGACGTAATTGCATCATGGCATCTATGACTAGTTTAATAAATTTATTTCCGTAAAATCAGCCGGTAAAATTTAAAAAGAAGAAATAAATTTAAGTGAAGCATGATACAGAGTTTATTTAATACTTTCAGATATGGAAGTGAATTATGTTTAAAAATATTAGTGGTAATAAATTGAAGTGTTTTGCCTTCTTACGTAGCTTCTTAGCTTTCGTTAAAGGACGGGAAATATCAAAAGCCTTAGTAATAGCCTTGTTGAAAATTTTCACAGTGCGCTCAAGTCCACCAATCGTGTTCTCAATTTCTGTTACTCTTTTCAGTTTATCTTTCTGATTTCCGTTGAATTTATCCCAATCAGTTTTCTTTGGGTTTCTAAAGCAATATTTTGGTTCGTCTTGTAACGCAATGCAACAAAATGAAACTTTTTACATGACCTTTGATGACCACTATATTTTTTGTAGTACAAAAACCGTCAAAATTTAATTTTTTAATTTTATCCAAAATTATTTTGATAAGTTTGGCTTAAGTTCTTTTTTAATTTAATCTTTCGATTAAATTATTTTTTATTTAAGAAAGAATTTCTAAAGCGTGTAAATACGGATGGTTGAACTCACATCAGATGTTTCGAGACCACCACAGTTTTCTCATCAGAGCACTTTTACCTAAACTGCCACCGACGGCAGCAACAATAGCCTAGCGAAAATCCCATTTTTTAATAGTAAACCCAATTAACAGATGTATGGCCACCTAGTGACAAATAGCACCTATTAATGAATTTTTGTAAAGGTTCGGAACTTCACTAACACGATAAAGAAAAACAGTTAGTAAAAAACGGTTCGTCCGATTCAACTTGGACATTGTAGGAAGACAGATTTTTGCCTTCTCTTATTTTATATAATATGAATATTAATGCGTGGGTAAACCCATACCAGACGATGTACCTCCAAGTTGGGTGATACTTGTTTATTAATTTATAAGTGCAAAACGACTTAAAGGTAATTTTGTTTTAAGCCAGTGAGCTGCAACAAGTGTCAAACTTCCGAGTATACCCAATCATTTAAGGCTCCATTACTCATACGTAACGTTGATGTAGTTGCATGTTGCTGATCGTTTCTGTCACATTGAGACAGAAACGATCAGCAACATGCAACTACATCAACGTTACGTATGAGTAATGGAGCCTTTAGCGTAAATGTAGAAAACGTTGATGTAGTTGCATGTGCTGATCGTTTCTGTCACATTGAAAAGCTATGAGACAGAAACGATCAGCACATGCAACTACATCAACGTTTTCTACATTTAAGGATCAGTTGGCCGACCGTAACGTTGATGTAGTTCCATGTGCTGATCGTTTCTGTCTTATAGTTTTGCAATGTGACAGAAACGATCAGCACATGCAACTCCATCAACGTTACGGTTGGCTAACTGAGCCTTTACGCTCGGCTAAATCAGCCTTTATTCTGATTTTTTGTGATGCAACCGTTTCTATTCAACAACAAGAAATATTTGTAAACACAATAGCTCATTTTAAAAACTCAGTTTTAATCACTTGTATTTGCAATCAACATGAATGTTTGTGATTAATTATTTTGGTATGATTGTAACCGCACCAGATCGAAACGAACATTCTATTCGCATCATTCTTGTAAAACTCTTTATGACCGGGGGCTCGAGCCACTTGCTTTAATACACACACAATACATACATACATGTTATAAAATGTTCGTGCTATTGTAGTTGTTGCGTGCAATCCTCATTCGTGTTGTGTCTTCTTTACAAAGTGGCATAAGAAAACCTACATACATACATACATATTATGTACGTATTTGCTCCAAACAACAATACTCTTAAAGTAACTCCAGTGTTTTTGTTTCGATCACAACAAAATCATTGCAAAAATCTGCCGAGCTAAAATTGGGCGATTATTCGTAAGCAAGTCGTATAGT
Source organism: Panzeria rudis (assembly GCA_956483635.1). Taxonomy (NCBI): domain Eukaryota; kingdom Metazoa; phylum Arthropoda; class Insecta; order Diptera; family Tachinidae; genus Panzeria; species Panzeria rudis. The sequence goes on along the minus strand of OY101450.1, from coordinate 123,931,247 downwards.
TTTTAAACCAATCAATGCAAGTATAATGTTGCGACTAAGACATACTTGTTGCTGATTTTTTTGGTTCGTGTATTATACTCGAATGTGAACAAAACTGCCAAAGGCTTAATTGGTTTGTACTTGTTATTTAGCGCTAGTGAATAAGACGGCTCAATCATACTTGTTGCAGCTCTCTGCTATAAACTTTCTAATAGGATTCGTAATAAAATTAGACTACCTTTTCCCAAGTAATGACAAAATCGGTGGAATATACGACAATTCGCTTCATGATCCAGTAATAAAAATGGTAATTTTTTCAATTTCTTATGCATTTTTAAAAACTGTTATGTTTTTCACAAAAAAAAAGTTTTTCTTTTCGTTCCGAATAACTCCGAAACCTTTACACATCTGAAACAATATTGCTAAAATATCTAAAAGACGGGTAAAATTCAAATTATATAAGTTAACTTTTAATAAAATTGGATGAGTCTTTCTCAAATTATAACAAAGTCTACAGAGCAGCCTTTTCAAAACTCGATTTTTTTTATATAATCAGGTTATATCCAAAGAAATTTTAATTATTTTAGCTTGAGTTCGGTTTTAATTTAATTTTTCAATTAAATTATATTTTTATTTATAGATAAATGTGAAGCATGTAGATGAAGAAAACTTTTACTGCGAGGAGGGTTGAACTGACGTTTCGACAGCTCTCGCTTATCTCATCAGAGTTATTTACCGCTTAGTCCACTTGACCAAAGTCGGGTGTTTGCAGTCAATCAGGTAATTTCATTTTATTGTGAATAAAATCTAAATATTTATCAATCGATTTACATGAAATAAAGCTTATTTTATGTAATATACATATGTGGCTTTTTAATCAGCTAATAAAAATAGTAAGTTTTTGTAATTTTTTATTTTTTCTTAAATATATGTCAAATAATAAATTTCTTAAAGGTTTAATTTGGATTTTATTTCTCATTTTGCCTTATAAATACTTTTATTGTTATCCAATGGATTTCTAATTGTATAAAGGTGTAGAAAACTAAAATAGATTCATATCGAACATAAATTATTTGCTGGATTTTGTATAATTTTCAAAGCCTACTATGATTATTTTTGAAAATCATTTACATATTAGTGAATTCTCAAATGGTTTTTGAAAGTCTGTACACAAGATAAAGGATTTTTAACTGTACAAAATTGCGTTTGAACCCTACTGACGATTTTATACAGCGCCAATTAAATGCTGCATATAGACAATGCTTAAACACCAGCAAATAAATTTTATTAATATTTTTATTTAGAGCGTCATTTGCACTTGATCACATAATCTTTAGAATGCCATGAAAACGCAGTTTTCCGCCATCTTGATTTAAAAAAAAAGATCGTTGCCGAAAGTGTTACGTATATAAAAAATATAATATTTAAACCACTTAGTTTTTTCTTACTGATTTTTGTAATAAAATTGGACAACCTCTTTCCAAATTATGATGAAATCGGTGGAGCAGAGCAGCCTCTTCTAAAATCCCAAATTTTAGAAGAAAAAAAATGTTTTCCATAGAACTCAAAATTTCCACTGCTTGGCATTTTTCTAGCGTAATCTAAGGTCGAAAAGTATTCAATTATGACCAAAGAAAGATGTCTTGTTGGATACCCTTCTCATTTGTCGATCAAAAACCTAAGCTTGTCATTTACAATGGTAATGTCCAAAACTTCTTTCCACCCACTAAAGCTGTCCGAACTCGGAAAGATAAAAGTCGACGAAGTGCCGGAGTTAGAAATAGTTAGTTTATTGAAATTAGTGAAATCTAAAATACGTGGTAAATGATAGATATCCTGTGTAATTATAAGCAAGCTTATCAAACATTTATAACAATTCCACATTCCATGAATAATTTCATATTAAACTGCTATAAAAGGCAAGTATGTACTTGAAAATTACATACATACTCACATAGTACGGTCGTACATGCGAGTATTACTTCATAGTATGAAGTTCATACAAACAAAAGACTTAAGCAAGAAACATTTTTTTCTAAGCAATTGAAAACAACATGACCATAATTTTTTTTTTCATTTTTTTTCACTAAGGTTATGATAAAAATGACGTTGAAAGACAACGAAAAAATTATGAACTTCATTATTATCAGTAAAATTTTATATTATTAAATTGTTTTTGTTGTGAATTCCATATTTATAAATAAAGTCTAAAAAATTATTAAAAAAGAAATTTTCATCTTAGACTTTTTTTGTTTATAATTTGATTAAGTACTCACACTAATATAAATTGTATACAATATAGTGTAATATTAAACATAATAATTATTTGAAAAAAAAAACCTAAACATGTTTGAATGTGATTTTATTTAATTACTTTTCTTCTCTGTCTCTTCAACACAGAAAGCTCTGTAGGTTTAATGTTAATGATGGCACACGTACTTGAAATTAAAATTGATTGAATTCCAACTTAAAGGCGTTGTTGCTTAGTAATAAAACCTGCATATAATGTTTTTTTAACTTCAATTTTAGCTTAGTGTTTTTTTTTTTAGAAGAAAGTGAAAAGGTTTATGACCTACCATAATATAATTATTTTTATTTCATTTCTTTTTTCTGCTTTTTTTATTCATTGATGTAAATGTTTTTTTTTTATAAAACATGTTACTAATATGGAGTAAAAATGTGATGTCACTTTCATGTTTGATAAGTTAAAATATGTTTCTTGTACAATGTTTTCCAAAATATCAGTTTTATAGAAATCATAATTTTCAAATAAACTTTTTAATTACAGTTTATAAATTATATAAAAAGATGTTAGTAGTGCCAGCAGTGTGTTTGATGTCAACAAGAAAAATACAAAAATGTCCATCAATATATTGGACATTTCTTCACTCAAAGTTGGAGAAAAATTGGGTTGTACAAATTTAGCCAGAAGTAAATCGTATGAAATAATTTCCTGTAAAAAGTTTTGTGAAAAATGATTATAGAAATACTCGTATGCTGAACACAATTTTTCATAGAGACTTTTTTTCAAACATTTTGCTATAGAAATTTACTTCGAACACTTTCTACAGAAAAATTTTCCAACAGTTAGTCTTCTACAGAAAACCGTTTTCTTCAATGCTTCAATTCTTTTAAAACAATTTTCTAAAGGAAATTGTTTTCTGCAGAAAAATGTTGCAAAAAGTTTTGCATAGAAAATGATTGCGAACAGCTTTCTATAGAAAATTGAGGTGAACATTTCGTATAGAAACATGCTGCCAACAGTTTTTTCTAGAAAATGGTTGCGAACAGTTTTGTATAGAAAATTGAGACGAAGTTTCGTAGACAAACATGTTGTCAACAGTTCTGCGAGCAGTTTTGTATAGAAATTTTTTTTCAAACAGTTTTCTATTGAAAATTGTTTCGAACAGTTTTCTATAGAAAATTATATCGAAAAATTTTTACAGAAAATTGCTTCTAACAGTTATCTGCAAAACATTTTTTCGAGAAGTTTACGATGGGAAATTTGTTTAGGAGAGTTTTCTACAAATAATTGCGTCGAGGGTTTCGATGAAGGACATTTTCGGGTAGTTTTCTATAAAGAACAGATTTCGTAACAGTTTTTTTTTAACAGATTCTTTATATGTTTCACATTTTTTTACACATAATTTTACACACTTTTAAGTTTGAACATCCTTGTTTCAAGCAATCGAAATTAACAAAAATAAATTTGAAAAAAAGTACAAATTTCTTGTAACATAAACCGCTTTTCTTCATTGCAGCGTTTAAACCGTTTTTTAACTTCCTGTAACACAACAGATGCACAATATGTATGGCAGCAGCAATTTATTGCATTAACTTCATCTTAAGATCTAGTCTTCGCTTACACACATTTAACTATAACGATCAGGCACTTGTATGAGCAACAGAAGTCTAGAGTAAAAAAAAATTATTAATGAAGTATTAAAGAAGAAAATAACAACAACGCCAACAAAAACAACCAGTTTAATTTTAATTTTTACTGCAAATAAAAATACGCAAAAGCAAAAAATTAAAGTTTCTTGCAAACATTTTTTTATGAAGTGTCATGAATTACATTCATTTATTTTTTATTACTGTTAATCCGAAAATTGTATTTAATTCAACTTCCTTCCTGATGTTTCAAATGAATATCTGACAACATTTGTTAGTTATTGAAGTAAAATTTAATGAATTTTTGGTCAAAATAAAAAAAACTTTCAATTAACGTGCAATCACATAGACTGTCCAAAAATAAAAATATAAAATCAAAGCAAAATTTATTTTCGTAAAGAAATTTCACTTTCAACATTTTGCAGTATGCTAATGAAAATGCAAGAAATTGTTGACGATTTCTAATTATTTTTTTTAACACACTCTGTTAAAGAGAAGAAAAAAATACATACATATATATTTTTAATATACTAAGTATGTAACTTAAAAACTAAAAAAAAACATGCATGTCTTACTTTAACCGCGCATTTTAATCAATAATTCGAAAAAACGTACACACTTCAATGCAAAGTACAAAAAAAAATTAATACGAAAGCCTTCGCTTGAATATGTTCAATTGGCCAAAATAAAAGGGAAATTAAAATTGTATTAAAGCTTAAAATAAATTATATACTATATCACTACAGAAAGGAGCGCAAAAATAGCAATACATACATACATAAACAGAAATGAGAAAACATAGAGGAATATCGTGCTAAAATTCGATAAAATATACAGGTATTCTTCCTATAACGCGGTAGACACGTTCAACAAATCCTCTCGTGTTATGTGAAACCGCGTTAACAAGAAAGAGAAGCGACGTTTTAATATTTTCGAGGAATCACCCAATTAAATGACATACTAGACATCTGCAATAAGCCTTTTGAAACGCCTTTTAATTCGCATTATTTTTTTTCCAAATCGTGCTTTGATTTGACTTGAAATTTACATGCTAAGTCATGAGACCATACAAAACAACAATGATTTGCAAATTAATGGCTTGTAAGTAATAAGTCAAATGTGTGTAGAGTAATGAACAAAATAAAAACAGTAAATCATTTTTGCTTGTAAGACATGATTTAAATTGCGTGGCATTTAGTGTGATTTTTTCTTTTTTGTTTTATGTATGTTTGTATGTATGTGGATTTGTACATATACGCTAAAGACATATATATATATATATATATATATATATATATATATATATATATATATATATATATATATATATATATATATATATATATATATATATATATATATATATATATATATATATATATATATATATATATATATATATATATATTAGACTGTCCCTTATTTTTTTGAGTTTTAAATGTGTTCGTAATTTATTGGCTATCACTCCGTAGTTCCAGAACTATGATTTAAGAAACAAATTACATCGTCTTAATAACAAATAAAACCATACAAAAGTTACAAATAAAACATGTTTTATCATGTCGTATCGCAGTACCAGCGTAATTTGTATGAACTTGATGTAAGAGCAAGTTGGCACGGGTTAGCGTTCCTAAAAATGGTCAATATTTTTTCCAGGAGTACATTTCATCGTTACAAATGTATTTGGGGGGTATGCGTAAAAAATAAAAAACGAAGCCGAAAAATAAGGGCAACTTCGTGAATATATACGTATCATATATTCACATATGAGCCTGTCTCTTATGCTTCGAAATCGATTTTTTTACGCATATCCTTTAAATACCTTCGTAATGACACAATGTACTTCAGGAAAAAAATTTGGTCCTTTTTATTAACATTAACCCGTGCCAACTAGCGTTTAAATCAAGTTCATATAATTTGCGCTAGTACTGCGATATGACATGTTCTATTTGTAACTTTTGTATGGTTTTCCTTGTTATTAAGACGATGTAATTTGTTTCTTAAATCCTAGTTCTGGAACTAAAGAGTTATTAGCAATTAATCACGAACGCATTTAAAACTCTAAAAATAAGGGACAGTCTAAGATATATATATATATATATATATATATATATATATATATATATATATATATATATATATATATATATATATATATATATATATATATATATATATATATATATATATATATATATATATATATATATATATATATATATATATATATATATATATATATATATATATATATATATATATATATATATATATATATATATATATATATATATATATATATATATATATATATATATATATATATATATATATATATATATATATATATATATATATATATATATATATATATATATATATATATATATATATATATATATATATATATATATATATATATATATATATATATATATATATATATATATATATATATATATATATATATATATATATATATATATATATATATATATATATATATATATATATATATATATATATATATATATATATATATATATATATATATATATATATATATATATATATATATATATAGATATATATATATATATATATATATAGATATATATATATGTCTATATATATATATATATATATATATATATATATATATATATATATATATATAGATATATATATATATATATATATATATATATATATATAGTAATTGAAAATTTACACCCTTCCTGTTGACCGATTTATCTGAAATTTGGTACACCCTTAACTGATTGTTGCCGTTTTGGTATTTTCACGGCCTTCGGGAATTTTGGGGAGATTTTTGTCTCAGTTTTTGGTAATCCGGGGAACTTCTGGGATTTTTGGGAGATTTCGTCCTAGTTTTTGGGAATTCGGGGAACTTCAGAGATTTCGGGGAGACTTTTGTCCCAGTTTCGGGAAATCCTTAGACTGGATTTGTGTCTAAGGGTGGTGTCCTTGCTTAGTGAAGGTGTCTCGGCTAAGCACCAGGTGACTCGGCTAAATGCGTTATGGCTCAGCTGTAGAGCTTATGATTTACTTCCGGGAAGACCGTGTTCGTATCCCAGACATGTCAAATTTTTTTTAGCTTATATTGTTTTTTTCTTTTGAAATAAATTTGTTATCAATATAGCGGAGTTCTTTATCACATGAAATTTGAAAAAAAAATCTTTGAATACTGGAGTTTTCGTTATCAAAAACGAAACTTATTTTTTTCTGTGTAACTCCTCCATTTATGCACCGATTTTAAAAATTATTTTTTATTTGAATGCTTTGCTTGCTGTTTCGTCCTGTACATTTTTTCTAAAATCAAGGGAAAATCCACCCCCCCAAAGTATTGATTATCGCATAACTCCTCCATTTATGCACCAATTTTAAAAATTCTTATTTTGTTTGGAAGGCTTTGTTCAAAAGAGCTTTTTCCCAAAAGTTTATTAGAAATAGAGTTATTGAAAGAAAAACATTACATACACATCCTTTAAGTTTTAACGAAACTCAAGACCCCATGAATGCTGATGAAGTGTGTAGCAGCACATTAACTGTAGGTGTATAATTGCAGTCCACAAACTGTGCTTCTGTATTATACATTGCATTACAATAATCGATTTATGTTCATTAAGTGCTCTTTTTATTCGCAATACTGCGAATCATATCACCCAAAGACATGACACCCTTTGAAAAAAAAAATATTTAGTAAAAGCATAACGATCATACAAATAAATACATTTAAAATCATTTCACTTTTTTCAAAACACCTTTATTCACATTTCTAATTGAAATATTTAATCAATTAATTCATTTCTGAATTCAATCATACATCTTTATAATTACATATATATGCATATATTTCAGCACTTCTCATACGCACTTTGCGATACTAAAATATAATTGTATAAAATGTTAGACATTAAGTCGCAACCGCTTTATAAAGCAGTCCATTGCAAACATTATGGTCAAAATTGATGGCCAAAATAAACAGGAATATTACAAAAATAATAATTTCAAAAATTTGAATTTCATTAATATTTTTTCTCATCTCGCCTCGCTATTAGTACTCGGTAATACGAAATGCAGCACATGACAATTGAATTGTTTTCGTTTGAGTTTAGTCTTACAGGTTTTTTTTTTGTATCACAAAACGTGGCTTAACCGTTTAACAATTTCTCAAGTATTTGAAATAAATTTTAATCATTAGAGTTACGTTTTGTATTGTTTTACATTTCAGGTTTTTGGGTAGATATATATGTACATATCTATGTAAGTATGTACTATATATGTACGTATGAATGTACATATGTATTTTATGTGTTTATATGCCTTGAACTTACTTTACGACTGACTACTTTCTTTGTGAATTGCATATTTATTGTATTTGTCAGGTTTAACATTTAGCAACGTATTTTAAGTGGATTTAACTTTTTTTTTTTTTGTCAATAGAGTACAATAAATGTTAGCGCATGTAAGTATTTAATATAAGTATATAATTATACATTATGTTTATAGATCTATCGGTCAGTATAGTCATGTCGTAAAATCATTAACATTAAAAATTTAATTGAATAGTTATGAATTTCAAGACTTAAAATTCAGCTTTTAGCTCTCTCTTGCGAATTGCAAACTATGAAAAAATTTCATTTTAAATATTTCTCACAGAATATATAGAAAGACTAACAATGATAAAGCATTGTTCTCGCTAGGAACCTTTGGCCTGATTTTAGCTTATGATATCCTTATCCTGCGCAGTTTCATGCCTGCAGGAGATATTTCAACACTATTTTCAATTTCTTTTGAACTACACGCAAAGAAAAGATATGGTTGTGGCATGGTTGTATCAACAATGTTAGTTTTCCCGATATAGCTTATGGTTGTGGCAAATAAGTTATTATTGTTTTAAATAATTGTGAACCTTAATTATAATCAAACATTTCTCAAAAAAAAACCATAGTTTACGACAAAAAACTTATTTTTACATTTAATCATGACATTATTAGCATTCATATTGATTGCAACATGGTTGAATTTATTGTTGAAAAAATTCTAGCTACAATCATGGTATATTTAAAAATTCAATAACAGTATGGCTCTATAGCAATAAAATATGGTAGCAATCAAGTTATAATTACAAAAAAGTTTTTGTTCTATCCTTTGGTTGAATGATTTTTTATTAGTTTTTTGATTTACTTGAGGGCTGTTGGTTTGTTTTTTTTTCGTGTCACTTGAAAAAATAAAAAATAAGAAAAAATAAAATAAAAATAACAAAAACGTATAAAAGCTAGCAAATAATATCCGGACATATTTTGAAAACTATTTCTTTTTGAAATTGCAAAATTTCAAAAACAAAAAACAGTGTTCTTTTAATCGGAAAACTTATTGCATTCGTAGCTTAGTTTGGATAAATTTTCTGAAATATCTGAGACATAAAAATTAACTGAAAAGCTGCAATATGTGAGCGTTTTGGTTGAATTCTTTTCTGAAAGTTGCCGATTTCAAAACGAAATGATTTTCAGAACATGTGTCAGCATATATGTACGCACGTATCTATTTGAAAATAGATAATACTTTTTATTTCAGCTTCAAAACATTTTTATTTTATATTCAATTTAAAAAATGTATACATTTGTTTTTTGCTGTTGTCAATTTTTAATCAAAATATGATTAAGAAAACAACCTTTATATAGTTATTTAGAACCATGCTATTTCTATATACAAATATAATATGATTAATTTAAATCATGGCATATCTACATTCAATTAAACATTGGTTGAATCATATTAGTGTTATATAAGACAACAATATTATATTTAGAACAGATTTATTTACATAATAGTATGATTTGACTCCAACCATATAATTCAATCATAGTATGTTGCTCTTAGGTTATGGTTGCTTCAACCATGTTTTCTCTTTGCATGTATATTTAATTATACTTAATTATACATTCTTTTGTTAATTACATAATTTGAGGCCCGGTGTAATAATTTTAGCCCGAGTTAAGTAGCTAAAAGCTTAAATTATGCTCAATTTTAAACTTAGTTTAACTTGAAACTAGGTTTAACTTTAAATTGAGCCTAGTTTCAAGTAAAATGTAACTAAGCTAAATTTACTTCAAGCAAATTTAAACTTTAAGTAAACTGCGCTTAAAGTTTAAAATGAGTTTGCCTTTAAAATGGGTTTAACTATAAGCTTAAATTAACCTTAAAATAGGTATAACTTGAAACTAGGTCTTATTGTTAGCCGAGTTTAACTTTAAACTAATATTTCAAAATCATCGGAAATTTCTCACTATCATAAAGAAACTATCATAAAGAAACAACTATAACTTTTGAGTTTGTTTTCATCCCATCTTGAAAATTATACACAATAATGACATGTCAGTTGGCTACATTCTGTAAAAAAATAAAGAAAATTAAAATACAATTTTTCAGGATATTTAAGCATTATCGATGCTTTGGCATTTTAGACGCACTTGTAGCAGGAAGCTATGTCCTTTTAAATCAGTAATCGTTAAGAGGATACTGAAACCCTTTGAATGACATCAATTTCATTTATATCCGATGACGCGTTATAAAGTTATTCAATCTTCAATATGACGAACTTTTCTCAAAAATGCCCGAGATGCCTAAGTTTAGAGGCCTATAAAATAGAAACCGTAAGAGGTATCGAAATATTTTTCCGCTATGTTGCGCGCACACAGGAGAGTAGAAGATATATGACGATTTTCATTTAAATCGGAGAGGTGGAAAATACAAAGCCTTGTTTTCATGTCGAAATTTTTCGTTTTTACCCTATTGTAGCGCACGTGTAAAAAAGAAACAAACGAAAAATGCAATGGGAATATTTCAGAGGATGTTGTCATGTATGAACTTAGCGGTCCTCACTGATCTGTTAGAGCTGTCATCCAACAGGTAATCGACGGTCTTTCAAGATGTCTGAAAGACATGGCCAACAGGGTAGGCAACTTTTTTCACAATAAAATTGTTTAAACTTTGATTTAATTCGCTTTTACTTTCATGGGTGGTGGCAAGATTTAGTAAATTTCAATCAATTTGAAATTTATGTATATGTGTAAATACATTTTTTTCAGCAGGTTACAGTACTTTTTTTAAGTAACTACCTGCTCTAATACTTAATATGTATTAAATAAAAGTGCAATGCTTAAAAAATATGATGGCAATGTAAAATTTTAAATGTAAACAAAAATGCATTGAATAATACTTTTACACGTGTATGTAGTTTCTGTTAGCAAAAGTCTACTTTTAAAACGTTTATCTCAAAATTACTCAAGCTAATGGAAGTTATACTGGTTTTATAGGTACGCATAACTTTAAACATTTCTTTTATATTTTAACTTTACTATATAGTTAAATCAAATATAACTAGCGGCTACTTGCAAGAAAATCTGTAAGAAAAATTACATCATTTACAAAATACAGCATCATGCAGTTATTAGCTGTAAAACTATTACAAATAGTAAATTTGTAGAGTCCGACCGAATATTCGGTTTCGGTTTCTGATTCGACCAAAATTGTGGTTTCGGCTGATATTCGGTTTAGGCCAACTTTTTGGCCGAATACCGAAACCGAAACTTTTTATTCTCTATAAATAAGGAAGTTAATCGAAATAGTATTTTCCACATTTAAAATACGTCACCGCCATGAATCTGTTTTTTCCCGTCCCATATCTTTTTAAACTGAATGAAAATTTTACTTAGTTTTATAAAGCGCAACCAAAAGATATACATAGTATTCAACTATTTGTTGCCGAAATCAATAGCATAAACTAGGGAATGGTAAACCGATTCCGATTCCAGTCGAAAATCTATTTTATGTTATAATAAATCGATTTTTCGCAATCGAATTTACTTCTGCAATTTTGCACTGAAATGTATTATTTGTTTTTTAAAATAGATTTTTTTGAATAATTTCAAAATATGAAAAAAAACTCATTTTCAATCTTCACGATAAATTCAATAGCGTCGAGAAAAATTCTTTATTGTGTATATCATCGATGAAACGCGGGCGTAAAGAAAGAAACTTCACTTTAGTAGAAATTAATGAAATCGTATAAATTTAGTGTCGAAAATAGGTAAATATTCCACTTTATATCTTTTTAGTTATTCCGACTCAACTTTTTTATTGGTGTTACAACAACGTCATCAATAGAGTGATAAAACACTCCTCAATGTATATGTAGCGACCCCAATATTCCAGTTCTATTCATCATTTAAGCTAATTTCATGCCAAGTTTTTATTAGTCATATGCTCGTAAATGTTAAGTTTTATATTTGCTCGATGGAATGAAATATTTTAAATTTCTACTATTATTTTGACTGATACTGTATGAAATACTCTTACGCCCTTTTTCACAGTGTACAGTTAAAGGAGAGTTTTGTATGCCGAATTTGCCGTTAAAGACCACGTTAACTCTTAATCACATTGTAAAAAGAGCCGTTAATAAAATAAATGACTTTTCAGTTCTGTTAAGTTTTTAAAATGTCAATATCAGCTAATGCTAAAAAGTTTCGGCAAGTTTCGGATTCGGCCGAATATTCGGCCATTTTGCCCAATATTAGGTTCGGTTCGGGTTCGGCTTCAAAGAACTGGTTTCGGTCGGACCCTATAAATTTGTTATAAAATGTTGCCAATGAGACTAATGTTGTTGTTGGTTTCATGAAAAAATACTCAAAACATAAAATACATATACATGTACATTTATTTTTCAAAAATCGTATAGCAGAGGCATAATATATGGACAATTCTAAGATATGTTTCCCAAGGAATCATAATTCGGAAATGAATTCCGAGCCCGCGCAAACCGACATAAAGTCTTTATATGGGTTAAAACAAATAATAAAAAAAAGCCAATTCACCTTGGACCTTCCGATTTTTTAAAATTTGATACAAATGATGCCCCTGGCATAACTAGTATTACTTCAAAATCATACCACACTCTTTTTTCTCGTTCGCGTAATATAGCCACTGGAAAATGGAAAATTTTATCGAAAATATACTAAACCGACTTTACAAAATTATGTAAATATTTACACCTACTAACCCTAGATGATCCATTGTTGTGTCATATTAAAGGGAACAAAATGAACTTTAAAATGACATATATTATGATTTTATTTTTCAATCTTCAGAGATCAAATTTTAGTGACCATATGTTTTTAAAATTTTACCTCTCGCCACTTTCGATTTTTATAAAACTTGGTATAAATGATGATTCATGTATAACTAGTATTAGTGCGAAATCTTTTCTCAAAACACTTTCTGGTTCGCGAAACATAGCGACTTTAAAATGGGAAAATTGAACAAAAATGTACTAAGCAAAACAAAATTCACCAAAAATGTACTAATAAGGGCCGTTAACAATAAAATTGTTAATCTGCAGTAAACACTAAACTCAAAATTTATTCAATATTTATTTAATTTTAATTAAATTTAACTGGAACCTTTTTTGAGTTTAAGTTCTTAACTGAATAAATTATTGACATTTTAAAATAAATTATTTTTTGTTATTCTGAAAATATTTATTTCCTAGGCGAATGCAGCACTTCTTTTGTGCAGCGGTCGTACACAGAAAAAACTAAATTCCATTTTCTGTAAAGGAATTCAATAAAATAGTAAATATTTTGCCTAGGAACGGAGCTACAAAAAAATGTGTATATAGTCGTATAGACAAAAATATCTCAACAATTTCATTGAAAAAATAGTGTTTTTCCCAGTGAACAAATTGTTTAAATCTATAAAACAATTTGTCTAAAAATATTTACATATTGTAAACAAAATAATTTACTAAATCAAACAAAACTATTTACTAGATTTTCTGAAAAATATCAAACAATATTTTTGTCTGAATTTATAAACCAATTAGTCTAAAAGTACGAACAAATATTAAACAAAATAGTTTATTTAATCAAACAAAAATATTTAGTGGGATTCTTGTAATATATCAAACAAAATTTTTGTCTGGGTCATCATCATCATCATCCATTAAATCTGTTTTTAGACTATTATACAAGCTGTTCGACTTCTGCACAAAATACAACCCGAATATAATGTGTTCTTATTGCTTTTTAAAACTTTCCATAAACTCATTAGGGACTATTCACATATTTCGTAATGCTATTTTCGGAGGTTTTGTATCATTCCCCCACCCTCGTAACGCGTTTTACAAAATTGTCAGTATAAAGTATCTAGTCCATAACTAATCTTTAAAAAATTTTGGTGATCATTTTTTCTGTGTACAAATATAGATTACAACAAATTATTTATTCACAGCAAATGTTAATGTGTGTGTTTTTTTACCAACAATTTTGGCTAAATGAGGTTCGAAAGTTGAAACATATTTTAAAAAATCATATTAGTTAAGTGGCGTTACAATTGAAAAAAAACTCATAATAAGCATCAAAAATTATAATAAAATAATATGACATAAATGGATCTCAGCTACGATACGATCTTATGAACGTGTAACTATTGCCATTTCATTTTATTGGTTGGAAACTTAAACATAACATGAAGGCAGACAAATAAACGGCCTAAATAAACGTTTGTTGTTTGATTGAAGTCGTTTGTAATACTTTTGCAGTCTAATTTCAAAGATTTTCTGTTATTTCAAGTAAAGAAATTTATGCAAAAAATAAACAAATTGAAGAAACTATTACAATTTTATTACTACATTGCGTTTGGATAATATGTAATTTGTATGAGAAAATATGTGGTTAAAAGATTATAACAATGCAAATTTGTTTGAATTCGCCTTGGGCTATAAGAGTTGGTTTTTAAGAACGTTATTAGAGATTAATTTAAATATAATATCTGTATTTACTCTTTAAATTTACTAAATTTTTTTAATGTTTTTTCTAGATTAGGATTAAACCATCAACTTTGGGCCAAGGTACATTAAACAGGTATCACTACAAGCTCAGCTGTTCTAGTAAATTTGAGAATGTGTGCATCACACAGACAATAAATTTAGACACATTTCTGGTATTGTTCTATCAGCAACGGGTATGTGTTAGTAACTTTGAGGGAGCTTATGAATGTGTGCGACACACAGACAATAGATTTGACATATTTCTGGTATGTTTCTAACAACAATATACGTATATTTTTTGGTGTTGTATTTGTTGCCGTCGTGGTGGTACCTGTATTATTGTATCATTCTTTGGCCGCTAAACTAGTAAAAAAAGATAAAAAGTCAACTCAAAGAGTAAATACAGATATTAAATTTAACTTAATTTCTAATCTCGCTCTTAAAAATGTAGTCTAAGGGTTAGTTTTTAACTTCGACATTAGAGATTTAGTCATCTTTAATCTGTGTTTTCTGTTTTTAAGATGACAATTAATTGCTTTTATTTGCCAGCTTAAGCGGTCGACGTTGGGGGTTTAAGCTGTAAAATATAAGTATGTCATTCGATTGTACTTTTTATTAATTGTAAACAATATGTATTAACAGGGATGGGACTTTCATGGAAATGCATGTTTTTTGTGGTGATAAAGTGATATTGCCTAATTATCTATTCGAATCGTCAATGTTTAAGTAGTTTGACATCGATTTTTAGGTGCATATTTTGGTGGTAATTTCATATTTTTGCATATTTTGACAATAAATGCATATATTTGTTTTGGTACTTTGTTCGAAGGTAAATGCATATTTTTTGCGCATATTTTTCATTTTTAGGTGCATTTGTTAAGCGCTTAAAATTAATTTTTAGTTGCATGAAAGTCCGAAGCCTGTATATTAAATTTTTTTAATGTTTTTTCTAGATTAGGATTAAACCATCAACTTTGGCCCAAGGTACATTAAACAGGTATCACTACAAGCTCAGCTGTTCTAGTAAATTTGAGAATGTGTGCATCACGCAGACAATAGATTTTGCCACATTTCTGGTATTGTTCTAACAGCAACGGGTATGTGTTAGTAACTTTGAGGGAGCTTATGAATGTGTGTGACACACAGACAATAGATTTGACATATTTCTGGTATGTGACATAAATTCTATTTTTATGTTGTAAACGCGACTATACTTTTATTTCACAGCACATAATAATTATTTCATAAGTTTTTCAATTGTTTCTTTTTTTATTTTATTTTATCTTCTTCTTTTTTTTTATTTTCTGCAATGTGCAAAGCCAGCTGATCACTTCCACTTAAAAACGGCAAACAGAATTAGCACTCAATTATATTTATTTTCAGATTATAGTTTCAAGCTAAGATTAAGCTCTTTCTTAAAAACCGACTCTAAGATCCTTAAGTATACTTTCTTTTTTAACCGACTCTAAGAAGAAGGAGGTTCTCAATTCGTGTGTATTTTGTATGCTTGTCCACGCATTCTTTTTTTCTTTTTGTCTGAAAGGTTTTGCTTCCAGTTCGATCCTACAATTTTTGTTCGGAAATTTGCTTGGGAATGCGTGGGGGAGAGCATAAATTGGTCATTTGTAAAACGATTTTCAAAATTGTTTTTTTTTTTTATTATTATGAATGTGATTACGAGTATTTCAAACGTATTTGCTTTGTGAATCCAAATTGATTATTAGGCTAAGGTTCGTAACGTTATATTCAGAAAGAATTGGGCATGATTAATACTCCAAGGAATAAGGGAAAAATTAACATCAACTTAATTTTTCAACGTACACAGCAGAACAGAGTAGCGTCACTTTCGGAAGCAGCTACACTTCCATCATCAGTGCCCTCGTGTATTTTGCTTATCACCACTTGTCAGGTGGCTCTGTTGAATGTGATTTTAATTTTTATATATAAACATTTTTCGTGAAAATTGAATACGAGAATCAAATCACTCTCAAGCTGATATTAACTGCACTTTCCCAGCGTTGCCATCGGTTTATTTTTCTTCATTCCCATGTTTTTTTTTTTTGTTTGAAAGGGTTTGCCTGCAGTTTTGCTGCATAATTTTTTTCGAGAATCGGTGGAAAATTCAGCCCCCACCCCCAAGCATAATCTATTATACGTGAACCGATTTTCAAAGAAAAACTTTTTTTGTTTGAAAGGGTTTACTTGGAGTTTGGTCCCATAAATTATTTATTTAAAAGGACATAAAAGGTTTGGTACTATGAAAAATTGCGGATGAACACCCCATTTGTACACAAGCACACCATTTGATCTAACGCAAAACTGCGTCCGTTTTGTAATCTGTTCCATAAGATGTTTGCATTAGTCTGTTTTGTTTTGCAGAATTGTATACGTTTCAATTCCTTTTATATCATACATATTTACACGGGATTTGCACGAAAACTGTTTTGCATGTTTTTTAATTTAAGGGTGTTTAGTGAAATAACAAATCCAGAAAAAATTTACATTCTTTCTTGGTTTAGTAAAAACCGGGCGTCCCAGACTTTAGTTAAAATCTTTGTTTTTTCTGTGTTTTTCTGCGGTTTTAGCTACATATTTCCATCCGTATATGCATGCATTTTTATTTTGTTTGTCAAACGCAATGAACTAATATATAAAAAAGTTCCTATTTACGTCGGCGGAATTTTTGTTCACTATCATTTCGATTTGCGCCGTCATTGCGATTTAAATCGTCTCAATTATAAAAGAAAAAATACAGGAAGTCCAATTTTTATTATGTGCAATATCAAATCCGATTTACGTTGTTTCGAATTACGTCGCCAGGACCAAGCGCGACGTAAATCGAGGGACTACTGTAATTATAAACAGTGGTGCTGTTTGCTCCGCAAAACATGAGTAACATCTGATGGAATGAGTCAATTTTCTAAAATCAAGGAAATTGGGATTTCAAAAAAATATTTAAATGAAGTAGGTACGAGTTCGATTACTTTAATTTTTTTTTTAACTTTTGAAGCTAGATAATATGGTCCGAAGCACCGCATATTTAAACGTTAGTTAAATTTTCGAACTGCTATAACTCGCTAAGAAAACTGTAAAAATATTTTGTATCAGGATCCAGGCTATACACATACAAACAATCGATTAATATAAAAAGAGCGTATCTCGAATTTTTGATATTTTAAAGAAGAAGGAAAAAAACGGAATAATTGTAGTGTTCTCCGAAAGTTAGACTTGTTCAGGGTTCAGAATTATAAATGACATTAGCTGTTCTATATGTAGTATATTTGAGTTTTTAATGTTGAAATTAAAATTATCTTGTTTTTCCATTTTTCCAAAATTAAAATATATGTTCAAAGAAGGACATGCATATATGTACATATGACCATAAAGTGTATATTAAATTGGTTTCAATGAAATTCTTAATTAATCAATATTTCTAATGATCAGACGTTATCAAAAATTGGAAATGTTTTCAATTAATTTCATTAATTAATTCCTTAAAATGAAGTTTTAACTATTTTTGCAATTGCTTTGATTTATTTTAAGTCTATTCGGTCTATTGGCGTGCTTACCGCGCCCATCTCTTTTGGGGACCAGAGCTCCTCCTCTTTTCATTTTAACTATATGATCTAGTCTACCTTTAGAATTTTGAAGTCCATGTAAATTCGCGAATTCTTCTTTGCAAACATCAACATAAATACCATCACCATTATCAACTGAATAAAATGCCGTTACAGATCTCCTGGATTGCGTATCTCTATTTCTACTTATGTAGGTTCTCTTCTTCTGTCGTACCTCTATGCAACTAAAAAGGTAAGCAGTTTGCTGATCTTTAGAAGCCAAGTTCCAGAACCTGCTGAAAATAATAATTTCATGATTCTTTTTTAGCTTTTCCCTACATCTTCGTTTACAGCCGCAAGGCGGTCCCAAAATGCGGTCTATTTTAATTTCGTTAAATTTTTTATGATTTACACGTTTAAGTAAGGAATTGGTTGCTTTGGTATTGCCTGAGATGAACCGCCTTTTATCCTCCTGAATATAAGAAATATTTGAATAAGTTTGCTTTGCTTAAAGTTCTTTCAAAGCATACCTCCTCACTTAATACTGAGTGAACTTCCTCATCATCTGTCGAAGAAATATATACCATAGAGGAATCGTTATTCTTCAGGGAATAGCCACATTTAGTTGTAAATTTCACACAATCCATTAATATTATATTTTAGACGAAAAACTGTTACGATTTTATGGAGGTACAATAAAGAAACTTTCTGTTTATTTCATTCTGCTGATAGCAAAAACAAAAAGGAAAAAATAAGTGGATGGCTTAATATCAAAAAGCCGTATCTCGATTTTTTTTGAAATCGTGCTTTTAACGATTTTTTTTCTAAATATACCCTCTCTACTGAACTAAGTAAGCTACTATTGTAAATAACGGTTTTGTAGCCACTTAAAAAATATATTTTGTAAGTGATGTAGTTTTTGTTCAGTGTTTTTCCTTCTCCTGTAAAATATCAAAAATTCGAGTTATGCCTTTTTTATATTTAGCCAACTATGTACTCAATTGTGACAGCCAGAGAGCAATGCCGATAGGTTTTTAGCAGTGCCTGCGTCAAAGTTCATTATTCAATATCGATAACAAAGTGCATTTTTGGTCATAGTTGTTAACTGCACGTCTCCACGCGCAATAATTATTTCCGAACATAAGCAATAACGTTTGCAGAATAACAGTACAAATATGATAAAAATCAGAAATCAAGTAAAATACCAAGTTTCATCAATATTAACTTTTTATTCCATGTAAATATCTTTCTAATAACATTTATGCGCTTATTTTTAATAAAAAGTAGAAAACTTCATCTCAATAACAAGTTACTCAATACACAGCAGTTAGTATACAAATGGAGCTACTTTTTACAAATAAAATAAAAAAGTGGCTACTGGAGCACAAAACAATCGGATTGATAAAGTTCTCAAAAATCCAAAGTTATTAAATTAGTTTGGCTTAAGTTCATTTTTAATTAATCTTTCGATCAAATTATTTTTTATTTAAGAAATAAATTCTAAAGCATGTAAATATTGAACATTCAAAGAAAAATTTGGCTGTACGGAATGTTGAACTGACAGCTGTTTCGTGACCACCAAATCTACTCATCAGAGTCCTTTACCCACACTACCACTGACAGTGGCAACAACACTGTAGCGAAAATCCTACTAATATTAGTAAGCTCAATTGACACACTGTCGCCAACTTGTGGCGAGTCGCACCTTATTGAACCTTGTCTAAATGTTCGGAACTTCACTAACTGTCTTTTCTTAGCAAGTTCAACTACTTTAAGCTTTTTCCATTTCAGTCTTACCAGCGTGGAATATCGTCGATATTCTCAATGCAGGGATTTTATTGAATGTTTATTTTGCCCAAGTTTTTGGAACAGCACACATTCATGTTTAGCTAACTGCCTTTAGAATTTTAATAATTAAGTTATGAATTTTTAGTCGAACTGTATGGTTTTTATCAAAAGTTATTAAATTAGTTTGGCTTAAGTTCAGTTTTAATTTAATCTTTTGATCAAATTATTTTTTATTTAAGAAAGAAATTCTAAAGCATGTAAATATTGAACATTCAAACAAAAATGTACATTTTTCTTCCAAACATATGCTGGAAGCAGTAGTGGTGAGAATACAAAAAACAAATTCTATCGGATACATTTTGAGAAAACTTTATGTAAATCTTCTTTGTTTTTCTCCATTTCGACTTTTTGGCATATGGGATAAACCAATACTGAGGTCGCGATTTGTATATATTCAGCAAAGTATCTAAAAACTAAAAATGCTATTAAAAATCAGTATGTTGCTTTTAATTTTTTTGTGTGTTAATTTTCACAACACATTCATTTTTTTTGGTATAAAAATTTGGTTTTTGCTGTTCCCGTACTTTTGTGTTTATTGAGAGTAATTCTTGCTTGCTCTCATTTTACCGAACTTTGCCCAGAAAGTACGGGATCGTAGCTGTAATTTAAATTTTTACTATTTCTTAAATAATTTCGCTAGAAGAAATCTTCTAGCGAAATTATTAATACAAACTCTGCACTATTTTTTGTTTAAAGGGTTTCTTTTATTAATATTTAAAAACATTAGGTCGTTCAATAACAACGTTGTTACTAACAGTTACTAGTTGTTACTGGAAAGTGTTCACGTACTCGAAAAAGCAGCAACGTGAGAGTGGAAAAAGAGCATTAAAAGTTAAGAGAAAAAGTTTTCTTGCAAGTTGTTGTTAAAAATGTTGGGCAACATTGATTATTTCATGCGAACATATTGACATGTACGTTTGTTATAATCTTCATGTGTTTGTTGTAAGTTCCATGCGTAAAGTCGCATCACTGCAATGCATTTTGATGTTTTGGAATTCAGCCTACCATTCATATTATTTCGCATGAAAACTTAAAAAGTTGCGAATACATTTCATATGTTTTCCTAAAGAAAAACAGAGTACTAATTATGAAACATTTTTTCATGAATAATTCATGCCAATTTTTTTATATGTGTTTTGAAAGCTTTTCACGCGAAATCATAAAGGTTACACTCGAAATATTATGTGTCAAATATAAGAGGAAAAAAAACCTGGCAAGTTCCTGCAAAGAAGAAATTCAAATAAATTAATTTAAAAAATTCCACAGTTACATTGAAATTAACTTTATTTCTACTGTTTACAGATATTTTAAATAAAAAATCCTTATGTACAAGCAGTTGTATTTTTATTTCTGCTATTTAAATACTTTATACATAAAGATTCATTTACGGACAGTTAAAAAGTAACACTTTTATCCTAAGTTGTGTTCAAGTACCTCAAAATGATAAAATGTTCATATAATTTTTACGATATCTCTAACTTTTCATATAAAGACTAACAGCTAATTTAAAGTTTTTTCTGGTGTACAAACTGTTTATTGTGTTACTTGCAAGTTTTTGCTATTTTTTTGCAAATTTCTTCTTTACTCTTTCGTTGCTAGTTTTTGCTAGGTAAGTATGCAAATAAACAGAGGTATAATAAAAATGTATTTTATATCCCTTAAAAAACTGGAATATTTTATGTAACATCATACATAATAGAGCAACGCAAAACTAAGCACACATGGGCTTTATATGGAATAAAGGAAAAATTGAAAAAGCAAAAAATCAAAATGACCTGGGCCTCTATTATGAGTTGCATTCGATGGCTATCGAACATCCAGTATCGAATGTTAAATTCGTATTATATGCTGGCAGCACTATCGAAAATTTCGCTGTATAACACGCAATTCATACGATGATTTTAAAACATGATTTTTGGAGTATGATGGCGAACGGGGTAGAGAGAAAATCACATTTTCAGTTTTCGGTGATATTTTTCATATTTTTCTTTAGTTCTATTTGCATTTTCTCTCATTGTCTACCTCGTTTATAATTGTGTTAGGTTTTTGTTGTTGTGAAAGATCAAATTGTGAGAGTAATTTATAAAAAAGAAATGCAACTTAAAATCATCGTATGAATGCAAAAGGTTTTTGAAAGCAACTTTTAAAGAGAATTAAAAATAAAACATGATTTTTAAATCAGCGTATAAATTGGGTGTAACGAATTTTCAATCGAACACAATTTTGCTTTTCAATTTCTCCTTTTATAAATTTGTAAACAAACAATAAAGGTATTCACGTCCAATTTTTTTACTCTTGCAACTGTGCAAAATTGCGGACTTACATTCGTTTGACGTGAGCAGCCTCTTCTGTTTAGTTGACGCCAATGTCTATTATAAATGTATGCAACCGGCGAGTTTAATTGTTAAGTGCTTATTTAAGATGCCGAAACAAAACATAAATCACATTAATAGTTTAATTTTTTAATTTAAAACACATTAGATATGTACATATGTATGTAAGAAAGCCATTAT
This sequence comes from Panzeria rudis, assembly GCA_956483635.1. Classification (NCBI taxonomy): domain Eukaryota; kingdom Metazoa; phylum Arthropoda; class Insecta; order Diptera; family Tachinidae; genus Panzeria; species Panzeria rudis. The sequence goes on along the minus strand of OY101450.1, from coordinate 123,908,610 downwards.
ATATCTTGAAAATAATGAATATTACATCAAAATTTCTATTTGCTGAAGGGAGTACAATTTACTAATTTCACTTTCACAATTTTTTATATTTGTATTATTGTATTATTACATTTACTTGCTTATTTTTTAAAGAACTCATTTTCAACAACATAGTTGTAGATGTAAACTTTGTTTTGTTTTAATTCAAAGAAAAAATGTACGTTAAAATGATTGTACAGCGATGCTATTTCGTTTAGAGTTGATTTTGTATGTACTTTTCGACCATATTGTTGTAGATGGCAATGCTGTAAAAAGTTGCACAACTTTTTTGCATTTACTTTGATAATTTTGCACTTACTTAGACCCTGACAATTTTGCATCATGTTGTGCAAAATAATTGTCTATGTGGTTGTTATATTTTTGCAATTTTGCTTTTTCGCAAGAGAGCAACTTTTGACGTGAGTACCTTTAATATTTATTTATAGTCCCAGCTGACAAATACGTATTATTGTGAACAATCCAAACAAGAAACAATCACAATAGCGTTATTTTGATGGAATTTGCGCCATAATACCAAATGGAAATTCGTTAGATAAGTTAATTCGACCACAATCGAAAATTGCTCATAATAGGCACCAAGTAATTTTTATACAGCGTCTGAAATAACACGAGAAGCGCAAATTAGTTCAGGGTTTTTTAGTTATTATTTGAATATATTCACAATGATAGCCAGTAAGCAGGTAACCCTCTAGGAAAGAAAAACGTCTTCATGTACCAATATTTATTGCTGAGCACAAGCAAAAACGTCTTCAGAATAACATTATAGTTTCGCTAAAAACGTTATCAGCCGCCAAGTAATGTTACAGTGATGATAATTAAAAACTTTTTTTTTTATAATTTTCTATATAGTATGCTTTGATCAGGAGTTGCTGATTTTTGATTCTTAAATATTTTCAGGTGCTAAGTTTAAATCTGCAATCTGTTTGTTTTAATGGTAATAGTATGGCGAATTCATAGCAAGTTGATGTCAGTGGCCAATTCAGTTCTCCGTAGTCGATCAGCTTGGACCCCATATACATATGTTATGTGATGGAAATCGACTTTTAAAACAAAGCAATTTTAAAAGGTCTTTTTAATACATTTCTATCCAAATTCTATAAATTTTGTTATAAAATTCCTTTTAACAAAAAAGTATTTAGGATTTTTCATGGTTCGTACTAGAGCCCTTTTCAAATTAAAACCATTTTAAATACATTAAAACATAAAGGGCTTTCACGCTTCGTATTAAAGTGCCCTATTCAAATTAAAACCATTTTAAATACACTAGATTACATGATCACAACAACAAAATACATTGAAACATAATTTAGTAAAAGGGTTTTAATTTGAACAGGATATTTTAACACGAATTGTTAAAACCGTTATAATTTATTAAAAGGGGTTTAATTTCAAAAGGGTACTTTAATACGAACCGTGAAGCCCTTTATTAAAAACCCCTTTTAAAGTTGCTTCGTTTTCGAAAACGATTTCCGAACTCCAAAATAAATTATTCACCAAAATATTTTTTATAATACATAAGTTTTATTTGATATAAAATTTAATTGTTTAAGAGTATAACAAAAAAAAAACATTACATATTAACTTTTGTGTAAAGCATAAAATTTACGGGTCAAAATCAATTCGATTTTAAGTTAAAAATAAATTTTTATCAATTTTTCAAGATTTCTTTTCGACTTTATTGCCAGCCAGTTTATTAATCTTTTAGGAATTGGCCCTTATCGTGTTTGGCGATTTTCGCCTTCTACTACGCCATTTTTGTAATAGATTAAAGCAAAATGTATCGTGCTGTCTTTAACCTATTACAAAAATGTAGTAGTCGAAGGCGGAAATCGCTAAACACGATAAGGGGGATTGATACCCCAAGTATATTACTAAACACTTTCGGATCTTAACTCCACTGCAATTGCAAGCTCTCCTGTCGAAATGCCTCCAAAATAATTTAATTTCTAGTCAGAAGAAAAGCGATGATAAAGGTTCTTAAGGGTTCAATAGAAAATATATTGATTAAAAATGTTAGACTAGACAAATCGAATCACTTTTGCGACAATTGTCAAACGATATTATGTATGCAAAAGGCTATTTATAAAAATACCCTGGGGGTTTTGACAACTGACTTAGATTTTTCACATTTCAGTTTACTTTTTTGCCTTGTTTATACTTCATATTAAATCCTACATACTGCCTTTTATCGTATTCTTCTGACACCCATCTATGTATCAGAGCTCAAATTCTTATTATGGAATACAACTTCATCAAAGCAGTTGTCGTAGTTTTTTATCAGTTGTGTTTTGGTTTTTATTTCCACTATTGGTGTTACTTTTAATTACTTTTAAAATGGTACTTTTACGCGCCAATCTATCCCATTTGTCAACCCATATTGTTGCCATATCCATAAAACATAAAATCTCAAGAAAAAATGGTAAGGCCAAAACTAAAAATATTTAAAATATTTTGTGATGGCTATTATGGTTGCAAAAAACAGAGAGTATAGATAAGAACCTTTTTTCGAACATTTTTTCGAAGACAACTAATATTAGTTGTCAATCATAATACAAAAAAATGGTTGAGTTGGGTGGGTCGTAGCATTGACAACTCATCCTAGTTGAGTTGTGAATCATAATAGGGGCCTACAATTAATTTAATTGCAATCAAAATCCTATATTTGATTTGAAAATCAATTGATCAAATCAAATATACGATTTTGATGGCAATCATATTTGATGCCAATTAAATTTGATTGCAATCAAATCCAGTGATTGCAAATCCAGTGATTGCAAAATCATCATTCTCTTCAAATGATACTCCTTCTTCTAGAAATAAAGCTTACTCTGATAATTAAAAATAAATGCATGAAATGCCTAACAAACCTACGTTTTGCTACGTTTTTTATACTATTTTGTTAGACTTCAACTATAGTTATGATTTCACGGGAGGGGAATTGATTGAAATCGCATGATTTTAAAAAAAAATTTATTGCAATTGATTGCATCAATTTGGTTGAACTGACTTTGATTGCAATCACAATTGATTGCAATTTTTTACAGCTCTGGGTCGATTCTGAATTTATGATAAAAATGAAGTGATACAAAATTTATCAATTTCACTTCATAGCAATTCTTCACTTCATTTTTCATTAAGAGCGATTCTGATTGCAATTATGAAAAATTGAATCGTTATGAAAACCATCTGTCACTTTTTGTTTTATTCCGCTCATTTCTTGAATCATAAGCAAATTAAGGTCCCTATTATGATTCACAACTAAATTTATAGTTGAGTCGTAGTTGTCAAATTCATATCATGGAATACAACTTCATCAAAGCAATTGTCCCAGTTTTTTATCAGTTGTGTTTTGGTTTTTATTTCGACTATTGTGTTACTTTTAATTACTTTTAAAATGGTACTTTTAGGCGCCAATCTATCCCATTTGTCAACCCATATTGTTGCCATATTCATAAAACATAAAATCTCAAGAAAAAATAGTAAGGCCAAAACTAAAAATATTTAAAATATTTTGTGATGGCTACTATGGTTTCAAAAAACAGAGAGTATAGATAAGAACCTTTTTTCGAACATTTTTTCGAAGACAACTAAAATTAGTTGTCAATCATACTACAAAAAAATAGTTGAGTTGGGTCGTAGCATTGACAACTCACCCTAGTTGAGTTGTGAATCATAATAGGGGCCAAAATAAAAATTAATTTTATTGCAAATACATATTATGTACTTTCTGGTCTTCTGAAGCTTTGCAACATATTTTTTTATCCATTGGGTTGTTTTTAAATATTAAGTTTGCTTTTGTAAAATTTATGGTTTTATGTATTTGTTACAAAAATGTATAGCAAATAACTTCTCTCTGTTATTCTATTGCACGCCTCGTAAGTGAAGCGTTACTCTCACTTCACGCGATTTTTCAAACTTAAAATGGCTCTATTATTATCATATATTGCACTTGTAAAAAAAATATATACACACTTATTAAGAAAAAATACTATTTTTAACACTCATGACATTTTTAATGTTATTTTTATTATTTAAACTAATTAAAAAACTGTTTAAAAAAGTTCTGTCTTGGACGTCCGTTTGTCTGTATGTACGGATCCTGTATGTGGTCACGATAACGAGCGAAAGACTTCATTAATCGAGTCTTTTTTATGTTTTTACGCTTCAGTATAATTAGGAATAGAAGCATATTTAATTTCACGGTTTAAATGAGATTATGAGGCGTGCACTTTTGGATTTTCCAAACTATTCTATTTTTATTTCTTGTTTATTTCAGTGTTGTAACAATTATTATAAATAATACATTGTGGCGTTTTTTACTTTGTAGAAAATGATTTTTAAGCAAAAGTTAAAAAAAAAGTAATTAAAAGTTGTCATCATTTAAGTTTTCGCTATCTTATTCCTGATGAAAATAAAATTATCATATGAGAAAAATTTGACAGATAGTTTTCATAAAAGCTAAAACTAGAATCGCATTTTCAATGAAGTGACAATTTATTTTTCATTTAAACTTTTTCACAAAAATAGAATCGGGCCCCTGCTATGTATGCATTAGGGTGATCGAATATTCGACATTTTCCAGAAAAAGATTTTGGAATAATTCGACCATTTGAAATTAAAAAACCCGGTTGCGGGTTTTAATGCCGATATTGCAGTTCTTAACTCAATTCAGTTTGGTCGTCTGAGACTCTAACCAGCTTCCACGCGACCACATTTTTTTTAGTATTTTGAAACACAACAGTTTTAGTTGAAGTTATTATGGCATAAAATATCAAGTTTGGGAGAAAAGCAGACAAATTATTGTGAAATTTTAAGGAAATAAAATACTCTTACACGACCAAACTGAGTTGGTTGAGAACGACAATAAGGGGATAAAATTCCGAAAAAATTATGTACAAACGTTTTATTTTAATTTGCATTATTTAAAAAAAAGAGCTAACATGTTCATGTAAATACTATCCGCATAAAAACATAAATGTGAAAACAAGTCCACGTTTCAGATGTTAAAAGAACTGAGATCAACCTGCCAACTTGACAAAACTCTTCCCATAATTAAATGCTGTTGAAAAAAAAAACTTACTGCCTATTTCACTATGTCGAAGAAGTTCTTTCTTTCGTACAATTACATATAAAACAAAAACAAATTCTAAAATTTCGTTTTTGTTTTAAATGTAATTGTAAGAAAGATAAAATTCTTTCGATATTGTGAAATAGGCAGTTAGGAAAATCAAGAGATCGTGTAAACTTTAATACAGTAAAAAACAATTTTATTGGCAAAATATATAAATCGAAAAGTACTGATCTGATTTTTTAATTAAAAAAATATACTATTCGACATTCGAGAAATCATCATTTTGAAAAAAAAAAACGACCGACAGCCGTATTGCGGGAAGCCCTGGTTTAAAAACCCATTAGTGTGTCAAGTTAAATCACATTTTCAAAGCGAATAAAAGACATCGAGGTGGTTAATTATAAACATGGTCAGTATACATTCCAGTCTCTTACTCACGTAAGCATTTTTTCATACTATTTCTTTTTTCAATGTGTAATTATAAAATTGGGACCATAAAAATTGCTACGTGCAAACCAAAGCGAATTCATACCAGGCGAATTCATACCAGGTGGCCTCGACAATTCAGGTGATTATACTCGCCTATTTTCGCCGCTTGTGTTTTTATCTCCTTAAATTTCATTTTTCAGTACATATTTTGACATCCCAAGAAGGCATATTCCTAGCCGAATTAGGGCAAGTATACCTGGGGTAAAAAACAAGAGGTTTTGTAAAAAAAGACGATAATCTTGAATATTTAAGACTCTTCAACATGATATAAAAAACAAGAAATTTTGTAAAAACAGAAATCTTAAAAAATTGGGACTCTTAAACATTACAATGTTTACATTTGTTTACATACGTAAGTATATATATTGACCCTTATCGTGTTTGACGATTTTCGACTTTAACATGGTTGTAATGGACTAAAGAAAAATGTAGCTGTCTTTAATCTATTACAAAAACTCGCCGAGCATGATAAGGGTGATTTGATTGTAAAATAAAATAAAAATATGATAAAATTTAGGAATTAGTCACGTTGATGTGTGTGATATCTTTCGTTATAGACAAAAATATCTATTTTAGAATGCTCTATTTACCAAAATAAAAGTTTTACTTTTAAAGTTGTAAATTAATATTACACTCGCTCCATTATTTTTGTGTTAATTAATCCTGATTTGCGTTATTTCTCCTTCATTTAAAATTTTGCATTTATTTTCTTTTTCTGGGCACTTTCTCATCACGACGTATTTAGTTAGGGCCTGGTTTGTTAATTTTTAGTTAAACTTACGCTTATATGTTAAGTTATAGATGAATCCAATATAAACGTTCTGAGCCGAAGATGATATTGTTTGCAATAAAATATTAAGAACTTTCATCACTTTCATTCGTGGCTTCAATCTAGATGTGGCGAAATGCATTTTTTATAGTAGTGTTAATTATATAAATTAATGATTGAGTTATTTGTTTAATACTTATAAAAATACAATTTTCTTTTCACGCTGCGTAACATTTTTTCAGCTTTCTGTCTTTCGGTATTTTTAACTTGATGATAAAATCAGAGCAAGCAAATATTTGAAAATGGAAGTGTTACCACAAAATAATCAGGCCTGTCTCTTGACAGTTCGTAACGTTCTTTGTCGTTTCTAAAAGATGAACAAAATAATGTAGAAAGAAGCACTCCTAATAAGGTTATGCTATTCTGAAGCTTTGGAGCAAACGGTCCCAATTAGTGACTTGATGAAATTGTGATGAAATGGCTTGTTCCACTTTCAAAATAAACGGCTCTTATATAAATTTATTTATATAGTACAAGAAAATTACAAAGCGGCACAAAGTTGAACGATACGAAAAGATGTAAAGTGACACAACATGAATCGACTAAAACTAAAATAACACTGTAGAACGTTATTATAACGCATATTTAATTTTTTTTAATTTCAAAATCTTATTGTTTGTGATTTGAAAGCTTTTGCTCTAACCACACAAGTTTTAAATTCATGACATTCACGAACATTCAACTTTATTTTATCTTATATTGTTTGTGCATGAGCGCTTTCTCCGTCAAATATTTGCTACTGCTGATCATACCATGTATTAATGTAAAATTTTGCCATACAAACCAAACCTTGTGGATTAATAAGAGTTTATTACTAATGTTTTTGAACTTTTACTTCAGCAAGTGTGTAGTGTCAAAATTGGTGCATTCTTGCTAATACTTGTAGTATTTTACTATTAATATTTCCGAGGCTGGTATACAACGAAGCGTGAAAAATGCTAATAATTAATCTCGATTCAACTTATACATACTTATTTGAACTTCATGCCACCCCTAAGAGTTTCACTTTTAAATCTCGCCCTGTTTGCTCTGTTTTAGAATGCTTTTTTGTTTTTTTCTATTTAGGCGCCTTTCGTGCCTATAGCGCGCTTCAGTGTTAGAAAAAGATCTTCCATCTTTTTTCATTTTAACAAGCGTATTAATCCTACTGAAGGAATTTTCGAGTCCATGTAAATTCATGAATTCAGTTTTGCAAACATTAACATATCCACCTCTGCCATTGGCAACTGAATAATAAGCCGTGATAGTTCTTCTAGATTCGGGGAACTCTCTTTTTAAGGTTCCTCCTTTCGGTTTTTCAACATGTATACAATTAAGCAAATAACAGTTTTGCTGATACTTCGTTTGTAAGCTCCAAAACGAGCTGAAAATAACAATTGGATGATTTACTTCCAACTTTTCTCTACATTTTCTTCTGCAGCCACAAGGAGGTCCCAAAACACGGTGTATGATAATGTCATTATTAACTTTTTGTGGGATCTCATGACCAAATATAGAATGCTCCAAACTTAATCCTGGGTTGAATAGAGCATCATCCTTAATGTAACATAATTAGAATTTGTAATTTTGTTAAAACCTTTTGGCCATAGAATACACACCTCACTGTTTGCAGAGTGAACTTCATTATCATCATCATCGTCGGTTGACAAAAGATTTACAACGGAGGGATCACTGTTGTTGCTAGAATATTCACATTTATTTAAAGCTTTACCAGGAGCAATCATAATTGTATATAAAACAAATAGAATATAGAAATATTTTATGAATGTACAATAAAAATAATTATAATTTGTAAAGGTTCGATTTTTGTTGTACTAAAAAAGAAAATAAAAAAAATAAACACTATTATGACAGCCAGAGAACGAGGCTGATAAAACATTAACTGTGGAGGCGGCAAAATGATAGCCACCTTCAAAAAACTAGGAACAAATTGAGTTTATCTACATGGCTTTATAATATATAAAAATGGCCAATCCGATAGAGAATTAAAAAATAATAAAAAAATACATTAGCTAAAAAAATTGATCGCAAGCCTTGGTTTCCGAGTTAAGGGCCTCCGAAGTTCACGAACAAAATTGTGATTATATGGTGTACTTTCATCGAAAGCGGTCAATCGGGCCTATTCCCGTTGGCATTGTCGCTTGAAGACGTAATAAAAACGACAATTTGGTATCAGCGTTGGCGTTATCGACAGTTATCGGAATTATATCGGTATTCTATATTTTGAAACGAAGACAGTTACGACAAAGAAACATTCATTCTTTCATTTTACAAAATTGTATTGCTAAAACGTTGTAATATTTAATGCTCTAAATAAAACATTTGTGATTTTAATGTTGAAATTAAAGAGCTTAAATTGATTAAATGTCTTTGTTTTATTGTCCAAGTGCTTAAATAAAAAAAACATGAACTATTAGTAACACGTTTCGAAAAATCTTCAGTTGAAAACCCCGGTGCATGAGACCGGAGTCACCATTAATCAAAGTCAAATTTGCATCACCATTGGCGGGTTAAGGAAATTAACTTAATTTGGGATATGACAATATGTATGGGAAATTACTTAATTTCAAGCTCATTTCACCCGAAATCAAGAAAAACTAAATTTGCCTGCAGCCTGAACGGGCTATAACACATCGAAGAAATCACATGATATTAAACATTTTCGTTTACTTCTGATTTGTGCCACCAACCACTTGAATTAAAGTAAATTCAAATTAATTTTTAAGAGTAGTACTACTACTTTCGACATCCGCTACACTGTCATCATCAGCGTCCTTTGTTCACGTTTACGACGTTTGGTCGTGTTTACTAGTATTAAGGAAAACCAGCTATTTAACCAAATTTTATGACGAAGTAGAATATGCGGGTCTATGTTCATTTTATCAATATAGTGAGCATGAAGTTTTACCCTTGACTATTTATTCCAATTTTATTTTTGGTTTTGCTTGTTGGTTTTGAATTACAGAAAAATAAAGTGTTGTGGCGAAATAAGTGTGCATTTCATACAAAATGCATCAAGTGGAGCAAAGCCCAAGTCCAAAGAGTAAACCGCATTCAAGTCAAATTTCATAAATTTTTATTGCCGGCAATTGTCGAATTCCAATTTTCCAACTCTTATTTGATTTCTGGTTTTGCTTGTTGGTTTTGAATTACAGAAAAATAAAGTGTTGTGGCCAAATAAGTGTGCATTTCATACAAAATGCATCAAATGGAGCAAAGCATAAGTCCAATGAGTATTCCATATTGAAAAATAAATAATTTTTTTAAGGTTGTATTTTTTATATGAAGCTTGGCAATTGCTGTAATAAAAATTACTACGTGGACACGTAGGGTTAATTTCGTAAGTAATATCGGCAGGAAATGAAGTAATTTTGGTGTAGTCTGAACAATTTTTAAACTTTATGTCAACAGCTGAAAAATTATACACACATACATACATATGTACATCAACAGCAGGCATACATGGGTATGTTTTGTGTTTAAGAGCGATGTGTCTGAGACAGTAGCAAATATATTGATCCGAAATTTCATGATATCTTTAACAAAAGTGTTCTTGGCGTTATTCCGAAGTTTGAGTGCAATTGGTCAGCTTTTGTCAGAGATATGACAACTTTTCGACATACATTAATATACTTTTAATATACTTATGTACTAAGATACTTATATATATTTTAGTTGCACTGTTGCTTAGTTTGTATATATTTCTATAAGGGCGAGAAATTGAGAAGTGACCATATCTCTGAACTAAGCTGTTCGATTCCACCCAAACATTGGAATATGGCGAAAAACACTTCTGCTATATATATCATAAAATTTTATATAGATACAATTGCTACTTTCTAAAATATGGTGCTTTTAAAGCTTAAAACATACCTAGGTATGCAGGTTTTGACATAATGGTTAAACGATGCAGTACACAAAATGTTCACTACAAAATAAATCCCATATTTTTGCCCCTTTTTTAATTTCCAAGCGGCAGCACTGATGGTGGGATGAATGAGGTGATGTTTTTTCTTCGATTTTGTTTTGATTAATTTTTCGTTAAACTGGTGGGCTGGTGTAGGTAGGTAAGTTGTTTACATATGCGGTGTTTTGTGTGAGTGGGTTTGGATCTTTGTTGCTGTTTTATTAATGTTGGAGCTTATTCTAAACACAATCTACTTTTTATTTGTTTTTTGGAAAAGTTAAAACATGGTGACGTTGTGTTTTTTTCTGAAAATGACTCGGCATACTTTAGTGTGCTTTTGGCATTCGTAGAATAGTGATCGTTGTGGTTCCAGTTCGTGGTTAGGCAGCTCAGGTTGGTAAAAAGTTTGTGTGTGGATTTTTTGCTGTTATTCTAATAAATACTATAATTTTAGCTTGTTACATAACTGTGTGGAAAATAACTTGTTGCTTGGATTTTAAATCAGACAATTTTCAAGAAAGATGGCTTTACGTTTGGTATGCATTAGCCCTGCTTTTAATGCAGTGGGACAAACGTTTGTGCGTGCTCTGTCCAGTCAAGCTGGCGGCAAGAATATTGGCTTCGTCGGCTTGGGCAATATGGGTGGTCATATGGCCACAAACTTGATTAAAAACGGTCACAAATTGCATGTTTTTGATATCTCCCAGCCCGCTTGTGAAAACTTGCAGGCCAAAGGTGCTAAAGTTTACGGAAATACCAGCGAACTTGCCAAGAACTCGGACTTTGTCATCACGATGTTGCCTAACAATGACATTGTCAATAAGTCTTATGAAGAAATGACCGCTGATGGTGTTAATAAGAATACAATTTTCATTGATTCCTCCACCATTGACCCTAATTTGGTCAAGCAATTACAAAAGATGATTAGTGGTAAGGGTGCCCGTTTTATTGACGCTCCCGTATCTGGTGGTGTACCTGGTGCTGAACAAGCTACTTTGACCTTCATGGTTGGTGGTACCAAGGAAGAATACAATGCTGTCAAAAACGTTTTGGAATGTATGGGAAAGCGCATTACTCACTGCGGTGACTACGGTATGGGACAAGCTGCCAAATTGTGCAACAACATGATGTTGGGCATATCGATGATTGGGGTTTCCGAAGCCATGAATTTGGCCATACGTTTGGGTTTGAATCCACACACATTTGCGGAAATCATCAACTCTTCCACTGGTCGCTGTTGGGCTTCTGAAGTATACAATCCAGTTCCCGGTGTTACTCCCTCTGCTCCAGCCAACAATGATTACAAGGGTGGTTTCTCCACCGACCTTATCACCAAGGATTTGGGCTTGGCTTCCGGTGTAGCCACTGCCTCTAACACTCCCATCCCAATGGGTTCCATGGCTCACCAAATGTATCGCACTCTCAAGGCTCATGGTTTGGGTAACAAAGATTTTTCTGTTGTGTATGACTTTATGAAAAACACAAAATACAATTAAGTAAGATAAAAAGAGTATTGAAACTTGTCCAACAATATTTTACATATACACCAAGTGCTTCCAAAGTAATCAGGATCATTACTTACCAGATGTGCATTTATAATTTAAGAAATTTTTAGATTTTTAGTGTGTAACAAATTAAGAAAACATTAAATAGAGAACTAAAGTAAAACTGATGTAAAAAAACTAAATAAATTATTGTGTATAAAGTGAAAATTTGTTTTCGAAAATCATTGGATCGTTTGTGCTACAAATAATATATGTATTCGGAATTATATTAAATTCTAATAAAAAAACATCTCAACTTATGGTCACTATGAGTTGTGTATGATAGGTTAGGTTGAACAGGGTGCAGATTTCTAACAACCTGTCCACTTGGTTCCTTTGGACCTTTTGTGATGTTGACAAAAATGTCATAATTTGGCAACATACCAGCACCTGGCACTGACATCAGTCTTTCGTTTTGCAAAACTAAAAGACGTTTGCATAACTCCAAGATTGAGAATAGTGAAGGGTGCTGATAAGGAAACACTTAAAAATAAAATAAATATAAATCTGATATTAATTTCTCAGTTAAGAAATGTTCGTTATATAGAGGAAAAACCAAACCCAATTGATTTGAAAAATTGTTTTTGGAAAGATGCTATAATGTTAGTTTCTAAAAATTTTTTTTTCGAAATTAGTTTTGAGTTTTCGAGCTCCAAATTTATTAAATTCTTATCTGTTGATTTTTCACAAAACAGCTTAAGTATAATTTTCAAATCTTTCAAGACAGAAATATACTATTGCTTAATAAAACTGTTTGTGTATGCGTTCAAAGAAAATTGAAAATCAAACATAATTAAGTGATTTTTCTTAATTATGATTCTATTTGGATTTTTTTTGCGTTTTTTACATATTTAAATTTGGGTGTCGATCTGTCGCAAAGTAATACAAATCGGGATAATTCAAATTTTAAAATCATTAATATATTTACAAAAATTATAATGATTTTAAAATTTATTATGGTAAGAACATGTCAATTAGACAAAAGAAGTACAGATTTACTTACAAATAATCCAAACATTTTTTATGGGTCGATTATGGATAGCAACAATACTAACGATGGCAACTGGCAACTGAGAACTGTTAATTTTAGTTGATATTTCGTGCTCTTCTCGCAACCACAAATTTTCAGTTGTCGGCTGGCAACGCAACTAAAGTTCGATTACTATCCATAATCGACCCATTATTTTGAGTTCGGTTCATTTTCCTTCTAAGCCACAAATATAGATATTGAATAAATAAATAAACAAATTGAATTCCAAGTTTGAAAGAAGTTCTTTAAATATTCAAGTCTGTTCCATTCGGAATGAAAATGTTCGTAATTGTCATAGCATTGTTGTTATAAATATTAATTTGTAACAACAACAATCCCGAATGTAATACACAACAGAGCTGACTGTAGAAAGTTTCCATTATGAATAATTAGCAGTGCTATCAACTTTGAAAAACAACAGCGGATGCTTTCTATTGTTAAATAATTTATTGCGAAATTAGTTATTATATTGTGGTAAAAACTATCCTATATGTTAACCGGGGTACTACAGAACCTCCACACCAAATTTTATTAAAATCCATTCAGTAATATTGAATGATGCGTCTTCAGATATATAGGCAAATATTACAAGTCTTGTTTTCTACTCTAAATCTATTTTATCTATAAAAACTATAAAAATATATTTTATGTACAGAACTGGCATTTTTATATCTATAGATTAACTAAACCTAAAGATAGTCTCTTATCTTATCATAAGTTTATATTTAAAATTGAGTATTGAAATTTTAAGTTTTACTTTTTGAATTCATTAAAATTTATGCCGTAGCATATATATTCCTAATACGAGTCCATTGAAAGTATACCTACCTGTTCTGTAAATCGAGTCGATTTGAAAACGTTCGATTTAGAGAAATTAAATCCGCTAAGGGGCTATTCACATATTACGTAACGCTACTTTTGGGGTTTTTATACCCCTCATCCTTTTTATTATATGAAATCGCCAGAAAATGCAAAAAACCCTATTTTAAAAGTTTAAAACTAGAAGCATGAAAATAGTTTACATGAAAAAATATATTGACAATTTTAAAAGTTTAACAGGAGAAGCATAAAACTTGTTTGCATGAAAAAATATATTGACAATTTTTGCAAAATTTTAGAATAAATATATAAATTTGTGGGTCTTTTTTACTTGTTAGTTTACCACTCACCTATAGATATCAAATATTCTTGAGGCTTGATGCAAAAATTCAAAAATTTTACGCCCTGGTACCACTCCTTCCCGTACCGACTTACCGTTGAAATTTTATTCAATTACACTCATACGGCAGATCATCTATAAGTCGAATAATATGATAACATCATGAACAGTTTTCTTCTCAAAAAGTTGTTGTCTGTAAGGTTCCAACAATTTTTGCCTTACGGACTTTTCTCTAAATCGCATATTAAACAAAATAAACAACAAAATAATAAAATAACAAAAAAAGCTCATAAATTTAAAGTTTTCGGTAAACTTTTTCGTTCCCTAGAACTTGGGATTGTTTCTTGCAAATAGGATCTCCAATTTTTTCATCAGCTCTAGTTTTCGAGATATACCGTTATATTAAATATGAATGCACTTGCACGGCATATATACACATATTAGCATAATGAGGAAGGGTTTGCCCTATTCAGTAAAAAAGAAAAACCAAACCTCGATAACAAAACTATCTTTAAGCCGAGCAAACATTGTTTCTAAATTTGCCCATTAGTGTCAGAGATATCGTAAAAGTTTGAACTTAAAAATTAAAAATTTCATAAAAAATTCAAAAAATTTTGTTCTTAAAAATTCATAAAAAATAAAAACAACGGACACCCTAATGTACATAGATACATACATAATATGTATGTATGTACAGATTTACGTAAAATAAATACAAAATATTTAATTTGATCTACTAATTTAATTTAATTATTATGTAAATAAGAAAATAAAAAAATGTAAAGAAAAAATAAAATATGCGCAAAAATCCAGTTCATTTATTTTTACATTAAAAGATATAATTACAGTGGACTCCCGATGCCGCTCTCTATACAAAAACAAAAAAGGTTCGATTGATTTTGGTAGAGGGACCAACGATCAATTCTGCATTATTAACTCAAAAATCACGTTTTTAAAATTATGATGTTGTTACAGCAAATGAGTGATTGGTAAATAATTACGTAACACGATAAAGCAAATTTTGTATTAATTGTTTTGGTGGGTGTGTAAAAGCGAAAGCTTGATATGGAAAGCTTTTTTTGTATGCAAACTCAACAAAACATACATATCGTCACCTAAAATGCAAAACAACGTAACATCACTTTTCATAAGTTTGCAGGAGAAGCAAAAAACTTTGTAAAATGGAAAATATTTGTGATATAAAAGCATATTACATATGTACATATATAGTACGTATTGTATGTATGTATATATGTTTTTAGCTTCAAATTAGACAAAACAAGTTTTTTTACTGAACAAATTCTATAAATTTTTTGTTTCGATCCGTAGTTTAAAACGAATTAAAAATAAACCTAGCTTACTTTTTCAAATAATATAATTGCCTAAAATTGTTTCTTAAGAATCGGTAAAAGAATTTATAGATTCAAATAAATTCGTAATGAGTTCGAACCAGTGAAACATATTTGTAAAATCAAACAACTTTTTTATTAAAAATAAAACTAGTTTTGGTTGTTCCTTTTAGGGCCATTATTACAACTCAGCAGTAAAGTGGAAGATACATAGTTACTGGCATGGTTAGCAGAAGTGATCGGTAAACTCACCTGCAACAATTTTTCATTATTACAACTTGCCTGTAAAATAAAAATGATCTTTTTCAAAGTATGGCTATAGCAGAGCACAAGTGGCAACGTCATACATATGTATTTACAATGGCACAGATAACAGGTACACACAAGTCTACAACAAGAATACATTTGGTGTAGAAACTACACTACAGCTTTCAAAATATGTTGAAGATGGGTGGAATTATCAGCGCAGGTAGCTCTATAATGAAATGTTCAATACCGTAAAGAAGGGAAGCTCCATATAGTGACGAAATTGTGATAATTTCATCACTCCACTAAGTTTGCCGACTAAGGTCATGTGTTCTAGTGAGTTCACCTGTTAGATGCGTCTTGGTGTTTACTTGATAAAGAATTACGTAAATTTTTGGGCCGATAAAATGAACTTGCCGGTAAGTTATTCCAACACTTTTAAGTTAAATTAAAGTTGTAATAATGAAAAACTGTTTATCCGTCCGATGAAATGATAATTATAACTAAAGCCGAGTTGTAATAATGGCCCTTAGTGTAAGTAGATAAAGAGCTAAGGCCGAGACCTTGCTGAATCAAATAAAAAATAAATAAATGTTGTACCTTGCTGAAAAACTATTAAATACTTACATATATTTTGTCAAAAGTTCATATATATTAGGTCTGTTTCTTTACGTGTCTTAAGTTACCCAAACTTAGCCGAAAGCTCTTTTCAATACAAACAGTCTGTTCCCGTACGTGCACAAAGTTGCCCAAACTTAACCGAAAGCTATTTTCAATACAAAATTTGTATTTAAAAAGCTTTTGGGTAATCTTGTGTAACTTTGTGCACGTACGGAGACAGACAGAAAATTTGTATTTGAAAAAGCTTTTGAGTAAGTTTGGGTAACTTCGGATACGTAAAGAAACACACCTATTTGTTCATAAAAAATGGGTAGTATATTTTTACTGTAGCTTTGGTATCATATTAACTTTCAATAACTTAAATTATGTCCTTAAAATTTCGCCGCTCTTATTACACTCATCACTTTGGAAATTTTTCGATACGAGGAAATTTTCATCATCCCATGGCTGCAAATTTGTAGAACCGAAAATTACAAATACAAAATTGCCAATAATACATATAACCGCAGTTGTAATAAAAATAATTTGCCATTGAGTTCGATCGGTCTAAAATAAATTATGTGAAGAAAAAACATCACATAAATACATAAGTAAATACATATGTATATTAAAAATTTAAACAAAATACAAACCTCATCACGTAGAATAAGACCAACGAAAAGTGGAGTCACTATAGGCACAATGGAAGCAAAGGTATTACTTATACCCATCAAAATACCAGCATGATTTGGAGACAAATCAATGGCATTAAGACTAGAGCCAATGGTGATGGCAGCACTAAGGCCCACACTGATCGTCATTATCACAACGGCCAAAGTTTTCTGTTCTTTGCCTAGAAAACTCAAAGCTATAAGTCCTGTAGCAGGCGACAAGAAAGCCAAAGAATTGAATATCTTTCTCACAACATTAAGTGACAATATATTATTATTTAAGAGAATATCCGAGGAAATAAGAAAAATATATGACATGCACAGTGTCGCTAAAAAGGGCAGAGTAGAAAACAGGGCATTCGATTTTATATCCATGCCTAAAACACTATTCATATAGACAGGAATTGCAGCTTGTAACGTAAAAAAGCCCCACGAGTGACAAGATTTAGCCGTTAGGTAAGCGAAGAAAGGGCCTGATGTTAATATAGCACGCCAAGGTATACGTAACGATGCAGTAGTTATCGAATTTACATTTTCCTGTTTTAGAGCATTTTTCGAATATTCTATATACAATTTTTCCGCATGTGTTATATATTTTGATTCTTCAGGAGTGTTTGCTGAAAAAATTAACCATAAAAAACACCAAACTCCTCCCATAGCAGCTGATATATAGGAAATTCCGGGCCAACCCATAGCAGAAGCTGCTAGCATACCACTTCCAAACATAGCAAACATTGTACCACAATCCATTCCCGTAGTGGCTACAACACCCAAGCGATTGCGTTCTTTAGGTGGACACCAGGTTGCTAAATGGGCATACACACAGGGAATAAGCAGGCCTTCAAATAGGCCTTGTAATATACGTATGATGCAATAAGCCTGCCAACCACCATATTTTACGCTGATGGGAATAACTGATGCCAGAAAAGCTCCACCAAATGTTGATATTAACATTATGTTTTTGACACCATAACGACGACACATATAACCACCGGGAAACTGGGTTACAAAATTTCCCCAAAAGAAACTGGAAATTATTAGAGATCTTTGCATTTCCGTCCAATCATATTCCTTAAAAAAATTATAGTTAAATAAAAGTTATTAAATCAGCTTGGAAATCGTTAATTTGAATTGTATTTGTTAAGAAATGGATCCAGGAAAACCTAGTAATTTTGACTACAGTTGGTTGCTAATGAGAAAAAAATACCAGGGTTTATCACTTTTTTATATTAAAAATTCTACCCCTACTTACCGGAAAGTTTAAATTTGTGATTGCAGCATTGGTCATAGCGACCACAGACACACTCGCATTCAGTTTCGCATTAAAATTGATTAAAAGGGCCAGAAACAGCAAAAGTGTCTGAAGGTGTCTTTGGCCCAACAAGGGTCCTATAAAAAAATAATAAAAAAAATTAAAACTAAAGGGCTTGTAAAAACTGACATGGTAAAAGAAGTATTAATATCACAGTTAAATAGTACGCCGTAGTGTAGTGCATATTAACTGAGAGCTCGCAGTTTCGATTCCTGCCAAGACCTTGGGTGTTTCTGTATAAAAGCCGAAAAGAAAAGCAATACACAGAAAAAACTAAATTTCATTTTCTGTAAAGCAATTCAATGAAATAGTAAATATTTTGTCTAGGAACGGACATACAAACAAATTTGTAAATTTAGACAAAAATATATCAACAATTTCATTGGAAACAAACGTGTTTTTTTCAGTGAACAAATTGTTTAACTCTATAAAACAATTTGTCTAAAAATATTTACAAATTGTAAGCAAAACAATTTACTAAATCAAAGAAAAAGATTTACTGGACTTTCTGGAAAATATCAAACTATATTTATTTCTCAATTTATAAAACAATTAGTCTAAAAATACTAACAAATATTAAACAAAATAGTTTACTTAATCAAACAAAATATTTGCTGAATTTTTTGTAATATATCAAAAAAATTTTGTCTGGGTCATTACCATTATCATCGATTAGGCATTTAAGAAATTTCACTTTGTTGAATGTGTTCAAGCCTGAATGTTTATCTAAAACCTTAAAAAAATGAATGAGAATTAATGCAACTCAACAATCTTTAGTAAACAAACTTGGTACAATCGCGTTATTTGGCTATTGTTGTTGTTGTTGTTGTTGTTGTTGTTGTTTTTCTTGTTGTTTTTGGTGTTTGCGCGCTAAATAAGAGTCAAACAAACAATTCATTGATTATGTAAAGAACATATACTCAAAATGAAATTTATTTTTAGACAATCTTTTGCTTGAAAATTTTTTGATGATAATTTTTTCTGTGTATGTGTTTGGTTTTTTTTAATTACACTGTACAACAAAATCAATTTTTTTTTATGTAACAACGAAAGATTCTGGTGAAGCGCACCAAAAATATATGTACGTGATGTACGTGTATCGGCGTATTGAAAGTTAGATCTTGTCCTTTATTTTAGGAAGAGTTAAAGTTCCCATCCTTGCCCATTTTCAGTCCCGAACCAAAAAATAAAAATAAATTCAGTAAATTGCGACTTTGAATCGCAATGTTTTGTTTGTTTCTGGGGACTTTGTAATTTTAGCGTATTTTTCGTTTTAGGGTTTTTCTGTTTTGACAAATTTTTTCGTTTCTTTGGCGATTTTTTAGTTTTAGCGATTTTTAGTCTTGGAACTTTTTTCGTTTTAGCGCTTTCTGTAATTTTTGGCGATTTTTCGATCTGGCTATTTTTTAATTTAATTTTATTTTTTTAGTTTTGACGTTGTTTTTTGCGTTTTTCATTTTGGCTTTATTTTTGTTTTGGCGATTTTTTTCGTTTTGGCAAATTTTTTTTACCTTGGTTTTTTTAGTTTTAACGTTATTTTGTTTTTTTTTTGTTTTGGCGACTTTTTCGTTTTTGCAGTTTTTTCTTTTCTTTTTCTTGCGATTTTTTTCGTTTTGGTTCTTTTTTTCATTTTTACGACTTTTTCGTTATGGATATTTTTTTAATTTTGGGGTTTTTTGTTTGACGCGTTTTTTACCTTTGGCGGCTTTTTTCGTTTTGGTGATTTACTCTTCGGCTTCTACGTTGCATTACTTGAAGGGATGCCCCCTAATTATTTATTTACCCATTAATTACACTGGTTCACAAATTTGCAACTTTTAAGCTAATTTGCTGAAATCGCAAAGGAATAAAATACGCGTAGTAGAAACTTATACAAAACCCAGGAAGTAATTTGTATTCGATATGAATCTATTTTATTTTTCTATGCCTACTTACTACGCTTATTTTATTCTTTTGCGATTTTCAAAAATATTATCATTTGTAAATTTTCAAATGGCTTTTGAAAGTCTGTGCATAAGATAAGATGTTTCTAACTTTTCGAAGTTGTGGTTGAAGTCTACTGACGATTTGGTAAAGCGCCAATGAAATGCATATAGACAATGCTACACCATATGGAAATAAACTTCATTATTATAGTTTTTTTTAGAGGACAAAGAATATTTTTGTTGTGTTTCACATAAATACCCTTGTTTATTTCCGCTGTCATTAAATTTCAAAATATTTTTAAAATTTGTAAACTAAACTTTTCGATACAAAGCGAGTACTACTAACTGCACCATTTAACCGCTCAAAATGAACTCGAATAATACAAATAATTTTGACTATTACTAAGACTTTAGACTTTACAGACTTGTAAAATATGTGTGGACGGACAGTAGCTATCGAAAGTGCAAACTTAGATTTATTTACTTCCGTATTCATAATAATTATCAAACGTTTATAAACAAATTTCCATAAAAAAATTCTTTTATACACCTTGGATAATTTATTAGGGGCAAGGCCCTTATTATTTATTGGTAGATAATGTAGTATAAAATTTTTGGTACTTCAAAACTTGTTACATTTTCAAAACAGATAACGGTTACCACTTGGAGAGGTTATCACTTAGATACACTATTATCAGTTAGATACGTATTTTCGGGGTTAACTGTTAGTGCTTAATAAAGCCTACTAATTAGGGTTCTCATTTTAACCAACTTTTTAACTTTTCGATTAATCAAATAATCGAAATTGAGATTTCTAAACTACTCGAACAATGGATTAAGCTTTCATTTCGATGTTTTGTGTATACTTTACTCTGTACTATCTAACGCAAGACTTTAGTAAAAAAATTTTTTAAAAATTTGTACTGTCTTAATTTAACTGAGATTACTGGGATTACCTAAATCGCATCATCCTAATTATATTTTAATTGGCCCGCACGTTTTCTTGTTTGTTGTCTTGCTTTGGCCTATTTTGCAGCTCCTTGCATTATGCAATGTTTTACCCAGAATAATTGTACCATTTACGGTTTTTCTAAAATTCAATCTAGGCGCACGGTAGTGCGCCAGGCCAAGTTCCGGCCACACAGTGTGTATATTTACACGAAACCATTCGAGCCGTTTTTACCCCCTCATAACTTTGCTCCACTTAATCATAAAATAATGAAATTTGAAACATAAGGTCTTCCTACAGAGATAAGGGTACCCCTTCTTTATTTGGGGCACTTCCGGAGTAAAAACCTTTTTTTTTAATATTTATTTATATTTATTTATGAAACTTTACTTTGTTAAATGTGTTCAACTTTGTATGTTTATCTAAAGACTCCAAAAAATAATGGGAATTGACGCAAAAACATTATCGAATTGATTCACTCAGAAATCTTTAGTAAACAAACTTGTTGTTATTGTTATTTATGTGTATGTCGTCATTGTGGTTGTTTTTTTTTTGCTACACAGAAAACTGAGTTTTGTTGTTGTTTTAGATGTGTTTGCGTCCTAAATAAAAGTCAAAGAAAAAGTTCACTGATTCAGTAAAGAACATTTACTGAAAACTAAATTTTATTTTAGCGAAACTTTTCTTTGAAAAATTATGGTGATAATTTTAATGATTATTTACAAACATAAACATACATAGTTGTATTTAGTATAAAAAATTGTTTCCATGTATTTATATTTTCGCGTAAAAACCGTGGGATTCAGGACTTAATTTCTTAGAATAATCACTCGTTTTCAGTATTCGGGATTTCGGGAGTGGCACCCTAATACTTATGCATCTAGTGGTCGGAATTCGATCACTTTATCAGTAACCGAATTTGTTTTTAAGCGGGTTTGGACCCGGTTTTCTTAGGGGAAAAAAAATATATTGTGCATATCTAGAGAAAAATACCTTTTAAACCATATATGTTTCATCAATATTGATGGACAATAAGATATTTAAAAGTGTATGACAAAATATTGTATGGCCTATTTATATATAAGATGGCCATTAAAGAAATTACAAAAACTGAAAACGTATTTTAGTTTATCGCATTAAACTCTTGATATTCTACAGACATATTTTTATTTAAAGGACATTTACTTTGCACACCAGTGTCATTGAGTCAAAAGAATTTCAAGCTTTTAAGCACTAACAGCTAAACCGGCAACGCTACAGCACTAGTCGTAACAGTAATCTGTTTTGATAAAGAATTCTGAAGTCCCAAGATTTCATATTAATCAATCAGTCTAATGCATTATCTAACGATTAAAGATTAAACAAATTTAATAAGTTATTTCATTAACATTATCTACAAGTACAAGCATACGTACTTTTCAAATAAAATTTTGTTTGTACTTTCGATAGCACATATTATTTGTAAACATTTTAAATCTATAAAATCTAAAGTCTTAACACTAGTTAAAATTATTTGTATTGTTCGAGTTAATTTTGAACGGTTATATGGGACGGTTAGCAGTTATTGCTTTGTAACGAACAAAACGTTTACTTAAAATATTTAAAAATCATTTTGAAATTTAATGACATCGGAAATGAAAAAGGGTATGTATGTGCGGATACAATAAAAATATTCTCAGGCATTAAAAATAATACAAAAAAGAACTAGTCCGAAAGTAGCGAATATGTGAATAGCCCCTCACGTGTGTGGTTCCTAAAGGCTAGTAATCGGTTCGAGTTCTGGAACTTTATATGAGAGGAGCCAGTCACTTTTAAATGGCGTTCTAATTTAGAGTACTTACTTGTCCTGTAGTGGTTTCTTTCATACTAGTCAAATTACTGCACTTTTAAACAAATATTTTTGATTTGATGTGTGTTCCTTTCACGGCCCACGACTCGGTACCATTCTCATTTTCATCAGTCATAGCAAAAGTACGTTGAAGACAATTGGTACAAAACTTCTCGCAGGGTAATGATAGCTTAGCGATAATTTTGGTAATACATTAGCCTAATTCACAATGTAGTGTAAATGGTGCACTTTGACTTAACTGCACAAAATATTGGTTTTCTGTATTTATTCTTCGAAATTCTTTTTTAAGTGCACTTTGTATACCTGCACATTTGCCATATTTTTTGGACGTTTTAAATTATTTTCATATAAAAAAGCAAAGTTAGCTGTACACATTAAAAATACTCGTATGTGGCCATTTTGTGGTAATAAAAATAAAATTTTTTTGCCGACATCTGTGACGTCAGACAAATTTTAAACTTTGCCAGACATCAGGCAAGGTGTCTAGAGTTCCCTTAAAACATTTAGCAGAATACTCGGTAATTTTCTGGTACGACGGCTGTGCACATTTTCTGAAATATTGTCCGATTAATATCAAACTAGTCTCCACATTATCGGAAGGTAATTTAATTTCCTTTAAGACATTTAACAGTATAGTCTGCACATTATCTGGCCTACGAGTTTTCATCCGTCACTTCTACATATTCTCCGATTTCGTACTATTTCGTATTTATCTCAGGAGAGCTTATGCTTGTGCTGAGATCGAACCGAATTCGGCAATAATATTCGTAATTAAAGCTTTGTTTTAGCTGCGCTTTTAGGCAGGAAACCACAATTGTATACCTGCACATTAAGCAGATAAGTACATTTAAGATAACAGCATTTTTAAGTTATCTGCGCAAAAAATCGGGCAAAGTTAATTGTGCAGCTAAGTCAAAATTACTGTATACCATTTTGCAAATGCTACGATGCAAGACCATTTGCTCAAGATTGATTGTGAATTGGGATATTGTAAATCCAACAGGTTTTTGGTTTATTTAAGTAATAACATAATAAGTACGAAAAAGTACAAGGACATTTACTTAAAAATATATAAAATATTTAATTATAGAGCGCTTTTTTCAAAAAAAAAATATATATGTATATAGCGAGTTTTAAAAATTGACCTGGTAACACTGGTATGCAAAATTTTTATTTCGTTAAATAAAAATATTTGAAGTTTGAAATACAAAGAGTTTAATGCTCTTAATTAAGTTTATTTTAATATTGTTTTTCTATCACCTACAGATTTTTTTAATGGACATTACTAATAAGACTCTCGAACTAGGACAGTCATACCATCATAACTCGAGAATGGTTTGTTTGATTGGGCTCAACAAAAAGCCAAAATATGCATGATAAAACGACATTTTTGATTTGATCAACGCTTTTGGAGTTATTCACAAATTAGTTTCGATGAAAGTGATTTTTCATGCAAACTTAAAGAATTCTTCTTACTAAAAAACTCATAAAATATTTAAAACTGCACAAACTTTATCTTTTAAATATATTTCTTAAGGACAGGTAGGTGTCTTACGAACAAAATAAGACATATGTCATAACAATCGATGGATAAATGTTGATTTTATTTGCAATTAAGTAAATACACCCAGACATTTAAAGAACACTTACGTTCAAAATTTTTTCGAATCAAAAATAACTTTTTTACCGAAAGAACATTTTAGTTGTCTGGATGTATTCAGTTAGTTGCTAATAAAATCAACATTTATCCCTCGATATTCATGATATATGACCAGGGCTCGGATTTTAATGAAAATTAATGTTTTTTGTGGTGATAGATAAAGAGGTGTTGAGTAATTAATTATCTATGCGAATTATCAAATTTTAAGTAGTTTGACATTGATTTGTAGTTGCATATTTTGTTGGTAAGTGCATATTTTGGCAATAAATGCATATTTTTAAAGTTATAAAATTTTTTTAATGCATATTTCTCAATTTTTGAAAAAAAAAATATTAATAGGCCGATTATGGATGGCAGCCGAGCCTCAGTTGGATTGCTAGTTGCAAAAAATTATACTACTGATGGTACATGGCAACTGAGATCTGTCAGTTTCAGTGGCTGTTTAGTACCTTTCTCGCAACCATTAATTTTTAGTTGCCGACTGGAAAACCAATTAAAGTTCGGTTGCATTATGTTTATGTTATGTTTTTTTCTCTAATAGTAAAAAAAATATTTTCATATTATTTTAGTTTTGGTACTTTGTTCGTAGGTGAATGCATATTTTTGCGCATATTTTTAATTTTCATATGCATTTGTTAAAAGCTTAAAATCAATTTTTAGTTGCATGAAAGTCTGAGCCCTGTATATGACTTATATTGTATATGACTTATATTGTCCCTAAGAGCAACAGCTAAAATATAAAGTTTTTGTAGTTTAAATTTTTTTTATAAGCTTTTAGAAAGATTTTTTTCTGATTCTACATGAAAGAGCACCTTTTTCGATTTTAATTTGTGAATAACTCCGAACGCGTTGATCAAACTAAAAAAGCTATTTGAAGAAATTTTCAAGGTAATTTTGTTATGGATATTTTAGTTTTTTGTTGAGAAAAATCAAACAAACCGTTCTCGAGTTATGATGAAATATACTGATGTACCTAGTGGAAATATTAGTCAGGCCCATTAAAAAAATGTTGTATGTGCTAAAAAAAATTAAAACGGATTTTAGCAGAGCAGTAGTGCTTTGGGATATTGTTTTTATGTTGTTTAAGCTCGGTCACACTTGGCAAATATTCGACGAAAAAAAAAACGTGACCAACAGACAAACTAAAATTTTATTTCCTTTATTTTTTTCCAATGATTTTTTAAATATTATAGAGCATAATTATAAAAATTATTCGAAATTAAGAATATTTAACTATATGTAAGACAAAAAAAAAACATGGTCGAGGTGATCATAATCAGACTAACACAACTAAAAGTTGTTTGCCCCAACTATACACAATATAGTTCTCGTAAATATAATAGTGGAGTTCGCGCAACATTCTGTAACTGTTTACTCGTTAAATTGGTAAAATTTTCCATATATTTCGTTGCTGTAAAATTTATTTAAAAAAGTTTTTGACAAGAAAATATATGGGAAATTTTACAAATTTAATGAGTAAAGGGCCAAATAAACTACGCAAGCGGCTTGCCAAACATGACAGAAATTTGCGTTTGTACAAGCCTGTTGTGTAATATATGGTGTCGCTTTTACGTTTGACAAGCGGCTTGGCAAGCTGCTTACAACAAAATTTCTATAGAGTGAGGTTGTCGTGGAGAACTACAATTTAAGTTAATGATTAATGTGAAAAATCTTTGCTTGTACGAGCTAGTTTTGTGTAGTCTGTGTGCAAATGAAAAAAGTATATTTGCCAAACCGCTTGAGTAGTTTCTTTGACCCTTAAACAGTTACCCAATGTTGTGTTAACTCCACCAATAAGATATTTTAATGGTTTAACTTTAAACTTTTATTTGTTTTACAATTTCGTAAATAGTTTTTAGAAAACAATCTCTTAATTTTTGTTAATTTTTTATAGGCCCCTTGTTGGGTCAAAGACACCTTCAGACACTTTTGCTGTTTCTGGCTGTTGTAGTAAATTTTAATACCAAACTGAATGCGAGTGTGGCTGTGGTCGCCATGACAAATGCCGCAACCACCAATCCCAATTTTCCGGTAAGTAAGCAGAGAGTCAGAATTAATTAGATTTTCCTGGACTTAATAGCTTTCAATTAATTTAAATATTTTAAGGAATATGATTGGACGGAAATGCAAAAATCTCTAATAATTTCCAGCTTCTTTTGGGGCTATTTTGTAACACAGTTTCCTGGTGGTTATATGTGTCGTCGTTTTGGTCCCAAAAATATAATGTTAATATCAACATTGGGAGCAGCTGTGCTGACATCAGTTATTCCTATTAGCGTTAAGTATGGAGGTTGGCAGGCTTATTGCATCCTGCGAATATTACAAGGCCTATTTGAGGGCCTACTTATTCCCTGTGTATATGCCCATTTAGCTGCCTGGTCTCCGCCTACAGAACGCAATCGCTTGGGCGCTTTAACCACTATGGGAGTAGAATGTGGCACAATGTTAGCTATGTTTGGAAGTGGTATGCTAGCAGCTTCTTCTATGGGTTGGCCCGGAATTTCATATATATCAGCTGCTATGGGAGGAGTTTGGTGTATCTTATGGTTTATTTTTTCAGCAAATACTCCTAACGAATCCAGATTTATAACAGAAGCAGAAAAAATGTATATAGAATATTCCAAGAATGCTTTAAAGCATGAAAATCCAAATCTAACAGCTAAAGCGATACCCGTACCTTGGCGTGCTATATTAACTTCAGTGCCTTTCTTCGCTTCTCTAACGGCCAGATCATGTCAGTCGTGGGGCTTTTTTACATTACAAGCTGAAATTCCCGTCTATATGAATAGTGTTTTAGGAATGGATATGAAATCGAATGCCTTCTTTTCGGCTCTGCCCTATTTAGCCATGCTATGCATGTCATATGTGTATCTTATTTCCTCGGATTTGCTATTAAATAATAACATATTGTCACTTAATGCTCTAAGAAAGATATGCCTTTGTTTGTCTTTTTGGTTGCCTGCTGCAGGACTTGTAGCTTTGGGATTTCTACACGAAGAACAGAAAACTTTAGCCATTATGCTGATGACGGTTAGCGTGGGTTTTAATGCTGGCAACACAATTGGCTGTACTCTCAATAATATTGATTTATCACCTAATCATGCCGGTATTTTGATGGGGATAAATAATACTTTCGCTTCTTTTGTACCGATATTAACGCCTCTTTACGTTGGCCTTATTCTAAGTGATGAGGTCTGTATTTTATATAAATTTTTAATATATTTAATTATTGATGTGATTTTTTCTTCATATAATTCATTTTAGACCAATCAAACTCAATGGCAAATTATTTTTATTACATCTGCTATGTTTTTTGTTATTGGCAGTATTCTATTTTTAGTTTTGGGTTCTACAAATTTGCAGCCATGGGATGATGAAAATTTTCTCGCATCGAAAAATTTGCAAAAGGATAAGTTTACTAAGAGCGGCGAAATTTCAAGGACATAATTTAAGTTATTGGAAGTTAATGTGATATCAGAGCTGCTGTAAAAATATATTAACCCTCTCACTACCGATTTTTTGTGTGTGCATGAATAAAACAAGTTAGGGATAATATATACAATTTTCAGGAAAATATATACCATTTACACGGCAAAAAAAGATTTGATTAGGAGAGAGTCTTAAAACTATTGAGAAGGGTATTTCTAACATGAAGACTATTAACCCTGCGTTTAGACATGCAAGTACTTGCATGCAAGTTCTGTGTACGTATTATCAACGAAAGAGAACTTTGTATTCGTTTCTCTGTCTTTCCCATAGCTGGGTCAAATGTGTGTTAGTAGAAAAGTTTGAGTGTGTTGAGTTTTTCGAACTCGCACGTGTAAAGGCCAGGTAATCAATCACCCTACGCCGGCGAAGTCGCGGGAACAACTAGTAGTAAGAAAACCAGAATAAAACATTAAAACTAGGGATGTAAGGATACGCCGTTTTGCCGATCCGATACCGATACCGATATTTAAAAATAAATATCGTCGATACCGATTCCGATACCGATACGAATATTGAAATTGAGTTCAAGTTTAGATTAACAATTATTATACAAAACTTATATTTAAAATTAATATTTATTTAGTTAATATTAACCCATTATTAATATTAACCCAGTATACAAAATTGAAAGTAATTTTTAAGGAACTACATTTTCATTGCTTCCAAAGAATAGAGGATTTAAGCTTTCTGTGCATATTTAAAAGATTTTGTTTTGACTTATATTTCATGGAAATATCGTCAAAAGAAAAAGCTAATTTTTTTTTTGCGTATTTTTTGCAACAATTTGCTTGAAAACATACCCTTTTTTGTATTTTCATATAAAACGTATTTTATATCGTATACAATAAGTCTTGTGTTTTTTTTTGCTAGGAATAAGATTTAAAAAACAACGCATTCAATTTGCATTCATGGTAAAATTAACAAACACAAATTACTTTTTAATAAAATAACAGCGCAAAATAGTAATTTTTAAAATTGATATTAATAAGATTTAAAAAATAACGAAATGCGTTTAGTTCATGATAAAATTGACAAAAAATTAATAATTTGTTAAAAAATACTCTGAAAAAATTTTAAAAGTATCGTCGTATCGACAGTAAAATATCGCCGATACCGATGTTTTGGAAAATCTGAAGTATCGCCGATATATCGGTATCGGAATCGGTTACATCCCTAATTAAAACAGAGATTTCGTAGTTGTAAGTTTTCACTTCTGTCGGCAGTCGTCAATGACTGCATCTTTTTTTTATAAAAAGAAGCAACACACTCAGGCAATTAATGCCTACCTGTTAATTAATTAATGTGCTACCTTCTTTGGGAAAGGTATAGTGTAGAGAGAACCGGTGGTGAAGAGAGAGAGAGATAGAAAGCTTAATTAATTTTCAACTCTGCTGCTAGGCGTTTTTTGTTAAAATTTTTAGAGCAGTGCTGACACCTCTGGTGTCAAATGGGATGACGCAAAATCGTTCCAAATTCAAACAGATACCGTCCGAAGAAAAAAACAACACTCAAGTAGAGGCATTAATTTGTTTAAGCTGGGCAGCCATTTTATTAGTTAGCCGACGATTCTGCTACAAGGCAGACGAAGGAGCTTGCTGTGATGTGCATTAGTATGTTACTATTAATCGCTACCGGTACTGCTAAGTGATCAGTGCTATGCCTTCATCACTTTAACATTGTAATAGCAATCAACACAGCGCACATAAGAGAAACTCATGATGTTCATGACTTGCCTGAAACTCGTCTCGAACCAAAGACCTCAGGGTTTGTGGTCAACGCGCTAACTATTTTCACAGAAAAAATAAGTTTCGTTTTTGATAAAAAAAATCCCGGTATTCAATAATTTTTTTTCAAATTTCCTGTGATAAACAATTCCACTATATTGATAACAAAATTAATTCAAAATTAAAAAGAAATATAAATTAAAAAGAATGTTGACATGGCTGCGATACGAATCCGGGCTTCCCGCACGTAAAGCATACTGTCTACAGTTGAGCCATGTCCCAGTTATATTTTTTATGAGATAAAACTTATTTTAAGTACTTATGTACACAGAAAAAAATATCATCAAACTGCAAATAACAATTTCAATTGTTAATATGTAATTTAAATTAAAACATATATTTTGTTAATATAACAAATTGAGTTGTTGATACGACAAACACAGAATTTTTTTTCAACAAACTGAACTAACCAAATTTTTTGTTATGTATTGTGAAAAAAATGAGCAATAATCATTGTTGATATAACAAATGAATGCACACACGTAGATGAAACAAAGCAAATCACGTTTTGTGTGTATTCATTATTTGCGTATTTAATAACGAATTGCTCTGTAGATGAGAGGTAAGAACGTTAGTCTATTAGTCCAGAGGTCGCCGGTTCGATTCCGCCCAAAGACATTTAGTGTTTTTCGCAGACAAGCAATAAGTCGCTTCGAGGATTGTGATTGTATAAAAAAATATTGTTAATACAACAATTATGATGGTAAAAATTTATTTGGAAAATCAACAATTCACATTTTTGATATAACAATAATCTTAATTGAAATAATTTTTAAATCAACAAAAAAATTGTTAAAATAAAAATCTTTGTCAACAAATTATTTGTTGATATATTTAATTGAAAAATTTTTCTGATTTTCCTTTAACTTACAATTTTGTAATTGTATTTACAGAAATCGTTGTAGGTTCAAAATCAATTAATTATTTAATTGATATAACAAACAAATTTATTGTATTTATAAATTTTTTATTCTGTGTATGAAAAGAAATGAAATAACTCGTATGGAAAAGAAATACATACAATGAAATATTGTATTAAGTTAATGACAAATGTTATTGAAATTTTTATTTTTTTCAAAGACATGGTGTTATTGAACCAGCGATGCTAGCCCGTCAGTCCAGAGGTCGTGGGTTCGATTCCCGCCATAGACCCTGGGTGTTTTCTGGAGACAAGCTAATCGCTTCGCGGGTTGTGTTTGTTAAAAAAAAAATTAAATAAAAAACTCGAGTTTTGGCAATTTTTTTCTGTATAGCCAACAGCAAAAAAATCATTACAAATGATTCAAATTTGCACTAGTTCCGGATAGCAAATTCTATATTATAATGACTTGTTTGGAGTGTATTTTTTGCTGGTAATAAGATTTAAAAACAACGAGTTGTATTTAAATTCATGGTAAAATTAACAAAAAATAAATTATTTGTTCAAAAAAACTCAAAAAAAATTTTAAAAGTATCTTCGTATCGATAGTAAAAGATCGCCGATACCGATATATCGGCAAACCTGAAGTATCGCTGATATATTAGTATCGTATCAGTATATCGGTTTCATCCCTAATAAATATCCATCGATTTGGGGTATGAGACTTGATTAAATCCAAATTTTTATATATTACGACCACTATACTCGTAGTATGTGTGTATGTGTCGTAATTTTATGCATGCACTTTTTTTTGGTCCTTTTAAAACAAACAACGGACAAAATTGAATGGCAACGAAAATCCGAATTAATGTGTACTTAGTTTTTTGAATGAATGTTACAATCAGTTAAAGATAAAACTGCTTAACATTTTAAATGTTTATTCATTTAAAAATTACTGTACGGAATACTTTTTGAATAAAGTATGATCGGTTACTGTAATAAGATTGTGTGTGTGATATACCGTTATATTCAAAATTAAGGAAGTTCCACTACATAAATATATCTATCAGAATAACTAGAGAACTTTCTGTCTGATTTCAATAAAACACATATAGTGTATGTGTGTAAATGTGAATATGTCGCAAAGAAAACAACCAAATCTAAATGCAAAGTATGTATTAAAATTGAAAATTGTATTTTATTTTTGTAATGTTTTTTTTTGTTTTAAATATATTTTGTTTTTGTATTGTTTTATTATAATTTAGGAAGAATCGCAGTTAATTGAACAATTTACAATTGAAGTTTATTTTGTTTTGTAGTTAATCGTATTTTTTTTAGTAAATATATTCTTTGTTCGATAAGTTAATGTATCTTTGATTTTTTCATATAGTAAGTATTTAGTATGTATCTGTTAAATTATGGATATTTTAAAATATATTTTAGGTACTTTTCATTTTGTGAGTGAGTGAGTGAGTGACTGTGAAAGTGAGACGGAGACGGAGAGCGAAAAAAGTGAATATTTGAATGTAACTTGTTAATAAATTCTTAATATGTGCTTGGAAAAGAACTATCTTAGATTATGCATTTGTAGTTATGTATATATTTAAAATATATATGTATTTAGCTTTTGTTTAAGTAATAAATAATTTTTTTATATTTTTGTTGTTTTAATACGATTGAAGCAATTTTTTATTTAGTTTCAAAGAGGTGCAGTTAAAATTTAATTTAATTAATTTTTTTTTTTGAAAAAGGCAACTAATTCGAACGTTTCTAGGCATAACCAAATTACATAATTGGATCTAATTTAACTCTGAGTTGGTTAAATAGTACTAATTTCAAGCAAATTTATAATTGTTTAGTTTAGTTTTTTATCGAGCTTTTAATATTAACATTAAAAATAATTCTTGGAAAATATCACAAAATTTGATTTAAAAAAAGATAGTTTTCTTAAAATACATTGTTATAGTTATTTAATTATATTAAGTAATATTGTAATAAAAGATTTAAGGTTTAATAAGAGCTTAAAGGTTTACATAAGTAGGAAAATAAATACAATTTAATTACTTTGGGGGAGAACAGTGGAGGGCAATACGATTTTGATTTAATTTTAATTATACAATTTATTATTAAGTATAAATAATGACTGATTGTTAACAAATATAATTTTTAAGTTTTATATAAAAAGAAATACAAGCTTTAATTAAGTTGTCTGTATTTCTCTTTTGCTATAATGCTGCTTACGCACCCAGAAAAGGGAAAGTTTAGTTAAACGCAGTTTATTATTTTTTACTATATTTATTTACGGCCCTATTCACAATGAACCGTTAAAAGTTAACTTTTAATCGTACTCTGTGAAAAAGGCCGTTAATATTTGAAAATTGTTATTTATTGTGAGCTTAGCTTTTCTATATGTCTTAGTTATGACATAGTAAGCGACTTTTCGATTTCGACATGCTGCAAACTCTTATTTTGTGAGGTTTCGAAAAAACGCATAAGGCAGAAAAGGGGGCGCTAGGACGAGGGGAAGTGTGGACGCTCGTCAAACTCAAAGTGGGTGCAAAAAGGAAGAATTAAAAAAAGTTCCATAATTGCCACAGAGTCACTCCTAGAGTGGTAAAATGTAGGACCCATCCCCCTAACTTGTCCTTCCCAATATTTTTCTCAAACATAATTACCTCCTATCTCCATTCCTTAAGCATATATTGTAACGCATATATTGTAACACAAACATTTCTGCACTTTAACTTGTAAGATTTAATCTTGTTGTGTGTGAAATTTAATAATAATAAATAAATAAATAAGGGCGCTCCCATACAAAATTTAAAATCTAATTTTTTTAAATGGGCCCTCACAGCTCCTAGGATGCCCGTAGACGATTCAAATGTGTGGCTGACTCCCGTTAATTTTTTAGCTGCAACATTTTTTCTAAACATGCCTATACTCTATCCCTGGTCCCATAAAAAATTTACAATACAGACCAGAAGTATAAACCAGATGACTGGCGGTACGAGCAGGAAGTGTAAGTACGAACCGTTTTACATGCTCAACTTCCGTTTAGACCGGAACCGGAAGTATGAACCGCACTGCCGACCCGACTTCAGATGAATCCCTTAAACCGGAAATGCGAACTGTACTACCGACCGACCCCTTTCCGGAGAAAGTCCAGAGCTGGGAGTGTCATCCCACAATTTCTATATCCGTTTTAAAATTTGTACTTGGACTCAGCCATACAGAATATTTGGAAAATTTTTACAAAAAACTACGGTGGCATGCAATAACGTCCATGGAGTTTATTTTCCCGTTCAAAAGGATATAATTCCATGGACTTTATTTTCATTTTGAAAATGAAATAATGTTCATAAAGAAATGGAAGTAATGTGCATGAAAATATTATTGCACAGTAAAGATTGTTTGCATAGCCGGCCTTGGGTCAGGCTTAAGGATTTTCTCCTCTGGGTATGTCGAATAGTGGCTTGGCGGAATAAAGATTTTTGGTTAAGCAGAAAACTTTCACTAAGGGAAGCAACTATTCGACATACCTAGAGGAGAAAACTCTTAAGCCTAGCCGAAAGCAGCTAGGTGGGAAAATTTTACTCTGCCAGCGTAGTACTTTTAATTTTAAAAAGGAAATAATAGCCGGTGACTCTATTTCCTTTTCAAAATGGAAATAGTGCCCGTGGACTTTATATCCGTGGATATTTTGCCCATGGACATTATTTCCTTTTTTATGTGGAAACAATGTCCATGAACCTTATTTTTATGGACACCTTATTCCATGCTACCAAAACTAACCAAACTAACTAAAACAAAGTATATTCGAAAAAATATTGGGAACTACAAATTAAGGTGGTCACTCCTACAGTTTACTCCGCTAGGAGTGACTCTGTGGCAGTTATTGATCTTTTTTTGTCAATATTTTCCTTTTTGTCCCCACTTTTAGCTCAATGAGCGTCCACTTTCCCCCCGGCTACCCCTCGCCTCATTTTTTGCCTCATGCATTTTTGTTCCAAACCTCATAAAATAAGAGGTTGTAGCATTTCGAAAATTTGTTGCTAAGAATCTCCTTATATCACTTTGTCATAGCTAATATGCCTCCATTCCGTTGGTGATAATGCCGACTCGTCAGTAGAATCTTAGCCATTATGTTTGAAAACATTTCAAAATCGTATGCTTATATAAAAACTCTCAAAGAATTATATCAATAAAAGCATAAAACTACACAACAAGCAACTTATTTATGTTCAATATGTACGAAAAATAAATAGATCCATATAGAATATAAATAAGTTGTTTGATGTGTTGTTTGTTGCGTTTTTTTTAAGGACAGTTAACATTCTATTGGTGAGTTGGCGGGAGTACCAATAACATGGCAGCTAAACTCACAACAGATAAAAATTTTCATATAAGTAAATTCTGAGAATATATTTAAAACTAATATTTTTCAATTAAAAATTTACTACATTAACGGGTCTTTTTACAATTTAACTTTTAATCATACATTGTGAAAAGGGACGTAAATTATATTAAATATAAATGTTATTCGGAGGGTAGAATTAAACTTTTAGTATTATTCTTCAAATACCGTGTAATGAAAACTATTGAAAGCATTTAATTTTAAAGTTTTTTTTCTAACAAACTATTGTATCTAAATTAACGCAAGATTTGATAGCTTTATAAAAAAATTCTTTTTTTTTTTGCTATTTGTTACTTGAAAATATTTTGATAGTTATGAATTGCAATAATTTACAATGAAAATTATTGCAATCATTAGCGAAGAAAGATAATAACGTAAAGCAAGTTAACAGATAATCGCGGTCTTAGGCATCTCAAAGGGACCATTTGGGCCAGTTGTAGAAACTGGCAGTCTGTGCAACTTAATAGATACCCGGTTGATAAGGCTACAACTTTCTCGTCATCACAACTATTCCATGAGCACTGTGAAATTTGTGAAAGCAATAAACAAGGATGGTTGACGGAATGGATGACAGGTTGTAGTCGGTAGTCTGCTGTCGTTAATGTGCTTAATGCATCATTCGTTACTATTTAAAGATTATTGTGCGATCTTTTTATTTCAATGAAACATTTGATTTGTATATAAATTATGCAATTTTTTCAACTATTTGAAATGAAGATGTGTGTATTATACATAATAAAAAGTGCCGATTTAAATATGTAAATGGATTTTTTCATTTTACAGATATTTTGTTTTAAATTTAAGACAAGAGAAAATATTTATTATTTAGATGAGTTTTGATAAATTTCAATTTCAACTTTATAAATTTTTCTGTAAAAAACCTTACGAATCATTAACGAAAGCTATACAAAAGTATTTTTTCTGAATTTAATCTAACTTTTCAATTGATTTATGAAAACTTTTGTTTAATTTTTTAAATGCTGCCAGGCGAAAATTATCAGTGCTGGCCTTAAACATGTTTGAGACATTGCGCATAGAACGTTGCGATATATTGACAACATGTTGGGGTAAAACGGCCATTGATTTGTTCGATGCTGGCTCACGTGCACCATATAGATCCATAATAATATCGGTTTCATCCGCGCTTGCTATGGACTATGAGGCTTTAAATTTCTTTTTGGGATTATTACGAGCAGCATCGTTTCCAGTTGTGGGTGGTAGTTCGCGATATTGGTTCTGTAAGTTTATTTTTTTTGTAAATGTAAGAATACATTTGATTTTAAAGCTTTGAACTAAACTTACAATTTCCTCATCATCTGGTATTCTGGATAAAAAGTCCAATAGTTCATTATTTGGTATAGTATTTGGTCTTAGTATTCTGCGTGTAAATTTCATAATGCCCCAAAATAATAACAAAAATCGTATGGGTATGAAATGTAGCACTAAAATGGCACCAACTAGTAAAACCACGGCCAGCCAGGTTAATTCGGGGACGGAAAAATTAAAAGTACTGAAACGATTAAAGCAAGTAAGTTAAAAGTTTTATAATAAAAAAAATCAAGCTTAAAAGTTTTTACTTCTTAGTGCTTTCTCCTAATGAGGCCAAATATCCTATAGTATTTTGCACCGTTTGTGATACTTCTTGTATAGCCTGCAAACGTTCCTTTATGGACTTTTTCTCTTCCTTTTCTTTGTCATCATCATCATCTTCATCATAGTCATAATCATAGTTACCGCCACCAGCATCTGACTGGCCAGTTATCATTCTTATGAGCCATTTTCTATAACGATTTACTTTTATTTATACAATCTATATACATATATAAAATACTTTCACCTACTTAAGAATAATCAGCAGTAATACTAAAGGTATAGTTTCTAAATTGCCATAAATACAAGCTATCACCCACAAAGTAAAGGCGATGGCTGATCTTAAAGGGCTTTCCCATTCGAAGCAGGATCTATGAAAAAAAGTAAAGAAAACGAAATTCAGTAAATTATCTTAAGCTATAATAAAAAACCGAAAATTTGTCTCACTGTATATATCTAGCGGCTTCGAATATACTCATTATAATATCTTTCAGTCTATTGACATTGCGTAGGAATAATTGTCTTTTAAATTTAGCCTCCTGTTGTATTAATTTTTCCTCTTTGGGCTGTAAAACTCTACACACTGCTCTAATTTCATTCCAAACCACATGCATTTCCAGTAAAATCTTGAAAAAAGAAAAGCGCATTTATGCAAACATTTAAAAATGTGTTCTGATAATACAAACCTGTGGTGACATTCCTTTGGCACGACTGCACAGATTTTTGTCTTTTAGTGTGTACCATCTTTTAACATCATTCTTAATACGCAGCAGCGGTATGACTAGTTTGCCTAAAAATTCTACTCTATGGTCCCGATCTTCATCATATACAGTGATCTCCAGTGATTGAGTTATGTCTTTGACGTTGCTGTAAAAAAATTTCGTAATATTTTTGAAAATTGCATTAAGTTTTGAGGGAAAAGCTATTTTTCCATATTTTAAGTGAAATTATTGGGTTCACTTTACACCTTTATTGAATTATTTGCTAAATCTTAACGAATCAAGAAGTTTGAATTAAAGTTCGAAATTCGATTTAAGGTTCGAAGTTGTAACGACAGTCTTATTTAAAGTCCAATTACCATAAATAATTAAAGATTTTATGAGAAAATGCCAAAAATTAAGTTCTTCTAATATATTCGAAATTTCGAAGATAGTTTCGAATATTCACAATAAGAAAGAAAAGTAATTGTAATTAATGGTGAGGTGACACTGTGCTTGAATTTGCAACTTTTTTTGTAACAAACGGGGTACCATACTGGATAAGATAATTCGAGTACGGTGATTTCAATGTTTGCTCTCATTTTCGCGATATTAACGATTTAAAATGTTCAAGAGCACAGTTTGAATTTAGCAAATCATAAAATCATTATCTTGAGTTTCAGAATTACATATATTTGTATTGGAAAAAATTTATATCGAAAATGAAGATTAAAGTCTACTTAGAATGAATTATTGATGATTTTTACTAAAAAATTTAATAAATCAAATGTTTTTTTATATGTTCGAAAATTCGAACATTGTAAGATTATTATGTATATAATTTTTTTTCCATAAAGTTTACAATTTTCACGTATGTATGTATTTTTTTGCTTCGAAATTCGAACATATTTTCGAAAACGGGAAACATGTTAATTTTTTATGGGCTCAAATCTCAGTATTAATATAATAATTGCAAAATGAAAATCTTCAAATATGTCTAAATTGGTTAAAATAAATTTTCGAACTTAAAGAAATCTGGTCAAACATGTTAATTGATAAGACATACATAATTTCGTTTTGTAATTCAAAACTTTTAACTTTAGTAAAATTTAGTAGAAAATCTTATTTAAAGAGCGATTATCATAAACAATAAATTAATTCTGTTTGATATGTTCTAAATTTCGAACTTAATTTAAAATTGATTTAGTTAATAAAAATTAAGCAAATAGTTATGCCCTGATTTGATTTTTATTACAGAAAGTACAAAATTTAAGCAACTTATACTGTTTTTGATATTCGAACTTTTTTTTCGAATATAAACAAAAATTTAATTTTATGCCATATATCACGACATTAATTAAAAAATCTTAATATGTATTTTCGATATACATAATTATAAAAAACACTTAATTTAAGGTATAGAGATTTTGTGTGAAAGTATAAAAACTTAATTTCTTAAAATTTAAGTAGAGTATCAAAAATGTAGGTCCCTTATTTAATTCTTTATGCAAAAAGTTCAAAATTTCTAAGACTTTTGTTATGTTTGAAGCTCTAACTCATTTTCGAAAATGGGCTAAAATTTAACTTTATGCGCTATTATGATAGTTCAGCATTAATTAAAAATTACAAAAGCATACAATTTCCGGTGCGTTCAATATATGATACAAATATTCGAGATTTCGAAACATTTTCGAGTTCTCGAAATTTCGAAAAACGTTTGAGCTATAGAATGATAAAAACCTACATATTTTAAAGTTCAATTGCGAAAGAAATTAATGTTTTTATGCGATAATGCAGAAATGGTAATATTTTAACTATGTATATTCGAAATATCAAACTACGTTTTGAATTTTTAAAAATCATAAGTTATTTTTGTTTAAAACTCGAAAATTTTAAAGTCGTACTAAGTAAGTTGTATCATCCAAATCATATTGTACTTTCAATATTAGCTAAAACCTTAAAGACCATTAAGTTTTGAGTAAGTTCGAAAAATCGAACTCAATTTTGAATTTTCGAAAAACTGCAAAAAATCGCCATAGCTCAAGGGCCTATAGTGGGCAAAAGTAAACTTTACATTTAACAAATAAAGAAATAAAATTCAAATTATTTCTTTTTATATTCGAACTTGGTTTGAATTTTTCGAAGAATCTCAATTTCAAGGTTCATGTAACATAGAAATTACTATTTTCATACGAAACTGAGAAAGATTTGATTTTCAAGCTATATTCGAAAATTCGAACTAAGTTTCGAATTTTCGGATTTATGTAGAGTATCACTTTTAAGTCCTAACACTTATGTTTATATGCAAAAAAAAATCAAAATATGGCATATAATCAAAAATTATATTTTTAGGTATTTGGAAAGTTGTGCATATATTTTTTTGGCATTCTCAGATGTTTTGTTGTATTTTTCAGTTTTTTTTTTGTGAAATAAACGATTTTTTTATAATTTGATCGATTTTGACGGTATTTACAATTTATAATTGGTAAAATATGCACTAAATTTTCCAAAACAAGCTTTAAATGTAATACAAGAAATTTTCTGTGAGCGAGAAAGTGATATTTTTTAAATAAATAGCTCCTAAAGATTTTTCTACTCCATGCATTTCATAAATAAAATAAAAATTATTTTCACTTACAATGTAAATATTTTATTCCACGTTGGCGTTAAAGTCTTATATTCAGTTTGTGTCTGCAATCTAGCATTACCCAATTCCAGCACACAAAATGGATCTGATTTGCCACCAATATCAGCCGCTGCCAAACCTTGAGCACCAAATACTTTCACCGTTAAATGCCCAACATCACGTAAGTTTTGAAAGCAACGATGCCAACGATAACGATCTTTAAGCATTTTTACCTCACGAGGATCCTCTTTGAAAGCCTTTAAATCACTTATAGTTTCTAAGGCAGTTGTGCCACTTATGGTCAACATAAGAAACACTTCACCCGGACAGTCTTCAAAAGGCTTCCATATGCCATGAGTAGTTTCACGCTGAAAAACACTGAGATCAATGGAAGCCTTGCCGTATAAAGTATTACGATTCCATAAAGAAATTTCCAAATTTTGATCTTCATCGAATAGATGCAAATCGAATTGCTCTAGCCAACGTTCAGTCCAAGAGGATTTACTTTTGTACTTTTCATTGCCCAGTCTAGAGGTGAAAGCCAAAAAGTAACCCATCAAATTTTTTGTACACAATCTTGAATAAAAATAAAGAAATTTACCTAAATTTTATATGGATATCATTAAGTTTATTGCCATCTTCTCCCAAGGGCAAACTTTTCGCTTTAACAAGTAAAATTGTGACCACTGAACTCCAGATCTGGGACTTTAAACGTTTTGAGGATTCCGCCAGTTTGGAATTGCGTTGAAAATGCTAAAACAAATAAAACAAAGAATTTATAATATATTTTTATAAAAAATAAAGACAGCTATTGAAGATTCAAGCTGTTCCTGCACGAAGGTACCCAAACTTACAATACATTTTTGTATTGAAATACAATTTTGTATTGAAAAGAGCTTTCGGTTAAGTTTGGTTAGCTTTGTGCACATACGGGAACAGACTGAATTATTGAATTCCAAATTTCTTTCTTTCATTTTTGTCATTTTGTGCCTGACCTCGTACAAGTCTGTAACCTCTTCTTCTATTAACTTTTGCCAATGTT
Source organism: Panzeria rudis (assembly GCA_956483635.1). Taxonomy (NCBI): domain Eukaryota; kingdom Metazoa; phylum Arthropoda; class Insecta; order Diptera; family Tachinidae; genus Panzeria; species Panzeria rudis. Next base: position 123,867,479 of record OY101450.1, on the reverse strand, counting down.
GACGTTTTGTACGAAAACGTTTCAACAATGATTGCGCTGCCACACACTTGCTGCCGTTGATATTGAGCGTATATTTCATGTTGATTTGCGCTTAACAACTGATATTGATAAATAAACTGGGCTTTTCAAATTCGTTAACAAACTGCATGCGATCGTTCGTTCCAGACCGCTTGTCACGCTCTCACAACGTATCTAGTACTAAAGCTTGTTGTAAGATTTAAACAATTTTTACTTAAAAATGTGTATTTGCAAAATGAAAACAAAAAAATTAACACAATAATTAAGTGTCTGGGAAAGTATGCGCGTTTGTAGTGAGTAGCCAGCCAGCCAGCCAACCAGCCAGCCGTTCGTTCGATCTATCGCCTAATGGCTGTCTGCTTAAATGAGTGCGAGTGTAATCATTTGTGTAAGAAAATTAATTTCATTGATTAATGATTACAGTGTGTTAGACGTAGAGAGCCAAAATTTCAAGATCAAAAATTCAAAATTCTTTTAAAAAGAAATGCTTTTTAAGGGTAAATTAATTAAACGAGCAGTCACCAGATGTGACAGCGCATAGAGAAAGGGACCTAAGGTTAAAAAAAAATCTATTTTCACTTTTTTTTTGATGTAGACAACATCTGAGCATCGAATGAGACCGATCTCATGCCCCAAAAGTGTTCCCTCCCAGAGATATGCGCGTTTTATGAATATGAAGACGCGATAAAGTAAATCTACTTTTTCGAATTCGTCCACCATTTCATAACATAATAAGGTTATGTGAAAAAATTTTCGTACTAACAGAGTGATATTCACGATTTAAAATAATTATAAATGAGTATTTATTATAATTCACAATTAATAATTTCAGAAAATAAACCTGGATTCGAAAAAACGCGAGCAAAATTGATATCAAACTCATGGAAACAGCGCGCTAGGTAGAAAACAGTAAAAACCAACTACACAAAACAAGAGGTAGGGACGACCTACGCGCGTTTTCAAGAATGACCAACACGTTCCTGACGTCAGGAGATGTGTCGCTTTCAAATGAGACCAATACCAACACGCTCAGTGATGGTACACCAAAGATACACGTATTTAAATCTTTAAACTGGCTCTCCTGAACAAAACCGGTTTTTACCCTTAGGTCCCTTTCTATTTCGTGCATCACAGATATATATTTTTTAATAATACTAAATTTTTCCATGGCGACATAAGAATTGTGAACACAGTGTATGTAGCTGATTGTTTTTGAAAATAATATATAAAATTTCGTTTGGGAATTAATATTGAAAGCAAAAACAAAATTTTATATTTCATTGCGGTTTTCAATATAAATGACCACACACAAAAAACTAAAATACGATTTCAATTACAAAAACTGCAGATTCAATTAATTGTGTTGTTGAAGTTCAACCAACGACTAAAATTGTATATTCAATCACCGAAATTAAAATTTTCAATTACTCAAAGTTTGTGAAATTGTTAAGAAAATTTTGGTTTTGATCACATTCAATTAAGAAATTAATTGAAACTAATTTTAATATCTGATCAAGTGTATTAAATGAAAATTTTTTAGGAATAATTTTTTCTGTGCATACGAAAGAATGTATATTACACAGAAAAAGCTAAAATACGATTCCGATTACCAAAATTCAATTAATTGTGTTTTTGAAGTTCAACCTGAGACGAATTATTCAAAACGAAAGAATATACACGGAAAAAACTAAAATACGATTTCAATTACCAAAACTGCAGATTCAATTAATTGTGTTGTTGAAGTTCAACCAACGACGAAAATTATATATTCAATCACTGAAAATCAAGTTTTCAATTACTCTCACAGAGAAAATTATTCCTACAAAATTTTCAATTAATACACTTGATCATAATTTAAAATTAGTTTCAATTAATTTCGTAATAGAATGTGATCAAAAACAACATTTTCTAAGCAATTTTACAAACTTTGAGTAATTGAAAATTTTAATTTCAGTGATTGAATATACAATTTTAGTCGTTGGTTGAACTTCAACAACACAATTAATTGAATTCAATTAATTGAATTCAATTAATTGTGTTGTTGAAGTTCAACCTAAGACGAACTATTCAAAATGATTAAAAATCTGTAGAAATTGTTTTTGTTGTTACTAACATGAGTAATTGATTAAATTAAGAAATTAATTGAAACCAATTTTAGTTTCTGATAAACTGATTTTATTGAAATTTTTTGAGGAATAATTTTTCCTGTGTACTTTATAAACAGACAGTGAAGATTGTTTAATTATGTCCCTTATAAAGGTGAACTATTTGGAAACTATCGAAAATTACTAGTGAAACTTCATATCCGCAGTTGCAATTTAAAGAGTTCATTGCCTAATTTTCTGTTGTAGATACCGTATCACAGGGCTCTCTTTGCGTCCTATATTGTCAAGAAGAGAACGAACGCACCTTTTAAAATAACGAAATCATTGCAATCAGCTGCCGATCTAATAAAAGTACATATATAATTAAACTTATTCTCAATCATCGTATTTATCACAGAATGATAATACTATTCTTGATGCGAGAAATTCTCACATTAGTTACAAAAACTAAGTATAATTTGCAAATTGGGAAAAATGTAAGAAAAATTATTAAAATCATTAATTATCTTTCTATGCATTCAAATAAAGTTATTCGAAAAACAATTGTAATAATAATTATTTGAATAAAAAGTAATCGAATATTATTAGTAACACAAATAAAATTATTCGCATAAATTTATGGTAATAAAATTGTTCCAAACAATTTGGATAAAATTGGGGTCTAATTGGCTAAAACGTATTCGAATAAAAACCATTCGAATGGTAAAATAATAATAGAAATATTATTCGAATATAAGTTTGCGAATAAAAATTAAACGAAAAAAGTTATTGAAAAAAACTTTTCGAATCAAATTCGTTGGAATAAAATTCTGTAGCTGGGAGGTACACACATATTTACATGTTACTATTTAATGGCTGTTTACACAGCCCACACGGTCGACTTAAGTAGAAATTTTATATGAAAAGCATTGAGTTTTTTGAATGATTTAAAACGTGTAATTTTAATTGCATTTTTAAAGTATTTTGTTTAGATTTTGAACTAGTGGGTATACTTCCCTTTTGAGTTGCTTTTTATACATACATACATACACACAAGTGAGTCATTAATAAATGTAAATTTTGTAATAATAATATAAAAAAATTGTGATTATTGTTACCCGTATACACAAGTTAAAGTATGTACAACTTTTTTATTGACATTTTTACAACTTGCCGGATGTTTTAAGCATTGAACAGTAGACAATTATTTCAACAACTTTTGAATATGAAAGCAAACAAACATTTAAATTTCGGCTCAATTTCTCAATTATATTGGTATCAGTAATAAAATTTATACTTCGGTTATTGAAGACAGTAATATGTACATATGTATATCATTACTTCAATTTACAAAAGGCGTATCTAACATATAAAACATTTCAAGTTTGAAACAGAAAACTTAATAAAAGAACTAAAAAATATTTCTCCTACATATCTTATAGTTCTAAAACTATACATAAGCTTTTTTTATTGCAATTAAGTTTTTTGTTTCAAACTAGAAAAATTTTTATATATTAGATACGCCTTTTGTAAATTAAAGTAACGATATGTAATGCTTTAGCTTACTACTGCACATAAGATATATTAAATTAAATGAAATACCACCTCAACATAGCGCTTTTACTTTAGGAATAAAAAAAACAATTATTTCCGAAATATAAGAGGTAAAATGTTTTCAATTTTTATATCTTACTTGTTGTCTTTATTAATAAACACAATTTGTGCATTTAATAGTTTTGTATGAGTAATAGGAAATTTTATAATTACTTACGCCTAATTGTTTTACTAATGTAAGTAAAAATTTACTATATAATTCTATTTACTACAGCTTAACACAAATACTCTCTTGGCTTTGAAATTTAGCACTTTAATACAACTTTCTAATGGTTTCTAGCAAATTATTTTAATTGAAATTTAATTATTTAAATTTTGTGTTTTTCTTATCTCTAAATACAGTGTTTTTTGGTAAAGTTAAAAGCTTAAACTGAAATCTCAAAAGAGAATACTTTGTTTTGTATGTTGTCAGAAGTGTCCAACATTTAAAAGAACGGGGAAAAGTTCATTATATATTAACAAAGTTTGGTAAAATAATTGAGAGGACTATAAAATATTATACAAAATATGCAAAAATATTCATTTGTTGTGAGTTAAGCTAATCTATGTGACTGCATTTCGTTGGTGTTAAGGCCCACTCATCGTCAACGAAATGCAACAAGCGTGTACTCCAAACTGGTTTGAAATATGTTTCAGTAGGTGTGCCTCTGTTCATGATTCACGCAAATCACGTGGGTGGTGGGTGCCCTTCTCTAATTTAAAATAAATGACAATTTATTATTAAATGGGTATTGGGATTTTCCTGATTGAGTCAATTTTCTCGCAAACACAAATATTTATTATTTACTTATTCTTGGTATATTGAAATCTAAACTAAATTACTATACAATGAATTTACACATATCACATACTTACATATCGTCATCTGAAATGCATTACGGCCTTAGAAACATCATAATTTTAGAGGAGAAGCAAAAAAGATGATAAATAATGTAATTGGTCAGGTATTTTTCCTCTTTGATTTCTCTAATAAAATCGCTATTTTAATTCGGGGAAGTCTGATTTCCTTTTGTACTGATGTATGTTGGTCCATTTACAATTTTTTGATAGTTATAGCGTTTCACAGTTTAGTTAGCGATATGTATATACTTTAAATGTAAATACCCTATAGATAATATTGGACTACGTGGTCCATTTTAGCTGAAATGGAGTAGTTACAACATAGTCCTATGTAATGCAAATAACAGCTTCTAGTTAACCGACAAGTGTTTACGTTGTAACGACTGTAGTCGTTAAAACAGCTCCATCGAATAGTGGCATAGAGTAATTTTAAGACCATTTTAAAATTAGTCCGATGTAATGCAGACATGGACCATGTCAGTTGCAAACAAGAGTTTATAGTTAAGCGACAAGTGCTCGAGTTTTAGAAACTTCAACTTCAACGCACACTTGAGTGCTCCATCAAGTAGTGACATCGAGTAGTTTTGAGACTACTCCGATGTACATGCCTGTACGGACTGGTCGCGTTATCTGCATGGTATGAGCGTACGTGCATAAATATCGTTACCTCAAAATACGAATGTCATATGTAGCAAAACTTTACTTTTCAGGAGATGGTTTTTAATGTTTAACATCAAATATCTTTAAAATGGCCCAAGGGATTCACTCCAGTTTTGTAGTGAATATAACCTGAGCCTTTTGTTTTCATCAGCATGAGTCGAATTTACCGTAATCAGAATGAGAAAAGCGTTATTAGCCTTTTGCTTCAGAATACATTTATCTTATGTCACATTTTTTAACAACATGTAAATTTTTTCTTTGAACATACGACAAAAAACCTACTGGAAGCATTTAATCTCAAAAAAATCTTAAAAAAAACTTTATGAAAACCAATGGACATCTATTAAAAGCGTTTATTAATTAATTACAAAAAATAATATGTATAATTTTTTGACGTACGATATAATGCATACTGCACATCGCCGAAAATATAAGGCTTGGAAAGAAACTGATAACACCATTCATTAGAAAGAGCGTGCGAATTTTATTATGAATATATAAGAATCCAAAAATCGGAAATTTTTCCATACGACATCCATATTTTGAGGTAGCGATATGTATGTATGCTATGTGTCGTATCATGTGTACAATATCACTCAATTGTGCTGAACACTCCCTGATTCACCAATTCCCTCAATAAACTTTTTAAATTGGCTGCTAGACAAGTCAATATTCAGCTTCAATATATGTGTTTGTGTGCGTTTGTTTACAAAAAATTTATACACATACATATACGGAGGGGAAATATTGAAGAATATCAAAATGCTTTTGATTTTCATACCAAACGCACACAAGCACATACATATATTGAAGCCTAAATATTGACTTGTCTAGCAGCCACTTAAGCTCTTGAACACCTACAACAAATTATAAGAAACCGAAAAAAACGTATGTAGGTATATCAATTACAACCCAAACAAAACAATAAGTAAACAAAAGAAAGAAAAGTAATAAGTACAGTTTGTAAAGAAAATGTTTGTAAAATTAAAAAGAGTTGAATTTGAAATAGTTTTGCCTACATCAAATGTTGTCAAATAATTCTTTTCAAAATTATGATAAATTTGTTGATATTATGTTTGACTTGAGCATTTATTAATGCTCGACTGCAAAATTGCAAAACACAGTTGCTGGCAAGAATTAACATTTGCAGGAAACATATGTATATGAGAGTTGTAAAAGTATTGAGTATTTGGGTATTGAGTACTCAATATCGGTCGTATTTGTGAATTCTCAAATGGTTTTTGAAAGTCTTTACATAAGATAAAGGTTTTGTAACTGTTCAAAATTGTGTTTGAAGTCTACTGACGATTTGGTAAAGCACCAATGAAATGCTGCATATAGACAATGCTTAAACACCAGGAAATAAATTTCATTTAAAATGGAATACATATTGGTATAATTAATTTTGCAAATATTTTTGTAACAAACTGTATGCACACATGTATGTATGTTTTTATATACATACATGTGTGCACAATTCATAAAATATCTAATATTTCTGTGGTTTTCTCGAATAGAGTCGCGTTTCATAAAACTAACTTTTTTAGTATGTAGAAACAAAAACCAAAAACAAAATTTCTTTGAAATTATGGTCACGGTATGAACATTTTTGAACCTTTCTTTTAACAGTTTCGTAAATAAATAGATATGTACTGTGTGTCTATGTACTTATATGCCAAAAGAACTTTGTGTAAACATTTCAGGCATAATTAATTAAGAATGAGATCCTAGCAAAGTATAATAAATACTATAACCGCTTGTGTCGACATAAGTTATATTTACTAATTAAAAAAGAGCAAAATATCCTAAAATATTTCAAGATGAGTACAGTTAATCACAACGTACATATCTCTGCAACGTATCTCTGGTCCACGATTTTCCGAAAAATTTTATTTTCATGGAAAGAGCGTTTCAAACAGAGTTATTTGGCATTAATAACCAAAAATATACTTGAGTCGACTTACGCAGTTATTCAAGAAAACCACAGATTTATGCTCGGCGGCCCAATGAAATAAGGCCTAGTGAAATAAGACCCAATTAAGAAAATCACATAAGACCCAATTAAATAAAGCCCAATTAAAATGAAATAACGCCCAAGGAAAAAAATTAAATAAATCCCAATCTTAGGGCTTTATTTCATTAAGGTCCAATTAATTGTTTTTTTGGGACTTTCTCCATTTGGGTCTTATTTCATTATGAAATAACAACCATTTTCGAAATGAAGTAAATCCCACAAAAAATGAAATAAGGCTCAATAAAAAATTTGGCGATTTTATTGGGTGTTGTGTTTTTCTTCCGATGGGGTTTGTTTGAGTTTGGAACGATTTACCGTCATCCCACGTCAAATTCGGTTGATAAACAGACCGGTTTCGGCTATGTGCCATCATCAGTGTTCTATTGAATACTGTATTCAATAGAACACTGAAGATGGCACATAGACGAAACCGGTCTGTTTATCAACCAAATTTGACGTGGGATGATGGAAAATCGTTCCAAATTTTATTGGACCTTATTTCATTTTCTTAATTGGGCCTTAATTCATTGGGCCTTATTTCATACCGCCTTTATGCTCAACAGAAATTGAATAAGACAAACTGTTGGTGAAAGGCTAAAAGTGTGAGGAGATGTGACAAAAATTTATGTGGGAAACATTTATAAAAGTGATGTTGTAATAGATAAAAAAAAATAAATCAATCGTTGGCAAATATAATAGATGAAATTTGTATGCTTGTTTGTACATATGTATGTGTGTAATCACTTAATATTTCTAATATAAAATTTAACTTCAAACATCCTGCATTTAATGCCAAACAAAAATTAATTTCCGTCATTTTCCATTGAACTAACAATTTGATTGTCATGAGCCTTTATGGCGGGAAATGAAATTCGTTTAGTAGAGAAAACGAACAATTTGCTTACTTTGAGTTGTACTTACCATTTCCTTATCCTCTTGAGAACGTGGCCACAATGTTAAGTTAATCAATATTTCACCCATTTGTCGCTCTGGATGATTGATATCATTCAGTGGCAAATTAATGTCTTCTGCTTTGCCCAATTCCAATTGAGTTAAGTCGATTTTAGCTGAACCCATGAAATCATCTTGTAAGCCCCAGTCATAATCAAACACCTAAAGAAAAGAGAAAAGGTAATAAAGAGTTGCAGAAAATAAATAAATTGATATTGATTTGCTTATTAATATTTATAACTTTTGGCAAATAAATGGCTTTTGTTATTTATTTCATTATTTCTTTGGTTTTAACTAATAACACTGTACAACGCAATAAAATTTGTTGCACATAGTACATATTTATTTATACTGACTCGCCATGGGACATTTTGTAAGCCATTTTTACGTAAAACACCATGAGGAACATTTTTGGAGAGCATTTTAATTCTATAATGATTCGCGGTACGGGTGTTTTTGTCCTTGTCTTAAATAAGTGGAAAAAACTCCCCTTCAGCGGCGAGATAGCGCACTGAAACGTTCTACATAAATGTTCCTCGTGGTGTTTTATATAAAAGTAAGGCTTAAAAATAGACTGGGCAGGGAACATGCCCAAAAGCAGGACTATAAATTTCAGTCAGGGCGGAGTTCTGTCTCCACTCCTATGGAACCTTGTCATAAATAAAATCCTAATCAAACTGAATGAAAGCGGCAAAAGAGCTTTGGAAAAAAGATGGGGCTGAAGCCGTATATCTTACATTGGATGTACAAGGTAGTGATCCGACCAAATCTTAGTTACGGATCAATTGTTTGGTGGAAAGCAGTTAGCAAGAGTATATACATATCTCTCTATAATGGGCAAAGTGCCGAGGTTAGCGTGTCTTGCTATCACTGGTGCAATTTGGTCAACTCCTCAGGCCAGACAAGAAACAACGCTTCACTTCACTTTCTTGATGTCCACATCAAGTACATGTCTGCTAAATCTGCCCTTCGAATTAGGGAGTCAGGAGGCTTTAGGCATGACCGTACGAAGGGCAGACAAACCGACTACATAACTCCCATCATGAACTTTGACAAACTTCTCTCAATTGAGATCCTTGATAGGGAGACTGGAAGGGAAACTGTGTAACTGGGAATGATGCAGTTTTGGTCTTTACGGACGGCTTTAAAATGGATACAGCTACTGCATCGGGGGTTTTCTCCAAGCGTCTTTCGGTGTGTCTCAGTCTACCCGACACCTCAACCGTATTCCAGACGGAGATTTATGCCATTACCGAGGCTGCAAACATAATTGATAGGCTCGTCTTGGAGACCAGCACTATAGACATTTGTGTATACAGTCTGGCCGAAATTAGAGCCCTGAATTTGAAGTGTGTACTGGTATATATTCAATCTCTGGCTCGCCTTGGAAGACATAACGTCAGGATAGTTTGGGTTCCGATGCACGAATGCATTCAGGAGAATGAAATGGCTGATCAATGCGCAAGAGCAGGCTCAGCCTTGGACGAACCGGACTCACAAAAAGAGATATTGATATTTCCTTAGTTGAGCTGTCAAAAGTGATTAAGGAGTGGGCGCAAAGACAGGCGGCACTCAAATGGTGTACAATAACTATTTGCAAAGTATCCGAGACTCTTTGTCTCTCACTGAGTAGTGTCAAAACCAAGCAGCTGCTAACACTTGGAAAAAAGTTGCTGGCACTCCTGGTTGGAGTCATCACGGCGCATTGTGCGATCGGATATATGTCGACACGTCTAGGCTCTCCCCATGATGGTCATTCAGCTGTCAAACGTGATTAAGGAGTGGGCGCAAAGGCCGGCGGCACTCAAATGGTCTACAATAACCACTTGCAAAGTATCCAAGACTCTTTGTCTCTCACTGAGTAGTATCAGAACCAAGCATTTCCTAACACTTGGAAAAAAGTTCCTGGCACTCCTGGTTGGAGTCATCACGGCGCACTGTGCGATCGGATATATGTCGACACGTCTAGGCTCTCCCCATGATGATCATCGGAGGAGGTGCTTCTGTGACTGCCCGGCCTTACGAGAGCGCAGGCTTGGGCATCTAAACTATCGTTTCCTGCGGGACCTGGACTATCTCAGGGATGCACCACTGGCAGGCCTCTTGGGCTTTGTGAGAAGTTCTTGGTGGTTCTCAAGAAACGGAATACCAGTACTTCGTAGGGACGTGTAGGGTGTAGTCCTCTGGGCATCACAATGCGCCTTATGCCCTCCTAGTGTTCTCGATTATTTGCGGGAAACCATTATTAACCTAAACCTAACCCAAGCTTTCCTATGCTGAGTACTAAATGTGAATATGTACGAAATTAACCCTTAAACACATTTTGACTTTTAAATGATTTACAACGTTCAAGTCAAGTCTGAAGCTTAGTGGCATTTAAAGATCTATATTAGAATTTTGTAACAAATATTTTTATAGAACATTTCAGGCCACTATATTGCCACTGAAGAGGACCCATACAACGAAAAGCTAAAATATTCTACAAAAATATTCCTTGTGGCTTTTTACATAAAAAAACTAAACACATTTCGCCCTTAAATGAGTCCCAGATGTAAATGTTCGAAACGCTGACATGCGCCTATATATTTTTGGTACCTTCTGCCATAATCAGTCGTTAGAACCATGTAATTTTTTTTGTGTTGTACAGTGTAATGGTTTTAATATGTTAAATAAAACGTTTGCCACAAACATTTCTCTATTTATTAAATAGCAATTGTATTTTCTTCACGGCTGCCTACACCCACTGCCGTTATGGGAGTGGCGAGTTGATGAACAACTTACTTAATGCCAACATCATTTTTATTTATTGTTGGCAATTAATTACGTGCTTTTGGGCACTTCTTATAGTGGACCATTTGTTTCATTAACAACTAAAGTGAAAAGTATATGCGATTAGCAGAAAATGGGAGAAGTATACTTAATCCATTTCCAAATCTATTCCATAATTAACATTTTTCTTCTATTATAAGAATTCTTAAAAAACCGTTGAATATCTATTGAGTATAAAAAACAAATCCTAATCATCTTACCTTAATTACCACTGGTTCAAAAGGATCTTCAATTGGCACCACAAATACTTCATCCCACACAGGATTCAAATCTCGATGTATTGTACGTGATTTGTGCAATAGCCTACCACCCATTTTAAATTTAACATAAGGATCACTTAAACCTGTACAAAAGGTAAATATATTTCTTTGTAAATTTTCTTCATTATCAGATATTCCATTTAAAAGCAATGAATAGAAGCAGAAAAAAAAAGAAAAAAGAGGTATTTTGTTAACAAACCATTTTTATCCATGGCCACTAAATCACTGCCACTCTTGAGATGAACACGTAATTGAAAAAAGACATACTGGCGTAATTGTGCCTCCCTTTTGCGGCGCATTTCTTCAGCCTACAATTCAACAAAACAAGAACAAGTAGAAGAAAAAAAACAGAAATCAAAGAAAATTGTAAAATTAATATAACAAATTATGCACAAACATGTTTCTGTTCTGTCAATACATTTCATACAGTAGCCCTCACCTGTAAATGCTCCAATTGCCTGGAGGTCACTTGACATTCTGAGCCCATAGTCGTATTACCATTTTCCGGATCTTCATCTATTCTACCCTCCATTGAGCCGCCAAATCTTTGTATTACTTGAGCCATTTTAGCTGTTGCCTTGAATTCCTTGGCCAACGGCGAACCACCGATAGTTTTCGAACGATGTCTGGGACTTTGTGTAACCGAACTACTCTCCGAACTGTAATCGGCTGCATAGTCGGTACTCTCTTCGAGAAAATCACTTGGTGATTTTCGACCTACACGATCTTTGCTTTTTGCCCGACCCCAACGATGTTTGAGATTATTAAAGAAGCCATGAGTTTTTTGAAATACCCCTGAACCGGAGCTGTGTGGAGCAGCTGCACTTTTGGCTCGTTTCGGTGAGACTTGCGGTGATTGCTGGTGACCATTCAGTTCGGAAGCTGATTTACTTAGATGTTGACCTAATCTTTGGCGTGACTGTGGTGAGCCATGCGGCGAGGCGGAGGGTGTTACATTGATAGATTCTTTGCTGGCGAACTCTTGGCGTCTGTATGCGGCACGACATTCATCGTTCAGCAGGGCTTCATCGCTGTAGTGAATGCGAGCTGAAAGAAAACAAGAAAAACATTATTGAATTTTTATTTAATATACTCGTACATAATTTTATTTAAATTTACAATAAATAGTGATTGTATTAATTTTCTGTGCCATTCATAATCTTTGGAGTGCTTTTGATAAGAAAATATTTTAAATTTATTTTAAATAGCGGATCTGACTTCAAAATGATTTGTACAAAAAATTAAACTATAAACAAAGTTTTGGCATGACAAACAGACCGACAGTAGGGTGGAGCGAGTCGCCTTTTAATTTCTGTGAACAATTTGTTACAAGAAGCATAAAAAATGATTTTATTTTTTACTGATTTTCTTTTACAATTTAAAAACAGACAGTACACACAATTAAAACAAGAGAACAGTTTAAATGCAAATAAGAACAAAAGACAAAAGCACAGTGTGTATGACTGTGTTATGATTGACACAAGTAGTAAAAAAAAATCCTTTGCAGAAAGAAATGAAATAAGGATTTTTAAAAGAAAACGTATTATTTAAACAGATGGAATGTCCTTATTAAATAATTTCATATTAAATTTGGTTTGCTTAAAAAAAGATTAAATAAATAGCAAATAAATTTTAATTTGTTTTTTTTGTATTTTAAACTCAACCTCAATAATAAAATTTGAATGACAAAAAGAAATTTGTTTTCCAAATATATTAAGCAGAAAAATTTAATCTGTACAGTTTTCATTTAAATAACAACTTAATTTTATTCAGCGACAGAATGCATAAAGTATGTGGGAATAAATTATCTCATAAAATTAATATATTGGAAAATATGCAAATTTCGCACTGCACAGTGGGTGAGATTGCAAAAATTGTAGTAATAAACTTGTGTCTTTTTAAAGTTTAAAAATTATCAAACCACAGCACAATGGGACAGATAGCAAAAATAATGGCTAAAAATCTGTATGTTTGAAACTATTAGTCCGATCGCGAAACTATGTAAGACATCATCATACGGAGGGACGAAAGCTATCAGAAAATCAAGTTTTGATAGTCCTGTTAGAGCACACGATAAAATACTGGGTGGGAAGAACGACCACCATCGTCGGTAATGTTAGCAAAATCGTCGGGGAAATAAAACAATTAATAAAATGGCTACACGTACAGTTTAATAAAGTTAATGCGTTTGCTTGGCACCAGAGGCGCTGCAACACTACTCTAAAGTTAACAAGATGCGCAATAGCAGATTTGTCAAACAATTGAGCTTTCTTCCACATTTTCATCACCTGTATTCTCTACACTATTCCTTTCCTAAAGAAGGTAACACGCGAAGTAGTTGAGTAGTAGGCATTAATTGCCTACTACTCAACTAAAAGTGTTAATTCTCTTAAAAAATATATATTTGGCTTTGAATTTTGAAATTTGTATTTTTGACCTTAACTTCATTTCTTCGGTCTAATTTCTTTTCGAATTGTTTGAATGTATGTAAGTACATTCCTTACTTGGTGCAATAATTTTTATGAGATTACCCCCATTGTTTTATAACTTTTTTTTTACGACTCTGACCTCTTATTAAAAACATAAAGCATTATAGAATACAAAATCAGTAAAAAGAAAAATGTGTCATTGGAGCCAAGACAATGTACTAAAACTTTTCCAGCTTTAATTTTATTTTATACCCGAACAAAGTTGCAGCAGTTTAATGATTTTCTGGCAAAAAATTTTATAAGACGCCAAAAATATTTTAAATAACATTTTTATTACATTCAAGTGCTCTAGCATTGTAAAGTATTTAGTATGTTATCCCTTTGTTATTGCGTATATAGAGCATGTTCTCTTTACGAGAGCACTTAACATTTAAAACATCATAAATGCCAAGAAAATGTGTCATTATACAACATGCGTTAATGTTAATGTTAAGCCAAAATTTCATTATGGAACATTAAAATATTACGATATTATTAAAGAATTATGAATAAATGAATGCTAAATAAAACTAAACGAAGATTTAACTATGACAGCAGTTCTGCTAAACATTGTTAGCAATTAATAGTCGAGTAACGTCGAATGTTTACGCTCAAGCGAGTGTAAACAATTTAGTTATTTATGCAAGAGTTAAATTAGAAAAATATTTACTATGAAATTTCTGATGATGATAAGACATCAATTTAGTCTAATTTTTTTATCGTGAGTCGAACATTATACTTAAGATTGCGTCTAGTGGGAAGATTTTGTAAGAAATTTCGCTTATAAACGTTTCACATTTTTATGAAAAATAACGAAAATTCATTTTCATACAAATTACAAAACGAAAAAAAAAGTTTTAATTTGCAAAATAGTTTTCTAAGTTACAATCAAGGCGAACTCATACTAGGTGGCCGCAAGAGCCCAGCTGTTTACGTAAATGTTTACACATTTGGCCTGTCAGCAGAGTAAGTGTATCAGCTTTTTCGACAGCCCAAATGTGTTGATCTGGTGTTGATCTACCTTGGTTACAATCTCATTTTAAAAGTGTGTAGCAAGGTAGATTGAACAGGTATCACTACAAGAACAGCTGTTTTAGTAAATTTGAGAATGTGTGTGTCACACAGATAATAGATTTTGACACATGTCTGGGAATTTTCTATCAACAACGGGCATGTGTTAGTAAATTTGAGAGAGCTTATGAATGTGTGCGACTCACAGTTAAAGGATTTGACACATTTCTGGGGTATTTCTACCAACAAAATACATGTGTTTTTTGTTGTATTTGTTTTAGTTATGGTGGTACCTGTAATGAATATGCCTTGGTGTGTAGGTTATAAAATATATTAAATGTATAATTCTATATTCTTCTATGTTTTGGTGCATATATAAGTGCATATTTTCTTATTTTAAATAGCATATTGTACGCATATTAAATCTATTTTCATTTTCATTCCAATCTCAGCCTTATTAATGATAATTTATTATTATTTTATGACCATATTATGATAGTTATGCAATTAAACAATACAAATATTATGATCGCATCCAACTATGATGTGATTAAGATGCAATTATAAGATCCAAACATAAATAAATGAATTCGCAAGATAGTACTAACTGTTGTATCGGCTGTACGTGCTAAGTTTCTTAAAATTGTTGCTTGTAGTTTTTTCGCATGAAAAGTACTACCGATACAACAGTTAGTAGACCTTGTAAAGTCTATAAATATGGCGCTATAAAATCATGTGCAACTCAATCATGATTGTTCTCGGAATGAATATCGATTAGGTATCAGTCTCTTATAAACATATTGACGAAAAATACGCCATTATGGTGCCCGTAAGCGAAATTATAAATGTTCTGGAAAGTATCTTATTATCAGCCATGTCACAGAATACCATTCCGATCGAAAGTGGTTTGAGTTCCGTAAGTTGCTTCTTCAGGAAACGAAAACGAAAATTTTCTTCGTAGTCAAACCACTTTTAAATTTCAAAATGGAATTGACAGACTTTTTCTACCAACTTCATTTGCAGTAAATACTAAAAAACGAGCATACATTTAGGAGCGTCAAATAAATATTTGGCCATAAGCTTTTCATGTTAATAAAAAGCTTAATAAACACGCTTGTAAAAACAAGGTAAGCAAACGCCTCAAGGTATAAAAACTTTATCTCTGTAAAATCGAAATATACAGCTGATTCAGATCGGATTGGTTTTGATTCTGGAGTTGTCATTCCGAAAAGTGCATTTTTGGTGCTTTAGATTCCGTTTGTTGTGTATTTTGCTTTTACAATAATAAAGTTTTTATACCTTGAGGCGTTTGTTTTCTCTTGTTTTTAGATGCAAAGCTCACATTGAGCTTTTTATTACCATGGAAAGCTCTTGACCAAATATTTATTTAACGCTCCTAAAAGTATGCACGTTTTTTTAGTAATTACTTCAATTGAAGTCAGTAGAAAAGTGTTTTTCAATTCCACTTTGAAATTTAAAAGTGGTTTGATTACGAAGAAAACTAACGGAATTGCAGCCACTTCCGATCGGAATGGTATTCTGTGACATGGCTGATGAAATTAACGGAATCTGATGAGTGTAGAACAAAAACAATCGGAATGCAAGTAAGGAATTGAAACCATTCAGATCGGAATGTGTGACATAGCCGTATTGCCAAAAAGCAACAAAATCACCCTCTAAGTCTAACGGAAAATATGTACATAGTTTCACTAAATAAATTAAAAAAGAAAGCACGGTGTCGTGGGACAACAAACAAACAAACTTACTTAAGCTGCTATTACACTGTCTAAATTTTCGTCTGACTTTAATGTGTAAAAGCGAAATTTCGTGACTAACATAAAATTTTTAGTCTTTTGTCTGATGAGTTTTAGATGTCATTTTCTTAAAGTTAGATTTTGAAATCAGACGAAAACTCACACAGTGTAAAGACGGGATTACCTTCGCATTTATAATATTAGTAAAGAATGTTAGCAGATACAACTTTATCTATCAATGCCACGAACCACTTACCGAAGACACAAACCTTTTATCAAAGACACAAACCATATTGGAGATTCCCAAAAACTAGGTAAAAATCCCCAAAATCTCAATAGTTCTCCTGCACTTCCCCGGAAAAGTATGACAGCACTGAAAATCTAAAAAAAATCGGCAGTGGCAACACTATTATGCTAGACCTACCAGAAACCTTTAATTTTATGGCAGTAATATCGCACATATGTATGTATTAAGGTTCTCCAAAGAAATTGAAGATTCTATGGATATTCGGTATTATCATAAATGAACTCAAGGAACTTTATATAATACACAAAAAACCTATTATTTTACTTAAGAAATCGAAAACTCGTACAAATCGAAATTCCTCCGAAACATAAATATTATCGTAGATGGCACTAGAAAGCCATAATAACACTAACAAAGTCATATACTTGTAAAAACTGAATATATATCGAAAAAAATAGAACATATATTGAAAATTTTATATTCAGCACAAATTCGAGTATGCATGGAAAGTGCTTTAAATCCACAAAAAAAAACCTTAACTTCACTACAAAAATCGAAATTTCGCAAAAATTGATGTCGAAATTTCTCTGAATGTTCGATATTTAATTCATAAATGGATATGCAGCAAAGTACCTTAATGGGTCGATTATGGATGGCAACCGAACCTCAGTTGGGTTGCTAGTTGCTAAAAATGGTATTACGGATGGCAATTGCAAACTGAGAGCTGTTAATTTCAGTTACTATTTAGTGCTTTTCTGGCAACCACAAAATTTCAGTTGCCGGCTGGCAACGCAACTGAAGTTCCGTTGACATCCATAATCCACCCATACATCTTTTAAAAATTCGCCGAAAAATCGCAATTATCATACATATAATTAAATATGCACCTACTCGTAGAGTTCCGGAAGTCCAACATAAAACAATAATTAATCTAAAAAAATCGAGAGCTCGCTAAGATTCGGGGCAACTCCGAAAAGCTAAAAATTGTTCTAAAATTAAATATTTTACGAAAGAAATAAAAAAAGTCGCAGAACTAGAGATTACTCCGAAAAAATCTTAAAATTTTCTCACACGTTCGCTTAAGCATATGCATTCGGAAATGCTTCAGAAGTGAAATCCATAAATTTAGTGTATAATAAAAAAATTGCACAAATGAAGTTTACTCCGAAAAATTTACTCGCTAAAATTCGGGGTTACTCCGAAAAACTAAAAATTCTTCTAAAATAAACATTTTACGACAGAAATAAAAAAAGTCGCAGAAATCGAGGTTACTCCGAAAAAAATCTTAGATTTTTTTCAAACGTTAGCTTAAACATATGCATTCGGAAATGCTTTAGAAGTGAAATCCATAAATTTAGTGTATAATAAAAAAATTGCACAAATCAAGTTTACTCCGAAAAATTTTCACATATGCTCAAAATTTTAAACTGAAAATTTCAAAGGATTTATGCGTTGACACATACATATGTATATGGGCCGTTTGGTGGTTCTTCGTTTTTAAAGCTTCTTAAAATTTTACTGGAAACACACTTGTTTTATTGCTCCTACAAAATTTTTAATTGCTCCAACGAAAGTGATATTTTGACCTTCATAATCTCAAAACTCTTTTGACTTAACGTCTTGCTTGTTTTATTCATAATATACGAAAATACTTGTACTTGTTTTTAAGAATTTTAAATTTAAACATAAGTTTACTTTTACTTTATTTAATTATGTGCAAGTTTCTATCATCTTTTAAAACTTTCGAAAGTGCTCTTAAATATTTGGGTGTATGTTTTATACACCAGCTGTTATTGCGCGGGTAAATAGGATTTATAGCAGTGTGTGACAGAATTAAAATATTTATTAGTAAATGGCATTGGAGGGGGAAAACAGGAAATTATCAGGTGAATTACAGAACACAAGAAGTAAGAAAGTGAAAACGAAAATACATTTTGTGTATCGAGAAAACGATTAACCCAAAAATTCAGTTTCACTAGAAAAAAGTGAAAAGGACATTTTAAAAATATTTAAATAAAAGAGACATTAAGAAATATTCCTTGCATACTTTTAGGAGCGACATATACATACTTGCTTCTTAAGCTTTAAGTGCTAAAAATATATTTAAAGTGGCGCCTTAAAGCATATAAAGTTTGTTGTGACAAAACTTTTTTTTAAATATGAAAGCTGAAGAAGCAAAAGTAAATGTTACATACTGGAATATATAAACTCTTTCACTTTCGTGCACATTCTGTAACAAATACTTATAATATTTTGTTTACTATATTTTATAAAATCATAAATTTATTATTGTAACATTATTCAGTATAACGATATTTACAACGTGCAGATGTGAGAAAAATAGTCTTAATAAAATCATGAATACTAAATAATTGATTTAATTACCTGGCGAAATCTTTTTCAATTTTAAACATTTTTTAAAACTAAATTTTGTTTGAAGTTTGCATACTTTAGCTTTATTTGTACACTGTTCGCTTTTATCCATTTAATACGAGGTATTTTTAGCACAGATGCTTTGCAAAAAAAGTTTGTTTGTAAATCTCTTCGACAAGGAATATGTTTAACATTTTTTGCCAATATCTCATGATTCCCTTAACGCTGCGACCTTTTTTGATATGTATTTGAAATATATTTTAAAGCCCGCAATAAAATTGAATGACAACTTTTCCAAAATTGAATTCATTCCAAGATATTTTATGTCCCATTTCTTTGCATATACCAATACATAAATTAAATTTCAGTGAGTTTAGGCTTTTGGGATATAAAAAATGCAAAAAGACTTAATCGCGATCACTCATGTTAACAAATTTCTTTATACTTTACAATTCTTGCAACGAACAATATGCCAATAATTCACTCATTTCGAACTCTCAGTTCAGTATTTTATTAAAAATTTATGGAATTTTTAAGCATTTCTTTCTCTACAGTCACATAAGTTTCTACCATGAAAAGGATATATAAATCAGGGGCAAATATTTACAACAACACAAATTAATAAGAGCACAAATAGTCTTTTCATATGAGTGTCAATTGTTATTAATAAATAAATAGATTTTTTCACGGTCAATTATTTGATTGCAAAAAGTTATTCCAGCATATTTAAATAAAAATTGATGGTTAGAGAAAAGGACAATTAAAAAAAAAAACAAAAAAAAAGACTTAGTTAAAGATAAAAATATAATACTTGTCTGAATCTCATATCATTTCATTTCAGTGTATGGAAATTTATGTTTATTAAACAAATTTTAATCTTGCAATAAATACACAAATTCTGAATAAACTATTTATCTTTATTAAAGAAATATTTTATATATGCTTGTAGGCCATTGACTTATTCATTGTGAAATAAATACATTTTCTAGCATTTTATCATATCTCGGTATTTACTATTTGGAAAAAATATCTCGTTTTATATATTTGTAGGAAATTAAATTCTCTACAAAAAAGGTCTGTTAGAATTTTTTTTTGTAAGCCTCACCGTCCAAAAGTTATTAAAGGTTGAAGTTTGATTATTTTAAGACAAATTTCTTTTTTCTTATGAGTTTTATAACTCGTTAACAAAAAAATATTATGACACGCGCGTATCATAGTTTTATAGGAAATTACCTGCTCTACAAAAATGGTCTATTATGATTAGTCGATTAAATTAACCGTTTAAAAAATATTCATCGTCAAACTTAGTGTGCATTGAAGTTTGATGATGAATATCTTTTAAACGGTTAATTTAATCGACTAATCATAATGGACCATTTTTGTAGACCATTAAATATCCTATAAAGTTATGATTTGCGCGTATCATAATAATTTCTTGTTAATGAGTTATAAAATTCATAAAAGAAAGAAATCTGTCTGAAAATAGTCAAAATTCAACCTATAATAACTTTTGAACGGTGAGCCTTACAAAAAAGTTGTACGAGGCCTTTTTTGTAGAGAATTCAATTTCCTACAAATATATGAGACGAAATATTTTTTTCCAAATAGTACATACCGAGATAAAATTTTTCTTTCTATTAGTAACGAAAAAATAACAACCTGACAGGCGGAGGAACTCCCTATTTAAATTAAGAGCTCATACTTGGAGAGAATTTTTAAAGGTATCTACCAACCTATTTTTTAGACTATAAAGTGAAAAAACAAAAAAAAAATTTTTTACCCAACCTAATGAATGTATAATCTTCGAAAAAAAACTTGCTCAAAATAAACATTAAAAAAATCCCAGCATTGAAAATATCTATGATATTTCACGCTGGTAAGACAGAAATGAAAAAGCTTAAAATAGTTGAACATGATAAAGAAAAAACAGTTAGTGAAGTTCCAAGCCTTTACAAAAGTTCATTAATAGGTGCGATTCGTCACGAGATGGCGACACATCTTTTGATTGGGCTTATTAGGTGGTTGTTGCTGCCGTCGCTGGCAGTGTAGGTAAAAGGGTAAAAATTACAAGTACGACGTTTGAAAAAAAATGTCCAGCAATTGTATACACGTTGTATCAAAGATATAAAGAAGTCACAAAAAGAAGTGGCGAAATATTGGAGAATATAACTTTTGTGCCCCTTATCTGTATGGGGCACTTATTGTACCAAATAAAAGCTTAGAAAAGAGAACTAAAATCCGCACAAAAAATAAATGTGAAAATAAGGCCAAGAAGTTCCTATACAAAAATTTGGAGCGTAAAAAGTACTGAGATCAAAATAAGGACCAAGTTCTTGATAGATACAATACCATCCATTTCTAGGCAACCTGTTAGCTTAGCAATATATTTTTTGCCTTTCTAATATGGGAAATAATTATGGGAAAAATGCTGCCAAGCTTACAGGTTCCCTAGAAATGAAACGGTATTGTACCTATCCAGAACTTGGTCCTTATTTTGATCTCAGTACTTTTTACGGGCGAAACTTTTGTATAGGAACTTCTTGGCCTTATTTTCACATTAACGTTTTTGTGCGGATTAAGATAACTGGAGAAAGGTTTGCCCTATTCTTTAACAAAGAAAAACCAAACTCGACAAACAAATTATCTTTAAGCCGAGCGAACATTGGTTCTAAATCTTCTCATTTATTTCAGAGATATCGAGAAAGTTTGAGTCAAAAATTAAAAAATTTTATAAAAAATTAAAAAATTTTTTGTTTTTAAAAATTCATTAAAATTAAAGTAAACCAATGATACTTGGGCAATTCAAAGTGAGCTTGCATATTGTTCTATGCCGTATTTAAATACTATCGATACTTTGAACAGCTTATATCTCATAACGGTTATAGTTTCTTTAATTTTTCCCGAAAAGTTAATTTTAAAATCACCACGAAATAAATTGCGATGTCTTTTACATTTTTATTTTTCACAAACACTTTAGGGTTCCGTACACCAAAAGTGTAAAGGAGCCCTATTGTTTTCGCTACGCTGTCCGTCTGTCCTTCTGTCTGTCAGTCCGACTGTCTGTCTGTGGCAGGCTTTTTTCTCGGGAACCGTAAGAGCTACTGGCCTGAAATTTGCACATAATATGTAAAAATTTGGCCGCTACAACAACATATATATGTACGCCAGTTAAAAATTAAAGGGTGTTCTAAAGCGAGCAACGAAAAATGTTGAAATACTAATGTAATGCACAGACACATATATAGACACTTTAAATTTTCAAAGTTAGTGTTAATTGGTGTAGTCTGTAGTATAGACTACATCAATTAACACCGATATTTTAAACAATAAAAATTAAAGGGTGTTCTATCACCCTTAATTAATGTAATTTTGACTATGAAATTTAGACAGTTTGCTGTATCTTGGTAACCGTTAGAGGTAAAATCTTCAAATTTTAAATAACGCTAAAACTAAAAAATTCCAAAATGAAAAATATTTCAAAACGAAAAATCGCCAAAATGAAAAAAGCGCTCAAAGAAAAAAGCACCAAAATAAAAAAAATCGCTAAAACGCAAAAAATCACCAAAACTAAAAAGATCACAAAAACACTAAAAAAACACGCAAAAAAACGAAAAAGTCGTCAAAACGAAAAAAAGCACTAAAGCTTAAAAAATCGCTAAAACTAAAAATATCGTCAAACAAAGAAAGAAATTGCAAAAAATGGGAAAAATCACCAAAGCGAAAAAAACCGTAAAAACAAAAAAGATCGCCAAAATTAAAAAAATTGCAAAAAGCGAAAAAAATCGCAAAAAAAGTGTCAAAATAAAAAAAATCTCTAAAGTTAAAAAAATCACAAGAAACCGAAAAAGCGCCAAAACTGACAAAAAGCGCCAAAACTAATATAAATCGCTAAAACTAAATATAGCGTCAAAAAGCGAAAAACCGTTTAAAAAAACACGACAAAACGAAAAAATCACCAAAACTAAAAAAATCTTAAAAAACCAAAAAAAAAACAAATTTAAGAAACGAAAAATCGCAAAAGAAAAAAAAACCAAAATGAAAAAAGTGCCAAAACCAACAAAATCGCTAAATCAAAAAAAAAAAAACTAAAATTAAACGAAAAAGCTAAATGAAATAAGGGCAAAAACAAAAAGGGATATATGTGTATATTCGTACGGAACCCTTTGTGTGCGAGCTAAAGTCGCACTTTACTTTACTTAATTTATTTTATTTATTTTCTACATTTTAATATTATTTATTTTATTCTAAACATCAAAATTTTAAAGAAAATTATGGAGTGTGAAATACAATTTTTTTAAAACACATGCCATTCATTCGTAAAGTTTTATGAATTTTTTGTTTGACAATTTTCAATAAAATTTTATGTATGCATAAAATAATATGAAATATGAAAAATAGGACTGATATGGCACCACTTCGAATTGCCCAACTAATTTTTGTGTAGTATCATGTAGCTTAATATATTCCAATAGAAATGAGCCCGTTTTCGTTCAAATTAGTGCACAACTTTTGATTTTATTCATATTTTAATGAGAGAAATTTTAAATACTTTTAAAACTATTTAAAAGAAATATAATATGAGAATTGATAGCTAGCTTGAGCGAATAAATTTAGTGAATACAAAACCAAGCCGGGAAAGGCTTTATGCGGCAAAACCAGTTTTGGAGCTGAGAAAAAAATGCAGAAGTGAACTTTTCAAAGTTCTGTTAAGCAGGGTCTATGATATCAATTTTTTTAGCTGCCTCTAGGACATACATATAAAGGTAAGGCACAATCAAATATTATCAAAATTACAAACATTAGCCCTTATTAATTCTTCGCTTCACATGAAATGCTACTATAAAAGGTTTAAAAAAAATCAACAATGACAAGTAAGAAATATAGCGCAATAACACAACAGCTGATACAAAATCTTTAAAAAGAAAATTTCAAGTTAAGAAATAAAAAGAAAGAAACAACTTCACCCACTTTTTCTTAAGCCATACACAACAGTTCTGTCGATATATAACAGTTGCTTAAAAAGAAAAAGAAAACAATAAAAAAGAAAACTTTTTGTTCCAAACTTATTTCGTACAAGACTTATTTTGCAGAAGAAATCAGCAAACAATTGACAGTCATATTAAAAGAAAAAATAAAACAACATTCCAAACTAATCAACTTTTATTTTGCCCTCCAACAATCAAAGTTAAAAAAAAATATTGAATTAACACAGCCGCAATAAATAAATATTACAATAAATATGATAAAATATTAACTGTTGAAATTAAAAAAGAAATTGTTTTACTTTTAACGGCTATTTGAACTTTATGAAAGAAGTTTCTTGGATTTATTTTCAATTTAAACACTTTTAACACTACACTTATTTTAGATTTATTTTTCTAATTCCTTTAAATTCTTTTCATTTTTTTTCATTTTATCCTTATTTCTCTGTATGGAACGCGTTGAAAGCAAAAGTTTAATCTTAACACGGATACAGCTCCTAAAACACTGCTACATTTCGTATTTTTTCTCATCGACAAGTAAATAACAAAAGCCACACTACGACTACCACAACTGCTTAACAAACACCAACTAACTAAAAAATACTGCTCGCTCTATCAACTTTTAACATGCACATGAATGATTTGAAAAAGGACTTTTTTCTGTTTTTGTTTTCTAGTTGTATAATGTGCGCAAAACTATTGTCTATTTTCAAAATGAAGAAACATATTTGTACTTTTGTTTGCGTTGGTGAACACAGTGACATGTTTATAAAATGTCAACGCTATTTTGCTTTCAGTTTGTATTTTAATTTTTAAAGCAAAAGCAATTGAAGGAAGGAATTTAAATATAAAAATTAATACAATAAATTCATATTCATATTTTTAATTATCTATCATATGAAGGTGGGTTCTACTGTATAATAATAAAATTGTTTTTCAGTTCAATGTTATTTTACCGTTTAACTAACATTTGCATAAGTAAAAAGAAAACTTTTGAGCTTACATTTGCATACATGCTCGTATTATTCCTAAATGTAGGTACCTTTGTACTCATTTCCTAATACAAATGTCTCCTTCTAATAGTTTGTAAAATAGGAGAATATTTTTCTTCTTCCACAACGAGTATATTTTTAGCATTTTATTTAGTTACATGTTGCATATTTTATTACAATTGCTATTTGTTTTACTTAAATTACAATTCATTTCTTTAAGGCATGCATTGAAAATGGCTCAACTTTTCTTTTGCGGTTTAATTTAGTGTGGAAATATTATAATTTTAGTAGAAGCGAATACAACAGTGTAACTTGAACAGGAGCAAAGTATAAATTGTTTGCTAGCATTTTGTAGAAAAAACGATGGCTGAGTTACAGACGTTAGATACGAATATATTTGTTGGTATATTAAATAAAATGAACTTAAATCAGAAATGAAAAGTTTGCATAAAATAAAATCATAATAAGTATTTTTGCATTACATTTATGTTTATTTACGAGTGTTTTTTTGTTGCAGAATTTCATAATTTATATTACGCCCAAGTGAATGGAGAAGGTGGCAAATTTGTTATTCAGTTTAATGGTTCATGGTGCTGGTCAAGGTCACATATTTTAATTTAATGTTTTAAATGTATGTTTCAAATGTTGAATAAGACCCACAAACAATTGTAACAAACAAAATATACAAAAATTACACTATGCAACAAGAAAAATTCTAATGAGTTCCACTATATTTTTTTTAAGTGTTATGGTCCTCTAATTACAAAAACCAGTCGAAATTTTAAATTCTATGGATAATCTTTTTTTTAATTTTTTCATAAATTTGATATTTTGGAGGCTGCTCCACCGATTTTATTATAACTTAGGTAGGGGTTGCGTAATATTAGTACAAAAGTAACTAAAAAACTTGCAACAAAATAGTTTTTAAGCCGTTTATATTATTATTTTATATACTCAACGGTCTCGGTCCCAATTATGAAAAATATTTTTTTACGTAAAATTAGAAAATCGAAATTTAAAAATGTTTCTTATCTGGTCAGAAAGCTACAATTATAATAAGCAGAGCTCGAACTTTCATGCAACTAAAATTTGATTTTAAGCGATTAAGAAATATGCGCAAAAATATGCATTAACCTACGAAAAAAGTACCAAAACTTAAATAATATGAAAATATTTTTTTTAGTTTATTATTATTATTAGAGAAAAAACATAAAACAACCATAATTTGGTCTATTTTTTAATACAACCAAACTGTAGTTGAGTTGCCAGTTGGCAACTGAAAATTAATGGTTGCCAGAAAGACACTAAATAGCAACTGAAATTGACAGCTCTCAGTTGCCAGTTGCCATCAGTAGTATCATTTTTAGCAACTGACAACCCAACTGAGGCTCGGTTGCTATACATAATTGGCCTAATAATATAAAAAAAAATTGTGAAATATGCATTTAAAAAATGTTTATAACTCCAAAAATATGCATGTATTGCCAAAATATGCAAAAATATGTACTTACCACCAAAATATGCAAATATAAGCAACTGCAAATCGGTGCCAAACTACTTAAAATTTGATGATTAGTCAATACGTCTTTATCTATCACCACAAAATACATGCATTTGCATGAAAGTCCCAGCAAATTTTAATTTTATTAACAATAAAATGAAATTAACTATTTTTTCTTAGCAAAAAAAGGAGTTTTAAAGAGGCTGCTTCAGAAATTTAATAATAAGTTGAGAAACAATCGTCAAATTTTATTAAAACTTAATCCAAATAATTTGAATATTAGCCATCTTTAAGATACTGTGAAATAATTTTTTTATACTCTTAAAGGTTTCGGAATTAGTCATACATAGCCTGACCAGATATCCCTCTTTTGGCAGGACTATTATGCTTTTTTAAGGTCGATTTCGCTTAAAAATTTTAGCCCGCTTTTACTATAAGCATCTCTCTATGTTGGAGTTTTAAAATTGAAAAAATCGAGATAAAACTTTTAAGCGGGATCGACCTTAAAAAAGCAGAATACTCCCGCCAAAAGCGGGATGTCTGGTCAGGTTAGTCATGCAGCAAAAGGATAGAACATTTTTTATTGTTTAAAAGTTCATAAAAAAATCAAAAATGGCAAAAATTTAAAATTTTTATTACTGGATCATGAAGCTACACAGCAAAAACTTTTGTCATTTTTGTAATCGGTAGTTGGGTTACAAAGTAATGACTTATTTATGTTATTACTATGCTTTAAATTAGAACTACTACTTAGTTTTTAACAAAATTAGCACGAATTTTTTAATTATCTGATAGTAGTTACAATTTGTTGTCATATATTAATAAAATAAGTAGAGCACTTTTCAAGTCAACATGTGTTTGTATATGAAAACTAGTTTATGTCGCTAAAACTTATAAGTCAACAATAATTGAGTCAGTAAAGTACTTGTCTTTAAATCTAAACAAGCACAGGTTCGTTATACGAACTTCGTATCCCAGCTGGGTAAAAAAAAAATACAAACAAAGTATAAAAATATATAAATAAAATATAATGTGTATAAATTTTTTTTTAAAATTTTAATTTATTTATTAGACTACTTATTTTTTAGCTTTAAGTAAGCCAAATAATAACTAATTAATTGCTGTGACAATGTAAATACTTTTGTAAAGTATACCCCTTATTTTTTGAGCTTCTCAAACAAAAATAATTACTTATCGATTCAAATTGCAAGTAGTTACGACTTAAATCCTCATATAATTTTTTACCTACAATTAAGCAAAGTTTTTGCGGTAACCTTTACATATGTAGATACATTGTCACAGAAATAACTGGTTATTATTTGTCTTGCTTGAAGCTAAAAAGTAAGTAGTCATGTAAACAAATTAAAACTGAAAACAATTTTATACATATTACATCTTATTTATATATAAAAAATTTTTTTTTCGTTGACCCAGCTGGGATACGAACCTGTACTGGTTGAGATTTGAAAACAAGTACTTCATCCACTCAGCTATTGTTGACTTATAAAATTAAGTGACAAAAATTAATTTTCATATACAAACATATGTTGACTTAAAATGGTGGTCTACTTATTTTATTGATACATAACAACAAATTATAACTATATTCAGATAATGAGAAATATACGTACTAATTTGATTAAAAACTCATACTAATAAGATAAATAAGTACCACTCATTTCTTTGTAACGCATTAACAAAGTACCACCCATACGAAAATTACAAAACTTTCTAAACACCGATACACGTAAATATTTTTTCTTGCTGTCTACCAGAATCAGTCGGAAGAACCCTTTCAATTAAAAAATTATTTTGTTGAACAGTGTAAATGTTCCCAATTTTGGCAAAAATCAGGTAAACTCACTTTATTATGAATAAAATCAATATTTATCCATCATCATTTCATAAAATGGTAAGCTTTTGCTATTTTCGATTTTTTTTATAAATTTTTAATAAATAAAAAAATTTCAATTTTGCTGCAAAAAATATTTTGCTACAGTTATTTAGTTAATTTAGCTTAAGTTCGTTTTTAATTTAATCTTTCAAAAAGATTTTGGTTGAACGAAGGGCTGAACATACATATTTCGATATCATACGGTCTTCTCATCAGAGTTCATTGCCGCATATACCCCACGGCCATGATAGCCACAACCGCCACGGCACCTACAATCAAGTAAATGTAAATCCTTTAAGTTTAATTAATTTTGGATGAGAAGGTCATCTTGTGGGACTTCCTCCCCCTCAGCTTTTATTAATGGTTAGGAACTTCACTAATCTCTTTATCTCGTTCAAATTAAGATTATTAATTCTATCGTTACCAGTCAGAAAAACCATTGCCTTTTACGAATACTGGTGTTGTGTGTGTGTGTAGTGTTTGTTTTTGCACTTTTTATTTGAACAGTCTACATTATTTTTGCTATGTCGCTTTAGAGTTTTAACAGTTCGACTAAAATTCATAATCCAAAGAAATTTATTTATTTTGGCCAGAATTCGGTTTTAATTTAATTTTTCAGTTAAATTATATTTTTATTTAGGAAAAAATGTGAATCATGTAGACAAACAGAAATTTGACTGTGCGGAGGGTTGAACTTACATGTTTCGAGATCCATCAGAGGTCTTTGCCGCTTAGACCACTCGACCAAAGTCGGTAGTCTCCAGGCAAGTAGATGAATATCATTTACCTTTAATGAATTTATGCTGTCACTCTTGAGCTGAATTCATCCATTTTATCCGCACAAAATTAATTTTATATTCAGTCTGACGTTTCTCTCAAGAAGAGAATGTCAAGCTACATATACAATGAATATTCTCAGGACAAACATTTTCGCTTTAGAGCAGTGCTGGTCATCGAGAGAAATGAGTGTTTAACTTAGTATTAGTGCTTATGAGTATGTGTTAGTAGTATTCTACTGTGTGTCTATTAAAAAGAAAAAACAACAACGTAAAAAACAACAAGCTTTTATAGAACTGTATGAAGTTGTTATTTATTTTTTACTCTTTAGTGAGAACATTGGTTTTCGTTCGGCTGTATACATATACGAGCAGAATAATGTTCGGAACTCTGGTGCCAGTATGAGCGATGCTGCTTTAGAGTTGTTTTTCAGCTTTTTTCATTTAATTGTTATTGATATTTCTATTTTTCTTTATATCTTGTTATTTTTTCTCTATTTAACTACCTCACTGGAAACTACCGACTTTGGTCAAGTGGTCTATGCGGTAAAGAATTGTGATGAGTAGACCGGCAGATCTCGAAATACGTAAGTTCAACCCTCCGCAAAGTCAAATGTTTCTTTGTCTACATGCTTCACATTTTCTCTAAATAAATATATTATTTAATTGAAAAATTAAATTAAAACCGAACTCAAGCCAAAATAATTAAATTTCTTTGGATTTAACCCACATAGTTCGCCTAAAATTCATAACTTATTTGTTATAATATTCATAATATTTTTCATCATTGCCGTCTGAATAATTCTGAAACCGTCGAGTATATAAATATAATACTAGAACGGTAATTTTATTTCAAAGGTTATTTTATTTAAATTTGTTTAGTGTTTCTTATAATGGAAAGTTATGAGGAAATCGGTGTCGCAGCTTATTGCAAAATCCCAAATTTTAGAAAACAAACTAAAAAAAAAACATATCGTGGTCATCAAAGGTCATGACAAAAGTTTCATTTTGTTGCATAGTGTTGCAAAATAAAACTTTTTTATTACAGTTTTTGGGTTGAATTTGAATATTCATATATGCATTAAAAATGAAAAGTTCATGAATTAGGATGGTTGCGATCTAGGGAGGAAAAAACTATATTTAACTCAATGACATTAGAACTTAAAATTTTTAGTGTTAGTTCTAGAGATTTTTTATACTAGAAATATTTTTATAAAATTTACCTTAACTTCAGAAAAACAAAAATTATTTTGTGCCTGATTAGTGTTCATTGATTTATATACATTTAAATAGGTTAGAAGGAGGAGTTTAAATTAAGTCTTGTTTTCATAAAATTATAAATTTTGTGGCAAGATATTTGGTTTGCCTGCAACCTTTTTCAAATATTGCGATATGAAAATGTTGTAAAGCTTTCTGCAACTAGAAAAAAAAAAAGATTTCCGACAGCAAAACTTTGTTATCATCAAATGCCAATTAGCAATAGTATTGATTTATTTTAATTAGGTGGACTCAAAAGGTGCTCTTCCATGTGATATTGTTAAAAAATTTGTTAAATATAAGTCGGAAGTTATTACTATTCGGCTTAAGTTCAATAATTGAATTAATGTAAACTCAAATTATTTTTAAGAGTGGAATATTAGAATATCTAACCAGACTAGCAGAATGGACTAGTACTATTAATTTCGACAGCCGCTACGCTATCATCATTAGTGTGCTTTGTTTCCTTTTACCACGTTTGATCGTGGATACTAGTATTAAGGAAACATCAGCTATTTAGCCAAATTTTATGAGGAAATAGAAGATAATGAATTGTTTTTAATTCTGGAAAAAAATTGATAATGTACCTTCTCATATTTCTATTAGTTTCAGACATCATTGAAAAAATAGTAAGAATAGTATCCCATGACCTCAAAACGCAAAAATCTGTTGAAAACTCAATTTTCGAGAATCGAAGTGAAATCAGTAGCTTCTAATTTTGATAGCGGGAAGTTAAAAAAACCCGACTACAAAAAAGACCACTTTTTAGGGTTCCGTACACCAAAGTTGAAAAAAACCCTATTGTTTTTGCTACGCTGTCCGCTAGCCCGTCTGTCTGCCCGCATGTCTGTCTATCATAGCCTTCTATCTCGAGAACTGTAGGATGTACAGTCCTCTAATTTTCACAGAGTATGTGTAATTTGGTTGCTACAACAACAAATAATAAAAGTTTATGAAAGTTAAAAATTCAAGGGTCTTTTAAAGCGGATAACGAAAAACTAAATCGTTACGATGAAAAAATCGCCAAAAAGGCAAAAAATCCCTCAAAAATTTAAAAAATTTCCAAATCGGGAAACAAAATCGTTATAATGAAGAAAAATTCCAAAATGAAAAAAAGCGCTGAAACTAAAAAAACACAAAGCGGAAAAATACCAAAATTTAAAAAATCGCCACAAAAAAAAATGCCTAAACGGAAAAAGTCGCCTAAATGAAAATAGCGCAAAAAAACATCAAAACAAAAAAGAAAATCCCAAAACAAAAATTAAAAAAAAAAATAAAAAATTACAAATAGCAAAACCAAAAAAAGCTTGAAAATGAAAAAAAAAACACTAAAACGAAAAAATCGCCAAAACGAAAAAAGTCGCCGAAACTAAAAAAGAATCGAAAAAACAAAAAAAAACGCTTAGACAAGAAACAAAAAGGCCAAAAACTAATGACAATCCCAAAATTAAAAATAAGACTAAACGAGAAAATCACACAAATCAAAAAAGCGCTAAGACATAAAAAATAATGTGTGTGCAAAGTTTCATAAGAAAAAATATAATATATAATACGTTTGGGCGTGGCATTGCCCCTTTCCTGGCCATTATGATGTATTGTCACGACATATAAATTTGTATGTGCAAAGTTTTATAAGAATCGGCTTAGCAAAAGTTGTTGAAAAAGATTATTTACTTTGCAAGGACATGGCACTGCCCACTTTTTAATAATGCAGTAATATTGAAACGAAATATTAATCTGTATGCAAAGTTTCATAAGAGTCACTTAAGTAGAAGTAGTTGAAAACGAATGTGTATTTACTTTGTATGGGCGTGGCGTTGCTCACTTTTATACGGGAACAATCCGTAAGTATATCGATTTATAAATGGTGGGGTTCTGAAGGAACACATAAAAAAATACATGACGAATTGATTACCTTTTTTGACTTCTGTTAAAAAGTTATAATCACTTCAAATTAGCTAGTCTAAGTTGACTCACCCTGTACAAATGCACAGATACTATTCAGGTGCGGATACAGCTTAAACTTTTGCGAGGGGAACTTTTAAATGAAACATACCATTTTGTAAAATTTCTTTTAGGAACTCCATAAAAATTGGTTATATATTATTCATTTTTGAAGGGAGGGAAATATCCCTTTTTCCTCTCCACTGGATCCGCACCTGACAGATACACTTGTCAAATTTATAGCAGCACTCTTTATTCGTAAGGAATTAAGGAAATAAAATAAAACATTTATTTTGATTAAAAATTACCCATTAGAAAAATATTTTCATTTAATAGATACCATAAGGATTATATGTGTGTGTTTTACAACCAACCTCCTAACAGCCCATTAACTTTAATCGATATGTATTTGGCATAAATATAAACATAATCAAACCACACAATAGAAAAGTCCCAACAGATATTTTTCAATCTATAAATAACATGCAATATGTATCGTTCAAACACATACTAATATGTACTAAGAGGCAATAATGAAAGTCTCCTTGTTATCACGCTACAAAACAGGTTGGCAGTGATTTCTATGCTACAACACTCAATTAACGTACTTATTATTTATGTATGTATATTATCAACTTTATTGTGTTAATTAAAACTAAGAAAGTTTAGAAAGGTCGTGCTTGTTTGTTAAAATATAATATTCTCAACAAACACACACATGCACTGATATCTTTTTGAGGTGGATTAAGAAACAATTAAGAAAAGTATGAAAGCGCAAAACTATTTTTAATTTGGTTCATAAAGTTACTTAAAGGCTTTCTTTGTGCAAAGGGCTATACACTATTAGGTACTCCTTTCAATATTTTTCTAATCATTTTTGACTATATTTCTGTTATCAAATGGCATGAACAATAACAGCTAAAATTTCAAGAAAATTACTTATTTCATTCTGAAAAATCTACCTCCAAATGTATCATTCCATAGTTTTGTTTTATTAGAAACTAAAGCACCATTTGTTTATTGTTATTTTAATTTCAAATATTTATGCAAGGTTGGAGGCAAAGATAAAAGAAAAGCTTGTAAAACAAACATTTTCGCCTGTGTACGCGCTTAAGCCTGAAAATACACCAAATAAGATAAAACAGTTTTGTCTTTTAAGTCAAACACACTGATAAAAAAAATTATTTCCAAATGAGCTAGCATCATAAGACTTGGTGTAGCGACCCCTGTTGCTAAAATAAGCATTTTAAAAAAGTTGCCGCCAGTCACCCCCCACCACCTTTTGGTAACTGGAATTTCTCGAGGAAGCGGTATTTTTTAGGGTTCCCTGCACCAAATAAAGGAGCCCTATTGTTTTCGCTACGCTGTCCGTCTGTCCGTCTGTCTGTCTGTTTGTCTGTCTGTCTGTCTGTCTGTCTGTCTGTTTGTCTGTCTGTCTGTCTGTCTATCTGCCTGTCTGTCTGTCCGTCTGTCCGTCTGTCTGTCACAGGCTGTTTTTTCAGAAACCATAAGAGCTACGGACCTGAAATTTTCACAGAATATGTAAAACAACAAATATATGACAGTTAAAAATTAAAGGGTGTTCTAAAGCGAGCAACGAAACATGTTGAAATACTAATGTAATATACAGGCACTTAAATATAGACACTTTAAATATTTAAAGTTAGTGTTAGTTGATGTAGTCTGTAGAATAGACTACACCAATTTACACTGATAAAACAATAAAAATTAAAGGCTATTCTATTAGTTAATGTAATTTTGACTATGTAATTTAGAGAATTTGCTATATCTTGGAAACCGTAAGAGGTAAACCCTTGAAATTTTCAAAAACGTTAAAACTAAAAAATCCCAAAATTAAAAAATGTCAAATCGAAAAATTGCCAAAATGAAAAAAGCGCTTAAAGGAAAAAAGCACCAAAATTAAAAAAAATCGCTAAAACGCAATATATATTACCAAAACATAAAAAAAGGCCGAATTATAAAAAAGTGCCAAAAACCACAAAAATCGCTAAAACGAAAAAAAGTGTAAAAAAAAAAAATACAAATCGATAAAACTAAAAAAATTCCAAAAAACCGAAAAAATGCTCAAAGCCGAAAAAGCGCCAAAACTGAAAAAAGCGCCAAAACTAAAATAAATCGCTAAAACTAAAAATATCGTCAAAAAGCAAAAAAAAAACGTAAAATAAACGACAAAGCAAAAAAAAAAAACGCCAAAACTAAAAAAATCGGCAAAAAAAACAAAAAAGAAATTGCAAAAAACAAGAAAACGAAAAGAAATCGCCAGAACGAAAGAAGTGCATTTTTACTTTATATAAATAAAAGTACTACATATGTATATAGAATTTGTTTAAAAAAAAGCTCAACGTTTTTTTCAAAGCAACTTATACTTCATAAATTTATTTATTTAAACCTAAATTCATGCTGCGAATAAAATAGTTCCTGTTCTTTGTAAATTAAATAGCGCCACCCAATGTGCTTTGCTACCCCATTGTTGTGCAGATATAGATAAATTAATAATTACTTTATATGGGGCCAACTCGTCTCTCCCCTCTGATTTTATCAAGATTCTACCAGAAATTCCACTTTATTCTAAGAGTAACCCACGTAAAATTTTGAGCACTTCCCTATTGAATTAGTGCTGATATAGATATATTAATAACTACTTTGTATGGGCGGCTCCACTCTTCCCCCTCTGATATGCACATATTTTTTGAAACTGAAATTTCTTCAAAGAGTAACTAACCCACATCAAATTTTGAGATCTTCACTATTGCAGTTGTGCTGACATAGGAATATTATTATTTACTTTGTATGCGGAATAACCGTTTCCTCTGCTATGAGACCTGCATCTTGCTAGAAATTGCAAGCTATTCTAAGAACAACGCTCATAAAATTTAGGGAGCTGCAGATATAGGAAAATTAATGACTATCTTATATGGGGAGTAACCACCGCCCCCAATGATACCCTTAAGATTTCCTTAGAAATGGCAATTTATTCTAATAGTAACCTACAACAAATTTTACTATTGTAGTTGTGCTGATATAGAAATATTAATATATAATTCCTTTATAACCGTTTCCCCATCCTATAACGCCAATATTTTTCTGGAAACTGCGCGTTATTCTAAGAACGAAACTAATAGAATTTAGAAAGCCTCACTCTTATAGCTACACGCAAAGAAAAAACATGGTTGAGGCAACCATAATCGAAGAGCAACATACTATGATTGAATATATGGTTGAATTTATGGTTTAAAAACAAACTGTTTTAAATATAATATGGTTAAACACAAACATATATACATGGCTACAAACAACATTATATGGTTCAAAATTACAATATATAGTTTCAGTTAACCATATGTATGGCTCGAGACAACCATATATATATAACCATATATATATAGTTCAAAACAACCATATACATGGTTCAAGCAACCATATGTATCTTTTAAAACAACGACAAACAATATTACAATAAATGGTTTTAAATAACCATATATATGGTTAAAAACAACCATATGCATGGTTGAAGCAACCATCTATATGGTTTAAAACAACCATATATTGTTGAAAATTACAAAATGTGGTCTGAAATAGCCATATATATAGTTAAAATTAACCATATAAATGGTTCTAAATAACCATATATTTTGTTCTATATAATCATATATTTATTGTTTTCTTAACCATAAGTTGATTAAAAAATTGACAGGAGCTAAAAAATTTTATTATTTCAATTTAAATCAAAAACAAAATTTTTCAACTGGTCAGTGTGTTGAATCTGAAATAAAAATTATTATCTATTTTCACATAGATACATACATATTTGTTGACTCATGTTATATTTACAATCGGGCATGTTCTGAAAAACATTTCGTTGTGAAATCGGCAACTTTCAGGATAGAATCCAACTAAAAAGCTCACTTATTGGAGGTTTTCAGTTGGTTTTTGTGTTTCAGATGTTTCACATATTTTATCAGAACAAAGCTGCGAATGCACTAAATTATCCGCTTAAAGAACACTTTTCTTCGCTTTTGAAATTTTGGCCAGAATATATCACATTTTGTTATTTTAATTTTAATTGTTTTATTTTTTCACACCAACCGCTCACAAAAATAAACTAAACGCTGTCAAGTAAAACACAAAACTAACAAAAAGCATCCAACAAAGGGATAGAACAAAAACTTTTTTGGAAGCAGAGAGCCATGTCTGTTTTATAACAATAGCTTTATTGCAAACAAAATAGCATAGATAAGAACGATATTTTATTATTATAGGACCATTCTGTTGTTGAATTTTTAAATAAACCATGGTTGTAGTCAGAATTTTTTCAACAATATATATTGTTCAAGCCAACCATGTGTCAATTTTCATGAAATCTAATAATTTCATGATTATATGTAAACGTTAGTTTGTTTTGCCTTAAACTAATTAAGGTTCCCAGTCATTTAATACAATAAAAAAATATTTTCGACATTCAAAAACTGTATCGTGAAACATATCATTGCTGACGCAACCATGCCATAACCATATCGTTTCTTTGCGTGTATACAGATATAAGAAGATTAATAATTTTCTCCTATCGGGAGGTAGTAATTCCGAAACCATTGAGTATAAAAAACAATGTTAAAGGCAATTTTATTCCAAGGTTTTTAGTGTTTTTGTAATTAATTTATGATTAAATTGGTGTAGCAGCCTCTTGAAAAATCCCTAATTTTATAAGTAAACGTATTCATAGATTTTGAATTTTTTACTACTTTTGTTGTTGGGGTACCGTAACAAATTACAAAAAATATGGTGGTGATCAAAGGTCATGACAAAAGTTTCATTTTGTTGCATAGTGCTACATAATTTTTTTTAAACATGTCGGCAACGTCAAAATAAGGCCCATTGGAAAAATAATATATTTTAGCCATTGAAAGAGTTACGTAACGTGCCTATAAAAGTTTTCACTTTCACAGTTTATTTCTCTACTATAAATTTTATTTAAAATATTAATTCTATGAATTTGAAATTATGTTTTTAAATTTATTCAATAAATAGCTAAGAATATGCACACTTTATAAAATATTCATGGGGGGTTTTTTGCTTTTAATTTAAGCGTATTTTTTTGTGGAAAAGATTATTAGTACATATCTATGAATATGAGATTAAGTTCTTTAGTTAACTTAGAGTACAGCCGCACATTGCAAATATTTGAGGATTATATGCTGATATGCACAAATTCCTAAAAAATTATAAGAGGACAACGAAAACAGTCTTTGTTAGTTTCCACTGTTTTTGGGTTTAGTTTGTTAAAAAAGACTTGTTCGCATTAAATATTTATTTTTTTATTTCCCTAGACAACTCGTCACAGAGTATTTCCTAACAACTTCCGCAATATGTATTTGCATTTGCTTCCCTTTTCAATAATTGTCTAAAAGCTTTTTGTACTCATCTGCTAGCACTCAATGAATATTGTAAAATTGTATATGAATAAATAGCAACAGAATGTTTATTAAAATAAATGAAACAATTCATATTGAATTTAACACAACACTGCGTATACATATTTTGCAATTCATTGTATCAATTATACGTTTACTAGTCCAGCAATAATAATAAAATTGTTGGTGTGGACGTATAATTAATAGTCATGATAAAGAAATTAAATATTACTCATACTCACAGGAGACTAAAGTTTAATTGTGTTTACAACAGAAACTTGCCATTAAATAATTATTTTATATTCAAGGGTTTTATTATGTAAACGCACTTTAATTAATTTTATTTAAAAGACACATGTAGAATTTTTGTCCGTTTGTTTGTATTTCAAAGACAGGCGTTATAAATTTTAATACCAAAATTGTTTGCTTAAGCTTTCCGATTAAAAGTCAAGGTTTTGGGTGAACAGAATGTAATAAAATTAACAAGCTACTGATGCATTTGACAGCTTTATTTATTTTCCACTTAAGTAACTCTTGTAGACTTTGTCACCTGTTTATTTAACTTTTTTATAAAGTGAATGTTATCTTACGCTTATGGTGTAAATACCATCATCCTCAGAGACACCTTAATGTTACAGAATATTTATGAAGTCATTTTCTTTGTATAGTTTCACTTTTACACGACTTTTAGTGATAAAATAAATTTACACGCATCTTCTTTATCTTTACCCTCTGACATTTACAACTTTCACCTGTTATTCAAATACCATTTTATCTGTTGTATTGTAGCCAAGTTATTTGCTGAGCCATATGTTGGCAATATGTTTCAATTTGTACAATTGTTGTATACAACAACAATTATATGATCCTATTGTGTGCTTGAGCAGGAAGAGTACAACAGTTATAATTCTAATTAAAGCCATTTAACAAACTCGAATGTTAAAAATTCTACATAAAGCGGGAATTTGCTGCATTAGCACTCCTTTGTTGTTAGTTTTCGGTTTTAATTTAGTTTTAAATTAAAAGTTTTTATGCCATACTTTTTTCAAGTTTTTAATTATATTAAGTAGTTGTGATGTGCTGTTAAGCATGGCATACCATTACAATTAAATAAGTTTTGCCTTTTAATTGTTATGCTCTAAATGATATGACCTTTTCACACTAAAGAAATTAAAAGTAAGTTTTAAGCATTTGAATTTGTATGAAAGTCAGCAAAGTCTGAGGTCATGGATTTTATGAATTAAAATGTGCAGCTATCACTAATTACCATTTGAAAATCTTATTTTTGTTCTTTATTAAATAATTTCAAAAATGATATATTTGTTGAAGGTTAAGCATGTCTATATGCATTTCGTTGGTGCTTTACCAAATCATCGGCAGACTTCAACCATACTTTTGAAAAGTTTCAAACGTCTTATCTTATACCACATACTTTCAAAGACAATTTGAGAACTTACAAATGATTTTTTGAAAATTACTAAAATATATATACTGCTTGTCATAATTATAGCACCACCCCAATTTTCGTAAATATGTAAGATTTAAAAAAAGATAAATGGCCATGTTCTGAAAACCATTTCGTTCTGAAATCGGCAAGTCTCGGGAAAGAGTTCAGCTAAAAAGCTCACATATTGCAGCTTTTCAATTGGTTTTTATGGCCTCGGACTAGGTAGTAGATGCTAGATCTAACCCGTCGCATTGAGATACGTAATCAGGCCACCAGACCTATCCCTGATAGCTCTGAAAGTTCGTCTAGTATGCTATTGCCCAGGAGTTTGTGTCCCAAGAGGTGCAATAAAGTGGAAGACTGTTTCTTCTTTGCTTTGATCACGGCAGAATGCATTGTAGAAAAGCCCTATCATGTTAGCATTTTTGCCGATTGCACAATGCCCCGTTAATACTGTGGCGAGCCTCAAGATCTCCCTACGGTTTCTGTGTTTTGCGCTTATCGTTGTAATAAGGCCACATTTTCCTAGCTACCTTACAAGTGATCAACTAGCACCAGCCATCTTCAGCTTTCTGCCGGTAATATTTGAGAATGCAATTTCTAATAGCGCCAAACGGCAGGGCTACCAATTCAAGAGTGTAGGTATACATAGCTAGCTCATCCGCCTGTCAATCAACACCCTGCCCCCTCCCTTATATCCAATATTTCAGCCTGAAATACACTAACTTCATCAGGAAGTCGGAAGAGGAGTTTTATTCCAAGGTTCTTTGAAAAGACTCCAGAACTCACACCACAGATCATTCTTGATCCATCAGAATACATCCTAAAGTTGAAATCTTTTTCTATGTTTCCCCCGTTCCACTCCCGTCTGGATGGAATAAGGACTTTGAACGTACTGT
The DNA here is from genome assembly GCA_956483635.1 of Panzeria rudis. Classification (NCBI taxonomy): domain Eukaryota; kingdom Metazoa; phylum Arthropoda; class Insecta; order Diptera; family Tachinidae; genus Panzeria; species Panzeria rudis. Next base: position 123,827,235 of record OY101450.1, on the reverse strand, counting down.
CAAAGTCTAGGTGAGGTGCTATGCAGTCGGTGGGTTTTCTCAGTATCGGTGCTAACTGATCTAGGATTCTGGCATGGCCATAGGTCCTTGATCCCCATCACCCAGATGCCGTTTGTCTTGCTGCACTGCTTAAGAATGCAGCCAATACATGACGGTCGATCGGAATTAAGTTTCATATAGCATTCAGAGCCTCTGAAGGACTATTACGTAAACATCCAGTAATCTCGATACAAGCAGATCTCTGTATAGTTGGTCTACCATATATTTCTTACTTGTGGGGGACCACCATACTACCGAGCGGTAAGTCAATATAGGATGTACAATGGCTGTGTACATCCATTTAATCCTGTTAGGGATTAGGCCAAATTTGGAACCAAACATCCTCCGACAAGAGTAATACGCAACTGTGGCCTTCTTGACCCGGTGTTGCACATTTATTTCCCACGATAGTTTAGTGTCCAGGATAACTTCTAGATATTTTGCATTGTCCGATAAGCACTGTTCCAGATTATAAGAGGGGTATTAGCTAGTTCCTATGCTCATTTCATTTGGGCTAATGCAAATCGTCAGGGAACCTTTACCCCTAAGAAGGGTAGACTCCATTCTACATATAAACTTTAGTAAATTAACCCCCTATGTGCACAGAAAATCCCCATTACATGTCAGTAAGCCATTAAATTGCAACGATGAAGTCCCTGATTTCTATCAGTTTGCCCTGCGCGATATTACTAATGCTCTCATGAAAACTCTGCTCAGCCAGCTAAGGCTATGGTTGATAATATGCATAATCGTTTGTGGCTTTTCCTCATTCTCGCTGGTTCCTGCTTTGGATGAGCAGCGACCAGACAACGCTACTATTAAGACACCTAGCACTTTCCAATTCATACCCAGCAGTAGTTCAGATTTTCCTATGTCAAGTCTTGACCACATAGCCCTTCAGACCCTACAATCCTCACTACTCTACCATGAATGGTTGGCTCTGCTCAACACTCAATTACTGAGTTCCCTATAATAATGACCCATCGGTAATTTAACCGATCTGACAGACATTTCCTCACCTATCGCTGACCTTGAGCCGCATTTCTGCTTCGAAAACGGTAAAAACAATAAACGCGTATTTATGAAATAATTTTCATTACAATGTACAAAAAGGGCCCAAAAAAGAGAGAGTGTGTCACAGTGCCAGGCAGTATCCAATTAAAAAAATTAGATCAAATACTCGATAATCGTTACCCCCACTACTCAATAGTTTGCCAGCAATATACAACAAGCATCTCTTTGTGTAGGTATTACATATTTATTGTTTTATTTTTAACGTTAGGGTCGTTTTTACTGTTAGTGGGGCTATTGATTACATAGTACAACAAAATGGTGATATTTAAAATTTTCTGAAATTAAAATAGCCAATTCTTATGTATTTTCATTTGCAGATTACCGTGGCATCATTAGTTTTTTTCTAGCAGCTTTAGTTTTAAAGATATAGTGAAATTTATTATTTGCATAATTTACACCATTTTTTGTATTATTTTCCTAATATTTTAAGAACGGTCCTCAAAACCTTAGAATACTTTCTGTATTATTAATTTACGCTAAAATACCTTTCATTTGTGTATAGTTACATTGTTGAGTACACATAGAAGAAAAAGGCAATGTAAAATCAACATGCCGCAATTTTGACTGGAAATCATATTAAATTTACAAGAAATAATTTGTCGTTTGAGTGTGTTAGTGTTTATTTGCTTTGTTCATTGCTACAATTCACTGTTCTGCTTAGTTGTGTGACTTGTTGTTGTTTATTCTTACATGTGTCGTTTATGTAGACGTCAAAAAACGAATTACCAGCGAAAATTTACTGATGCTGGTTTAAAATTACCATTGTTTCATATTAATTTTAAACGTTAAGTTTCATTTTCAATCGACATGACTATAACTTTAATTTCAAATAAGTTTTATGTTAAATAATCATTTAAATCATGTTGAATTAAAATGAAATTCATTTTCCATACGATGGCATTTAGTGAAAAGTTTGAAGTTTTTGTGGCTGCAGTGGTTAGCGCGTGGACTATCATGCAGGTGGCACGAGTTCAAATCTTGGCTGGGGCAGTCAGCTCAGAACGCAAAGTTTTCTGATGACTATCACGTAAGTAAAATAATTAATAGAATAGCTACATTAAAGTCATGTTGTTTCAGCTTGATATCGCTTTTATTCAACATGATTCTTCGTGTTGTTTCAATATCAAATTCACATTGTTTCAACTAGAAATAACTTTGATTCAATATGATTCTTCGTGTTGTTCCAATATCAAATTCACGTTGTTTCAAGTCGAAATTACTTTGACTCAATATGATTTTTCGTATTATTTCAGTATCAACTTCATTTTAGTTTAACTGTACTGGAATATTAAATCAACATGCAATATAGTTAATTTAAAAGGATACATCTTCTTTCAAGATTATTGTAAATCATGGTGATTTAACATGAAACACCTATGAAGCAAAATCACTACCGAAAAATGTTAAATGAACCTGGTTTTCGACGATTTTACATGGAAATTGTTCTGTGTGTATATAAGGATATCTTACTGTTATTGCAATGATGCTAAAAATTGTGTCTTTTTGGTTTAATCCTTAAAACATTTTTTATTATGAATTTTTTAAATTCAAATAGCTAATTTTTACGTATTTTCATCTAGTGATTACGATGGCAACATTAGTTTTTTTCTAGCACCTCTTATTTTCGAGATATTGTGAATTTTTTCAAAGCTGCTTTACATTTTGATTTTGTAATAAAATTTGGTTTTATGTCCTATTTGCCAATTTGCTAATCTAACGCAATGGTTACATAGAAAAACCATTGTATGAACAATCCAGATAGTTTTCGATACTTTTGTACTGATTATATCGTATATTTGAATTATGCAGCTTTTATTAAGACCGTGATTGGCTTGCGATATAATCACCATAAATAACGAAAACGCTTTTTTATATGTAATCATTGCATCAATTACTAATTTTTTAGTAAACGATAATTTAAAGCAGTTTATTGAAAAAATGCACAATATCGCAAAAGCAAGAGGTGTTAGAAAAAAATAATGAAACCATTTTAATCAGGAGATAGAATTCAGCTAATTGAAATTAAGAAAATTTACATAAAATTTAATATTAATCAGCGTATATTTCTTTTTTGAAGCATATATTTATTTTTTTGAAGTAAAATTCAGTCATAATACTAAAATCTGCCATTGTGCAAGGTATATAATTATAAATCAATGCTACTAAAACAAAAGCGACAATGAAAATGTGCAATAAACAAAATACTCACCTGTTGAAGTTGTAGGTAAATTTTCTGACATTGTGTTATTTGTTTGATGTCACACTGCCTTTTGATAAAAGTTATAAATCCGTTCAAAATAAACAAATTATCTTCAAGTTACGTTTCCTTTAAGTACAAAAGGTTTGTGAGAGAGTGTGTGTGTGTGTGAGAACTCAATATAGCGATGACGTTGTTGACGATGAGACATCCATGTTTGTAGTAAAAAAAAACAACAACACTAAACCGGATATGAAGAATGAGCAAAAGAGTGTTATATTTATTTAATACTCGTGGTTTTAATACTAGACTTATTTTATAATTATGTTGATGCTGACGCTGACAGAGGCAGAGCTGTATTTTGTATTTTCTCTGTTTGTTATTATTCCTTTTTGTTGAAAACAAATAATTTAACCGTTAACAAAGCTCAGTCTCTCTGTTTTGACGATATAAATCTCTCGTTCCTCAGGAACTACATAGATATTTGTTTAGATGTGTATGGAGAAATAAAGCTTTGAGCGCACAAATACACTTGCATCGACACAAACCGTTATTCCTTGTTTATTTGGTGAAAGTTTAATGCAGTATTGAGTTTTTATTTTTTGTGAACTAGTGCATGAGTAAATATTTCGGTTTGTAAGCTTTTTTCGCCTACTCTCTCTCTCTCTCTCTCTCTCTCTCGTTTTTTTCATTAAAGCTAAATTATTGAGCATAATGACGTCATGGTTAACATTATGTGTTTTTGTGCGTAATTATTTGTCTATTGGGAGACGTCTGGCTATATTATTTTAATTATATTTTTATTGTATAAAACTTGAGCATTTATATTGTAATTTTTTCTCTAATTGCCAAAATAGGAAGGAGGCATTGGAAGTAGTTTTTATAATGTTTCTTTATTTATTTATGCTTACATAAATAACAAAAGCTTGTTTTGCTACATTTTTGGTTGGTTGGTTCGTTATTTTTTATATTCAAATCACATGTTTATTGTTCTTTAAATTGTAGTGTTAAATTCAGACTTGTTGTTCATTTAAAGCATTTATCAAACTTTACCACTAAACAACTGATTAAGGGTGGAATTTATGCTGCTTTATTTTTTATAAACACTTAAGTTCAGCAGCAATTAACTATAAACAAAACAAAAAACAAAAAGAAAAAACTACTCATTTAACAATTTATTTACAGCCTTTGTGCGTGTCCTTCCGTCACGCAAATTCATATTAATATTCCTGAAAATTTTCAGTTTCTTTTCCAGACTTTTGTTTAAAATTATCATTTTGTGCTTTATATTACTACAAAATTGTTCCCGTACAAATACCACTTTCAACTTGTCCAGTCTTTTATAAATAAAATCATTTGTTATTCCTACAAATTTGATTCGTTTTGCTAATTTTATTTTTATTTTTTCCACTTTCAGTTTGTTGCATTCAATTGAGTTTTTTTGTTTTATTTGTGCTGTTTTATTGTTGTTGCTTTCTTTGGTCAATTGAACACTTGTTGTTGATGATTGATAGAAGGCTAATAAATGGCTGTAATAAAAAAAAAGATAATATGGAAAGATATTTGATTATAAATTGGACTTTTTATTTGCATAACGATGAAATTATATCGAAATGATTTATTGACATGTGTTGTTATAATCAAATAAGGTTTTAAATTAGATTCATGGGATGCATTTTTCATACATGTGTATGTACGTATCACATACAAAGAAAAACATGGTTGATGTGACGATAAGGTAAGAGTAACTTATTATGATATAATTATATGGTTGGGTCAAATAATGCTATGAAACTAATGGCGTTCTATAAATCATGATGTTGTCTTATTTAAGCCCGTTTCACGCTGTAATACTGAGTATTAATACTTGTCAAAAACTCAAGTAATATGCAAATGTATGATAGTTTGAAAACATATGTCATGAAAATCTCATATAATACCGAAAGAAATTTGACATCCCATAATAATAAATCTAATTTGTAGGAATTTTTCTAAGCGAAAAGATTTTTCGTTCTATCAGTGTTGCATTTTTCCGAAAACAAAAGAGGAAAATAATGGGTCTTGCTACGGTTCTCGAATCGACTTCGCCTTTGTATTAGATTAAAGAAAAAATTTTGTGTATTTCTTTAATCTGTTACGATAATCGAAGTAGCAGATTCAAGAACCATGCACCATTTTCTTTAATCTATTACAAACGCGAAGTCGTTTCGAGAATCACAATAAAGCCTATTAAAACCAGAGTAAGAAAATAAACTAAACAAAACGTTTGCTTTCGTTTTGTTTTGTATTTTCCAATGTGTAAAACAAAAACAAAACAGTAACAACGAGTTTCGTACTGTTTGTGCTTGTGTACACAAAATGTAGGTACAAGAACAAAATTGAAAAGATTTAAGAAAATACATTTGCAAACGTTTCCCGATTGATTTGCTCATCATAGTAGAGAATGTGTTAGTGTATTTATGCTAAATACAATGAAGCATTCAAGGAAATACATTTCTGCTTTTGTTGTTGTTGTTGTACGATTGAAACGCGATATTAAAGCATGCAGATGAATGAAAAGCCAATTGTTTTGTTTAATTTTTTTGGCATTGTAAAAGTATTTGTTTTGGTTTTGCTCATGTACGAAACGATTAAAAATATTTTAAAAGATTGTTGTGTCTTCGCATGAAATGTTTGCGAAAAGTTTTGTTTGTTTGCACACTCTGATTAAAACAGCTGTTGAACAAAGAGAAAAGCCAATTGTCTTTCAGTCGATTGCGTGCCACCGCGGACGATTTCTTCTTCGTCTTGCAATAGCTCAACAAGCACCGCTATGCTTGTGTGATACAAATGTATTTTATTAAGGTCAAAAAGTGTTTGTACTTTTCTTTAGTATTTTCTGGTACTTTCTTACAAAAAATATATAGAATCGCCGAAAATTATCAAGCGTTGGCACCGGCGTCGCCTACATGAAAATACGCAGCCGACGCTACTGAAAGGTTTGAATCCATATTATTTGAAGTATAATAGTCTAGAAACAAAATGTAATGTTACGTTAGATTTTCTGAGTAACACAACCTTTTTCATTTGATTTCTCTTTGACAAAATCTAATAAAAATCTTAAGACTTGTATTATAGTGTGAAACGGGCTTTACTAATAATATTTTACTATAAGGGTAAAATTCATTTAAAAAAGGGTAAAATTCATTTAAAAAAGGAATTGAAATATGAACTTTTTTATTCTAAAATTTTAGAATATGTAGTGAATGAGCAATTGTCTGTAGATTGTGGAAATATAACAATCTCCTAAAAAACCTGAATTGAATTTTTTTTTATCATATCAACGCATTATATTTTCGTCATTCGTTACCGAACTTTAGGACAATATTATTTCCATATTATTTCACATTGTTTTAACTAAACTCCTTAAAATCAAAGCCAAGAAATTAATAAATAAAATAACTTTTCTTTAAAGTAATTCTCTTAACTTTTCGCTTGTTAGGGTTCCGTATACCAAAAGTGTAAGGGAACCCTATTGTTTTCGCTACGCTGTCAGTCTTTCTGTCCGTCTGTTTGTCTGTCTGTCTGTCTGTCTGTCTGTCTGTCTGCCTGTCTATCTGTCTGTCTGTCTGTCTGTATGGCTGTCTGTATGTCTTTTCGTCTGTCTGTTGTTTTCTTGGGAACCGTAAGAGCTGCGGACCTGAAATTTTCACAGAATATGTAAAACGTTGGCCGCTACAACAACAAATATGTGCCAGTTAAAAATTAAACGGTGTTCAAAAGCGAGCAACAAAAAATGTTGAAATACTAATGTAATATACAGACACTTATACGAGTATATAGACACTTTAAATTTTCAAAGTTCGTGTTAATTGGTGTAGTCTGTAGAATAGACTACACCGATTAGTTAATGTAATTTAGACAGTTTGGAGGCAAGCTCCCGAAATTTTTTAAAAATGATAAAACTAAAAAATTCCAAAACTAAAAAAAATGTCAAAACAAAAAATCGCCAAAATGAAAAAAGCGCTTAAAAGAAAGAAAGAAAGCACCAATATCAAATACCAAATACCAAAAAATACCAAAAATACCAAATACCAACAAAAATCATCAAAATTAAAGAGATCGTAAAAAACCTAAAAAACGCAAAAATCGAAAAAAGTCGTCAAAACGAAAAAAAAAAATCAGTAAAACTAATAAAACGCTAAAACTAAAAATATCATCAAAAACGAAAAGCAATCAACAATAATTTAAGAAATTACCAAAACGAAAATAAAAGCGCCAAAACTAGATAAAATCGCCAAAAACCGAAAAAATCGCCAGAACGAAATAAAAAAATTCAAAACCAAAAAAAAGTCGCTAAAACTAAAAAATCACCAAAAACCAAAAAAGGTCCCCAAAACCGAAAAAAGCACCAAAAATGAAAAAAGCGCCGAAAATAAAATAAATAGCTAAAACTAAAAATATCGTCAAAAAGGGAACAAAAACTAAAAAAAAAGCCAAACACAAAAAATCGCCAAAACTAGAAAAATCGGCAAAAAATGTAAAAAACGAAAAATCGCAAAACAAAAACAACGAAAAAATCACGACAATGAAAAAAAGCGCCGAATCCAAAAAAATCGCCAAAACAAGGAAAAATTACTTTAAAAAAAACCAAAATTAAGCAAAAATCACAACGAAAAAACTGCCAAAATGAAAAAAGAAGCAAAAATGGAAAAATGATATACATACTCGTATGTGTATTCTTACGGAACTCTTCGTGTGCGAGCCTAAGTCACACTTTACTTAATTTATTTCTTATATTCTGCACACCTTTTTTCGTCCAATTTTCAGTTTTCTCGTTTTGGATCTCTGATTAATTAAGTTTTCTTCTACTTTAAAGCCCAAAACAATAAAAAAAAATACCGAAATTTGATATGAGAAACTACCACAACAAAATTCATACAAATAGATAAGTCACGAATTACACTTTTTTGTGTTTCTTTTTCTTCACAACCAAATTTTATACAAATGGTCTAATATATATATGAACTATTTATGATTCAAATTATTGCGATTGAAACAGAATTTGTTCTTTGCGACAAAAAAAAAAATTTGGATTTTATTTAACACTTGCCTGCATTTTTGGAATAAATTTCAAGTGACGAATGCTTAGACATTTTTCAATAATCACTTCAGTTTCATATGTTTTCAGTAACTTTTTATTGCTTTGCAATTATTACTCATAGAGTTTTAATTAGTTTATACGACTCACCATTTTATTGATTTATTTTATAATAATATATAATATTACAAAGAAAAGTCACGAATGACAAACAACTTGTAGACATACTTTGAAAATTCAAAACAAAGTATTTTCTTATACTGCTTTACAAGCAAAAGGTTTCTAGTGCATTTTTTTTAGGGTAAGTAAGATGTAAAACGGTACATTTCTGTTTTTCGATGTATACCCAGCAAAAATAAATTTGGTACAAGGAAATAGGTAGATTAATAAGAAGTGCTTCGGAGATGCGAAAATTCACAGAGTGCATCCCCTCTGTCTTGCGAGGATAGAAACTTAAAGCGAGCGAAGAAACTTACCACACACACGATGAATTTGGTCGGTTATTTATGTTTTTTCATGAGTTTTAAACACGAAGTTTTTTATTCAACTCAAACTTTTTTATAGTGCATCATCTCTCGCTTACGTGGGTACAAATATGGATGCGAGTGTGAATTTTGCTTCGTAATTAAATTTTTTTATTCTTCCATTGAATTGTGTATGAAAATAAATTTGCCTCGATAGCTTAGTGGTTAGTGTTCTAGTCTACCATGCAGAGATCGTGGGATCGATTCCTGATTCAATACGCGTACAAAAAGTATTTAATAAAAGTAAATTGTTGTATAATATAATTTCCAATTGTATTTGTACCATTTAATACATAAATAAATATAAAAACAACATAAGATAATGGCAAATAAAGATCAAGTGTGGTAAAATTGTGATATAAAGAGAAAAACATTTTTTAATTATATACATATAAAAAAGACATGAGGTTAATGCATCTATGATGCGCAGAAAGAAGCTCATGCCTCCAGACCTACCAAGTGGGACATCCCATATAAAAATCATGCAATAGCGAAGAAGGTTGGTAAGGGAGAGTACCGAAATCTCTCCCTTACAAACCTGCTTCCGATAGACGGATATTTTTGCTGGGTACTTCCCTTTAAAGCGCCATCCATCCAGAGTCAAAAGCTGATTCGATTAAAGTGATCTATATCTTGTTTGAAAGTCTACAAAATTATGCTTTAGCATTGAATTTATTTATATCTGTGTAAAAGTTTCCCATAACTTGAACATCCTTATTTTCAATAACTTTTTAATTCTTCCTTAACTTTCTCCACTCTTTTGAAATCTCTATTATATTTTGTAGCCGCAGAGCAAATATTTATGTGTAAATCTTTGTGGCTTTTGGGCAATATGTGAGTACGAACTTTAATTTTCATATGGTCTTTTGTGGTTGTTATTTTGTCACAGGCAGTTTTTATGTGTTTTATCTAAAGCCACAAAATACACGACAACATATTTAAATTTAGAGCAGAATATGCTTTCAAGCGTTGCACTGGTTTGAATTATTAAAGAAAAATGTTTTTGCAAGAAAAAAAAAATCATTTTAGTAGATCTTGGAAAACTTTAAGGCATTATCTTAAATGAAACGTTTAAGTTTATGGAATGAATATAAAAAATTTTGAGGATAAATAAAATTGAACTATTGACTTTTTGATGTGACAACGACCACAAAAAAAATGTAACCTAAATTTAAGATTTAATATCGTTTTTTATGCTTAAAACTCTTCAAAGTGCAACATATTTTATTGCATTGAAAATTCACAAGACAAAATATCGGCTTTAGTTGGCTTAAAGCAGTGGTGGCCATTCTCTCAATTTCCTATGCTCGCAAGCATATATTGTTTTTTTGTTACCATCAACACACGTACACTGTGTGTGAGACTCATAGCGTATCTACCCAGGAAACATTTTGTGCCGACATGTATGACGTCAAAAAAAAAAAATCTGAAACTTTACCAGACAATCAACCGAGTTGTCTTAAATTCCCTCAGACATTTGGCAGAGTAGTCGGTTGTTTTGTAGTGCGACGTTGCTGTACATTTTTTGAAATATTATCCGATTAATATCAGACTAGTCTGTACATTATCCGAAGGCCATTTTAGTTTCCTTTGAGACATATAACAGAATAGTCTGCACATATTCCGATTTACATCTTAAGACTTTTGTCAGTCACTTCATCACATTGTCGAATTCAAGTTTTCGTAATAATTCTCATTTATCTCCTGACATTATATGCACATATATTTGAATATTTTAAAGCTTATCAAATATGGATAAATGTTGTTTGGATAATTTTAAACAACATTTCTGATAAATTTTTAATTTTAGCTTTTTTTTGACAGGATGCAAATCGAAAAATATTCTGAGTTTTTGTCAGATATTTTTCCGATATTGTTCAGACATCTTAAAAATTCCTTTAGAGTTTCCCTAAGAAATTTGTCAGAATTTGTACAGAATTGTCTTAGACATTTCGACATAATTTTTAGAATTTCCTCAGTAAAAGAGGTCCGGTTGTTTGTCAACCACTCATATAATTTTCGGTACGTTTTCGGACCGACATCGGATACGAATTCGGCATCTTGTGCAGACTTTCTGACCGACTTCGAAGTGAAATCTGGAAAAATTGTTTGCTGGGTATTTAGCCGCACTCATCAACAAAAACAAATAATAAGAAAAAATATTGGCAATTCGAATTTATTAGATTCCACAAAAGATGATGGCAAACACAAACACTCATGCATATGCCCTGTAGGCCAAGTCGTTGAGACATCATCGATCCAAATGCAAAACAAGTATCTATCACCGACGACGAATTGACGATAGTCCAAGCCAGCTATTGCCGAATAACAATAAAGTTTAAAAATATAATAATCGAACGAACCCACAACCTCCACACTGATGGGCTAGCACGCTACCTACCAACCTACCGAGGTACAACAACTTCGATACAGTTGTAACTATTGTTGTTGGCAATAAAACCGTACACACGAAAACTTCGATGCTGTTGCTACTCTTGTTGTGTCGTCAATAAGACTTCGCAGTACAAATTTTCATAATCTTGTCAGAACATTTTCTTTATACAAGACAATCTATTTTATAGCCGACAAATCGCTGATTGTCTTGCAGCCAACATTGATGAAAATGTCGTCGATAAGAACTGGGACTACAGGGTATTTATAAATACATACATGTGTACATGCGAAACAGCATAAATATACAATAGCCCAATTCACAATCTTGTGCAAATGGTCTTGCATCGTAGCATTTGCAAAATGGTATTGCATATTTATACTCACCATTTAACAATTGTTAGCGGTGAGTATAAATATACTATACCATTTTGCAAATGCTACGATGCAAGACAATTTGCGCAAGATTGTGAATTGGGCTAATATTTCTATATTTTTACAATACACATAAGGGCCAAATATTGCATTTTGTGGCATCAATTAAACTGCGAAATACACCAAAGAGGGCAGTATATTCTAAAACAAATAAAGTTTTAATAAAAGAAATTGCAAATTTGAAAATATCAGTCATATAAAAAAATCTATTATTATTTTTTGCTGTAGCTTAGTATAATGCTGCACTAGAATTTTGCACATATCTCTACACACAGATATTTAATAACTGAATTTGAAAAAAGCTGAATTGGCTTTTTAAACTATTAAAGATTTTGCTATACAATCGATTGTTGCAGTATAGAAACTTTAGAAGGATATTTCATACGAAACTATTTAATCCCGCTTTTTATCTTTATCAGGCTTCATGTATTAAAGTAATAAGCAGTAATTGCTTATTGACCAGAAGAATATTAAATTAAATGTTTGCAGAACGACAACTTGAATTCTAAAAACTTCATTAATTTAAGTGCAATAATATAAAATTTAATTGTAATAAAACAAACATTTTTTTAAAATTCAAGTTTGTCATGCGAAATTTTGTATAATATTTTTATTTTGTATACAAAACCACTATGAATTATCGGCATGAGTGAATGTAATAAATGTATGAACATAATGTTGTTTTTCCCCTATTTTCATATTTTGCTTATTTTGTTTTTCATTGTTTATTGTCGTATACACACAAATATAATGATTTGTATAAATTTAATATTTTACACATTTAAAATCATATAAAACCGACGCCAAGAGGTCAACTACTTACTGTACAAGCAACAAACGCAACAGAAAAAGAACACAGTGGCTCTTAGTCAGTCACATCTTTTCACAAAACTTTGTGAAACAACTCATTTAATTCTTGGCAATATGATTGAGTGTATTCTTGTAAGCAATTTCAAAAGTTTTTTGCTGTTGTTATGAAAACTTAAAGATAATAATAAGAAAACTATTCTTTTAAAAGAAAAAATAAAATCAAATTAATATGTGAGCAGAGATCTGCCTTTAAAGCAAAAGTTAAGTGGGATACACTGCGTTTTGTAAATAAAATAACTTTGTAAACAAAATCAAAAATTTTCGAAATAAGAAGGTTCTAATGACTGATTCTGGTAGAGAGGAAAAATACAAGTGGTAGAGTGTTGGAAAATTTTATAACTGGCATTTATTTTAGGGGGAGTTAAATTTCGTTTCCCCTATAAAAAGTAAATAATTAAGTAAAGTGCGACCTTAGCTCGCACACGAAGGGTTCCGTACGAATACACACACACACACACACATATATATATATATATATATATATATATATATATATATATATATATATATATATATATATATATATATATATATATATATATATATATATATATATATATATATATATATATATATATATATATATATATATATATATATATATATATATATATATATATATATATATATATATATATATATATATATATATATATATATATATATATATATCCCTTTTCGTTTTTGCCCTTATTTCATTTTGGAAAATTTTTCATTTTGCTCTTTCGTTTAATTTTAGTTTCTTTATTTTTTAAGTTTTTTTTTTGTTGATTTAGCGACTTTTTTGGTTTTGGCGCTTTTTTCATTTAGGTGTTTTTTATTGTTTTTTTTAAATTTTTCGTTTTTTAAATTTGTTTGTTTTTTTTACGATTTTTTTAATTTTGGCGATTTTTTCGTTTGTTTGTTTTGACTTTTTTTCCGCATTTTGGCGTATATTTATTTTTGGCGATTTATTTTAGTTTTGGCGCTTTATTCGGTTTTTGGCGATTTTTTAATTTTAGCGATTTTTTTTTGGTTTTGACACTTTTTTCGTTTTGGAGACTTTTGTTTGTGTTTTAGCGTTTTTTTTCGTTATGGTGATTTTTTTCCATTTTTTGCAATTTTTTTTTCGCTTTTTGACAATATTTTTAGTTGTAGCGATTTTGTTTAGGTTTGAGTGTTTTTTTCATTTTGACGATTTATTTTCGTTTTTTTGCGTTTTTTTTCGTTTTTTTGGCGATCTTTTTAGTCATTCACGCTTTAACGATTGCATATACTATTTGATATCATTAAAACGGGAGCACTTGTCGCTTAAATGCAAACTCTAGTTTACAAATGAAATGGTCCATGACTACATTCACAAAAAAAAAAAAAATAATAAAAATTTGTAAATATAATTAATTTTTTGGTTATATCAATTAAATAATTATGTAATTGATTTTGAGCCTACAACGATTTTTGTAAATACAATTACGAAATTGTAATTTAAAGGAAAATCAGAAAAATATTTTTTATTAAATATATCTACAAATAATTCGTTGACAAACATCTTTTTTACATTTTTTTTACATTTTTTTTTAGATTTCAAAGTTATTTTAATTAAAGTTATTGTTATATTAGCAATGTGAAATGTTGAATTTCCGGGAAAATTTTGATTATCATTATTATTATAATAACAATATTTTTTTATACTCTATCACAAACCTCGAAACAACTTTTTGTTTGTCTGCGAAAAACACTAACCCCCATATGCAAAAAAATAAAGTGTCTTTAAAATGTATGTTAAAACAAAATTTCCATAGAAAAACCGGTTTTAACATACATTTCAAACACACTTTATTTGTTTTGCATATGGGGGTAAATGTTTCTTTTTGGGAGGAATCGAACCGGCAACCTATGGACTCTTAGCTATAGAGCAATTCGTTATTAACTACGCAAATGTATTCAAAATTGTTAAGTTTTTGCGCCATAGATAACAACAAATTTGGCTACTTCAGTTTGTTGGACAAAAATTTCTACATATTTCGTATCAACAACTTAATTTGTTATATTAACTAAATATATTTTTGAATTTAAATTACATATTAATAATTCGAATTGTTAGTTGCAATTTGATGATATTGTTTTCTGTGTTAGATCGGAATGGTCTTGCAACTATATGCAGTCGTTAAAACGGCAACACTTGTCGGTCAACTACAAACTGTATTACATAGGACCAAGGTGTAACTAACTAGCGCACTTCAGCTAAAATGGACCACGTACTCCAATATTATCTGCAGGATACAAATACTGCTATTTCTGTTTTTCTTTCTACTACTACAACTACCATCATTATCATTTGTCAGATATTACCTCCAGTCATAAGCGAACAAATTACAAATCAACAAGTTTCCCGTATTTTTTTTTTACAAATCACTGTGTCACAGTAAGTTGTCAGCGTAATTATACCTATGTGGGTTCTTATATACCCTGTAAACATTTGCAAGACCTAAAACATTTGTTAGCCACACAAGTCTCTTCATAGTCTTTTTTGAACGATTGTCGTAAGAAAGAGTGTCCATATTCCATTCATTACCAATTCCATACATTACTGT
Source organism: Panzeria rudis (assembly GCA_956483635.1). Classification (NCBI taxonomy): domain Eukaryota; kingdom Metazoa; phylum Arthropoda; class Insecta; order Diptera; family Tachinidae; genus Panzeria; species Panzeria rudis. Next base: position 123,812,052 of record OY101450.1, on the reverse strand, counting down.
CGCAGTACTAGCCAGAGATGACTTACAGTGGACAATAAAATCCGGAATTACTCTTTGGATTAAAAGCCAATAACGACCAACAAAATCACAGAATTTTAAGTGACTTCCACAAAAGAAATCGTTTGTTGGGTAGTTTTTTAAAAATTGCACAAACAGACACACACACACACACACACACTTTAATGTGTGAAGCACTGAGGTGCTTCTATGTATGTGGCAAAGCTTTTAAAACACACATAAAAATGCTGAAGCAAATAACGACATCATAACACGCTTGATTTGGCTCAAGGGACAAAACAGGAAGTTTAAATTTCGTTTGTGTTTTCTGTTGCATATTTTTTAAGCAAGTTTTTCGTATGGAAAATATTTATGAAAAAAGAATGAAAAATACTTTATTTATGAATATGATTAAAAAAAAGGAATAGGAAAAAGGGAAGAGAAATATAAATGAGTTAAGCAATTTACATTTTAAAGTTTTTTAACAAAAGAATATTTATTCATTAAAATCACAGCTGAGTTTTTTTTTAAATTTTGATGATGCTGTTTTATACACATCATAATGGAAAGAGATATCGTTGCTTTTATAAGATTGCGAGTCTATTTAGAGATGATTGTCAGTCAGTCCGGCAACTAAAGAGAGTTTTCCCGACGAACTTAGATGACCTAAAATCCTACATTCAAAAATGTTTGACATTTACTGCATTACATACTAACATAACTTTTATTTACAGGTAAAATATTGCACGAATAAAATATGTATGTACATGTATACATGCTTATTTTTGTAACTTGCATACAAGAGACTCAAAGTATTGGCCATTGAAAGTCCAGAAACGGTAGCATTCTATAACGCCCAAGGAAATTATATCCGTGGACGTGTTTCAACATTGAAAAGGAAATAATATCCATCAAAAAATGAAAACAAAGCCTATGAAGAGTAACGATTGGTCTCATAGCCGGCTTTCAGCCGGGCTGAAAGGTTTTCGCCTCCGCTGACTAAAGTTTTTGGTACGCAGAAGATCGTTACTCAGCAAAGCCTTTATACGAAATAGCCGGAGCAGAAACCCTTTAATCCTGGTCGAAGGCCAGCTAAGCAGAATATTTTTACTTTGTAAAGAATCTAAAACCAACAATAAAAAAATTTCCATTAGAATTTAGTTTCATTATCTTATTAAGGACATGGATTAATTTCAATAGTTTTACTACCGAGAATCTTCTATGCAATAATATGTAGCAAAAGTTGCTACATATGTATCAACAATTTAGTGTATGCTATCTGTAACTATTTATTAATTTAAAAATATGTACAAATATATATTAAATATATAGAATAAAAGATGAAAATGCATTATTTTAATCGAATGTGTGTTTACTTTTATTAATAGTACAAAAAACAAGAGAAAAAACCGTAATTTGTAGTAAAATTTTTAACAGTTGAAAATCATAATTTAAATAAAAAAAAATCAGTCATTTTAAAACATTTATGTGGTAATTTTATTGAGAGTTGAAAAACAGGAATAAAGAAAAAATCAGTAATTTTTACGGTTATCGTTAGTTAATTTTTTAACATTGAAAATTAAACTCATTTTATTTTTGATATAAAGAAAATATGAATAGACCCGTTTTCAAATGAATTTTCTTATATATTAATTTTAATTTTCAGTTGATTTTACATGCAGAAGCTGTGTTGGGTTGCATTTTTATATAAAAAGACAATAGAACTAACCCAGAGTCAAATAGCGACAATAGTTGTTTTGAGGAGATTTCGCTAGCAGCAGATAGTTTTTAATATATGTCTGTTATTTATTGATTTATTTTCAATAACATATAACCTGAAAGAGGGGTTTATTCGCTTTAACATCACACAGATAATAAACGCACATCACTAAATCGACTCCATTACTTTACGGATTCAAATATATGTATATGACTGATTCTCATTCTAAACGTATATTTTGTGTTTTTTTGTAAATGTAAGTAATGTATATGTATATGAGAAGGTAGGATTAATATTATAGCTTTCGCCTCATTCAATGGATCCTGAAATAAAATTATATATTTCGATTTTTTAAAATTTTTGTATTTTGAGCGTTATATTTGCTTTCCCGGTTGTTCCAGGAATTATTTTTGCGAAAAAATACACCACAGAAAATAGTGTTTGAAAGCACTATATATCTACTCTCCAGAAAGAAAAAATTATAATAAATACGAAACTAAAAGTTATGAAAAATTAAAAAAATTTTATATTTGAAAATAATTCTGTACAAACATTTATATATAGAAAAAAAGTTGGCTAACTCTTATTTGAAATAAGTCTTATTTTAATAAAATCGACCAACAATGTCAAAAGTTATGTCAATTTCAAAAAATTTTTTTGTAGCATTCAATCTTCGCAAATATAACAACCCATAGTGCGAAAGAACAAATTTTTTTTAAGAAAACCAGAAATTTGTAAACAAATAATGTTTTTTATATCGTTTCTATTCTTAAGCTGCTGTTAACTTTCTTAAAGTTCTAAAATTTATAGACAAACTATAATTAAAACAAATTTGTTACGTAACGCTCAATACATTTTTATACGAATTGAATATTTTTACAGAACATACACTTTATTTTGTATTCAATACTATTCAGATGTATAATGTTCGATGTATTTTAACATAACCTCCTTAGGTATTCATTAAAAATTTCAATTATATTAAAGAAATATGGATAATATGCAATAATTTTTTTTTTTGATACAAACGATGATTGATTGATTAAATGTTTTGCAATATTATACTATTTAACAAAGTTCACAAAACTTTTAAATATTTAGAAGTTCAAACCTACGCTGCTATTTTAGTGTATGTTGTTAATCAAATTTAAATAATTAAACTGACTAATGAAGCGTACTAAAAAGACGTAACGTTCAATACACAACAATTTAAAAAAAATTATAATTTGTAATATTTGAAAAAAATTTGATTTGTAAACGAAGAGAAGCAAATGCAAACATTCTAAGCCCGTTATGAATTTATTATCGTTTTTGGAACAATTCATAGTTTCTTAATGTGGAAAATCAACTGCATGCATTACGGACACGCCATTTTGTATGAAGAGAGTAAAAACAGTACACTCGTTCTTCGTTTTTAACACATAATGGTCAGTAAGGCGGGTCGAAAAATAGTTGCATTAGTCACCCCCAGAATGAAAGATATATCAATGACATTAAAAATATTTTTTTTGCCACGCCCCAAAATACAGCACTTTTAGTTTTTTATATATAGCGCCGCCGTTTAAAGGCCGATTTCATCATATCGCATGTCGTTCTTTATGGTTTGACTGTGGCTTAATTTTTTCCTTGGCTGGCTTCTTTGTCCGACATTAAATTCTGGGCTCCACCTATGCCATTTCGGATCCTTCCCTCATAATGTTTAATTTTTTTTGAACATGACAAGAAAGCCCTTCTAAAGCTTTGTATATCTGACTTTTAATATACTCACTTATAAGTTACGCCTTAAAGTTACGCCTGGTTTTTCTTTTTTACACACAAATTAATTTAGATTGGGTAGATCCCAATACAAAACAGAAAATTTTCCACCAGTCACCCTCTAGAAACGTAAAACGTTCAATGATTTTTCTAAAAGTGTAAAAAAAATGTTTTTTTGCCACGCCCCAAAATACAGCACTTTTAATATTTTGTATATTGCGCCGCCATTTAAAGTCGGACCTAATAACGTTTTTTATGGCATGAGAGCGGCATAACTTTCGCTTCAGGTGACTTTTGAATACGACATCAAATTCTGGCCGCCACTTATGCCATTTCAGATCCTTCCTCCTAATGTCTAATTTTTTGAACGTGGCCAAAAAGCCCTTCTGAAACTTTGTATGGCATGCAAAAAATTGGACATTAGCAAGGAAGGATCCGAAATGGCATAAGTGGCGCCAAAAATTTGATGGCGGATTCAAAAGTCACCACAGGTAAAACTTAAGCTATATAAGCCATTAACAACGATATCCGATATGATGAGATCGGACTTTAAATGACTATGCATTCTAGAAACGTCATTCATATATCTAGGGGTGGACTTGCAAAAATTTTGTTGTTTATTTTTATTGGGATTTACCCAGTCTAAAGTAATTTGTATGTGAAAAAGAAAAGATAGGCGTAATTTTGGGGCGTGGCATACAAGCTAGACATACTAAATTTTGAAAAGACTTTCTTTCAACATGTAAAAAATTTGACAAATGGGCGGACGGAAGGAACCGAGATGGCAGGAGTGGCGCCCAGAATTATATGTCGTATTAAAAAGTCACTAGAAGCAAAAAGTCATAAACAACGATATCCGATATAATGAGATCGGACTTTAAATGGCAGCGCTATATATAAAAAGCAAAAAGTGCTTTGTTTTGAGGCGTGGGAAACAAAATTTTTCGCGGTCTTAGCAACTTCATTAACATTTCTTTCATTCTAGGGGGTGACCGGCACAACTTTTATTTTTTGTATGGTAGTCGACCCTACTTTAATGGAAAGTCTTTAACAAAAAAACTTATGTACATTTATTTATAATCTATTAAATCATATTAAAGCAATTTTCATTTAAAAATCTATGCGTTCATTTTATGAAATATTTTACTATACATACTTTCAACGGACACAAAAAAAGCAGTTGAAATGAGAATCAGCCACATAATACTTAAGGCTGCGCAAATAATAATATAAAAAAACGTTTGAATATACTTTCACCCGTGCTAAAAAGCTTTAGAATTATTTAACCTTTCAACGAAACTACCATTATAAATTACAAATCCCTTTTCAAACTTTTCTAAACAGAAACAAAAGGCTGGGAATTGTTTTTAATTAAGAGTTTTACGGTGACATGAACAATGTTTGTCATGCTTTTTCTAAGTGTCAAGTACAAAATGTGTACAAATTCTTATGAAAGGCTTAAATACTTTCAGTAAAGTTAAGTAATCCGTTTTTTTTCACATCAAGAAACTTAAAACGGAAAAGTATTGCACACTGTAACAGAAAAAATACGAGAAAGTTTTAAAGGTACAAACTAATAAGGAGTTTTCATCAAATAGTCCTGGATATAAAAACGAATTGAAACTTTTTATTGAAAATTAACGAAAGATATTAAGTACATTGTTCAATTTTTCATTTGCTTCTTTTGGGGCACAGAGTTTTATAAAGAGAAACGACATGGTTCAACATAAAGAAGCAATTATGTATTGTTTTTCTTTTTTGCAACAAATAAATTGTTGCCTCAAACAAACTATTTTTATTTCAGCAGAACGTTTATCATGTTAAAAGGAAATTTTATACTCAACGAGTTTTTTAATGTTTTCAAATGATTATGAAGACGTTATAATTCTGGTATGCAGCTGACCAATTTCAAAATACATTGACTAACAAAAATATAATGTTTTATAGCTGCATACTAAATTTTAATACGAAAAAAACAGTTACACTGCACAAACGATTTCCATTAAATTTGCAGTAGTCGCGTAGTTTTATGATCTTAAGATCTGATTAGAGTTTGGGTGCACATGTGGCTGAGTGGTAGCGACGCTAGCCTATCAATCCAGAGGTCCTGGGTTCGATTCCAGCCATAGACCCTGGATGTTTTCCGCAGACGAGCTTATCGCTTAGAGGGTTGTGTTTATTAAAAAAGAAAAGTTGGATTTGATCGGTTTTGTAGTTTAGAATTTATTCATCGAATCAGTTCATCATATCGCGGAATATAAGCGAGGTCAGTGCCTTTTGAATGCTGTGGATTTGGTTCGGATTGGTTGAGCCGATTTTAAGTTATGAGAGGTTTACATACATACACACACACATACATAGATATATACATACATTCATAAGGACATCATCGTAAAAATAATCAGAATAGATTTCCATCACCTTATAACAACGAGGTCTGATGAAAACTCGATTTTGGAGAATCGGGGGAAAATCACTAGCTTCCTATCTTTGATTGTGGGAAGTTGACAAATTTCCTCTTAGTGTTTTACATAAAGAATCTGAAAACTCTGATTTCCTAACATGTAAGGATTACAAGATTTCCTATACCGATTCACTATAAAAATGTGCAAAAGGGCGCCAATTTTAACTCTGCCTAAAATAAAGACAAGACCCACAGTTATTTTTTGTAAATAGTCGAAGATTTTCATAATTTTAATTACGATTAAAAAATATGTAACTAATCGCGATTATCGATCGATCGCTCTTGAAATAAATAAGGGTGTGTTTTAATGATAGCACATATGCATGTGATATATTTAGTCTTTCATAAAATCAATGAAATTTTTCATCAAAACTATGAATATGTTTCATTGAAATTATGACCTTTAGCAACTTGAACTTTTTTCAAAATATTTTAGAGTATATATTTCAAGCCTTTTAAACAAGCCATTCAAACATTTTATTGAAACTTGCCATAAAATTACCAAATGTTGTTGTCATAACTCCAAGGAAAGCCAAAAAAGTAATTCCAATGACATTCTCTCTCAATGCTAGGGAAATATTTCATTAGAATTGTAAAAAATCTAAGGAACTCGTTTGATTGGATTTATGAAGAGAAATTGTTTCAGTGTACTTCATATTGTAATAATTTCATTCAAAGAATGAAATAATAGACACGAGAAAAAGAAAATGCTGAAGTGGTGGTTGTCTAAGACAAGAACCAAGTAAAGTTGTAAATTTCTAAACTACCAAAAAGTAAAGAGCTTATTGGCTTAAAGTTGGATATATATCTGCTTGACTTTGGGGGCCGTGGTGGCCTAGAATATAAGAAGAGCTCTGAGGATGGGATCATGGTTGTTCCCGAAAATATCATAATGTTAAGTTCGACTGTCTTTTATTACATGCTTTCAATTATTCAATTCAATTATTACATGCTTTGAAAAACCCTTTCACAATAAAAATAATTTAATTGTAAAATTAAATTGAATGAACTAAAGCCTGAATAATAAAAATTTCTCTGAATTAATATCAACACACTAAAAGAATTTTGCTTCATAAAACCAATGAAAACACTTCATTAGATTTTTTCTTTAATCCAGTGACAGTTTCACAAATCTAATGAAAAGTTCATTAATATTACACAAAAAAAGTAAATATTTAACAACGGCAATTTTCGAAAATAGTATGAAATTCAATAAAACCTGTATTTGATTCAACTATAATGTTTGTTGAAAGTAAATTTTTTTATAAAATCATTAGGGAAAAATAAAAATATTTTCAACTATTTTTGTTATCAAATATAGAAAAAGTCTTTATCACAGAAAATTCAAAAACTTTTTGTATTGAATTAATACATTTCCATAGAACAACATACAAAAATCTTTACCACAGGAAATTCAAAAATTTTCTTCTGTGTATGAAAGAATTTCGTTGATTGAACTTTAATGAAACTTTTCATTGGTTGAATTTGAATGAAACTTTTCATTTCATTTGTGAAATTATCATTGGATTAATGATAAAATCTAATAACATTGTTTCAACCGATGAAATTCTTTCACAATACTAATGAAATTTTGATTGGATTTGTGAAATTGTCATTGAATCAATAAAAAATCGAATGAAATTATTTCATTGGTTGTATTAACCAAAATTCTTTTCGTGTAAAGCAATAACAAAATTTTATAATATAATGAAATAATTTCATTAAAATAGTGAAATATTTTTATTAAAACGATGACATAATTTCGTCAAAATAATGAAATATTTTCATTAGACGCAAACTTAACAATAGCTCTGGAGGTACATTTGTATTTAGGAAGTTGTGGCGAAAAAGCTGAATATGCTGCAAATACAAAAAAAATGTGTTTTAAATCAACATCGAAACGCATATTTCTCTTTTATTTATAAATAAGTATACCAATTCACTTCGATTTCCATAAAACCTTATCACACAAACGTAACAGAAGTAACATATTATGTTTTACGAAAAAAATATGTTTCTAATTTAATTCCTTTTTCTCTAAGGGATCATTTAATTTTAGTTTCTTTAATAAATTCTAAGGTAATATAAAAGTATGTATAACAGCATACAAACATAAAATAACCTACATATGAGCGTACTAACATTTGTATCTATGTGGCTATACACAGTAAGCATTTGTTTGTCGACTTTTTTTCATGACAAATTTGAGTTTTTGTAATAGTTCTCATTTATTTCTTAAGAGTTTTTGCATTAAAGTAACTTACCAAATATGCGTAAATGTTCTCTGATCAATCATGCTTTGTATCCAAAAAATGTATTGAGTGTTATCGATAGTTTTTTAATTTAATTAAAAATTCATAGTGTATAATTAAGGATTTTATCGAAGATTATACATATGATTTTTTTTAATTTAAAATATAGTGTGTGTTCAGAAAAAATATGAAATTCAAAAGAAAATGTATTGCGCGTTACATTGGCAATATTATATATGGAAAATAAAATATTTGTATACTTCAAAATAGTTCTTTACAAACAATTATACATCAGCAAAAGTAGGCTAACTCTTCTTTCAAGTAATTACAAATAATTTTGTTGTAGCAAAATACAACGTACCCAATACATACTTCGATAATATAACAACCCACAGTGCAAAAGAAGCAACATTTTTTCAAAGAAAACCAGAAATTTGTAAACAGATAATGTTCTTTATATCGCTTCTACCTTCAGCTGCTGTTAACTTTTTTTAACGACCTATAATTTATATATAAATTTTATTAAAAAAAAATTTACGTAACGCTCAATACATTTTTATACGAATTCAATATTTTTTCCGAAACACATACTTAATTTTGAGCTCAATGCAATTTAGATGTATAATCTTCTATCCATTTTAACATAACCTCCTTAGGTATTCACTAAAAACTTTCAATTATATTAAAAATATATGATTAACACTCAATACATTTTTTTGGATACCAACGATGATCGATTGATGAAACGTTTTAAAATATAATATTTAACAAAATTTATTTATTCGAGATATTCTCAGGAATTAATTGCAAAAAAGTAAAATAGATTTTTTGTGGTTAGCTAATCTATAGTATGCCGACATTTCGTCGGTTGCTAATGTCAACTCAACAGTACAGTAGATCTGTACAAAACGATTCCACATTTGTTGTCCTCCAATGCAGGAACTATCAAATGCTAAACCGATGAACCGCATTTGAAAAGTGTTTAAAACTCGTATGCTTATAGTTAGACTCTTAAAAAAGAAATGAGCATCACAATATATAAGCATAATAGTTTTATAAAGAAAACACAAAACAAAAAAAAAGTTTATTAATAGGTGCGATTTGCCACAAGATGGTGACAGTCTGTTAATTGCGCTTACAAAAATTAGTAGGACTTTCGCTACAGTGTTGTTGCCACTGTCAGTGGTAGTGTAGGTAAAGGACTTTGACGAGTAGACTTGGTAGTCACGACACAGCTGTCGGTTTAACCCTCCGTACATTCCAATTTTTCTTTGAATGTTCAATATTTACATCCTTTAGAATTTCTTTCTTAAATAATTTGTATCGAAAAATTAAATTAAAAATGAACTTAAGCCAAACTAATTAAATAACTTTGGATAAAAACCATACAGTTCGACTAAAAATTCATAACTCAATTATGAAAACACAAAATTTTAAAGGTTTGTAAGAAAAATAAACAGATTCATATCGAATAAAAATTGTTTATTTGTAAAGTCATTTTGTATGAAGAGAGAAAAAACAGATGATGGAAGTCTAGCGGCTTCCGAAAGAGGCGCTACTCTGTTCTCTGTTATGGCACAAAAGATCCACTACGTATCTTAGTGCCGGTCTGTGGACCAGATCTTTCTCCTATTTTATCTATCTACTCTGTTCTGCTGTATACGTTGAAAAATTAAGTTGATAATTATTTTTCCCCAAAACATATGTAAGCCCTAAGAATTAGAGAAAGGAGCTTTCTCAATCTTGGATGAGAAATATAAACAAAAAGCACAAGTGTGGTTGTTGATTATGATATGTGCCAAGTATGGTAAATTTCTAAGCCACCATAAAATAAGCTTAAAGCCAGGAAACATAGAGCTTTAATGCAACAGCTTTAATGCCAGATATTTACCGCTTGACTTTGGGGGCTGTAGTACCCTAGAGTATAGAGAGCTCTGACGATGGGATTGTGGTTAATCCCGAAAACATCGATGTTCAGTTCGACCCTTACAAAAGTCAAGAAATTGGTCTTTGTTCTTTTCAATTGTCACATGCTTTGAAAAATTATTTCTCAATAAAAAATGATTTAATTGTAAAAATTAAATTGAACGAACTTAAGCCTTTATAATAAATTTCTTTGAGTAATGCTTTATGTTATACTTTTCATTGACATTAATATCGACAGGCTCTAAAAATTTCAAAAAATCTGACAATTTTCTGATGTTTTATCAGACACATTCCGCCATTATTCGGATATGTCGAAATTTTCTTCAGTAGGTATTTCCCAGAGAATCTGTAAAGTTCGTTCAAAACTCTCTCATACATTTCGGGAAAGTATTCAAAATTATCTCTAACAAAAAAAGTTGTCGGCTTCAGCCACTCATACGATTTTTGGTACGTTTGTTGACCGACTTCAGACCTTCTGAACGAATTTGGTAAAGAAATGTTTGCTGGGTATATGTGCGTGTGTGTATGTATGTGTATAGCAATCTTTGTTCTATTATTTGTTTAACCAAACCACTTATTTTTTTCTTTCTGTTGTTTTTATTAATTATCTTGTTATTATTGTATCGCCTTTTTTTATAAAGGTTTATTTTTGTTTGTGCGAAATAAAAAAAATGTATATAAAAACAAAATGAAAACAACGAATAGGTATCACAGTTATTTACACACCATTACACCACTGCTAGACCGTAATGGAACAATACCTGCTTAAACATGGGTGGGTATGAGTGTGTATGTGTGCATTTGCTTAATAAAAGGATTTCTAAAGAATAAAACTCTTAACAGGACAAAGTCAAAGGAAATCAGGCAGCAGTTTGTTTATTTTATTTTTAACTTTGTCAATGTTTTATGTTTCGTTATTGTCTATAGTTTTTCTTCTTTTTTCGAATTGGTAACTAACTAGTTCTCATTTAACACCCATATATACTATTTACATATACATATCAGATAGGCAGAGATATGCTGAAACACACAAATACATAAAATGCTGCTAAACTCACACATATTTCCACACTCAATGCATTTACTATGTAACAGTGTAAGGATGGATGTCTGATTCTGTTCTGCTTTTAAGCCTACCGACTGCGACACGATGCAGGATTAAAACATGTGTATTTCGTATGTTTTATAAGATTTAAGATAAATCTTTAAACATTTTCTTGTCTCATTATAGGAATTTTTCTCTTTTAGCAATAAAATACTTTTGTTGTTGTATAAACTTTTAAATTTATGCATAAATGATTAAAAATGTTCATATAATTTCAGAACAATTTTTTATTATTTTCTATTAAATGAAGATATTATAATGATTATGGATTTTTACTTCTTTTTTGCAAAAATTTTCCTTCTTCTAATTTTTTTCTTAACATCTTTTAGTTGGCTACATTTTTCAAACTCTTTGGGCTTATTTTAATGGTGTCGATGTTAGTGTAATATATTTTTTAATTTTTTTTTCTGGTATTGTATCTTCACATTTTTTTTATTGGCGCTAATTTCCACCGCTTCTTGTTACCGTTAGTTTTGAGAGCACGCACGCAACTGATTTTCTTTAATTTAATTTTTGATGGCATGTGTGTAGAGAGCTTTAATTGTAAGTTTTAGGGATTTAAAACAAATCCAGAGAGTATAGAATTGTTTACAATTTTGAAAAGCTTTTTTTTGCAGTGATGATAAGTGTTGCTAATTGAAGAATATTTAAGTATTATAAAGCATTTTTCTTACAAAAGTAAAACGTAATAAGGAAAAAAAAGAGCTTTCAAATCATATGGTAGTTAAAATTACACTATGCGACAAATGAATACTTTTGGAAAAACACAAGGACTGCACAGTTATGGATGCCAATCGGGAGAGTTTTTTGAAAACCCCGGGTTTCGGGACTTAGAGATAGAATCCCGAAACTCCGAACCGTGGTCCCGGGATATTTGGGATTTCTTAATTGAAAAATGTTATTTTTTATTCTAAAACTCATTTTTTTACTTTTTAATTTATGTTTCTGAGACAGATTTTTATGTTTCTGAAACAAGTTTTTCATCTGCAATTCAAATGCAATTTTTGTTTAATTTATATTTTAATGCTCTGTTTTGAACTTTTTTACACTTAACATTCTTTAAAATGACATTTCAAATAATATTTGACATTAAAAAATTGATTATATGTGAAAAAAACGGGATTCGGAAATCCCGAAAACCCCGGGAAGCAAAATTTAAAAATTCCGTGATTCGGGAGTTGTAAAATGCCGAAAGTCCCGGAATTGTAAAATCATGAAAGTTCCGATATTTCGGGGATCTGGATTCCCCGTTTACCGATTTTCGTAGAAAAATTGTGCCACCAAATTCTAAGCAAACCATTCCAAACAGAAAAAGAATTTTGGAAGTCGCCTCATAAATGGTGGAGCTATGCGATAATCAATATTTCGGGGGAAGGGGGAATCCACACAGATTTTGGAGAAAAATTATGGTTACAGCCTGCAAGGGGGTTTTCTGCAAATTTTTCAACTGATTTTCGAAAAAAAACTATGGAACAAAGCTGCAGTTGAACCCGATCAAATAATAACAAATTTTTTTTTTTGAAAATCGGTTCACAAACGACGAATTATGGGACCAAACTACTAGCGAACCCTTGAAACAACACAAGAATTTTGAAAATCGGTTGACAAATGGCATAGTTATGGATTTGGGGGGAGAATTCCCCTTCCGAATACGGAAAAAAATTATGGAAACAACTTTTGAAAACCCTTCCAACAAAAAAAGAATTTTAAAAATCGGTTCACAAATGGTAGAGTTATGCGTGTACAAACATAAAAAAGTAAAAACAACATACGCACGAATTGATAACCTTCTCCTTTTTAGAAGGCACAAACCATATTGCAGATTAAAAACTGGGCCGAAAATTCCCCAAAATCCCAGGAGTTCCCCGGAACTTCCACTGAAGATTACGGCAAACCCGCAGCGGCATCACCATTATGATGTGTAATGTTGTGTCATGTCAACAAATTTCATATCATTTATAAGAATTGATATAATTAGCAGACACCTTCAAATAGCAACGCTACGAACCACTTAGCCAAGCCACAAACCATTTAGCAAAGACGCAGACCACATTGGAAAATTCTAAAAACTAGGCTAAAATCTGAAAAATCCCATGAATTCCAACCACTTCCCCGGAACATTATGGCAACACAGAAAATCTAAAAAATCCGTAGCGGCAACACCATTATGCTATGTAGTTGTGGGCTGTATTCGCGGCCAGTATTTGTGAGCAGCATTTGTGACCAGTATTTTTGTCATTTTCAAAAAATTTTTCTTTTCTCCACCAAGCAATGATTTTTCTTATGTGCATGGCGCGCCATAAGGAATTAAAGTTTCGAAAAATGGTTTTGTTGTACAGTGTTAATGTTCGCAAATTTGCCAAAAATTAGATGACTTCACTTTATTATGAATAATATCATAAAAGCTTATTTTATTTGTAGTATATCTGACTTTATGGTTAGACAATAAAAAGAAGACATAAATTAAAAAAAAATCAAAAAACCCGACTGCTTAAAAAAATTAAAGAAAACAACTTTAAGCCGTCACAGATCCTAAATGGTCATTCGAAATTATAAATCATAAGGGAAACCTAAAGATTATTTTCAAATACCTGTCAATTGATACCCATTTTGATATAGTTCGCCGACTTTTTATTTTTTCCGTATAAACAAAATGGCGTCTGTTGGCCGCCATATTGAATTTTGACTACTGTCATATCTTTAGTGACACTCCTCGTATTAAGACGAATCGATTGACGTAAGAGTCGTCAAAATCGGTCTACACGTTCGGTTTATATAGTGCCGCAAAGGAACACACATACACACATACATACATAGGCTGATAAACACAATACCCTTCTTTGCGTCGCGAAGTCGGGTAAATAGTAAAGTGTTTTCAATTTTCTATTTTTAATAAATTTTCAAATATAGTAGTATAACTTTTCCAATTTTGGAAAGAAATTTCGCGCAGTCAAAATTTTCTTTGTCTACATGCTTCACATTTATCTCTAAATGAAAATATAATTTGATTGAAAAATTTAATTAAAACTAAATATTTTTTTAGTTTATTTTGTAATGAAATGGGATAACTATTTCCTAAGCTATGATAAAATCGGATTTCTTCAAAACTGGGTTTTTTTTTTGCAAAAATCAGTTAATTTCACTTTATTGTGAATAAAATCAATATTTATCCATCGATATACATATACTATATATATATATATATATATATATATATATATATATATATATATATATATATATATATATATATATATATATATATATATATATATATATATATATATATATATATATATATATATATATATATATATATATATATATATATATGTTTTATCCTTGTGGTCTGAATTATTGCGAAACCGACTTAAAGGTGATGCTGTTTTAAGTTTTCCAGTAGTTTTGTAATAATATTGGGCAACCCTTTTTCAAGTTATGATAAAATCCTCTTCAAAAATCCAAAATTTTTGAGAAAAATTGTCCAAATAATTTAAAGTTTAGACTGTTTTTGTAGTTAGGAAACAACTGTGGTCTGAATAACTCCGTAACCGGCTTAAAGGTAAGGCTGTTTTAAGTTTTTCAGTAGTTTTTGTAATAAAACTGGGCAACTCTTTTTCAACTTATGATATAATCTTTTTCAAAAATCTAAAATTTTAGAAAAACACAAAAAAAAAATTATCCATAGAATATAAAATTATTAATGGTGCCCTTTGCCATTCTGCTTGTTACATAGTGATATTATTTAAGAGGAATATGATTTATTTGAAAAATAGTTTAAATAGAACTCTTGTCAACGTGGATTGTCATAATTAATTAATTAATTTTAATTTAGTTCGTACATTAAAATTTTGTAAAAAAAAACTAAACGTAATAGTTATTAGCACGGAACATGTAAAACATCAAAATTTGTTGGTGTTTTTTTTCAAAAAGTTTGTATGTATTGTTTTTCGGTCTAATAAAATATATTTCTTCCGGAGCATACAAAAATGTTGGCAGTTGTTGAAAGCAAAGCTAACAATAATACATATAGAAGACACATCGAGTCAAAAGAGTTAATGGTTCTCCCTCCAATCCTATCCAAACTTATTTATAATTTCTCTAAAAATTCCCAAGAGTGATAAGCAACGATTGCAACAAATTTATAAATATTCAAAGACCCCATATACCGAAAGCCTATATGTCCTATATATACCGAAAGTCATTAAGATATCACACGGAAAATAAAGACAGGGTGACCATTTTTGTGAAAAAGCAATTTTTTTAAAACATATTTTTGCCTTTTTAAACATTTCGGTATCAAAACTCTTCCATCGAAATATTATTATATTTTGTTACAAATTTTAATTATATTGTGTTACGCTACAACATGCTTAGCTTTTCTAAGAGATTTTTGGGTAACAGTTCCCTGACGATCCGCATTTAGCCCCAAATGTGCATATACTGAAAATAGTCCATGCAACATTTTACGAAAAAAACTTTCGTAGTTACTTTTTTTGTATTATATACGAAACTTTCGTACATTCCAGGAAAAAAGTTGTAGTCTAGAATTTTATTATTTTACGTAAGTAACGAAAACCATTCGTATTTACTTTTTTCGTAGAATGTATGAAACTTTCGTGAATATTACGAATTAGGTTGAGTCTAGAATTTTATTATTTGACGAAAGTAACGAAAACTTTTCGTAGTTATTATTATTTTTTTTTTGTAAAATATACGAAACTTTCGTACATGTTACATTTTATAGTGTTACGAAAGTAAAGAAAACATTTACTAGTACGTTTTTTCGTAAAATATACTAAAAATTTGTACATATTACGAAATCAGTTATGGACTATATAAGTTGTTCTTAAAATTATTGAATCATATAAAATTGGGCGCTAAGTGACCCGTATACATATAAGTTGTAGACAACGTTACGGATGAAAACTTTCAAAAATGGGCACACAAAGGGGATTTTGAATATAAAAGGGGCATAGAAAATAGATTTCTGAGAAAAAAAGGGGCAACTTTAATACGAAACTCTTTCGTATTATATAAAAAATTATTTCTTAAAACACAAAACATACTTCGTAAAATAAATACACAAATTTCATTCGTTTCGTACATATTACCAAAGAATTTCATGGTGCGAAATTACAAAATATTTCGTAAAATATACAAACGAGATCGTTCATATGTTGCATGGTTTTTTTTCAGTGTATGAATTAGCTAATACCCCTCAGTAACCAATGTCAATGTGTTTTTATAAACAATTAATATTCTACTGAATAAGCAAAATATTAATTTTGGGAAATAAAGCGACTATAAATTTAAAAACATAGGCGCATACTCATAGTCAAAGCAAAGTATACTTTAAACATTTAAAACCAGTATTTTGTATCGCAATACACAAAGAAAAAAAGGGAATGTAAAATCAACATGGCTCAATTTTGATTGGAAATCATATTAAATTTACAAGAAATAGTTTATCGTTTGAGTGTGTTAGTGTTTATTTGCTTTGTTCATTGCTACAATTCACTGTTCTGCTTAGCTGTGTGACTTGTTGTTGTTTATTCTTACATGTGCCATTTATGTAGACGACAAAAAACGAATTACCAGCGAAAATTTACTGCTGCTGGCTTAAAATTACCATTAATTTTAAACGGAAAATTATTAATCTTGGCTTAAATCACCGTTAAAAAAATTTTGTTATAAACGTTAAGTGTCATTTTCAATCGACATGACTATAACTTTAATTTCAAATAAGTTTTACGTAATATAATCATTTAAATCATGTTGAATTAAAATTAAATTCATTCTCCATACGATGGTATTTATCTAGTGTGTAGGTAAAGTAAAGTTTGAAGCTTTTGTGGCTGCTGTGGTTGGCGCGTGGACTATCATGCAGGTGGCACGAGTTCAAATCTTGGCTGGGGCAGTCAGCTACAACGCGAAGTTTTCTGATGAATAGCTACATTAAAGTCATGTTGTTTCAGCTTGATATAACTTTAATTCAAAATGATTATTCGTGTTGTTTCAATATCAAATTCACGTTGTTTCAACTTGACTTAACTTTGAATCAACATGGTTCTTCGTGTTGTTCCAATATCAAATTCACGTTGTGTCAACTCGAAATTACTTTGATTCAATATGATTTTTCGTATTATTTCAGTATCAACTTCATTTTGATTTAACTGTACTGGAATATTAAATCAACATGATATATAGTTATTTTAAAGAGATAAATTTTCTTTCAAGATTATTGTAAATCATGTTGATTTAACATGAAACCCCTACCCCTACATGAAAATCACTACCGAAAAATGTTAAATTAACCTGGTTTTCGACGATTTTACTTGGAAATTTTTCTGTGTGTACTGGTTTTGAATTCACAAAGAATACTTTGCTTACGACTATGAGTATGCGCCATTAATTTTAGCAATTAAAAAAAAACACTAAGAAAAAGTTTTAGTTTTGAAACGTTTTAAGAAAAACGCCCAAAACTAAACTCTATTTTTCTCAAAAGTTAGTAATTTTCCACCCTCATTTCAGAGTATTGGCGTTGTTTGTCTTTCTTTTGTTTAAAATCATAATTACTTTTCTGGAAGTTTTGGCTATTTAGATATTTACAAAACCAGGTAAAAAACCACGGCTAAAAATCAAAATTTAAACATTTCAAGACAAATATCTGTGAAAATATTAGGGCTATCGTAATGATGTTAATGTCTCTTAACAAGCCTTACAACAAGTTTAAATTCATTAAAATCGGATAATATTTGTAAAAGTTATGAGGCCAAAAAAGTTTATCATGCTCGAGATACTCAATTTTGACACCTTATAGCTTACCGTGTGTTTCAACAGGGTGGTATAAGTTTCATCATTCTTAAAGCTTAGGTCCTCCTCTATGATTTTTACATACATCGTTTTGTAATTGGATCGCAAGTTTCTAAAATACAGATTTTTTTTCCATTGGAGTCACAGTGTGCCACCACATACATTATACATTGTGAATAAAATCTAAAGTTTTTTTTTCATTTCAAGAAATTTTTGGTAGTGCTTCCGCTATGGAAACTTTTATCAATGATGGACTGTGTCTCATGACCAAAATACATATGTATGTACATATCAGCAAATATTTCAAATCCACTTTTTAGAAGGTTATATAAAAAAAAACAATCCACTTCTAAAGCACTTGAATTTTTGTATGCATTTTCAAACAATCTATTTTCCTATAAAATACCTTCTAGACTGCAAACAAAAATTTTCTTAAATAAAAATAATAAAGAAATTGTAGCAAAAGTTACTACATTTTATTTATAGAGCCAATTGCTTCATAAAAATAATTTTAGATCTAGTATCATGTCAATATTAATTAAATTATGAATACACAAGAAAACAAATTAACGCAATAAAAATTTTTAGGTGGTCCAACATGTGGCCCACCTTTTTCCATTTGCTGTATAAAAAAACATGTGTGATGCTAATCTTTAATTTGAAATTTTAGGTTTGTGTAAACAACAAAAGTTTTATTATCATTGGAAAAGTTATCAACCCCAAATTTTTGATTTAACACAAGAAGAATTAAATACAAATAAATGTGCTTCAAAAATATGTATGAGACACAAATAGCAACAATATTATGATGGTTTTATGCGATAAAAAATCATTTTCTTCAACTATTTTTTTATTATCTTTTACATTACAAGTGGCTTAGTAAGAATAAATTTGCTCGGCCTGTATAAAAATTTTAAAATATTTTATTGGTGTATTGTCAGCTGAAACGACAAACGCACTAACTAAAAGCAATATATATGCTAAATAATGTAATTAATTGGTGAGGTCTTTTTCCTTTTTAGATTTTCTTAATTATATCGCTAGTTTTGTTCGGTAAAGTCTGATTTTTATAAGTAGTATACTCTAAAACACTTTTGTTGAAAATTAGGTCGACAATAGTCGGCAACACTTTACAGATTATTATCGACCTAAAATTACACACCCATTATTTTTCAACAAAATGTTTTTACTAAAAAAAAGCGATTGACTGCGAGCAGGTCTGAACCGCGACCTCCTGACTGATAGTCTGACGTACCTACCACTCAGCCATAGCCGTATTATACTCTATGTTACATTTTTTCCACTTGAACTAAATTTGTTTAATTTGAAAGGTTTTTTCTGTAATAAAATAACTACAAAATCGATGTAATTTTAGACAAGGAGAAATTTCCAACACAAATTTAGACAATATATGATCGTAAATTTGAAGTAATGTTTTAGAGTGTAGTTATCTATGTTGGAGAAATACATCGGAAATTATTAAAAAGCCGATTAGAGTTTCTTGTTAGTGAGGACTTTTTGCGTTTCATTTAATGACATGTATATACATTATTTATCACTAAATATTAAAAGAAAGATTAAAGAAAAAGTTTCCCAAGCACTTTCATAAACATCAATTGAACGAACGCATATATTAGCGAGGGACTGACTGATTATTTTGTTTGTTAAAAAAATAAAGAAACATATAAAGTTTTTTTTAGTTTATTCTTAGCGTTTCCAATTGTGAGAAATTCAAATTAAGAAAAAACAAATAATTTTCTACAAGAGAGCAATTACATATGGGAGATTCCACGTTAAATCCAGCGGATGCAAAAAATGTTTCTTTTGATTTCCCCAATTTTGTGATATTTTTTCAAAACAGCCTTTCTGGTAAATTTTGAGATTTTTTGATTACTCGTTCAAAAGATATTAAATTTATTTAATTAGTTTGGCTTAGGTTCCGTTTTCAATTTAAACTTTCGATCAAATTATTTTTTATTTTAGAAAGAAAGTCTAAAGCATGTAATAATTGAACATTAAAAAAAAGTTGGCTGTACGGAAGGTTGAACTGGGTAAATTTTAAAAATGAAAACGGCTTTCGAATGATTTAATAGATTATATTTTATTAAGTAAGAGTGTACATTATGTGTTAAAAACGAAGAAGGAAAATACTGTTTTTACTCTCTTCATACAAAATGGCATGTCCGTAATGCATGCAGTTGATTTTCCACATTGAGAAACTATGAATTTTTCCAAAATCGAGATTAAATTTAAAATGGTCTTAGAATATTTGCATTGGCTTCTCTTGGCTTACACATCAAAGTTTTGAAACATATTAGAAGACATAATATCTTTTTTTTTAATTTTTGTTGTCCCGCAGTCTTGTATATTGAGCGTTACGCTTTTTTAATACGCTTCATTACTCATTTTAATTATAAAAATTACATTAACAACATACAGCAATATAACAGCATACGGGTGTACTTTTAATAGAGTTCGGAATCGGAAAGTCTACTTTTGATTTCCCGCTTTTCCGGGAAAATATAAAAAATTTCCCGGGAAAACGGGAAACTAAAAGTACACGTTATTTCATAAATATATGGACTTTTTTGACAAACATATTTATAAAATGGCGCAAGTGACCGCCAAATTTATTTTGATTCATATAAGAAATTTGTATTATAATCTTGTTTTTCTTTAATATCAAAACTTTCAATGTTTTTTTTAAACATTACAAAAGTTCGTTTGACTGACTGTACGATTAAATTTACACGATGAAATTGGTTAATTTCTCTTTAAAAGTTGCTATGTTTTTCACCGTCTGTTTAAATACTAATACCCTGTTTATCGATGTCGAAGGACATTTTTCATTCTTACAATTTCATTAAAAAAAAAAAAAATAAATAAATTCTAAAACTTTGTTTTTGTTTCAAATGTAACTGTAAGAAAGAAAGACCAAGCAAAAACTTTTGTAATTTTAGTAATCGGTAGTACTTTATCAATGGGTTACAAAGTAATAAGTGGTATTTATTTATCTTATTACTATGCTTCAAATTAGAACTACTACTTAGTTTGTAATAAAATTAGTACGCATATATATCATAATCTGAAAGTACACTGAAAATAATCCATGCAACATTTTACGAAAAAAACTTTTTTCGTAAAATATACGAAATTTTCGTATATATTACGAAAAAACATTTAGGCAATATTTTTTTTATTTACGAAAGTAACGAATACCTTTCGTAAACATTTTTCCTTGCTAAAAATTATATTTGAAATAAAAAAATATATTAAAATAATTTTTTATTAATTGACGTATTTTTCAGATGTAAGTAAATAAAACTAATTTTTAGCTCTTATAAAATAAGTAGAAAGTGGCTCAGTGGGTAGAGTACATGACTTGAAATATAAAGAATGCGAGTTCGTGCCCCGGTTGAGCCATACTTTTTTTTACTTTTATTTTTTGATTATTTTCGTAAATTTCGTATATTTTACGAAAGACTTTCGTGGTGCGAAATTACGAAATATTTCGTAATTTGTACGAGCGTTTTCGTGCATATGTTGCATGGAATTTTTTCAGTGTAGTTACAATTTTTTGATATGTATTAATAAAATAAGTAGACTACCACGTTTTAAGTCAACATGTGTTTGTATATGAAAACTAAATTTTTGTCGATTAAACTTATAAGTCAACAATAGGTGGGTAGGTAAAGTGCTGGGTCAAAAAATAAACAAAATAAAATAAAATTGAAAAGATGTAAATAAAACATAATATTATAAAATTTTTTTTTATTTTAATTTGTTTATTTGACTAATTATTTTTTAGCTTCAAGTGAGCCAAATAATAACTAGTTAATTGCTGTGACAATGTAAATACATATGTAAGGGTTACCCCTTATTTTTTAGAATTCTTAAACAAAAATACGTAGTTATCGACTTAAATCCTCATATATTTTCTTGCCTATAAGGGAGCATAGTTTTTGCTGAGGAGTTCCTTCGACATCGGTAAACGGGCAGTAAAATGTCCATACATTTTTCTTAGTACAAAATAAATATCTGAACGGTTCAAATTTATACAGAAATTTTATGAAAATTGCATGAAATTGATTCGAAAAGTACATGCAAAATGAATTTAGTAATATATGTCGTTTAATCACTATAACAGAGCAAAGTGGAATACTATGTATAAGTATCAATGATTACAGTGTTCTCTAATCGTTCCCTAAGCTAAATATGATCAAATCAGTGCAGCAGCCTTTTCAAAGCTCAATTGTTTTTTTTGCCAAAAACAGGTAATTTCATTTTGATGTTAGTGCAATCAATATTTATCAATAGATTTTAATAAAATAAAGCGTATTTTAATTCTAGTATAAGTATCTTTAATATCAGTAGATAAATATAATAAGTTTTTTGCTATGTTCGATTTATAAAAAATTTTTTATATATAAAATTCTTCCAGTTTCGCATAAAAAAATATATTTTTCACCATTATTTTCTGAATACCCGGTTTCTTGGTAGTATAAAAAAAATTGTATTAAAACGGCTTAAATGTAATTTTGTTTGAAATGTTTAATAGGAAGAAGCGAAAAGCTTTTTTCTTTAATTTTAATTTTCTTGTATTATGAATCGAAGAAATCTGAAACAATTTTTTAGCTCCGTCGGTTAAATTCTCGACGTGGCGCAGAGGACTTGAAGTTCTGAATCAAGCATTTTTTAAGTAAGAATATTTTGATTCTGTCCCACAGACAATATTGAATCTTTAGTTACGAGTTTTGTTAGGGGGTTTCAAACTTGTTACGGAGATGGGAGCTTATAGTAAAGCTTTTTTAAGAAGCGCTACGAAGGGATAGTGGGGGTTAAATATATCGAAAATGGCGTTACGTAAATATTAACAGCATATTAACGCGCTTATCTATTGCTTGCTTATATTAAGAATCAGAAACAGCGTTACCAGAAGCTTTTTGAAGAAAATCATCATTTGGCGAAATAAAAATCATATTTGGATATAAAAAATCATCACAAACTTTTATTCCAAAGCTCAACAATGAGACTTTTACAGCAAACTAAAACAAAAACGCGTTCTTTAAGATTATATGATTTCCTTAATGTCATCTTCTAGATGGGAGAGTAACTACTTTTTTGGCAACCAATATTAAAAAGATACTTGTAAAAAATTCGTGAAAAAGTTTAAAAATCGGGAGCAATCAGCGAAGTATATAAAATATCGCCATGACTGTAAGAACATATAAAAATGCGACAAAATCACTTCTACCGCGAAAAAAACTCGGAAAACAAAACTATATGCACTGGTATACAAAAAAACATTTTTCATCTTTGAAATAAAAATATGTGGAATATACAAACTTTAATGCATTAATCCGTTTTCACTTTTTCTCTATCACGTACAGATTTTTTAATGGGCATGACTAAGATTTTCACTAGTTACATCAGTATAGTTTACCCTAACTCGAGAATGGTTTATCCAATTTCAAGAAATAAAAAATATAGAATAAAATTACCTTTAAGTCATCTAAATCTAATTTTTTTAAATTTAAATCTGCTTCTGAGTTATTCAGAAATTAGCGGCGGAAAATTTTTTTTTCAATTAAGTTATGAGTTTCAGTCGAACTGTATATGGGCTTATATCCAAAGAAATTTAATTATTTTGGCTTGAGTTCGGTTTTAATTTCATTTTTCAATTAAATTATATTATTATTTAGAAAAAGAAAAATTTGACTGCACACAGGGTTGAACTGACATGTTGCGATAGCTCCCGCTAATCTATTCAGGGTTCTCTTTCGCTTAGACCACTCGACCAAAATAAATTATTTTTCGTTTTCTAAAAGTCATGAAAATATGAAGAGGGAAGCTTTGTAGGTATATTAGGAACATAATAAGCCATAAGCCATTAAAATCGAAAACAAATGTAGATTTTTTTCACAATTAGTTGAGGGAACTTATACACACACAAATTGTGATTTTTATCAATTGCGAACAAAATCAACATTTGCCATCGATGTTCATGACTTAAGGCTTATTTTATTTCTAGTTATCCTACCTATCAGACTAATGACAACAATTTAATTTTTTTGCAGTTTTAATTTCTTTTATGAGTTTTTGAAAACGAACAATTAATTTTGAAAAAAAAAATTTCGAAGGTAATTTCTGAAAAACTCCGAAACAATTGGAAATATAAAAAGTTAATATGCATAACTGGCTTAGTTATTTAAAACGGATAATCGTTATCGAGTTAGGGTAAAATATACTGACGTAGCTATTTGAAATATTGTCGTACCCATTAAAAAAACTGTACATGATAGAAAAAAATTTAAAAATTATTTGAATTTAGGCCATTAAACTTTGTATATCCCACAAAAATTTTTATCATTGAACATGATTGATAGTTTTGTCATTCAAAATTATCTTTAAAAGCTGATGAATTACTTTTATGTTAAAAACGTTTGAAATTATCAATTAATTGATCCAAACAACTACAAAACGTACATGATATGTTTCAATAACTATTTATATATCGTCACAGAAAATGCTGAACATTTTAAAAGTTTTTCAGAAGAAGCATACAACTTTGTTTAAATGAAAAATATATGGACAATTGGTGCAAAATTTCGCAATAAATATATGAGTTTGTTGGTCCTTTTTCAATTATATTGTAAAATTGAACACTAATTGTCAATATATTTTTTTCATTTAAACAATTTTCATCCTTCTCCTGTAAGACTTTTAAAATGTCAGATGGGGCTTTTTACATTTTCTTTGACGATATACATATAAACAGTATAAAAAATCATAATTTGCGAGAAGAAAATCATCATTTAAGGAAAACAATCATCAAATCATATTTTAGTTAAAAAATCATCAAAAATATAATGGCAACGCTGATCAGAAATAAGAAAAAAAAAATTTTTTTCGGAACCAAAAATTTTTTTTTTGAATTATTACATTTTTTATTAACGCCACCTCTTAATAAAGTCGAAGATCTTTGATATTCGGCCTGAATTAAGCTTTTCTAAAGGGCCATCGATTAACAATACAGAAGATTTAGAACAACGAAAATGATTTTTTTGCCATTTTCACTGCGCCCTAATATTAGGTGCTTTTTGTAATAAAATTAGACAGGCCCCTCGCTAGTTAATCGGTGGAGTATAGCCTCTTCAAAAATCTCAAATTTTAGAAAAAAAAAAATTAAAAAAAAAATTATCCATAGACTTTCAAATTTAGACTGTGTTTATAGCATTTAGCATACCAGCATAGTGTTGCACTTATGATTCACAACATACGGCTCACTGCCAAAAGTCCTTTACTTTTGGCGACACCATTTAATAATTATTGTTTTTGTTTTCGAGTATCTATCTATTACAGTTTACAAGATACAGCTCAATATTAAATGATATTACTTTTTGGGATATCCTTTAATTTTGCATTTTATTTTTAATATTTGGGCGCTTTATTTTGAAACTGACGCAACTCTATATGTTTACCAAAAATTGTTTGAGTGTATTTTTTTTGCTGACTTTCAGTCGAATATAATCAAAACTTGTGAGTAACCAGAAATTTTTAGTGAGTTCGACACAAGTCTAATGAAAAGTATTAAAAATCATAGTCATACTTAATTTTCCAGACCTGGCTAAGCAAGAGATTATATTTACATATAAATATGTTTATGCATTGCACAAACAAAAAACTACGAAAAAAAAACAGACTCAAATGAGACTCTTCCCAGTGGTTTTAGTGATAACCAAAGCAGATGAGAATTTTTTTTAAACTTCCAGCGAGAATTCCTAAAACAGAATCAGAAAAATTCCAATCTTAAGAAGAGTCTTTGATTTCAGTTGTAGTTTAATTGTACTGCGGAACAGTTTGAGTTAATTGAAGTTGTGCTTTTGTATAAAAAAAAAGAAAACACAAGAAAGTAAAAAAATATTATTAATTTCAAATCAAAAAATTTTTATTATTAATAAGATTTTTTCCAGGTGTAATTTTTATATAAAAATTCTCAAGTTTATTTTCTTGCAGGAAAAAAAAAGCGGTAAGATTTTACAGCAAAGTTATTTCTACAGTTTCTTTTATTTCTCTTTTCGTAAATCGTTAAAATTGATTTATTGAATTTATAGCGAAATATATACTTACATATAAATGCCGTTATCACTTGTTGATTGGCGTCGTCTGCTTTTAATTTCGCTTCAATTTCATTACATGGCTTGGGCATACTATGTTACAGTGCATCATGCTTGTTTTTATTTAATTTTCAAATTAAATTGGACTTTTGAATTTGAAGTAGATTTCAATTTTTCTAAGTGCCTTAAAGTTCAATGCCAAGACGATCTCTTTCTACTCGTCATAATTTAAATGATCAAATAATTTAATTAGAAATATTTACTAAATTTCTTTTTCTCGCACATTTTTATGAACAAAAAAAAATTTAAATTGATTATTGCCATTTTAAATTTTGGCTTAACCGGCCGGTTTTTGCTTTTTCTTTTATTTTTTATTTTTGCTCAAACTAAATTGCGCTTTTTACTGTTTTCTTGTTGTTTTTTTTCTCTTTTTATTTTTCTTGCAATGATTGCATTTTTTGAAAATTTCTTCTATTTTGATTTTTGTTTTTATTTTCGATACACTTTGATCTCTATTGTGTCAATTGATAATTTTATTATTTATTTAATTTCATTTGGGGCAATGAAATAATTAACTAAAAATATGTTCTTTATGAAAAAGAAAACAAATTATTTTTAAATTTAATTGTCGAGATGCTTGTTTGATAATTTGGATGATTGGGTGGTAATGCATATGTATATTGAATCCCAAACATTAAGGAAGCGCATGAACATTGAAGATATCAGAAATTGACTATTTTTTGTTGTAGATATGATATTGCGGTTGCTGTAAGGGATACATGGCGCACTACCGTGCTAATCTTATCTTTACAATTGAAAAAATTCATCTCTTTTCTAGCTGCAAAGTTTCATATATAAGAAATTATAGATTTTAAAAAAGTATTAGCAAAGAGTTACCAGCTTTTCTAATGGCTATATGTACATACTTGTTATGTTTTTCCGATGAGCAATACCCCACAAATGTATTTCACCCAACAAATGTATTTCTTAAAGAGTGGCTTCCACAAGCCATACGATTGATTTGAGTACACAATTCGTAGATAAATTACTCAAAAGAATTACTGTCTTTCATTTAAAATTTCCGCTCAATTCGACCGCCTCGATTGTGGAAATCGCGCTTACATTTTAGAGATTGTTCATTGCGTTTTTGGTTTTGCTGATTGTTTATTAAGAACGGTACACAAATTTCAATAATGTCAAGATATCCAAACATTTTTCTTTTTTGAAATTGAGTATTTATCTTAAGCTGCTCACTCACGAGTGATTTGTGCGTAAGTTACTCAAAAAAATTACTGTCTTTCATTTAAAATTTCCGCTCAATTCGACCGCCTCGATTGTGGAAGTCGCGCCTACATTTTAGAGATTGTTCATTGCGTTTTTGGTTTTGCTGATTGTTTATTAAGAACGGTACACAAATTTCAATAATGCCAAGATATCCAAACATTTTTCTTTTTTGAAATTGGGTATTTATCTTAAGCTGCCCACATACGAGTGATTTGTGCGTGTGACTTGCTCGCGTACCAAATCTCCACTAACGACGAACAAATCACAATAAACTTAAACGTCAACAACTACACATGAATTGCAAAGCGAATGTTGCAATTTTTCTCTTGGTTATTTATTTATTTTTGTATGTTAATATTTTTTATTTATGCTTTTATCTTTATATTTATCGCTTTTACTTTGCGAAATTACATTTTCTTTACTAAATTCTATGAAAAATTGCTTTCGTAGTATAACAAAAAAAAAAAAAAACATTCAAATGTTCGCGCACAAGCCCACTAACACATCGCACAAATCACAAGAAATTGAAAATTTTCAATTACATGTGATTTGTGCCCGCACAGCCCCATTAACGAGTAACAAGACGTCGAACACGAACAAATCACACGCACAAATCACTCGTGTGTAGGCACCTTTATTGATTTCTTAAACATGGTAGAATAATATACTACCTAGGTAGCTCTGGAACGTCAGCTGTTTATTTTTTTATTTGCTTATTTCGTAATACGAGCTGTCAAATGTTGTGTATATGTTAAACAACTACGTTGC
This sequence comes from Panzeria rudis, assembly GCA_956483635.1. Classification (NCBI taxonomy): domain Eukaryota; kingdom Metazoa; phylum Arthropoda; class Insecta; order Diptera; family Tachinidae; genus Panzeria; species Panzeria rudis. The sequence goes on along the minus strand of OY101450.1, from coordinate 123,783,848 downwards.
ACACACAATACCACTCGTATGTTTGTGATTATGTTCTACAAATACACACATATCCTCTCTATTAATGTTTGACATTTCCTATCACAAAATGTACATTTGTATTAATTATGCGGATACCTGTTATATTATTCTACCATGGTTTTAAATATGTAGAATAGCATCTTCGATTGGCAAGATATTTTGCTTTGGGTTGGTCATTCTCTCAATTTCCTATGCACTCGTGCATTGGATGTTTTTCTTACCATCAACACACATACAGGGTCTCCAGATTTTTTTTGACCTATTTCGCCAAATTGATTTTAAAAATCGCCAAAAGTCGCCAAAATCTGTTTTATGTAGTTTTTCTTAATATTTATTTTGTAGTACATTTGGTTTTATATAAAAGTATTTTTAATATAAGTTTTTATAAAATAATCGTATCAAAATTTAGCAGAAAATCGCCAGAAATAAAATCGCCAAAAAATATTTTATGTGAATTTTTCTCATCAAAATTCAAACTCTATTAATTGACTGTAATTAATATAAGAAAAATCATTAAAATCACATTGTTTCAATTTCATCCAGAAAAGTTTTGGTGGGATTTATTTTCGAAAATACTCTTCCAAAAAAGTTATTTTCCTGAATTAGTAACATTTCTAAGTTTAATTTTGTTGAAAAATAGCCATAAAAATTGCCAACAAATTTATTTGTCGCCAGCAAAATCGCCATGTCGGCAAGTCAAAATTTTTTATGCCAAATAAGTCGAAAAATCGCTACGTTTGGCGAGTAATCGCCATCTCTGACAACCCTGCACACGTACACTGTGTGAGACTCACAGCCTATCTATTTAGCCGCAAAACACGTACGCCAACACAAAATAAGATGGTGTTTGTTTGGGCACCAGTGGTTTAAGGACTTTCTCCTCTGTGTTTGTTTGAATAGTGGTTTAATTACGAGAACTCAAGATGGATGTTAACTGTACAGTATTAATTGAAAATATGTTTTGATTTTTTTCAATTAAAATTAAAATTAATTGAATCTAAAAATATATATACTAATTTATATAATCCCAAAACAATGTCGCATAATCTGAAAAACTATACCATTTTCAGACATGCAAACTAAATTTATTAAGGCGCACAATAGTGCGTTGCACAGTGGCTCAATAATTGAATATATTGGCCAAAACCATTTTAAAAACAATACCGCCATTTAATAGTGAACATATCTAAACTAAGGTAGTAAAAAAAATTGTTCAAAATGTTTCTATTTCTGGGCGTGGCACGCTGTTAAAAGCAAATATTTTAGATACAATTCGAAAAAAGGAAATGAATAATTATCTGCTAACTGGAAAGATATTCTTCAGATTTGGTATAGACTAATTTGAATAAAAAATATTAAATTGGGTAAAAAACTGACGGCGTAGGTACTGCACAGAAAAAATTATCATAAAAAAATTTTCAAACAAAACTTTGTCTAAAAATAAATTTAATTTTCAGTAAATGTTCTGTTCATAATCTATGAATTGTTTGTTTGACTTTTATTTAGAACGCAAGCGCCAAAAACAACAATAACAACTGTGTCGTAAAATCCACCCTGATGACGACATGCACACAAATAACAACAACAACTGTCATAGAAAGAGGAATGCATTAGTACCAAGTTTGCTTACAAAAGATTTTTGAGTGAATCGATTAGTTAATGTCGTTGCATTAATTCTCATTCATTTTTTTAGAGTATTTAGATAATCATTCAGACTTGAACACATTTAACAATGTGAAATCTCATCAATGTTTAATGGATGATGATGATGACACAGACAAAATTTTTTTTGTATTTTTGTTTGATTAAGTAAATTATTTTGCTTAATAATTGTTAGCATTTTTAGACTAATTGTTTATTAAATTCAGACAGAAATATTGTTTGATATTTTTCAGACAATGCAGTAAATATTTTTGTTTGATCTAGTAAATTGTCTTGTCTACAATTTGTAAATATTTTTAGACAAATTATTATATAGATTTAAATAATTTGTTCACTGAAAAAAACACGATTTTTTTCAATGAAGTTGTTGAGGTATTTTTGTCTATATTTACAAATTCGTTTGTAGGTCCGTTCATAGACAAAATATTTACTATTTCATTGAATTCCTTTACAGAAAATGAAATTTAGTTTTTTCTGTGTGGAGAGTTCCCTTCACCCCCTATATTTTTCCAACTGATTGATCTATTTTTAGAAATGACCTATCTTAATCTGATCATAAACTTATCCTATTATTAAAAAAAATTTTTATTCACATATGAGGAGTGATTTTTTCCGACCTTGAACAAACCTAAGAGTGGTGTCGCCTTTGTCATGCTTAACTGTGACTTCTTGATGAAAATCCATTGCAAAAAAGGCATATTTCCGTGTATAAAAAGCAAAGTTTAGTACAAAATGGCACATTTCCACCAAATTGTTAGAGTTTGATAAAAAAAAAAACAAATTTTTTATAGTCGCTATAAATGCTTACTTATAGCGGCCTACGGCCAATGCGCATGTGTCCCACGACTCGGACAACCCTTATCAACCACATGTGATAATCACAGACTTAAATATCAACGAAACATTAAAATAAACCGGCACATTTCCAAATGCTTTTTACTTTTTGCAATAAATACAAATAAGTTAGAAAAAATGCTTTAAGCGGGTCAGAATATTAAATCAACACACTATAACACTGGAGAAATTAAACAAAACAGTAGGTCTGTTCAACAACTGAAAGTTGTTACTAATTGTTACTAGTTGTTACTGGAAAGTGTTCACGTACTCGAAAAACTATCAACGAGAGAGAGAAAAAAGAGCATAAAAAGCAGAGAGAAAAAAATTTTACTAGCAAAAAGTTTTTGCTAGTAAAATTTTTACTAGCAGGAATTAGCCAAACAGCTGTTTATATCTATTGTTTACAAAATAAATGTTTGCAAAATTCATGAAAAAGTTAACTTATTCTAATTTTGATGAATTATTAAGAAATTAATACTTTTTAAGAAGTCAAAAATATTAAATGGATTGGATATTTTTCTTTAATTTGACTGCAGCAGTGGCCAGTGCCGTCTTTACCATTAGGGCACATGGGGCCCGTGCCCAGGGCCCCTGACTTCACGGGGGCCCTTACTGTGAAATAATGTCATAAATTGATATGCATTTTCTATCAACCACATATGAAAACTAAAGTAATGCTGCGCCATTTTTTCTAGCCTAGGTATATGACGTCCTTGTGACAAAAGCAGAGTTGACCGTTGAAAATTTTCAAAACGTGGCACAAGCACAGCTCTGGTAGCTTTCAGTATAAAGAGTTCTATATAGCAATGCCTAGTCAGCATTCTGTCTAGAAAATGACATAAATAATTAACATCCATCGAAGAAACGATATTTCACGATACCATTCCAAAATAAAGTTTGCTCCTAAGAGTGAAATAGTGCACAAAAGAACCATCCTTGACGTCTAAGGGAACACAGTCGCGTTTTCCAGGGTGGGGGATAGAGGATACCCTTTGACAGCATTAATACATAAATATATAAATTAGTGTTACAATTGTTGCTTTTCATTATGAGTTTTTCGTATAAGAATTTTACTTAAAAAACGTAGATTAAATATTTCGGAATTCCCCGGGATTTTCAATACGCATACCGGTATTCGGGATTTGTTAATCCCGAAAAATCCTGGGATTTTCAGGATCACGATTTCGGGATTGGCATTCCTAATGCGGATTCATAATAATGTGCAAAAAGGTGGGAAATTTTACTCCCCTTAAAATGAGTCCCAGATGTAAACGTTTAAAACGCCGAGCCTTCCATCAGAATCAGTTGTTAGAGCCTTGTTATTTAGAAAAAAAAGTCTAAAATTTTTGTACAGTGTAATTAGTGAATTTGACCCGAAGGCCCCGGCATATACAAAGACGGCCCTGGCAGTGGCCATTAAAAGAGTTTAAGACGCTTGAATTGGGTGGTAGAAAATGCTCCACCTTAAGGCTAAATCATAAAGGTTACACTCGAAATATTATGTGAGTCAAATATAAGAAGAAAAAAAAACTTGGCAAGTTCCTGCAAAGAGCAAATTCAATTAAATTAATAAAAAAATCCACAATTACATTGAAATTAACTTTATTTCTACTGTTTACAGATATTTTACTAAAAAATCCTTATGTATAAGAAGTTGTATTTTTATTTCTGCTATTTAAATACTTTACACATAAAGCTTTATTTACGGACAGTTAAAAGGGAACACTTTTTTATCCTAAGTTGTGTTCATGCACATCAAAATGATAAAATGTTCATATATTTTTTACGATATGTATAACTTTTCATACAAATTACTAACAGCTAATGTAAAGTTTTTTGGGTGTACAAACTGTTTATTGTGTTATTTGCAAATTTTTGCAAATAAAGCGTTCATTTACTTTTCCAAATCTGGGAGAGTAATTTTACAAATTTCTGCTTTACTCTCTCGTTGCTAGTTTCTGCTAGGAAAGTGAATAAACAGACCAACTGTAAACAGCTGCTAAAGTTTTTTTATTTATTATTATTATTATTGAAATTTGGCTTAACATGGAAATAAGCCCTTTTGGAAAATCGTTCCTCATATGGTCTCTTTTAAAACTTTTTCTTTAACTTGCATGCTAGTTTGTTTGTTAATGGCACACCTTACGACAGCTTTTGCTACTAGGTCCACTGTACTGATTCTTATGTAACTTTTTCAAACCCGGTGTCCCATGCCACCATGCGTTCGTTGCTCTTTTATTTTACAGGCAAGTTGTAATAATGAAAATTTGTTAAAGTTCAGTTTATCGGTCACTTTTGCTAAAGGTATCTATAACTAAGTTCTACTTTATTGCCGAGTTGTACATAATAATGGTCCTTAATAATAATGGTCCTTAATGTTGTATTGATGTAGGTAGGTCAACGTAAAGGATTCATTTCCTGCATGGAAAAGAAATACATAGTTACAACGAAATATTGTATTAAGTTAATGACAAATGTTATTGAAAATAATATTTTTTTTGCAATAACATGGTTTTATTGAACATAATTCTTGTCTGTTTTGTGTGTGTGTGTATATTATGCGAGTTGAATTGATTAGGAATATAAAATTGAAAAGTATATTAAATTTTGCATTCATATTTATTTAACAGACATTAAATGCCCTTTGATTAAAAATACTATCACGCATATTTATATAATTTTTGCTTAGTTTAAACTTAATAGTTTGTTTTGTTCACGCAATTAATGTATTTTTTGTAAAGCCTCCCGCGCTATTTAAATATTTCTTATCGAAAATAATACAAAATTATTTTAAAAATATTCCGAGGATCAAAGTACATTTGATTAATGAGAAGAAGTATTAAGATTTATGTTAGTCACGACAATTGTAACAACAACTACAACCGCAGCACCAACTAAGTTAGGCAAAAAATTGAAAGCAGACAATATTTTTTATATGAAGAAATTTTGATAAGAATGTTTTAATCAAGCGCAACAATTTGTTCTTGTACTTTTAAGTTTAAGTTTTAAAATCAGAGAAGCGCAAAGAGAAAACAAAATAAAAATGGTTCATGAAACGGCACAGACGGCCGGCAAGGAAAAACTTCATGGTCATGGAGAAGATGATATTTCAGTTGTTGAGGAAGAAACCGAAATAATTGAAATATCAACAAAAAGTAATGCCTTATACGAACATATTAATCGAGTACTGGAGAAAATTGCCACCACACGCATGGGCCAAATGGTGATGGAAAAAGCCGATCGTGTCTTGAAAGTGATAGAGGATACAGCAAAGTGGAGTTTGCCACAAGGTAATGGGACATGTTATATGTACATTTTCATCTTGTTTTAGTTTTCGCAAACAAAAAATTTTTTTATATTTCTTTTTGCAGATGATGCCGACGTTCAACTAGAACGTCCTTTACCTTGGATATTTTTTCTTACTTTAATTGTGTCGTTGCGTATTTTCCGTATCTGGTTGTCAATTGGTTACTATATTGTGAGATTACAACCTTTTACGCCGTACTCTTTAGTCAACTATTTAGAGACCACACGACATAACTTAAGAACCATTCGAGTTCAAGGTCTTAAAACGATAAAAAATCGAGAAATTGAAAGCAGTTCGAATAACAACAGTCCTCAGTTTATGGGAAAATTGGGAAGACTTCTAGCTAGCGCCATTTGTAGGTCAGGCGAATATTATGAGTCGCCAGATAGATGTGTATTTAGCCAAGATGATAAAACCGTTCAAGATCTGGTGGGACCATATTTAGATTTGATTTTTATACCAAACATTTCTATTTTTAAGTTTAACTTTAGGGTGAAAACCGTAGTAAGCGACAACGCGATGATGATGATGATGATGACGATGATAATGATGATGATGATGACGATGCGTCCGATAATAATTTAACAACCAGTGAAATGTTGGAGAAGTATGCCAATGAAGATTCCGACAATGATTCTGATTATGTACCCAATGACGATGAAGACGATGATGATGATGATGACGATGAAAGCTCAACTTCTCATGCATCTACTTCAAGTGCTGAGGAGACAGAAAAGGAATATGTAAAACTAAATATAAAAATAAAAATATTTGTCTTTAATTAAAATTTTCATATTTTCATAGAAATCTGATGAGACTCAAAATGGAATTAGCGAACCTCAAAAGGATAGAAAGGATACAGAGGAACAAAAGAAAGAGGAAATCAAAGCAAATGGCGAAAGACAGTATAACTCAATACTTATGCCCCTGAAACATGACCAATTTGAAATCCATACTGGTGCAGATAGTGATAATGAACAAATGCACACTCCCAAGGAAATACCTGATACAAATGGTGTAGCGGCGACAACAGAAGTCGGTAATGGTTTTTAGTATTTTAAAACTGGTTTATTACAATTCTACGTTTTCCTCATTTTATTTGCTAAATATATTATTAAATTTTTCACAAAAGCACTCACTACTTTCAAATAAACTCTGAATTGTTAAGATATTTAGCACCACAAAAAAACTCATTTTAATTTATATTTCTCCACCCATATAACAAAAAAAAAATATAATAAAAAATCTAACGAACAAAATTCAAAATTCATATTAACATTTGGCTTGTGGTTTATAAAAAAAAATACTCTTCTCCACCTATACCCAACTTTCTTTGACAGCACCAAAAAACGCCACGAATATGTCCAAAGCAACACTTAATCATTTGGCATTTCCTCAAATGGCAGAGAACACAATGAAATCAACACCTGGTCATGAATCGGCGGCATCACAGAAACCCGTTTTACCCACAGCAGCTAATGCAGGTAAGTTTCTTTTTAAATGTACATCAGCTTTTTAAATTGATAAAAAAAAACCTTCAACTCTGTCGTCGTCAGTACCTGTAGTCCCTCCTGAAGAGAAAAAATCCTATAGAACCATAACCACACAAACAGCCATAGAATTAGATTGGACAATAACAATAAAAACTGAAATTATCCATAAGAAACACTCTCCAAAATTGGAAAACATAAATTGTTCGATAAATTTAACACCTGCCTCATCTACGGAAGATATTTACTATAGTCCTATGGGTTTGTTGGAATTATTCTTTAAATTGTATTCGCTTGCATAGATTTCTCAACTCAAGTTGACAATTAATTATATAGCTCCTGGGCGAATTCATACCAGGTAAACTAGCTAGTACAACAATGACAACATTAACAAAAACAGCAATCACTTTGTTATTGTAAAATCATTGTACGATGTGAAATCGACAAATGTAAAAATGCAAAAAAGTTATCAGCTGTGCTGTCAACTTCACCTGTTATGAATTCGCCTTGTATAGTTCACTTCATTTGCGGGCTGTCATAATCATCACTTATCTTCGCATTTAAGTGTCACTTCATACTATCAACTTTTTAACATTTGTTCATATATTTCTCGCATAATTTTTTCATGCTTCTTTTGTTTTGTCACTAAATGGATGAAATGAAACTTTGTACTTTTTAAGTACCCACTACAAAAATAGCTTTTTGATGTTGTTTTAAAAATAGTACTTTTAATTTAAAAGTTCCCTAAAAAGAACCCATAGATGAGCAGGCTGCTGGTGAAGGTGATATAAAATATTTGAACTCACTTGGTTCCAACAATTAGTGCTCCCTGTCAGAGCCCATGTCTTAAAAGGTTTTTTAAGACTAAGTACTATTTGAAAAGAATAAAAGCCATTTTTCAAAAAGGTACTTTTTTGGAAAAGGTACTTTATGTGTACATATATGTTTGTACAAAGTTCGTTTCAGGGAATTTTTGAAAAGTAACTTCCAAAATTACACTTCTTTATTTCATTTATTTTTACTCGGCCAATCGGGCGTAATTAATCCAGAATATACAATAGACAGAAAATACTATTTGTTAATATATTTGCTCATGTACTATATAAGAAAGTACCATTAAAGTATTTTCTTAACAAATTTTTTAAATTTATTACAGATATTGTCAAAAATTAATATATCGAAACAGTTTTATAGTGTTAATCCACCTCAAACCAACTAAGAAAAAATTTAGTAAAGTGCGATTTTGACCCGTACATGAAGAGATCCTTACGAATACCAAATATATATGTATAATATCCCTTTTTCCAGTTTGGTGATATTTGTTTGTTTTTGGGGACATTTTCATTTTAACGTGTTTTTCGTTTTAGGGTGTTTTTTTAGACGAATGTTGTCGTTTTTTGGCAATTTTTTTAGTTTTTCAGATTTTTTCGTTTTAGCGCTTTTATATTTTTGGCGATTTTTTTGCTTTTTAACGTTTTTTACGATTTTTTCTGCGGATTTTTAAATTTACAGGTTTTTCGTTCTGGCTATTTTTTAAACTTGGCGTTTTTTATTTTTGGCGTTTTTTTCGTTTTGGCTATTTCGTTGCATTATATGTAAGGGATACCCTCTAATTACACTATACACAAATATTTCGAATTTTTTCAAAATTACGGGTTTCTTTAAACCGATAATGGTAGAGGAGACAAACAAATATATACGCGTGTCGGCGTTTTGTAATATCACACCAGAGTTTTATTTCAAGGACGGGTGGGTTAAAGTTTCCCGTATTTTGGCCTGATCGTGCAGCATAACGGCACATGACACTATGCGTTCTTTACATCTGATAGTAGAAAATAGTAGAAAATATTAGCTAAAAAACTTTTCTGGAAGATTTTAAAACTCTAGCTCTTCGCTTAATGCACCCTAAAACATTACTTCAAATTTACGATTATATATTGTCAAAATATTGTGTTGAAAATTTCTCCTTGTCTAAAATTACATCGATTTTGTAGTTATTTTATTAAAGAAAAAATCTTTCAAATTAAACATGTTTAGTCCAAGCGGAAAAAATGTAACATAAAGTATAATACGGCTATGGCTGAATGGTAGATACGTCAGACTATCAGCCAGAAAGACGCGGTTCAAACCAGCACGCAGCCAATCGTTTTTTGTTAGTAAAAGCATTTTGTTGAAAAATAATGCGTGTGTAATTTTAGGTCGATAATAATCTGTAAAGTTTTGCCGACTATTATCGACCTAATTTGAACAAAAGTGTTCTGGAGTGTGGGTCTTTTTGTACATTTCTTAGAAAAGGGACAAAAAACTACCCTTCAGCATCGATATAGCGGGTAAAACTCTTTTAAAAAAATTTTCCTCGTGGTCTTATACATAAAAAACGTTAAACGTAAGACTTACAAGATTTTCTATGGCCAGTGCGAATTGTGCATAAGTACGAAATTAACCCTTTTAAATTTTGACTGATTTCTAGCGTTGGAGCTAAGTCTGGATCTTAGCTCTCTTTAAAGACCTATACTAGAATTTTATGAAGAATATTTTTGTAGAAAATTTCAGCACCCTATATCGCCGCTGAAGGGGAGTTTTTTTTGCCGATTTTTCAGAAATGTACAAAAACGAAGAGGTACAGGCTTAAAATGCTTCAGAAAAATATTTCTCAAAATATTTTATATAAAAGTACTAGACCTTAAATAAACGAATTACAAGATTTCCTATGCCCAGTACTAATTGTGAATAAGTATGAAGTTAGCCCTTAAACATAGTTTAAGTTTTTAATGTTTTCTGGCGTATACGTTGAGTCTGGAGCTTGGTGTCTTTAAAGATCTATTATAAAATTTTATCGCCAACATTTTTGTAGTACATTTTATGCCCTGACTTCCCCTTTTTAGGGGAGTTTTTTACGATTTCTTAGAAAAGAGCTAAAAATAACCGTTATGTGGGGGAGTTAGAGCGTTGTTATATTCCACAAAAGTATTCACCCTATTATTTTCTACAAAGTTGCTGAGCATACCCTACACCTCAGATGCAAGAAACATATAGTTTCATGGACCGGTATGCTGCACGATCAGGCCAAAAGGGAGAACTTTTAGTCGCACTCCCTTAATTTGAAAAATTACATTACCTTATGGAGTACCCTTTAATTTATAGTTTGTTTTTTTAGCTTTCATTACTGTTGCTTTTAAAATTGCACTAGCTATACAAATTTCAAGAGGTTGCCTAGTCAAGATTACATTAACTGATAGAATACCCTTTAATTTTTATTTTGTCAAATTTCCGTATTTATTGCGGTACTCCCGTAGTGTAGTCTATTAGCCGGTAGGTCGCAGGTTCGATTACAGCCAATATCCTAAGTGTTGCTGCATAAAAGCTGAAAAAGGCTTAAGCAGTGTAGGTGTCCGTCTATATAGTAATACACTAACTTTGAAAATGTCGCGTCTAGATACATTATATTAATATTTCAACTTGTTTCGGTGATCGCTTTAGAACACACTTTAGTTTTTAGCTTTCATAATTGTTTAGTATTTGTTGTTGTATCAGCCATAGTTACATATATTGTATTAGAATTTCGGGTCTACACTTCTTACGGTTCTCGAGAATGAAGCCTGCAACAGACAGACAGAAATAAGGACGGTTGACTTTGCAGGCCATCTCTGGTACTTCCCGCTAATTTTAAGCTCAAAGGGCTAGAGTAATTAAAATGGTGTTTTTCATTTTCCGCAGCGATACCTCTAGATTTAAATAACATTTTCTGGATTCGATGCAGTTTTTCAAGTCCAAAGTAAATGAGCCCTGACAATCGATATGACAAGAAGTTTTGGAGTCATTAAAATAAAGCCTTTTTTTTTGACAAATTTCCTCAACGATATCTCTCGAAAGGAGCAAACGATTTAAATGAAATTTTCAGCAGCACACGTTGTTTGTTGAGCTTAAGAGCTGATTAGATTTTGTATTCGATCGGTTCAGTAGTTTGAAATTTATTGGAAAAAGCTTTTTATCGAAAACTTTTAGAAGTTCTTAAAATCTACCAAACCAAATCTAGTGAGGTCATTAGTGAGGTCATTGCCTTTGCAATGTCATAAATTTGGTTCCGATTGGCCAAGTCATACTTAAGTTATGAGAGGTTTACATACTTTGCAGATAATACGGCTAGTTCATATACGGATGTAAAGTATATCCATAAGGGACTAGAACTAGTTAAAAGGTGATTCAAATTTATGAAGAAAACAACGTTGATTTAACATTCCGATGTCGTACGGTTGGACCATAGACTGCAAGAATTTCTCTTCATAAATTCAATGAAACAATTTCGTTGGATTTTTTCACAAATATAATGAAATATTTCACATTTCCAATGAAATTTCACGAATATTGTGAAAGACTTTAATTGGAATTGCTTAAAATACTTAAAATTCTTTATATATACTATAAAAAATTAAAAAAAATTTACAATTGTATGTTCTAGAATGTCATAATTTCATTGATTTGGTGAAAAGTTTAATTGGATCTATGAAATAATTAAATCGCATACATATTTTTTTAAACATATCTTTATTTATGTCAACAGATGGTAGCCAAAAGCGAACAACAAAAATAGTTTTATATGTTTGTTGCTGTTGTACCCTTTCTTATTATTATACAGTCATAGACACATTGTTTTGACAGTGCTGTTCGCAGAACTAGTTAGGACGTTGCTTATAAAGCAAGTGACTATAATCAAGAGTATGACTTCGATACTATGAGCGGTCATTAACATTAAAAATTTTTCTGATGTGCATTGGCGTCTTCGTACGATTTCAACCATGGAATTGTTAATAAATTAAAATAGACACTAAAAAAGATAAGTTAATGAGGCTACTAGGTATTGTAATAATTTCATTAAAATAATGAAATAATTTCATTACAATAATGACAGAATATCATTAAAATAATGACAGAGTTTCATTAAAATAATGAAACAGTTTCATTAAAACAATGAAATAATTTCACTCATATAATGAAATATGTCCATTAACTTGGTGAACTTATTACATTGGAGCAATGATATTATTTCATATATTTAATAAACTTTTCATTAAAATAATTTTAACGAAACTTGTTTCATTAATCCAACGAAGCGTGACGTTGGTTGAGTTTTAATTTTTCATTGGATTAATGCCAAAATTCACAGAATTTATGAACAAAATTCTTTCAGTGTATAGTCCAGCTTTTCATTACGTCAAAGTAGTCTCAAAATTTCTCTATGTCACTACTTGATGGAGCACTCAAGTATTTTTGTTTTAATGATTGCAACAACTATTTGCAATCACATCAACATAATGCCATGACTGCATTATATCGGAGTTGTATTAAAACTACTCGAAGTCACTAGTCGATGGAGGACTTTATGTAATCATTAAAACGCGAACGTTTGCCGGTTAAGTACAAACTCTTGTGTGAAAATGATATGGTCCATGGGTGCTTAAATATGACCAATGAAATGCATATAGACAATTGCTTAATAACCATCAACAAATAAATTTCATTTTATATATAATTATGGCAATATGTCAAATAATAAATTTCTTAAATGTTGTAACTAGTCCATTTCAGATAAAATGCAGCACGTAGTTTAATATCATCTGCAGGGTACTTACATCCATACTCACACACATCCACACACATACTCTCTCACACACACACATATATATATATATATACATATATTCATACGGACATCATCGTAAAAATAGTCAGAATAGATTCACATGACCTCAAAATGTCGAGATCTGATGAAAACTCGATATTCGAAAATCGAGGTGAATTCACTTACTTCCTATTTTTCATAGCGGGAAAAGTTAAAAAAGGCTTTAAAAAGCCATTATGCCCTTGAATGGCTTCCTTCCTTCATTATTAAAATTTCATTTCCCTTTCGATTTACATAATTACATTAAATTTCAGTGAGTGGCTTTGCTTTATTGTTTGCATTTTCCGAAAAAAAACTTAATTATTATCATTATCATAAGTACCACTTATTCCTTTACAATCCTAGGTTCCCTTCAAGATTTTCATTCCATATTCCATCCCGCTCCCATTGTAAAAGGCGTCAATGGTGAAGGTAATTTACTTACTAATTTATTTCTTTTTTATAATTTATACTTTGAATTCTCTACTATTCACACGTAAAATATGTTGATTTTAGCTAAAACATCCACACCCAAAGAAGCTGATGTTTATGAAAGCTCGACCAGTGAAACTACAGGCAGCATGGCCGCTGGAAATCAGAAGAAAAATGTGAATCCTTCCAATCATAATAAACATTATTATTACTTTAATTCCAAGAACCGTAGTAAAATTCGCCGTTGAGTTTTAATTTTTCGTTGTTTTTTTCTTAATTAGTTTTAGTATATCTATCGAATAAAAATTTTGTGAAAATGTGAATTTTGAATAAAGAAATTAATATGTGAATAAAAGTTAAATAAAAAAACGAGCTGAATTGAGCTATACATGTCTTTATCATAAATGTTATTTATCTTACATTGTGATCGGTGCTGCTTATTTTAGAATTAATCTAGTGAAAAAAATTACTGAGTAGCTTAAAGCGATTCTCTAAAAATCTTACAGTTGGATATATCATGTTAAAATAAATATAAGTACCGCGTAAATGGAGGCATAGGGTAAATGGAAGCATAGGGTAAATGGAGGCATAGGGGTACTTTAATTGACAAAAGGCGTATCTAAAGTGTAGTATGCACTTCTGCCTGAATTTTAGGCTGGCATAAGAAGTATGTATAAAAAAGCAGACTAAAATTCAGGTTCAAAAAATTTTCAGCCAACTTTCCGTTTGGTAGAACGCAGCTGAAAAGAAAAATCAACACAAATTTTGTCTATTACAGGGAGCTTATATCAATTAGTGGAGATTTTTTTCCGTCATCCAAATTTAATGACATATAAAAACAACATTATAATGTTTTAAGATTTGTACGCTACCAAGAAATACAAGCAATAGAGTTGGCAATTGGGGCCGCAGTTCTCGCGAAATGTTGCTCGTGTGGTCGCAGAGTGACAATGAAAAAGTAAACAAAACACTAAACAATGTTGCCACCACATTACACAGTTTTCTTCATTGTACAATAAAAATCAATAGTCTTTTGATTTTTACCAATATATTGTGCCACCTTCGAATACGACATTTTCATTGGCGATATTATTGTACAATACGAAAAATTGCACAATTAAGTATATAGCAAGTAGACGGGCCGCTTAAAGCCTCTCGAATGACACCTCAAAAATGGTTGAGATGCTCAAGCTAAGACGGCATGGAAACCATTAGAGGTATTGGACTAATTCTTACGCCATGAATTTTTTTAAATAAAACGAAAATAATTATATTTAATACTTTTTTCCAAAAATTACTCGTTTTTTCCTTATACCAGTGCTTTTTGAAAGCTAAAAGCTGGCAACGCTGGCAGCTATATAAAGTAAGCCCAATATGTACATAATTATGGAATTTATTTTGTTATTTGCTCATCAGCTCACCCTGTGAAATGTTTTGATGTGGATTCAATATTTTATCAATTACTTAAACCAGCTTTGAAAAGCTTTTAGCACAGACAGGAACCTTGTAGATATGTACTATGTGAGTATGCTTTATTGTGAAGTACTTCCGGAAATTTGATTGAACAGTGGGCTTGTTGCATTTACGAAGTAATTGCCAGTCGAACCTTGATAAAGCTGTTTTTAGACTATTATACAAACTGTGCAGCTTCTGCACAAAATAAAACCCTGATCTAATGTGTTGTTATTGCGTTTTTAAAACTTTCCATAAACTCATTATATCAGGGATGCATTTTCTACAGAAGTCGAACGGCTGGTGAAAGCGTAAAACAGGCATAAGTAACGTTTAACAAAGAGACCATGCAGTACAGCGTCCATAAAGCTGTTTTTATACTATTATATAAGCTGTTCGACTTCTACACAATATGAAACCCTGATACAATGTGTTGTTATTGCTTTTTTAAAGCTTTCCATAAACTCATTAGATCAAGGTTGCATTTTCTACAAAAGTAGAACGGCTTGAGAGATAGTGTAAAACAGCTATAAGTAGCATTTACACAGATTGTTTAATAATTAGTCGATTGGGGTGTCAAGAACACTTGATATGACATCGCCTTAGTAATATACTAGTCCCGGGACAATAAAGTAGAACATTGCATTTAACAAGTATTCTTTAGAGCAGGCGTGCCCAATAGTTTCTTATGGAAGAGCAAACACCAATACATTAAAATTAAAATTAAAATTAATTTTTATTCAATATTTTTTGTTGTAAAAACCAATACATACAAAGAAATAAACTATTTCATATTTTTATTTGTTGTTGCTTTGCACTTGCGTGTATACATACAGTGAAGAACGACAAAAAACTAATACGACAAAGTTGTTTGTGTATTTCGTATTGCTAGTGCTGAGTGCTGTATGTGTGTATTAAAACACACATCCTATAGCTAAGTGCTTTTACAAAAACAAATGAGCACCAAGCGCATAGGGCTTGGGCAACGCTACTTTAGAGATTTTCTAGTCACAAGACCATACAGTAGAAACTCGATAGGTCAGCAGCATTTAACAAAGATTGTTTAGTGATTTCCTAGTCACTAGGCAATACAGCAGAACCTCGATAAGTAATATTTAACAAAGACTCTTTAGAGATTTCCGAGTCACGAGACAACAGAGAAGAGCATCGAAAAGTAGCATTTAACACAGATCGTCGACAAGTAGCCACGAGATCATAGAGTAGAACCTCGATAGGCAGCATTTAACAAAGAATCTCCAGGGATTTTCTGATCACGAGACAATACAGTAAAACCTCGATTAGTAGCTTTTAGTGTATATTGTTCAGCGATTTTATAGTTACGAGATACTTCAGTAGAACCTCGATAAGTAACGTCTAACAAAGACTGTTTAGAGATTTACTAGTCACGAGATAATATACTATAGCCTTTGGGCATAAATGTGCAGCACGGTTAGAGTTTTCAAATAAATCCGAGAAGCTGTAGAGCATGACCAAAAAGAAATATTCGTATGGAGAGACAGATTATCGGAAGGAAGCAGAGAGCTGAAGAGATATATAATAAATAAGTGCACTTTTAGTACAAACTATTTAATTATTTATTGAACGGAAACAAAAAATACAAATTAATCAGTCAGGAAAGAATATCAAGGAGACGTTTGAAAAAATTTCTTTGCGAAATTTGCTTTGCAGCCATTACAAAAGAAGTGTCTTATAAGATTTTGTTAAAATACTTAATAAAATACTACTTCCTTTGGTTGTTTAATTAAAAGACATTTTTAATTTTTTTATTTTTATTAATTTTTTATTTGTTTATTTTTTAATTTTTTTAAATCTTATTACACTTATCGAGTTCATGCGTTAGAATGAAACTAAAATTAGCCATATAATTGTAATTTTTTATAGTTGTTTTGCTCTAAATTTGTCAAAATTGTTGTAATATTTTTGTTTTATTTTTCTTCATTATTTTTGAGAATAGTACTTGTACATTGAGAAAAATCAAATGTTTCTTTTTTTTTAAATAATAAATAAATTTTAATGAAAGGTTTGAAATTGTAATATAAATATAATTTGTTTTGCTAAAGTTATTATAATTTTCCTTGTTTACTTATTAGTTGATATGTATTTGATAAAGATTTAGTTATTTTTGTTTTTACGTTAATGCCTTAATAAGAAGATTTTTGATAGAGAGAAGAAATATATTGTAGATTGTTTAAGGTACATCAAAGTTACAAGTATTTATTTATTTATTTATTTATATGTTTTTTGAATTTTCTTTCTATTAAGTAAAAGTTAAGATTAAGACGAGTTTTAATGAGAGTTTACAAAAAGTTTGTCTTAGATGTTTGGAAAAAATGTTAGACATTTAGTTTAAATAGATTAAAGTTGATATGATTTGTTGCGTTATTTCATAAGGAATTTGTATGTTTAGAAAAGGAAAATGTAGTTATTTTTCTTTTATTTTATTTATATTTATATATAATTTTAAATTTATTTCATATGCATATATATTATTAATTTTATATTCAAAATATACAAAAATTTCTTTTTGGTATAAAACAATTAAAAATGTTATAAATTATAAACAAATATATTTTCGTTGTTTTAAATAATTTATTTGGTTGGCTTGGTTAACATTTTTAATCTTATGTTTCTTGTTGTCATTCTTTTCTTGGAGATTTTCATGGACATGATGATTTCAGAATATTATTTTATTTTTCGACTTTCTTTAAACATAAAATAGATTAATAGCAAAATGTAGAATTATGAGCCAAAGGCTTTGGTATAATGAATAGAGTTTCGGCATGAAATCGCTTGCTACTTTTCACTTACGATCGTGGACCATAGTCTAACCATTAATACTTATATATAGCGATCGAATTTAAAATTAAAATAAAAAAATACTGTTTTATATTGAGACGTGGGTAGTGCTTTTAACGCTATTAACGTCTTAAAAGGTGTTTGTCACAATATATTTATTTATATGTATATTGCGACAGCCGTTTTGAATTTTTTAAATATAATCGGTCCTGTTCTGTAAAACAAATCCGAGTAATTTTCTCGTTTTCCAAAATAAAAATAATGTTCCCATTGATATAATAAACTAATTTCAGATTCTAAAAATAGAAAACTTCAAAAAGTCTGAAAAAACTTTTGCTATAAGTAGCTTTAGTTTTTTTTAATCGAGTCGTTTTAAATCGACTCGATTTGCAGAAAATGCAGGATTATGGTTGAAAAGATACAGCTCTATGACACTCGTACAAACAGTCAAAGGAGCGAAATATATAGTACGCCATTGGCAATCTTTTACTGAATACTAAAATTACTGTATTCGAATAAATTTTATTCGACTAATTTTTATTCAGATAATTATTATTCGAATAATTTTGATTATAATAATTCTTTTTCGATCAATTTTTATTTATATGTGTTTATTCAAAGCAGCAGTTTTTCAAGTCCTAAAGAGAAAATAATGTATCGATTTAACACATATTTTTGTATTATTACAAAACAAGACTTTCTTTGAAATTTTTCGACGGCGATATGTTTGTTATTTTACTGAAATTTGAAATCCGAGTAATTTTCTCGTTTTCCAAAAATAAATAATGTTCCCATTGATGTATAATAAACTAATTTCAGATTCTAAAAATAGAAAACTTCAAAAAGTCTGAAAAAACTTTTGCTATAAGTAGCTTTAGTTATTTTAATCGAGTCGTTTTAAATCGACTCGATTTGTAGAAAATGCAAGATTATGGTTGAAAAAATACAGCTCTATGACAGTCGTACAAACAGTCAAGGGAGCGAAGTATATAGTACGCCGTTGGCAATCTTTTAGGTGCTGAATACTAAAATTACTATACTCGAATAAATTTTATTCGACTAATTTTTTATCAGTTAATTATTATTCGAATAATTTTGATTATAATAATTCTTTTTTGATTAATTTTTATTTTTATTTGTTTATTCAAAGTAGCAGTTTTTCAAGTCCTAAAGTGAAAATAATGTATCGATTTAACACATATTTTTGTATTACAAAACAAGACTTTCTTTGAAATTTTTCGACGGCGATATGTTTGTTATTTTACTGAAATTTGAAACACTTACCGCAGTTTTTTTAAGGTTATGTTTTTCATATAAAAAAGCATATATTTTCAAAAAAATTTCTTTCGAAATTTTAGGGATCTACCAAATCGAATCAGTTCATTTCTAAGTTTAGCCAGATTCTTAAGACTTGCTTAAGCTTTGATAATATTGGTTAAGCCGCTCAAAACATATTAGTTGCTTATATGCTTATATACAGCCATACGAACATCTTCGTAACAATAGTCAAAATATGTATTTTCCTAGAGCCTACGATTTTCAAAAACTGGGAAGTTGAAAAGGGAATAAAAGGAAAAAGTAAATATAGTATGGGAAATGCTACGAATAGTATGAAAGAATTTCATTGAAATTGCTTCATTAGCTTTCATAGTTTCGTTAGAAAATTTCTTTGGATATATGACAAAAACGTTTTGTGACTTTATGGAAACCCCTTTAAGTTTTGACCAAATGTTTTAATAACTACTCAAAGATCTTGAAATATATGCTCTAATTTCAATGAAATATATTTCATAGTTTTGATTAAAAGTTTTATTACATTTATGAAAGACCGATGAAATAAAATGTTCTGTGGTACCTATTAGGAACAAATGGCCACGAAAAAAAAAATAAAATAGTTTTGTTAAAACAATGAAACAATTTCAATTATATAATCACCCCTATCGCGAAATGTCAAGTGAAAGTTATGTTCCCATGAAATTATCATTTCCCTTTGAGGGAAAATTGCTATTGTGAAGTTCCCGTGAACATTTTTTCCGCTATCAGTTCTCAATGAATGTGAAAAATCAAAGAAGCTTAATAACTAAATTTAAAATCAAAGAGATTGTTGTTTAAAATAATGAAATAATTTTATTAAAATAATGAAATAATTTCAATAAAATAATTACATAATTTCATTAAAATATTGAAATAGTCTCATTAAAAACTAATGAAATAGTTTCATTGAAATGATGAAACGATTTCGTTAAAGTAATGAAATATTTTTTTTATAACTTTAGCGAAATTTTTACATTAGATCACATATATCATGTCTTAGGTAAAATTTTCATTAAAATAAGTTTAACAAAACTTGTTTCATTAATCCAACGAAAAGTGACGCTGGTGTAATTTTAATAAAGTTTTCTCATTGAATTAATATCAAAATTCACAAAAGTCAGCATTTAGTGTAGTTCAAGTGTCAAGGCTTTACTTAATATAGAAATTGTTAGAATTGAAAACTCTCCATATCACTTAGGAACTAGTCACGTAACAAGTTAATGTTTAATAAACAAATATTGGGTATTCGTTTGGTAAATAATATTCACTGAATATGTAAAGAAAGAAGTTTAGGCCAACTACAACTAGGTCTTTTCAACATTTAACAAAACTGTACGAAAAAAGCTTAAGGTTACTAAAGAAGTTTATATATTTTTTGCTGTAGCACCGTGTTGTTGTTGTTACCAGAAAAAGCTAAAAATTTTAATTTCAAATAAAATGTTTTTTTTTTTGGAGAAATTTCAATTTTTAATATAAATTTTTTAATATAAATTTAGTTAATGATATGTTTATGATATAACATGAATTTCATGTTAATAATTACTTAATATTATTTACTTTTTTATACAAGTTTAACAATCCTCTTTTACAATTAATGTTAAGATCTACAAATTTTCTAAATTTATAAAAATACCAATTAAATTTAATTTGAATAAACTTTTTCATACAAAATCATAAAAAAATGTGCAATAACAATTTAGTTTTTTTTCTAATGTAAGGCAGTGCTTTTTAAAAACTATGAACGAAAAATTAAAATTTTTTTAAAGATTTTTTTGAACATTTTTACGATAATACATTTTTCTAAAGAAAAAATTCGTCTAAAAAATTAGGTTACCAAGCTTTTCTTTAAAGTTGTAAGTAAAATAAAATTATACTTGTAGTATTCAATAACAATAAAGTACATTCTTTTTTATATTTAGACCTTAAAAACTAGAACATTTGCTGGGTAAACCCAGCTGATATGTATCGATTTGTTTGGTTTCATTTTTGGTTTTTTAATTTTCAATATTCACTATAGAATTGATATGTTTTAGTTGAATTGTTTGTTTTTTCTTAACTATTTTCTATAAATTTACTTAAGTATTTTTAATAATATTATTTAGTAACTTTATTTTAATATAATGTATACATTTGAATTTTTTATCTCTATGCTTTAAATTTTTAACTGGATCCACAACTTTGCTGTTGAAACTTTTCCGTAGTAAATTTATATTGCCTATTTAGAAATTGTAAATTTATTTTAAAAGCTTTCTTTGAGTAGACCTTAGTGTGGGCCAAAGTACAGCGAGGAATCAATTACACTGTACGACATAAAAAAAATTGCAAGCTTCTACCAAGTGATTCTGTTAGAGGGAATCAAAAAAATTTGTACATATATCGGCGATTTAAAAGTTTACGTCTCAACTTTCTTTTAGGGGGAGTTAAATTTTCCCTCTTCTGCATATTATTAGAGTGAATCGACATAAGAAATCTTGTAGTCCCTACATTTTAGCTTAGCATTCCAATGTAAATATATACACTGAAAAAATTCCGCTTCATAAATCCAATGAAACAATTTCGTTAGATTATTTCACAATTCTAATGAAATATTTCACAATTCTACTGAAACTTTACGAATATTGTGAAAGAAATTCATTGGCTTTGCTCCATTAACTTTCATTGTTTCGTTAGAAAACTTCATTGGAGAATGAAACAGTTTCATTAAAATAATAAAATAGTTTCATTAAAACGATGAAATAATTTCACCAAAATATTGAACAATGTTCTTTAGCTTAGTGAAATTATTACATTGGATGAATGAAATTATTTCATATATTTACTGAAATTTTCATTAAAATAATTTTAACACAACTTGGTTTCATGAATCCAATGAAGTGTGACGGTGGTGGGCATTTTAGTGACATATTTCATTGGATTAATGTCGAAATTCACAGAATTTATGAACAAAATTCTTTCAGTGTACGAAAAACATTTTTGTGAAACATTTTAACCCTCTAACTATTCCTTGTGTGTTGGTCTCTTTCTTAAAGAAAAGAAAAAAATCCCCATATACAGCGATATAGGGGACTGAGTTAGTCTACGAAAATATTTGCCTTAAAATTCTGCTAAATGTCTTCAAAGACGCCGGAAAAACATAAGACTTGTAATATGTTTAAAAGTTATAGTCGTACTTATTCACAATTAGAGCTAAAAAACATTAAAAAAAACATGTTGATCATATATAAAATTTACATCTGAGGAGTTACTCTGTAATTCAATTCGAAAAGAAAACTATGTATTCGAATTGATGTATGAAAGTATGTATGCAGTTTCTATTCGAAGTATACACAGAAAGAAAAACGCCGTACTAAATTCAAGTATTTACTACTTACTTTGAGTAAGACTAATTTAAGTATGAACAACACTAAAATGTACTTAAGTCAAGACGGAAACGGGATAATCACGAAAAAAAACTTGAATCAATAACAAAATACTTAACATGATGAGTTAAGTTCAATACCAGGAATGAACACAATTAAATTTAAATTAAAACAAGTAGGTAAAAATATTAAATTTATATAAGTTAAAAAAATAAAAATTCCCAAGTCTGTTCCAGGATTATTAGCCTGATTCGGGCTTGATTCAAGCACGTGCGGGATTGATTACAGTACGCAGTTTAGGATTGATACAAGTACGCGGCGGATTGATTTAAGTATACAGCGGGTTTGAATCTACATGCAAGGCGACGTGTATCAGCTACTTGTCGGCTATGCCCGAGTAATGAAAATAAACAACAACAACAAGAGCAGAACAGTAATTTGTGGCCATCATCAAGCAAACAAACACCAACACAGTACGAGTACGACTGTGTATAAAGTTTATAAACATACTCATACTTAAAATACAATTTTTTTTTACATGAATAAAGGCTAGTCAGGCTAAAATTAAGTATTTTGCACTTGAATATTCCGACTTGAAATAACCTTTCTGTATTTGATTTCAGAAAAACCGGGATTACCGTACTTTTGACACCGCTTTGGATTAATGTAAGTACGGATGGACTGATTTTTCTTTTGAGTGCAAAGTAACTCTCCAGAATACACTAGAAAGTGAAGTTCTCTACTTTTAGACTTGTGCAGTTTCATTTAATTTGTAATTGTAATTGAATTTAAAAAAAATGTAATTAAAAAATTCCAACAACTTTCAATTGGAATTATTTGTAATTGCAATAGGGAGTACTTCAATTACACATTGCATGTAATTGGAATTGATCTTTTTCAATTATAATTAAGTAGCCTTAAAACAGATAACCAAAAATTATTTTTCAATATTTTTATAACTGTAATTGAGATTATTTTCTATCGTAATTACTTTTAAATGTGATTTTTTTTCACTGAACTTTAAATTTTAACAAAATGTATTTGGCTTATTCCCATTTCATATGCTTATTTTGTGTCCGTTGAAATTATAGTAAAATATTTCTTAACACAAACGAATGATTTTAAAATGAAAACAGCTTTAATAGATTATAAAAAAAATTTACATATGTTTTTTTTTGTGTAAAACTGTCCATTATGCGTTAAGAACGAAGAACGAAAATACTGTTTTTCCTCTCTTCATTCCAAATTAAGAAACTATAAATTTTTCTATAAACGAGATTAAATTTATAACGGTTTTAGAATATTTGCAGTTGCTTTTCTGATTTCACACATAAAATTTTTGAAAGATATTAGAAATTCTATATATTTTTTTTAATTATTGTTGTCCGCTGTCGGGTGTATTGAGCGTTACGCTTTTTTAGTACGCTAAAAGAACAGCGTTGGTTTGTACTCCTAAATATTTTAAAGTTTTATGAATTCTGTTAAATAGTATTATATTGCAAAACGTTTCATGAATCAATATCAAGGTTTGTGTACAAAAAATTAATTGGATGTTATCCATATTTTTTTTAATTTCATGAAAATTTGTTTGTGAACAACTATGGAGTTTATGTTAAAATACATCGAAGGTTATACTTCTGAATTGTTTTAAATTTAAAATATAGTGTGTGTTCTAAAAAAGTATTGAATTCGCATAAAAATGTATTGAGCGTTACATAAACTATTTTTAATATTATTTATGTATAAATTTTACGACTTAAAAAATTTAACAGCAGCTGGAGGGCAGGTAGGAACAATGTAAAGATCACTATCTGTTTACAAACTTTTTGATTTTATTTCTAAAAATTTAGCTCCTACCACACTATGGCTTGTTATACATATTTTCGCATTATGTACATATTAGGTAGGTCGTTTTTTGGTACGAATAATTATTTAAATTGACATAACTTTTAAAATTAGTGGTCGATTTTATTAGAATTAGTTGCATTTGAAAGAAGAGTTAGCCTACTATTTCCTTATGTACACATGTTTGTAAATAATTATTTTGAAAAAGAATTTTTTTATTTTTCCATGTGAGCATAAGTCAAAATTGAAAAAGTGGTCATAACTTTTAATATTGTCCTGCGACTATTATAATATTTTGTTTTTAGAGAGAAGGTGTATAGTGCTTTTAAGCCCTATACTCATGTTTTGTGATGTATTTTTTTTTCGCAGAAATCATTCCCAGAACAACCACGAAAACAAAAGTAACGCTCAATACACAAAAATGTTAAAAAATCGAAAAAATATAATTTTATTTCAGGATCCACTGAATGAGGCGAAAACTATAATATGAATCCTAACTTCTCATGTTTGTATTGGTAAAAAGAAAAAAATAAAATACAAAATGTACGTTTAGAATGAAAATCAGCCAGTTGTGTTTGAAAATTTTCAATTACAATTGTTAGTAATTTCATGCGTAATTAATTAAAAAATTTAGTTTTGAGACTGACCAAATCTGTTTACTTCATTATTGCTATTCTACCGACATGTCTTCCTCTGATTCTGGTTTGGCTGGTTGATAAATATTATCGGACTTTGGGCGAAACAGAAAATTTTATATATTACTGACCCCTTTCAAAAACGATAAGCTTTTAAAAAGCTGGTTTACATAATGACAAAAAAAAATTATCGCAAATTTTAAGCCAGTGTTTTACACTAAGCTTAAGTTTTCGCGTGAAATACCGCCACCAGCAAAATTGTTAACCCAATATTGTATAGTGTTATATAATATAATATTTCTCGAATTTTCGCTTCTAAGTTTATTTAGAAGATTTCTGCACTCATTTATTCAGCCACTTAGTTATAAACAAAATTTATGAATAATATTTTCTAAATTTAAAATTTTGAAAATGTTTTATTTTGCAACATTTGCTTCACCGCTTTCTCTCTAATGAGTTTTGTTATAATAATTTCTTAAATAATTTAAATTTAATTACTAAATAAATCACATTGAGTTGCTTAATTTCTTTTAACTTTATCTCTTTTTCTTTGTTTAAATTAAATCTAGCTTAATTTTTAATTAAGTTAAAAGGATTTTGTTTTATTTATTTATTTTCAATTAAATTCTACAGTTAAGAATAATATGTTTTGTGTCTTTCAGCTGATATGTTTGGTTGTTAATTTAGTCGGTTAATTTTTTTCATATTATTACTTAAATTTAAAAACTTAAAAAAATATATTGCTTTTAATTTGTCGTTTCGTTTTTGTGTAAAACTAAAAATCTAATAATATGAAAATAAGAAATTTTGAATTATTTATATTTACCAACCCACTGTGCAGAAAAGCTTATGTTATTAAAAATGTTAAAGCTTTATTAACATTGCCTGCATGTGCTTAACATAAGAACTTTTCACATTAAAAGCTTTTTCGCTGTTATTTGAAGCAACAGAAATGACAAGTTTTTTAATTAAATATGTAACGATTTTTCCCGGCACTAGAGATATTAATACACCGTTTCCTTTTATATATCAAAACTTACAAACTATTTTTCAGAAAATTTTAAATATGTATGAGTGGTATAGTTTTAAAGCTTTAATTTAGTCCCAGTTTTGTCTGTCTGTATGTTTCTACTACTGCGGCTATACTGATTCTTATGAAACGCTGCGTAATCATTGAGTCTCGTAACAATACAACGCCTTAATTATAAAAGTGGGCAGTGTCACGCCAATACAAAGTAATAATTTTTCAAGTCACTTTTAATTAATTGATTCTCCTAAAACCCTACGCACAAATTAAGTTTCTGTCAGAATAAAATAATACATTCTTTAAAACAATCAGTCGTCATAACCGTTCCATAAGCATTTACCGCCTCTGAGTTGAAGGTTTTTGATTATTATGTTAAGGGACACTGTACTTTCGAATATGAAAGTAAATAAGATTGGTGCTATTGAAAAGTGGGCAGGCTTATGCCCATACAAAGTAAGTATGTACACATTCCTTTTCAACTACTTCTTCTGAAACTATGCACGCACATTAAGCTTCTGTTTGAATAAAACATCATGACTAAAAAAGTGGGCAGTGCCACGCCTGTTGTATTCAGTTTTTTTTTGCTAGAATTATTATATTATTTTTTATATACCAAAAATATCTTGATTAAAATTTTTATTTATTCTAATGACAAACGTTTCTTCTTCTAACATTTCAGGTAATTTATGATTTATATAAGGGGCCATTCCACGCTAAATAGGACGGTTAAAATGCTCTGCAAAATTGTTTGCATTGTTCAACTATAGGCTCTCAAAGACAGCTTTAGTGTCATCTGGAACGACAGAAATCATTTGAAATTTAAAATGTGTTTAAGGGCTAATTTGATTCTTATTCACATTTAGTACTCGGCATAGGAAATCCTGACTACTAAATAAAACTACACATATATATTGTTACAATTTGTGGTACAAAATAGGGGGTTACTCTGTAATACGACTCGAAAGGAAAACTGTTCGAATTTGTATGTTATTTATATTGCAATTCGAAAGTATTTTCTTTCGATTCGAATTACAGAGCAACCCCTCCCCCCGCCCCCCCTGACTACGGAAACTTCAAACTTCAAGCCTTTGCAAAAGGGGAGCACATTTTTACAGACTGTATATAAAGAAAAGGTAGTTCCAGAAGTCCTAAAAGATTGAAATTTTGTATAAAAGCTTCAAATAATATACTACATAGCTAGCAATTAATAAATCAGAAACTTCGCCCCTCCAACCCCTCGTAAAGCCGATGTATATCTATAAAATGTTTGTATAAGACGGGTACTTCCTGAAATCTTAGGTGACTAAAATTCTATATGCAGACTAGGTACCTCCAAAAAGGTGTGCATATCCATCTGTACATTCCATAGTTGTATAAGACGTGTTGGAAATTTTTATGTAAAACACTATGAGGAACATTTTTATTAAACAAATTTGTTCGCTATATCGCCGCTGAAGGGAAGTTTTTTGCCTTATTAAAAAAAAGGGCAAAATGAACCATACAGAGCAGAGTTAGAGGGATAAAATATTGCACAAAAATAATGCTTGTGTTGTTTTACATAAAAATGTATAGCATATCGTATAACATAAATACAAACGTACAATATTTTTTATGCTTTATAGAAAATTTTCTGTTTCAAATTACCAAAAATCGCAAAAATAGTAGTTGTGGAAGCCTACCACCGGACCGGGCTTAAAAGTTTTTTGGTGAATAGAAGTAAGAAATTAAAAATTTTCAAAAAAAAACACTCATTTTCCAAAATACGATTTGAAATTTAAAATTCAAAAATCAAAATTAAAAAAAAATTTTATCTTTTGAACGAGTAATCAAAAAATATTTAAAAACTTTCTGGGAAAACTCTTTTAAAATATATCACAAAATTAAGGAATTAAAACAATTTTTTTCCAAACTGTCCGATTTGGCGTGGAAGGACCCACCCATACATATGCAGTTGATTATATAAATTAATAAACACCCGTTAGTTCGCATAACATAGCGTTGATTTTTAATAAGTTTTTAAAGAAAACACACACACACACAAAATATACATACATGCATAAACACACACTTTTGCTCTTGCATTCATACACTCTCCCAGGAAACATATTTTAGCGACTTGTCCAATGTCAGAAAAAAACTGAGACTTTACCAGACAATCCACCGAGTTGTCTAAAATTCTCTTAGACATTTGGCAGAGTAGTCGGCAGTTTTCTAATATGACGTATATGCACATTTTCTGATATATTTTATCCGATTAATATCAAACTAGTCTGCACATTATCCGATGGCAGCGTGGATTCAGCTTAAGCTTTTGGGAGGGGCACTTTTGAATGAAACATAGAATTTTGTAAAATTTATTTTACAAACTCAATGGAAATGAGGTATATTTTAATCGTTTTGGGAGGTGAAATATCGCTTTTTTTCCTCCCTTTAATCCGCGCCTGCCGGAAGGCAATTTAATTTTCTTTAAGACATTTAACAGAATAATCTGCAAATTTTCTGATCTACGTCTTACGACTTTTAGCGGTCACTTCTGCACTTTC
The DNA here is from genome assembly GCA_956483635.1 of Panzeria rudis. Classification (NCBI taxonomy): domain Eukaryota; kingdom Metazoa; phylum Arthropoda; class Insecta; order Diptera; family Tachinidae; genus Panzeria; species Panzeria rudis. The sequence continues at coordinate 123,755,448 of OY101450.1, read as the reverse complement.
TCTAATTTTAGTTTACGTAATAATTCTCATTTATCTCTTGAGAGTATGCCCTCAAATATTTGAGCTTTTTAACCTATAAAATATGGGTGAAAAATGTTTTCTGATGAACAGTGCATGGAGAGTCTTAAACCACATTTGTGATAAATTTCTAATTTTTGCTCCCACTTTCTCCCACATTAATACGATAGGACGTAAAACGGATGAGATAAATCGGGAAATTTTCTGATTTTTTGTCAGACATTTTTTCGGCATTGTTCAGACATGTCGAAAACTCCTTTAGAGTTTTCCTAGAAAATTCGTCAGAATTCGTACAGAATTGTCTTATAGGGCATTTACATTGACTTAAAGGAAATGAAATTACGAGATTTCGAGCCAAATCTAGCAAGATTTCCCATACAAAACGAAATCTACTTTGTCAGTAGATTTTAAGGAAATCTACTCAAAATCTAGTAATAAAAAATTTTTTTGTATACCCTATACAACGTTTTTGTATAAAAGGTGAGTGAACTAGCTATGCTCTATAAAAATATTATACAAAGGGTTTATGAATTAGCTAATTTTGTACTTGTTGGATTACAGTTTAAGATAAAATTCGGTAAAAGGATTTTATCTTGGATACGAAATCTTGAAAAATGTCAAAAAAGCTTAGTGTAAGCGATATAGATTTCGATAAAGATTTCAAATTAAATATTCCAAATTTCAAAGACAATGTAAGTGCCCTATTATAGACATTCGGCACTGTGTTAGGTTTTTTGTCAACCACTCATATGATTTTCGGTACGTTTTCTGAGCGACTTTTGCTACGAATTCGAAATCTTGTGCAGACTTTCTGAGCGACTTCGGACCGAAATCGGCAAAAAATGTTTGCTGGGCTTTCATTCAAAAATGCATTCCAACATACAGCCAAACATAAACTGTATATACATACATATGTATGCAGCTTACTCTGAAAAATCTGTATTAAAGAAATAATCAAATGCTATCAACAAACTGAAGTTGACATTAAACTTGTGTATGTATTTCTTTTGTATGCATTTATTTTAATTACAAACGAAAGGATGAGTAGGAGTGCATTTGTATCTGTGTGGAAAGTAGGACGAAAAGAGCAAAAATTATTAATGAAATTTATAAAGAAAAAACCGTTTCGCACGTACGAAAAAGTTATATGAAAGAATTGTACAGTTTCTATATATGTGTGTATGAGTAAGAACGACTATGGAAAACAAGAAAAAGGAAGTTCTTATGTTAATGGAATGCCATCAAGTTTTTTAGATTTGTGTATAAAAAGATGTTTCAATTAAAAGTAAACTTTTTTAAAAGAATTTGTGTAAGATCTGGGTTAAAAATTCATAGTTTTTTTAACAGAGTTTCTTAAGCCCGATCATGCTACTAACAGCATAGCATGTTCAACAACAGGGATGATAACACTATGCAACAAGAAAAATGCCAAGGAGTACCACTATATTTTTTTGATGTGTTATATAGTCTCCTAACTACAAAAGCAGTCGAAATTTTAAATTTTATAGAAACATTTTTTTTTTATTAATTTTCTTTTTAAATTTGGGATTTTTGAAGAGACTGTTCCACTGATTTTATCATAACTTATATAGGTAAAGGAGTTGTCCAATTTTATTATAAAAACCAATAAAAAACTTTAAATAAAATTACTTTAAACCGTTTGAGACAATTATTTTTTTGTATACTAAATGGTTTTGGAATTATTCAGACCGCAATGATGAAAAATAAAAATTTTTTATGCAAAATTAAACATTTAAATTTTGCATAATTATTTTTTAAAAATGTGTAAAAAATCGAAAATTGCAAAATATTACCATTTTTATTCACCGAACGTAAAGCCAAATATACTATAAATAAAATAAGCTTTAGTTCACGAAAATCGATGGATAAATATTGATTTTATACACAATAAAGTGAAATTGCTTGATTTTTGAAAAAAAACAAGCTTTGGAGACGTTGCTCCACCGATTTTATCGTAACTTGGAAAAGCGTTGTCCAATTTTATTACAAAACTACAAAAGACTTGAAGCAAAACTACCTTTAAGATGCTTGAGTATTATTTTTTTACAAACTCAATAGTTTCGGAATTATTCAGGCCGTAATATATTTTTTAGAGAAATTTTTAAAATGTTAATTTTTTAAAATTATATATAAAATCGAAAGTAGCAAAAATTTACCATTTTTATTAACAAGTCATAAGTCCACTTACATAACAAATAAAATAAACTTTATTTCATGAAAATCGATGGATAAATATTGATTTTATTCTTAATAAAGTGAAATCACCTGATTTTTGCAAAAATTTTGAATATTTACACTCTACAACGAAATAAAAAAAAAATTCTAACAGCTGATTCTGGTAAAAGCTGCCAACAAAATATACATATGTATCGGCGTTTTGAAAGTTTACATTTTGGACTCATTTTAGGGGGAGTTAATCCCCTCCCACCTTTTGCACATAGTTATATTGGTTCGGCATAGCATATCCTTGCAATTCTTACGTTTAACGTATAATATGTGTATACACTCTAATCCCCATATTCATAAATAAATAAAATGTGTTTGAAATCTATTTTAAGAAAATTTTGTATGAAAATGACATAAAATGCATTTCAAATTCATTGTAAATTCTATGAAAATGGGGTAAGACATTACTTCAAATTTACGATCATAAATTGTCTAAATTTGTGTTGAAAATTTCTCCTTGTCTAAAATTACATCGATTTTGTAGTTATTTTATTAAAGAAAAAACCTTTCAAATTAAACATATTTAGTCCAAGTGGAGAAAATGTAACATACAGTATAAAACGGCTAAGTCGAAATGGTAGATACGTCACACTATCAGTCAGGAGATCGCGGTTCAAACCTGCATGCAGCCAATAGCTTTTTTTTAGTAAAAACATTTTGTTCAAAAATAATGCGTGTGTAATTTTAGGTCGATAATAATCGGTAAAGTGTTGCCGACAATTATCGACCTAATTTTCAACAAAAATATTTTAGAGTGTAGTATTTCTATGGAAAATAACATGATTATCATTTTTGTAGAACATTTTAGCCCTCTAGCTCTTCGAGCTATGGGTCTTTTTGGTCCCTAAATAAATAAGGGTCGACAAACTACCCTTCACAGGCGATATAGCGGACTTGATTGTTTCACAAAAATGTTTCTCGTGGTGTTTTACATAAAAGTATTGAACACATCCTACACCTTAAACGTAAGCCCTATAAGATATTCTATGCCGAGTCAGTATAACTATGTGCAAAAGGGGGTGGAATTTAACTCCCCCTAAAATAAATCCCAGATGTAAACTTTGAAAACGCCGTTACACGTATGTATTTTTTTGATGACTTCTACCATAATCAGTTGTAAAAACCTTGTTAGTAAAAAAAATGATTTTGTTGCTCAGTGTAAATATTCGCAATATTTGTAAAAATTAGGTGAATTCACTTTATTATAAATAAAATCAATATTAATCCATCGATTTTCATGAAACTTTTCTTATTTGTAGTTTATGGGGCTTTCTGATCAGTTCATAAAAATTGTAAGTTTTGGCTATTTTCGATTTTTTTATAAATTTTTATATTATAGGAATTTTCCAGTTTTTCCGGTCTGAATAATTCCGAAACCATTGAGTATATAAAATACAAAGTTAGAACGGCTTAAAGGTAATTTTGTTCCAAGTTTTTTTTTAGTGTTTTTTTGTAATTAAATTGGACTACACTTTCGAAAGTTACGATGAAATCGGTACAGCAGTCTCTTGGCAAATCCAAAATTTTAGAAAAAATAATATAAAAAATCCATTGAATTTTATATTTTGACTGTTTTTGTAATTAGGGGACCATAACACATCAAAAAAATATAGTGCTGATAAAAGGTCATGACAAAAGTTTCATTTTGTTGCATAGTGTAATCGAAATTGTAATTGATTGTTTACAAAACTGCACTTTTTTGACCTCGGCTGTACTAAAATGCTATTGAATTGTGGGATATTATTCAAAACTTTGGCAGATTCTTTTCAATTGTTGTCTTGTCTTTTCGGAAAAGTAATAAACTCAAAACCTCTTGCATTTCTGCACAGTGTAGCTCTAACTCTATATAAATGCTACAATATAAAATTTCATAAAGTAAAAATGAAGTAAAATTTAAATATAAAATAAATAAAATTATGCTGTTACCGTTGAACTGAAAAAAGTATTAAAGAAATTAAGTCTGTATACTTGAATAATTATTTGCATTTCAGTCCTTGTTTTCTTAATTGCTGCGCTTATTTTTTTTTTTTTTTTTACTTTAATACGAGTATTTACTTTTTCTATATGATTTTCGTTTGCTGGTTTGCATTTGCATACAATTTTGCATTTAATCTTTTCTCTATGTATGTTTGTATATTTTCATTTGTATTGTATATTTATATCTTTTTAAATTAATAGTTGTATATAAACTGCACTGAACTGAATTTTGTTCGTATTGTAATGCTTTCACATTATCATCTGTTTACAAATACCAATTGCTAACTACACACTTAAATAATTTATTTCATTTATACATACTTCACATGCAAGCGCTTGCTCGCGTCTACACAGCTGGTTGATTAAGCACCAACCCGCTATACAGTCTGCTACAGCTGGCGCTCTACTCCTCTGGCCAACCCAAATCTTCTCCGACCAATTCGTAAAATCGCTGATTGTGTTCAGCGAAAAATTTACGCAGCTTGGAGATGACAACCGGATCAACATGAGGATGTTTACGTCCTTTTGTTTCACGCAAACAACGGTCACCACTGTCGTAGCGCAAACAGTAGAATCCTTTCGTTTCATTAAAATAAAAATGATTGCTAGTAATGCGATGCTCAATACCTGCAATGGCAAATATAAATTGTAGAATTAATATCATACAAATGGAATACAATAATATTACACACAATACATATAAGAAAAAAAGAAAAAGAGGGGAGACACTTTGTGAGACACTTTATAATAAAATTACATTTTTTTATCAGTTGTTTGTTCAAAAGGATCTGCGACACGACGTGAGGAGAATGATATGAATTTTAATGTCTTTTGAAGAAATTTAAATTAAAGAAGAAATTTAAATTAAAGAGATTTTTAAAATGCTGAATAGAAACACTTAATAAATAGAAGTTAAAAAGTTTTATTAAGTCGAATTGGACCATGTTCTGTTTGTTCTGCACATTGAGTTAATTTTCCAGTAAAAATGGGATAATACTGTTAAGCACGGAAAAAAATTACATGGTTCTAATGACTGATTGTGGTAGAAAGTACCAAAAAATAAATACATACGTGTATTCGGAATTTTGAAACTTTATATCTGGGATTAATTTTTGGGGGAGTTAAAATTCCCTCCTATTGCACATAGTTATAGTGCTGTAGGTTAGAAACGGCATTAAAAACATTACCCGTTTACGAGTTTCGGATTTCCTTTGAAAAAATTTTGCTTCTACCACACAGTGGGTTGTTATATTTTCGAAGAATGTATTAGGTAGGTCGTATTTTGCTACAAATAATTATTTGAAATTAAGTTAACTTTTAACATCGTTAGTCGATTTGATTAAAATTAGTCTTATTTGAAAGAAGATTCATCCTACTTTTCGGCTATGTATATATAAATGATTGTGAATAATTATTTTAAAAGATACAAATTTTATAATTTTGCGTGTGAACCCAAATCAAAATTAAAAATAAAAATCCTGCGATTATTATAATTTTGTTTTTGTTTTTAGAGAGTAGATGTGTAGTGCTTTCAAACTCTATACTGTTTTTTCTTTTTTTGTGTTTTTTCCCCAAAAATTATTTCCAAAACAACCGCGAAAGCAAATGTAAAGCTCAATACACAAAAATGCTAAAAAATCGAAAAAATATAATTTAGTTGCAGGATTCATTGAATGAGGCGAAAACTATAATAGGAATTCTATCCTTCTCATTTTTCTATTAGTTACATTAGTAAAAAGAAAATAAATTAAGTAAAGTGCGACTTTGACTCGCACACGAAGGGTTCCGTACGAATACACATCTGTATATCCCTTATCGTTTTGCCCCTTTTTTCGTTTTGCCAGTTTTTTCAATGTGCTTTTTTGTTGAATTAAATTTTTTTATTTTTTAAGTATTTTTCGTTGTGTTTGGCGATTTTTTTGTTTTGGCGATTTTTTTGTTTTTGGCGCTTTTTTAATTTTTGTGATTTTTTCTGCAGATTTTTCGTTTTTTGCAATTTTTTGGTTTTTTTGCCGATTTTTTGGTGATTTTTTGTTTTTAGCTTTTTTAAAGTTTTTTTTCACTTTTTGAAAATATTTTTAGTTTTAGCGATTTATTTTAGTTGTGGCGATGTTTTTCAGTTTTGGCGTTTTTTTCGGCTTAGGGGATTTTTGGTGATTTTTTTAGTTTTAGCGATTTTTTGTTATGACATTTTTTTCGTTCTGGCGATTTTTTCGTTTTTTGACGATTTTTGGCTTTTTGCAATTTTGTCTTTGCCATTTTTTTTAGTTTTGGCGTTTCTTTGGTTTTAACGTTTTTTCGCTTTTTGGCGATATTTTTAGTTTTAGCGATTTATTTTATTTTTTGGCGCTTTTTTTGGTTTTGGGGATTTTTTTCGTTTTTTTGAAATTTTTTTAATTTAAGCGATTTTTTTGTTTTGACACTTTTTTTCGTTTTGTCGTTTTTTTCGTTTTTGGCGATTTTTTTAGTTTCGGCCTTTTTTTTTTTTGATTTGGCGCTTTTTTCATTTTGGTGATTTTTTTTCATTTTGGCGATTTTTTAGTTTTTTTTATGATATTTTTAATGACATTTTTTTTTAATTTTGGATTTTTTAGTTTTAGCGTTTTTTTTAATTTAAAGATTTTACCTATTACCAAGATACAGCATATTGTCTAAATTACATAGTCAAAATTACATTAACTGATAGAATACCCTTTAATTTTTATTGTTTTAAATATCGGTGTTAATTGGTGTAGTCTATTCTACAGACTACACCAATTAACACTAACTGTGAAAATTAAAAGTGTCATATATAAGTGTCTGCATATAACATTAGTATTTCAACATTTTTCGTCGCTCGCTTTAGAACACCCTTTCATTTTTAACTGTCATATATTTGTAGTTAAAGCGGTCAAAGTTTGACATATTTTGTGAAAATTTCATGTCCGTGGCTCTTATGGTTCCCGATCAAACATTACATTAGTATTTCAACATTTTTCGTTGCTCGCTTAAGAACACCCTTTAATTTTTAACTGTCATATATTTGTTGTTGCCAAAGCTCTACATATCCTGTGAAAATTTCAGGTCCGTAGCTCTTACGGTTCCCGAGAAAACAGCCTGTGACTGACAGACAGACGGACAGCGTAGCGAAAACCATAGGGTTCCTTTACACTTTTGGTGTAATGGAACCCTAAAAAAGAACACACACAAAATGTATGTTTAGAATAAGAATCAACCATATATGTATGTACATACACACATACATGCTAAGATATTATTCTTAAGTTAGGCACACATTTTTTAAAGCAAAACGTGTTTAAGCGTTTACAATTTTTAAACAGAAAATGTTCAAAAATTAATATTTTCCATACATTCATTGCAACAAAATGAAGCCCTTTTATAACAAGAACAGTTAGAAATTTACGTCATTTTCTTATAACCATATAAATAATTCAATTATAATCTACTGCTCTCAGATTATGATCACTTCAACCATGTTTTTTTTCATATGTATATCATGTAGACAAAATTTTATGAAAAAAAACTGTAACTTACCCAAGAAATTTTCAATCTTTTTTAGCTGCGACACTGGATCATCGATTAAACGATCACCATTAACAATCAAAATCTGTTCACGTGGGAAGACTTCCAACCAACGATGCAAATGTAAATGGTACATAGATATGCTTAATGGACGATAGGATTCATTGACAGTACCATTTGGAAAAATGGCCAATTCCTCAAAGGATCTATTACAAATGAAATAAAGAACGAACCCATTAACATATGAAAAAGCTCAATACACTAAAAATGTTTTTTGTTACAATGTATAAAACACATTTTTATGACAGTTTAAAGGGTTAAAATACAAAATGTATTTGAAAAAAACATGATAAAAACAAAAATACTTACTTGGACAAAAGTTGTGCTGCTGCGTTGGCCATATTTGTTTGTGGACTAGCCGTTGTTGTCTCATATTGTCGATGAGTATTGTAGGGATTTTTCAAATTTATTTTAATACCACCTGCACCAGAGCCATAAACATTTCCATTTCCATTACCATAACCGTAACCATTTTCACTCCCACGACCACCGCCACCGCCTAATGAATTGTCATAAACTTGTGATGAGGAGTAGTAGCCAGCATTTAATTTGTTCAACAACATTGAATGTGAGGACACTTTACCAGCATTTGCTGATGCTGATGACATTGTAGGTTTCTGTTGTTGCTTTTGCTGTTGCTGCTGCGGCTGCTGTTGTTGTTCATTGGCTAAAGGTAGTATGGCGGTTGCAGCATGACTTCTTAATTGTGTATAATCAGAAATTGCTCTTGTCACCGGTTCCCTTACTATCAGCAATAATTTAATACTGGCATTCATGGCTCGTACTCGTTCTGGTACCTGCATAAAATACACAAATAAAAATACAAAATTCCATTGTTATAAAAAAAGGAAAATGGAGGGCAATATTCAAAATGAAAAGACCATAATGAAGTTAATGAAAAGTTAAATAGAGTTTTTGGGAATACATTCAGAGCTTATACCTACACTCATGCATACATTCACATATGTTTGCATACATACCCAGGAAACATTTTTGGCCGACATGTCTAACGTCACAGAAATTCAGAGACTTTATCAGACAATCAGCCGAGCTGTCTTAAATTCCCTTAGACATTAGGGAGAGTAGTATACAGTTTTCTGGTACGACGCTTTTGTACATTGTCGGAAATATTATCCGATTAATAGGAGACTAGTCTGCACATTATCCGAAGGCAATTTAATTTCCTTTAATATATTTAACAGAATAGTTTGCACATTTTGTGATCTACACTCTAAAACATTACTTCTAATTTACGATCATATATTGTCTAAATTTTTGTTGAAAATTTCTCCTTGTCTAAAATTACATCGATTTTGTAGTTACATATTTTATAAAAGAAAAGACCTTTGAAATTAAAAAAAGACCTTTGTTGGATACGTCTGACTGTCAGGCAGGAGGTCGCGGTTCAAACCTGCATGCAGCCAATCGCTTTTTTTTAGTATAAACATTTTTTTGAAAAATAATGCGTGTGTAATTTTAGGTCGATAATAATCTGTAAAGTGTTGCCGACTATTATCGACCTAATTTTCAACAAAAGTGTTTTAGAGTGTACGTCTTACGACTTTTTGCAGTCAAGTGACTGCTGATTGATTTTAGTTTTCGCAATTATTCTCATTTATCTCCTGAGAATATACACTCTAAAACATTACTTCAAATTTACGATCATATATTGTCTAAATTAGTATTGAAAATTTCTCCTTGTCTAAAATGACATCGATTTTGTAGTTATTTTATTAAAGAAAAAACTTTTCATATTAAACATATTTATTCCCAGTGGAAAAAATGTGACAAAAATTACAATACGGCAATGGCTGAATGGTAGATACGTCAGACTAAGAGTCACGCAGCCAATGCTTTGTTTTAGTAAAAACATTTTGTTCAAAAATAATGCGTGTGTAATTTTAGGTCGATAATAATCTGTAAAGTGTGGCCGACTATTATCGACCTAATTTTCAACAAAAGTGTTTTAGAGTGTACTGATATACCTAGTAGAAATATTACTCATGCCCATAAAAAAAATCTGAGCCCTATAGAAAAAAAAAAGCTGAACACGGATTTGAGCTCCATATATTTTTACTTAAAGGCGATTTTTGCTGCAAACCAGTCAAATAATTTTCGCTACGTTTTCTGACGGATATCGGATACGAATTTGGCATCTGTGCAGACTTTCTAACCGACTTCCGACCAAAATCGACAAGAATTATTTACTGGGTATACATATGTATGTATGCATATTTATATAAATTTCCTTGTGATGTTGGCACTCAGCATCGGTTTTTCTGTTCATAAGCCAATGGCTATTTAACTATAGTCTAGTGTTTAGCAATTACAGTCCGGACTTTTACGAAATTAATTAATTACCAAACTTTTGGGAAAAGTGCTTAATATAGAAAACGAGAGAAATCTAACAGAAATAATGGTTTAGTTAATCTAGAAATTGTAGTTTATATCCAGAATACAAAGATAATTTTTATGAAGTTCTCTAATGAAAATTCGTAGTAAATAATCATATTGGAAATCGTAATCTTTGTAATGTATGAGTGTGATTACTCAAGGGGGTTTCACATGTACAATCTTGTTTGGTGTTTGCTTTCAAACACTACACAGTGTTTTAAAGAATTTTGATTTTGGAAATGATTCGGTATAATAATAGACAATTTTTTAATTCAACTCAAATACATGTAAGATACTGTCATTGGCAACAATGATAAACATGTATAAATACATAAACACTATGCAACAAAATGAAACTATTGTTATGACCTTCAATAACCACTACACTTTTTTATTGTGTTATATGTATACTCAACGGTTTCGGAATTATTCACACCACAATTATGAAAAATATTTTTTTTAGATTAAATTGGAAAATTTTTATTTTTCAAACAGTTATAAGAAATCGAATATGGCCAAAACATAAAAATTTTATTAACTAGTCATTAAGCCATGTATAATAGAAATAAAATTTCTTGAAAGTCGATAAATAAACAAGGATTTTATTCACAATAAGTGAAATTACCTGATTTTTGCAAGAAACGGAGTTTATTGAGACTTGAGAAAGACTCATCAAATTTTATTAAAATTTAATTTAAATAATTTGAACTTTAGTCAGCTTTAAGATATTTTAACACTATTTTTTAGATGCTTAAAGGTTTCGTACTTAGTCGAAAAGAAATTACAAAATTTTTTTTCTGCAAAACTTAACATTGCACATAGGGGCAGATATATGGAGAGTTCATGCGATAAATCAAAAATTAAAAATGGGATTAAAAAAAATCTGTCATTTAGAAGAGAACACTTTTTCACATTACTTTTGTTCTAAACTTTTTTCTAAATATCTTTCTGTAATCCCAGGTTAGAGTCCAAAGTCAAGTAAAAAATTTCATTTTCAAAGTGCTAAAAAAGTTTCTTTAAATTATAAAAGTTTGGCATGAAAAAAGTTACGTTTCTCATTAAAAAAAATTTCATTTTGTTTTCACATTGTATTGCTACACTGAAAATAATCCATGCAAAATTTTACGAAAAAAACTTTCGTAATGACTTTTTTCGTAGAATATACGAAACTTTCATATATACAATTATGAAAAAATATTTGGGCAATATTTTTTTGAATTTACGAGAGTAACGAAAACCTTTCGTAAATATTTTTCCTTGTTAAAAAATATATTTGAAATAAAAAAATAAATTTAAATAATTTTTTATAAATTGACATATTTTTCAGATGTAAGTAAATAAAACAAATTTTAAGCTCTCATAAAATAAGTAGAAAGTGGCTCATTGGGTAGAGTACCTGCCTTGCAATATGAAGATTGCGAGTTCGTGCCCCGCTTCAGCCATACTTTTTTTACTTTTATTTTTTAATTATTTTTGTACATTTCGTATATTTTACGAAAGAATTTCGTGGTGCGAAATTACGAAATATTTCGTAATATGTACGAGCGTTTTCGTGCATGTATCTGCACTCTAAAACACTTTTGTTGAAAATTAGGTCGATAATAGTCGGCAACACTTTACCGATTATTATTACCTAAAATTACACACGCATAATTTTTGAACAAACTGTTTTTACTGCGTGCAGGTTTGAACCACGATCTCTGACGGATCTAGCATTCAGCCATAGCCGTATTATACTTTATGTTAAATTTTTTTACTTGAACTAAATATATTTAATTTGAAAGGTTTTGTCTTTAATAAAATATCTACAAAATCGATGTAATTTTAGACATGGAGAAATTTTCAACACAAATTTAGACAATATATGATCGTAAATTTTAAGTAATGTTTTAGAGTGTACACAATATAGAACAGAATGTCTATATTTGCACCCAAGTTTAATTTTTAGCGATTTTTGCTATATTGGATTTCATTTAAGTTTTGCACTTAATACACTTTATATATTTTCCAATATTGGTAGTACTGTAGGGTGGGTGTTTCGAGAAAAAGTTGCAGCACTCACCTCCTAGAATGAATATCAATGACGTTTCTAAAAAAGGAAAAAAATTGTTGCCACACCTTGAAATACTGTACTTTTTATTTTTTATATATAGCGCCACCATTTGAAGTTCGATTTCATCATATTACATATCGTTGTTTATAGCTTGACTGTGGCTTAATTTTTGGTTCTGGTGCCTTTTTAATCCGACATCCACCTAATGTCCAATTTTTATTTATTTCAATCTATGTCACGCCCCAAAAATTAAGCCAATTTTTACTTTTCACCTACGCATTATATCGCCATTTTCACTCCCATTTCCACCAGTGCAAGGACAATTACGTTGAAGACAATTGGTACAAGAGTTTTCCAAAGGGGGCAACAAAATATATTAATAGATTTCATATACACTGAAAAATCAAAAAACATTTTTTTATATAGATTTTTTGTGTTTTTTAATAACTTCATTTGGAAGGCTGTTATATCTTTATATATTTGATTAGAAAATGACCTTTCAAGTGATACCAATCTTTCTTATCATAAGATGGCGGTTGATTTATCGCGCAGTTCGATATACTTTTGTGAAGATTTGCAATACTTGAAATAGTTTAATCATCATTTTATTTTTCATCATTTTAATGAAATAGTTTCATTAAAATGATTAATTATTATTATTGGTTTAGCAAAATCGTCAAAATTCGTTAAAATAATGAAATATTATTATTAGTTTGGCAAAATCATTAATTGGATCAATTATTATTTTTTTATATTTTGTAAAATTTTCATCTAAAATAATTTTAAAGAAACTGGTTTCATTAATCCAACAAGGCATAACGTTGTTTGATTTTCAACAAAGTTTTTCATTTGATTAATGTCAAAAATTACAGAATGTATGAAGAAAATAGTTCTTTTAGTGTATTACGTTTTTCTTTTCGTTATTAGCAATTTCTTTGCTAAAAGTAATTTTTTTTAGCAAACAAATTTCCAAAATGAAATGAAAAAATTTTCTTTTGTAAACTTTTTTCTAACTCTTGTTTGTTAAACAATTTTAAGCAATACGTGCTTGGTGAAGATTGAAATCTCTAATATTAGTATGCATGTCATTTATGGCTTAAATCTTCTAAACAAAAACTCTTTTCCATACAATATAATTAAACAGTGATAATTTAATTTCTTAAATTCAAACATAATGCTAAAGAAAACTTTTATATAATTAATTTTCATTAGATATATTACTTTATCGTAATTCGGTTACTACTCCTTTATATTTCAAACCAAATTACCCCCAGGACCTTCAGGCAAGAACATTCTATTATTATATTTAAGCAAAGGAAAGAAAACATCTTCCCTACATTTTCTATTTGGTTAAGCTTTAAAAGGGAATATACAATCAACAAAAGATAGAAAGCAACAACTGCTGCTGATGCTGCTGCTGTTGCTGTTGGTCTTGTTAAAAATAAAACAACAAAGACACAAGTTAATATAATAAGTTGTTGTAATTTTATGCATTAGAAATGCTGTGCATAATAAGTGTGTCTCGAAAGTAAAAAGTAACCCTGCATTTCGTGAAGTGGGTATTAAGGTAAGCAAGTCTGTTGATTTTAGCCAAAGCGACAAACACCATTAGTTATTTTATTTGCAGTGTAGTATATTATTGAGATGTGACACGTTGTAAGCTCGTTAAAAATAAATGCATGTCATTTTGAGAACTTTATAGTCGACAAAATCATGCTTTACTACATACACTGAAATAACTTTCTGTGAATTGCGATATTAATCCAATGAAAAACTTCATTAAAACTTAACGCAACGATTCGTTGGATTAATGAAATAAGTTTCGTTAAAATTAAAATAATGAAAGTATCACCAAATACATTATATAATTTCATTGATCTAACGTAATAATTTCGCTAAACTAATGAACATATTTCATTATTTTGACGAAATTATTCATTAGTTTTAATGAAATTATTTCATTATTTTAATGAATTTAAGTCGTTATTCTAATAAAATTGTTTCATTGTTTTAGTTTAATTATTACATTCTCAAGTAGGCTTATTACCTTAAACTGTTTTATTGAGTATTTAAATTTACTGATAGTAGTTCCATGCTACAAATACACAGAAAAAAAAATAGATTTCGTTTCTGATAACAAAAATCCCGATATTAAAATTTTTTTTAAAATTTCCTGTAAAAAGAATTCCCACTATATTGATAACAAAATTATTGCAAAAGAAAAAAAATATATATTTAAAAAAAAATGCTGACATGGCTGGGGTACGAACCCGGTCTGCCAGGACGTATAGCTGAGCTATATCCCAGTTATTTTAAAGTCAACATGTGTTTGTATATGAAAACTAATTTTTGTCGCTTAAACTTATAAGTGAACAATAGCTCAGTGGGTAGAGTACTTGTCTTCAAATCTGAACGAGCACAGGTTCGTATTTTTGTAAGGGTTACCCCTTATTTTTTTGGAGTTCTGAAACAAAAATAAGTAGTTATCGAGTCAAATTGTAAGTGGTTACGACTTAAATCCTCATATACTTTTTTGCCTACCAATAAGCAAAGTTTTTGCTGGGTTAATTGTTAAACTCACATATTTTTAGTCTGAATTGTTAATCTGAATTGTTTTAAATTCAAAATATAGTGTGTTTTGAAAAATATTGTATTCGTAAGGAAATGTATTGAGCGTTACGTTAAGAAAACTATTAAATATAATTTATCTATAAATTTTAGAACGGTAAAAAAAAGTTTACAGCTACGGAAGGTTAGAAACGATATAGCGAACATTATGCGTCTAGAAATTTCAGATTTGCTTTGAAAACATTTTGCTTCTACCTCACTGTAGGTCGTATTTTGGTACGAATATTTAATTAAAATTGACATTTAACATTTTGGGCCGATTTTTTTAAAATTAGTCTTATTTGAAAGAGGAGTTATCGTGATTTTTGCTAGTGTATAACGTTTTGTAAAGAATTATTTTAAGATATACAAATTTTTTATTTTTCAATGTTGACCCAAGTCAAAATTGAAAAAGTGGTAATAACGGTTAATTTCGTCCTGCGATGATTATAATTTTTTGTTTTTAGAGAGTAGATGTATAGTGCTTTCAAACCCTTTACTCATTTTTGTGATGTATTTCGTTTTCAAAAATTATTCCAAGACCGCTATACCAAATGTAACGCTCACTACAAAAAAAATTTTTTAAATAATCGAAATATATAATATTAATTCAGGATCCTTTAAAGGAGGCGAAAACTATTATATGAATCCTATCCTCTCGTATCTTTATTAGTTACATTATTAGTAAACAAAAAAGAAAAGAAAAACACAAAATGTACATTTAAAATGAGAATCACCCATGCATATATGATTCACTTCTTCGTTCTTTTGTTTACTTCTTCGGTTTAACGTTTCATTGGAATTATAACATACAAAATCTTGAATTTTATTGTAAATTTGTCATATATTGTGAAATATTTCATTAAAACTGTGAAGAATTATGAAGAGAAGAAAAATTTGCCAGTTTTTTCAGGGTTTAATACGGGATTTAGACGAAGACTTTTTAGCTTGATTTTTTTAGAGTTGTTGGTCGAAAGAAGTAAAAATACGTTTAACCGAGTAACAAGTCCAAAAGATATTGACCAAGAGAACAAATTTCTTTTGGATTTCGTATTTCACTAAACGTCCTTATCCCCCGCCCACGTTTGACCATAAACTTAAAATAAATCAAGCTAAAAAGTCTTCGTCTAAATCCCGTACAAGTAACTTTTTTTTTTAAATTTAGTAAAGTAGAGTTTTCTTCAATTCTTCGAAAGATTTTTCTCTGATTTTTTAAAAATTTTGAACAACTTTTCCCCAGTGTGATTATAATTTAGGGCTTTCTTATTTTAGCAAGGCTTTTTCGGTTTTGTAAAAATTTCCACGTTTTAGTAATTTTCAAGTTTTCTCATCTCTGAAACATCCTTTGAGTGAACTAAACGGTGATTTAAGTTAAAGTTAATTTAAGCCAGTGTATTTGTGTCTTTGTATGTGTGTTTGTGATAAAATATATAAAATAGAAATATATGTACATACATATTTAGTAAATGCATAAGAGTAGTGGTCCAGTTAGGATAGTATATTTTTAAATAAAACTCGCTACAGTTTTTAAGCTTGGCATCTTTTATTTGGTAGACATTTTTCTCACTTGTTTTTTGCGGCTTTACTTTTAATATTATTAAAAAATATTACTGCCCAGCAAAAACTTTGCTTACTGGTAGGCAAAAAAGTATATGAGGATCTAAGTCATACGAGTAACTACTTATAATTTGACTCGATAACTACTTATTTTTGTTTGAGAAGCGCACAAAATAAGGGGTACCACTTACAAATGTATTTACATTGTCATAGCAATTAACTAGTTACTATTTGGCTTACTTGAAGCTAAAAAATAAGTAGTCAAATAAACAAATTGATATAAAAAAAATTGTATACACATTATATTTTATTTATTTTTTTTCTTTTTGACCCAGCTGTGATACGAACCTGTGCTCGTTCAGATTTTAAGACAAGTACGCTGCCCACTCAGCTATTGTTGACTTTAAGTTTAAGCCACAATCTAACCAGACGCGACACGAGCCGGAAGATATTGCCGTCTCAGCCGAAGTGGCCAGCATCACAGAAGAGAAATAAGAAAGTATTAGCGTTTATTGTTGTTTCGCTTTACGCACACATTTGTAAAATATGAAAGACTTTTAATTGGATAAAATGAAACACCGATACGTAATTGTTGTCTTTTTCTCAACTAGCCGGCATAAAAAGCTGATTTGGACAATTTTCAATTGTCAAAGTTAACGTGTATGGTTAGACTGTGGTTTAAGCGACAAAAATTTGTTTTCATGTACAAACACATGTTGACTTAAAAAGTGGTTGTCTACTTACTTTATTAATACATATCAACAAATTGTAACTACTTTCAGATAATGAGAAAAATACGTATTAATTTTATTAACAACTAGGTAGTAGTTCTAATTTGAATCATAGTAATGAGATAAATAAGTACCACCCATTACTTTGTAAGCCATTAATAAAGTACTACATATTAAAAATATTACAAAAGTTTTTGCTGGGTGGATTGTTACAAAGCAAAATGGTTTTGTAAATTGTATACGCTCATGAGTATAGTGTTGTTGCCTTTATGTACATTTCTGTTTGTTCCAGTGTAATTTACAGTAATAAAGGCCAATTCTTTTATCCAATGAGTTTCTTTTTTCTTTGCAGAGGGCTGTTACAACTAATTCAAGCGAAAGTAATGCAATTAAGCATTTTGTAATAAATGGGTTCGAAAGAAACTTGAATAGGATTTTAATTAAATGTCGTAGTTTAAATAATAGATGGGTTGAATTATTTACTTGAGTTCTTGCTAATTTTTATTTATTTCTAAAGAATTGAAAAATAAAAATAAGCTTTTAAGTATTTTTCTCAGAAACTATGTAAAGTGTGCATTTAATTAATTAGTGAAAAGAGTTGTGAAAAAGATGGCTTTTTAATGTAGTATACATACAGTATATACAAATTAATTATATCTTAACTTCTGCTTTCAAAGAAATTGAGCAGAAATATTTGTTATGAAATCAATTTTAAAATTGAATTAAGTTTTCCATTTTTTCCATTAAGAAAACGTTTTTATACATTTTGTTTTGGGACGAGGCTCCTGATAACACATTCGATTTGAAACACTTGCGAATGAGACCTACAAAAACTGCCCCATTTACCCCGATACTTTTATTTAGTCTATTCAAGTAAATATATTCAAAAGTTATTCGATTCTATTTATTCGAATAAAAATTATTCGAATAAAAATTATTCGAATATGTATTCAAAAGGTTTGAACCGCGACCTCCTGACTGATAGTCTGACGTATCTACACTGAAAAAATTCCATGCAACATATGCACGAAAACGCTCGTACATATTACGAAATATTTCGTAATTTCGCACCACGAAATTCTTTCGTAAAATATACGAAATGTACGAAAATAATAAAAAAATAAAAGTAAAAAAAAAGTATGGCTCGACCGAGGCACGAGCTCGCAATCTTCATATTTCAAGTCATGTACTCTACCCACTGAGCCACTTTCTACTTATTTTATGAGAGCTAAAAATTATTTTTATTTACTTATATCTGAAAAATACGTCAATTTATAAAAAAAATATTTTAATTTATTTTTTTATTTCAAATATATTTTTTAACAAGGAAAAATATTTACGAAAGGTATTCGTTACTTTCGTAAATTTAAAAAAAATATTGCCTAAATGTTTTTGCGTAATATATACGAAAGTTTCGTATATTTTACGAAAAAAGTCACTACGAAAGTTTTTTTCGTAAAATGTTGCATGGATTATTTTCAGTGTACCATTTAGCCATAGCCGTATTATACTTTATGTTAAATTTTTTCCACTTGGACTAAATATGTTTATTATGAAGTTTTTTCTTTAATAAAATAACTACAAAATCGATCTAATTTTACACAAGACGATATTTTCAACACAAATTTAGACAATATATGATCATAAATTTGAAGTAATGTTTTAGAGTGTAGCTCCCGCTTGATTTTATTTTCTTCATTTCCTTTTTGAGAATTAAAACTCTTGTTAATATGAACTCTCGATTATCGAGAGTCGACTGTAACTTGAAAATTTCTTTTACATATCATCAAGGATTTCACTAGAAATCATAAAATATTTTTGTTTGAAAAATTTGGCTAAGCTATTGCCGGATATATTTAAGAAATAGGAAACAAAGTCGAGTCCTAAAACCAAAACTGTGAAATTAAAAACCAAATATCTCTGAAAATATAAAAGATATCTTGACAAAACAATAAAACTTGTTCCTTATCTTTTTATAAACTTTAAAGCAAGTTTACATTTATTAAAATCAACTTTGACAACCTGTACCTCAACGTGTGTTTAAGCAAGATGGTTTAAGTTTCAATATTATTAAAGCTTAGGTCCTCTCCTACTATTTTTACATACAGTGTTTTGTAATCGGATCGCAAGTTTTAAAGACCACGAGTTATTAGCTTTTTTTTCCAATCGGAACCACTGCGCGTCGATTTGTTGGTTGATGGAGGACTATACTAAATATTCCCCTATCATCCATTAAATCCGCGTCCATCATGCACCCAATCCGAAGCACGACCAATATTGAAATAAGTCTGCCGCGTTCTTGAACCTAGATATCTTTGGCTTGAGTCAGTCCCGGAAACCGTAGATTAATCAAACGTTCTGTGTTTGATTTAAGAAAACCCGTTCCTACCGTGTTTCTGAAACCTCTTTGGCTTGATTTAAGTACGGATGACCTGATTTTTCTTTTGGGGCTACTTATACTTTCTTTCAACTTTTTGAATTTTTCTTTTTCTAATTCAAAATTAATTTCTATCAATTTAGCTACATCTTTTCTTACTTACACATAATCACCACTGTGCTCTTTTTAATTAATCAATTATTATTTTCAGATTTTGCAACATCACAGTAATTTGTATAACATATTTCATTAATGCAAACATTTTTAATAAATGTTTGTCTATACATATTGCATTTTGTTTTCTTTTTGGAAAAAACTGCCATGATATTTAAACAATTATTTGCAGTGTCAATTGGACTTTTTTTAGCGCCGATAGCAAAATCATAGAAAAAAATCAATTAAAATTTTCATTCAGTGCCAAAGATATAAAAAAAAAAAAATCATAAAAATTGCACAAAAATGTTCTATATTCTATGACAGTATGCCAAATTGAATTTTTTTACCATAAGGAGGTGGTGGTTAAATGATTTTGTTGATTAGTTTGTGAGTGAATTTTTATGGTTATTATTATGTATTTTAATTTTATATCATTTAGAGGACAAATCAAAAATAAGTCTATCAAGCCTACACAAACATAGAAAGTTTAGAAAACTGTATTCTTAAAAAACTTCAGAGCAAAAGTGTATTCGAAAGGATCCTTGGTTTTCCATTATGATGAAGGATGTACTACATAAGTATGTACACCAGAATATATCTCTCTATTATTTTTTTATTAACTTAAACTTTGTATAGCTTTTTTTAACCCCTAGTCCTTACAATTTGCTTACAACAGCAAAAGTAAATAAAATAAAACAAAAATAAAAATGTTTAGTAAAAATTGTTGATTAAAATCAGATGTTAAAAAATCATGAGCTCAGCAATTTAAAAACCAATTTGTGTTTTAAAAAATATTTCCTAGCTTTTAATTTAATTGAAATGTGTGAATGTTGTGTGCGAATTAAGGATGTCCGGTTAGTATTTTTCTATTATTTTACAAACAAAGTGCAAGTGTGTTACACTTAAACAATTTGATTCTTTTGGTATGAGCAGTGTTGTCAGCTTTTGTTTTTAGCTTCTCCGCCAAATGACTAGTCGAATATTGAGAACTTAGTCCAAATATCGCCAATATAATAAATACATAAAAGTTATGTTGGTTACCAAATATAAGGAAAATATTTAACATATTTAACATTATTTATAGTCCACATATAAACGGTACATTGCTTGGATTAGTATAAGATATATAAATATTATATCAAATTAAATGTAAATAGGATAAATTAAACTTTAACATTGAAATCAAAATTGCTATTTAAATCTTCTGATAAAATAAATCTTTTGAGAAATAACGTTACTTAAACGTCTATTTAAGTACAGATTTCAATTATTGAATTAAACTTTCGTACGAAATATTCTCAGTATAATTATTGTTGTTATTTCCCTGTGTGTAATTCTTAAAACACAAGAGTTACATATGGAAACAGCCAACATACAGTGGTTCCAATTGGAAACAAAGGGCAATAAATCTGTATCTTTGAAACTTGCGATACAATTATAAAACTATTTTTGCAAAAATCATAGCGAAGGACCTAACCTGAAAGAATAAATAAACATATACTACCCTGTTGAAATATATTTATAAGCTTTACAGAAATTTTAAACTTAATAAAATCAGCTTGCCCGAGGTAGTCAACTTTGACATCCTGTACCTCATCGTGTGCTACAATAGGGTGGTCCATGTTTCACTATTATTAAAGCGTAAGTCTTTGTCTATGATTTTTGCATACATCGTTTTATAATCTAATCGCAAGTTTCGAAGATACGGATTTATTCTAATATTTATTCCAATTGGAGCCACTGTGCAACAACTGATAGAAAATTGATTTTGTCAAGAAATTATTGTATTAACAGAGTAAGCAGCATTTACCACAACTAGTTTATGGTGTAAAGAAATTAAGTGCATAAAAAATATCTATATTTTTAACATTATTATATCTTATTGAAATGATAAAAGATATAATAGCCAAAAATATCGCCAAGTAAATCATCAATTGCCATATCAAAATTTACATAGTCAAAAACAGTTTTTTATCGCCAGGCATGGCGACAAATCGCCATATGTGACAACACTGAGTACGACTGCATACATATGAGTACATTTGTTTAACTTTTTAAATGAAGTTTTATTATTACAGTAGTGTCCCAATAATTCGTATTCTTAAGGCACCAGTAAATTTTTACGAATTATTCAGAAAAACAAAAAAAAAAAAAACAGAATGTTTTTAAAGAAGTTTTATTGTTTCAACGAAAAGGCATAAATTTTTTTAAGTTCTTGATTTCTATTTTTGTTTGAATTTTGAATTATAGCGGTTGTAAAAAGAAAATACGATTTATGGGTGTCGACGGCACTGAAATGTGTTAGATTTTTACGATTTGATGGGTTTTTTTTCAAGGAACCGCTTTTTTTAACGAATTATCGCCATTTTCGATTTATCGAGGTACGAGTTAAAGCGATTCTACTCTACTGTATTAAATTAATTAATTATATGATAAGTTAATTGAAATTTTAGCACATTTTTTTAAAATCAATTAAATTGTTAATAAATTTTCATTTAAACTAAACTTCAAATAGCTTTTAGTGTAGACGTTGAATTGATTTCAACTTCTCCTTAATTATCAGGATGTATAAAATAAATTGTGGTTGAATTTATGTTTAACCATACAGATTTAACGCTAACAACTGGGAATAATCTATTATTCAATATACTGCCAAATGTATTTACATTTATAAATGTTAGTATAAAAGTGTGTGTGTGTATGTGTGTGTGTAATTGGGTTAGCGAGGGCAGGCTAAATAATGTTCTATAAATCTTAAACGAAGATACATTAGATAACATTTTAACAACGATTTAATTATATTTTAATACTTGTTTTATTTGGAAGTTATTAAATTAGTATTGAATTAAAAATAAGTTATTCCTATATTCGTTTAAAAATAATTCAAATGAAATGATATTAATATAATTATTCGAATAAAATTATTAGAGAAAAAAAAATTCAGATAACAATTTCGTATTAAATTATGCGCACAAATTTATTTGAGTTGAAAATTTTCGAACAATTTATTCGATTAGAAATTATTCGAATATAAATTATTCGAGTCATAAAATGATATTCAAAGATTTGAAAATATTCGAGTACAATTTTTAGAATAATATTTTTAATAAAAAAATTTTTTTTTATTAAAATATTCGAAAAGAAGTTATTCACACAAAATCATGCGATTAAAAAGTTATTCGAATAAAATTATCTCCGTCTGAATCTATATAAAAAAAATTTTTTTTTATTAAAATATTCGAAAAGAAGTTATTCACACAAAATCATGCGATTAAAAAGTTATTCGAATAAAATTATCTCCGTCTGAATCTATATAAAACACAAAAAGTGTTTATATTCCCCTTTGAAACCAACCAACTGATGTGCCCCAAACCGGTTTCATTAGAAAGGCGAAAATGCGAGGATGGTTATAGACCGGGTTAGACTGGTCTTGGAGCACGGGTTCGAGCCGGTTTTAAGCCATCTTCGCATTATTGCCTTTTGAATGAAATCGGTTCGGGGCACAGCTGTTGGATGGTTTCAAAGTCTATAATAGGCTTTAGACCTGGGTTGAAAAAAACATTTTTTTTGTTTCGTTACGATTTTTGGTTGACTATTTTTGTTGACGACTTGGAGTTCTTTTGGGCACTAGCTAAAAAATATTTATTTAAATTTTCAAATGACACCAAAATATTATAAATAAATTAAGTTATGAGTTTAGTCGAACTATATGGGTTTATATCCAAAGAAGTTTTAATTATTTTGGCTTGAGTTCGGTTTGAATTTAATTTTTCAATTAAATTATATTTTTTATTTTGAGATAAATGTGAAGCATGTAGACAAAGAAAATTTTTGACTGCGCGGAGGGTTGAACTGACGTTTCAATAGCTCCCGCTAATCTCATCAGAGTTCTTAGCCGCTTAGACCACTTGACCAAAGTCGGGTGTTTGCATGAGTAATTCAATGTCAAGTCGACCAAAGTGCTTAAAATTGGAAAGAAAAGGGTAATACTTTTGTATGTTTGAAACTTGCGATCCGATTACAAAACGATGTACGTTAAAATCATAGAGGAGGATCTAACCTTTAAGAATATTGAATTGTGTATCACCCTGTTGAAACACAGGTTGAGCTACACTGTGTTAAAGTTGACTACCTGGACAATGAAAAACCTGGTTGGCCTCATAGCTTTTACAATATCAGAACTATTTTTCCTTCCTATTAATGTTTAACGCATTAACAGGATCGGTTAACACGAAATTGACTTCCCTGATACTAAATCTGTACTAATTTTCATAACTTTTTTTCACCCACCCTCGTATCTGTAGATAAAAATGTCTTAAATTAGTTGAAGTGTAGTCAAGTTTCCTGATTTAATTACATTAATTATTTAAGAGTACAGTTTTAAATACAAGAAGTTGTAATAAAAAGGAACATTGTGTTCAGGAAACAGTCTCATGAAATTAAGGACTTAAATTTGAAGCGTAGAAGTAAAAGACTAAAGTGATATTATACTTGTACTTTAGATTAAATATTTATGGATGCTGAAGAAGGATGACAAAAAACTTTTTTTTTTTTACTAAAATTAAACGTACTGCTTTGTTTAAATGTCGTTGCCATATACAAGGCCTACTGCTTATTATTGAGTTCTTGCAAAAGCAAAACCGATAAACAATTTTAGGTTCAAGCTAATACATTGATGTGTCGTAACTTTAAACGCTTTTAGTTTTTAAAATGCTGAGCCAATTTTAATGAAATAAAGATTGTGCACATCTGTACATAAATACCTTTCAAATGGTGTAGTTTTATCTAAATCAGCTGTATAATATGATTGTAAAAAGGATATCAAAAAATCGTTATTTATGTACCTACTATAAAAATGAGTTATCCCTTTGTGCGTTTAAGCTAATCTTCGCAGCTGCCTAGTCGCGTTTATTTAACTTTTGTACACTTTTGGCTGCAATAAATGGCGCTATTGTAGATATCTAATTTTTTTAAAGAGATTACAGTTTCGGCCCGGGCCACTTAGATATTTGTTATTAAATATATTTAAATTACTACAGCATATTATTACAGCATAAATTCATTACAGCATAAATTCATTCACTTGATATTTAATATTCTTAAACAATTATTAACTATTCTCTAATAATGCAAGTTGCCTCCCCATCAATTTTATTGTATTATTATTTTTTTTTTAATTTCATAATGCAATTTGTCAGTTAAATTGTTCTATTTTGCTCAATTTATAGCATATTTGAGAAATTTTATTCAATTTTATTTTTAGTCTTTTTGAAAAATTGCGTTTAATAATTTCATCGATTCATTTAATTTTCCTATAATTTGCAATTTTTCCATTATACGTATAAATTGCTCGATGTGGCATTTTCAGTATTTTATATATTAGTTTGTACTACATGCAGGACTTTTTTTTATTTTTGCAAGCTATATAAAAATATATTTATTCATCTCTCTATCTTTGTGCTTTATTTAATTTTGTTTTTCATTTTTATTTTATAAATAAAACTAAAGGCATGACCCCACACATTCTTATACATATATGAATTTCCTTTCACACGAACACAGACGCATTTAATGTATTTCACTGTATTTGAATGCTTTTGGTGCAACATTTTGTTCGTAGTTTGCACACTCTCGCATACATATATAGAGACACATTCTACAAGATTCCCTAAGGCATTTTAACTATTCGCAATATTATTGTATTTTTTATTTTTTGCCTGTTAGAGAGCTGCATGCAACAATAGTGCGGGAGAAATGTTTTATAAAAAGAATGTAAACATTTGAGATATAGAATTTTTATTTAGCATAGAAGATACCCTTCATAAGGAGCAATATAAAGTCCATTTTGAATATAGAAGACGAATTTAAGAATGTGAATATGTTCTCGATAGTCGGTGCACTTTGTGATACTGGGTTGCACTAAGCGAGAAACACGCTCAAAAGCAGGACCATCATTTTTAGTCTGGTTATGTGTACAAGGAGGAAGGGTGCAACAAGAGGTACTCCTCAGTATGGAGAGAACACATAAAAGTCTGGCAACTCTTGTGTGATCAAGAAGCAAAATTTTTCGGCTCCCAAATTAAAATTAAATAATAAATA
This sequence comes from Panzeria rudis, assembly GCA_956483635.1. Classification (NCBI taxonomy): domain Eukaryota; kingdom Metazoa; phylum Arthropoda; class Insecta; order Diptera; family Tachinidae; genus Panzeria; species Panzeria rudis. The sequence goes on along the minus strand of OY101450.1, from coordinate 123,729,650 downwards.
TTTTTTAAATAAATTAAAATAATTAAAAGCTTAAATAGTGCAATAACTGCGAAATGGCAGAATGTCATCATTGCAAAACTGCAATTCGTGGTGAAAGCGGCCTAATGTGTGAGGGAATCTGCAAAAAAGTTTACCATTCTTCTAAAAAATGCTCTGGTGTAGATCAATATTCTCGTGGTATACTTGAATCTACTGGTTTCATCAGGTTTCTTTGTGATGATTGCCTCCAATATATTCATAATGTTGATTTGGTAATGGCAGAAGTGCAAGATGGTGTTAAAGAAAATAGTGTTAATTTGGCTCAATACAAAGGCGAGTTTAAGGACTCGTTGCAACGTAATGAAATGGAAATAAAAAAGTTACTGGAAGCTATTGAAAAAAGATATGTGGAAAGACTGCAAAAGCTTGATGAAGTTCAAAGATCTTGTGATAGAAATCTCAAAGAGATTAATCATTTATGTGGTGCATTAAATGAACACCATAACATAAACAAAGAAATTTGCAGCAGCATTACAGAAAACAACAAAACAATCTGCAATGTTATAAAAGATACAATTAAAGAGTCAACTGCGCAAGTGAGCAAAACCTCTTTTTCGGATGTATTAAGAAATAATTTGGCTACTTCTAATATGCATAATGCTGATTTAGTTACTGCGGTTCAAGAAAACATTGTAGGGTCTGAGTTACCTCCATCAAACTCGCAACAACAACCACCTGTTCCTGTCTGTAATAATGTTGAGCTTGGTGCTTGTGCACTTGTCGATTTAATTGTCTCACCTAGCCTTAATACTTCAACAGTTAATGTAAATAAGCAGTCTGCTTTGTCTGTTTCGTCTTCACCACCGCATTCGTCACGCAATCCCTTTGTAAATACACATACATCTACACACACTGTCAACAAACATACACCCGCACGTAGCAGTAATAGCAAGCGTAATTTTAATAAAGGCCCTGTGATTTATGGCGCCAATTTATCTAATGATTTGGATGTTGTTTCTAATAAAAAATGGATTCACATATCGTCATTCAAGCCAACCGTTACAGAGGGTCAAATTTTAAATTATATTGAAAAAACTGCGAACGTCAGCAAGTCCCAAATGGCCTGTTTTAAGTTGGTTAAAAATGGTGTTGATTTATCTACATTGAAACGTGTCAATTTTAAGATTGGGATTTCTGATGGACTTTATGCCAAGATTTTAAAGCCTGAAATTTGGCCAGCTGATATCAAAGCTCGGCCTTTTGTAAATTTTCGAGATCGAACGCCGCTATCGCAGCAACACTAGCTAATGGATGTAATGGTTTAAAAATCTATTTTCAAAATCTCTCTGGTATGCGATCCAAGTCTAAGATAGTCTATGATTTTTCCTCGCAATGCGATTTTGATGTTTTCGTGTTAGTTGAAACCTGGTTGAACAGTGATTTTTCCAATGCTGAATATTTTGACCCCAATCTTTGGAATGTTTTCCGTAAAGATAGGGATCCATTCTCCACTGGCCTCTTATTAGGTGGAGGTGTTTTAGTTGCAGTGAAAACCCGATTTAAGTCCTCTCTGTGCTGTATTAATGATCTTAATGGTTTGGTGGACCAAATAATTGTTTCCATATCTAATGTAAGCTGTTCTTTTCTGGTATGTGCATCTTATATTCCGCCTAATAGCTCTGATTGTTTATATGATGCTCATATTTCTAACATTTTATCTATAGGTGAGAACTTCACAGTAAATGACAGTCTTTGTGTACTTGGCGACTTCAATTTAAAAAATAGCTCTTGGTCAATGTTATCTGACGGCTCATTACTAACGCCTTGTAACGTAAACCATAGTCATGAAATTAATCTTATTGATAGTTTATTTTCTCTAAATCTGCGTCAAATTAATAACTTTTCCAATCTATTAAATCGTTTTCTAGATCTTATATTTTTATCTGAATTTCTTAAATACAAAATTTATGTTCCTTTACTGTGTATTTCTCAACCTAATATTCATCACAAACCTCTGGTTATTGTAATTGATAACATAACATTTTTCAAATATTCTCAATCGGCAATTGCTAATGACTTTAACTTTAACTTATGTAATTTTGCTTAATTCCTTGTTTGAGGCTATAAACTGGACCGATTCGTTTGATAAGTTAAATACTAATGAATGTTATGATTTATTTCTACAGAAAGTGCGTGATATCTGCTGTAATAATATTCCAACTAAGAATAAGAAGCCTTATAAACTACAATGGTACACTAGAGGTCTCAAAAATCTAAAGAATTTGCGTAATAAATTTCATAGGAAATTTATAGATATGGGTGATTCTGAGTCTGAAGCCAAGTTTTTTCACTACCGCCGTGAATTCAACTTCTTGAATAAATTTCTTTATAAACAATTTCTCTTATCTAAGGAACAGGAAATAAAAAGTAAGCCTAAGTCATTCTGGTCTCACATAAAATCTAAGAAACAATCGTCTGATATTCCTTCGACAGTTCAGCTGGATGGGATAGTTTCTAACTCTTGCGAAGAGGCCGTTAATATGTTTGCATCATTTTTTAAATCTAACTTCGAACCACCTGGAGATAACATTTCTACTTCAGGGACTCATACTAACTTAAACGTGGGATTCTTTATTTTGTCTGAGGATGATGTATCTGAAGCAATCATTCAGGCTAAGATCTCATTCAAATCTGATTTTGATGGCCTATGTACTCATTTATTGAAGAAGGCTGCCTCGTCTTTTATTCCTGCATTGACTTTTATTTTCAACTTGTCACTTAAGGAGGGTGTATTTATTAATAGATGGAAGTATGCGACGGTCACTCCTATTTTTAAGGATGGAAGGAGAGATGACGTTAGGTGTTATAGGCCAATTTCTAAATTAACTTGTGTCTCTAAAATTTTTGAGCACATCATTCATAAGAAACTGTTCTTCCTGACAAAGAGTTGGATTTCGCCTTACCAGCATGGTTTCTATGCTGGAAGGTCTACTGTAACGAATCTGTTGCTATTTAAGGAATACTGTTTAGAGGCCCTGGTTAACGGCGCCCAAGTTGAGGTGATTTATACTGACTTTTCAAAAGCTTTTGATAAATTATCGCATTCGGTCTTATTATCTAAATTGAAGTTAATGGGGTTCCATTCTAATTTCTTAGTCTGGATTACGTCTTACTTGTCCAATAGAACTTGTTCCGTTAATATTGAAGGTTATAGTTCTGTGCCTTATCTGCAAATGTCGGGTGTACCTCAGGGTAGTATACTCGGTCCTTTATTGTTCAACCTCTTTATTAACGATATCGGTAGTTGTTTCTTGAAATCAAATTATTTATTATATGCTGATGATTTAAAATTTTTCTTAAAATTAGATTCGATTCATGATGCCCAAATTATGCAAACTGAGCTCTATAATCTTAGTGAGTGGTGTCGCCTAAATAGTTTAAGTCTGAACATTAATAAATGTGTGCATGTTTCCTTCTATAGGTCTGTTGCCCCCAGTGTTGTAGCCTTTTATATTGATGGTGTAGCGTTGAATACCTCTAATCTTAAGCTTGACTTAGGCGTTATATTTGATAACTCCTTGTCGTTTGATGCTCATGTTGAGTATTTACTTCCTAAAGCATTTAAAATACTGGGTTTTCTGAAGAGAACTTGTTCTGAGTTTGCTGATCCATACACTCTGAAATATATCTATACGTCTTTTGTTAGGTCTAAACTAGAATATGCTGCTGTTATTTGGAATCCCCATGTCTCTAATCGTATTGCTCGTATAGAGAGAGTTCAACGCTTTTTCGTCAAATATGCTACGCGCTCGTTACTTTATTTATCATCCGTTCCATATGAATCTAAATGCTTTTTTTATTGGTCTACGTACTTTGGCGTCTCGTAGAAAAGTTCAATCTGCCTTGCTGTTATATGATATTATCAATGGTTCTATTGATTGCCCTGATTTGCTTTATGCCATACGGTTTTATATACCTCCCAGGAATATGAGGTTCGCTAAACTTTTCGATGTTCCATTTCATCGTACAGATTATTCTCGTAATGGTACCTTATCACGTACATTCTCTTTCTTGAACGAAATAAATTATAATATTCAAAAAGATTCAAAATCTTTTATCGAATTTAGCACTGTAAAATCAGAGTTTAAATTGCTTTTTTTTAGTTTATTGAAATAACTGTGATCTCAAAACTATTTAATTGTTTAATTTAATTGTAAACTTTTCAAAGTAATATTGTACATATGTATATATATGTTTATCCGTGATAGATTTCTTTTTTCTTTTTAATACAAATTTTATAAACAACCTTAGTATTAGTTCCTTACCTTTGAATGTTATCTTAGTCTGTAAGGATTATTTGTCCATTGACTGAACTACAATAAATAAATAAATAAATAAATAAATAAATATACCACGCAAACACATAACCAGGGTACCCGTGTACCCCATTGCAATTGTTAATAATTTTCTGCTTCACAGAAAAAATATTTATTTGTATATACCGTTAATGTATATTGAAAGATTCTAAGTAAAAATTTCATGATCAAATCTTTGAGCAGCATCTTATTCGATAATTTTTGTCATATAAAGACTATTGGGGATACGGATACGCCGGATATGTGTTTACGTTTTTAGTTTTTGGCGATTTTTTTCGATTTTTGTCGATTTTTTAAGTATTGTAGATTTTTTGGGTTTTTGGCGATTTTTTTCGGTTTTGACGATTTTTTTTCGGTTTTGGCGATTTTTTTAGTTTCGGCGATTTTTTCAGTGTTGCGATTTTCTTAGTTTAAGCAATTTTTTCAGTTTTGGCGTTTTTTCATTTTGGCGTTTTTTTTAGTTTTTGGCGCTTTTTTCAGTTTTGGAGATTTTTTTGTTTTGGCGACTTTTTTTTTCAGTTTTAACGTTTTTTGGGATTTTTTTAATTTTTTGACGATATTTTTAGTAGGGATGTAACGAATACCGATACCGATACCGATATATCGGCGATACTTCAGATTTTCCGATACATCGGTATCGGCGATATTTTACTGTCGATACGACGATACTTTTAAAATTTTTTTCAGAGTTTTTTTTTACAAATTATTTATTTTTATTCAATTTTACCATAAATTAAATTCACTTCGCTATTTTTTAAATCTTATTAATATCAATTTTAAAAACTGTTAATATTTTATGCTGTTATTTTGTCAAAAAAAAATATTTTTTTTTGTTAATTTTACCACGAATTCAAATTCAAGTCGTTGTTTTTTAAATCTTATTTCAGCAAAAAAAGACACTCCAAAGAAGTCATGAAAATGTAGAATTCGCGATCCGGAAGTATTGCAAATTCGGATAATTTCTAATTAGTTTTACATATCCTTGCCATTGCAAGAAGTTCTGTTTTTCGATTACCAATCACCGAATTGGAAGCGATTTTAGAACAAATTTCTTTTTCGGTGTTCTATAATGAATTTTCCTCAAGGAAAAAGGATAAAAATTACCCATTTTCACAATTTTTTTTATGCGAATTTAAACTCAAAACTTTATTTTCATGTAAATTTAGGTGAATAAATATAAACTTAAAAGACTTCTAATAATTAAGCTATTAAGTTATTTAGAAGAATATTAGTTGATAAATGTCCTTTAAAAAATCGATTTTTTAAAAAGCATGGCGAGTATTTTTTAAAATTATAAAGGAATTAAAAATTTTTCTTGCTTTTCTACTAATTATCTGCATATTTTTAATATAGATTTTTTGGAAGCAAAGAAAATGTAGCTCCTTAAAAATTACTTCCAATTTTTTATACTGGGTTCAAATCAATTTTAAATATTCTCTCTTACAATGTAATTTTGTATAATAAAAAAATTGCACTTGAGTTTTGTTGATCTAAATATGTTGATCGAATATTGAACTCAATTTCAATATTCGTATCGGTATCGGAATCGGTATCGGCGATATTTATTTTTAAATATCGGTATCGGTATCGGATCGGCAAAACGGCGTATCGTTACATCCCTAATTTTTAGTTTAAGCGATTTTTTAAGTTTTGGCGGTTTCTCAGTTTTTGGCGATTTTTTCGGTTTTGGCGATTTTTTCGGTTTTCGGCGATTTTTTTCGGTTTTGTCGATTTTTTTAGTTTTGGCATTTTTTTTTAGTTTTTGGCGATTTTTTCAGTTGTGGCGATTTCTTTGTTTTGGCGATTTTTTCAGTTTTAAGGTTTTTTTGCGATTTTTTTAGTTTTTTGACGATATTTTTCGTTTAAGCGATTTTTTTGGCGTTTTTTTTGTTTTCACTAGGGATGTAACGAATACCGATACCGATACCGATATATCGGCGATACTTCAGATTTTCCGATACATCGGTATCGGCGATATTTTACTGTCGATACGACGATACTTTTAAAAAAAATTTCAGAGTTTTTTTCTGACAAATTATTTATCTTTTCTTAATTTTACCATGAACTAAATTGATTTCGTTATTTTTTAAATCTTATTAATATCAATTTTAAAAATTAATAATATTTCATGCTGTTATTTTGTAAAAAAGTTATTTATTTTTGTTAATTTTACCATGAATTCAAATTCAATTCGTTGTTTTTTAACTCTTATTCCAGCAAAAAAAAGACACTCCAAAGAAGTCATGAAAATGTAGAATTCGCGATCCGGAAGTTTTGCGAATTTGCGCAATTTCTAATTACTTTTACATATCCTTGCCATTGCAAGAAGTTCTGTTTTTCGATTACCAATCACCCAATTGGAAGCGATGCTAGAACAATATTCTTTTTCCGTGTTCTATAATGATTTTTCCTCAAGGAAAAAGGATAAAAAATTACCCATTTTCACAATTTTTTTTAATGCGAATTTAAATTGAAAACTGTATTTTCATGTAAATTTAAGTGAATAAATATAAACTTTTAGAAGACTTTTAATAATTAAGCTGTTAAGTTATTTAGAAGACTATTAGTTGATAAATATCCTTTAAAAATCGATTTTTAAAAAGCATGAAGATTATTTTTTAAAATTATAAGGGAATTTAACATTTTTTCTTGCTTTTCTCTAACTATCTGCATATTTTTAATACAGGTCTTTTGGAAGCAAAGAAAATGGAGCTCCTTAAAAATTACTTCCAATTTTTTATACTGGGTTAATATAAATTTTAAATATTAATAATCTCTTGCACTGTAATTTTGTATAAGAAAAAAAATTGCACTCGAGTTTTGTTAATCTAAACTTGAACTCAATTTCAATATTCGTATCGGTATCGGAATCGGTATCGGCGATATTTATTTTTAAATATCGGTATCGGTATCGGATCGGCAAAACGGCGTATCGTTACATCCCTAGTTTTCACCACTTTTTCGGTTTTTTGCGTTTTTTGCGATTTTTTAGTTTTGGTGATTTTTTGGGTTTTAGCGATTTTTGTTTGTTGTTGTAGCGGCCAAAGTTTTACATATTATGTGAAAATTTCAGGTCCATAGCTTTTACGGTTCTCGAGAAACAGCCAATGACAGACAGACAGACGGACAGCGTAACGAAAACAATAGGGTTCCTTGACACTTTTGGTGTACGGAACTCTAAAATCGTACGGTGCTATAGGGCACCGGGTAGGAACGAAGCTCCTATCGCCTTCAGCTACCACCTGTCGCCTTCACAAGGCCTACTTAGGCCCGTCGGCTTCGGTCTATCACCTTCGGATGGTCACCTGCCGATCGTATACGGCGAATCACATTCGGTAGGCCAACTTCGGACGGTCATATATTATGTTATGTTATTTATTATAAATCGTCAAACAACAGAAACAAAATTAGCTGTTTAGCTGATTTAGGTGATTAGCCAGTAAACCAGCTAAACAGGCTAAAACAGCTAAGACGGCTAAACAGCTAAGCCGGCTAAATTAGCTAAGCCGATTAAGCCGGCTAAATTGTACAGCCGTAGAATGCACTCTTTTAAATTCATTTGCCGCCACCTTTTTGTCTGCCATTTTTGTGTCCATCCAATGTCTGTATTGCTGACGCTAGTTATTAAATGTCTGATGTAAGTCTGTGTGTGTGTGTGTGTGTGGCTGTAAATTTTTTTCAGTGTTCACTTGTCTGAGCAAGTGTTTGTGGCCAAGTGTTGGTAAATGTTTGGCTGTATATGAGTAACGCGTCATATACTAATAAATATTAATAATGTCAATAATGAAGATTTATGACTTAATTCCAGTTTTCATTTTTACCCACATTTTTTTTATTCTCAACTAAAAATTGTATTTTGTATTTCAAGAATTTTCTTTTCTATTGCAAAAAGCGCAACAGTGCACTTAAGTGAAATGCTGAAAGGAATTCTAGTTTAATGCAAGAATATATATAACGAGTATTAAATATGTTTTAAATAGAATTTGGGAAAGAAATTGAAATAAGAAAATATAATAATATAAAAATGAAATTTCAAAATAAATTGGAGGAAATTTGTTTTATTTAAAAAAGAAATATAAAAATATGTTCCTTTTTTGACTAACGGGGAAAAATTGTCAACGATAAATGATAAATGATAAATGATAGGAAATGCATTTATTTGATGTCTTAAAACCTTTAGCCCGGATTTATTTTCAAATCAAAGCAGACAATTTAAATTTTATTGAGAGTCTGTTTAGGCCTTGAAAAAACTTGGCTTAGGGCAGTGTTATTTACGAAAATGATTTCACTTTTGTAGATCTCTGTTTTTGTGAATTTCTATCCCTTAAAATTTAAATTGACTATTTACTTTTCAAACTAAAATGAAATAGCGACATTATAATGAAACAAAAACCAAAAGAAGAAAAACAAATGAGATACAAAATAAACACAATATAAATTACTTACCTCAGGCGATACAAAATAACTGGGACTTTTTTCTATCGTTATTTGTCCACGAAATGAATGTGGCATTTTTTTGCGATACCACTCCAGTCCTTTCATATAGTTTTCATCGCGATCAAAAAAATGTACTTCACCACCAGCCTTCTGTATGCGAGGATGCAAATATAACATTTCCAAAAGGGCACGTGTACCACATTTTCGTATGCCAATAATAAGGGCCTGGTTGATTAAAGCAAAAACGCGAAAAAGAGAAGAGAGTATAAAAAATATTTAGTTGACCAAAAGATTCTTTATTGTGATATTTCGTTTTTGTCGCTGCTGCTGTTTGCTTTAAATTGTTTAACAACATGAAATGGAAATATTTCTTTTGCCATCATGTTGGGCAAATTATTATTTAGAAAAGGTTTTTCTGTTTGGTGTATTTAAATGTTAATTGACCCTTATGACGTTTTACTGTTTCCTTTTTCTCTTTAGCAATTTTTCTGTTTTGCTGGCAAAGTTTATTTTGCAAACGACTTTAGGGAATAAATTATTACAATTAGTTTTATGAAATTAGACAATTGCTACTAGGTTTTGTTAAAGATTCTTTATGACTTGTTTTTTCTTTACCAATTTTTTGGTGCTTAATTTCTTTTGAGCACACAACTAACGCGATACAGTGGGTTACTGCTACAACATGATCAATAATATATTAAGAGATGGTGTATATTAATGATATGGTGTAGTAGTATCTCCTCAGATGTACATGTTAGTTACTATCATGTCATGTGCAGCCTTTTGAAATTTCTATAAGTTTTCAATTTCTTTGCTCATCGGTACCACTGTGCGCTGTTAAGCAACAGCTAAAGTATTTCACATTCATTTTCTTTATACATTAAGTTGACATTAAGCTTTGCAAATAATTAGTATTTGCAATGGTTCTGTTTATAGGCGATGCCTTACGCCAGTTTTTGGCATTTTGCTTAATATTAATTAGATTTTTTCCGCAGTAAATTTAGTTGTTATACTTGGTTTGTTTGCTAGTTGGGGAATTGCGTTGTGGGAAAAAGTGTCTGCTTAGATGATTTAATAATATTCAAGTGTCGTTTAACTACATAATTATAGAGAATGAGGACTATGGTTTCTATTCCGTTTTTAGAGAAAAGGAAGTTTCATAGAACAACCCTACACGTATGTAGTACATATACCGCTTGAGGAAGAGCTGTAAGAAGATGTTGGCCGTTAGAGCCAAATATCGTCCTTGAGATATATGTATACCCAATAGTTTGTTATGTTGTTCTACTAGCGGTCATCATTTTATGGTCTGTTTGGACAAAGCAGATCAATCTTGATATGCTACAGAGGGCATAAATAACACTGTATAGATATATATATATATTTAAAATAAGACAGTTGTAACAGATTCTTGTATAGCACAATAAAAAAAGTATATACGTGTATGGGCGGTTTGAAAGTTTACATCTACACAGAAAAAAAATAAGTTTCGTTTTTAGTAACAAAAATCCCGGTATTCAATAGCTTTTTTTGTAAATTTCCTGAGATAAAGAATTCCGTTATATTGATAACAAAATTATTTCAAAAGAAAAATATATAAATTAAAAAAAAGTTTTGACAAGGCTAGAATACGAACCCGGGCTTCACGGACGTAAAGCATACTCTCTACAGCCGAGCCATGTTCCAGTTATTTTTTTATGAGTTAAAACTTGTTTGAAGTACTTACATATGTAAGAAAAGTAAAAGAAATAACCGGCATGGGAAAGAAATACATACAACGAAATATTGTATTAAGTTAATGACAAATGTTATTGAAATTCATATTTTTTTCAATAACATGGTGTTATTGAACATAGTGCTTGTCTATTTTTCTTTTCTGTGTGGGATTAATTTTAGAGGTAATTAACTTTCCGTTCTTTGCTAATAGTTACACTGACTCAAAATAGAAAATCTTTTAAGCCTGACATTTATGGTAAAATATTAGTTCAGCCTTTTTATGTAAAATACCATGGGAAATATTTTTGTAGAATATTTTAACCCTCTAACTATTCATTGTATGGGCCTTTTTGTTACTTTCTGAAATAAAAGGTAAAAAAATGCCCTTTAGCGGGGATATATACACAGAAAAAAAATAAGTTTCGTTTTTGATAACAAGAAACCCGGTATTCAATATTTTTTTTTTAAATTTCCTGTGATAAAGAATTCCGCTATATTGATAAGAAAATTATTTCAAAAGAAAAACAAATATAAATTAAAAAATTTTGACATGTCTGGGATACGAACCCGGGCTTCCCGGACGTAAAGCATGCTATCTACAGCTCAGTAATGTCCCAGTAAATTTTTTATGAGATAAAGCTTGTTTTAAGTACTTTTGCACGAAAAGAAAAGAAATAACCGGCATGGGAAAGAAAAACATACAACGAAATATTGTATTAAGTTAATGGTAAATATTACTGAAATACATGTTTTTTTCAACAACATGGTTTTATTGAACATAATTCTTTTCTATTTTTTTCTGTGTAGCGGGCTCAAGTGTTCTACGTATATGTTCTTCGTTATGTTTTATATACACAGAAAAATATTAGTTTCGTTTTTGATTCAATTAATTCTTTTTTTAAAATTTCCTGTGACAAAGAATTCGGCTATGATGATAACTAAAGTTGTAAAATATTTAAATTTTTTTTAGTTAATAATCGAAATATTTGAAGGAATAAAACATTTTATCAATAACTTAAAATTTTTCAATAAACTCTATTTGAAATTTAATTATTTTTTTAAAATAAAACTTGGGGTAATTTTGATAAACGATTTATTAAAAATTAACTAAAGAAAAATATATAGTTATTAAAAAAATATATGTTGACATGGCTAGGTTACGAACCCAGACTCTTCGGACATAAAGCATGCATTTTACAGCTGAGCCATATCAGAGTTATTTTTTAATTAGATAGAACTTGTTTGAAAGTACTTACACAAAACTAACCGGCATGGGACAGAGATACCTACAGATTATGTATCTGATTTAACGTTTCTGTTTATTCAATATTTGTAATTTTTTAATAACTTTTTTATCAAACACTTTTTACTGTGTGATATTTTAAAATGCGGGGTTTTGATACATATTGTATTAAGTTAATGACAAATGTTATTGAAATTCATATTTTTTCAACAATATGGTTTTATTGAACCTAATTCTTCTCTATTTTTTCTGTGTATAAGTGTCAAACATTTCTTATGCGTACACTCTAAAACATTACTTCAAATTTACGATCATATATTATCTAATTGTTGAAAATTTCTCATTGTCTAAAATTACATTGATTTTGTAGTTATTTTATTAAAGAAAAAACCTTTCAAATCATACATATTTAGTCCAAGTGGAAAAAATGTAACATAAAGTATAATACCGGCTATGGCTGAATGGTAGATACGTCAGACTATTAGTCAGGAGGTCGCGGTTCAAACCTGCACGCTACCAATTCCTTTTTTTTTTGTAAAAAAATTTTGTTGAAAAATAATGCGTGTGTAATTTTAGGTCGATAATAATCTGTAAAGTGTTGCCGGCGATTATCGACCTAATTTTCAACAAAAGTGTTTTAGAGTATATATATTTTTTTGGTGCCCTCTACCAGAATCACTCGTTAGAGCCATGCTATTTTGTTTGTATTGTACAGTGTTATTACCGTACTGGATATAATTTTTGATTACACAAGTAGTTCATAAATAAAGTTTTGAATACCACACAGTTTCAAATGCAATTGATCAATTCCAAAACCCTATGCTCTTTTAATATCACAAGTTACTCACCTGAGGTAATCGCCGACTGGTTTTAGGAAAATGTACACGATTTGAGGGAAAAACCATGGGATGACTGATCTGTTGGTTAGATGATGAAATATCAGCTACATGCTGATAATTCGTACTACTGCCACCCAAACCACCACCATCATAGTCCGCTGGCAAATGATTGGCCCGGTTTGTAATGAAATTTTTTGTGCCACCAATACTACTTCCACCACCACTACCACCTTTTGCAATACTGTTTGATTTCATTAAGGCTAAGCGCTGATGATGATGTTCATGTACTGCTTGTGCCGCTTGTATATTATAAACTGCACTGTCGTATAGAACATGAAATGTTAAAAACAATGAAATCAACATGACAGTTAGAAAGACTACAGCTAATTTCGGACGGGAAACACCAACAACCAATATGCAATCGGTATGTGAGGCATCAGGGCCAACAGGCCTCATGGCGGATTTAGGTAACCATCTGTAAAAGAAAAGAATTGAAAGCAACAAGTTAGATATAAATGAATGTCAATAAATAAAATTTTTAATACAAATTTCATAAGGTAATAATATGAAAATGTGTTATTTAACAATTTAAATTGTAGGTACTTAACATAAGTAATGGTTTTTAATACTTTTTGTTAATTGTTATTATGAGTATTTTCTTCGTAAAGTTTAATTTTAGTACGCATTTTGTTATGTTTAGTAATTAATTTATTACCTCCACTTGTCACGCATGTAAATAGAGTTGAGATTTAAGTAGTTCTTTTAAATTTGGGTAATACCTGAAATTGTTTTAGGGAGAGCCTTAGTTTTAAAATGTGTTCGTGTTGATTTAAAAAAAAGAAAAGTCCCAACTTGTTCGAACTATTTTACTGATATACATTTATTTGCATTTGTTCAATAAGACGGAAAATTACTATGCAATTGTGAAAGTACTTCTAAAAGTACTTTTTTAAACAGAAAAATTTTAATTTGTGTGTGTGGGTGTGTGTGCACTGAAATCGTGGTCTACGCGGTAAGGGATTCTGACGACAATAGCGGGAGCTATCGAAACATGTCAGTTCAACCCTTCGTGCAGTCAAATTTTCCTTTGTCTACATGCTGCACATTTATCTCTAAATAAAAACATGATTTAATTAAAAATTTTAATTCAAACCGAACTCAATCCAAAATAATTAAATTTCTACGTAATTTTATTTTGATTTAAAATATTGAACTAAAAATTCGAAATAATAAAATTTCAAAAATAAAAATTACTTAAAAACATTTTTTTGAGATATTTTTATACCAATTATGAAGAAGTACAAAGTTAACCCTTAAACACGATTTAAGTTTTAAGTTATTTTTGACTTTCAAGTTAATTTTGAAATTTGATTTTGTTGCACAGTGTTATCAACTTTAACAGCTTTGGCTTCACTACATTTTAAGAGACGAGTATACGAGTACATACACTCTAAAACACTTTTGTTGAAAATTAGGTCGATAATAGTCGGCAACACTTACAGATTATTATCGACCTAAAATTACACACGCATTATTTTTGAACAAAATATTTTTACAAAGAAAAAGCAATTGGCTGCATGCAGGTTTGAACCGCGACCTCCAGACTGATAGTCTGACGTATCTACCATTCAGCCTTAGCCGTTTTATACTGTATGTTACATTTTCTCCACTTGGACTAAATATGTTTAATTTGAAAGGTTTTTTCTTTAATAAAATAACTACAAAATCGATGTAATTTTAGACAAGGAGAAATTTTCAACACAAATTTAGACAATATATGATCGTAAATTTGAAATAATGTTTTAGAGTGTATATGTAATAAATAAATGAGAAGATTTTTATACAAAAATAAAGCTCTAATTACTTATGAAATAACACCTGGTTCTTAGTTACTCTTGCTATAATTTCTAATGTAATGGCGCCATTAATTTTTTTTAACTACTGCCACCAAAAACAATTTTAATAGCAACAGCATTTGAATTACATGCTGTAAAAGGAGTCTATAGAATTAAAAAAAAAGTATTTCAACTTCCAGAGAACATTAATGGCAAATATTTGGAGATTTTGTTATTGCGGTTTGTAAATCTTTAAGAACACGGAGAAACGAAAATGTTTTGCTTCATTTTACTTTCTTGCTCATTTAGTTGCATTTACACAGAAAAAATTATATAGCTTTTTTTTAAACAAAAATGTTTTTGAAAATGATTTTAAATCTTTATTATTGTCTCTCTTTAGTTTGATAAATAATTTTGTTTGACTTATTATTTCATTTCATATACCTACCGCCAATGTTGGCAACCTGATAAAATTATGAAATTCTTTGATTTATTTTTTATATTTCTCTAAAACATTTTTTGATTGCAACAATTTTGTTTATTGAAAAAATCAGAATTTTTTTTCAATCAAATTATTACACATTTTTGCATTTGAATTTACAAATTTCTTTATAGGACCTAAATTCAACAGATTTACATTTAATTCAGGGAATTTGGCATTTGAAGTGAAAAATTAGTTTTTTCTGTGTAAACAGTTTTAGATTTCGTTAAAAAAAATCATAGAGTAAATAGTATCCTGATTTCTTGAAAATGAGTCAATATATTAAGATATTTAAATAATCCTTTTACACCTCCAATATGCAGCAACTTGCTCTCAAAAACTATTTATCATTGTTCTAATTAGCTTAAAATTTTTTGAACTTCATCTTCGACATCAAAGTTTGGACTTAATTAGCGCAAGCATTGAGTGAATGGAGTTTCCACTTGGTTCATATGAAATTTAGCTTAAATAAACTGTGTCACTGTGCTGTATGATTGAGCGCCTTCCACTTTATATTCTTGCATGTTTAAATTGCTTTGAAGAAATAATTACAATATCCGACATATAAAATTTCATGTTCAGCTGATGCCAGGCTAAGTGGTCTACTTACGTTTATGCTGCATTATGGTTTTTTTCAAACACACTTTTATGCGATTTTCATTTAAAAGAAAATGTCAACGATGAACATAAAAGTAGAGAGAAAATACCACGTTTGCATGTAAAAATTGCATGCAGACATTGTATTCTTACATATGTTCCATTGTTCCATTTGTCTACATGCATCTCGTTAATGTGTGGCACCTGATCGTGCTGAATTAATGGCGGCACACATTATTTGCAGCATTTTAATATTGTCAACTTATTGCTTAACAGCTTTTGTTTTTATTGGAATGAAGTACTCGTATTACAATATAGTGTTTTTAATTAAAATACTTGTTGAACTGACGTGAAGGACAATAAAGAAATTGAGGAAAGTGTATGCATAAAATGTACACACAGAAAAAAATTCCAATGTAAAATTAACATGGCACAATGTTGATTGGAAATCATATTAAAATTTTCCAGAAATACAGAGACATTATTTGTGGTTTAAATGTATGGGTGTTTTTTTTGCTTTGTTGATAGCTACAACGAACGCACTATTGTGCTCTTGTTGTTGTTTATTTCGATGTTCGTGTTGTGTAAATAGCCAACAAACAGCCGACAAAGTAACATTAGATGCAACCTTATATCTCGTTGATTTAACATTTTTAACTGTTTAAATAAAAAGTTGTTTTATAGTAAAATCAATTTTTAGCATGTTAAATTCTGTAGGTGCGGAGTAAACTACACTAAGTAAAATTTTTTTCAAAATACGTTTTTTATACAGTTGGAAACAGAATTTTTTTCCTCTATCGATAGATGAAATCAAGTAAGTCCTATGTCTTCAGGGACAGTAGTACTGCTCAAACCCATCTGCGAAGCAAACAACACCAAGTCCTTCTTAATAAGTAACGGTAATATTATATGACCAAATTCTATTATGGCTCTGTTAGATAAAAAAAAATAATATTCGATTTACATAATATATTTGGGGTAACTCAAATTGTTAACCCTGCAGAGATAGAACCATTTGCGATATCAAAATGTAACTTGGTATAGTTTACCTCCTGGACATAGAATTAAAGTTGGATATAGTTTATTGAATCAATGAAAAATCAACATTACATTTCATTTCAAATCAACATGACTGTAACTTTAATTTTAAATACATTTTATGCTAAATCATCAATTAGATCATGTTGAGTTAAATTAAAATTAATGTTACTTATGATGGCATTTATATAATAAAATATATTTGAGGCTGTTGTATATATTAAGGCTGCGAGCGATGAGTTCGAGCTCAAATTTTGGCTGGGACAGCCAACTGTGGCACAAAGTTTTCTGATGCATGTGCTAATACACATCAAGCATGTAAAATAACTATTAAAATCACTACATTAAACTCATGTTGTTTCAACCTGAAATAGCTTTGATTCAATATGATTTTTCGTGTTATTTCAGTATGAAAATCACGTAGTTTCAACTTAAAATAAGTTTGATCAATATAATTCTTCGTATTATTTCAGTATCAACTTCATTTTGATTTAGCTTGAGTGGAATATTAAATCAACATGAAATACAGTTGTTTGAAACGGAAAATGTCCTTTGAAGATTATTATAAAATCGAGTTCAATTAACATGAAGCTAAATCACTATCGAAAAATGTTAACATAGACTTGTAATGTAGCTTTCTTGTTGCATTTAAATGAATTCAGTTTTTTATATACACAGAAAAAAGGAATTCATTTAAATGCAACAAGAAAGCTACATTGAGCTTTTGACATGGATATAAAAAAATTAGTGGAGCAAACTGAGTATCTTGCACCCAAAAACTCCAAAAACGAAATAAACTGACTCCTCCTTGCAATCGCTCAATATATAATAGAAAAGAATTCATTTTCTCACTTATTTCCGATTTAAGAAAACATTTATTTCTTTGCTATACAACAGATATGAAAAAGCGAAAAGTACAATATTTTTAAACAATATATAAATAAAAATAATTAAAAAAAAAGTTTCAAAAATAAATACGTTCAATACACACACACTTAAATATTTGTAAGTGTGTTTGTGCTACTTTCCGCCTGCTCATTCTTCACTTTTTGTTCTAAAGCAACACCAATTTTGTTCGCCTTTGTTGTGTCAACTTGCCTTCAACGCTTCTCTTTTGCTTTCGATATGACAAGAATTAATGTGACATTATGTTAAAGGGTAAACAAGAAAGCAAGATAAAAAGGGTTCTATATTTTTCGAAATTTATTTTACAATATAAAAATAATACATTTTTGCAAGTTAAAGGAAATATAAATATATTAAAAGCAAGTATTACTATTAAATATTTAAAATACTTTTCAAAAAATTTCAATTGGCCAAATTTTAATGGTCTAAATTCTTTTAACGAAAAAATAATCAATAAAATTAATTATTTTTTGCTTCAAAATGCATTATTTTATGTCGAATTCTTAAAAACAATAATTGTACAGCATGAATCGTTTTGTTTTCAACTGTGTGCAATAGAGAGTTTATGAAATGTTACGCAGCATATTCCTGCTTCCTTTGATTAAAGCTTACTATTTTCTAATGCAAACAAAACGTTTGCTTATAATATAAATTAATATATACAACAATTAAAAAAGACCGTAAAAAAGCTATCACAGCTGTGATGGATTAGATAACAGCCTGAAAGTCAATTCAGTATTCTATAAATATTCTAAGTTTCATTCTAAACCATGCAGTGATTCAGAAGTTACTATGTACATATTTGTTTTGTAAAAGTACTTACTGAGCAGCAGAGCACAATATGTATGAGTCCGTATACTTAATACTAAATTATTTGATAAAAAATATTACGTATTCGCATTTGGCGTAAAGCGGCTCACCAATTTGCGATTTAGTTGTGCAATCTTTCGTATTGTACAATAATATCGCCAATGTGTATATCATATTTGAAGGTGGTACAATATATTGGGAAAAATCCAGAGACTTCTGTTTTTTATTGTGCAATCAAAAAAATTGTGTAATGTGGTGGCAACATTGTTCAGTGCTATGTTTACTTGTTTGCTGTAAGGAAAATTGGGCAATATTTTCTTCAGAAAACGAAAAACGAAAATTTTCTTCGTAATCAAACCAATTTTAAATTTCAAAGTGGAATTGAAAAACACTTTTCTACTGACTTAATTTGCAGTCAAAACTGAAAAACGTGCATACTTTTGGGAGCGTAAAATAAATATTTGGTCATGAGCTTTCCATGCTAATAAAAAGCTCAATGTGAGCTTTGCATCTAAAAACAATAGTAACCAAACGCCTCAGGGTATAAAAACTTTATCATTGTAAAAACGAAATATAAAATAAACGGAATCCAAAGCACCAAAAATGCACTTTTTCGGAATGACAACTACGGAATCAAAACCAATCCGAACGGAATATGTGACACAGCTGATTGTACCATTTATTGCATAT
This sequence comes from Panzeria rudis, assembly GCA_956483635.1. Classification (NCBI taxonomy): domain Eukaryota; kingdom Metazoa; phylum Arthropoda; class Insecta; order Diptera; family Tachinidae; genus Panzeria; species Panzeria rudis. Next base: position 123,710,703 of record OY101450.1, on the reverse strand, counting down.
TATAGGTTAAAACGACATTAGTATATACATTAAAATCTGCAATAATATTGTATAATGGATGGGCCACTTAAGTTTACAAATTTTAGATTGGAGCAAATGACAGTTGTTGCTTGAGCCTATTAATCTTTTCAAATTTAGTGAAAAATGTTAAGCAACATTGATTATTTCGTATGCAATATTTGACATGTAACTAATATTAATTAGCCCTTGAGACTATGCTACAATTTTTTACGTTTGTAAAAAAAACTCTATATGTTTATTGTAAATCCGAAACGAGTGCCACTTATCCCACTTGGCTTCAGATTCGATATAAACGAGTGCTCACTAAAGCATGGCACTCTGTTCATCATTTCGAGCGAAGTGCTGTCAAAAGTTCATATAAAAAAATTTACACGAATTGATCACGAATAATTGTTGCAGAAGTAGTACTTTGTTTATTTTGTGAAAAATATATGAAATGTATCTACAACATTTTGAGTCTTCATGCGAAATAATATGAGCACCATTTTTTTCGTATAGAATTTACAACAAACACATTGGGTTTTTTTTAAAAAACGTACACAATTGCAGCATACTTTCAAGGGCTAATTATGATTGGTTACTTGTCATATTTTTCGTATCAAAAAACCAATGTTGTTTAATATTTTTCGTAAATAAGCTTAAAGCAAAGAATTTTCGAAACAAATTTTTTTCAATAATTACTCGCGAATCTAAAAAATTTATAAAAAGCGAATTTATAAATGAAATAAAAATGATCGCTAAGGCGAGCTTCTTTCGATAATGTCGCAATAATAAACATTCGCGAAATTGCTGAAAATTTATAAAAAGTGAATGTTCGGAACATCGAACTATTTTCGATTATATGTAATTCACATTAGAGATGAGCGATCCAGTGATTTTTAAAGAACATCGTGAGCAGTGAAAGTGATTTAAAAATCACTGTTACTTAAAACTCCGGTTTTTGACTTGATAATTAAGCTGTAATTATTTTTAAGTTATAATTAAATACGAAATTGTCTTTTTGACTGCATATTTAAATAACAATTAATTGCCCAACCTTGTGTACTTAAATAATAATTAAGTTTTATAAATTACCATATGTGTGATCACTCTTTTCAGTTCTCTTATAGCAATGTAATTATCAAAACACACATGCATCTCTACCAGGGTGACCGTTGAAAATTTTTAAAAAGTGGCACAAAAAGGGGATTTTGAGGAAAAAGTGGCACCAAAAAGGGGATTCTTCGAAAAAAAGGGGCAACTTTTTTAAAAAGGGAATAATTGAACCAAATTCTAGTATTTAATGAATTTCTAGGGCATATAATGCTTTTGAATTAAAATTAATAAATTTTTATGTTTTTTCTATCTAAAAAAGACAGTTTTCAGCACCAACGAAGTACACCGCTTTCTAACAACAACACATACATCATTCATTCTTCAGATTCATTCTTTGATTTCAAAATGATTTCAGATTTCAAACTGAAATCATGTTAAGATTGCAATCTTTTTGAAATTATTTTTTTTAAATCATTGATTGCAATCAATTTCTTTGCATAAAAAACGTACCAAAACGTAGGTTAGTTAGCCATTTCATGCAGTTTTTTTAATTATCAGAGTAAGCTTTATTTCTAGAAAAATGAGTATCATTTGAAGAGAACGATGATTTTGATTCTGATTTAATTTTGATTGCAATCACTGGATTTGATTGCAATCAATTAATATAGAAATTAATTTCAAAAAATTTATTGCAATTTCATGATTTCAAGATTTCAAATTGAAATCATGAAATCAAATTTACGATGTTGATTGCAATCAAAAACTAGTAATCATTAACATGAAATCATGTATTTGCAATTAATTTGATTGCAATCTTTCATAGCTCTGACATGCATACATACGTAGTTATACCTGACTGCAAAGCAAAGAGAAAGGAAGATAGCAAGTTCAATATAAAAATTTTAAATAGTGGAGCAAAATGGCCTATAGATGGCGGAAACAAATTGAAAGTATTCTCCGTTTTTTGGTATCGGTCAAAAATAATTTTTGCTTTTAGGTATAAGAAATTTTGCCCTGTCACATACCGTTTAGTGTTTTTTTAAGTTTTAGCACTAATATTCCTGTAAATATAAAAATTACTATGGTTTTAAATAAAATCTTCTTGGATATTCTACACAGAATGTATTTTGTAACATGCATGATTATTTGCGAAAACCAAAGATATGCGGGGCTTCAGTATAAAAATTCGTCAATCCAATCTTTCGAATCGCGTACAATTTCAAAACGTTATTATTACTTTTGTCTTAGGGGTTGATTTAGTAAAAATAAATCTAACGTTCACTCAAAAATTTGAATGACAATAACTTTTAAAATATTTAAGACTGCATGCTTTTCATACAAGAACGTGTTGCTAGTTCTTGTTCGTGTAAGTGAATCAGGGTGTTAGTTTCTAATAATTTTAGTGCAATAATTAATATTTATAGATCTCAACTCTTAAACTATTTCAAAATAGTTTTTTTTTCATGACTATAAATAATGGACTCAAAAACACATTTTTGTCTTAATATTTTTTTCTAAAAACACTTTCGTGCAGTAAAAAAAAACTCATATTAAAACAAAAAGTATCGCTTCATAAAAAAGGGGCAGAAAGGGGCATAATTTTATAAAAGGCGGCAGATTTAGGTAATTTTAAAAAAGGGGCACTAAAAGTGGCAAGGCAGTTGAAAAAGTGGCAAATTGCCACTTTAGTCGCAAAACGGTCACGCTGATCTCTACAACAAATACGTTGTTGTTTAATATAACAAGGCAGATTAAATACGCCTTAAAATATACTTTGAGTTTTAAAAAGAAATGCAAATAAGGAGGAAGAGAACACAAGAAATAGCAACACTATTCGTTTGTTGTTATTGTACGCAAATAAAAAAGGTTATTACCCACACAAACAGTGAAATATCATAATTTTCTGTATGTAACAAATAGAAAAGAACAACTTTGCAAGTAGCAGTTACTTGACAAATTTTGTCACAACTGTGAATCGTGATTTTCACCGGTACTGATATATCGCTCATCTCTAATTCACATACATGTACGTTATAATAAGTAAATGGAAACTGTTTGCTACTGTTGGCTGGTTGGAAGTGTGCTAGCCTGTTAGTCTGGGGGTCCGCGTTCGATTATCAGGAATGTTTCTGGTAGATTAAAATATTAAAAAAAAAATAAAATAAAATAATATGAAATGAAATGGGAATTATGTACCATATTCCATATACATATATTAAATTAAATAAATAAACAAATAAAGAATAATAATCTTGCAAAATTACTTTTATCCTGACTGTTTGCGATGTGGAAATTAGTACGAAATTGGCTCACTTTTGATATTGCTAAACATTCGCTTATCGTGAGCGAAGCTTTGAAATCGAATGACATTTGAAACAAAACTGAGCGACATGGAAACGTTTATTTACTCATTCTCAAGGGTAATTTTCGAAAGTTGTATCCGATAAATGTTTGAGAAATACATAAAACCAATATCATTAACGAAATTATTGGTCATGATGACCAGAGTACCACACCTTGGGTAATACTGTACAACACAAAAAAAAAAAAATAAAAATAAAAATTTCAAAGGACCTGTATCGGCGTTTTGAAAGTTTACATCTGGTATTCATTTTAGGTGGAGTTGAAGTTTCCATTTGGCACATATGTGGGTGATTCTCAATTTAAGTGTACATTTGTTTTGTGCAATGTCAAAAGTTTAAAGACAATCAGCAATGTCACAGAATACCATTCCTATCGGAAGCGGTTTCAGTTCCGTAAGCTAGTTCTTCAGAAAACAAAAAAAAAAACGAAAATTTTCTTCATAAGCAAACCACTTTTACAAGTGGAATTAAAAAACACTTTTCAACAGAGTTCATTTGCAGTAAGTATTAAAAAACGTTCATACTTTTAGGAGCGTCAAATAAATATTTGGTCATGAGCTTTCCATGTTAATATAAAGCTCAATGTGAGCTTTGTATCTACAAACAAGAGTAAACAAACGCCGCAAGGTATAAAAACTTTATCATTGTAAAAAAGAAATACAAAATAATGACAACTACGGAATCAAAACCAATCCGAACGGAATCTACGACACGGCTGAATAAAATAAAACTATTCCAATAAATATGCCTTGCTATGTTGTTGTAAAAACTTGATGAATTTCTCTTGCAGAATTTGAAAATGCAATATTTCTTATGTTTTAAGCCAACAAATTAGAAAAAAATATATAAATATTTAAATTATTGTTAAGTTGCTCGGCAGACATTGAAGTCTCCTTGCAATTTAAGAAAATTATTTTATAACCGCAAAATAAACTCATATTGTAAACGTCACTCTCATAGCACTCATTAAGTTCTTTTTACCTTTCACCACTTTACTTCTATAGAAACCATGGATTAGGATAAGTCTATTCTTCATCCGCTAAACTACAAAGTCTGCAAGTACTCATAATGACAAAAAGGGAGCAAAATAAAATAACACTTCTAACAAAGTAGCGTGTGTTATTAACTTAAAAGAGAGATGGTGTTAGTATGTATATAAGAATGTTCTAAGTATATGGCTAAATAAAGTGCTTAAACAAGCGAACTTATTTAAACAACAACAAGAAAATAAGCACTTAATGCAGTTTATTACAAGTATTTTCACACATTCACTAATTTAACTGTATGTTAGTGGCAGCAGTAGACAGCCTACGGGTAGGCTCCACTAACTATAAGATTGAGTACTAAGTCACACAGCTATTGTATATGAGTGAGAGTTTTGTGTATTTATAACATATTATTTTTGCTCCTCTTAGTAAACGTGCGAAAGGACATGACTTTTTTAGGTTGATTTTTTAGTAATTTAGTTTTAAGCTGATGTCAGTCAGTAAGTCATTTTAATAGTATTTTTTTAACTTGAAAGTATTTTTCTAGTCGTTATTTTTTTTTAGATATTTTTCTAACAAATTTTGTTGACGTTTGGTGTAGTCAGGTGGTGTAGTGACAGTAATTTATATTAATTATACATAAAAGCAGCTGTATAATATTTTATGTTTTTTTTTGCAATCGGGCTCATATAATTTTCTATTTATTATATTTTCAAAATATTTTAATTGTTTATTAAATATAATTTTTGAGATAGTCTCCTAATTTTATTTTAAATAACGATTTATTTTTTGGGGGTTAAGCAATGTCTATATGCATTTTATTGATGGTTTACCAAATCGTCAGTAGACTTCAACCACACTTTTGAAAAGTTCCAAGTTTGTGAACCCCCAGCAAAGGCCTTAAGTACTTTTTTCTTATTGCCACCAAATTATAATTGGAAATTTGGAGCAGGTTTCTTTCAACTAAAAACTATTTACCTACGTTATGTGTTAGTTGTTATGTAATCTTTTATCACTTTCAATTTTAATTCTCTTAATTATGTTATGCCAATTTAAATAAAATCTATTTTCAATTGACATGACACTTGGTGTGCATACCTAGGCAGAAAAATACAATCGGGCCAACGAACACTGGGAAAAAGCCTAATATAGCGGCGGAAAAATCTTATCTTCCAAACGAATTGTCTGATCCACCAAAATATGTGTGGATGAATTATGGGGAAAGATGTAGGTCACAAGGTGTGCTAAAAGGTAAGTAGATATTTTTAACACAGTGGGCGCTATATGTTGTTATATAAGACCAATTTTACCGATAAAACCCTTTAGTTATCGGAAAGCTTATATCAGCCAAAAGTAATAGTCTGATTAGGTTATAAGGTGTGTTAATAAATTAGCTATTTTTAGCACAGTGGGCAGTATATGTTGTGAGATAAGATTGATTTTACCAATAAAATTCTTAAGTCTTCGGAATATCCATATCTGCTAAACTAATAGTCTGATCTACAAAAGTGTATAGACGAGTTATAGGCAAGGATGTGAGCTATAAATTCTGAAAAAATTAGACAGCTATTTTTAGCACAGTGGGCACTATGTGTTCTTGTATAAGACCAATTTTACCAATATCCGCATCTAATTTTTGGAACAATATTACTCTATAATATCTACATACTAAATACTAAAATTTCAGGGACTCTCGGGTATACTTTTTTTATCTGTACAAAGATTTAGAAAATAAAAATTTTTTTTTTCTGTATTTACGCTTCTAAGCCTTAACTAAAATAGCAAATATATCAAGTAAAGCCGTTTAAAATAGCTGATATAAGACTTTATCAAAAAAGGTTACATTTTCCGAAAACTTCCATCATTAGCGTTTCAATACGCCAATAAATTTGATATAAGAAAAATCAATAAAGAAATACAACCTTATTTTTTCTCAATGTTTAAAAGGCCATATTTTAGTGATAAATAAATTTGACTTTTAAATAAACTGATTTGTCCGCTTTGATGTTGCTGCGTTTAAATTTTTTTCTAATTCTATAATTTTTTTCCCGCCGCTAGATTAGGTTATTTTCCCTCTGTGCAACCTTGGCAAAGCGTTTTCTATGGTGGTTCAAACGTTGGCAAGATGTATGACGTTCAACATTTAAAGTTATTTGCCAACACCCAAATGATAACGTCGATTTACTATTGGCCGATCGTTTGTGACATTGTGAAAACTAAAAATTCAGTGCTTTCCCAATATCATCATTTTGTTTAGTAAAACATTCCAATACTATAATTTTATTTAAGGTATCTTTACATGGCAATACATGTATTACGACATTTAAAAAAATGCTGTAGTAGGAAAACATTTTATCATGTAAAAATTAAATGAATACGGATACAAAATTTGACAAGCGTTCGGTAAATGTTTATTTTCTAAACCATTTTAGAAACTTATTTATTCTGTGTAATATCTTTACTCTGATTTTACTTATACCATCCGCGTAAACATGAAAAATACTTCCAATAGACTTTTGTTTTCTTTTCTTAGCCGCGAAGATAATTTAATAATATTTTGTTTCTACAAAATCTTAATTATTTGTATTACCATGTAAAGATACCTTTAGTAAAACATACAAAATTACAGTATTTACCGAAAATACCAATAAAGTAAAATTTAAGACATTTATTATTTGACATATTGTCATAATTTTATTTGAACTTTGAAACTTATACAAAACCCATAAAACAATTTCTAAGAAGACATGATAGTATTATGATCACACAAGCTGACAAAGGTAACAAGACAGTTATGATGTATAAACAGGAGTATGAGGAGAAAATGTCTGAATTACTAAATGCCAAAGAAACTTATAGAACAATCAGATCAGACCCTAACACAATAACATAGTGACCTACTTATTTAAAAATGGTTTCATTGACAACTGGCAGAAAAGAAAACTAGCTTCATCAGCACCTATAGCCCCTAGGATTTATGGAAATCCACAAGATCGATACCCCTTAGGCCAATAGTATCATCGATGCAAGTACCATGCTATGAACTATCCAAATGCATTGGTAACATATTAAGACAAACCGTTTCTGTTGAATACAATATAAAGAATTCAATACAACTAAAGGAACAACTGAAAAACATTAAAATTGAAAAAGACGATGTCCTAGTCTCTTTTGACGTTGTTTCCCTCTTCACGAACATACCCACTCATATGGCGATTAAAAATATAATGAGTAAGTGGGCACATATTGAAAGATTATCGAAGATCCCTCGCTCAAAATTTGTACATATACTTAAATTCTGTCTTAATGACAACAATTATTTTATATACGAGGATAAAATTTACAATGAAGTATTTGGCATGCCCATGGGAAATCCTCTTTCCCCAACAATAGCAGACATAATACTTGACACATTACTTGACAACGCATTGGCTAAATTGAGCAAAAAAAAATATCAACATAAAGTACATTGCTAAATATGTAGACGACATATTAGCAATCATAAAATACAATGATAAAGATATTATTTTATCAACATTGAACGATCATCATCCCAAAATTAAATTCACCATAGAGATGGAAAACAACAGTAAAATTCCGTATTTAGATACGTTGCTACACAGGGTAGAGAACAAAATTATGGTTGACTGGTATGCCAAAGAAACTTCGTTTGGAAGAATAATTTACTTCTATAAAACTCAGCCCAAAAGCCAAATTATTAACACAGCAAAAAGTTTTATTAAAAGAGTGCTAAATATTAGCGACAAACAGTTCCACAGCAAAAACTTAGAAATTATATACAAAATATTAAGACAAAATAGTTTCCCAGTAAAAACTATAAATTTACTGGTCGATGACATAAAAAACCAACTTAAATACACTAACACACAGAAAGACAGTGAACCTTCTATATCACAAGCCAAAAAATTTGATAGTGTCCCCTATATACCCAATCTTACTGATAACAAAGCCATAAAGAAAACAGTAAAATCAACCAACACTTGCTTTGCATATAAACCAAACCAAACAATAAACAAAATTTTCTCTAAAACAAAAACACCAATAGAGAAAAACAAAAAAGCAATGTGGTGTACGAAATCCAATGTAAAGGTGGAAACAATGAAAATTGCGAACTAGTATATATATTGGCACAACAAAGAAAAGTTTAGATACGAGAATGGGAGAGCACAAAATGGATATAGCAAAGAAAAAAGAAACAACAGCACTCGCACAACACATACTAGAAACTGGACACTCAGCTGATCTTGACAACGTAAAAATACTGTACATAGAGAACATTGCAAGAAAGAGATTCACAATCGAGAGCTTACGTATACAGCAAAAGATAAGCAAAACGATGAATTTAAAAGAAGACACAGCAAATATAAATACAAGCTACAGAGTGGTTCTAAATTAACAAATAATAAGTACTGTGATAATTAATTTATTATGTGTTTAAAATTATATTTATACTTATTACGAATTAAATTAAATACTTTGTGGTTTCCAATTTAATTGTATATGTAAAATTTTCCCACATTGTAAGTAATCTATCAATTCATAGTAAAATATTTTATAAAAACTGTTTTTATTATTTTAAATAGACGATCCCTTGAAAAAGTAGACAAAAAATCTACGAAACGTCGGGAAAACTGTAATTAAAAAGGAATTTTTATTTACATTTAAAAACTTCTGGTCAATTAGCTAAAAAAAAGGTAATACCCAAATCTGAAAAATAATATATTTTACCAATTCAACATCACTTAGCGAAAGAAGATATTCAACTACTGGACATCTTTAATTTTTATCCCATAAAGCACGTCGTTACGGATGAAATGCATATGCCTTATCTTGGAATTAGTAAACAATTATTTCTGAAGTTATTTTTAAGGAATTCATTATTTTACTTCACAATGTTTTACTTCAACAAAACCTACTAATGATGTCTAAAAATGTACCTTTTGAATTTCAAAGAAAATCATATGGAAAACTACACAATCCCGTTGTTTCTTTTTATAGACTGGAGAATATATTAGATGTTGAAATGTACAAACATTTTTTTAATTTTATTTACTTCTTGTCGTATTTTGTCGTCAAACAAGTTAGCAATATTAAAATCAAAATACGTTAAAGATTTGATAAAATCCTTTGTTCAGGGACATAGGATTATATATCGTTAAGGATTTAGACCAGAAAACAATTGAAATAGACAAATTCAAAAATTTAGTTTTTTGTTTTACATGTAATTCTGCGATATATATAACTTCTTCGACATGGGCGAACAGGCATTTAAATATGGTAGATGTTAAGTGTATTCTTACCAATTTTCAAAGTGAATCAATTGCTATCACTCACTTACCTAAATAACTTAATATGTATACTTATGTACATTTATATTTAAATCAATAAAAGCGAAAAGAAATAAAAAGTGAAAACATTTGAGTTATGAGTTTAATCGAAGAACTGTATGGGTTTATATCAAATGAAATTTAGGGCCTTATTTTGTAAAACGCAACGGTAAGCGTTGACTAATTTTGTGTGTGTTTTGTTTTTGCAAATAAAATTTTTTCCATACAAAATTTATCAACGATTGGCGTTGCGTTTTACAAAATAAGGCCCTTAATTATTTTTTTGGCTTGAGTTCGTTCGGTTTTTATTTAATTTTTCAATTAAATTATATTTTTATTTAAAGATAAATGTGAAGCATATAGACAAAGAAAATTTTTGACTGCACGGAGGTTTGAACTGACGTTTCGATAGCTCCCGCTAATCTCTTCACAGTTCTTTTCCACTTATACCACTCGACCAAAGTCGACTATAGAAACATCAGTTCAACCCTCCGTGCAGTCAAATATTTTCTTTGTCTATATGCTTCACATTTATCTCTAAATAAAAATATAATTTAATTGAAAAATTAAATTAAAACCAAACTCAAGCCAAATTAATTTAATTTCTTTGGATGTAAAAACATTTGTTTATTAAAAAGCATTGGCAAATCGTTCTTCATATTGTAAGCCGTAGCGTTGGCAAACCGTTTTGGTTTTATGTGTAAAAGGGCTTTTCCAGTGATACAACTTTTCTACTGTTGGCAATTTCTGTCTGAGCAGTGTTAAATAATTACACTTCCTTAGATACGACTACAAATACATGCATATAATGTGTATGATTTAATTGTTTTAAGTTATGAAACTATTATTGTATACTAAATAGTTCTACTACTTTCAAACTATATAAATACTCGTATTACATAAATTATTTTCCCTTACTGGCAGGCAGCTCTTGTACTCATTTGCAAACCAATTTAAGTAAAGAATAATTTTATTGGAGTGTAAATTTATGTCAAATAATTGCACACTTCAAGTGTTTTTTGCGCTAAATTTCAAGCACTTTTTTTTAAATGGGTGTGAATGGTATTATTTTACAAGTCGTTAGAATGTTTCATTGAAGCATTAAATATTTAAATGTGACAATGAAAAATCGTTGTAAAGGACTTTGGGAAAAGATGACCTTTAAAATATATAATTATGTAGTTGCAATGAAAAATAAAATCAATAACTGGGGCGGAAAATGTGTTAATTGGTTATTAAAATAGCTGATTTTTATATAAAATTAAGTTCTATAGATTTGAATATTTATAATAGATTATGAGATACTGAACTTTCAACTCTAGTGGTTGCGAACTTATTAATAAATCACATTGGCCTGATAAGAAGATCAATAACTTATTATTTTTTTATTAATAGTTTATTTCCGAGATTATATTTAATATATATAATGTAATTTCTAAAATCCTAAATAAAAGATAGACAAATTTGTCCTTAAGTTCCTCAGAAGATTCAATATATTTTAACATTAAATATTAAATATTTTACTTCACACACTCTTGTTGTTATACTTTTGTTGTTACACATATCATACATTAAGTAATTTTCTCAGGAACAAAAAAAAAAACAAAATAATTACATATTACTCCACTCTACTTAATTAAAACGGAAGTCTCATTGCATTTCTATAATAACACTTCGGATAATTTCCTTTCATTTAGTGAAATAAACTACAAAACGAACAATATAATTATGTAGCTTTTTCATAGATAGTTTAAAAGCAATCAATTTCTCAGAAACATAGTAAAATTTACAATTTAGAAAATTATATTTTATTACTTTAACACAAAGAACATGATTTAATAATAAACATTTTCAATATAAAAACGCTTATATAGAGCACCCACCCCACAAGTATGTACGTCTTTTAATAAACTCACACATGATGACATTCTAACAATTGAAAAAGAAAACAATTTATAAAAACCCCACGCACAAACACAATCAAATCTTGTTAGAACAATACACACGTGCTATTTATACTCGTGGAAAAATAAAACATAAGGCAAAGTTATATAGAGATGTCCTTCCTGAAAGATGTGTAATATGAATGGGGAAAGCTAAAATGGTTTCGTTTTAAAAATCGATTTTCATATTGAATTACTTACTTGAATATTTTAGTTCTTAATGTTTTTTTTTAAATATAATATTGGAGATTATATTTATCAAGAATTGATTTTCCTTTATTTGCTGTGGTTAGCATTTCGCCAAAGCAGAAAGGAATCAGCAGAACGAAAAAATCATCAGAACAAAGAAACTATCGCATTGGAAAAACTCGCCAAAACGGAAAAATATAGGAAAACGGAAAAAACCTGGTAAAACGAAAAAATCGCTAAAGTGGAAAAATCGCTGGAACGGAGTCTGGCCTTTATTTTACGCAGAGTCAAAGCTTTCGCCTTTTGCACACTGTTATGGTGAATCGGAATATGGAATTTTGTAATCCTTACATATTTTCTGCAAAGTGCATTTGACACTTTTATGGGAAGCACTACGAGAAATAGTTTTGTGAAACGTTTTAACCTTCTAACTCTCCCGTTTCCTGAGACAAAAACTGACCTTATTTTAGGTTTGAACAAAATTTAGAACGTACCCAGGCAGAAATTGCCAACCGTACAAAAAATACAGCACTGGCAAAACACTTTTTATAGAAAAATTAGTACTATTTGCCAACGTTAACATTTTCAACCCGTAAATTGTTTTGCTAACGTTTTAATAAACGATTTTTTTTTGTTTAATCTGTTGCTTATCTCAATTTAAATAATTACTTACGTAAAAGAGTGATAACAATGGATATATTTTGAAATTGGGTAAAAATACACTTAACATCTACCATACCTATGTTTATTTTAATATAATTCAGGTCTAAATTGTCGCCCCAGCCGATTATAATTACCAAATTGGTGAAAGGGAAGTAGGTCTGGCGAAAATGGATTTAATTTGTATACAGAAAAATCTGATATAACCATAATATTCCCATTACTTAAGCCCGTTTCACACTATAATATAAGTCTTAAGACTTAATGGATTTTGTTAGTGAGAAATCAAATGAAAAAAGTTGATTGTCAAAAAAAAAATCTAACGTAACATAACATTTTGTTTCTAGACTATCCCACTTCTAATAATATGAAAAACATGAGTAGAAACAACCCGATTCAGACCTTTTAGTAGCATTGGCTGAATATTTTCATGTAGGCGGAGCCAGTACCGACGCTTGATAATTTTCGGCGACTCAAATTTTTGATAAATTTTTTATAAAAAATCACCAGAAAAATACGAACCAAAAGTACTTACACTTTTAGACCTGAACAAAATACATTTGCTTTTGTAAAAATGCAACACTGAAAGGATGAAAAATCTTTTCGTTTAGAAAAATTTCTAAAAATGATTCATGGGATGTCAAATTTCTTTCGGTATTATTTGAGTTTTTCATCACATTGTTTTCACACTATCATACATTTGCATATTACTTGAGTTTTTGACAAGTCTTAATACTCTGTATTATAGTGTGAAAAGGGCTTTAGTAAACATGCATTATGTGGGTGAATGGAAGTAAATTTATACTCTATCCCCCATATTCATAAACGATTAGTAAAGTTAATCTATAAATTAAACCGGTTTTCCATACAAAATTTGTACATTAAACCAACATTAACTTTAATAAATTTTTATGCCCCATATTTTTGTTTACATGAGGAGCTGCAGAATAAAACGTTATTTTCTTAAATTATAACAAAACAAAACTTACAATTCTGCTGTTCATATAATATTTCCAAGTGTATAAGTCATACTTGTAATATTATATTCGAGCATGTTCTGTATTTGATGTGGAATTAAAATGTGCGTAATTATCAAAGCATTGTTGTTGTAAATTATTATTTATACAACAATGCTTTGATAATTCCACACATTTTAATTCCACATGAAATACAGAACATACCCGATAATTTTTAGTTATTGGTAATTTGGGAAAACACTGTAATTTTGGAGTTCGAAGTAAGAGGAAAAGGTTGTACTAAACAAAAAAATGATATTGGGACAGCACTTAAATTTTGGTTTTAAGAGTGTTTTGCCAACGCTATAAAAAACAATCGGGCGATCCCAGCATGAGGTTATCATTTGTGTGTTGGCAAAACACTTCAAAAGTATAACTGGTAATATATTGCCCCAACTTTTCTAAGACCTTAGGAAATGCTTTGCCAACGTTGGGCCGATTGTATTTTTCTGTCTGGGTAATTATCTTTTAAGTGTCTGAGTGTATTCACTTAATTGCTAGTTAAATCAACATTTATCCATTGATTTTCATAATATATGGCTCATTTCGATCTTAAGATTCTCTTCTTAAGAACAACAGTAAAACGTAAAATAAAAAAGAAATGTTTATATTTGCAAGAAAAAGCATTTTTTTCGATACTTGCTAGAAAATAACTACGAAAGCGTTGATCAAATCAAAAAACCATATCAAAAAATATGATGGTAATTTTGAAGTGAATATTTTCTCGTTACGTCCGTTGAAATCCCCTAACTACAAAAACAGTCGAAATTTAAAGTCGAAATTTAAAATTCTATAGATAACATTTTTTTTCTAAAATTTGAGATTTTTCAAAGGGCTGTTACACCCAATTTCATCATAACTTCGAAACGGGTAATCCAATTTCCTTACAAAAAACAGTAAAAAACTTGGAATAAAATTACCTTTGAGCTATGTGCATCGGCGTTTTAAAACTTTACATCTGGTATATATTTTAGGTGGAGTTAAATTTTCTCCCTTTTTGCACATAGTTATACTGACTCGGCATGAAGTATCTTGTAGGGCTTACATTTAAGGTGTAGGATTTTTGCAAAAATCAGGTGATTTCAATTTATTATAAATAAATCAATATTTATCCATCAATTTGCATGAAATAAAGCTTATTTTATTTGTAATTAAGTGGTTTTATGATTTGTCATATTCGATTTTTCATATATATTTAAATAAATTCAGAAAAGTGTGACTTTGGCTCGCACAAAAAGGGTTCCGTACGAATACGCATATACCTTTTTTGGTTTTTCCCTTATTTTTTTATTTTGGCAATTTCTTCGTTTTGCTTTTTCGTTTAATTTTAGTTTTTTTATTTGTTGTTTTTTTTTGCTGATTAAGCGGTTTTTTTGGTTTTGCTGCTTTTTTCATTTTGGTGATTTTTTCGTTTTTTACAAATTTTTTTTGGTTTTTTGCTGATTTGTTTAGTTTTCGCGATTTTCTTATTTTAGCATAAGCGAATTATTTTAGTTTTAGCGCTTTTTTGAGCTTTGGCTTTTTTCCGGTTTTGGGGATTTTTTCAGTTTTTGGTAATTTTTTTATTTTTTGCGATTTTTTTTTTTTTGGTTTTGAAACTTTTTTAATTTTCGCGATTTTTTCGGTTTTTGGCGATTTGTTAATTTTGGGGTTTTTTTTTGTTTACCGTTTTTTCGTTTTATTGATTTTTTTCTTTTTTTTACGATATTTTTAGTTTTAGCGATTTCTTAGGCTTTAGTGCTTTTTTTCGTTTTTGTGACTTTTTTCGGTTTTTGTCGTTTTTTATTTCCAGTTTTGACGCCTTTTTCGGTTTTGGAGACTTTTTGGCTTTTCGTGATTTTTTGTTTGTTTTGACACTTTTTTCGTTTTGGCGATTTTTTTCGGTTTTTGTAAATTTTTTTAGTTTTGGGGGGTTTTTTTGGTTTTGGCGCTTTTTTTCGTTTTGGTGATTATTTTCAAGTTTTGGTGATTATTTTAACGATATTTTTAGTTTTAGCAATTTTTTTAGGCTATAGTGCTTTTTTCTTTTCGACGACTTTTTTCCGTTTTCGTCGTTTTTGTGCAGTTTTGGTGCTTTCTTCGGTTTTGGACATTTTTCCGGTTTTAGGTGATTTTTAAGTTTTGGAGATATTTATTTTTTTTGGTTTTGGCACTTTTATTCGTTTTGGCAATTTTTTCGTTTTTTGGCGACATTTTTCAGTTTTGTTGCTTTTTTCGTTTTAGTGACACTTGTCCATTTTTGGGGATTGTGTCGTTTTTTGACGATATTTTTAGTTATAGCGATTTTTTTAGGCTTTAGTGCTTTTTTCCATTTTTGGCTATTTTTTTCGTTTTTTGACGATATTTTTAGTGTCAGCGATTTTTTTAGGTTTTAGTGCTTTTTCTCGTTTTGAAGACTTTTTCGGTATTTGCGTTTTTTAAAGTTTTTTTTAGTTTTTTTTTGGCGATATATTTTTGGTTATTTTTTGCGTTTTAGCGGCTTTTTTTAATTTGGTGCTTTTTTTCCTTTAAGGGTGCTGTTGGCTGAGTAGTTAGCGCGTTTCACTACAAACCCTGAGGTCTTGAATTCAAAACTAGTTCCAGGCAAGCCAACAACATCATACATTTTTCTCATGTGCATTGGTGTGTTATTGTGTTGGTTGTTGTTAAGTGACTGTTAAAGTGATGAGGGCATAGCACTGATCACTTTGGCAGCACCGGCAGCGATTAATGCTAAAATATCCTTGCACTTCACAGAACCCTGCTTCGTCGGTATTGTAGAGCCGTCGGCGAAGTAATAAAACTAATAAAATGGCTACACAGCTTAAAAACAACTCAATGCCTCTACTTGACACCAGAGGGGGTTGCAACACTGCTCTACAAAAAACACGCAATAGCAGGGTTGTAAATTAATTAAGCTCTCTATCTCTCTCCCACTTCCCCACCTGTTCTCTCTACACTATCCCTTTCCCAAAGAAAGTAACACATTAATTAATTAACTAGTAGGCATTAATTGCCTTTTTTCATTTTGGCACTTTTTCGTCTTGAAAAATGCAATAAAACGGGCACAAATGTGTATTAACAATGGTGGCAGCCACTTATCCTTAACAGAAAAAATTCTACAGGTCCAAATAAAGATTTCCATTACTCAATATCATTTTTTTTATTTAGGAAAAAAGTTATTCAAAAACGAAATTGTACGGTCAGTGAATCTTATGCACAGATTTTCAAAAACCATTTGATAATAAGCATAGTAGACTAAAAAGCTTAAACAAAACCCTCATGGTTAACCCTCAACAAATAAATCTTTATTTAAAATTAAATTGAGCGAATATCTCAAACAATAAATTTGATAAAAAAAACTGCCTACTTATTTAATGGCATATTTACATTTTCTTTGCACATAACCATCATATTTTCTGAAATTGTCATATGTTTGTTTTGTGTAATCATAATATAATGAAACGTAAACATAATTTTCTAATACATAACGACAACGTTATGCTGGTCTAACATTTTAGGTCTAAATAAAGTTTAAATATTTCCTTTTACACTTCACCACTTTAAACATAAAAGCTCATTTTCTGACACTACGTAATAACTCAAAAATTTGATTTTTGAGTTAATAGTGCAGAAAGATTTCCCTGATGAAGTTGGGATTTTCCAACGACACGTTGTATGATAAAAAGAAGTATAAAATAGTTTTTTTTTTGTTTTTTTTTAATATATCAAAAAGCTTAAACGCCAAAAAGTAAATTTTACAGCAGAAGATTTTTTAATTATCCTTGAATTAAATTGAAGTAGAGCCTTAATATTGGCTATATAGGACTGTAATGAGCTGTTATATGTAATCTTAATAGTTTTCATAAACTTCCTTTCACCCTTTGCAACTGCCGTCGTGTCTAGCAGACACCAGTAAACAGAAAACATTCTTTTACGCCATAATTATACAAATATCGATTCTGATGTTTTCGGTACCTTCTTATTACGTACGCATATGCACATTTGTGCGAAGAAGCAAACTTTTTAATAAAACATTGATATTATCTTTTTTTCTCTATATTGATTAGCTTAGGTATAAGCTAAAATTAATGTTAAACTTTTTACCAAAAAAATTATATATGAAGTTTTTTTGTTTTTGTATGGATGTAAGTTTTTTAATAAATCACAAACTACTACATTAAACTAAAATATTTTTAGTGGGTTTACAAACGGAACTTGGAAAATATAAGCAATCGAAATAGTGTCTAGTGTACTACCACGTCAGTGGAATTGTGATAATGAAGTCACGTCAGCCGAAGAGGGGTGGTGTCTTAACCACAAACATGTGTTAATATATTTTAAGATATTCTTGATGTCATGAAAAATCAGTTAATTTAATTTAATTATTTTAAAACTAGTAATTGTTGTTTTTTAACTCTTTCATTGATATCCTTGCAGCTTTTGGCACTAGTTTTGCTCTATTTGAAAAGAGAATTTTAACTCAAGCGACACTTTGCAGTTACAGATATGTAATTTTACTTTGCTCATTAACTTTGTAAAATGCTTAAAAATATCCTATAGATTAAATTTAATGAAATGTATCTTACAGTTACATAAATATCTCGTTGTATGCAGTAATTCTTGAAAATATTAATTTAAAATATATATATGTAATTCAAATTAATACAAAATGGACAGAAAAATTGAATTTATTGATGATTTAGATACGAAAAATATTAAAAGTATTCAACCAAAATACAATTATACTAAAGGATACAGAATAAGTACACAGATGCAAGTGTATTCAAACATAAATACATTTAATTATACTCGTATTTACCTAACACACAAAAACACATTAGCAAAATTATTTTAAATCTATAAATTTAATGATTTATGTTTGATCCTTTAGTAAGTTAAAGTATATATAAAGTATTGGGTTGAGCGCAAAGTAGTATGAAATTTACAATGAAAGAAATACATAAAAATTATAAAAATTGTTAGGATATTAAAAAACCTATGCCAAAATAGAGATTAAGGACCAATTGCAATATATCTAGATATTTTTACATTTTAAGGGATTTTATAAAAGAATATTAAAAATATTCCGGAGTAATTTTTTATCCGTCCGAACGCCACAGAATATGCCTGATATAATAAGCCAGCGTAATATATTATTAATAATAAGTAAGCAGGGAAAAACTATATATATGAAATAAAAATACAGGTGATGTATTTAATTGGCAGCAAATCTGTAGTGAAGCATTTTTGATAAATACAATTCTTAAAATACTGATTATCACAATCATGTTTTTTCTATGTGTATGCATTTTATTTAAGAAAAATCTCTCACATGACTTACAAAAGTGAGAAATTTTTAAATAAAATTTATACACATAGAAAAACATGGTTGCGATAATCAGAATGTATTTCAAAAATTAGATTAAAAAAAAAACATTTTGCAGAAAATACATACATACATATTTTCTGCCAATAAAATACACCATCTTTATTTTTATTTCATATATTTTTTTCCCTGCTTACACATCATTGAAAATATATTATGCTGGCTGGCTTATTATATCAAGCATGTTCTGTGGCAATTAAGTCAACTTTTTTTCAATGTATTAATTCTTATGAAAGGAAAAATTCATTTCACATAAATCCACGTATAAATAATTCCATGTATATAAATATGAATTACGTTTTTTGTTTATGTTAAATAAAGTGTTTTGAATAAATTCTTTCGTGTGTTGCCAACGAAAGGAATTAAAATGGTTACAGAAACAAAAAACAACTCGTGAAATTAACATAAACAGTTCAACTTGCAATAATACTTTTGCAGATGTGGAATATTTTATTTAAATGCACGAGTAAATAACAGTAAGCTTATGTTTAAGCCTTGTATAGAGTATATATTTTTTAAGCCAACTTCATCTGTCTCTTGGCAAACAAAAGTTATTTAAAGTAGTAAAATGGTATAATTTACTATAGTATTTTATCAACACATCATAGAATGTGGAAAGATTTTAGTATTTGTTATGAATTAACATGCAATTTACAATTTTTTTGAACTATTTTTAGTATATACATAAATAGAAAAAATTTAAACAATTGTGGGGAGTTCCTATACTTAAATTCAGTGACTTTGCGGGAAATTTGTGCCAACTGGCCATATGTACTTGCCCCAAGACCGTTGAAAATGGCAGTTGTCCAATGAACTTCCTTCGGCTTATTCACAACACTATAATCAACAAGTCAGACTAGTATAAATATACTAGTATAAGTAGAATTTAGGCTAGGAAGCTATTCTGACTATGTTTAGAATGACCAAATATATAAATAAATTAACTAAAGTGCGACTTTAGCTCGCACACGAAGGGTTCCGCACGAATACACATATATCCGTTTTCGTTTTTGCCCTTTTTTAATTTTGGCAATTTTTTCGTTTTGCTTTTCCGTTTAATTTTATTTTTTTTATTTTTCAAGTTTTTTTTGTTGATTTAGCGGTTTTTTATTTTTTTTTTGGTTTTGCCGCTTTTTTTATTTTGGTGATTTTTTGTTTATTTGTGGTTTTTATTTTTTGGCCGATTTTTTTAGTTTTGGCGATTTTTGATTTTGGGATATTTTTTTGTTTTAACGTTTTTCCGCTTTTTTGACAATATATTTAGTTTTTGCGATGTATTTTGCTTTCGGCGCTTTTTTGTCAGTTTTGGTGATTTTTTCGGTTTTAGTGATTTTTTTCATTATGACGATTTTTTCAGCTTTTGGCGTTTTTTAGTTTCGGATTTTTTGTTTGTTTTGGCGCTTTTTTCGTTTGAGTAATATTTCCATTTCTAGCAATTTTTTTCGTGTTTTGACGATATTTTTAATTTTAGCGATTTTTTTTAGGTTTTAGTGCTTTTATTCGTTTTGGCGACTTTTTTCGGTTTTTGGCGTTTTTTAGTTTTTTGTCGACCTTTTTAGTTTTGGTGATTTTTTGCGTTTTAGCTACTTTTTTTTATTTTGGTGCTTTTTCCTTTAAGCGTTTTTTTTATTTTGGCGATTTTTCGTTTTGACATTTTTAAATTTTGGAATTGTTTAGCTTTAACGTTTTCTAAAATTTCAAGAGATTACCTCTTCAAGATACAGCAAATTGTCTATATTACATAGTCAAAATTACATTAATTGATAGAACACCCTTTAATTTTTATTGTTTTAAATATCAGTGTTAATTGGTGTAGTCTATTATACAGACAACACAGACTACATAGCCGGCCTTCGGCAGGGCTTAAGGGTTTTCTCCTCTCGGTATATCGAAAAGCGTCTTCGCTGACAAAATTTTTCTACACAGCCAGCCATCGGCAGATCTTGATGCTTTCTTCCTCTCGGTATATCGAAAAGCAGCTTTTCTGATCAAAGCTTTTTGCATAACCGCCCTTCGGCCGGGCTTAAGCATATTCTCCTATCGGTATATGAAAAAGCGGCTTCGCTGAGAAAACTTTACTGGATAGCCTGCCTTCGGCCGGCTTGAGGGTTTTCTCCTCTCGTTATATCGTATATCGTATCAAGTTTTCGGCCAGGCTTTAGGATTTCTGCTCTCGGTATATCGCTGAGTGGCTTGTTACATATCTGTATATCGTATCAAGCCGCTCTGCAATATACCGAGAGGAGAAGATCCTTAAGCCTGCCAAAGGCCAGCTATGCAAAAAGCTTTAGTGAGCGAAGCCGCTTTTCGATATACCGAAAGCAGAAAACCCTTAAGACCGGCCGAAGGTAGGCTGTGCAAATATCTTTACGCAGCGAAGCCGATAAACCCTGAGGCAGTTTATAATGCTAAGAGCTAATTAGTTTGTGCAGACAAAATACAAATTAAAAAATATAAAAATCTTATTGAGAAATAAGACCAAAATGGCTCAATCAATTGAAAAATAACGACATATGGTCATATCTCCCATTGCACAAGGCTTTATGCCACTGCACCTTTGGAATCACAGGTGCGTATGGTTTATAATTGATTATTTATTAATCATACGGGCCAGTACCATTCATAACACTATACAACATTTCGAACTTTTTTCACAATTACGGGGTTCTGTAAACCGATTCTGGTAGAGGAGCAGTGATGCCAGCTTAGCCATTTTTTTAAATTTAGCTATTTTTATTTTAACCAAAAGAAAAGTTAATTTAGGCATTAGCCATTTTTTAGCCACTTTTATTTTAATCTAGCCACTGTGTAGCAATTTTTTCATACATAAATTTTTTTTTCGATATAAAAATTAAACTCGCAAAAAATACAACACAGTAATATGTTATTGTTTACGCACGTATGAGAAGAAAACAACTTTTGTTAAATGGTAAACTATTTTTCAGAGATACAAAAATGGTATTTGGTTTTGTTTACATTCATATACCCAGCAAACTTTTTAAAAATTGGAAATTCACCGAAAAGAGTTTCGTTTATAAATATAAAAATCTTCAGTGAAGGCAGCAATGGCAATCGGCAGGAAGCAAGACTAGAATTCAGATATGTGGGTTGACACTTTCTGAAATACTTGCGCTCAGAAGTTATACCTAGCAAACTTTTTAAACATTTCCAAAAATTGCTGAAAAAAGTTTTTGCTAATAAAAAGAAAAAATTTCGGTGAACACAATAATGGCTAATGGCAATCGATAAAGGGCAAAATACAATTCAGAAGCAGAGGTTGTCGCTTTCTAAAATACTGGCATTCAGAACTTATACCCAGCAAACTTTTGCAAATTGGCAAACATCACCGAAAATTTTTACGTTTATATATATAAAAATCACCGATGAGCGCAATAATGGCTAATGGCAATCGCTAGGTAGTAAAAATATAATTCAGAAGCAGCGGTTGTCACTTTCTGAACTACTTGCATTCATAAGATATACCCAACAAACCATTTGAAAATTGACAAAAATCGCTGAAAAAATGTTTTGCTAATAAAAAGAAAATATTTCGGTGAGCGCAATAATGGCAATCGATATGGCTTTACTTCATTTAAAAAATCTTTCCAAGATATTTTTTCTTATTTTTGTTTAATACTCGTGATTTTCGCATTCGATGTCGCTTAGCCATTTTTAGCCATTTGTTATCCATTTTTTTTGTCTACATTTAGCCATTATTGATGAAGGAATTCTGGCATCACTGTAGAGGAGACAAACAAAAATATACGTGTGTCGACGTTTTTTAACACCACATCGGTATTTTATTTTAGGGGGGTTAAATTTTCCTCCTTTTGGCATGTTCGTCCAGCATATCGGTACATGACTCTATGTGTTCTTTACATATGAGGTATATGGTATGTTTAGTAACTTTATAGAAACTATTAGCGCAAATATTTTTGTGGCACATATTAACCCTCTAACTGCCGCCACATAACGGTCATTTTTGGCTCTTTTGTAACAAATCATAAAAAACACCCCTAAAATGTTCTACAAAAATTTTGGCTATATAGTTTTACTAAAGGTTTTTAAAGACAACCAAGCTCCGGACTTAACTTTTCCTTCAGAAATCATTGAAATCTTGTTTAAGGGTTAACTTCATACTTATTCACAATTAGTACTCGGCACAAGTCTGACGTTTAAGATATAAGATGTCATCAGCTTTTTTATGTACAAGATGACGAGAAACATTTTTTTGGAAGATTTTTGCCCTCTATATCGCCGTTGAAGTGGAGTTTTTTCCTCCTTTTTTAAGAAATGTACAAAAAGACCCATACAACGAAGAGTCACATGGCTAAAATGTTACAGAAATTTGTTTCTCATAGTGTTTTACGTAAAAGTGCTAAACATATCTTATACGTGAAATGTAAGACTTACAAGATTTCATATGCCAAGTAATAATTGTGATTAAGTACGAAGTTAATCCTTAAGCATAGTTTAAGCTTTCAGTGATATCTGGCGTACAAGTTGAGTCTGCATCCCTTATGTGGGGGAGTTAGAGGGTTAATATGTTCAACAAAAATATTTGCCCTTATATTGTATACAAAGTTGCTAAACATATCCTACACCTTAGATGTAAAGAGCACATAGTTTCATGTACCGACAACTGCACGAACAGGCCAAAAGGGGAATGCTTTAAACACCCCTAAAATGAAATTCCGATGTTATCTTGCAAAATGGCGATAAACTTGCTTTTTTTTTTTGGTATCCTCTACCAGAATCGGTATGCAGAACCCCGTAATTTTTTTTCGTGCTGTACAGTGTACTGATCAAAAATACCTGAATATATGCTAAAGGAAGCTAAAAAAGCTTGCTTAAGCCTGCAAACACACCAAATAAGTTAAAACGGTTAATGTCTTTTAAGTCAAACACACTCGTATGATTGTAACGCACACCAAAAAAAAATTTGGTGTGTGTTGTCTCATAAGAATTAATGTTCTGTTGTCGTATAAGTCAAGTTGTCGTATTCGGTGTGGGTTCAGCCTAAAAGGGCCTGCACAATATTGAGTGTATGTCTCGAAAGCCAGCGTTAATAAAAGAAAAGTAATAAATTTCTACTCATTATCGTATGTATTGAATACAAAGAATAAAAAGTTCTGTCGAACTGTTTAATTGATATAATTTTTAAAATACTTACAAAATATCCAATGGCAATTTCACCGAACATTCGCCACGCATAATCGAGGCTGAATTCGTTGTTGTATTCGCCGTTGCTGACGTTGATGTGCTGCTGGACGCTGTTGCGTTATAGTTCGGATACGGCTGATGATGACGTTGTACTGTTGTGTTCGAATTGGATGACAAGGTTGGCTCCTGCTGTAGCAAACGTTGATTTTCATGGTTATTTTGTTGTTGATTGTAATAGTTTTGATTGAAGTATTGTTGCTGTGTTTGTTGTAATTGTTGCTGTTGCTGTAGTTGTTGCTGCTGCTGTTGTTGTTGCTGTTGTTGGTTCAATGATGTGTAATGATGATTGCTGTCGGCAACAAAAGTCGCGCTATTACCAGTACGTCTTTTGGCAGTAGTCATCAGGTTTTAATGAAGGACAAGATGTAAAAAAATCGCAAAAAAACTTTTACGAGATTCTTATTTTTCTACTTTCGCTCTTCTCTTTTTTTTATCGAAGTATTAAGTTTTGTTTATTTTTATTATATTTGAAGTTTATTTGGGGAGAAAAACTTAAGTGAAACTTGTTAAAAAGAAACGGAAATCAAAATTGTGAAACAAAATGAAAAAAAAGTAATCAAATAAAACTATTGTGTTAAGGATATTATTTTTTAGTTTCTGCTTTAGTTATTTTCCCAATTATATTTTTCGCAGTTCAATGCGCTAGCTCCTTTTATTTTATATTCTTTTATATTAAATAATTTAAACATTTGTTGATTTTTTGAATTTAATATCCGCTTGTTAGGTAAATTGTATTTGTAACTTGATCTTCAAAACTTGCATTTC
The DNA here is from genome assembly GCA_956483635.1 of Panzeria rudis. Classification (NCBI taxonomy): domain Eukaryota; kingdom Metazoa; phylum Arthropoda; class Insecta; order Diptera; family Tachinidae; genus Panzeria; species Panzeria rudis. The sequence continues at coordinate 123,685,786 of OY101450.1, read as the reverse complement.
CGTTACAAATCATCATCATTATTATCATCAACATGATATATGCCAAACATTTGTAATTTTTTTTTGTTCATTTTAGAAAACAACCTTGAAAGGATTAAATTGTTGTGCTTTTACACTCCTAGCTGGCATTCGTATTATACTCATATATGCCGGTAAGTTGAAACGAACGAATGAATAAACGAACACATACACATAATAGCATGTGTTTCTTTAATATTTTCAGCCAGTAGCAATTTGTAGTGGTGGTAGTTAGTGGTGGCGGTGCTTGTGATGTGTTTTTGTTGGGCCCGCTGTTGGTTGTTGTTCACACAGACGAAAAACGAGAGCCACAATATTGTTATGGCTTGTCAATGGCCGTTATAAACTTCCGTCAACTATTTCCGTTTGCAAGAAAATTGCATTATTGAATGTCCGGCATGTACAAAAAAAAAAGAAAAAAAAAATATTGGAAAAAAAGACGACAAAGTAAAATACGGCAACAGCTAAATTGGACAATGTTGATTGTTTAAAAGCGAAAAATACGTACTGGTATAATTCCAGTTGCAGTTAGTTGAATTTTTATATTATAATTTTTACTGCTTTCTTTTCTACAATAATGCCATTGGCCAGGCGTTTTTTATTGCTTTTAAGCCATAAAATATTTCTAAGCTTTACATCATTATTATACGAAACGTTGTTCTGCTTTTATTCTTCTAAATATATTTTTTTAATCTAATTATTTCCTGTTACTTTCTTGTTGTTAATTTTATGTAGTCGCTAATTTTATGTTGTTCTTTATATTATTCAGCTCCTTCCTGCCTTTGCTATTCTTGTTATTACTTATCCCAATTATTTAGTGTCCTTTCTCATGTCATTTTAGAGTTTAGTGTTGCAATTTGTTGCACTATTTGTTAATGTTGATAGAGTTTTTCTTCACATTAAATTAATTTTAGTATTTTTAATTTTAAATAAGTGGCTCTTTTGTGTACGTTACTTAATTTTCTATATATGGCACATTATTTTGATATGTTTTAGTTTAATGGTTTAGTTTAGCTTTTTCATATATTTCTTACATTTCAAATACTAAATTTTTTTTAACTCATTCTCGTTAAATAAGACTTGAATGGCATATTATATGAGAAAAAAACATTCCTTGTTTTCTCTGGTTGTGGGTTAGATTTTCTTTTCATTGGCTTTATTTGCTTGAAATCAAATGTCTAAAAAATAAGAAATATAAGAAAATTATTAGTATAAATTGTTTTCCAAGTCCTTCGTGTTAAATCAAGATTTATTTAAATAATTTAAGTTCTGAATGCATAAAATGTGTGATAGTTGAAAATTCGGGTAAAACTTCTCTTAGTTGATGTTATATAATTTGCGGCCGAGAAATCGAATGGCGTTCACCATTTCGTCAGATTGATTCGAGATTTCGAGCTATTGCTGTTCATTATGGTTCGATCTTATATGGAAATTATGTGAGGAGAAGACGGTTATTTTCTTATTTTTGCATAATATAAGATACAATAAAGCAATATACCATCCATTTGATACATTTTCAGCCATTTTCGATGTTATAAAATATTTTCCATGATACAAAAATTATTGTATCATGATATTTTCTTACTGTTAGAATATTTATTAATGAAATTTTTGCTCAAAATCAAGTTAATGACAAAACACATCGCCACTGCTTGCTATATATAGAATATTGGAAGACGATATTCGAATATAATATATTCGAATATGAAATATTCTATATTGGAATAAAAAAATCAGGAAAGACCAGAAAAAAAATATCTGAAACGGATATTTGACCAAGCTGTGACCATTTATTTTGCAATTAACATGATTTAGAGCGAAAACTGCTCTAAGAAAAAAGTCGTCAACATTTTAAAAAATAAAGTCGAAAATAGTTAAAAAAAAAAATAAAATTGATAACAAATTGTTTTATTGTATCTTATATAATTGGCCAATTCACATCCTGTTGTATGTGTTGTAGATCGTATAATTGTTGTTGGTAATTTCCAAATAAACATTTGCTTAGAAACTTGTTTATGTCTATCTACAACACTTAAAACAGTTTGTGAATTGAGCAAATGTGAACATAAATATATAATCGTTTTCTTTTCGAATAATTAGCATATAAGATCGATTATTAGAGAATCATAGGGTATCCAAAGAAAAAAATCAACATCACGAAAGCTCGACTCAATCTAACAAAACGATGAACGCCATTCTATTCATCGATTCCAAATCAGAACCTTTGTCCGAAAAAATGTTCGAAATCGTTCACAGTGCTATTAGACATGACAATATTCACTGCTTATCACCACTTGTTAGGTGGCTCCGTTGAATGTGATCACACTTCTTATACATGATTTATTCCATTTAGCTGGGTGTGACCACTTTACACATATTTTTTATTATAAAGAATATAAAATTTTTTACTTTAAAAAAGGTTGCGACTCGCAAGGCCATTAAGCTTAAAGTCGTTGAATAACGGGTAGACTCTGAAAAAGCACGATTCCTGTTCAGAATGTTCATCAGAAAGCTGCGACGGGTGTGACCTTACAAATTTTAGTTTTAAAGAATTATGACTTTCAGCATAAATTCTATAAAATTTTTACTATAACGTGCACAATAATTTTGGTATAGCTGTCTGTTCAAAGTGTTTTTTAGCTGTATTACGTTTGTACTGTTTGACAAAAAGCCAGTTTTCTTAACAAAAACAACTTTTAAAATGTGACGGGTGTGACCGACGGGTGTGCCCTAATACGAAAATTTAAAAAAATTCTAAGAAATAAAACTTTGCATTGATTTCATTAATATAAATAATATAAAAATAAATCATAAGAAAATAATAACACATTAAATTATTTGCTGTCCATTCTATTATGGACAGCAGAATACTCTAGCTGATTATTTTTTTAAATTCAATAAAAAGCAAAAAAAGTATATTCTTTTCAGAGATAAGGGTTTTTATTAATAATAAGAAAGGGAAGAATAGAAAATCTGAAATAAATATTAAAAATGCATAGAGGGATAGCAAAATGTTTCCTGAATGATGAGTTAAAAGTGTCTCAAATTGCTTAAAAATATTAAATAATGTATTCTTTTATCTTTTCTATAATTGTCATGCTTTAAAAAACATCAATTGAGAGATTTTTATGAAAAATAAGAAAATAATTTTTTCCTTGCATAGGGCCGTTTTACGTGGAATCACTCATATGGGTTAGATAAAAAACAAATTGATATTTTTTTTATCTCATCAGTTTTAATACTATTTCTGAAACAGTATTGGATAAAAACTATTAAAACCTCTAATGTAAGCAATAAATACATCATCTTATACAAAAGACATTTTTGTATTGTCTACAAAATTATATCTCAATCTCATTGCATAAATTTTGTTTGCCTGCGCTTTAAGATGTAATTTTACGTATTGCATTTTTATTTATTTATTAAAAAAAAAACAAACACACATCTTGCTTAAGTTTTTTTTCAACTTTTCTGCAGAAATACTCAGGGTCTTGGCAGCAATTGAACCTGTGACCTCCGGCTATTAGTCTAGCACACTATCCACTACACTACGGGGGTACCCATCATAGGTCTATAGATTAAAAATCCTTACAGATTAAATATATAATACAAAAGCAATTTACATTAACTATTTAAATACAGCATAATTTTACGTTTTATAACATCACTATTCTCAGAGATGCCTATAATATGTTAATATTTATTGAAATTTTTACAAATGCGACGAATAGAGTCGTTGTTGGCATAAAAAGATCTGTAGTAATTTAGATTTATCAGCTGAAACTTACGAGTTGGCCTAATTGGTACACTAAAGTTAAATTTACCAAGCAGGAACTCAGAATCAACACTATCACAAATTAGTCCAAGTAGAAAAGATATACTCAGCATTACGCGACGGCTTTACAAAGTTGGTAGCTTAATAAGGGCAAGTCTGCTAACATATGATGGTAGAACACATGGATTCCAAAAACATCAAAAATTGCTTTTACACCGATTCAATACTGCTGACATGAATGGAATAGTTTGAATCCCATATAATTGATCTGTATTCGAGAATAGGCCGAACTAAAGAAGTATAAAGATTTTGGAACGATTTTCCTTCACGCGTTGCAAAGCCTGACTGCTCCTCTAAAGATGTTCGAAGTTTCAGATAAATCCAATCTGCAGTTTAAAAGTTCCAGATTTATTACCATTTATTTTGCAAAAATCCCAACTGTGGTATGTCTGTCTACAAGTTGTTTATCGTGCCTGACTTTTCTCTTTGGGTGATTCTTATTTTGTGTTTTTATAATTTAATTTTTTGCTTTATCAATCGAACTAATAGAATTGTAAGAAAGTAGGATTCGTATTATAGTTTTCGCCCGGTTCAATGGAACCTTAAATAAAATGATAGATTTTTAAAAATTTTTCTGTATTGAGTCGTAAATAAATCAATTTCATTAGATCATTGGCTTAAAATTTGATTGCAAAGAAAAAGAAATAAACAAAGGAAATTGTAATTTGTGACTTGTCTGTTTTGGATAGATTTTGCTGTAATAGTTCCTAATAGTGCTGGCAAAGTATTGAGTAATGGGTACAGAGTATTCGCTCATATTTTAGGGTACTCAATGCCAAAAAGTAGTTACTCAATACTTTCGCTGTTGTGTTTTTGTAGTCAAACCGAATGAAAAATTGATGGTGTAAAATACAAGTCTGTTGGAAAATATAACTTTTTCTAAGCGTTAAAAGTATCGAGTACGTATTGAGTACCCAAATGAAAAGTATGGAGTAGTATAGAGCTACGAAAAGTAGCAGAAATTGCCAGCACTAGTTCCTAATATCTGATTTTGTTCGTTTTGTTATTGTTTTGGGTTTTAAACGAGAAGAAAATAAATTAAGCGATTAAAGTTACAAAACCGTTATAGAGAAAAGTTAAAACTAGACGAAAAACGCTGACGAAAAATGCTGAATATAAGCAAAGAGCAAGAGAAAGGTAAATGCAATTACTCTTAAGACAAGTTATGTGGTTTATTAATTCTTTTGCTTTGATTTAAAGAAGTTTTAAACAATTAACACGAGGTGAAATAATATAGAAATCATATCGTCCTAAAATGAGGTAACGAATGACAAAAACATTATGTTAAAACAACAAAAAACATACAATACATGTTTTCTTTAGGAGACTGTATGGTTGCCACAATCTACATTCTTTACATTAAATATTAATTCATTCATTGGATATTTTAAAAGCTGATTTCCATTTTATTTCTATTTTGGTACGTTCTTAAACAATGGTGTCCTCTACCAGAATCAGTCAATAGAGCCGTGCCAATTTTGCGTAAAAGAATCAACTGGAACAGCCAATGTAACTTAAATCTTTCAATTAACTTAAAAACAACTTCTTTTCTTAAATTGAAAATTTTTCGAGAAACCATTTGCCAAAGTAAATTTAAATCACCAAAAAATTAAAAGAAAAATAATTAGAATTCCATTTCACAGCAATTTCCCATTTTTTGTGGTTCCTCTTACAATTCTTGGCACACAATTACGGTTACAGTGTGAATAATAAATAAAAATTTATATGCTTAGATGCTTCGACGATCATAATTTACTTAAACACAAGTATTTTTTAATTAAAAATAAATATTATTTTTTAATATTCCAAATTTATACATTCTTTCTCAATAGTTTGGTTAGTGTTTTTTGTTTTTTTTGTAAACAACAACGTCAAGCTGTCTGGTAGGAAATTTTTTGTGTCTTAAAACATTTTTTTGGCATCAATTCATTTTATGTTTTCAGACGTACTCGTACTTTCATTTATACATTTTTTCCTTGCACAGGCATGCACACACATGTTTGATTGTGTTTGTGCATGCATATTTGTAGACTTTTTTTTTTGCTTTGGCAAAAGAAAAAAAATGTCAATCTTTAACAGCAAATGCCGACTGAGTGAATCAGAACGTGTAAAAGACAGATGAGACTTACAAAATTGGTCTTGACGAATAATTGATGAGCTTTTCGAACAATTTTTGATGTTATTGCATTTGTTATGTTTGAGAAATAAAAAAAAAATAAAAGGGTTTTAATATTTTTCTAATCTTAATTTCTGAGCAATTGCTGTGACGAAATAAAGTTACTACACCAAAAGAATTTTGATTCATAACACTAATTAAACAATTTCGTAGATTTTTAAGTATTTTTTTTTTGAAACAAACACAACCCGCGAAGCGATTAGCTTGTCGGCGGAAAACTCCCAGGGTCTAAGGCGGGAATCGAACGCATGACCTCTGGACTGACAGGTTAGCATCACTACCACTCAGCCACAGCGGCACTCTTCATAAATCTAATGAAAATTTCATTAATATTGTGAAAGAATTTCTTGGGTTGAAACAATTTTATACGATTTTTTCATTAATCCAATGACAATTTCATAAATCCAAAGCAAGTTTTCATTTGAATTTAACCAATGAAAAGTTTCATTAACATTCAACCAACGAAATTCTTTCACAATATTAATGAAATTTAATAAACAAGCCATTTAGGGGCTATTCACATATTACGTAACGCATATTTCGTAGCGCCTTTTAAAAATATTTTAGCATCAGTTATCTAATCCGTAACAAATCTTAACCTTCGTGGCGTGTTACGTAATATGTGAATGGCCCCTTATTCTCTTATTGGCACAGTAGGAGTGCCTGCTCTTGTCATATAGATGATCAGCAGTTCAAGACCTGGAGCAACAAAGTGGACTTTTTTTATTGTTGTAGACTAGACCAGCTAGTAAAACATATGACATAACACACAACATCATTTTGAAATATTACGAGTTCAATGCTTTGCAGGGACATTTAATTTTTATTATTTCTTGTGTATCCAATGGCTTCTGAGTATTGAAATTTTTCAGTTGTTATTTGTAAGCCAAGGTGGTAAGCACTTGCTTGTAACGTCATCTCCATTGTATAGTAAATATATTAAAATGCCAAAGTAGAAATAGTGAAGGGTATTAGAATTTTAGCTCATTTATTCAACATTTTAGGTGGCTAATTTCAATGTTTGTTCCCCCAAAACTCTGTCATTTGCAGACCGATTTGAAAAATTTTAGAAAGGGTAAACTATGAGATTTCTTCTCTTGCTAAAGTTTCTCCAACTTTGAAATTATTGCCCATCTTATCGTGGTTTTTGGAGTTGGTTTATTTGCAAGATATATATATTTATTGATCTTTTACTTGCAACACTCCGTTTATAAGAACTTTATTGTCCTAAAAAAAGTTTAACTTAACTTTTTTTTCTTAATGTAAGGTATTAAATTGAATCGTAATTTATACATATTATTTTTAAATGTATCAAACATGTATACACACATTGTAATATGTAGTAAATGGTATGTTAAATATAATAAATGCCAAATGGCAAAATGCCAACAAAATTGTTGTATGTTTTCTTCACACACAATTTAATTCTACATGACGACACACAGTGGAGCAGGTGCAAATAAAGAAATTTTAAATAAAATAGCTTTTTATGGGTTTTTCATATGAAACATGCACTAAAGAAAATCTTTCCTTTTGAGAAAAGTGGGTTACAATAATCATAATAATATCTTGTTACGGAAACTCAATGTTGAATGGGCTAAGTAGAAGTAGTTACAATAAAATATTTTTGGAACGAAGTTCCCTATGGCACATTGTGCATATCAATGTTTTCTTTGCTGCGAGGTCAACAAAAATCTTAATATGAAATAATACTTGTAACGAATACGTGTAATACGTGTAATACTGGTAAGGAATACTGGTAAAGAAATTACAAAACGAAGGCAACAGGCCAGCGCGTGTGTTAAATTACTTTAAAATTTATTATTGCCGATTTGCTATTTTTGCGGTTTTCGGTGTTGCCATTGTTTGCCGGTGTAGTTCCAAAGAGCTTCTGGGGTTTTGTCCCAACTAATTCTTTGAGGAGTATCGTATTGTTAGATTTTCTTCACAATTCTTATGAAATATTTCACAATATATGGAAAATGTCACGAATATTGTGAAAGAGTTTTATTGCAATTGCTTCATTAAATTTCATAGTTTCGTTAGAAAATTTCATAAGATTTATGATAGCAATACTTTTAATATTATGGAAACACCTTTAGGTTTTGAAAAAGAAATTTTCTTTAATGTATACTTAAGAAGCTTGTATAGTATATATTGTATATACTCATAAAAATTAAAAAGATATTAAAAAATTTAAAGCTTTTGAATTTCATAATTTCAATTAAACGTGATTCATAGTTTTGATGAAAAATTTCATTTAATATATGTTTTCTTTTATAAAAAACAAGCCCCTATTAAAGTGAAAAGTTGTATGGTTATTTGTGTTACGCTCTTTCTTATTATTATACACTCAAACGCACATTGTTGTGAGAGTGCTGTTGCCTGAAGTAGCGGTTAAGACGTTGCCTATACAGCAAATATGAAAATCAAGTATCTGAGTTCAGTACTGTGAGCGGCCATCAACATTATAAATTTTTCTGACGTGTATTACGGTCTATCATAAGTATTTGTAGCATGAAAGTTTCAATAAATTAAAATAGTAAGTTAATGTGCTTAGTAAAATAATAATTATATTAAAACAATGAAATAATTTCATAAGAATAATAACATACATTTATTAAAACAATTAAATAATGTAATTAAAGTAATAAAATTATTTCCTCAAAAAATTTAAATTTTTATTTCACTACATTATAAAAAGTTTCATTAAAATTCAATCAACGAAATTCTTTCACAATATTATTAAAATTTTCATTGGATTTGTGATATTGTCATTGGATTAATGAAAAAATCTAATAAAATTGTATCAACTATTGAAATTCTTTCACAATATTAATGAAGCTTTCACTGGATTTGTGAAATTATGATTGGATTAATGAAAAAATCTAATGAAATTGTTTCTTTGGTTTTATGAAGCAAGATTCTTTTAGTATAGTTTAGTGATATTTTACATAAGACCAATAAAATTATTTCATATATTTGGATAATTTTTTATTAAAATAATTTTGCCGATACTAGTCTCATTAATCCAAAGATGGGTTACGTTGGTTGAGTACTAGGGTATTCACTCGATTAATGTTTGATCGATTAATCGAATAATTGAAGTTATATAATGTTTCATCAAACAAAAATTTCAGTTTCGAGTAAAATTTTATTCGATTAATTTAGGTCGATTAATCGAATAACTTGACTTAAAAAATGTTATGCAAATTATCTTTTTTTGAATGAATTTTTGATGAGTTCTTAATAAAAAATGGCATAATTTTTTAAATTATATTAAATTTGCCATACAACTCTAACTTTTTTTCATACTAATAGACCGCATGATCAAAGAGTTAAGAAAATAGTGAAGTAACAATAAGAGGGAGAAAGGAACCAGCTTCAAATATCTTGTAAAAAATTCTCCAAATACAACCATTCAACAAAAATTATTTGAAATATAGAAGATATTTAGAATGATTTTTCGTATTAAAATATCGAATGTAATCTAACGCCGAAACTTAGTATATATTGGCAACAACAATGCTATGCCAATTCCGAATATTTCTATTCTGAATTGAATACAGAACAGGTCTAAATATTATTAAATATTTCCTGGAGCAAAACTTTCTCAAAGCGCAACATTTGAATAGTAAAAAAAATATTTTAAATTATCAGTTAGTTTATGATCCAATTTATGTAGAAATATTGTTTTTTCTTCTGTTTTTATTATTAAAATATATAAAAACGTGAAAAAACTTGATTTGTTTAATTTTTATCCACAACAATTTACAAAAAACTGAGTTTATTCAAAAATTTTCCGATTATCTCGAATAATTTTTAGCATTAAAACTTACTCGAATAACTCCAAGGAATAAAAGTTTTACTCGATTTAAAAACTTCAATTTCGATTAATTGATTACTCGAGCAATTAAAATGTCGATTAAAATGAATACCCTATTGAGTACTAATGAAGTTTTCCATTGGAATAATGTCGAAATTCGCAGAATTTATGAAGAAACCTCTTTCATTGTAAGAAGCTTTTAAAAAAGAGCTCTGAACTTCACAAAACATAATCGATATCGATCGAAGTTTTAATTGGAATTCTATTAAAATTTTGATAGCATATTTTTCCCCAGTACAGTTACGACAAGGAGGAAAAAATTTCGAAATTTATAGAAATCTCTAGTTTTCCTTATACAAAACACATAAAATGTTTATGACATATTTCTAATCACTTATTGCATCTCAACCATCACTCTGCGTCAGAAATGACTTCTGAGAAATAAGTAGAATTTTAAATGCAATAATATTGAAAATAAAATAAAAATAAACATTAAAAAGGTGGCAAAATTGATGTGTGAAAGAAGAATTTTTTTAAATAAACAAACAAAATGTATACCATTACACCTATGCTTCGATTTGCACTTTGCTTTTACAAGATTTTATTTTAAATTTTTAAATGCTACGATTTAGATGAAATTTTAAAGCTTTATACTAATCCTATGTTTTTACGCACTATTGGTATTGAGTTAGATTAATTAAGAAGCAGGCGATTTTTGGTCATGAGTCACGACCTTTGTCGGCTTTTTACATTTACTCAACACGAACAATCACAATGAACAACAACAAGAGCACAACAGTGCATTGTAACTAACAACAAAGCAAATAAATACCAACACACTTAAACAACAGATTATTTCTCATTTATTAAGTTTTCTCTTCGCCGTGCTCTGTATTAATTTGATTAAGAGCTTAGAAGAGTTGTTTTAGCACAAAAATAAAAATTTAAGAAGATCAATTAAACAGGTTTCTGTTTCAGACATGACCAACTGATTCGACTCTAATGTTCTTCCAAATCATTTATAACGTTAATCGAGGGATGAGTGCATTCGATTTTTGTAAAAAAATTAAATATTGGATTTGTTAAGAAATAATATTTATGAGAAATATTAAACAAATCAAGCGTAACGAAGTGTTTTCACAAAATTATTTTTAAATCGGATTTTTTCTGCAATTTTTCTTTTTTTACTTAAAAAAAATTATACGAGTTTTTGTACACGTGTAACAAAATCCTTATGAAATGACTCCTTCCTCAATTATTTCACAATTTTATTTTATTTTAAGACTTAAATTTGTGCTTTTTGTCTTCTTTTTTTGGTGGCAGTTGTGCAAAAACAAATAAACTGTTATTTGCTTTAATGGAAACTTTGCATTTATTATTCTTTTGTTGGCAATTATTTCGAGTGGGAAATAAATTGTGAGAGAAACGCACCAGAAAAGGAAGAAAGTTATAAGAAATATTAAGATCAATTAGAGCCCAAAGTAAAAATGTGTGAAGTAGTTGAATAAGTAAAGAATAAATTTCAGCATTAAATATATAAATTAATAAGAATGAAATCAAATTGAAAATACAAAGAGAATAATAAAAATGAATGCAATTAAACAAACACCAGTCAAGAGCCATTGATGTCACAAAATCAACGCTACGAGTATTATTGTCTTAACCTAAAAAGACCGGTTGAATCAGTTGTTCTCTACATCCACGTCCGCATTAATTAAGACATGCTTTAGCTACTGCTGATAAAATTAGTTTAAACAAATGTGTGAAAAATAAGAAGGAAAATTGGATTGTTTTTGTTCAGAGGCAGTAAGTCAAGTCGTTTACTGGGTATGAGCTTTATTTATGTTCAAATGCAATAATATGGTCAATAAAAATTAGCATACATGAATTTATTATATTAAGCCATCTGGTCCCACGAGTTGGTCGGCATGACTGTGAGGTAGAGGTCACTGACAATGATTTTTTCTTGTTATTATAGCAGAAGAATCATTTCTTATCCAGAATTACTTTTGGCTCCCTCATTGTTAAAGCAAAAGATATGTATGTGGCAATAAGAAAAAAAGTTTTGAAAGTTCCCATCTAGGACTTATTTTATGGGAAGGTAAATCTCTCCGCTTTTACGTATAGTTTTAATGACTCGAAATACACTGAAAGGAAAACAGTTCATAATGGGAATGAAACCTTTGTGTTAACCCCCTTACATTAACACAGCGAAAAATATCCTAAACGGCATGTGTTGTCGTTAATGACATGAAACTTTTTTATTTGGAAAATTAAAAAGAAAAAAAATATGTGGCTCGAGCTCAAATCCACACGTTGTAAATATACTTTATTTTTCATTGTCATCTTCATTCATAACATAATATATATAATAAAATATGTTTTCATTCTCCGTTGGAGTGAATTTATTTTATTTTTAATAGAAATAGTTCACAGATAAAACAAAATTTAATTTTCAATAAGGGAATTCAATCAAATAGTAAATATTTTGTCTAGAAACGAACCTAGAATCAAATTTGTAAATATAGACAGAAATATCCCACCAGTTTTATTGAAAAAAAACGTGTTTTTACAGTGAACAAATCGTTTAAATCTATAAAACAATTTGTCTAAAAATATTTACAAATTGTAAACAAAACAATTTACTAAATCAAACAAAAATATTTACTGGACTTTCTGAAGAACTTCAAACAATATTTTTGTCCGAATTTATAAAAGAATTCCTCTAAAAATACTAACAAATATTAAACAAAATAGTTTAGTTAATCAAACAAAAATATTTACTGAATTTTTTTTTGTAATATATCAAACCAAATTTTTGTCTGGATCATCATCATCATCCATTAAGCATTTGTGAAATTTCACTTTGTTAAGTATGCTCAAGTCTAAATGTTTATCTAAAGACTCTAAAAAAAAGAAAATTAATGAGAATTAACGCAACGACATTAACGAATTGATTCACTCAAAAAATCTTGTAGACTTTACATTTAAGCTATAAGATGTGTTTTAAGTTTTTATATACTAAGAGGAACATTTCTGTGAAATATTTTAACCCTCTTACTCTTGGTTGTATGAGCCTTTTTTTCATTTCTTAAAAAAGGGGGCAACAAACTCCCCCTCAGTTCCCCGTGAAGTTTTTCATACAAATGCTAAATACACTTTATACTTTAAACATAAGGCTTACAAGATTTGGTATGCCGGGTACTAATTGTGAATAAGTATGTAAGTAACCCTTAAATGCAGTTTAAGTTTTGAATGATTTCTGGCATTCCACTTGAGTTTGCAGCTTTTTGTAAACATTTTAGCCCAAGTTTCAAAATTTTGGGGCAAGAAGTACATTTTTCAAATTTAGATTAGAAATATTTTGTTATGGGATTTAATTCCCAATATATTGAAAAAAAAAGTTAAAATACGTAAGACAGTTAGTAACCCTGTTTATCAGCTGTGAAGGAACAAATCTTTTGCAAAATTAAATAATGTTTCTCAAAAAGAATGTTTGTAAAAAACATCTGTTAATATGGGTTCTAATACTCGAATGATTGTTTTTGGTACTTATTTTGATGTTCTTATAGATCATGATTTTTGTTATATTTTGAATAATTTTATCGTTCTATGTGGAGTAGAGCTTACACACTTCCATGGATTCCAAAAGGGATTCCTAAATAAAGTTATTCTCGAGAAACTCAAGTTTATGTCGTGTAAAAATTTTTGTGCAAACAGCTACAAATTAACTAGAATTTGATATTTCTTTAGAAACATTCAAGGTGGAAAACTCTAAAATTATACAATTTTGCACATAGTTAGAGTGACTCGGCATAGAAAATCTTGCAATATTTACGTTTAAGGTATAAAATATGCTCTGTACAATACTACGAGGAACTTTTTTGTGAACTATTTTAACCCTATAATTCTTCGTTGTATGGGCCGGGCCTTTTTGTCTCATTTAAAAAAGGGGCGAAAAACATTCCTTCTGCATATTGCCGCAGAAGACAAAAAGCTAAAATGCTCTACAAAAATGCCCAACACACCTTATACCTTAAACGTGAGGTTTACAGGATTTTCTATGCTGAGTACTAATTGTAAATAAGTACCAAATTAACCTTTAAACACAGTTTAAGTTTTGAATGATTTCTGGCTTTCCAGTTGAGTTTGGAGCTTGACTGTCTCAAAAGACCGATAGTATAGTTTTATGGCAAATATTTTTGTAACACATTTTAGCCCGCTATATCACTGCTGAAGGGCTTTTTTTGCCCCTTTTTAAGATAGGGATAAAAAAGAACCATACAGCGTAGAGTTAGAGGGTTAAAATGTGCTACAAAAATGTTTCTCGTTGTGTTTTGCATAAAAATATTCCACATATTTAATACCACAAACGGAAGGCTTACAAGATTTCTTATGCCGAGTCACTTTAACTATGTACAAATCCCAGCTTTAGGTGCGCCACTGCAAAAAGGATGCGAACAACCCACTTTCTTTAAAATTCTATATTGTGGCAGTGAAAGTCTGTATACCAAGTTTAATGACGCCACCTTGGCGGGAAATATTTTTTGCGCTTTCCAGCCATAGTGCAACAGCTAATTCAGAATTGGTTATAATGTTTACCTATGTATACCAATAATATAGCTAAGAGTCCGCTAAACAATCTATATTAACATTTTATGCCAAAAAATAATTTTTTATATGTGCACGTTTACAACTATTAAATATTACTTTCAACAATAATTTATCTATTCTAGATAATAAAAATTAGCAAACGCAACAAATTGTCTTTATTTACAGCTGCAATTCGATATTCAAACTTGAAACGAGTTGCTCATAGCCGAAGCATTAATTTAATCTAATCAATTTATAAATTGCTTAAATTAATTTATAGATTTGGAAGACACAACTAACTTTACTGATATACTAGTACCATATATTGAAAATTGCAACAAAAAAATCTATTAGATTATGAATTTTTTCTCTTTTTACTATATATTCAGTTCTAGTTTCCACATGTGTTGTATAAAAATTCTGTTAGGAAAGAATAAATAATCGATTCACTATTCCCAACTGATGAATACGAAGGCCAATCAATATTCCTTTAAGTGCGTATGACATAACATATAAAAATCAAAATAAATAATTTAAAAAATTAGTTAAATAACTTTCATAATTGTATTATTAAACTATAAAAGTTTTTGAAAAATACGATTATTATACAAAAGGTATGTATTAATAACTTTATCCCAGAATACAAATGTGCTGTTAATATAAAATTGTTTAACTAAATTTCAGCATGAAAACAGTCATAAATCTGGTGAGTCTGTTCAAATATGTACGTTAATGTATACAAACTCTTTAGATCGGGTCACTGCAGTTTTTCAAAATCCCATGAAAACACCAAAACAAACTTGTTTTCCTTATTGATGATTGGAAAAAATTTTAGACAATAGACGCTTATGTATAATGATTTCACTCCTTCAATAATTAATTTTGTAAATTGCAGTTAATCTTGGAAAAGTCAAGTGAAGGGCTGACAACACTCTAATAACATCATAATAATCTAAAAACATTAGTGATATCTTATTTTTTTTACTTCCTCTGTATGTATTTTTATGTGGCAATTTGTACAATATACGATGGTTTGTGTCTGGACCAAAATAAACAAAAAACTGTTATTTTTATTTCATTCAAAATAATATTTTATTTCAATACCTCTTCTGGTATATTCAGTTCTTTTCACCGAATTCATTCAGAAACACACAACTGAACTACAAGATAGTACGTGCAACTGACATAATTCGATTGGTGACAAATTCGGTTATCCCAACGAATCTGTTTTCTCGGTGTGCTTAAAACTTGTTTTTACAAAAACTTCCATGATAAGCAGAAATCCTACTACTCTGCCAATAACAAAATAAATGGCTTGTTTGCTTACCACTAAGAAGTTGATTTAACTACTGTAAAGTAATTCAAACGATAAGTAGTTTGTGGTGAAAAGTATATTGTGTGGTTGGTAATGACAACACATTACCTAGTTTTTGTTGGCCTTTTATTTGTAAAACTCTTTCCAGGATTATTTTAATATATTTTTATCCAAAGTTATTTAATTAGTTTGGCTTAAGTTCGTTTTAAATTTAATCTTTCGATTAAATTATTTAGAAAGAAATTCTAAAACATGTAATAATTGAACATTCAAAGAAAAACTTGTTTGTACGGAAGGTTAAACTGACGTTAGTTGTCATATTTTTTAATATATTTTACCAATTTTCTTTACCACATTTGCTTTGCCGCGCTAGCAATTACCAAATAAAAAACCCAACAAAAAATATCATGTTTCTCGAAGCAGTAAACAACTTTCATGCATTCCAAATGCGATGTTTTGAAGCGCTTCCGATGATGCTCAAAAAGAAGGAAGATATGTCTAAGTTTTCATATTGTTTAAATTGCAAAGTTAATTGTTTTTATAACACGAACTTCAAATTAAACAATATCGTATTCAGTAGCGTTGTATCTTTGTCTTAAGGTGCTCATACACTACACCAGTATGCACGCGCAATCACGTGTTGGCGCCAGTAATTGGACCGTGTATGTGCATTTGGTGTGATTGTACGATGTGTGTAGCGATGTCAAACAGAGTTTGATATTTTGCTGATGGTACCAGTTTGTGGTATTGTGTATGGTAAATTTAGCTCAGTTGAGAAAAGTTGTCAAAGAGTAAACATCGGGATAAAACACATTTACTTAAATAAATTACTCATAAATTAAGAAAAAAAAGAACAAAATATATACTGTAAAGTCTTTCTGAAATAAAACAAGTCATTTCTAACAATTTTTTAATAAAAAGACATGAATTTTACTTAATTTCTATTTTTAAAAAAATATCAGTAATGAATGTTGTGCGCACTAGGTACAACAACTCATCCGTACAGAATTTATAAGAAAATTAATATTGCACCAGAATGCTTGTGTGGTATGTGTTTCGAGCATGATTCAACATCACTTGTTTGTGCCAGTATACTGGAGTAATGTATGCCTTGCTTTACGCATTGTTTCAAATGAACACTAACATATTTAAGGCATGCTCTCTTTCTACACTTCTCACTTAAGGTATGGAGGAAAGAGATTTATAATAAAACACGTTTTGTTTTGCCTGTAGTTTAACGATAGTACAATTGAATGACGCAATAAGACAAAGAGACATGAATTTAGAGCATTTTTGATGCTTCCAAAGAAGCGCTGTTTTATGTCAAAAACAAAAGCTCCCAAGTGAAACATCGCGAACAAAAATCATGCATGTTCGAATTGCTTTTCGAATCAGGAGAAACAACAACAACCAGCATCTCTCGCTTACAAACCTGCTTCGGCCGAAACAGTAGCTTTTGCTGGGAAGTTTCATTCAGAAAATTTTATGAAATATTTTATTGTGTAAATTTAGCAATAATTTAAATTTATCGTTCAAGTTCAAGAAACTCAACAGAACCATTCATTTAAATGCGATTTTAACTTTTTCCTTTTATATGTAATTTACTTTGAAATATATTTGCTACAATTATACACCATTTAAAAAATAACCCATGTTAAGTTAGCAAACAAAATGGCAAAAACTTTTCCGCATTTATTTTATTCGTTTTGTTTTTTTTTTAAATTAAAAAAAATGTTGACTATAGAAAAAACTATTGCAAACTATTGAGGTTGGTCAGCTAGTAGAACATGGATGCAAACATAAAGTTGTATGGCAAAATAAGTTTTTGTTTTAATCGCCGAAAACCACAGCAACAAACCAAACAGAACAAAAAGGAACAAAATTAGTGAAAACATGAATACTACTGTTGATTATTAAGGTGTGAGATGGCAGTAGTTTGAGTGTTAATGTACAATACAAGTGAATGAACTTTTGTTTTTGCCTGCAATCTAACACTAAGATTTTTTTAAATAACAAAAAAAAAACTTCTATAAGCTACTCAGTACGATTGTATTTTTCCTAACCATTAAAAACCTTTTCCATATATGAGTTCTGTTCTTATAAAGGGTGAACTAATTTGAGGTTATTATTTAAAAAATAAATTTTGTTGACGATACTACTTTTATTTAATACCAATGGAAACAGTAATATGAGAACTAATAATGGAATAAGATGTCAGTAAATTTTTAAACTCTAGCACGACGGTAGACGTTCCCTTTCTTTTCACAATGTTTTGAGTCACATTTAATGCGGCACCAAATTTCATCTTTAACAGCATGACGTGATTGTGGTTTGTTCAAGTAAGCCCGGTCTTACAGAAGTAGTAATAGAATTAGAGTAAGTTCTGGTAATGTGGTACAGGCGGTTAATGTGGTACAGCTGCTGTCTCTAAAAGTAAAGTAGCTGCTAGACAAGTAAATATTTAGGCTTCAATATATGTGTTTGTGTGCGTTTCTTATTAAAATCAAAAGCATTTTGATATTCTTCAATATTCCCCTCCGTATATGTGTATACATTTTTTGTAAACAAGCGCACACAAACACATTTATCGAAGCTAAATATTGACTCGTCTAGCAGCCACTTAAGAGGATGAGAATAGCGGTACCAATCTTAAAGCGAATGCCACACATGTCAATATTCAGCTTCAACATATCTGTTTGTGTGCGTTTGCTTACAAAAAATATGTACACATAACAAACGCACACAATCACATATATTGAAGCTAAAATTTTGATCCGTCTAGCACCCGCATAATAGTTTGATGCTCTCAGAATGTTAAGAGTGCGTTAGTGTATTAGATTCTGGCATGTCACTTAAATAGTCAATCGTAACAAATATGCATATTTTTACTTTTTTTGTACTCTCTCGGCAGCGCTTGCTACTGTTCTATGATAATTTACATCACAGCGACCCCCTTCGTGGGCAATTTTAGCAACAGCATCAAAAAATCTTATGAAAGTTAATGCGTCTTCTTAGCATTAAAGGCGCTGCAACACTGCTCTGAAATTAACAAAATGCGCAATACCAGAGTTTTAAAAGAATTGAGCTCTATCTCACTTCACTATCATTTCTCTCTACACAGAAAAAATTATCAATAATAATTTTTCAAACAAAAATTTGTCAAAACTAAAATATATTTTCAATAAATGTTCTTTGCTGAATCAGTGAATTTTTTGTTTGGATTTTATTTAGGAAGCAAACAGCAAAAACCAAAAAAAGCAGTTTTCTGTGCCGTAAAAAAAATAAACAACCCGGATGACGAAATACACATAAATAGCAACAACAATTATAGCAAAATAAATGCGATTGTAACAAGATTGTTTACTTACGATTTCTGAGTAAATCAATTTCTTAACGTTGTTGCGATAATTCTCTTAATTTTTTTAGAGTCTTTAGATAAACATACAGAGTTGAACACATTTAACAAAGTGAAATTTCATAAATTCTTAATGGATGATGATTTTATTATTTAAAACTTAAACATATTTTCAAAAAAAGTTTTAACTAACTCAGACAAAATGTTTGTTTGATATATCACAAAAATCCACTAAATAATTTGATTCACTAAATTTTATTGTTTAGAGTTTGTATGTATTTCTGGGTAAATTGCTTTATAAATTCAGACAAAAATATTGTGTGATATACTGCAACAAATTTAACAAATTTTTATATTTAATTCAGTAAATTGTTTTGTTAAGAATATGTAAATATTTTTAGATTGTTTAATAGATTTAGACAATTTGTTTACTGAAAAAGCAGATTTTGTTTAATGAAACTGTTGAGACAATTTTGTCTGTATTCACAAATTCGTGTGTAGGTCCGTTTCTAGACAAAATATTTACTAATTCATTGAAAATAAAATTTAGTTTTTTCTGTGTACTCTTTCCTTTCCTAAAGAAAGTAACTCATTAAATAATTAACTGGTAGGCGTTAAGTGCCTGAGTGTATTACTTCTCTTAAAATAATGGGCAACGGAATATATGAGGATATGGTACACCACCTTATCAAACCATACTGTACCACATTACCCGCCAACGTTTTGAATAGCTTGCTTAATTTTCTCCAATGGCTCTGACGCTTGGTCTTCGAAGACAACAAGTTTCTAAAAACTATAGCTATATATGAAATAGGTATACCACATTGCCCGATCTTATTTGCGAAAGAAAATCTTCTCGGATTTTAAGTAGTGATAGAGTAAAATTATCACAATTTTATTAGTAAATTTTCACAATTAAAATGCCTTGTTTCATATTTAAAATATCTCAAGTTTGTACTAAATAAATTTCAGAAAATTATGGTTTAATTTTTGAAATTTCATCATTCGAAAGCCCATTTATTTCGTAACCTCAAATTTTCTCACCTTTTATATAGAATATACCATACACATGTCTTTTATTACACGCAAGAAAAGCATAGAGCTTTTTTCAAAAGTGTTTAGTTTTATATTGTTAATGTTAGAACATTTTTACCTCTTGTCTTAAAAAAAATTAAAAAAAAAATATGAAAAACAACTCTCATGCATGTTAGTTGTTGCTTTATGTCTGTCTAATTGTGTTTCTTTGTATCACTGTATTTTCCTTTTATATCCTCTGGTCTATTTTTATAAAAATTTTCTGCTCTTTCACAAAACTAGTAGACATGCCATTAGTTTTACTTTGCTACGTGCTTAAGGACATTTTTTTTACTACCAACGATAACTCAGTGACCCGAAAAACTCACGACGACAACTGTAATAGGAAGGGGAGAAATAATGGTCCATAAAAAAATTGTAGCGACACAAAAATAAATAAAAAAGGAAATAGACAAATTAAAATGTTTTTTTCCTTTTATTCAATCTCGAGCTCAGATTTAGAACAGTATTTTTGGTTTTATAACGTATTTTGTATATAATAAGAGATTATGCCTTATGGACATTTTCAGTCTCATTTGCAAGTTAACCCCCATATGTAAAAAAATAAATAAAAAATAAAATGTGCCTAAAGTGTACGTTAAAATAAAATTTATATAGAAATTTGAAAATTTTCTATGGAAATTTTGATTTAACGCCAAAATATCAATAACAATTTCAATAGATCGTTTTAATAATAGTTTTATTCTACAGTTCAAGGACAGTTTATTTCTTTTGCATGCATATCGGCGTAAGAATTTCAATATATCAACAATTTGATTTGAAGCATCCTTGGTTGACTCCTGTTCTAGCAATTCTTCATACTGTTCCCTTGTACTAGACATCTGCAACAAGCCATTTGAAACGACTTTTAAATCACACTTTGTTTTTCCAAATCGTGCTTGGATGTTGAATCCAGGAACATTCGGGGATCTTGGAGAGATTTCTGTAAAATTTTTTGGGAATCAGGGATTTAGGGGAGATTTGTGTAAAAGTTTTTGGGAATCCAGGGAACTTCTGGGTTTTTGAAAGATTGATTAAAAATTGTTTGATAGTCCGAAGAACTTCTGGGATTTTAGGGAGATTTTTGTCACAGTTTTTGGGAATCCAGGGAACTTCTGAAATTTCGGGGAGATTTTTGTCCCAGTTTTGGGGAACTCTTAGACCTGTTTTGTGTCTAACGGTTTCGATGTGACCAACTAAATTCTACAATCTAAGCAAATGACAAGTGTGATTTATTTGTTTCAAATCATGGTTTTTGCAGGTGTGCTCTTTTCATTTGAGAGAAACAATTCATGTAATAACTTGATTCTCACGAAACAATACATGATATGATTCCTTAAAAACTGTTTTTGTTTTCATTTGTTTTGCTTTGTTTTGACTTTTAGCAATATTGTGAGTCAGTGTAGTTGTAGTGTTATGTATTGCTGTGAATTCAAATGGCTTGTTGCATATGACTACCTTATACTACACAATGAAAGGTACTGTTTGATATAGTATGGAAATCAAGTTATTAATTGATTCAATTATTTCCTTAACTAAAAATTAAAAACAAACAGAAATGTCTTATGAGCTTCTTAATAGACTTTTAACTAATATATTATTAAAGCAATAATTAATGCAATCAACTACTTGATTCCTTCAATCAATTAATTGATTAAATATTTGAATGTGAGTATCTAGCGTAAATAAAAATAAAACACAACAAACACAGTAAGATGTTAACGAAAAATCTTCACATTTTTGCTTTTATTGAATTTTTTACTCGTTTGAGCGAGATTCTCTTGCAGATATTTGCTTATGTTTATATTCATAGCTGCTGACCAAAAGCGACTTATTTTCGACTATTTATTTGTATGGCAAAAAGAGCACACTTGCGTGCATCATTTATTGTAGCTTTTAGTTATTACTAACAAAAACAATAAAAAATAAAAAATATAAAGAAACAGTAAAAATTGTATTTAAAAGGTGTCTTAACCGACAAAATCTTTGTAAGTCTTGAATGTTGAAGATGCAGTCGCAGGAATGGTAAATGAAAAAACGAATTCCTAAACCAATTGTATTTAAATCTTTTTTCTTTTGAAATACAGCTGCCATGAAAGCCAGACAATACTAAAACTCGCTTTTTGTCTTCACTGCCAAACATCGCTGCTTTGCTTGCTTGCTTAAGAACTTTTCAATAATTAACAGTCTTCCTCAAATAATCGTTTTGAGTTCAAAATAGCAGATAACGAGTTCAATTATCCTAGTAAATTCATTCAATTAAAAATTTAATTGGATCTGACAACAGTTCTATTATTGAGTTGTTTAATCCAATTATTGTAATAACACACATTTACGGTGACATTCCGTTTGGACCAAAATTAAAAGTTCTTTAATCAGCTTCATGCACTAAAAAATACTGTGTCATCAGTTTGTGGCTTATTTTGTTCGTAAGACATTTTTCTTTAGAAGCAATATTTACAAGAGTTAAGTGAAGTTGTATGTGTAGCCATTTTAATAATTATGTTATGTAGCAAACAAATAGTTTTGCTACAATACTGTCGAAGGAGGTCGTTGATATGCACATTAGTATAAATTAGTATCAATCGCTGCCTATACCGTTCAGTGACCAACACAGAAAAAACTAAGTTCTATTTTAATAAAAGAAATTCAACGAATTAGTAAATAATTTGTCTATAAACGGGCCTGCAAACAAATTTTTAAATACAAACAAAAAAATCATTCAACAAATTCATTGATTAAAAAAACCGCGGCTTTTGAGTAAACAACTTGTCCAAAACTATAAAACAACTTGCGTAAAAATATTTACAAATTCTAAAAAATATAATTTACTGAATCAAACAAATATAATTACAAAAATATTTAATAGATTTTTTGTAATATATCAAACAAACTTTTTGTCTAGCAAGCAAACATTTTTTTCTACATATTTTTAAGTTTTAAATAATAATATCATCATCCATTAAGCATTTATGAAATTTCACTTTGTTAAATGTGTTCAATTCTGTAGGTTTATCTAAAGACTCAAAAAAGAAATGAAATGAGTGAGAATTAACGCAACAACATTAACGCAATAATTTACTGAGAAATCTTCAGTAAACAAACTTGAATTCCTTTTGCTATTTTTGTTGTTGTTTTTATTTACGTATGCGTCGACATGGTGGTTTTATTTACGACACACAAAACTAGTTTTTGTTGTAGTTTTTGGTGTTTACGTCCTAAATAATAGTGAAACAAAAAATTAATTGATTCAATAAAAAACATTTACTGAAAATTAAATATTATTTTAGGAAAACTTTTGTTTGAAAATTTTTTGCTCATAATTTTTCTGTGAGTAAGAGGCTTTCGTCATTTAAACAACCGAACAACAATTAACACAATATCACAGTAATACACATAAGAAAAATTTATGATGTTGATAACTGGCCAGGCACATGGATCGAAGCCACGTTCACAGGTATCATTTGTTTTGTAGTCGGAGTGTTAACTACTTCAGCCAACAGCACCATCAATAACCTACATGTGTTATAAATTTTTATTATCCTGTATTTCCTTTCATTGAAAGGAAAACATTACTTCCTTTAAAATAGAAATAATATAAATTGAAACATAAAAAGAGTTTTAAATGAATTTGTATCCCTGAGTTTTTATTCCTGAGTTTGCATGTCTAAATAAATGTTATCTTTGTTAAAAATATGTTTGCATGTATGTAAAATATGAAGATTAAACAACAGAAACGTTTTAATAATGCCAACAGCAGTGATATTAAAAAATACAATGAAAAATTAGGTGCTGAATGCCCAAAAATAGTAATTGTATCTGAATATATATATATATATATATATATATATATTGTTACCTTAATATAGAAATGTCCTAACTTATTATTTGTTTTCGAATGGAGTTGTTTGCTTATTTCGCTATATTTCAGGTTCATCTATCGAAATATGCAAAAGCAACCGACTTGAAATATATAAAGAGCTAGTGCGTTTCTATATTAAGGTAACGATATATTTATATGCTTTCATGTATTTATGATTGCATGTGTTCATTCATGTGATTTTGTTCGTTTGAATCTTGCCAAGTATATGAACGAATGAAGTATTTTTACCCTAATTACACTATTTTTCTCTTTTTTTTTGAAGCAATTAACACTTTTAATTTAAAATTGCAAATTTTTCTATTATAAAACATTACAATTACAACATTCGTAATGTTAAAAGCTTTTTATGCTTCATTTGCTTTAGTTGCCTGCTTAATATATTATTATGGGGCTTTCCGTGAAATAAATGGGACTTCTAAACTAATAATTCAATTTACATAAAAGCTTTAACAAGAGAAAAATGGTTTATACTAGAACTTAAGATTTTCTCCTGCTTCAGCTATACTTCTGCTCAATATTCTGACAAAATTATAAAAAAGACGCTATTTTATGTTTTAATATATAAAGTTTCAAATATAATCATTTAATAGCTTAGAAAAGGTCCCAGTGTGCATTATTTATTTCAAGAGCTGTATGTATATATGGATGTACATACTTTTCAATTAGGATTTTATGCCAAAAATACTTTTGATTTAGATTAATTAAAGTAGCAAAGAATCTTTTGCAAATTAGTAATTTTTTTTTAAATTTATATGAGTATTTAATATGTAAGTAGAATAATTTTAGTATTAGTATTAAATCTCATATATAATTATAGTTAACAAATTGCAGTATTGCTTTTTAGCCAAAATTATTTTATTAGATTTTGATTCATTGTGAGATATTTATTTTTGAATATGGATAAAATTCATTTAACATCGTAGTTACAAAAAAAAAGTATGAACTTTATTTTTTTAAACTTTAAAAAAATATGAAATGAGTAAGCAATTGAGTAGTCAGTCCACTTGCAAATACCGCTAAGTTGAAAAATATAAAAATTCGCTAAGACCCCCCTCCCCCCCCCCCATTTTATTTGTTGTTTGAAGTTTTAATCGATTTTCTACAAATTTCGATATATTGACATAGCGGTGTTTGCAAGTGGACTACTCAATTGTCGGTAGATTGTGGAAATACATATATCTATAAATCATGTATTTCATGTTTTTTTTTCCTATTTTTTGTTTTACCATAATATTTTTGCCATTCGTTACCTCACTTTATTATGATATGATTTCTATATCTTTCTATAAATCAAAGCTAAAGATTTATGCCTTAATTCACAAAAAAAATTTCTGACTTATAACAGATTAATAAAACAAATTTTCATACACAAATTTGCGTTATAAGTGTGTTATTAATCAAAAAATTTTTTGTGAATTAGGTTGTTAATAAATAAAATAAGTCGTAAGTTCAAAAAAGAACGCTGATGCGACTAAATTTTTTTAAGAATAATTCCTTTTGCTTCTCCCTTGCTTTTGCTCATATTCTTCATACCATTTTTCGTCTAGTTTTAATTTTTTTCTAAAAGATTTTTCGATTTCTGCTCCGATTTTCTTTTTTTTAAAACCCAAAAACAATTAACAAAGACACCGAAATCAAATATTAAAAACTACCACAACAAAATTCATAACAAAATCGACAAGTCACGAATTACAATTATTTATATGTTTCTTTTTTCTCACAATGAAATTGTAATCAACTGAACTATTTATGATCCAAATCATTAGATTTACACATAATTTTTTTTTTGTTTTCAAGCAATTGTTGCTTTTATTCAACACTCGCCAAAATTTTTGGAATAAATACTCAAGTAACGAATGACGAATTCTTAGCAAATTTTTGAAGGTCATGTTATACATTTTTCAATAAACACCACAAATTCATGTTTTTATTATTTTTTTTTTGCATTGAAACAATTGCTCTTAGAGTTTTAATTAATTTATACGACTCACTATTTTATTGATTTATTTGATAATAATATTAAATATTAAAAAGAAAAGTCACGAATGAGAAACAAATTGTGGACATACTTTTAATTCGCTCTCTTTTGTGGGAATGGGACGCGAGACTAATATGTTTACTTCTATTTACGGTTATTTATTTTTGCATTTGTGTTCTGTTTTTTTAAATAAAGCGGAGACGAAAAACTCACATGCAAGGAGAATGAGCTAACATTTTGCAGGCAGAAAAAAACAAATTACTTTCTGCTGTCTGGTGTAGACTGAAATAAATGCTACTAAATGAAGACTAAGAAACCAGTTTGAACATATTTATCAAAAATAGCTTGAATACGTGGTAGGAAATCCGTCGAAATCGAAATCAGTAGTACTGGTACGTTTTGCTAGTCTTATTTTACATTTTAAATATTCCTCTCTTAATAATAGTTTGAATTTACTGTAATTCAAATAATGAACTTAAGACTTTTAACTCAAATAATATTTTGTTTTGTACACTGAAGAAATTTTTTTTAATAAATTCTGTGAATTTCGACATTAGCCCATTAAAAGTTTTATTAAAAATCAGCTAAAGTCTTCGTTGAAGTAATGAAATAAGTTGCGTTAAAGTTATTTTAATGAAAATTTCATTTAATGTATGAAATAATTGTATTGATACAGTGCAATAATTTTACTAAGCTAATGAACATATTTCAATATATCGGTGATATTATTTCATCGTTTTAATGAAACAGTTTCATCACTTTAATGAAATTATTTCATTACTTCAATGAAATTCAGTCATTATTTTAATTATATTCTTTCATTATTGTAATGAAATTATTTGATTGTTTTAATGAAATTATTACATAGCTTTTTTTAATTTATTGACAATTTCACGGTTGAAATACGTATGATAGACGCCAATGCACATCAGAAACATTTTTATTGTTGATGATCGCTCACAGTATCGAACTAAGACACTTGATTCTAATCATTGGCTTTATAGGCAACATCTTAAATACTTCAACCAACAGCACTGTTAAAACAATATGTGTATGAGTGTCTAATAAATAATAAGAAAATGTAGAATAACAAAAAAACATATAAATTTATTTTTGTTGTTCGCTTTTGTTTGGCAATTGGGTGCCTCGGTAGGCTAGTGGGTAGTGTGCTAGCCTATCAGTGTGGAGGTTGTGGGGTTGATTCCCACCATCGACTCTGGTAATTTTATTTGTTACATTTAGTAAATAAATAAAAATAAATAAATAAGGACGGGTATGTTCTTTAAAAAAGAGAATTTACATGTGATTTATTTAATTCATAAACACAATAAAATTTTTCATCAGAAGAATAAAATATATTTATTTGAAATTATGATTCAAAGATATAAAATATTAAATTTTTTTTTAATTTTTTATGGTATGTGCATATTTTAAGATTATTAGGTATCGATTAAAATATTTTGTTCAAACTTAAAGGAGTTCCATAAAATGACATGATCCTATGAAATTTTCTAACGAAGTTATGAAAGTTAATGAGCAATTCTAATGAAATTCTTTCACAATATTCATGAAATTTCATTAGAATTGTAAGATATTTCATTACAATTGTGAAAAAATTTAAGGAAATTGTTTCATTGGATTTATGAAGCGAAATTCTTTCAGTGTATAAGCTGATGTATTTATTACCTACAGTAAAGGTGTTTAATTTTTATCCAATACTGTGTGAAGAACTAGTATTAAGAAACGATTAAACAATAAATATCAATTTGTTTTGAATCTAATCAAAATTTATATAATAGAGATAATATGCAATAGAGATTTTTAGACATAATATTATCTTTACTACTTAATTGATGTTTATAAGATGTTTATCATAAAAAAATCGCAGTGCTACCTACCGTTAGTTTATTTTTTTCCTTATGCCTATTTAGCAATTTTATTATAAAATAATTGATAAGCCAACGGTAGCACTGGTATTTATTATGATAATTAAATTGAGGGTGCTGTTGGCAGAGCAGTTAGCGCGTTTGACTACAAACCCTGAGGTCATGAGTTCCGGACTAGTTTCAGGCAAGCCAACAACAACATGCATTTTTCTCATGTGCATTGGTGTGTTATTGTGTAGGTTTTTGTTGGACTGTTAAAGTGACGAAGGCATTGCACTGATCACTTTGACAGTACCTGCAGCGAGTAATACTAACATATCTTAATGCACTTCACAGCACCCTCCTTCGTCGGCATTGTGGCAAAACCGTCGGCGAAGTAAAATAACTAATAAAATGGATACACAGCTTAAACAACTCAATGCCTCTACTTGACACCAGAGGGGTTTGCAGCACTGCTCTACAAAAAAAAAAAACGCGCAATAGCAGGGTTGTAAATGAATTAAGCTTTCTATCTTGTTTTTTTTTTCTCGGACCAGGACTCAGGGGATGACCCCTGCTGATGCAATGCATTGTGCTGGAACTAGGAAAATTGGTTGTGGGAAGGAGGATAAAGGGAGTAGTGTTTGTTGACGTTTGATTTGAAACTTTCAACATTGAAACTGACAGGAAAGACCTCTGCAGGGAGTTCATTCCACATACGAACAGTTCAGCCAAAGAACGAGTTCTCTCTATAATGCGTAGTGCGTTTCACTGGCATATCGACCACAAATGGATGTGCCCTTAATGAAGAATGTGTTGTACGCAAAAAAGAGCGGTTTTCGGGAACCAGTTCCCTGATTTCATCAGAGCACATTCCATTGTAGTAACGATAACAGTGAAACGCACCCCACATTGCGTCGATGCTCAAGCGAGTCAATAGAGTTGGCTACCCTACTGTCACCGATGAGCTTCTTCGCCCTCTCTTCGGCCCATACATGAGAGTTGTATTCCATTTTCGGTCGGATATAGGTGGTATAAATAGTAAGGAGATCAGATGGAGTGAAGTATATCTTACACCGTCTTAAGAAACCAAGGCACTTGAATGCTTCTTTTGAGACTTGAAAAATGTGATCAGTCCATCGAACGTCACACTGGATTTTCATGCCAAGAACATCAAGAGCTTCTGATTCCCTAATACCTGTGCCACCCATAATTACAGATTGAGCAGCAGGTTCTGTCGTACGTCTGTGAGCAAGCATACAGCATTGGGTCTTACGAGCGTTGAAATCTACCCTATTCACACTACCCCATGCAGAGATTGTTGTGAGATCGTGATTAATCGTATCATTCATTTTATTGCCGCATGGCCCTAATCTCCAACAGACTTGGTCTATTGCTGAATGAATATGAATGACAGATGGTGCTGTCGTCTGCAAAAGAGTAGATAGGATTGGAAGTTTGACAGAGAAGGTCATTAAGAAAAATAAGAAATAGGGTAGGAGAAAGAACGGAGCATTGTGGTACCCCTGAATTAATTTTGAACTCGTTTGATGAGATCCCATCTATAACAACCCGTATAGTGCGATCTCTAAGAAAGCTCGATATAAATCTGCTTTCTATCTGTGCCTGATTGTGTTACTTCTGTTTATAAAAAACAAAAAAAAATATTGTTGAAATTCTCGTATTTTAATTTCCCAGTGGTGATAAGTAGATATAAACATGAGCATTGATGATTGAATGCGCACTGATTTCCGAAAACAACGTTGTTCTATTCTGATGTGTATGTTGAAAATTAAATTGATTCTTTCTGAATTTAATATAAAGAGCCTCAGCTCATAAAATCACTTTGGACTATTTTTTATTATTTGAAAACTACATAAAATTAAATAGTATATAAAGGTCCTCCTTAAATCTAAGAATAACCACCCGTTTAGTATTTTCATCAAAGCGTATGAGTATTATTTAATTAATATATATGAAATCTATAATAATCATACGCCACATGGAACTACAAAAGAGAAGAAATTTCTTAACGTATTTAAGTGCCCGTACTTAAATTGCTCTTAAAGACTAATAAATGTTTTATGATTATTTGTTTATTTTTCTCCTTGGCTTTTCGAAAACCATTAAATTTTGTTTGCCTCAGCGTTTTCCTAACGATTAAGTCATGAACAACAATGATTGTATAAAATGTTTATAAATTATATTAAACTAAATGTTTTGTTATAAAGAGATTGTATTTAATCAAAATGTTTGTATGTATGTGTGCGTGTGTGTGTGTATCGCACGATAAGTATTTGAGTAAAAAAAAAAGAAATAAACCAACAATGGCTAAATGTATGTTTATAACAGCTGTGCCATCAAAGTCAAAGTACTTTTCTTATTTGCTTATATTTAAATACAAACAAACATTTTGTACATAAAGATATGCCGCCACCAGACAAGTAGACAGACAATAAATAATACATATTTTACATACATGTTGGTATTAATGTCAGTGACTTTTAATGTGTTAAATGACATTCATTCATAAATGAATGTTTAAATTTTAAAATTAAAAAGTGTGACCAGGTATTTGTCGTACAATTGTAAACAGTGGTGATAAAAATAATTCTTGTAAAAGAATAGCCCACTTAATAATAAAGGAATGATGAATGAACAAACGGACATCAAATTCAAATTGAAAAAAGTTTCAATATTTTGTTGTTAACCTTTTTTAAGCAATTCTTGATAGAAGTATTTTTACATGATTTTTGCATAAAAACGATTAACAATTTTACTAGATTATAAAATTTTTTCACAACAATTTCATGTTTTAGAACGTTTATAAAAACTAGTTAAACAATCTTTACCTTCAAACTATTTCTCTGTATAATCATGTTGTTTGTTCTAAAGTCAATAGTCTGAGTGGCCCAAGGGAGTATTTGTTACACACACACCCACACTCAACTTTTCTTTAATACAGAAAATTTTTATAACGAAAAACAAATAAAGGAAGATGAAAATAATCGAAAAAATATGTAAAATTGTTGTAAATTTATGTTACCAGTGCACGTACAACATGCGTTTTGTTTATCTAAATCCTTTAGGGCAAAAGACAAATAAAAAACAATAGCAAAGTAATAAAAAAAATGTAAAAGGTACAATTTGATGTTCTTGCAGAATTTATGTACCATTTGCGTATCCTGTTACTTTTTAGACGTTTTACATAAATTTCATGGCACGATTTCAAATACAAGAAATACATTCTTTATTAACATTTTTTATAAAAATTTTTCCTAATGTTTGTGTTGTAAAATTTCTTACCATTAAAATAAAGATTTAAACAGGAGCACATGAATTTTTAATTAAACAAAATACTAAGTTTTAGGAAATCTTTGGCCAATGATTGAAATTAAAAGTTTAAAGTTAAAAAAATTGTTTTTCAAAATGTATCTAAATTAGAAAAATTATGCGAAAACATTCACTGTAATGAGTAATTTCTATTAGTGGTGACAAGTTCTACTATTCTCAAGTGCTCAATACTTTTGCTTCGGGTACTTGATACTACTCGATACTTCTATTTTATTAGTGATACACGCTCAAATAAGAAGGTGTTCTTTGACAGAGTTGTGTTTTTAGTAATACAAATACAAATGCAAGGGGGGGGGGGCAAAAGTAACGAAGTGGTTTGAATAGACTATAACTCTATTATTTTAAAATGTGTTTCTTCTGTTTTTTCAGATTGTTGTAAAGAAGATTTTGGAAATTTAACCTGGAAAGATTTACAACTGAGCAACGATTACACAGTAAGAGAAACAATGGTACTGTTACAGAGTGTTTTCGACGAACGCATTATTTCCGGAAGCAGTTATTTTATTGGCTGGACTAAACC
The DNA here is from genome assembly GCA_956483635.1 of Panzeria rudis. Lineage (NCBI taxonomy): Eukaryota > Metazoa > Arthropoda > Insecta > Diptera > Tachinidae > Panzeria > Panzeria rudis. The sequence continues at coordinate 123,653,994 of OY101450.1, read as the reverse complement.
GATCCCGAAGCTTTTTCTTTGGGATATTTTAAGGATGCTGCATACGTGAATAACTCATAATATTCGAGGATAAATTCGAGCGACGGTTTCGAAAATCTTGAAAAGAGTCATGAACAGTCACGAACATGTCCCGTAACAGCGTCATTGCTTTTCTTGCTGTGTGTTTGTTGTTCAGTAGTAAGCCTTTCCAGTTTCAATTTCCCAAATCTTCTTTACAACAATCTGGAAAAATAGAAGAAAATATGTTAAAATAATGGAGTTATAGACTATTCAAACCCCTTCGTTACTTTTGGCCCACTCTGTATAAAAGAATCAAGTAACTACTTTGCATTACTGAGTACCCACTACTCAATACTTTGCCAGCACTAGTTTCTGTACTTATTTCCGTGACGTCTGAAGTCTTTCAGTAGGAATTCAAAATGACTTTTATAGGGACTGAGTTACTCAAATAAAATAGTTTGAGTAATGAATTTTTAATCGAACTGTGTGATTTTTATCCAAAGTTATTTAATTAGTTTGGCTTAAGTTCGTTTTCAATTTAATCTTTCGATCAAATTATTATTTTTTATTTAAAAAAGAAATTCTAAATCATATAAATATTGAATATTCAAAGAAAAATTTGGTCGTATAGAAGGTTGAACTGACATCAGGTGTTTCGAGACCACCACAGTCTTCTCATCAGCGCCCTTTACCTACACTACCAGCGACGGCAGCAACAACATTCCAAAGAAAATCCTACTTATTTTGGTAAGCTCAATTAACAGATTTTGTCGCGACCTCGCGGCGAGTCGTACCTATTATTAATGAACTTTTTTTCTAATTGTTAGGAACTTCACTAACTGTCTTTTCTTTAGCATTTTCAACTATTTTTAACCTTTTCTGATTTGTGTCTTACCAGCGTGAAATATAATCGATATTTTCAATAATGGAATTTTTGAACGTTTATTTTGCCAAAGTTTTTAGAACAGTACACATTCATGTTTTAGCTAAGTGCCTCTAGTGGTTTTATCATGAGTTATGAATTTTTAGTCGAACTGTGTGGTTTTTATCCAAAGTTATTTAATTAGTTTGACTTAAGTTCGTTTTCAATTTAATCTTTAGATCAAACTAATTTTTTTTAGGAGTTTTATTTAAGAACGAAATTCTAAAGCATGTAAACATTGAACACTCAAAAAAAAATTTGGATTTACGGAAGGTTGAACTGACATCAGATCTTTCGAGGCCACCACTTTTTTTTGATATTGCATTCCTCTAGATAACTGATAACATTGTACAACAAAAAAAATAAAAACAAGTTGTATTAAGAAAGAATCAGGACTGATTAATATTTCAAGGAACTAAGGAGAAATTAACATCAATGTAATTTTTAACATACACAGTAGAACATAGCCAAGCTGTTTTCGGAAACCTGTACACTTCCATTATCAATGCTCATGTGAATTTATGCTTTTCACCACTTTTAGTGTATCACTGTGGAATAGACAGGCGAGTTAAAAAAATCTGTGAGTGATAGGAAAAAACTGATACCATATACGCTTTCACCACCTCAAAATACATGAAATTAAGGTGCCGCGAAATAAGGCCCTTTAAAAGGAAATAGAGCCCCAAGTTTGTGGTCATTTTTTATTATGAAATATTGCCCCAAATCAATGAAAAATTGCCCCAAATCTGAAATGATATATAGACCAGAATTTGGGACAAATTTTCACTATGAAAAATCACACCTACTAAGCAAATGAAAGCTGAGTAACTTTTGCCGCAAAGGAAAAATCGTCCAAAGCTATTTGGCCTAACCTTGAACCAATATAAGTTTTGCCTGTTGGTGTCTTTGCTGAGTAGACGTATTCTGCATATCAGGACTTCAGACGAGTTGCATAAGGCAGGACTTTATGCTGAATAGTGTCTTCCATGATTAAAGATGTTCCGCTTAGTAGAGACTTTCTGCCTAGCCGGCCTGTATTCGGTCTTAAGGGTTTTCTCCTCCATATACGTCGAATAATGGATTTTGCCTAGACGACCGTCGGCCGGGCTTATGAATTTTCACCTCTGGGTATGTGGAAAAACGGCTTTGCTGTGTAATGGTTTATGCTTTGCTGCCCTTATCTTTACACAACAAAGCCGCTTTTGAATATACACAGAGAAAGAAATTCATAAGTCCGGCCAAAGACCGGCTAGGGGGAAAAACTTTAATCCGCGAAGCCGCTATTCGACATACTTAGAGGAAAAAACACTTAAGTCCGGCTGCAGGCCGGCTAGGCAGAACGTCGATTGTTCTTGGGTCGTTATTCGTACAGCCAGAAAGAAATAATTGAAGAGCTTAGTGCAGTAACCATGTAGGCCATCTAAATAGTTGTCGAATCGAAAATGCATTTTTAGGGTTTCGTACACCAAAAGTGTAAAGGCACCGTATAGTTTTCGCTACGCTGTCCGTCTGTCACAGACTCGAGAACCGTAAAAACTATGGACCTGAAATTTTCACAGAATATGTAAACTTTTGCCGTTACAATAGCAAATATATGACAGCTAAAAGTTAAAGGGTGCTCTTAAACGAGGAACGAAACATGCTGAAGTACTAATGTAATAGCCAAAAATACTAAAATCGCCAGAAACGAAAAAAAAAATCATAAAGCTGAAAAAATCGCTAAAACTAAAAAACCGTCAAAACGAAAAAAGCACCAAAGCTAAAAAATCGTCAAAATCGAAAATATCGTAAAAAACCCCAAAAATATCGGAGCGAAAAAAATCGCCAAAAACCAACAAAAGTAGAAAAAAACGAAAACGTTCACCAAAACGAAAAAAATATCACGCTAAAATTAAAATCGCCAAAAAATAAATAAAAATTGCCAAAATGAAAAGAGGAATTACGTATGTACTCGTATATGGTATTCGTACGGAACTATTCATATGCGAGTCAGATTCGCAATTTACTGAAAGTATTCATTTTGTTTTTTTGCGTTATTTTTCACTGTGGGAGGATGAAAAATCGCTCCAAATCTAGAAATGAACACATTTTTCCAAAAAATTACAAAAACGCACCAAAACTTGTGCGGTTTTGTTTTCTGTACAATTTTTGGTGCTATATTTTATTTTACATTTTGGGGCCTTATTTCGCAGCGCCGAAATTAAGACAAATGGTTTTAAATCTAACTGGGCTTCCTACTAGGATGTAACGCAAAAACGTATTTGGGATCCAATGGATTTCGTGTGAGGAAATATAAAAAATTTGAAAAAATTACACAAATCAGAAAAAATGGCTAATATTGATAAAATAAAACTGTCTTAGGCCATAATCCCCTGTATCGAAAATACGAGGAAATACGGTTAAATATCTGTGTTGGATTTTCTCAACAAGTTTCCAATAGTTTCCAACTTGGGAAGAACTTATCTTAAATCAATAATTTTTAGATGTGCTACCCCACCAAGTTCCCGGTCGGATACCGAATGCGATAAACCTTTTGGGCTTGCCACATGCATTCCTAAGTGGGCCTCAATATATGCATTGGGAAAATTTCTAGCTGGGAAAATATCAGATTTCGTTGGCCTTTGTTTTTAAAAAATAAAAATTTACCAATTTTGCTTAACAAAATGAATTTTTTATTATTGCGATCTGAATCATTCCGAAAGCTTTAAGTATATAAAAACTAATATTATAAACGCTTAAAGTTAATTTTTTGTCAAGTTTTTTAATGGCTATTGTTGTAAAATTGGACAACCCCTTCTAAAGATATGATATAATCGGTGGAATAGTCCCTTCAAAAATCCCAAATATTAAAATACTGATTTTTTTGCACTAAGGTGACCATAGCATATCACAAAAGAATATTGGTACTCCTTGGCATTTACTTGTTGTAGTCCGATTAAACAACGATGAAAAGAAAAGTCTTATCGAAGCGCTTAAGCTTTCAGAAAATCAAATTCATAATCACTCTATTGAAATATACGATGAACTACAGGGTATTAAACACGATCACGCTCTATAAATATTAAAACAAAAATATTATTTTCATCCAAAGTGATTATATCTATGGTCAAGGGCTCAAAATACTTAATTCGCTCTGAAATTTTTTCAGTTGAGCTGTTTAAAGTCTCAAAAACTCAATACAAACCAACCGTTGCACAGTGGAGAAGAATCAAAATACTTTGGAAATAAATTAGGCATTTCTAAGCAATATCCATTGGTCAATTTGTCTTTATCATTTTTACAGATAATAGCCATCTTAAAAAAGTTACAAACAAGAACAATTGCTAGCAAGTAGTTTGCATACGGATGGACCGCTTAAGAAACTCAATTAAGTGGTTAAGGCATCTGATCACAGAAATGCGCTAAGATTGTACATCTCTTCTTTTCACCAGTTGCTACGTAGCTCGGTTGAATGGAACCTCAATTATTACATACGTGTACAAACCTTTTGAGAAATATAAATATGGGAATTGCATCACTATTAAATTGATGTTTATCACAGTATTACGTTGGTTTATTTTTGTTAATACCCACTTTTCTGATTTTTTGTTCTACTTAAGTTAACTTTTATTCGTTTATTCTACTCGGATCAGCATTTCTGAAGATATAGTTATATTACCATTATCTTTGCATCGCTTTGAGTCACATCAAAAGTTCTTTTAATTGTTCAAACAATTCTTATGTACGTAAATGTTTCTGAAATTGAAGCCAATAATTTGAATTGATTTTTGTTTCTTCACACAACCCACAACTGCACTAGTGTGTATATTAGGGCTATAACCAAATTTTTGGCATAGTACCACGGAGTGGCCAATAATGTTTTAGTAATGAAAACATCTGTCTCCCGTCGTTTTGCTAAAAAAAAAACCTTATGCAGGGAAGCAAATTTCTAAAACCTTCCAAGAAACTTTTTTTTTAGCGATGAATTATAAGCCGTAGGAAAATTTTTATATCTAAAGCAGTGGATAAATTCCAAAATAGCATTTAAGTGATACGTATGGGAATATATACAAATATCAGGTGTATATTTTTTAAAATTTCCGATCCCTGTATGAACTTTTTTAACGACCCGGAAAAATTATCATATTTTTTATTAATAACTTTTAATGTTCTGCACGACTATACTATGCCGTTTTCGATACTCGCAAAAAGTGTGAAAAAGTAATAGCCCTAGTGTATATACTCAATAACGTTTAAACTTAAATGTTTTATGAATTAAGGTCGAATTTGTGTCACTAGGCGACAACAAATATTTTCCAAATACGTATTTACTGCAAAAGATTTATCACATAAATAAAAAGTTAAAATAAGCAAATTTATTTGTCTACACGTAGATAGAAGGATATTAGCAGTAATTTAGCTCCAGTCTTTATGTAAAATCAATATGAAATTAATAAATTTTTTTATGTGAAAAGTCTGAAAAACGTTCATTTAAAACATTTTCAAATTTACAACAAAATAATAATACCTGGCAGATAGACATTTGATATTTGTCATTTAATTTTTCATTGTATGCCATCAGTCTGTCTATTTGTCTGTTGAGTTTTGTTCAAGTTCTAAACAATTTCTTAAGGATCACAGAGAAAACACTCACCTATTTATTGGAAGTAAATAGAGTAGGAAATACAGTAGACATTTTTAGTATTTATTAATAACTACACATGCACACACACACACACACAGACAGACACATACAAATAAAAGTTCATGTTGTCTTTGTGAAAGGATTTTTACAAATTATTGTTAAACATGCAAGGTAATTTTGTGATTTCAAATACACAATGATAATAATACATAATACGAAGAATATTCATGTTAGTCGAATGTGAAAATTCATTTCATATTTTATTTCATAAATATGTGTCTCATAAAGGGATTTATTTTGGTCATTTTATAGCTTTTATTTTGCCCTTTTTTGGTTATATTTAATACCAGTATTATCTCTGTTTGATAAATGTTAATATCACTAAAATTTTCTTTTATATTTTAGCCAATAGTAAAATAGAATTTAAGTTTGTTATTGCTAATAATTAAAGAAACTTAAAGTTCTTTCTAATATTTTTAAGAAATTTATTATTTGACATATTGTCATAATTTTATTTTAAATGAAATTTATTTGCTGGTGTTTAAGCATTGTCTATATGCAGCATTTCATTGGTGCTTTACCAAATCGTCAGTAGACTCTATAAAAACATTTTTAAGGAACACGTAATTACACTAAGCAACAAGTAAAATGACAAAATATATAAATCTATTACCACTATTTGTGCGATTGGCCCTACTGTGAGTTGCATAAGTTCTCTCTATAGTTCTATCGAATTTCCTATACGCGTCATAAGACATCAAAGGTCATAGGTGACAAATATCTATTCTTCTGTAAATAGATCCTTTCCTCTCTTGTATAACTAATTTTGATGTTAAAAAAGTTGTAGAGAATATAATTTCGGTGGATCAAACGTTTTTATGATAGATCACACAGATTGGAGAGCTTTACGCCATATTTGCAATGACCTAAAATAATCGTTCTCTTGAGAATTCAAAAATTTTGCGATGATGTTATATCCCTGCCTAAAATAAATAAATTTATTAAAATTTTTACTTATTCTGCAACATCGTTCGGGACTTATAGGGCTCAAAAACTTCTCTTAAAATGTTCATATCTCTCGTAATATGAAACCTATATTGATGATGGCGGTGTCTTTTGAAAGTGCATAAAAATGCCTTTTGAAACTAATCATTATATTAAGTTTTTAAATAAATCAGTGTTTTTGTATACCAAAATTTTCAGTACCCGTAGCTGTTGACTTTTATTTTTATATATTGGAAGATTATACTCATCTGTATCCTGAGAATTCTTTCCTGTTTTCTGTTTTTCATTAACTCTTTGACAAAAAAAAACAAGTAAATTTTATTAAAAGCACATCAACCTTAAACTAAAAATATTCCTGGGAGTAATAACCATAAAATGAAATAAAAATTTACTTGTATATCTTTCTACTAAGACTAAGCACACACCCACATACATACAGTCAACCATCAAATTGAATAATTTCCACAATTCACAGAGTTTTGCCTTAATACACATTTTTTTAATCTTTTTTTAACAGCAAACAATTTTTGTACCCACGTGTATAATACGTTTTTTTAACTGTTTGTTCAATTTTTACAACATATTTAAGTTCAGCATTGCTCTCAGTAGCATTGATACATTTAGTTTTAACATCAAATCAATAAAATGGTTAAAATGAAGAAAAGAAAAACTTGTAGAAAACAAGATGGAAACTTTAATTCAATAGAAAATTTTTATGTACAGGCAAAGTTCGGTACAACGAATCTCCATTTAACGAAAATCCGATATGACGAACGTATAAATTTATTACAGTGAATTTATTATATAGCGTTTAAATTTATTATATAGCGAACGTTTAAGAAATTTTATACTCGATTAACGAATATAAGAAAAAAATGTATATTGAAAACAAACAAAACCAAAACAAAACGAAGAGTTTTAACAGGATAAAATCATTTCATTATTTATATTTAATTTTCAAATGATCAATAGACAAAGTACACAATTTTAATCAAAGCGAAAAGAGTATAAACCTCAACCAAAGAAAATTTTTTTTTACAAGAAGAAGGATATCAAAGGAAGAGTACTCACTTTTCTTTGTGTAATTAATTCCCTTCTTCTTGAAGAAGCGAATAAGCTTTAAATAAGCCACAATCCTCAAAATTTATATTTTTTGAAATTTTTGTTGATCAGATCTCTTCTGTATACTGTATTCACAGAAAAAAACTAAATTTCATTTTCTGTAAAGGCATTTAATGAAATAGTAAATATTTTGTCTAGGAACGGACCTACAAACAAATTTGTAAATATAGACAGAAATATCTCAATAATTTCATTGAAGAAAACGTGTTTTTTTCAGTGAACAAATTGTTTATATCTATAAAACAATTTGCCTAAAAATATTTACAAATTGTAAACAAAACAATTTACTAAATCAAATAAAAAAAATTACTGTATTTTCTGAAAAATATCAAAGAATATTTTTTTCTGAATTTATAAAACAATTAGTCTAAAAATACTAACAGATATTAAACAAAATAGTTTACTTAATCAAACAGAAATATTTACTAGATTTTTTGTAATATATCAAACAAAATTTTTGCATGGGTCATCATCATCATCCATTAAGCATTTATGAAATTTCACTTTGTTAAATGTGTTCAAGTCTGAGTGTTTATCTAAAAAAAGAATGAGAATTAACGCAACGACATTAACGAATCGATTCACTCAAAAATCGTCAGTAAACAAACTTGGTATAATCACATTCCTTATTGTTGTTATTATTTGTGTGTATGCTGTAATCGGGGCTGTTTTTTTTCGACACAGTTTTTCTTGATGTTTTTGGTGTTTGCGTCCTAAATAAAAGTCAAACAAACAATTCATTGATTACGCAAAGAACATTTACTGAAAATGAAAATTATTTTTGGACTAACTTTTGTTTGAAAATTTTTTGGTGATAATTTTTTCTGTGTTCGAAAAGTATTGCTGTAACAAATTTATAATGATAACAACAATGCTATGACAATTACGAACATTTTCATTTCGAATAGAATACAAAACAGACCAGAATATGATCGCTTTATACAATCAAATCCCCTTTCAATTACAGCTTTATTAATCCTTTTTAATTCTCCAACTCACCCACCGTTCCGCAGAGCAATTAGTAAAAACTACAAGTTTTGCATTATTAACTTAAGAAGCAATTCTTTTGAGTTAGGACTCTATTGCAGCAAGTGCTGGAATTGATATCGTCTTATGCTGTCATAATAATAAGTAGGTACTGGCTGAAAACTTCTAAACCGTATAGTCCAGTAAACTTGGCAATTTGACAGCAAAATTATGTTGATTTCGATAAAAAGGATGAATATCGCTTAAGGCCGTTTTAGGCCGGTTGAGATTTGCGAAAGCTACAAGACTCTTAAAACTTTCCATATACGATGCATTTAGTTATAGCCCACTGTAGAGTCGCTAGTACTTAGTCTGGAAAATTCGGCAAGCTATATTATGTAAGTATAGCCCCTCATCTATTGATTTCAAATAAATCTATACAGTAGTTTGGCAGTTATACATTTTTTACCATTTATTTTGTGAGCAGCACCAAAAATCACTGGGAATGTGTTGCATTTATAATTTTACATTGAAATTTCTATTAAAATAATTGTAACTTTGGCAATTCCCGACCGATTTAAATAATTTAGGACTTATTGTAATCGCTATAAGATACACTTTTTATGATAATAAAACTATGAGTAGGTTTTCAAGCAGTGTTGCAAACAAATACGTCAAATTTAAAAAAAAAAAAATATATATATAAAATTTTTCTTTTAAATGAAGTTTATTTGCTGGAGTTTAACCATTGTATATATGCAACATTTCATTGATGCTTTACCAAATCGTCAGTAGACTTCAAAAACACAATTTTAAACAGTTACAAACCCTTTTTCTTATGTACAGACTTTCAAAAATCAATGCAAGTATTAATACTTTTAAAGAAAATGCCTCCCTGGTCTAATTGTTGTTTTAAAATTTTTATAAAAACCAAAACAATTTATTATGTTAGGGCTTCATTTTCCTCAAAAGTATTAGTACTTGTATTACAGTCTGAAACGGGCTTTGATAAAATTGTTGCATTGTCTTAGGTTTTGAGTTAACTTTTAATATAAAGCTGCATAAGACGTAATAAATAAATAAAATAATAAAGCATGTACGGAAAAAAAAACTTCACGATATAAAGAGTTTTCTGCTATAACGAATAGGCATGACAACATATCGTTCGTTATACCTCGCTCACCTGTACTTATGTCTTTGAAAATTTAAGAAATCTTGCTTCAACACAGAGAGACAAATGCATGGGCAGACGAATAGATGTGACAAACGTGCAGATTATCGACGAACATAGATGTAAAATATATATATAGATTTATATATATATATTTAGATTAAACAAATGCCATATATTAAAGAAAAATATGAAATGATTTGATAAACTCTCTTTTTATTTGAAATTGCTTAGAAATGCTTTATTCCATTTTTAAAGCTTCAATTTGGTAGACTATACTAAAATACTGATGATATTTAACAATCATAGAATTATTATTCGTGTTGTGGTTGTTGGTCTTGTTGTTGTGATTTCAAATACCAAACTGACAAATACCCGCTGCCTTTTGTTGAATTCGTTTTAAATAAACCACCTTAAGAGCCATTTGGTAAACGCCTACACGTGTACATACTTACTTAAACAAGCCAAACTGATATAATGAAAAATACTCTAAAGCAAGGAAAGTCTGTGGCTTTTATGAAAAACCGCATATATCAATTCCCATCCATTTTGCAGATATAACACTCCACAACAATGAAACACTTATAGATAGATAATTCTTACACACAGAAAAAAAATTAATGTAAAATCAACATGTTTTTTTGCATTGCTCATTGCTAAAGTTCACTGTTGTGCATGGTTGTGTGACTTGTTGTTGTTTATTCTTACATGTGTCGGCAATGTAGACTAGAGATGAGCGATCCCGTGATTTTTAAAGAATATCGTGAACAGTGAACGTGATTTAAAAATCACTGTTACTTAAAACTGTGACTGTGATCACAGTTTTCAGTTCTCACAGCAATATAATTATCAAAACACACATGCATCTCTACAACAAAAACGTTTTTCTTTAATATGCCTAGGAAGATTTAAATACGCCTTAAAATATACTTTGAATTTTAAAAAGAAATACTAATAAGGAAGAAGAGAACACAAGAAATTACAGCACTATTCGTTTGTTGTTATTGTACGTAAATAAAATATGTTATTACCCACACAAACATTGAAATATCATAATTTTCTGTATTGTAACAAGTAGAAAAGAGCAACTTTGCAAGTAGCAGTTACTTGAAAAATTTTGTCACAACTGTGAACAGTGATTAAATCACAGGTACTGAAATATCGCTTATCTCTAATTTAGACGACAAAAAACGAATTACGAGCGAAAATTTACTGCTGCTCGTTTAAAATTACCATTGTTTCATATTAATTTTACATGAAAAATTAAAAATTTAAAATTAAATCTCATTGATTTAAAACTTTTTAATGTTAAAACAACTTTGTTTTAAACGATACATTTCATTTAAAATCAACATGACTATAACTTTAATTTCAAATAAGTTTTATGTTAAATAATCATTTAAATCATGTTGAATTAAAATAAATTCATTTTGTATACGATGGTATTTATTTAGTGTGTAGCTAAAGTATAATTTGAAGCTGTTGTGGCTGCAGTTGTAAGCGCGTGGACTATTATGCAGATAGCGCGTGTTCAAACCTTGGCTGGGGCAGTCAACTACAAGGCAAAGTTTTCTGATGACTATCATGTAAGTAAAATAATTAATAAAATAGCTACATTAAAGTCATACTGTATCAGTTTGATATAACATTAATTCAACACGATTCTTCGTGTTGTTTCAATATCAAATTCACGTTTTTTCAACTTGAAATAGCTTTAATTCAACATGATTGTTCTTGTTGTTCCACTATCAAGTTCACGTTATTTCAACCCGAAATAATTTTGATTCAACATGATTTTTCGTATTATTTCAGTATCAACTTAATTTTGATTTAACTGTAGTGGAATATTAAATCAACATGAAATAAAATTAATTCAAAAGGATAAATGTTGCTTCAAGATTATTGTAAATCATGTTGATTTAACATGAAACATCTATGAAGCAAGAAAACTGATAAATTAATTAGAATTAAATAATAGTTACATTAAAGAATAATTAAAAATTTTCTGTGTATATATATTTCCATCTGCTAAGTTAGAAATTACAATAAAAATGTCCAATTAGCTCTAGTTCTAAAGACATAGTGAATTTAGTATTTTCATAAATTATACCATTATTTTATTCTTTGCATCATATTACCGTACGGGTACTCAAAATCATAAAACTATTTATGGATTATTAGTCTACACAAAAATATCTTTCTTTTGAGTGCAATTTTGCTGATTTTAGTTTTAAGATAACTTAATGGTATTGCCAGGATGCTGGAAATTGTGTGTTTTTACTTTAGCTCTAAATAGATATTCTAATGAATATTGTTTTTTATAAAAATTGAAATCTATTGAGAGTGTTCATATATATTTAGAAAAAACTTTACATTAAAAAAATATCCACAGACCTCATTTTATTATTAAATTATTTTCCCATTGCTGTCCAAAATATTTCATACCCAGCCCAAAATTGTTGACACTTCTTGAAAAATGTATTGCCTGATATACGTTGTTTTTCATGATAACCACAAAAATATTTATGTAGCTTTTGTGTAGCCTATACCGGTTTAAAATGTTTTAAAGAAAGCACAAAATCAAATAGAAACATACTATTGTTGTACCTTTTATACAAATATGAGCATCACGTGCCTGCGCGTGTGTGTGTGTGTGCGGCTTAGAATTTTATTGTTTAGTGATGATAAAACTAACATTTTTTTTCAAAATATCAACAGTGAGGAACATAAAGAAAGACAAGTCCAACGTGTTTTTGTAAATAAGACGTAAGTAATTTAATTTTTTTTTTAAATAATTGGATAAAAATTATTAAAATCTATATTGTGCTTTGCAATAAATGCTTCATCTCACTTCTATTTCACAGAAATATTTTTGTATCCCCTTTAAGATAAAGTTTAGCGCATTGCATTACAAATAAATGCAAAAATAAATAACGGTAAATAAAAATAAACATATCAGTTTTATTTCTCATTGCCAATTCAAAAGAAAATTCTTTATCTTTTCATTTTAAAAGTATGTCTACAAGTAGTGTGAAATTCGTGACTTTTCTTTTTAATATTAAAAATGATTGCGAAATAAATCAATAAAACGATGATTCGTACAGATTAGGGTTTGCGCAGCGATTATAATCGTAATCGCGATTAGTCGCACCTTTTAATCGTAATCGTAATCGAACCCACTTATCAATCGCGTGATTACGATTGCAAATTTTACATATTATACAAAGTTATTTAATTAGTTTGGTTTAAGTTCGTTTTTAATGCGCGATGTGGCGACAAAATCTGTTGATTGGGCTCAGTAAAGTAAGTAGGATTTTCGCTAGGATGTTGTTGCTGCCGTCATTGTCTGTGTAGGTAAAAGGGATCTGATGAGAAGACTGTGGTGGTATCGAAACATCTGATGTCAGTTCAACCTTCCGTACATACAGATTTTTCTTTGAATGTTCAATATTTATATGGTTTAGAATTTCTTTCTTAAATAAAAAAATAGTTTGATCGAAAGATTAAATTAAAAACGAACTTAAGCCAAACTAATGAAATAACTTTGGATAAAAACCACACAGTTCGACTAAAATTCATAACGCAATTGTTAAAACTCTAAACGCAATTAGCTAAAAACATGAATGTATACTGTTGCAAAAAAACTCTGACAAAATAAACATAAAAAATCCCAGCATTGAAAGTATCGATGATATTTCACGCTGGTAAGACAGAAATAAAAAACCTTAAAATAGTTGAACATGATGAAGAAAAGACAGTTAGTGCAGTTTCGAACCTTTACAAAAGTTCATTAATAGTAGAGGTGGAAAACTATCGATGGCACTATCGATAGTATCGATATTAAAATTTTTCTGTGAATATCGATATTTTTATTCTGCAATCGATTATTATTTGAAAACAATCGATATATTTTTGCCGCTATCGATAGTAATTGATCTACTACTATTTTTGTACTAGACATTATTTTCAACGATCATCAGTTAGTTAAATTGGATTTAAAAATCACTGAGCTCACACATTTTTCTTATATTGAAATGTTACAAGGATTTTAGTTTTGTTATTTATTGAGCTACGAAATAATGTTCTGTTTTGTTTAAAAACCTTTTTCATTAACATTTTTACATACATATATTTAGTGCATTCTCTGAGAACTATAAAACTTTGATAGTATCACGATAGTATCGTCGATATATCGATAGTTTTTCTAACTTTTGATAGTTTAGAATCGATATATCGATATGTTTTTTCAAAATATCGAAATTTTTCGATAGTGACACTATCGATAGTTTTCCACCTCTAATTAATAGGTACAACTCGCCGCGACGTGGCTACAAAATTTGTGTATTGGTCTTACTAAAGTAAGTAGGATTTTCGCTAGGGTGTTGTAGCTGCCGTTGTTGGCAGTGTGGGTAAAAGGGCTCTAATGAGAAGACTGTGGTGGTCTCGACACATCTGATGTCAGTTCAACCTTCCGTACATCGAAAAAATTTTTCATTGAATATTCAATATTTACATGCTTTAGAATTTCTCTGTTAAATAAAAAAATAGTTTGGTCGAACGATTATATTAAAAACGAACTTAAGCCAAACTAATTAAATAATTTTGGATAAAAACCATACAGTTCGACTAAAATTCATAACATAAAATTTTTTCAAGCAAAGATTTTATGTCAAACGGCTTCGCCAAAGAACTTATTTCGAGTCCAAGATTAATTTTAACTGTTTCAATTTGCGTACAGCGCAAATTTAATTCGTAAACACTTTGAATTTAAAGCTTAGAATGTATTTAGTGTTTAGTAATGACGCAAACATAAAAAACCTATTATCTAAACATATTGCCATTATACTGCTTATAGTCCAAGATTTCACCTAACAAAACTTCATCTATCCGCCAACCACATAAAACATCTTTTGTACAGCCAGAAAAAAGATTGGCTGGCGTAGGCCATAAGATATTAGTTAAATATATAAACTCACACTATCATTTTTCTATGAATTCAAAAAACAATCCACGATCATTGCCATAAAAGCATAATTGCAATAAAGATATGATTCAACAAATTTTTAAATTGATTGGAACAACCGATCGTATGTTTTTGTAATGACTAAGTAACGAATATGATGAATAGGATTTTAGTGCCAATTATTGATATTTGTAACTAAAAAAGTTTTCTTTTTAAATTTACTTTACATTTTATCGGTTGTTGCAACCAAGTAGTGGTTAAGCTTATTATCATTGATACACCTAATCGAATAAACGGTACGCATTAGCAATTATTTATTATTGTAAAATAGCTTCTTTGTCAATAAGAATTCTGTGATAGTTGTTGCAACTGGCAAAATTAGGTTAGCAACAAATTCGGTTGTCTCAACGAATCTGTTTACTCTTTATAGTAGTCTATTATTACCTGCTAAATTTAGATCAGGCTATCCTTAATTGAAGGTTTTGTGGTAAAGTTATTTGGACTCATCTGGCAACCAACCGAAATCATATCTTAAGGAATAAAAATAACTTTGGTTTGCGTATACCTTTCCGGTCCCCTCTAAAGGCTTTCCATATTTTAAGTAGGTGGGCTGATACTATAAACTTGAGCTCATATATTTTCTTAGGGCTAAATACATATATATATAAAAACAGATCCAATTACATATAAATTTATTATCAATGAGATAGCATTAGGCTGCCTGAGCAAAATTGAGCCAGACTCGTGGTTTCTATGCAAATTTAAACTTTACACTATTGTATTACGATTGAGAAAAATATTTTTTATCCGGTTTATACGGTGCAACTTTTCTTATCTGCGAAACCCATACTATTGCAAAAACATTAAAAAAAATATAAACAGTTTATGTAGCGGAATCGATAAAAGTAGAATAGTTAAAAAAATGAAGTATGAAAGACAGGACTTTGACTCTTTGATAGAAAAAGGTCTATTATATTTTGTTCTAGAAGAAGTTTCCTATCAAGAGAGATTTTCCATAGTATTGCATATCCATACTTATGATTTACGAAATTTATTTTTGTTTTAATAAATGATTATGATAATTTTCTTGCTTAATTGCGATAATCGCGATTAATCGCATATTTTTTAATCGTAATCGTGATTATGAAATTCTGCGAGTATTTGCAAACCCTAGTATTGATTAAGTAAAACTCTATAATTGCGTTAAGAATTTTTAGTCGAACTGTATGGTTTTTATCCAAAGTTATTTAATTAGTTTGGCTAAAGTTCATTTTTAATTTAATCTTTTGATCAAATTATTTTGTATTTAAGAAAGAAATTCTAAAGCATGTAAATATTGAACATTCAAAGAAAAAATTTTGGATGTACGGAACGTTGAACTGACAGCTATTTCGTGACTACCAAGTCTACTCATCAGAGTCCTTTACCAACACTACCACCGACAGGGCAACGACACTGTAGCGAAAATCCTACTAATTTTAGCAAGCTTAGTTAACAGACTGCTGTCATCTTGTGGCGAGTCGCACCTATTAATGAACTTTTTCTAAATGTTCGGAGCTTCACTAACTATCTTTTCTTAGCATGGTCAAATATTTTAAGAGTTTACCATTTCGGTCTTACCAACGTGGAATATCATCGATATTCTCAATGCTGGGATTTTTTAAAAAACTCTATGCGTAATAATTGCAATGCAAAAGAAATTCTTGCAGATAGGTTGGACTATCTCTTGTAATACAATATAATCTTCCTCGAAAACCTTCTTACATTTAATTTTATCGAGGATACAATGTTATATGGCATCGTTCTTTTGAGTTTTGTTTTTTTCTCCAAACCAAACATTCGCCAGTTCACTATATTTAAGCGGAGATTGCCTACCAAAAACTTATATATCTCCAGCATAAAAATAATGAAACAAAGTAAAAAGTCTTTACTTTCTAAGTTTTTCTTAGTTCCAACACGGCCAAATACGGCCAAAAATTTAAATATTCTTAAAAATTAATTTTTATAAATTCTTATTTTTTTGAGGTTAAGTCAGAAAACCAAGTTTTTCTTCTTATATCTTATCAGGATAAAAGGCTCCAGACATCACAATAACAAATAAAAAAGCTGTGTACACAGTTCTACTACGAATGTGCTATATTTTTGGGTATATAACGATTCTTCTGAGTGTGAAATATTTTATCGCAGCTTTTGTAAACGGTTATAATAAATGACCGTAAGCATGCATGAATTTGTTGGTATTTGAAAGGATTTTTATAAATTTTTTTTCAAAAGTACATTTTATTGGAGGGAACATATGTAGCATAGATATATTTTTCCATGTACAGTTCCTTCACCACAACTGTTCCCATTTACATTTAAATCCAGAAAATATGGTAGCAAAATTCAATGGAACTTGTGCAAAAGAAAAAAAAAAACATGCGAATAGATGAGTCTTTCCAACATGTTTTCAACTTGAGTGCCTTTGCCTGGACAACAACATCAATAACAACACTATTCAACTGCATGCACTACTGCTGGCAACGATAGCAACGTTTGTAAAAGACAACTAACTAACAAGCAAAAAATGAGAGAAACAAATTGTATGAATGAAAAAAGAATGAGTAAATGAGAACAAAACAAAACACAAAAAGAAAACAAAAAAAAAACAACAGAAATTGTTATGGTTAAAAACCATAGCACAAGTGTTTGCCTTGAGCTAAGGACATCAATATTGATAAATCAGTCCTTGGTTTGGCTAAAAACTACAACAGCAAAAACTAAAATAAAAACTACCAACAAAGAAAAAAAAAAAAAAAAAGAAAAAACAAATACAATATGACTGACTGTCTGTCTACCTATTTGTCTGCCTTTGGTAAATAGGCAATATGCATGGAAATTAACGTTTAGAATAACAAGAAAGACAGACACATAAAATTAAGGTTCAAAACATTCGAATCTTACATTCATTACAGGGTAAATGAATCAAAGTTGAACAAAATGCTTTCGTGATAAAGATCTATGAAAATGAGTTCGAATAAAAAAACAAACAAAAAATAATTATACAGTAGATGAGTTGATATTCAGGGTTTGGCAATTTTCTTTGGAGAATAAATTAAAGGTGGCTCCTATTTAATATTTCAGGTTTAATTACAAATGAAAAAATTAACAAATATCCCATATCTTATAATTAAAAATACTATTCTTAAATACTTTTTAATTAATTTATTTATCAAATTTTAGTATTTTTTTCTGTGCTTTTTATCTCGCTAATCTTTGTTTAAACTCGTCTTTTGCAGTCGCAAATCTTAACGTTTTTCCATCACTATTTAATTAAAATTTCCTTTAATTTATGATGTCATAAAAATGTCAGTAGCAATGACAACAATAAACGCACACACAAAGCAGGTATCAGCAGCAACAATGAGTGTAAAAATTCAACTGAAAATCAACCAGAAAAATTTCTCATACAAAATAATTATAGCGATAGAATAATGGCATCGATGATGATGTTGATGATGAAAGATTATTGTTGATGGGGAGGAAAAATACGGGAATATGTGCTTACAAAAAACGCAGAAATTCCAGAATTTTATAGTTGGCTTTAACGGTTGTAACATTTCCATTATTTTAGTGAAAGAGTTAATAATAAGGTATTTATTTAATCGGTACTCTGCTTTAATCGGTTAGTCGTTCGATTAATTAATCGAGGTTTTGGCTTAATTGGTTATTAATCGGTTAATTTCGGTATTAACCGGTTATATCATTCAATGATTTATTTTAGTGATGCATTGATACAACTGTATCGATTCTATATACCCATAATTCTATACAAACATTGGTGTTGTGTGAATACCCTTATTATCAAAAAAAATATTTGTTATAACGACTACTTATATACAATTATACGTTATATTTATTAATTTAGTACTCATCAAGAGTTAAATAAGTTTTTGCTTAATTAACATAATTAGAAAACTTTTGTCACTTCATGTAAACTCTTAATGACATCTGTGATTTGGTCGTAAGATTAAAGTTTTCTTGCATTAAAATATGTAAGTGCGTAAATATGTATAAGCACAAAATCATTTAGTTTTATAATTTTAACTTAAATTCTTATAACATGTTGAATCTAAATAAATAAATTTTAATGTATTTTTAAGATGATATTATCAGTTGATTTTCTGAAATAGCATTTTTAAGAATAAAAGTTCTGGAAAAGCTTGAAATGAATATTTTCTCTAAACTTTCTTTGCAATCATTTCTTGAGTTATCCGCAATCATTTTGGGCTCCCTCCCAATGGTATCAATTCTCAATATTCGCTTGTTTATTATAAGAAATATAGACAGAGAAAATTATTCAAAATAAGTGTTGAATGAGGACAAACAAAATAAATAAAAAATTATGTAATTATATATTGACTAATAATAAAATATAAGTAAAATTTGTTGATGTACGAGACAGTTGACCTTGTAAGCCAGCCGTAAAAAAAACATTTTTTTCGAAAAATTTCTTCAACAATATATCTCGAGCCACTAATTTGATTTAGTTCAAATTTACGCCACTCGACGCAGCATTCAAAGTTCTAAAAGTTGAACAAATAAAGAAATCGATTTAAAAAGAACTTGCTGAGTGATAAATAAAAACACTTTTTGGAAAATTTTTGGACAACGATATCTTTCAAGCGGATCAAAAAATTTCAGTATCATTTTCAGTAATTCGCTTTGTTTTTTGAATTAATTTTAGATGCGATTGAAACGGCAGCTTGAAATTTACTTCGAAAAAATCCTAAAATTTTTTTGCGAAAACTCTATTATTTTATCGGTTCACAATAAACGATTACAAAATTAATTCAAAATCTTTCGAATCGAGCCATCTTCTTAAAAGTTATGAGAGCGTTACATTGGAGCGGTCGTAAACAATTTACATTTGGATTTCTTTGAGTCTCATGAGTATTTATAAAAAATTACTCTAAAAAAATTCACGGGTATGAAACTTAAATAAATCCAAATTTTAATTTAATTTTTACGACCACTCTAGTGTAACATACCTACAACACACACTTAAATATTTTTAAAGGACTATTTAAAATGGCCTTGAATCTTGTTTAAAAACAAAAATAATATTTCAGGCAAAAAATTGTTAAGTTCTTAATAGATCAAAGTTAAATTTTGTTTCATAAAATATTACAATAATTTCATTTGAAATACTAATTTCAAATAAATATTTTCCATCACAATACTTTTCCTCAATAAAACCATAAAGTAAACTTTAACCCTCTTGCAAGAAAACCCCAACAAATAATATTTTTATAAGAAATTTCTTAAAAAAAATATTTTCTATTAAAGATACAACTAAAATTTTATGGCTTTTTGCATAGAAAAGCAAGTACACAAACGAATTTTAATAATAAAATGTTAACAAAAGACTTTTTTTACTCTAGCACAAAAAGGGGGAAAAAGGACATACAACTAAATTTCATAATAGTTGTTTATTTAAAGGTCTTCTTGTTTTGTTAAGGAATTTTAAAAGAAAAAAATAATTAAATTATTTTTCAAAAGCTTTCTGGTATTCATTTTTGACAACAACATTTTGTCATATTATTGAAACCCCTTTAAGTTTTAACAAAATGTTTTAATGTATACGGATAAAAACGAAAATTTGAGATATGAAAACAAGGGTATGGATTTTTCACTTCTCCAATTTTAATGGAAATCGACACGTATCTTTTACTCTTTTGTGCACGTAACATAGCGAAAAATTATTTCGATACCTCTTATTGGGCATCTCAGCCATTTTTGAAAAGAAATTCATCATATTGAGGACTGAATAACTTTTGAAAGGGTCATCGGATATAAATAAATTTGACGTCATTCGAGAGGTCTTTATTAATGAATACTGATTAAAAATAACATAGCTTTTTGCTACAAGTGCCTCTAAAATGTTTTCATACCATCTTGAAAATAGTACTCAATAAAAACCGTAAAAATTTAAGAAAATTAAAATTCCATTTTTCAGGATATTTAAGGATAAAGGATACTTTGACATAAAGCAAATTATGAAAAACAAGAGTCTGAGGTCGCTACTGTACACCGAGCCATGAAGTTTTTTTATATACTAGAATAATAAAAAACAGTTCAAGTTAATAACTTTACTTAATAATGTAATAGTTTCATCAAAACAACAAAATAATTTAATTACAATAATGGCGTGATTTCATTAAAATAATTGATTAAAGCAATTAAATAATTTCATTAAAGCAATGAAAAAATTTCATTAAAACAATAAATTAATTCCAGCAAAACAATGAATAGTTTCATTAAGATAATAAAATAGTTCCATTAATATGATGTAATAGTTTAGTAAAAATAGTGAACAGCTTTCATTAGCTTAGCAAAATTATTACATTTGATCAATAATATTATTTAATATACTATTTGGTGAAATCTCCATTATAATTATTTTAACAAAACTTATTTCGTTAGTACAACGTAATAGAAGTTGTGCTTTAATAAAGTTTTTCATTAGATTAATTTCGAAATTTACAGAATTTAGGAAGATTATTATTTCAGTGTATATTCAACATTTGTTGAATCTGGTTAATAGCTTCGAAAACATCTAAGACGAAGTAGGTAGAAAAATTATACATCTTCAAGAGAAGTTAGTCATAAATAGACCCTTGCAAGTTCTTAAGATAATAAGCCTGCTTAATAATGTAATAATTTCATTGAAACAGTGAAATAATTTCATTAATGATGATGATAATGATATGATTTAATTAAATAATGAAATAATTTCATAAAATTAATGAAAGAAGTTTCAAAAACGACGAATTAAGTTTTTTTAAACAACATATAATTACATTAAAATAATGAAATGTGTATGTACATAATTTCATAAAAATTATGAAATAATTTGGTTAAAATAATGAGGAGTTTTAATTAGTTTAACACAATTATTACAGTGGAGCAATGAAATTATTTCATATATTTGGTCAAATTGCCATTATAATTATTTTAACGAAAGTTGTTGCATTAGTCAAAAAAAGCGTGACGTTGGTTGAGTTTTAATGAAATTCTTCATTGGATTGATGTAAAAATTCACAAAACTTATGAAGAAATTTCTTTCAGTGTATACGCAAAACTTTTTTAATCTGATTTATAGTTACGAAAACATTTTACAAGTCTTCGCGAGAGGTTGATCATAAATCGATATATGCAACTTGTAAAATAAATGGCTCATATAAAACATTATAACTTTCTTGGTAAGTTCATTTAATCTTAAAGACCACAACTTTATATAAAACAAATTCCTTAAAAGAAGAATAATTTCTTTCAAAAAATGTTTTTCAAGCCGCCACTTTAATAATAGTCACTTAATAAAACAACAATCAGTGTAATCAGCAGGTATTTCTTTATGAAAAGGTTTCCTATTATGGCAGTAAGATACAAAAGGCCGTATGGTTTTCTATATAGACGACTGTGATTCTAAGCTTAATTTGCAAGGAAAATAATGTCGTGACTACATACAAGTTAGGGGCGTTTGGTTGCTTTTCTAACGATACACTTCAATACACTACGCCAGTATGTTTCTGTGTGCCTGTGTGTGTGTGCGTGTATCCTTGGAGTGTGTGGGTTACATTATAAAATACTAGTTTTCCAAATTGTGAGGGAGAACAAAATAAACAAAAACTTAAAGTTTAAATGCATGAAGGTCACAAACAAATAAACATGAACAAGTGAGTTCTCTGTTGGAATTGTTCCTTGCTCGTTTTTTCTTTTTTGGTTGACTATAATTTGGTAATTTTATTATTTGTTGTTTATTTTGCTTTGCCTTGCGAACCAACAACCATCATGCTGTTCTTTCTGTGTCCTAGAGTTGTAGAGATAAAAAGGTTTTCCATATAATTTTTTATATATACATTTTTATTTGAAAGTATCAAGGTTTTTTATATCTTTCAGAGAGTGTGTACACCATTAAAGTGTGTAAATAGTTGTGCATGTATTAAAGTATATTTTTGGTATCTTTTTTTTTAAATGTGTGTTGCACAATTTTGATTTTTTTTCTTAATTTAACTCTATATTTTTCTATGACTGTTAACATTTTAGCTGTTGTGTGTGTGTTTTTTTTTATTCTTTGAGTTTCCGTTTTCTCTTTCAAATCTATATTCTGCATAAAGTTGCAAGGTTTTTAACGTAGTTTTTTTAAATATTTTTTTATATATGCTTTTGATAGTGTTCTGCAGCAGGCTAAATATACTTTTTTATTTATAAGAATTTTTAATATTGAAATTGTAGCAACCACCCTAATTGAAGTTTTATGAAAAAGTTAATTATTAATTAAGGTAACAACTAAAGACTACGAGTATAAACTGAAGAATTGCTTAAAACAGAAAAAAAACTTACCAACTTTGTGGAAATCCAAATTTTCTGCAAATGAAAAAGAAGAAAATGAAAATTTCAGTTTAGTAATTCGAAATAAAATCGTACATGATAAATGATTTCATGAGATTTAATCTCAAGAATAGATTTTCATAGTGAATAATATGTAGTCGAAGTATGTAATTAAAAATAAGATTCTAAAAGATTGATCATTGAACAGAGTGTTGAATACAACTCAAACCTACATATTCTATTCATTGATTTCGAAAAAGCGTTTGACAGTATAAGCCGTGACTGCATTTGGAATGCTCTACATAGAAGAGGCATTCCACCTAAACTTATATCGCCTTTTATTCATAGAAGACGCAATGTCATCAATCTCTTTCCAAAGTAGAGGTATTCAGTGGCGAATAGACAACACCTTTTTGAACTACCTGGCTAATGCAGATGACATATGCCTGTTGTCGCATAAATTACCTGATCTAGAGGAGACCATGGGTGCTATTCAGTATAATTTAATTGGAACTGGCCTAAAAATAAATGCAGCAAAAACCAAAGGAATAACCATAAAGGCAACACCTCACCATATATTTCAGTAGGTCAACAAAACTACGCCATGGAAGACCGATTTTGTTATCTTGATAGCATGATGTCAGCCGATGGTGGTACTGAGATTTGGAATCCTATCGCCGATCAGATTTACTCTATGGATGCACTACATGGAAGGTTGCCGTTAACATTACCAGACGATTACAGACCTTCATAATTCGCTGCCTAAGACGTATTCTTCGAATTTTCTGGCCACTGACAATATCAAATGTGGAATTGTTGCGTAGATCTAATCAGTTGGAAGAAGCAACTGAAATACGCAAACGCAAGTGGCAATGGATTAGCCATGCACTTCGCCACGAGGATGACAACATTTCCAAGCAAGCTCTGCGCTGGAATCCTTTTTAACAAGTGGGGCGACGAGTTGGAAGACCACGAATTACTTGGAGGCGTTCCACAGAAGCTGAAATGAGATCTCTAAACCTAACTTGGAACGTCCTAAGAGTTATAGCCCAAAATCGAGTACGGTGGAGAACCGCTATTGTTGGCACGCTATGCTCCAAAGGAACACACAATTGATAAAAATCACTATCTTCATAGAAGAGTAACATTTCAATTTCTGTGTGAGCGTATGATTGTTGTATGAAAATCGTGATTTTTATCAATTGAGTTTCCTCACTTAATTGTGAATAAAATCCGAAGTTGTGAATCAATTTTAATCAAACATGACTTGTTTTGTTTAAAACACCTTTACCTATATGCTGATAGAATAATACCGAGTTTTTATTATTTTTTTTAATTTTTTATGAATTAATTAAAAACAAAAATTTTTATAAAATATATATTTTTTTTGGCATAAGTTCCCCGATATCTCTGAAACTACTGGGCAGATCAAAAACCAATGTTAGTGCAACTTGAATATAATATTATTATCGAGTTTTGTTTTTTTTTGTTTTAATTGAATCGCACAAACCGTTCTCGAGTTATGTTAACATTTGTTGTACAGCTGCTTCCTTTTTGAAAAGAGTTTATATCTTTAAGACTAGAGCCAATATAAAAGATGACCGGAAATTGTAAAGTTGTGTAATTTCAGTTAAGGATCTTTCTTCTTATTTAATAGCCTTCCATAAAGCCAATATTTTTCCAAAACATATTTAAATAGCACAAACCTTTTTAAAAATTTTCCATTTTGGACCTGAAGCCTTTTTACATAAAGCCAAGAAAAATAAAAATATACCACTTCGTCAAAAAAAATTCCTTTTACTTTTTGATTGTTACCTTGCAAGGCGAATAAAATTTCCTACAAAAATGTCTAATTACTCAAAATGTTAACTAATCGATTCGTGTCAATCATTAGCTGCACGTGTCCATTTATAATTCTAATTTAATGCTTAACATCAAGAAAGATATAAATTTGTTGACATTCTTAAATAAATATTCTTGACAATTAATTGTTTAACAACATCAATCAAATAGCTTAAACTAAAAATAACACCTATATAAATACTGTGTATGTGTATATAGTTGTAAAATAAAAGGTATATTACTACAGCAATTTACAATCTTATCATTAAACCACCCAAAACGTGATCAATAGCGTACAATTAGAAATCATACAATTACTATCTACATCATTCATTAATAAGTTAGTTTGTTATAAAAATTCCATAAAATAATGAAATTTCGTTATAAAAAACAGTTAATTGATTAGCAATCAGAGAAATTAATTATTATATTGTGTGAAAACTGAATTGATTATCAAAAAAAACTTAACTTTTATTTATTTTATTCTTTCCACTTGCCTGCCTCCCTGCCACTGCGCCTGATTAGACCCTCAAACATTAGTTTTTTTTTATCGAAAAAAACCAACGAATTCTTTTAAGGTCATTACATTTGATATTTACGTCATTTCTTAGACATTTATAATAATCGTCATCATTATCATCATTACAGTCATAGTCATTGTAATTACCATTGTATTTATATAGACCACTCATACTTAAATTTTAAAGCGTGTATGACTAATAGCTTTTTAAGTGGTCTTAAAGAAAAAATAACGTCTTAGCAACAACTTTTTTTTACAAAAATAAAAAAGGGTAATTTTTTAAAAAGCAACGCCAGAATTTGTATGAAAAACAACAAAATACCTGCGGTAAGTATTTTACCAATTGTCTTTAACGTACTTGTCCTATAACTGTTGAAAAAAAAACATTAATTTAGCTAAACGAAAAATGTTAACTAAATATCCTTACTAGACAAGCAGATTTTTTTCAAATCAAAAATAATTGTTTAGAGTGCAATAATTTGGCTAGTATTAAAGAAATCAACAGAGGACAAGTACCTTAAGTTTGGATTGCCAAAGTTCGTCAAAAGTCTGCTTCCTTTGTTATAGATAAGTGACCACTGTGCTGTCTTACTTCTATACAGCAAGAAAAGTCAAACAAACGACGAGCTAAATACTTCGACTCTTGATCGGCTAAATACGGTTAGTAGAAAATCATGCAAAAAATCGAGATAAATTCTACAGCTCTCGATCGTCAAATTACGACAAGCAAATAAATCGAGATAAATTATTCAGCTTTCCATCGGCTATTTACGACAAGCAAATAGACGTGGGTCCAACTAGTTCGAACTCGTTCAGCAGACACAACCCAATGATCAAACCTATTTAAATTACATGGGTTTGATCATAGGTTTGTGTCTAAAACGAGCTGCTGAACGAGTTCGAACGAGTTGGACCCAAGTCTACAAGCAAATACTACGATTTGACAGGATAAATGATTCGGCTCTTGATTGGCTAAATACGATTAGTTGAAAATCGTGCAATACATGGAGAGCAATCCTTCACCTTGGATCGTCTAATAAATGGTCCGTCAACATAAATGCTTTGGCATTTAATCGGCTAACTATGGCAAGTAAAAATACTACAATCGGAAAGATAAGTACTTTGATCTTGATGGCATAAATACATTTAACTGAAAAACGTGCGAAAATATAATTGCTTTGCCTACAGAAATTAATTAAAAATTTTTGGAAAAGTTAAGGCGGATAAATTTCCAAGAAAAATATACAATAGGAGCTGTATTGCAATCTGGTACCAGAAACGTAAGCCGACAGAAAAGTTTCTTAAAATCCAGTGGTGCAATAGTAGACCATTGTTTGGAATGGTTTGCTCGCAATCAAAACATTGCTATAAGGGCCAAATTCACACTCTATAGTTAAGTAAAGCCGCGGCGATGGATTTTTTTATGTAAATATAATTGGTTAACCCACTTCAGTTAACTAAAGACTGTGGTACAGTAACACCGGTATAAAAAAAAACAGTTTTGGTCTGTACATTGGCCAGAGCAGAGCTGTGAATGATTGCAATCGATTTAAATGCAATCACATGATTTCATGTTAATGATTGCTAGTTTTTTTGATTGCAATCAAAATCGTAAATTTGATTTCATGATTTCAATTTGAAATCATGAAATCAATTCAATAAAAATGATTGCAATCCATTTTTTTACATTAATTTCTATATTAATTGACTGCAATCAAATCCAGTTTTTGCAATCAAAATTAAATCAGAATCAAAATCATCGTTCTCTTCAAATGAAACTCCTTCTTCTAGAAATAGTTTTTTTTGGTGCCTCGGTAGGCTAGTGGGTAGTGTGCTAGCCTATCAGTATGGAGGTTGTGGGTTCGATTCCCACCATAGACTCTGGTCTGTTTCACTACAACGACTGAAGATCTTTGTTACTATTCTCGTTTAAATTAAGTTATGATATAATTTGTAATTGTATTTGTAACATTTAATAAATAAATAAATAAATAAATAAATAATAAAGCTTTTTCTAATAATTAAAAAAAAATGCATGAAATGGCTAACATTCCTACGTTTTGTTGGACTTTCACTATAGTTGTGAATTGATTTAAATTGTATGATTTCAACAAAAATTTAATTGCTATCAATTTGATTGCCAGTAAATTTTTGTTGATTGAATTCAATGGTTTCGAAAAAAAGAAATATTTTGAAATTATTGCAATCAGAAAAGATTAAAATTTTTACAAGATTTCATTTTGAAATCTGAAATCATTTTGAAATCAAAGAATGAAATCAATTTGGTTGAAGTCACTTAGATTGCAATCAAGAATGACTGGAATTTAATCTTTTACAGCTCTGGGCTAGACCCACCTACTGTTGGGCTCGTTCGGCCTCAAAATTTCGATTAAAATGGGAAAGCGGGCTTTCGCAATTTACTCTTAATTTTGAGAATGTAAGAGCCAAACCGAGCTCAGCTTCGAATTCAGCGTGTAGAAATATATATAGTTAGGTGGGTCTTGGACCGAATTACCGCATATGTGATGGAGTAAAGTTGTTCGAACATTTTAATTTTTATGATTACGGCATACGATAGTCGAGTACCTGCTGCTTAAATTCCACTCGTTAACACTAGAGCGATCGAAAATATTATTTTCTTTTATTATGTTTGTTTTGCAAAAAAGCATGGAATATTATCAATAAACCTTATTACAGTTGTCAAATCGACTTGGTTGTTATACTAGCTTAAATAAACACAACATATTTCTATAATGTATTCCAAATTCTTAATCGATTCAACAACCAGTGCAAACAAGCTTATTACACTTTTTGAAAATTTCGAAACGTTAGCTATCGAATGCGGAATGCTTCTGTTGTTTAAAGTAAAAGTAAAGTTTTTAATAAAAAAAGAAAAAATGTTTTTTAACGGACATCTCCACCAAACGGGCAAAAACTTCCCGACGCTGAGTTTCCGCTTGTGGGAGCTTTCACTGCATTTCTTTTCTTTTCATACATACTATGGGGAGGGCATGCTTTACGTCCGAAGAGTTTGGGTTCGTATCCCAGCCATGTCGACATTTTTTTCAAGTTTTTACATATTTTTCTAAAATAAATTTTTTTATTAAAATTCCACCAAGCTTTAATAAAAAACTTACTTAAGTTTTAAATAAAGTTTATTAACACGTAGACTCACAGGGCAATTTTCAGAAATCTTATCACTGATAAATTCCGAGTTTAATCGTAGCTACACAAAAATGGCAAGTATACAGAGAACGAGATAGCTCGTAGTTGGCATCATAGAAAAGAATGCAATCTACGAGTTATCTCGTAGTTGGCACTCAACGTGTTAAGAAAATTGTAAGTTAATGATAAAATGTCTTATTTATTCAAATATTTCGATTATTAATTTAAAAAAAAATATAATTTTTTTAATATTTCAGCTATCAAATAGCAAATTAGAAAAAAAAATTAAGTAAGTACCGGGATTTTTATCAAAAACAAAACTTATTTTTGCTGCCTGGCAAAAAATCTTAGCTCAGCGAAATCCATATTCGACATACCCAGAGGAGAAAATCTTTCATGCCAGCCGAAAGATGGCTATGTAAAAATCTTTGCTGTGCCATACTATTTTCATGGACTTTCTTTCCATTATTTGATGGACATTATTTCCTTTTCAAAATGGAAATACGTGGAAATAACGTTCATAGAAATTATTTTCATGGACGGTATTGCATGCCATCCTTAACCTTTATGTCAACAGCAGCATAACTTTTATGTCAACAGCAGCAAATTAATTGAAATTTTAAAATATAATTCATTAACGGCCCTTTTCACCATGTATGATTAGGAGTTAACGAGTACTTTAACGACAAGTTTTGTATGCCGAACTTGCCGTAAAAGTAGAAATCTAGACATTTTTTCGATTTTATGGTTACTTGATTTAAAATCTAATTGATAGCATTGTTTTAAAAGAAAATAAAAACAATTGAAATAAACGTTGATTCAATCAATTACAATATTAATTGAAAATAAAAATTTTTCTGAGCAAACAGTTAATTGGAAAAATTTTGAAAATAATTTTTTTCTCTGTAGAAATTGTATCGATATGAAATTTTATGATATCCCTAACAAAAGTGTTTTTCGCCATATTCCAATGTTTGGGTGGAATTGGACGGCTTAGTCCTGAGATATGCCAACTTTTCGATTATTTTTCTGCTTTTGATATAAAGGCGCAGAGCTTTGCCTGGGGTATGATTAGCCAATAGTAGTGGTGACAAAGTCAATAGTGTGTCATTAAAGCTTTACTATCGACATTTTTTAAGGGTCTCTCCTCTGACTTACCGACATGTTTTATCTTGTCTGTCTTTCTATCCTTTACTCTTAGTACGTTTCCAATTTATTTTTTATAGTTTTGTTTTACGAGTATGTATTTTTATTTAGTAAAGTGTCATCACTTCTTATTTTAATATTCTTCCCTTTTAAATATTGTTGGCAGATATTTCTTTATGCGATTGGCCGGAAGTTTTTATGTTTGTGTTTAGATTCACAGCAAATTTACAAAAAGCGAGTTAGAAAATTTAATTACTTCATATAATAATATATTACTGGTCTTCTAAATAAAAAATAAAAATAAATAAATAAAAAAACGTAATAAAACTAATTTTTCTATACTAAACTTTCATGTGAAAGGAAGTCTATGTGCTTGTAAAACTAAACTCCACATATTAAAACTCATGAGCGTGAATGCATGTTCTTTTATGTGTGTATGTAAGGCTATAATTTCTAGTTGTATGTCTGTTTGTGCACTATATTTTAGTTAATGTTTAAATAAATTGTTGACTATTATTTTTAATTACAACTGTGGTTTTACTACAATCATCAAGATGATGATGATGTTGATAATGATTGTAAATAAAAATTTTTTCTTATTTTTACTGTTTCCTGTTTTCTTTTACTTATTCGTGTTTACCAAATAGTTGCATTTATTTGCTGTGCCTTTTTCAAAAATTAATGAATATTTATGTATAATTCATTTATATAAATTTATTTTATATAAATATAGTAAATACTTGTGCACTGTGTGGATTTTATTATTCCTTTTCTTTGCTGATAATTATAATGGCTTTAATACTCCAAGATGTTTTCTAGGGACAAAAAGTTTTGTTTTCGTAATTATTAATATCATAAAACTTTTATGAATATTTGTGGTTTTGTATACACAAGTATATGCTTATATTTTCTTGAATTTGCGTTTAATTTCAACTACTTCCAAACGTATTTTTTCTTTCTTCTATTTATTATGGAAATGCTATTTTGTGAGTGTGCGTGTATGTGTGTGTGTGTGTTTTTTTGGAATCTTTGTGGTATAGTTTTAATTAAAATAATTTTGGCTTTTTAGTATAAGTTTAATAGAACTTAAATACGAGTATGTGGTTTATTTGTTTTAATTAATACTCATACGCACAGTGGTGTATAATTTTGATAAAGTGCATTATTTAAATATAAATAGAAAAACATTAGAGTGGTCGTACAAAATTTAAAATTTGAATTTCTTCAAGTCTCACCAAATCGATGGGTATTTATAAAAATAGTTTGGAAAATCCAAAAGTGCACGCCTCATAATCTCATTTAGACCGTGAAATTAAATAGGCTTCTATTCCTAATTATACTGAAGCGTAAAAAAAGGACTCGATTAGTGAAGTCTTTCGGTCGTTATCGTGACCACATACAGAATCCGTA
Organism: Panzeria rudis; assembly: GCA_956483635.1. Lineage (NCBI taxonomy): Eukaryota > Metazoa > Arthropoda > Insecta > Diptera > Tachinidae > Panzeria > Panzeria rudis. The sequence goes on along the minus strand of OY101450.1, from coordinate 123,622,765 downwards.
CATACAGACAAACGGACTTCCAAGACAGAACTTTTTTAAAAAGTTTTTTAACTAGTTTAAATAATAAATATTACATTAAAAAGGTCATGAGTGTTAAAAATAGTATTTTTTCTTAATATGTGTGTGTATATATTTTTTACAAGTGCAATATATGATAATAATAGAGCCATTTTAAGTTTGAAACATCAGTAGTTTCGCGTTAAGTGAGAGTAGTACCCATCTCAACGCTTCGCTTGTGAAGCGTGCAAAAGCTACGACAAAAAACTTTCAGGTCCATCAGTTAAGATTAAGGCGTGTCGCTCTCCCACCAAAGTTTTGGCAAATGTTCTTTTTCTGTTTTTTATATCTCATAACTTAATAAATATGGTATTTACAAAAAAAAATCCTCTAAAAAGTTGTTTACTGTGAAGTTTTCAACAGTTTCTGCCTTAACGACGTTTATCTAAAGCACATATTTAGTTAAAAAAAACAGCAAAATATCGAAAAAAGGCCAGAATTACAATTGAAAAAAGTTAAAAATTTTACAAATTTAGGTGAAATTTTTGGTTCCTTGGAATTTTATGTTGTTTCTCTAGCTATTTGGAACGCTGAACACGAATCTACACTCCATTTTTCTTAATCGTCTTTAGTTTTCGAGATACAGTTTTATGTTAAAATTGAAGGCACTTGCACTACATATATCAGCTTAACTGGAGACGCGTTGGCCTCATTCATTAAAAACAATTTAGTTCGATAGCAAAATTATCTGAAAGCCGGGCATACATCATTTCTAAATCTGCCCATTAGTTTCACAGATACCGTAGAAGTTTGAGGTTAAAAGTTCTCTCACTAAGTTGTCTATAAAACCAAATTGTGTGCACCAATTGCAGTGAAAAATGCAAATTTCTCCATAATACTGTACTTATGAATTTTTAAAAACAAAAATTTAAAAATTTTGTATGACATTTTTCATTTTTAGGCTTAAACTTTTGCGATATCTCTGAAACGAAGGGGCAGACTTAGACATAATAATCGATTGGCTTAAATATAATTTTGTTATAGAGTTTTGGTTATTATTATTTACTGAAAGGGGCAAATCCTTCTCCAGTTATGCAATATATGTCGTGCAAGTGCCTTAATTTTTGACATAACGGTATACATCGAAAGCTAGAGCTAATAAAAAAACTGGGGTGCAGATTTGCGTTTTGCGTTCCAAGAAAGAACTTCAACTTCTAGAAAACGGAAACGATTACCGAAGTTTGTAAATTTATAGGCTTTTTATTTTAATAGTTATGGGCTTTTTTCGATATTGTTATTTTATTGTATTGTTAAATTTGCGATTTAGATAAAAGTCGGCAAAGCAAATGCTGTTGGGAACTTCACACGCAACTTTTTAGAAAATTTTTATTGTACATGCTATATATATTAAGTTATGAGACATAAAAACGGTTAAGGTCTATTTGCTCACACTTTGAAGGGCGTACGACACGTCTTAATCTTAACTGATTGACGTGAAATTTTTTACGGTATCTTTTCCTAAGCACCCACACTAATAGAATTTTGCTTCAATTTCCTTAGTTTTTTTTCACAAATCTAATGAAGTATTTCACAATTCGAATGAAATTTTGTGAACAAATTTCATTGGAATTGCTTCATTAGCTTTCATAGTTTTGTTAGAAAATTTCATTGGATTTATGACAGTAATATTTTGTCATATTATGGCAACCCCTTTACGTTTGGAGCTTGGATAAAATATTTAAATTAATATTTAAAATTCTTGATATGGGCTTTGTATAATTTTCAATGCCTACTTTGCTTATTTTTGAAAATCATTTACATATTTGTAAATTCTAAGATGGTTTTTGAAAGTCTGTATATAAGATAAAGGATGCGTTACTGTTCAAAATTGTATTTGAAGTCTACTGACGATTTGGTAAAGCACCAATGAAATGCTGCATATAGACAATGCTAAAACACCAGCAAATAAATTTAATTTTAAATAAAATTCTTGATATATATACCATAGAAATAAAAAAAATAAATAAAAATTTTATGTCCTTGACTGTCATAAATTCAATGAAGTGTATTTTATTGTTTTGATGAAAGTGTCATTGAATTTATGAAATAAATAAATTATATATTTAAAAAAAAACATGAAATGAAATAATTTCATTTCATTGTTTTAATTAATTTCATTAAAATAATGACAGAATATCATTAATATAAATAATAACAGATTTTCAATAAACTAATGAAATAATTTCATTAAAATGATGAAACAGTTTCATTAAAGCGATAAGATATTTTCACCAATATAATGAAAGTATCTTAGCGAAATTATCACATTAGAGCAATAAAATTATTTCATATATTTAATGATATTTTCATTAAAATAGTTTTATTGAAACTTGTTTCATTAATCCAACGAAGGATGACTTTGGTTGAGTTTTAATGAAATTTTTCATTGGGCTAAAGCGAAAATTCACAGAATTTATGAACAAAATTCATTCAGGGCATAAATTTGTTGTATAAGACTTGAAGAAATCGAAATTAAATTTCTTTGCGACCACTGCAATGGGTAAAATTCATTTAACATCGTACAAAAAGGTAAATAAATAGCTATGAATGTTAATATCGTTATATTTAGTTCAGGCTATTTATGGTCGGTTTCTTTAAGATATGAATTTTATTATTTTAAAAATTTAAAACGTGCAAAGAACGACCAATTGTCTGTACACTGTGAAAACATAACAATCTTCTAAAACACAAACATATATTTTTGTCATTCGTTACTTCGCTGTAGGATGATACGACTTCTATATTGTTTCATTTCGTTCTAGTTGCTTAGAACACCTTTAAATTATAGCCAAAGAATTAATAAATAAAATAAGTTGTTTTAATAGAAATTCCTCTTGGCTTTCCTTTGCGTTTTACTTATAGTTACTATTCATATTACTTTTGTCTAGTTTTAATTCTTTTTTATAACATTTTTGTATCTTTATTCGGTTAATTTAGTTTGCTTCTCCTTTTAAAGCCAAAACAATAACAAAAATACCGAAATCAGATATTAGAAACAACTACAACAAAAGCTATACAAATAGACGACAAGTCACGAATTACAATTTTGTTAAATTTTTTTTCACAATAAAATTTTAAACAAATGTTCTAATATAATTGAATTATTTACAAATAAAGTTATTACGATAATTTTTTAGCCGCCTGAATTTTTGGAAAGAATATTCAAGTAACGAATGACAAATTCTTAGCGAATTGATGAAGGTAATGCTTAAAATTTTCAATAAACATTTGAACATGTTCTTAATAACTTTTTTTTTGCATTGCACATATTACTCATAGAGTTTTAATTAATTTGAACGACTCATCACTTTATTGATTTATTTGATAATAATATTTGAGGAGCTCAAAAGTAAAGTGCAAAAAAACAAAATTCTGAGTAATTAAGCTTCAAAGTTTTTTGTTCCTATGCCATGAAATGCATGCAATGAAAAATTTTTGGTTTCTAATACATAGCGCTTTTTGAGGTCATCCTACAGGTCTGCATTTCTTATGGTGATAGATATTTGTATTGTGTATTAATTTTTGCATATAATTTCATTTCCCCAGTTTACTTTTAATCATACATAGTGAAAAGGGCCATTAATGTGATAAAGTTTTTCTTTACAGCATAGCATGTTGTGTCATATACAAATGTTCATTTAAAAACTTGTAGTCAAATTTTTTGCTTAGCAGCCGCCGCAATTTTTTCGTCAGATTGTTTCTCTACTAAAGCGAATTTGTCGTTTATGAAATATAAGCCCACAGCTACAGCTACAGCTGTGCTGATAGTTTTACCTGCATTATTGTATCATGGTTAGTATCTAACTTGTAAAAAAAAAGCTTTCGATATACAATATTTTGACGTTATATAAATTTAATTGAAACATATTTCAAACTACAACTTTTTCTTGAATAATTTTTTAAAAACAATTTTTTTTAACCTGCTTGTTCTGAACACTTCCTAACTACCATACATATCTCTCTGCATGGTCACTCATACTGACAGTTATATTAATTAATTGAATTTTCCTCAAAACGCTGAGATTTGTCATTTGTATTCGTAGCCATTCTGTTTAACAACACGAGATACAACATTGCTAGTTCCAACTGTGCTTGTCCAATAAACAATTTTCCTTTATCAATGAATTTTATATTATTTGCTTTACTTCATTCTAGATCCACGCATCACAGGTGGTGTATTGCTGTTTCAATAACGTTTCAGTTTTACGAATGATAAATGTTATTTTTATTTTGCTTTGAATATTTTTCTCTATAAAATTCGTTAAATGAATAGAAATGCAGATAAATTTAGCTGCATATGTGCAGTCGTATAGTCTGTCATGTTTGTAATTGTGTTAGAGCAGAAACACTTTATAAAATATAATTTAGTTATTTATGTAATTGAAACTTTAATTTCCGCAGTTAACAAATAAAACTGTTTGTACTTGTTAGTGAATATGTGTATAGCGAGTACGAGGAAAGTTTAAAAAGGACTTGTAAATTCTGCTGAAATTTTCATGACAGTTCTTTTTAATATACTTGAATTTTAATAACTATGTAATACATATCTTCCGACAAGGAATAACAGCTTAACTCGATTTTGACAAATAATTATCTATGCGAATCATAAAATTTAAAGTAGTTTGGCATCGATTTGTAGTTGCATGCATATTTTTGCATATTTTGGCAATATATGCATATTTTGAAAGTTACAAAAATTTTTTAAAAATATTAATAGGCCGATTATGGATGGCAATCGAGACTGAGTTAGGTTGACAGTTGCTGAAAATGATACTACTGATGGCAAAACTGGCTATTGAGAGCTGCCAATTTCGGTTGCTATTTAGTACCTTTCTGGCAACTATTAATTTTTAGTTGCCGACTGGCGCTGCAACTATAGTTAGGTTGTATTATATAATAGACCCAATCATGTTTGTTTTTTGTTTTTCTCCAATAATAATAAAAAATTAAAAAAAATATTTTCATGTTTTATTTTGGTACTTTGTTCGTAGGTAAATGCACATTTTTGCGCATTATTTAAGCGCTTAAAATCAATTCTTAGTTGCATGAAAGTCCGAGCCCTACTTATTAGTCAACAAAAGCTGAGTGGGTAAAGAACTTGTCTGCAAGTATGAAGGGCCACAGGTTCGTAACCCAACTGGGTAAAAACAAAATTAAAAATGTAAATAAAATTTAATGTGTATACATTTTTTTTTATTTTAATTTGTTTATTTGACTACATATTTTTTAGCTTAAAGTAAGCCAAATACTAACTAGTTAATTCCTGTGACAATGCAAATATATTTGTAAGGAGTACGCTTTATTTTTTGGCCTTCTCAAATAAAAATAAGTAGTTATCTAATCAAATTGTTAGTAGTTTCGACTTAAATCCTCATATAATGTTTGACTACTAGTAAGCAAAGTTTTATTACGATTTTCAAAACCTTTAAGAGCACCAGTGACCGCCATTCGCAAACTGGGTCGTGTAGTCATGATTTTTTGAGGCCTGTTGAAACTGTTATCTAATGAAAAAAACTGCATTCTCAATCCAAAATAAATTTCTGCACAATTTATTGCCTTTTACCAACCAGAGCAATAATATTAAAAGTTTCCATTGGATTAAATTTCTTTGACCATTTTTTTTATCGTTTTTTTCCTTTCCTTCCATTAGTAGCTTTATAAATGTAATTTGTTTTTAATCCTTATAAAACAACGATTTATTTTTGTAATTCACTCATTTTTCATGTTGAAAATTTCATAATTGAGTTACACAATTGTGCCAATAATAAACTGATGAATGGAAAAAAAACAAGAAAACATAATTAATGCCCCAGTAATGGATTATAAATCAAGTGGGAGTAATTTTTAATTATATATTTTATTTTCGTGAATGTTTTTTTTAAATAAATTTTCTTTTTTTTAAAGTTACGGAAAATTATGAAGAAAATAATATTTTGAGATTTGAGCCGGCTCTGTTGAATGTGATTTTAATACTTATATATACAACTTTTTCGTGAAAATTTAATACAAGAATTAAATCACTTTTATGCTAATGTTAACTGCACTTTCCCAGCGTTGCCATGAGTTTATTGTTCTTCATTTCCATTTTTCTGATTTTTGTTCTATTCAAGACAAACTTTTTTGGTTGGATTTTATACTTAAGTATATCTGAATTGTTTATTAATATGATTATTTCAAACCTAGTTGCTTTCTGAATCCAAATTGATTATTAGCCCACCGTTCGTAGCGTTATATTCAGAAAGAATTGGGCATGATTATTATTCCAAGGAACAAGGGAAAAATTAACATCAACTTAATTTTTCAACCACTTTCGAAAGCCGCTACACTTCCGTCGTCAGTGCTCACGTCTATTTTGGCACCACTTGTCAGGTGGCTCTGTTGAATGTGATTTTAATTCTTATATATACAACTTTTTCGTGAAAATAGAATACGAGAAAAAAATCACAATCAACGGAGCCACCTGACAAGTGGTGATAAGCAAAACACATGTGAGCACTGACGATGAAAGTGTGTACTCTGTTCTGCTGTGTACGTTAAAAATTTAAGTTGATGTTAATTTTCCCTTGTAATATTAATCATGTAAATTCTTCCTGAATATAATATTACGAACCTTAGCCTAATAATCAATTTGGATGCACAAAGCAAATACGTTCGAAATAATCATATTAGTGAACATTTTTATTTTGTCCAATTCGCAACGTTTTAATTTTTTCGCCAACTTTTAAATTTAATAATAAGAAAGTTCTGATAGAAAAGCTTTACGTATATATTTAAAGAATTTCACTTTTTTACAGCAAAAATTAATGGAGCAATTAATTGTATGGCGCTACTAAAACTATGCCCAAAACTTTCTTTTACAGGTAAACTACACCAAGTAAAATTTTCTCAAAATATATTTTTTTTTATACTGTTAGCATCAACAATTTTTCCTCCATCGATGGGTAAATTCCAGTTAGTCTTATTTTTCAAGGGACGTAGGGTAATTTTATATGACGTAATTTTCTTAAGAATATCTTCGATATAAAAAAATATTAGAGCTATATAAAATATTCGGCGTAAGTCAAATAGGTAATACTACAAAGATAGAATCATTTGTGATTTGCACATTGTTTTTGCTGTCTGCTGTAAAATTTCGAAAATGTGAATTAGTGTAGTCTACCTCCCATTCTCGAACTCTCGAAATTACTGATAAAAAGCCATATTTAAGACCGAAAATGTAATTCTTTCAAGAGCAATATCATAGATTTTGTGTTGAAGCACGAATTTTCCATTATGCAATTTCTAAAGCAATATTAATCTAATTTTTATGCTTTTGTGTTCACAAATAGCAACTCGTTTATGCACTAAAATAAATATAAAAAATATTTTAATGAAAGCTAGTGTTATGCTAATTGGATTCACTTTAATAGTCTTTTTTTTATTGCGTACCACCAGTACGTATGATTGTTATACAATTATGCTACACGCACATTAATAATAAAAAATAGCATATTATCAGGAGCTAACTGAATAATATTACAGTGAAACATCTCCTAATGAACACATACCATAACCAAACACATCCCATAACCGGACAAACTTTTTATACAATATGTATTCGCATAACTGAAAACTCTAATAATCGGACGCGGATACTAAATTTTACAATATTGTACTCAAAAGCTCTCATAAGCGGACAGAAGCGTTGAAATAAACCCGGATTTTATTTAATTTTTATGTAGTTCATGTTTTTTTCAACTATGATTAATATTTCTTTTAATGCCAATGAAATTGGGGATTCCGCCGTTACCACAAATTGACATACTGAAATAAATGCGCATTAAAAGATGATGTTTGTTAGAGCGGGTAGCTCTGAAATATATAAAATGTACATTGGCTGGTTCGCAATGCAACATTTTTTTAGCCTCAATAGACTAGGTCTCCATTGCTTTGATAATATGTACCATTATAAAATAAAATATTTAAAATAATAAATATGGAGCTATCTCATAAGCGGACAATTCTCATAACCGGCCAAAAATGATGCGATCGTGAGTGTCCAGTTATGCAAGGTTTCACTGTATATGGATTTTATGTTATTTGCGTGAAATTAAATTTTTGTTGATAGTTTTCGCATTTCGATGAAAATTTATATCTATGGACTTTTGACAAAAGTACTTAAATCGAGCTAAGAAATCAGTATAATTGAAACAGTAATTGGCATAAATGAAATTTTATTTGCTATAAAACTCTTTATAAGAATAAATATTTCAAATCATAAAACCAGTCTCATTCAAAACGGGCAAATACAGTGGAACCACACCTAACGGACACCTCCCATAACCTGACACCTCCCTTAACCGGACAAAATATTTAGAACCGAGATTTTCATCAGTTATACCATGCAAAATGCATTCCAATCATCAACTATGATCTATATTAATTAAAGAGTAACGCTATTGAGTGACTGACTGACTGACTGGCTGATTCATCATCGCCCAGTCCAAACCACTAAAGCTAGAAAGTTTAAATTTTGTACGTGGGCTCTCCTTAGGATGTATAAATCCATTAAGACGGGGTTTTGGGAAATTCAAACGCTAAGAGGGTAAAAATGGGTAAAAACGGGTAAATTCGGTAACCTTATATCTCCGGACCTAACTAAGGTAGACATAAAATTCCAAAAACAGATAAAAAAAATAAGCGGACGGTTGTTTGGTACTTTTTTGAAATTTTTACATTTAGGGGCCGAAAAAGGGTAAAAATATAATATTGGTACTTTTTTTATTAACCGTTTATCTCCTAAAGTAATGAAGATAGAAATTAAATTTAAAACACATTCTTCTATCCTTAGGAAACCCTCAAATATGTTTTGGTACTTTTTTGTAATTCGAATATATAAAGGGTAAAATTGGTTGCTGTCTTTGGTACTTTTTTCCATACAACTATTTTTTATGCAAATTGATATACATAGTGATTGAATATGTTTGTATATTTTCACTAAGAAAAGATTTTTGAAAATTTTAATTCGAAGGGGATTAAAAAGGTAAAAGGTAAAGGGTAAAATCGGTAGCCTTATATCTTCGAATCTAAGTAAGGAAGACATAAAATTCTAAAAGCATCATAATAAGATAGAAAAATTAGCGGACAGGTGTCTGAAACTTTTTTTAAATCTATACATTTAGGGGCCGAAAAAGGGTGAAAATATAATTTTGGTACTTTTTTTGTTAACAGTTTATCTCCTAAAGTAATAAAGTTAGAAACTAAACTTGAAATTCATTCTTCTCTCCTTAAAAAGCCCCCAAAAACAGTTTTATATTTTTTCAAATTTAATATATAATGAGTAAAATTCTTAGCCCTTTTTGGTACTTTTTTCGATATAACTATTTTTATGAATATTGAAACACATACTGAATGCATATGCTTGTATATATTCTCTAAGAACGAATTTTTGAAAACTTAAATTCTAACGAGACTAAAAGGGGTAAAAACGGGTAAGCTCGGTGTTCTTATATCTCCGAATCTAAGTAAGTAGACATAAAATTCCAAAAGCGTCATAATAAGATAGACAAATGAGTGGATATGTGTTTTGCACTTTTTCTGAAATTTGTACATTTAGGGGACGAAAAAGGGTAAAAATACAATTTGGTACTTTTTTGTAAAGTAAAAGTACTTTTTCGAAAAACTACTTTTTTGAAAATGTAGTTTTAAGAAATGGTATTTCTTGAAAAATGTTTTTTGGAGAGGGTACTTTTTGAAAATGATACTCTTTTGAAAATGGTTACTTTTTAAAAGTTACTTTTTGGAAAAGGTTCTTTTTAGGGCTCTGTACACCAAAAGAGTACATTAAGCTTATTGTGTTCGATACGCTGTCCGTCAGTCCGTCTCTCTTTCTGTCTTTCTGCCTGTCACAGACTGTTTGCTCGAGAGCCGTAAGAACTACGGGCTAAAGATTAAAGTGTGTTCTAAAGCGAGCAACGCAATATGTTGAAATACTAATGTAATATACTAACACTTTTATATAGACTCTCGAAATTTTCAAAGTCAGTGTTAATTGGTGTAGTCTGTAGAATATTTAACACAACAAAAATTAAAGGGTGTTCTGAAAGTTATGTAATTTTGAGTATGTAGTTTAAACAGTTCGCTGTATCTTGGAAACCGTAAGAGGCACTCTTTAAATTTTAAAAAACTCTAAAGCTAAAAAATTTCAGAATTAAAAAAGTCAAAACGAAAAATCGCCAATATGAAAAAATCGCTAAAACGCAAAAATTCGCCAAAACTAAAAAGATCGCCAAAAAAACTAACCAATTTTATGGTTATTTTTAAATGAGTTAATTAATTTTTGTATATCTGCACACCAATGGGGTAGCGAAGCACGCCGGCTAAAGTTAGTGATTAATATTTCTGTTAATGCCAATGAATTCGGTTACGACGTTACCACAAATTGACATACTGGAATAAATGTTCATTAAAAGACACGGACTGAAACCATGAAACAAATGAGTTCAATCAAAATAAAAAGTTCAGGTTCCGGTTCGGTTCAGGGTTCGGGTTCGGATTTAAAACCAAAAATTTAAACACGCGAAATTATTTTGTTTAATAATAAAATATATACGTAAATCAATTTTACATTCACGTTTATACGTTTAAGCAATATATTCTTTTTTTACTTTAATTAAATTTAACTTATTTAGCTTTCAAAATAACTTTTTTCAACTTTGAAACGTGAGTACCGCATTGACATAAGAAAATATACTTCAAATTATAAATTATTAGAAATACCCATAACAAGACAGAGCCAAAGTTTTGGCAACCATTCAGCACTTAAAAATTCCAAAAATAGTCAGCTGTCGGGGTGCTGCCACCTGGTATGAATTTGCCTTGGTCGTTATTTTGTTTTGATTTTGTTTTTAATTTTTTTTTGCATGCAAGAAATGTAATGTTTTTTTATTATTCTTCTATTAAATATTTCTCTATTTTTTATATTTTTGAATCCGAACATTGCTTTTGGGTTCAACGGGTTCGGGTTCAAAGTCTTTATAAACAGCGAACCTGAACCCGTTTGGGTTCAGGTTCGGGTTTGGTTTCAATCCCTGTTAAAAGAAAATGTTTGTTAGAGCGGGGGGCTCTGAAATACACAAAATGTACATTGATTAGTTCGCCAAGCAAAATTTCTTGAGTCACAATAGACTAGTTCTCCATTGCTTTAATAATATGTAACATTATAAAGTAAAACATTTTATATAATAAATGTGTTCCTCTCTCATAAGCGGACACCTCTCATAAACGGACAAAAAAAAAACTGCGAAGGTGAGTGTCCGGTTATGAGAGGTTTCACTGTACTGAGAATATATAAAATTTTGTGAACACAAATCAACAGCTCTTCAATTTTTTCATCTGTTTCCTGTACCTCAAGGACATATTTAACCTCACAGCTAAGTTTAAGTATTCAACACTCGGAAAAAAGTTACTCACACACACAGACACATATGCATATACAAAAATAATAGTAAATGTATATTTCATATAGTTTTTTATGAAAATGTGCATATGACTACATTGAATAGCTTTTATTGTTTTCCTTTTTTCCTAAGTGTAAGTGTATAAGTGTGTATGCGTTTGTGTGTACATGTGTATGAGCACTTAAGAGTGTGTATGATATGAATGGTAGTTATTTTATTATCGGCTGTTGCCGTTGTTATTGTATTAAGCCATTATAATTCAAACGAGAGCGAGAGATAAAGTGCATGAGAAATAGCAAGCAAGCAAGAATGAGCAAATTATGTGTAGAGTTTTTATAGATGTATGCATGAGAGTGTATGTGTTTGTATATGCTGTTGTATACATTTTTTGCGTAACGTAAAAGTATCCTTGAACTCTTGCATATAAAATAATAAAATGGCAAAAGTTAAAACAACAGTTGCAAAAAGCCAGAAGAATATTCATACATAGTATTTTTGAGCAAACTGTGTGAACTGGTGACGTTGGAGATGATAGTTGGATAAAAAATCTAAAGGAACACATAGTGACAAAAACAGCAATAACAATTACAGTAGAAAAGCATTGAAAATACATATAATATTTATTTCTATACAACAAAATGTAAGAAAAAGGGCAACAACTACAACACAAATCTAAAAATGTACGTTAGAAATTTTGCGTACAATTTTTCATAGGTACTTGACGTATGATTAATATACAGTCTTGTTATATAACAATCATACGTCCTGATGGTCTTGTTATGATATTTTATTGCGTAGGAACAGCTAAAGTAATAATAATTTACATAATTTATTTAGCAGGGCAACTATTTTGAATAGATGTCTAATGGATATAAATCATGCTTGACATGTTTGCTGTTAAGGTTTTTTTTCTACAAGGTTATTTGTGTTATTTAGTAGGGATGTAACGATACGCCGTTTTGCCGATCCGATACCGATACCGATATTTAAAAATAAATATCGCCGATACCGATTCCGATACCGATACGAATATTAAAATTGAGTTCAAGTTTAGATCAACAAAACTCAAGTGCAATTTTTTTATTATACAAAATTACATTGTAAGAGAGAATATTTAAAATTGATTTTAACCCAGTATAAAAAATTGGAATTAATTTTTAAGGAGCTACATTTTCTTTGCTTCAAAAAAATCTATATTAAAAATATGCAGATAATTAGTAGAAAAGCAAGAAAAAATGTTTAATTCCTTTATAATTTTAAAAAATACTCGCCATGCTTTTTAAAAAATCGATTTTTTAAAGGACATTTATCAACTAATATTCTTCTAAATAACTTAATAGCTTAATTATTAAAAGACTTCTAAGTTTATATATATTCACTTAAATTTACATGAAAATAGAGTTCTGAGTTTAAATTCGCATAAAAAAAATTGTGAAAATGCGTAATTTTTTATCCTTTTTCCTTGAGGAAAAATCATTATAGAATACCGAAAAAGAAATTTGTCCTAGCATCGCTTCCGATTCGGTGATTGGTAATCGAAAAACAGAACTTCTTGCAATGGCAAGGATATGTAAAACTAATTAGAAATTATCCAAATACTTCCAGATCGGTAATTCTACATTTTCATGACTTCTTTGGAGTGTCTTTTTTTGCTGGAATAAGATTTAAAAAACAACGACTTGAATTTGAATTCATGGTAAAATTAACCAAAAATAAATATTTTTTTTACAAAATAACAGCATAATATATTATTAATTTTTAAAATTGGTATTAATAAGATTTACAAAATAACGAAGTGAATTTAATTCATGGTAAAATCGAACAAAAATAAATTATTTGTTAAAAAAACTCTGAAAAAATGTGTAAAAGTATCGTCGTATCGACAGTAAAATATCGCCGATACCGATATATCGGAAAATCTGAAGTATCGCCGATATATCGGTATCGGTATTCGTTACATCCCTATTATTTAGAGACGTACATCTATTTTTTTACAAGTGAAATTTTTAAAACAAATAACGCAGATGGGAAAGACACTGTGGGAAGTTGTACAGAATAAATTAAATATTGGAAATGAGTTATTTAAAGCAGACATTTTATTAAATGAAAGAGAATTGTTTTTTACTTGTAATAAGTTTTAAGGTTTTTAGCTGTTTCTTTAGTCTTCAATTAAAAAAATTTTACTTTAAGTACTTCTTTTAATACATAAGTAGGAATATAAGAATTTGAATAAATTAGAATAAAGAACTTGAAAACTCACAAAAAAATAGAAATTTGAGAATTTCTTAAAAATTTTAATCTTAAAACATATTCGAATTTTCATCAAATTTATTTTACATCCATCTTTCTTTCGAAGTTGAGTCCAAAAAATTAAAAAATTTTCGAAAATTTTGGTATTTAGCATATTTGCGAACATGTAACAAAAGTGTTTGAAATTCAGCATAATTCATTTAAGAAGCTTAAATTCGCGAAAAACCCAAGTTGATCGAAAAATTTCCAAAAGCTCGAAAAATAACTTATTTTCGAACTTGCAGGAGAAGTATTTTATATCCAGCAGAGACTCATGTTTTACGCACAAAATTAAAGCCCCACAAAAAAACATCGAAAATTTCCTGAAAGTTCGAAAAATTAAGACGTATTCGAATATGAATTAAAAAAGTTTTAAATAAGGTATATAAAATCGAATGAAAAAAAAATTAAAGTGGAAATTAGAAAATTTTAAATTTTCGGAAAGTTCAATATATAACACACATTCGAACATGAAATAAAGTGTTCGGAAGCCACCTTGGATTATCCAACTCGTATTTTCATTGAAGGGATATAAGCTTAAAGAATAATCTAAGTTGAACTATGAAATGAAAGAAAAATGCTAAAAGTTCGACATTTTAAATATGCATATGTATATCAAAATCTTATATATAAATACGTCGGTCACAGAATATTTTGTCGTATACTTTGAAGTATATTATTGTCCACCAATATTGATGAGACATATATGGTTTGAAAGGTATTTTTCTCGAGATGTGCACAATATATTTTTTTGGAAAAAACCCTGTTGCAAGCCCGGTTACGAATCAAGTGGTCAAATTTCGACCACTGGGCGGGATCCTAGTTATGTTAAATCCACCAGAGAATGTCACAAAAAAAATCGAGTATGTACTCTCAAAAAATAAATGTTGAATCAAGAAAGTTTTATATATTCTACAAATCCGATTAATAGTACATATGTACATATGTGAACAGCAAAATAACTAGAGGACCACCAAATATCCATATTTTTACTGCAAAAATCGAAAACTCCTAAATATATAAATATTTACTAAAGTTCGAATTTTTAATTGCTTTCGAACATACAGTAAAAGCATTTTGCATCCACGATTAATGTTTCGCAAAACAAATGAAATCTTCTAAGCCATCTACCTTGAACTAAGAAAATTTTATTATTTGCGAAAGTTCGCCATATAACACATATTCGAACATGCATCATATTGTAAATCCAAAAGATAAATACTCACAATTTTACTCAAAAGTCGAACTCTCGCAAAATACTTGACGTTGCACCCAGAAAAACTAAAATTTGTGGAAAATTCTATATATAATACTTTTTTCGAGCATGCAACAGAAATATTTATAATGCATTACATACCCATATTTTTATTAAGGTAATTGGAAGTTCACGAAAAGCTTAACTTGAGCCGCGAAAAGCGAAAATTTGGCAAACTTCGATATTTGTATAAAATTTTAAATTCTACGAAAGTAATAAAGAAAACGTTTTCGAAAACATTCGCAACAAGTGTTTGAAATTCATCAGAATTCATCAGTCATATTTTAGTTAAGTTAATTGAAATCTCGCGAAAAATCGAAAATTTCCCGAATTTTCGAAATTTAATACACATTCGAATATGCACCAGAATTTCCCACATACTCATAGTTGCATAAAATTAATTAAAGACTCGCAAAAAATCAAGGTTTAATTGATCAATTCAAATATTTTCAAAAGTTCGAATTTTGAAACATATTCAAATATCCACTAAATATGTTTTAAATACACTAAGCCTTCATAGTTTTAATTAATTAATCAACAACTTGCAAAAATATTAAAGTTGAGCCGAGAATATTGAGAAATTTCTGGAAGTTCGAAATTTAGCACATGTTCTCGAGCGTGCAACAAATATTTTGAAATTCATAGGATACCTATATTTTCACTTATGAAATTAAAAATTCGCGAAAAGTCTAAACTGAGCCACGAAATTCGAAAAATTTTCGAGTGTTTAAAACATAACTTATTTTCGAATATCCAGAATTTAAAATTCTTGTAAAGTACTATATTTTGCACATTTTCGAAAATGTATAAACGTTTGAAAATTATCAGGTACTCATATTTTTGGTAAAGAAATTAAATTCCGAAAGTTCGAAATTTAATACATATTCGAGCATGAACCAAATACGAAGAGAAATCATCACGCAGTCTTTGTTGCATTAAGGAAATTGTAGCTTCAAATAAAATTGAGGTCTAAGCGAGAAAGTCAAATATTTTTGAAAGTTCGAATTTTGTACACATTCGAAAATTGTGTTTTAAATATACTAGGCTTCCATAGTTGCAATAAAAAGTCATAAGCTTACAGAAGTATCGAAGTTAAGCAAGAAAATCAAATATTTTTGAAAGTTCGAATTATTAAATATTTTTGAATATCCAAATAATGTCTTTTAAATACATTAGGCTTTAATAGTAGCATTAAAAAATCATAAATTTACAAAAGTATCGAAGTTTAACCGAGAAAATTGAGAAATTTCTGAAAGTTCGAAATTTAACACATGTTCGATCATGCAGCAGAAGTGTTTTAGAGGTGGCATGCAATAACTTTCATAGAAATAATGCCCATGGACGGCCATTAACACATTGAAAAGGAAAAAATGCACATAAAAAATAGAAATGGAAGTCCATGAAAATAGTATTGCACAGTAAAGATTATTTCGGATTTGGTTAAAAATAGACAACATTTGCAATTCATGGTTGTAAATTTGCAAGCTCAATTAAAACTTCTTGAAAGGAAGAAATGACATTTTAACATTTCTACTCCCTGTCATATTTAAATTAAAAAAAATGTCAAAACATAATAACTTACTTAGTTTCATGCTGCTAGTACAAACATATTTTCTTTATAATATAAAAATGCTTTGTGTTGATATAAATTTGCAAATTTTGCAATTTGCATTTCTGTTTGATCCCAGAGAAAAATAAATAAAAAGAATTTAATGGCAAAGTTGATGAAGTATTTGTTTAGTATTAAAAGCCTTAACAAAAATGTTGCTTATATAAATCATTTTAAGACTTTTAGCAAAAAATATAAAACAAAAGCAAAAAAACTAATGCAATACAAGCAGTGGAAACGAAAATTCTTCACAAAACGTTAGTCAAAATTTTAAAGGGATTTTTCGAAAAGACTTGATAAGTATTTTGTGTTCTTAAAAATAAAACTAAGTTGTTAGTTGTTTTTTGAAAGCAGAGCAAACATCCCTTATTTTTTTAGTTTCAATTTATAATAAAATTTTACTTTGACAGTTTAAAAGCCGTTTGGCATTCATGTCACTCTTTTCCTTCAATTAACACGCATTCGTTTTATCCATGGATTTATTTCAAAAACCATTAATAGAGATCTGTTAAATTCAATTTCTTAAATAAAGAAATATTGTAAGACTAAAAGAAACATCACAACTTTATACGCCAACTGATATTGAAGCAGACACACAGACGTACACATGCACATCCTACACATATCCTTACTAGTACATTCACATTTAAACCTGCTTAATGATAGCCAGAAGAAAAATGTACTAGCAAAACTAAAACGAAACACAATTTCATACGGCTTTCAAATTTATAAAACCTGTCAGAACTGTCTGGGAGAAAAAAGAAAAAAAAAGATGAAACTTAAAACACAAATATCCATGACGTCTTTTAGCAAAATAACATCTAAAGGATACAAAGAACAGAAAAACAAAATTAACAGTAAAGGCGAAAAAAGAAAAGTTCTACGATTTAACAAATGCCCTGAAAGCAAACAAATAAAAAGTAGAGGAAAAACGAACAGGAAGAGAAAAAAATAGAAAAAGAGCAAAAAACTTAAAATCAGTTAGAAAAACGGAAAACTAAGGATTTTCGGTGTTTGTGTTGATGAGTAACTCGACTTGTAAAAGGAGGGAATGAATGGTGGGTGGAATGCGTATGATATGTGGTTGATTTTTTTTTGTCGTAAAAACTGAAAAGAAATCAAAACTAAAGCAAAAGAAACAGAGAATAGATTAAAATAGCAGACTGTGTGAGCAAAATAAAACCACAAATAGAATTTTTCGTACTTAGCCTTGAAAATTGCCAAAAAAAAAGAAGAAAGTCAAAATAATGAAATTGTATGCCACTTATTGCTTTAAATTTGTCCTTAATTTAATATATTAAATTTGTCTAAGAACACTGCAATGAATTAAACTAACAAAAAAATTTTATAGTTTTTCAGAGCAACAGTAGATTTTTTAACAATATTGCGCAATTACGTTCATAATTGAGTAATATTGTCATAACTCAGAAAAATCAATTTTCAAAGTTATAAAGCAGAATTAACCGTCACATTGTACAGTGGTGCAAATTAAAATAAGTGGTAATAAGTATGGAACTTCTTAGCTACTAATTGGATTTGCATAAAAATTGAAATGGTTCGACGCGCTGAATACGAAAATGAGGTCCGGTTGACTCCTCTAATTTCGAGTAAGTTGCGAAAAATAGAAGTATTTCGATCTTTTTAAACGTTTTTCGTAATTTACTCGAAATTGGGATTCAGCGCGTCGAAATACATGTAGAAAAGTTGGCCTGATCAAATAAACGGTTAATTTTTTTTTTATTTTGTGTGCTTGAAATTATGCTTTTCCAACTATTTTTGTCTTCTTTGCTACTTACAATACGACTTCCATATCTCGGGATCGGTAAAATGTACATCAATAAAATTTTAACATATTAACATTATATAGATAAATAAAATACAGTTTAATTATTTACGATACCTTAAATATTTTCAAAGATATTTGGATTTGAGTTTTGAAATATCGTACATATTTCCGGTAATAGTACATATAGCAAAAATTAAAAAAAAATTCTATGATTTTTACCACAACCCGTGATGATATGCAAAAGAATAAAAATGTTATTTCAATTGAGACAACTTCACCAACCACTTGGGATTTAAAGATGATAGCCACATGTATTAATTGGTTGAAATACAAAAAATATTTGAGTGCTCGTTGCACAGAAAATATTCTATTAAAAAGGTCTGCCGACATAAATTACACTATTAAAATGTTTAAACAAACCTTAAGCAAACTGCTCTAAATGCTACTACTACAAATCTTCAGGTTAGATATAATAAAAGCTATTCAGCATATGTCGAACGGCTCTTATCAGAAAAAAAAGAGTTCGTTGAGAATACCAACGCTACAGATCTGCTCAGCTAAGCTCTAGGTTGAAGGAATGTACTTAACACCTTAAAACTCTACTAGAATATAAAATAACTGTTTCTCTTCGAAACTTCTAAATGGACTTGACGTAACACCTCAAACAGACTATTCGCTATGGAGAGCAGTCCGAGGCCTCAAAACACCAGTGATATATAAGTCTCCATTGCGAGGTTCGAATGGATACTTGGCAAGAACTGGCGCAGAAAAGGGAACACTGTTTGTAAACCACTAGCAGAAACTATTTACTCCAAATACGTCTGCTACTATAGTTGAGCTGCCACCAGTACTCATTGTACCTGATGTTACCTCGGGTGCCCCTGTGGCTGAGTGGTAGCGACGCTATCCTGCCAGTCCAGAGGTCGTGGGTTCGATTCGCGCCATAGACCCTGGGTGTTTTTCCGCAGACAAGCTGATCGCTTCGCGGGTTGTGTTTGTTCTTAAAAAAAAAATAAAAAATTCAATATTAGTATGTTGGGTGCTTAAATTCGAAAAAAAAACTCCTCGTGCTGATAGAATAAGCAATAAGCAGCTCTAAGAGATACCCTATACTGCAGAAGCGATAATTCTAATGGTATTCTGCGCCTCCAATGCTATCCCGCAGAATGGAAGGTTTCGCTGATTACCATGATACCCAAGTAAGGCAAACGTCATACGAAGGTGCAGTCCTATAGGCCTATAAGCCTATTGTCTAATATATCAAAGCTATTTGAAAAGCTACTTATGAGTAAGCTAACACCAATACTGAATCGTACTGGATGCATTCCAGACCACCAATTCGGTTTTAGGAGACAACATAGCATGATTGAACAAACACATAGACTCATGAACGTGGTTAGAAAAACCATCGAAGAAAAGAAATATTGTTCTGCGCTCTTCATCGATGTTATTCCGGCATTTGATAAAGTATGGCGCGAAGCATAAACTAAAGCAAAATCTACCCGAAAACACCCTTAAGCTTTTAGAAAGCTACTTAAGGAAAGTAGCGCCTGTCCCAAAATGTCGACAAGTCGATGTCGTTCTCTTATTTAAATTGAAAATAATATTAAAAGATTGGAATTTTATTTTATTTTCAATACAAATAAGAGAACGACACCGACTTGTCGACATCGTGGGACAAGCCCATATTTTTCTAAGCCCTCCTCAGGCGATTGAAGCCCGAATTGCTCAAGGCAGCATCCTCGCTCCTGTATTATATCTGATATATGCCTCTAACTTACCGGTAAGTAGTAACATATACATTTTAAGATTCACTGATGACACAGCTTTTCTAAGTGTTCCCAAAAACTACCAAGAAGCTTCCCGAAAACAGCAAGAGTATATAGCCCAGTTAGATAAATGGCTAAAACAATGGCGAATAAAAATTAACGAACAAAAATTTCTACATATTACTTTTACATTACAAATCAATAACCAAACTATACACCTCAAAACACCGAAGTAAAATATCTCGGTGCTCATATTGATAGTTGTCTACCATGGAACTCCCACATAAATGCAAAGGCGACCCAAATTAAATGAAAAGCGGCTCAAATGAATGGGCTCATTGGAAGGAGTTCTACACTAAGCATGAATTGTAAACTTCTTATGTACAACTCTATTATAAAACCAATATGGTCCTATGGTATCCAGCTAGGGGCTCTGCATCAGCATCAAATGTAGAGAAAATTGAAAGCCTACAAAATAAAATACTTCGTACGATTATATCAGTGCTCTGGTATGTTAGAAACAATCGAATTCATAAAGATCTGGATGTCCCGATGGTTAAGACTCTGTTTTTTCAACATGTGACAAGATACATAAAAAAACTTGAGTTGCACCCAAATGTCCTAGCCCGAAACCGAAGCATCATTAACTTTAGAGGCCACACTCATCTGAGAAGAAGGAACACTCTTGCTCTCAGCCGAACACGAGAGGCGTAAGACAAACTGAGAACCAACCGCAGAAACAAATATTTTTGTCTGGCATTGGCTCAACTTAAAAATTATAGTTTTATATATAAAATTTGATTAATTGTTGTTAGTTCAATTTCATTCAAGATACAATAAATAAAAAGACCGCAAAAATATCTATTCAGATGCTTAGTGCAACAACTCTGTAAGCCACATGAAATCAAAAATTGGTTTTATATGTTCATTCAATTGCTGGGTGCTGGGAAGACGTTTTTGAAATTTTTGTGATAGTTCTGTTAAATCAATAGTTAACAAAGCAATCTTCCCAAGCCACAATGAATTTATAGCAGCAACTTGTGCGGTATGATGCATTTAAGTTTTTGTGGCTTACGCACTTATTTCACAAATAATATACATTTTTTTATTAATGTGGCTTACAGAGTTGTTGCTGTTTATAAAAAGGTGTTTGAAGTTTTTAGAAGATATTTTTATTATGTTATTAGAAAATATTTCGTACGAAAGTAACTATTTTTTAGGGTTCCGATGGACCAAAAGTGTAAAGGAACCCTATTGTTTTCGCTACGCTGTCCCTCTATCTGTCCAACTGTCCGTCTGTCTGTCACAGGCTGTTTTCTCGGGAACCGTAAGAGCTACGGACCTGAAATTTTTACAGGATGTGTAGAGCTTTGTCCGCTACAATAAGAAACATATGGCAGTTAAAAATTAAAGGGTGTTCTGAAACGAGCAACGAAAAATGTTAAAATACTAATGTAATGTTTTCTCGGAAACCGTAAGAGCTACGGGCCTGCAATTTTCACAGAATATGTAAAACTTTGGCCGCTACCACAACAAATATATGACAGCTAAACATTAAAGGGTGTTCTAAAGCGAGCAACGCAACATGTTGAAGTACTAATGTAATATACAGACACTTATAATAGACACTTATAATAGACACTTTAAATTTTCAAAGTGCTAATTGGTGTCGTCTGTAGAATGGACTACACCAATTAACACCGATATTTAAAACAATAAAAATTAAAGGGTATTCTATCAGTTAATGTAATTTTGACTATGTAATTTAGACAATATGCTGTATTTTGGAAACCGTAAGATGAAAAATCTTGAAATTAAAAAAAAACGCTAAAACTAAAAAAATCGCTTAAAGAAATAAAGCAGCAAAATTAAAAAAATCGCTAAAACGCAAAATATCACCAAAACTAAAAAGATCGCCAAAAAACTAAAAAAACGCCAAAAACCGAAATAAGTCGGCAGAACGAAAAAAGCACAACAACATAAAAAATCGTTAAAACTAAAAATTTATCAAAAAACGAAAAAAATCGCCAAAAATGAAAAAAATCACTTAAACGAAAAAAGCGCCAAACCAAAAAAAAAGCGCCGAAACTAAAAAAATCGCCACAAACCAAAAAAAAAATGCCAAGACAAAAAAAGTGTCAAAACAAAAAAAAATCGCTTAAATTAAAAATATTACAAAAACCGAAAAAAAGTTCCCAAAACCAAAAAAAGCGCTAAAACTTTAAAAAGCGCCAGAACTAAAATAAATCGCTAAAAATAAAAATATCGTCAAAAAGCGAAAAAACGTTAAAACAAAAAAGCGCCAGAACCAAAAAACCGCCAAAAACTAATAAAATTGGCAAAAAACAAAGAAACAAATTGCAAAAAACCAAAAATCGTTAAAAAAACAAACAAATCGCCGGAGCGACAAAAGTGGCATAACCAAAAAAATCGCTAAAATTAAAAAAATCACCAAAAACCGAAAAAAATCGCCTAAAACTAAAAAATGCCAAAATTTAAAAAGATCGCCACAACTAAAATAAATCGCTAAAACTAACAATATAGTCAAAAAGTGGAAAAAACGCCAAAAACCAAAAAATCGCCAAAACTAAAAAAATCGGCAAAAAGCAAAATAATTTGCAAAAAAACGAAAAATCGGCAGAAAAAAATCACAAAAATTAAAAAAGCACCAAAAACAAAAAAATCGCAAAAACAACGAAAAATACTTAAAAAACAAAAAAAATTAAATTAAACAAAAAAGCACATTGAAAAAATTGGCTTAATGTGTTTTCTTATGGAACCCTTCGTGTGCGAGTCAAAGTTGCACTTTACTTAATTTTTATTTTTTTATAATGTGACAACTTTTCTGAAAAAACATAAGTCCTGTGCTGGGGCAACGCAATATTTGTTAAAATTTCAAACATTAGACTCAATCCATAATGAAAGAAAAAAAAAAATAGTTTTATCTTTCAATGTACAACAAACATTGCCAATATAAAATTTTTTTTATTGCAATAACAATGTAAGCCACAGAATCGTATTGGAAATGTTGTTTTTAAAAGCAAAAAATATAAATAAATAAATTTAGGCAGTAACAATGTACGCCACAATTTTTTATTTACAATTGTACTTCTAACGGATTTTAAGCACTGGTTGTTGGACACGTCATAGTTATCCTCCTAAATTGCTTTTTAAGGGCGATTAAAGTAGAAAATATTGAAAATACAATTTTTTAGATTTATTTTAAGCATAAGAGTCGATTTATTCAATATTTTGTTTTTATGACTTACAGAGTTATTGCACTAATCGTCTCAATTCATGTAGACCTGAGAAGGATTTTAAACCAAAATTCTTGAGATATATTAACTTTCAAAAACTTCAATATCTTTGCGGCCGCACAGCTAAAAAATTTTGTAATTTGCGTAAGAGAGAGAGAGGTACCTGTACGTGTTTTATATGGGAATGCGGCCATTTTAGGTATATTCCTTTAAGAACTTCAATAAATAAAACTCAATATAAATGATGTAGAGTAAAAAGTGTCTAATCAAATTAAGAAACCCTTATGTGCGCGACAAAAAAAAACAAATTCTATTGCGCTGCAAGGTTCCCGAGTACCTATATGAAAGCTACGCGAAAAACAAGCATTTTCGCACTAAAAAACACCCATTGAGTTGTTCAAATTTCTTTAAAAATTATATTATATATCAATATTTTTATGCATAAAAGGTCAGATTTTAGATAAACTAAAGGTAAAGTTACTACGGCAGTTTTCGAATTCATAAGTTTATGTCATAACTTAAAAAAAATTTGAACTTATTTGCTAGTGAATCCAAATTGATTATTAGGCTAAGGTTCGTAACATTATATTCAGAAAGAATCGGGTATGATTAATATTCCAAGGAACAAGGGCAAAATCAAAATCGATCTAATTTTTCAACGTACACAGCAGACCATAGCAGCGCTACATTCGGTAGCTGCTACACTTCCATCATCAGTGCTTCTATGTATTTTACTTAGCACCACTTCTCAGGTGATCTGTTGAATTTGATTTAGTGCATATATAATGCGCATACATTACATTTTTAGGGCATATTTCCCGTTTCCCCTGGTTGTAAGCTATTAAGTGAAAAACATCTATACTATTATTCATACAAAAGTATTTTAATTCAGTTTGTAGTAAAAATAGTATTTGATTACAAACAATTTTGTATGGGAAATATAATCGACCTTTTCACTTAATAGCTTATAATCTTCTTATTTGTCGTAGGATCTCTATACTTTTAAGCTTCCTTTATTCAGCACAAATTTGTCTTTGACTTGCAGGCTTTAAATAACTAAATTTTTAATTTTTTCCATATTAATAAAGCAATTTAAAATGAAACTCATAAAATTATTACAAACTTGAGCCGAGGCGGAGCGATTAGCTGTCTTTTTTTTCTCCTTCATACACCGACGCTCCACCCTAATGTTTAATGCGAGTAGTATGTATAGCATGCTAAATAGTTAAAACTCCCCAAACATTACGATAATGTCAGAATGCCAATTACGTATTAAAATACACATACAAACGATGCCTTTAATCTTAAAATTGACACCTCTTATGTCTGTATTGCCACTACCAACTAATCGATGACCTAAAAAATTTCCTTACTTTTCCTTATCAAACTCACAGCTGGATAAAGCATTATAAATTTATGTTAATTTTTTTTATGTCTACCTACAAAAAAATTCCTACTAAAGCCAGATGTGTCTAAGATTTGAAATGTAACAAGATGCAAAATAACACGTCTTATCGTATTTTAGTAAAAAAAGAAATAGCAAAGCGAAAAAAACTGTCATAAGTTAAAATAACAATGTCAAAAGACTAGAAAAACAGACACGCAGATATAAACAAAATAGAATAAACAAAGATTTTGCTTTAAGGGAAACTTTTTCGTTTTGTGTCTATTTTAAATTTTATTTTTTTAAATAAAATGTTTGTGCTAAAAAAAACAAGAGTATACTTTTTGGCGCCTTAACAAGCCCATTGACACTTTTTAATGCCATTTTCTTACTGCGTATTTAAAAGTAAAAAACTGTATTCTTTCTTGTTTTTTTTTTTTGCTAAGGGCTTTGTCGTGTGTGTTAGTTAGTGTGCCTGTGTTGGTGTGTAGGCGTGTGAAGTTTATTTTTATTTTATTTAAGTTGTTTTGCTTTACTTTGTTTTAGCCATTTGCCATATTGATTAGGTTGGTTTTCTTTGATTACACCCTACTAAAGGAGGAAAGCGTATACAGCATTATCTCTCTGATTGAACTATATAAAATATTAATATGTAAGGCCATAAATGAAATAGTGACCAGATGTAAACTTTCGAAACGTCGATAGACGTATATTTTTTCTTGGTGGCCTCTACTAGAATCAACATTCATCATTTGAAAACAATTGCTTTTGTTGTATATTGTAACATAAATTTAAGAGCTTAAGACTGATCCGAGCGCGATTTCTATAATCCATATTTTGGACTTGTGTAGAATATAGATGAAAATCGCTCAGTTTTTTAGTGATTCACATACAAATATTCTTTCTACTCATACCATATTGTCAAAATTTTACTTTAATAAACTTTTAAATTTGAAAGGCAAATTCAAGATCAAGAAAAAGTTCACAGAACAAATTTTTCTTAAAAATAAACTTTATCCAGACATAAAAAGTGGTTTTCTGTAGACCATATCGTCATATAAAATGCAAAAGGGCCTATCTACATTTTTAAAAAAATTTCAGGAGAGATAGAAAACTTAATGAACAGCGAAGTATTGTGATTATAAAACCTATTTTTTCTGGGTAGCATCATTAATAAAGTCTGAATTAACTATGCTGAAAAAATAGTTCACATAGTTTGCTTTTTATTCAGTTTCTTACCATTTCTGAAAATGTTTTAAAAATGTAGATTGGCCCTTTTGCATTTTATATGGCGATATGTATGTATATAAAGTGCTCTGTGAGACTTATTGGCACTGTGACATTCTATAAATCTGGATATTGTGGGTGGGCACGCTCATCAGGATTGAACTCTGGCTGTTTATGCTGAATAAATGCCAGAATTCTTTGAAGATTTGAGTTAAGGTTATAAAACAACTTGAAAGTGAAGGGTGTATAAAAAGTGGAACTGCCACATAAGGCACTTATGATAACAATACACCGAAAAAATCTATGTAACATATGCACGAAAACGCTCGTACATATTACGAAATATTTCTTAATATGGCACCACGAAATTCTTTCGTAGAATATACGAAATGTACGAAAATAATTAAGAACTAAAAATATAAACAAAGTTTGGCCTAACCGGCGGACGAACTCGCAATCTTCATAGTTCAAAGCAAGTACTCAACCACTTAGCCACTTTCTCTTTATTTCATAAGGGCCAAATCATTTTTTATTTAGTCACATCTCAAAAATTTGTCAATTTATAAAAAAAAATAGTTTGAATTTATTTTCTATTTAAAATTTTTAACAAGGAAAAATATTCACGAAAGGAAAAATATGTACGAAAGTTTCGTATATTCTACGAAAAACGAAAGAACAAAAGATTTTTTGTTATAATATTGCATAGATTATTGTCAGTGTATGTAACAAGAAAAATGACAAGGACTACCACTATATTTTTGGATGTTGATATGGTCTGCTAACAATAAAAACAGACGAATTTTTAAAGTCTACACTGAAAATAATCCATGCAACATTTTACGAAAAAAACCCTCGTAGTTACTTTTTTCGTCGAATATACGAAACTTTCGTATATATTACGAAAATAATCGTCGTCCGTTTGTCTGTATGTACGGATCCTGTATGTGGTCACGATAACGACCGAAAGACCTCACTAACCGAGTCCTTTTTTTACGCTTCAGTATAATTAGGAATAGAAGCCTATTTAGTTTCACGGTCTGAATGAGATTATGAAGCGTGCACTTTTGGATTTTCCAAACTATTTTTTGAAATTTCACTTTGTTAAATGTGTTCAGGTCTGAATGTTTATCTACAGACTCTAAAAAATGAGTTAGAATTAACGCAACGACATTAACGAACTGATTCGCTCAAAAATCTGCATTAAACAACATTGGTACGATCGCATTCCTTTTGCTATCATTGTTGTTGTTGTTACTTGTGTGTATGTCGTCATCGGTGTTGTATTTTTACGACACAGTTTTTCTTGTTGTTTTTGGTGTTTGCGTTTTAAATAAAAGTCAAACAAGTGATTATGTAAAGAGCATTTACTGAAAATCAAATTTATTTTTAGACAAAATTTTGTTTGAAAATTTGTTGGTGATAATTTTTTCTGTGTACAATCGTATTCCTTTTGATTTATTGTTGTTGTTGTTATTTGTGTGTATGCCGTCATGGGGGTTCTTTTATATGTGACAGGAAACTGGTTTTGGTTGTTGTTTTCTGTGTTTACGCCCTAATTAAAAGTCAAACAAAAAAATGTACTGATTCAGTAAAGAACATTTACTGAAAATATAATTTTATTTTAGACAAACTTTTGTTTGAAAATTTTATGGTGATAGTTTTTCCTCTGTATATATATTAATGGCCTCTACAGAATCAGTCGTTAGAACGATTTACTTTTTTTGTGTTGTACAGGGTAATTAATTTTAAAATGAAAACATTTTCAGCTGTCAAATACTAACTGAGTATTCTTAATTGATATGTATGAATACTAAAGTCAATAACGCTGTCCTGAATATAATATATATGGTCACAAGGAATAATCGTTTGGTACGAAAGTCATAGTTTCGAAAAAATAAAAAAACACATTTTTTATTTGGAAGTGCTTTTGAAAAAAATAGACACGGGCATTAGATAAAAATTTTGTGCAAGTTCAAAGATTATTAAATGCGCAATTCTTATGTCAAAGAATGGTTAGAAAAGTCACAATATTTAAGGAGATGATCAATAAATAGGTAGTTAATATGTTTATGGTAATGTAAAATAAGGAAATGTGAAAAATGTGTCGAGTTAGGCTTTAATTGTGAAGAAATATTTTATTTCTTGGCTAGAGTAAATTGAAATAAAGTGCTTTAGACATTTTCAATTTGCAATGATCACTTATCTCTACTGCAGCTCTTAAAACAACTTTTTTTCTAATACTTAGTTTTGAAAAAAATTTAAAAACAGCACAAGCCGTCTTGAGGTGTTTCAATAAAATAATGTATTATTGAAGTACGTTCTTAAGTCCATTTAAGCGTTTATTACAAATGCTATGGGAATTTATTATAGCTTATACTAACGTTAGAAAACTAGGGATCTCATACAAAAATTAATCTTTGTTAGTAGAATATCGTATATGGTTTCATAACTTGACTTATGCGGTTATTGATTATGACCACAGACATAACGTGCCATAACCGCAAAAAAAGCTCAAGCGCCAAAAAGTAAATTTTACAGGAGAAGTATTTTTTTAATTATCCTTGGTTTAAATCGAAGTAGTGCCTTAATATTGGCTACATACGATTGTAGTGGACTGTTACGTATAATATTAATAGTTTTAAAAAATTTTCTAAAAGATAACGCATGTTTTTGGGGATTAAGATATTTTAAGATATTTTTGATGTCATGGAAAATTGGTTAATTTAATCAAATTATTTCAAAACTAGTAATTATTATCCTTAGCAAAGTTGTTCTTTAACTGTTTCGTTGATATCCTTGCAGTTTTGGATACTAGTTTTGCTTTACATGAATAAGAGAATTTTAGGTTAAGCTACACTTTGCAGTTACACAAAAAATATAGACAAATTAAAAATTTAAAGGGAAAATTCTCTTAAGCTAAAGTTACTTTTGCCATAATGGTACTTGATATGACTTTGAAACTTAGCAGATAGTCTAAGTTATCGTAGATAATCGATCTTCGTCAAAAAACAATTTTCGAAAAGCATGTCGCTTAAGCTTTTCTGGCGGTTATCGCACGATAAAAAAAAGATTGTTGTTTTGTTTATTCCAAAGGAATTTTAATTATTTTGGCTTAAGATCATTTTTAATTTAATTAGCGCAGTTGGTGCTAAACAGAGGAGGTCCAGTTAATTTGACATTTTTTAGTTTTTTATCCATAGATCTGAAACAATAGCAAAAATTCCTGTATTAAAGAGTTAATTCAAGCTGAACAAATTTCATACCAAAATGTTTTGATACTTTTTTACTTAACACCAACATTTTCGGAGTTATAAAACCAAAAAACAAGAATATTTAAATATTGCTTTAAAATGATACACATTAAAATTTTTGGAAAGCTAAAATTTCCTATTGTATTTTTTTAGGGTAATTTGGATGTGGTGAACACGAAAACAAAAACAAATTAATTTCGGTTAATATGCAAATAACGGTACATTTGTGTTTTTCGATGCGCCATCCACAGTTACAGGGTAGCTATTATATATATATTGTTTGAAAGGCTACTAAACTACGCGTTGAATTGCGGCTGATTCGTTTTTATCGCATAAAAAGTTACGGAGTTATAGTGAATCAAAGGAAAACACTAGCTAATACCCTCCACAATCAATTAAAAAATCTTTTTAATACAACTTTAGTATTTTACTGAATAGTAAAATATTGATTTTTAGGAAAAAGCACGTAACAAAATTTAAATTAGAGCCAGCTAAAATTCATAACTTAAATTGTTGTTTATTTTCATACAAAAAGTGCCTTAATATAACAAAGTCCCCCTGCTATGTTGGCGAAACCCTTCAGCAATTTTTAATGCACACTTCGGTAGAAATTTGTTTACATTTTGGCAATTTCTAAAACAAATTTCTCTTAATTTTTTTCATGTAAAATTTCTTTGAAACTAATTTCGATACATCGGCTTAACAGGCAAGTCATTGTAACAAAAGTTAAAATTCTGGTAAGAACTCGATCTTCAAATTACAGGCCTCAAAACATACCTGTGGTATTGTTTTATTGTGTTGAGAAACACCAACCAAATGTGCACTAGTTTCGTATGTCTGGCATTAAGGTCGTTACTCTATTTTGCATTAATCAAGAATTTTTTCCTTTTTTCCAAAGCCAACAACCTTAAGCTATTTGTTTGCAAAAGCATTTACAAAAAATAGGCAGTGTTTCCGCTTTATAACTTAACATTTAACAGGACGAACATCACACATACACACATACAAAATCAGTTCAGTCCTGTTACTTGTTTATGCGTTTTATTAATTTTTTTCTTTGATTCTTTTGTTCTCCAGTTATTTTAGGCCTAAAAAAATATTGTGGTTTACAAGTTGTTTTGTATTCTACGAAACGTTTCTATTTTCTCGTTGCGAAAAAAGTTTTTATACATTTTCATCGACACACTCTTGAGGGAAGCCTTAAATAGAGAAATAGATGTAACAAAAAACCTGCAAACTTTTGACTTTTAGGATTAAGGCAAAAAATGTGGCAAGCAACGACTCTTTCTTTCTTTCTTTGTGTGTGCGTGCTGTCGTTTTCCTTTTAATATTTCACTTTCATCGTATTGTTAGAGATTGAAAAAAAGTTTGTATTTTTTATAGTAGTACGAGTTTAAATGCGTATGGTCTAGTGTTTTGTAATGCATGTGTATCCTGTTTCCTTTTATTTTAGTTTCTTGTATTACTCTTGTGTTAATAAGTGGTAAGCTTTACAATTTTCTTACTTTTTCATTTCATTTTAACATCTTTTAAGCCAACTTACAACATACAAATTGCTTTTTCCGTAAATTGTAACAAGAGTTCTTGTGTTTTCTGTATATAATAAAAAAAACAAACTTCTGGCACAGTTTGCTTTACGGTTATTGACCAATTTATGTGATTGTTGAAGACACTTGATTTGAAATATAGCTCTGACACACAATCGTATGAGTATGTATGTATGTATGTGTAAGTATATAAAGTACACACAGAAAAAAAAATGCATAGTAAAATCATCGAAAATAAGGTTAATTTTAAAATTTTCGTTAGTGATTTCGTTTTATAGGTGTTTCATGTTAACTTAACATGATTTTATAATAATCTTCAAAGACCATTTTTCCTTTTGAAATAACTTTATTTCGTGTTGATTTAATATTCCAGTACAGTTAGAACAAAATGAAGTTAATACGAAAATAACATGAAGAATCATGTTGAACCAAAATTACTTCAACTTGAAGCAACATGAATTTAATGTTGTCATTTTATTAATCATTTTATTTGCGTGAGAGATATCATAGAATTTTGTGTTTCAGTTGGCTGCCCTGGCCAAGATTTGAACTTGGTCTCATCTATCATCAGTTGCTTGGTAGTCAATGCCCTACACACTGCAACCACAACTGCCTCAAATATACTTTAGATATACACTAATATAAATATAATCACAAGTAACTGAACTTCATTTTAATTCAACATGATTTAATTAATGATTTAACATGAACTTTATTTTAAATTAAAGTCATAATTGATTTCAAATGAAAATAACGTTGACTTTTTACTGATTATTAAAGTGGATCGAACTTTTATTTAACATGATTAAAAAAAATTTTTACTCTAAAACACGATTTTATGGACTTAATATTAAACAACTTTATTTTAACAATGAAAATTGTTAAATCAAAAACATTAAAGGTTAAATCAATAATTTTTCGTTTAAAATTAACATGAGATAATTGTAATTTCAAAGCTGGTGAAGTGAAGTTTGTCCGCTAAATAACAACAAGTCACACACACATTGTAGCTACCAAGCAAAAGCTTTTATCATATTTGTAATCGCTAGTACGTTTTTAATGGGCTACAAAGTAATGAGTGGTAAGTGTTGTGTTTTTCTTCCGACGGGGGTTTTTTTTTTTAATTTGGAACGATTTTCCGTCATCCCACGTTAAATTTGGTTTGTAAACAGGCCGGTTTCGGCTATGTGCCATCTTCAGCGTTAGTATTCAATAGAACACAGAAGATGGCACATAGCCGAAGCCGGTCTGTTTACAAACAAAATTTGACGTGGGATACTTATTTATCTTATTACTAGGCTCAAAATTAAAGCTACTACATAGTAATTAATAAAATTATTGTGTATTATCTCATTACCTGAAAGTAGTTAAAACTTGTTAATATTTAATAAAATAAGTATACAAAGACTTTTTAAGTTAATATGTGTTTGTATATGAAAACGAATTTCTTGGCGCTTAAACTTATAAGTAAACAATAGCTGAGTGAGTAAAGTACTCGTCTTTAAATCTTAAAGAGCATGGTACGTATCCCAGCCGGTTCAGAAGAAAAAAAACAAAGTATGAAAAAATGTAAATAAATATAGTGTGTATAGAAATTTGACTACTTATTTTTTAACTTCAAGTAGGTAAATAATAACGAGTTAATTGCTCTGGCAATGTAAGTACATTTGTAAGGCTTACGCATTATTTTTTTAACTTCTCAAATAAAAATAAGTAGCTATCGAGTAGTTACGATTTAAATCCTCATGAACAAAGCAAAAACACATTAACACAGGTAAATCAAGAATTATTTCTGATAAACTCAAGACGATTTTCAATCAACATTGCAAGTTGTTGATTTTACATTGGTATTTTTTCTGTGTGTAAAATCTTCTATATAGACTTCACTGTGAATGAGATATTTTTATTGTCATATCATTTTATTTCGATTGTTGATTGAAATTTTTTATTTTTTCATGGAATGTAGTTGCTTTACTAAAATAAAACCCACGATATTATTTTAGTCCTATCAACGCGCTGTGTTGGTGAGAAGAGTGGTGTGGTACTAAGTAAGCTTTTAGTGCACTAAGTAAGCTTTTAGTGCATTATCTGCATCATTATTATGTTGCATTGCAAGAAAACCATTTAAATTAAAAATATTTTTACTTATTTTTTTTAGCATTCGTTGCTGTTGATTTTAAAATGCTGCACTAGCTGTACAAGTTTGAACAGTTTACTTCTTACGGTTGAAAGATACAGCTAATTATCAAAATTACATGGTCTAAATTACATTAAGTAATACCCTTTGCCTCTTTCTCTCTCTCTCTCTCTCTATGGCTGCATATCCTATGGAGGATGTAAGCGAATCACAGTTATAAAAAGTTGTTGACGAAATTAGAAAATTATTCTCTATCCGATGCCAGTCTGACGAGTTCGCCGATTATTCTTATACCGGTCCGTTCTCGTATATTGCGGAGCCAAGACTTTTATTTGCGACCAATACCTTTACGACCTTAAATTTTTCCTAGTAGGATTAGAAGAAGAAGTTCATATTTTGGACCTCTTCTTATGTGACCAAAATATGTGATTTTGCGTATTTTAATTGCATGTAGGAGTTGGAGCTGAATGTTCAATTGCTGCAAGACCGCAGTATTTGACACATGATCTGTCCAAGAAATTCGAAGGAGCCTTCGATATGACTACTTTTGAGTCCAGGATTCCATTGAGATAGACCAGGTGTAACGTTTCACCATACGAAGCCGTAGGTTTATATTTATTCTGCGATTACATACATTTTTTGTGTATATTATGTTATTTAAATTTCTGTATTTATTGGTACAGTGTGTATAAAAATACACCAACTTTGAAAATGTCACGTGTCAATATGAGTCATTTGTTTATGAAAGTCCTTTTGTCATATTTTTTTTAGCAAAGTCCTTTTGTTACGAAAATCGGTAGGGCGGTCATATTTGGCCATGTTTGGTTGTAAAATTCTGTTAAAGAAATAACCAAACATGGGTCCTTTCGTAATCAAATGGCGTATTATCATATGACTACCTGTTTTCGTAGTAAAAGCTCTTTGCTAACAAAAAGAAAATTACAAAAGGCCTTTAATGAACAAACGATTCATGTATCAAGTATTTGTATATTACATTGGGACTTTACCAAATTTTTTTTTCTCGCTTTAAAACGCCCTTTAATTTTTAACTTTCATGACTTTTTTTATTTGTTGTTGTATCTGTCAAAATTTCAGGTCTGTAGCACTTATAGTTCTCGGGATAGAAGCCTGTGACAGAGAGACAGACGGACGGATGAACAGCGTAGTGAAAGCTATAGTGTTCCTTTTTATCCTAAATAACATCTGCTATTAAGCACAGATTTTTTTGAACACAGCAGATTTTTTTGAACACAGCTCTCTATACTTCTCTGCTTATGTAGTAATCAAAAGAACCTTTTGTAAATAATAAATCAATCATAATAAATAAATCAATCGTATTATTATAATAAATCAATCGAATTATCGCAACTTACAACCTGACGAGTCACCCGTAAAATCGTTTAGTTTTGACTGTGTTGGCGATTTTGATGTCATGATGAGCTGCCTTAACATTAAATCTAAAGCTGTAGGAGTCGATGAAATCCACCCACTTTTCCAAAAAATGGTCCCTCCTTACTTACTTTCAGTTCCATAATTACAACTAGCATCTCTCCAAAGCGTTCGAACCAAGCAAAAGCATACTCCATCCCAAAATCAACAGCAGAACATCGGCCTATCGCTATTTTACCATACCTGTCGGAAGTCTTTGAAAACATTCTTCATCAACAGATAACTAGACACCTCGAAGATAATAATGTATTAAGATCAAAACAATCTGATTTTCGTGCTACACTCTAAAACATTACTTTAAATTTACGATCATATATTATGTAAATTTGTGTTGAAAATTTCACTTTGTCTAAAATTACATAGATTTTGTAGTTATTTTATTAAAGAAAAAACCTTTCAAATTAAATATATTTAGTCCAAGTGGAAAAAATGTAACATAAAGTATAATACGGCTATGGCTGAATGGTAGATACGTCAGACTATCGGTCAGGAGGTCGCGGTTCAAACCTGCACGCAGCCAATCGCTTTTTTTAGTAAAAACATTTTGTTGAAAATAATGCGTGTGTAATCTTAGGTCGATAATAATCTGTAAACTGTTGCCGACTATTATCGACCTAATTTTCAACAAAAGCGTTTTAGAGTGTAATCACAGTTGTGTCACTGCTCTTGCCGACATAGCTGGAGACCTAAGGGGAGAATAAGATGACGGGTATATGGCAATATTAGTTTTATTGGATCATTCCAAGGCATTCCACACTGCCGACTATACCATCCTAATTCAGATATTGAAAAGAATGATGTATTTTTACACAACATCTTGCAAATTGATGCAGTCCTATCTCACTGGTAGAGAACAGTACGTAGAGGTTAACTCATCAACAGTGTCAACTTTCCTCCCCGTAACCAAACGCGTACCAAAAAGCTCGATTCTTGGGCCTCCTTTTTTTCTACATACGCGAATGGCTTGCCCATTCAGCTAATACACTGTCGTATCAGGATGTATGCGGATGACGTACAATTATATATAAGCAGCAGAACAAACGGATTGGAAGATAAGCTTAATGCAGACTTATCCATCAATGGTCTCAGCCTAAGCCCAAATAAATCAAAATGTATGTTGCTTCATAAAAGATTGCATCGCCTATTTGGAGCACTAATACTCTATATCGACAACCAACAAATTGAAGTCGTACGAAAAGTGAAGAGCTTCAATGACACGTTAACCAGGTCAGACCAATTTCAACAATCAGTGGAAAAACGTTCCCGATTCTTCGTAGCTTGTGGCCAACACAATTTTGTACTTCATTTATGATCCGATTGCTCCTTGCGTAAACTTACTTGATTCATAAAGTAACATATACCTTTGAAATATGTTCAAACTCCGACGCAAAAAGCAGATCGAGGCTGAACGTTACATTTTATAATATATATAACAAGACACGTTTTTGGTCTCAAATCCTATGGAAATCGTCAACACATCTGCTACTTCCCTACGCAAATCTGAAGGATTCCTCTCGATGACCTTATAAAAATAAAAACGTTACAACTACTCTACAAAATAATCAGCACTCATCAACCTGAAGAAATTTACAATCGTCTTAATTTCACCCGATCTGAAAGGAACAAAACAATAATACCTATGAGATATCAACCGCTGATATCGAAGTGGCAGTTCCTTATTCCAACTAGACGCGTCTGGAATACTATCTAATCTACGGCAGCAAGCAACGCATTAGGTTTTAAGAGGAAAATTTTTCAGTTTTATTCTCGAACGTAAATTTTATTTTTCGAATATTCTGGTATAAAGTAATTGTACACTCTGCACTCAACTTAACATATTATTATCAAATTCAATTATTTTAAATTTCAATACCGTAATGTAGTTCGCAGCACGATAATTGACTAATTTTAATTTAAAATTTTTTTTATATTATTATTTTTAGTAATTATTTATAACTAGTTGTTGTATACTTCATCTATTTTAAAACTTAAGTTTTGTTGTAGAAGGTCCCAAAAATAAATAAATACGTATTTTTGTATAAAAAATAAAAACTTCTATACTGTAAGGATATATGATAAACTCACCTTAAATATTTGCACCACTCGCCTCAAACACTTTAAAGTAATAAAGGAAACGAGAACAAATTTAATGATTTTCACATGGATAGGGAGCAAAAGAAGGGTTCGAATGTGTTACATATTTTTTTATATTTTCTGTTGAAGTTCGTTGTTGTTGTTTGGTGTTGATTTTCTATTTTTCTTTTTAAACGTTTAACTTTTTTCATACACGCACATTGTGTGAAGGCCGGCCTCCTTATTGACCCACATTTGATAAATCACTACATAAAATTGTTACACATGAATTTTTTTCTAAATTAAGCGCATACTTATACAGTCACTCTGTTAGATGAACAGAAGAAAAAAAATTAAATAAACAAAATGAAGTGGAGAGAAAATAAACATGTACCGTTACAATAGAGCAAAAACAAAACATAAAAGCAACATAAAGTTGTTGTTGGAAATTGTTTGTTTTGCTTTTTCTTTATTTAAAGTTTTTAGCGGAAGAGCGGCCAGGGAGAAGTAAGAGAAGTGAATTGTGAGAACTAACTGTAAAAAATGAAACAAGAACAACGTTAAAGCTGTTGAGGTTTTGTTTGATGTTGCTGAGTCTTTGTTGCTGGTGTTATTGTTGATGCTTTTCAAGTGCATACATAATGAGTGGCATACATAGTTTTATTTTTCTTTTTTATAAACAAACATGTACTTATGAATTTGACGAAATCATTTTAGATTTTCAGATTTCTATGCACGTTTTTTGCTTCAAAATGTTCCTCTTTCTTTAGCATAAATGTATGTACATTCATATTATGTACATATTTTTTATTCTTTTATTTCTGCCAAATTTTCTTAAACGTAATAAAGGCCAAAGAAGACGAAAAAGTGTTGGCCAAACAGCCTAAAATTATGCCAAAGTTGTTTGTTTTTACAGATTTAATTTGAATGAATATTGAACCTAAATAAATCCATAATTAACGTTGTGTTCACACGCAGATTTCCCCAACCACTCACTGCACGTTTTCAAAATAAATAATTAATAATTTATTTTTGTTTATATTTCTTCCGTGTTATTTCTTGTATTTCTTTTTCTTCTACATTTTCTTTCAACATCTTTTCTCTATGTTTTATGTTCTATAACATTCTCTTTTCACCTTCAATTAAAAATTTTTCTCTAATTTTTTTTATTAGCTATAACAGAACTTTTCCCACCATTGCGAAATATAAGAAAAACAGAATAAAAATATACAATTCCACACATAAACACACAAACATATACATAAGTGAAAATATATTCGACGTAATGTTACTGAGAATTAAAAGGCTCGCTAGAAAGCAAAATAAAAGGCAAAAGATATTATTATGTTGTATATATTAAGGCGTTTAATAATTTGTTATTTCTTTTTAAAACAACTAAAAAAAAAGAATTCTACTTTTTTCTCTTGTTAAAATTTCTTTTAAACTTTCACTTTTACTTTGTATTATACTTTTTCTTTAACTATTTTCTAATATATTTTCTTTTTGCACACAAATTTTTCTTCTTATCTTTACAATATATTTTTAACATAAAACAAAATTCCGTAAATCTTCCGCGTTTTACAACCGTTCGACGAGAAAGTTTGTGCTTGAAAGAGTCTATGGTTGTGAAATACAGTTTTTGTGTCCTCTTTCATTTGCATTCTGCTTAAAATAGTGGGAAATGTTTTTGTGTGTTGATGGTTGAAGTTGTTTTTCGAAACAGTGTTGCAGCTGTCTGAATATTGTGGTAGTAAAAGAGCGTTTTTGGTTAGAGGAGGAAGTGTAATAGTAAACTTATTTTTTGGTGGTATATATTTTTTAGTGATTTCTAACTTTTAGATTTTTCAATTTTTAAGGTTCCGTACCAAATTGGTGACAAAGGATCCCTATTGTTATGACGTTTTTTCTATCAGTGGTATTATATTGCTGACATTTTGCCATTAACTTAATTCCAATTCGTGATATCCCTGATGTCGGCGTGTCATTGTATTGATGATAGATTTGTCATTATTGGCATTGATGACCAGCTGATGTAAAGGTTAATATTGCTTGTAAACGTTATGAGGCCGACAACGTTTTTCATGCCCGAGGTAGTCAAATTTGACACCCTGTAGCTCACCATGTATTTCAGCAGGATGGTCTAAGTGGCATTATTCTTAAAGCT
The DNA here is from genome assembly GCA_956483635.1 of Panzeria rudis. NCBI lineage: Eukaryota > Metazoa > Arthropoda > Insecta > Diptera > Tachinidae > Panzeria > Panzeria rudis. The sequence goes on along the minus strand of OY101450.1, from coordinate 123,584,073 downwards.
TAGGTCCTCCTCTATGATTTTTGCATATACATATCGTTTTGTGATCGGATCGTAAATTTCAAAGATACAGATTTATTACCCTTTTTTCAATTGAAACCACTGTATGACGGTTTTTCTATCAGTGCGGGTGCTAGTGATATACGAATTATTTAACCAAGTTAGTTAAGGAAATAAAATATGAGAGTTTAGTGAAGTTTAGTGGATTCGTCTACCAGTTAAATCAATTTTCTTTATCACTAAGTTCCCCACTTCTAATGGTTTTTCCTATGTCATTGGCTGATGATATCAAAAGCTTTTTCGTTTATGTTGCAGTTGAATTTTTATTTTTAATATTCAACTACAATATGATATATTAAAATTTTTTTTAACAGAGATATATATATACAATAATATCTGATCCGCTTAGACTTTTTGTACTTTGATTTTTTAATATTTATCTACTTTTTTGGTTGCATGTTATAATTTCCAATATGCTTCGGACACAATTTGATATTTAAAAATACAAAACTTGGCAACGCTTTATCCATTAATACGGTTTTTTGGATAAAATTTCTTTTCTTTTGTATACATTTTTCTCTCAAACAACAACATCTGTTTACGAAAGAAAATATTTTGCCACTTCTTTTGCTGATTTTCCGTTATTTACAAAGAGCTTAATTTTCATGTAAGAGAATTTTTGTAAGGCGCATGTGCTTATTTATTCAGTGTTGTCAAATTTTCCAAAAAAATTTCCGGCAATTATTTTCATGAAAAAATTTTGACATTTTGATTTTTTCAAACACGATATTTTAAGTGGGCTGCAGTGATATACAATACTACCTTATAGCTTGTTTTAAATGGTATAGGCTGTATTAAAGCGAAAAGTACTATCCAAAAAACCTTTTTTCAACATAAAAGCCTAAAAACGTAAACAAGTTATTGGAAGTTAATCAAAATGATGAAGATCCAGCTATAAAAGGGCTAAATTGGCATCATTGTAGTTATTACACTGTTGATTATAGCTGTGTTCATTTACTGAAAATTGTTAACAATTGTTAACAATTTTTGATAGAAAGTGTTCATTAACTCCAAAAATTTTCAACGAGAGAGCGTCAAAAGAGAGCAACAAATTGAGACACAAAAAAATTGTTGAAAATTCTTGATAGTAAAATTTTTACTTTCAATAATTGTTCAAACAGCTGTTTTGTGTTTGTATTTACAAATCAAGTTTGCTAAAAGAAGTTGGGAAATAAAAATATTTTTGCAAAATTTAAGAAATTCTAAGTGAATGTTAATTTTTAAAGCGATGAAATATATTAATACGATAGAAAACCAATTTTTGTTTAATTTAGGACCAACCGCACAAAAATAAGATGTCTAAAGCAATGGAATTTAGCAACACAGGATCTAGTACATCAGGGCCAGAGGATGTTGCAGCAAATTTTAGTATTGCAAATATTATGAGTATCTAGATACTCGGTACTTTACACTATGGCGGTAGATAATCCAATTAGTTCATATATAAATATATTTAATGTTAATGTAAATTTGACTATGTAATTTAGACAATTAGCAGTATCTTGGAAACCATAAGAGGGAATTTCTTGAAATTAAAAAAAAGCTAATATGTACTAAATATTTCAAAATTAAAAAAATGTCAAAACGAAAAATCGCCAAAATGAAAAAGCGTTTAACGGAAAAAACACCAAAATTGCAAAAAAATTACTAAAACGCAAAAAATCACCAAAACTAAAAAGATCGCCAAAAAAAACTTAAAAAAAAACCCAAAAACCGAAAAAAGTCGCCAAAACGAAAAAAACACTAAAACTAAAAATATCGTCAAAAACGAAAATTCGCCAAAAATGGAAAAAATCACCAAAGCGAAAAAAGCGTCAAAGCTAAAAAATCGCCAAACACCGAAAATTTGCTAAAACGAAAGTGTCAAACCCAAAAAATCGCTAAAACTAAAAAAATCAGCAAACACCGAAAAAATTCCCAAAACCCAAAAAAGCGCCAAAACTAAAATAAATCTCTAAAAAATCGTCAAAAAGTAAAAAAAAACGTTAAAACAAAAAAAAACGCTAAAACAAAAATATTGCCAAAACTAACGAAAATACACAAATAAACATACGTTATTCTGGCATATTCTGTGTTTCACAAAAAATAAAATAATGTGAATTTTCTTGGCATTGTTGTTATAAAAAATTATTTATAACAACAATGCTATGAGAAATACACATAATTTTATTTTTTTGTGAAACACAGAACATGCCAAAATGACGTTAACATAAAAATATTTCTGCAACTTTCGATTGATAATTGGTCCCAAAATGTAATCCATATATAAATTTTTTAAATATTGTACTTCATTACAAAATAATTTGTTTTTGTTTTCATTACCTCAAAAGTTTAAAATTTCAGATATGTACCCTTTTTTCAATTTCTTATTCAATTTTGTTGAAAAGAAATAATAATAAATGCCGAAATCACATTATTTTTATAGTAATAGGTACATATATTACATTTTTCCACATATAGGAGTAGTTATTAAGTACTCATATATACCTATATATTATAACACTATTTTAGCTTGAAAATTTTGGATGGTAAAGTGTTCATTTACTTTTTATTATTTTTGAGAGTAATTTTACAAAATTCCTTTTTACTCTCTCGTTGATGGAAAGTGATAGGAAAGTAAATGAACAAAGCTTATATCTCCTCGTGTCTTTCTTTCATATATGTATATTCTGTACTAATTGTGCATGAAACACCTGCTAGACATTTAATAATATTTCTTTTGTTTTGTTTTTTTTTTACATTTATTACAAAATTTTTGCAAGTATGTACTCGTATGTACTAAATTGAAAGCTCTCTTTTAGTTGAGTGCTTTTGGAAGGCAAAAAGTGACTCAATATAAACCTGTTAAGGGTATTTTAGCATACTTATGTGTCTAATTACGGTCCACACAAAAGGATGTAAATATTTAATAATGTTTCTTTAGTTCTAGAATTCTAGATTTTTTTTATTGTTTTTAATATTTTCTTATGTTTATTTGATATTGTGATATTTCTTTTTAGCAGCTTAAGGATTTTTTTTATTATTTATTGCAACTAAGTTCCTTATGGCACGTTGTGCACATCAATGATTTAAATGATGGAGGGTAAAAAATGTAACGAATACTGGTTTGTTTGGATACCCTGCTGGCAAGATGTGTCAAGTTAAAAGGGAACAATGGCTGAATGGGCAAATTATGGTTGGTGATCAGTGTTTCCGTTGCAGATTTTTCGGGTTTTTCATTGCTGCCGTAGTTTTTCGGGGCAGTACTGATAAACTCCTTCTGATTTGAAGGATTTTTGGCCATACTTTTCGGATTCTCAAACCTGGTTTGTACGCTTGCTGAGTGTTTTGGGACAGTACTACCTGAATGTGTGTCTGCTAACAATTGGCGATATGTATCGTCTTAGTATCTTCTGAAAGTGTCTTATTTTATCATTTGGAAGCTCAAATAATTATTTTAATATTGATTTCTTTTATTAAGGTGGAATTTTAAGAGGAATTTGTTTTTAATAAGTTTTTTTGACGGAGTCATGGCTATGGTTCCGCCTGCTGCCTTTAAGAAAGTGAGGCGTATTGCCACGAATAACGAGGCTTATAAGAGGGGATGCATTTTAAGCCATCATCGGGTAATACTAGGCGCGCATTTGCTGCTGAGCATGCTGTTGGTGCAAATATTGCTGCTAGTGGTATTGTGGTGGTGATGCTGATGATTCAACTTTTATTGCTGTTTCTGTTCTTGCTATAGCTGCTTTCACAATTAGTTTTGGTCCTGCTGCTATTGAATCGGCTGCTGCGTTGGTTATTGATGCTTCGCTTTTGACTCCATGACACTTTTCATCATTGTGATATCAACGTTTACATCAACTGGTCATCAATTCCAATGATGAGAAATCTATCATCAATGCAATGATACATTGACATCAGGGAAATGACTAATTGACATCAATTTAATGACAAAATGACGTCAACATGATGTCGCTGAAAGAAAAACTGTCATAGCGGTGATGCAATTTGACATCAATGCTATGTAAAGTGTCTACGGTTTTGACCCAATTACACTTTTCATCACTCTGATGTCAACTTTTGCATCATCTGTCATCAATGGAATGATTGAAACAATTATCATATTTTTATTTTCTTACTTTTACTTGTTCCTACTTTTGTTATATTATTTTTTTCTCTAATATTGGTCTTGATTAGGGTATTCACTCGAATAATGTTTGCTCGATTAATCGAATAATTAAAGTCAAATAATGTTCGATCAATCAAAAAATTTGAGTTTCGAGTAAAAAATTATTCGTGTAATTTAGGTCGATTAATCGAATAACTCGACTAAAAATTTTTATATAAATTTTCTTTTTTTGAATGAGTTTTTGCAGATTTCTTAATAAAAACTGGCAACATTTTTTAAATTATATGAAATTTGCCATGCAATTCGAACGTTATTACGAGATTCAATCAAAAATTAAAAACATTTACAAAATCAAAGAGCAAAAAAATTATTCTTTTCTCTTATAAAATATTACTTTATGGATCTAGAAAAAACAAAGAATTGACCCGATTGATTTGAAATGCTTTTTAATTCACTTTTCTCAATTTCTTCAGCGGCAACGATTAGTGAAAGATCATTACTCTTAATAATGGGAGAAATGTTCAATCGAAAAAATATCTATGAAACTAATAAAAAACATTATTTTCTTAGGACTAAATGTAGTGATTGTGTTCGATTGTTCCATTATTTAATAATTATCCTGTTCTGTTCTCCATGCAAAATGAAAATGTTCGAAATTATAATTATAATTTGTTGTTACAAGTTAATAATTACAACAGCAATGCTATGCCAATTCCGATTATTTTTATTTCGCCTTGAATACAGAACAAGTCAGAGTATTATTAAATATTTCCTGGCGCAAAATTTTTTCAAAGCGAAACATTTGAATAGTAAAAGAGAACAATTCCAAATGATCACTTTATGATCTAATTTTTGTAGAAATAATGTTTTTTCTTTTGTTTTTATTATAAAAATATATAAAACGCGAAAAAACTTGATTATATTTGTCCACAAAATTTTACAAAAAACCGAATAATTCAAATATTTTCCGATTAACTCGAATAATTTTTAGGAGTAGCGCTTACTCGAATAACTCGAACGAAATAAAAGTTTTACTCGATTGTTCGAGTAATTTAAAAACCTCTATTTCGATTAATTGATTAATCGAACTATTGAAAAGTCGATTAAAATGAATATCCAAGTCTTGATACAAGGCTCCCCAATTCGTCGCACATTTATAAACTAACGCCTCTATCATTTCAGCTATGTCATCATGCAGAACATCGGCAGCACAAAGTCAACATAAAAGCACTCAGTTTTTCGGGTGATTTCGATACAAACTTTCCAATCAAGTCGATTGCTTGGGTTTTAGAAACAAGTCATAAGTATCACCAATAATATGAAAAGGTGTCATACGATTGTTTGCTTCAATATTTTGCCTGTGCATGTATGCTGTACTGGCTTAGTTTTTAACAAGACGTACTTATTTTATAATTAGCTCTGTCATAGTGATGATGATAAGTGTACACCAATGCAATGTCATGTTGTTTAACTTTTTAAAAATGAATGAAAACACACAAAAATACAATAGCATTTGTATTAAAATACAAACTACAAACATTATAACATTCTATACTCATTTCTTTTATACATATTTTGCACTTTAATAATATAAAATAAGTGGCATCGTAATGATGTCATAGCATTAGTGACACTTTAACTATGACAAAATTCTATGATGACGTTTGTTATCAGATTGATGTCTGTTTTCGTTATATTGATGACATTTGTCATAGCATTGATGTTAGAATTCTTTCGCAGTATTGTTTTTGCTATATACGTTTGTGATGGACTCCTTCATTGCTTGAGCGGTGTATGGTGAAATTATCCTATCTGGAAGGATATGTTATTGGCATACAGTATTATAAGAGATACTTTAGTTCACCCCTTTTGCCTATTGGAAATTCCAAGAAATTCGCTGTTAATGACATACACATACCTTTTATATATAAAATTTTTTGGTGAAAGCTATTCAATTTACAAGAGAAGGAATAAATCATGCTAATGTAGTACCTTGTAATAAGAATTTTTAGGTAGCCACTGGAGAAGTCTGTTACATCTACCTAAAGGTAGCCCAAGGCGTAGAAAATAAAATTTACTCAACATTTAATACCTATCGAACAATTTTGAATTAATTAAATTCATTAAAGTTTATATGCATATATGTTCTGCTAGAGTCCTTTTTCACAAAACCAATTGCTCTAATTTACATTAAATTTGAGGCTCTTATAGAACTAAATGTAAAATTTAAAAGTATTTATGTTAATTAAGTTCCATTGAATAATATTTATAAATTTTGAGTTTGTATAAATCATTAATGATCTGTGTGAGGGATTTTAATAAATTAAATGGAACTGTTGTGTATAAAATACAATAACAAATACATACAGGGAATATTGGTTTTAATGCCCAAAGTACATCTCACTTACAAACATACACGCACACAAATATAGATATAATACAAATAAGCTGGTGTGAGTTTGCATAAACTCCCAGCGGTAAACGGAAGGAGTAAAGAGGCCTTCTATAAGGCCTTATTTAGCAGTCTAGAGTACTTCCACTCCCATTGCATACTCAAATCTTTATTACATGCCATGTCATTGCGAAATAAGGACTTCCTCGGCCGATCACTAAGCAGACCTAATTGAAGGCTTTCCTTAGCAGGCCTATTTGCAGGTCATACGTGGCATGCCTGATAGAAAGCCTGGTCTGGGAAGGTCTGTTAAAAATCAAATGGAGGTAAATTTTTTTTATCTGAGTATTTTTATAGCGGCTTCTATATTTTAGATTATTGTGATTTTTTCTTTCGAACTCCTTCTTTTCATCCAAAGTAGTTTTTTATATATATGAGGGAGGCTAATTTTCGTGTATTTATTAGGAACGAATTGAACATGATGTAGTAGCTGCAACATAAACGACATAATAGCAATATGTATGATTCCTCTTGTAAATTTGAGTCTCATATAACAATTTTTTTCGAAAAAAGAGTACGCGAAAGATTGTTATTTCTGAAGAGTTTTTTTTTATTATTAAACAAAACAAAAAATTTAAAAATAGAATACTCCTTCCAAAAGAGACCAGTGTAGAATGCCTATCGTTAGAAGACAGAAAAAAATTAGTTTTGAATCTTAAACTCAGGTCTTGGAAGGCCTGTAAAAAGCCCTGTTTAGTGATTGCCTCGTCAGTTTTACCGCTGGTCTTTAGTGTGATGTACTATGTATAATAGGATGGGTCGGTGTGCATGAAAGCGAAAGAAAAAATAAGTAAATAGCAAATCGTTAAGGGAAAATTATTCTGCGAATAGTTCTAAACAACCTTGCTCTAGAAGTTACGCGTCTAAAATGGGTTTCGAGCTTGCGGAAACTCCAAAATATGTTGTCAGTGCCTCGTATAAAACCAACCACTGATTGCGCCAACCCCGCTCCGGATGAAATAAAAGTGGGAATGTCAGTCTTGTGCAGCTAACATTACGCCAGCGGTTCCAAACTATGACGCCTGTATTAAAGGAAAAATTACAAAAAGTGCTAGAAATAGTTTGTCTAAATACATAATGGCGTATGAGTATCATTAATTAATGTATTGATGAAATATAAAGTATACGCCAAAATGCTTCAAGCACGTTTTGTAATTTTTCCTTCACTACTGGACTTGTTCTTGTTTTTGTTCTTTTAATAAAAACATGCGGAATACAAGGACATACATACGTAGACACATTTTAAAATTTTTCTGTTGTATGAAAATTGCGATTTTTATCAATTGATTTTCTTCACTTAATTATAAATAAAATCGACATATGTTAATCGATGTTAATGATTTATGGCTTAATTTATTCCTAATATACCTAGCTTTCTAAAAAATAATAAACGAGTAAAATTTTGTGTTTTAGAAAAAAAAATTTTCGCCGCTAATTTCTGAATAACTTTGAAACATATATATAAAAAATATCAATGAATGTCTTAAATGTAATTTTATTTAGCATCTTTTGGTGCTATCATATTAGTCGAGCCAATTAAATAAATCTGTACATGTTAGGTACAAACTCAAAGCGGTTTTTAATTAAGGACATTAAGCTTTTCTTGTCCATATATTTTTAATTAAAGGCGCGAAGAAATTGTTTTTGCAGACCAGTTCACTGCATTTTGACTCATGATTTTTAGGGCAAAGTTGCTAGGAATTCTTCAGAGAACTCTATCAACTGCCTGTATTAAATTTTTTTTACAAAAAAAAAAAAAACCAACCAACCTTAATGTATATGAATGTATATGTTTGTTTGTGTGTCTGTTGAATGTAATTGTTTGCGTTTATCTATGAGCGTGTAATCAATAAATTTATGTTAATAAATGAGTTTTCATTTATAAATTATGTATTCGTGTGAAAATTAAATTTGGTAAGAATTTTTGTATTTAAAACAGTGGCGCGCATTCTTTCACTATCCTATACACTCGTGCATAGGTTGTTTTTTTTTACATCAACACACGTATAGTGTGTGTGAGACCCACAGCCCATCTATTTTCCTGCGAAACACATATCCAAACACAGAACGTGCATGGTTGGGGGGGGTCCACTGATTTAAAACATTATTTTTTGCACAACCATTTTCAAATTTATTTCTTTGTTGTTTATTATGAACAATGAACTTTTTACAGCAGTTTATTAATGTCAATAGTTCCGAAGTTTAATTTCGGTATACATATTTGCTTTTAAAAGCATGCAAATTGCTGTTTAATAAAGTTTAAAAGAGCTGTCATCTTAAAATAAGAGTCCCATATTTGAGTATATAGCAATTGTTCGTCCCATATTGACTTACGGATCGGCGTAGGCTCTGGAGTCTTCTCGAATGACCTTGGGGTAAGACAATCCTTCCAACTTCCCAACTAAGCCAGTGTATTTCAGGCTGAAATGTTGGCTATAAGGGAATCGGGCAGGGTGTTAATTAACAGAAGTGTTCAGGGGGAGAGTCGACATCTTCGTCGACAGTCAGGCAGCAGTTCTGTATCTGAGGCAGTGATGTTATATACTTTTTTGAAAAGTCTTTACGCAGCCCGAAAAAAATCCCAACTTTTCCCTACGCGCCCAAAAAGTTATCTTTACAAGAATCCGTTCCGCACATAGCAACTGTCTTGGCAATGAGCAGGCAGATGAGCTGGCAAGGGCTGGCTCTGCTATGGACGCCTCCATTGCCGAGTCGGTAGCCATGCCGTTTGGCACTGTTAGAAACCATATTTTCAAACATAATCGGCAGAATGCTGAACACTTGCTACAACAATAAGCGCACAATACAACTAACTAACAGAAACCGTATGGACATCATGAGGCTCGTCGCAGTAGTGACGGGGTACTGGGCGATCGCCAGACACGCTAGTAGGATAGGCCTTTCCTACAATGCGTTCTGCCCTATCTGCTGCAGACACAAATTCTTGGGCAGCAATAAACTAGACAAGCTATAAGACCTATCAGAAATTGGTCTAGGTGAACTGATTAGGTATGTCAATGCGACGGGTTGGATGTAGTACCTACGGTTTTATTGTAATGAAACATAATAATGATGCAGATAATGTATACAAAGGTCAAAGCAAAAATAGTTAGGTAGTACCAGGTATCACTCACCACACCAGTTGCGTTACCATATATTAATTAAACTCTATGATCCGCCATTTTATTTCGGACTTTACCTCGGACTTAGACTATTTTTCATGGTGCACTGCATTCCAGTAGCCGAACACTTCCATTTACAATTCAAAATTAAGAAAGTGGTCATAACTTTTAATATCGTCCTGCGCTTATTATAATTTTTTTGTTTTTAGAGAGTAGCTGTAAAGTTCTCAACCCTTATACTAATTTTTAGTTGTACATTTTTTTGCAAAAATCATTCCCAAAACAACCGCGAAAGCAAATGTAACGCTCAGTACATAAAAATGTTAAAAAATCGAAAAATTTCATTTTATTTCAGAATCCATTGAATGAGGCGAAAACTATAATATGAATCCAACCTTCTCATATTTCTGTAAGCTACATTGGTAAAAAAAAAGTATAAAACATACAGTGAAAATAAAAGTCACCAATATTAGTATATAGTCCCACATTTTGTACTGGCCCGCAATTTGGTATTGGAATTTTTCACTGCGTACTCTATTTTAATAGACAACCTTATTTGTGTTTGTAAACAAATAACTAATTCACCATATTGTGGTGGCGGCCATCTGTGATTTACAATGTTTTTTTTAAGAGAAGTGACACAATCAGGCAATGAATTCCTACTCCTTAATTAATTAAAAATTGAGGGTGCTATTGGCTGAGTAGTTAGAGCGTTTTACTACAAGCCCTGAGGTCTTGAGTTCGAGACTAGTTTCAGGCAAGCCTTGCATTTTTCTCATGTGCAGTGGTGTGTTATTGTGTTGCTTGTTGTTGGGCTGTTAAAGTAATGAAGGCATAGCACTGATCACTTTGGCAGTACCGGCAGCGAGTAATACTAAGATATTCTAATGCACTTCACAGCACCCTCCTTCGTCGGTATTGTAGCACAGCCGTTGGCGAAGTAAAAGAACTAATAAAATGGATACACAGCTTAAACAACTCAATGCCCCTACTTGACACTAGAGGGGCTTGAAACACTGCTCTATAAACAAAACGCGCAATAGCAGGGTTGTAAATGAATTAAGCTTTCTATCTCTCTCCCACTTCACCACCTGTTCTCTCTACACTTTCCCTTTCCCAAAGAAGGTAACACATTAATTAATTAATTGCCTGAATGTGTTACTTCTCTTTAAAAAAAAAAAGTGTGAAACCTTCTTCGGGCAACAGCTAGTGCAAAGAAAACAGGTGGTGAAGTGGGAGAGAAATAGAAAGCTTAATTCAATTACAACTTTGCTATTGCCCGTTTTTTTGTTACATTTAATAGAGAAGTGTTGCAGCGCCTCTGGTGTCAGATAGACGCACTAATTTGTTTAAACTATGTAGCTATTTGTTTTTTCTTTTACATCGCCGATGATTCTGCTGCAATATCGATGAAGAAGGCTTCTGTTTTGTGCATTAGTATATACCAGTATTAATCGCTGCCGTTACTGGTAAAGTGATCAGTGCTATGCCTTTATAACTTTAACAGCCCAATAGCAATCAACACAACGACACACCAAATGACATGCGAAAAATTCTTGATGTTGCTAGCTTGCCTAAAACTACTCTTGAACTCAAGACCTCAGGGTTTATAGTCAACGCGCTAACCATATCAGCCAACAGCGCACTCAATAATCATAATAGTACTGAAATAATCATAATAATACTGCATAATAATATCGTCATCAAACCAATCGGTCAACAGGAGTAAAATACATTTTCAATTACAAGATTTGACCCATACAAGACAGAAATAAGGCACACTAAATATTTCTTTTTATGGACGTTTCTAATCACAAAATTGTATTGTCATGAAAAGTAAAGGTGTTAACCGAATTTCAGATAAATTGGTCAACAGGGCGTGACGCAGCCAACTTTTTTAATTACAAAATTATATGGTAGTTAGAGATAAAAGTGTTTACCAAATTACAGACTAATCGGCCGAAAGGAAGGGGGTGAAGGTAATGACTACTTTTTTTTGGGCGAGTCCCATCACACTTTTCTAATTACAAAATTGTATCGTTATGAAAAGTAGAGGCGCATACTAAATTGCAGATCAATTGGGCGTGCCACAGCATAGTTTTCTAATTACAAAGTCGATTACCGAATTTTAGATTAATCGGTCAATAGGAAGGTGGTAAATTTTGAATTACTGCATTTGGTCCATATGGTTCCAAATGGAAAAAATAGTAATAAATCTGTAAGTTTGAAACTTGCGATCCGATTGCAAAACAATGTATACAAAAATCATAGAGGAGGACGTAAACTGAAGGAATAATGAAATTAGAACCACCCTGCTGAAACACAAGTTGTCGACTTCATAGTTTCTACAATAATTTTTCGATTCCCATTAATTTATACTCGGTGCAAAATAGATAAAGAAAATACAGTTTACCTAATTGAGATATCTTTAATATTTTCAAAGATATTTGGCTCTGAATTTTAAAATTTTATTTTTCGGCCTCGACTTTGTTCTCTATTTCGTCAATATCTCCGTTTAAGACATGCCCAAAATTTCCCAAAAAATATCTTAAAGTTTTTAACACAATCCGCGATAACATGCAGAACAAATTTTTTAGTTATCTCAATTCATGTAGAATCAAAACCAAGACTTTGAAATGAGAGTGAAAAATTGCTAAATTTTGATTAAAAAAAAACGTAATTGTTTCATTTTTTTCGGAAGATTTTTTTCAAAAGTAGTAAACTTTGTTTTTTAAATTTTATTTCTCTACTATTTATTAAAAAACATAGCAGTCCTCTTATTTTTAAAGAATTTTAACATTATATTAAACAGGCATTTTTTATGAATCTTAAATTCCAAAAAAAGAAAAGAATATGTGAAGCAGGGATGCAAAAAGAGAATTTACGAATTGTACTAATTTTCAAGAGAAATTTAAAAATTTTCAGTCCGATTGTACTAAATTCTGGTTTCATTATTATAAAATGTTTTTTAATCAAAATCAACAATCAACAAAAAAAAAGCACACTAAAGTGCTCCTGATGAAATTGGGACTTTATATTCGTGAGGCCGAAATTGAGATAGCTAAATTTCCTAAAACTAGATAAAAGTTTGAAAGGAATGCTGGTTTTCATTATTTTCCTTTCACTCCAAATGTAGAGTTTGGGAAAAATCGGTTTTTAATTTGTTTCGAGTGTCAATTTAAGGACATTCGACTTGTAAAGTGGGAGGCTATTTTGGCTCTACTGATATGTAGATAATGTTTAATTCCAAAAGGCACACAAAAGACTATAAGTTGTTGATATCTGTGGTTTTCATTATATTTTGATATCCTTTTCATATGTAAAAAATATCAGTAATTCTTGAAATATCAGTAAATATCAGTTTATTTAGTTAATTTTTCACAATATCAGCAATTCTTAGAATATCAATAAATATCCGTTTATTTAGTTAATTTTTCATGTATACCTTCGACCAAAAGGCACAATTGTTGTCGTTGTTTAAAGACTTAATAATTCGGAACCGCTTTCCTTCTTCTTGAATATTCAAGAGAGCACTGAAAATGGCACGTATGCGTATCAACCAAACTTGACGTGGGCAGACGGAAATTCAAACAAACCCCGTCACTTTAGTCATTGGGGTGCTATTGTACTTTTGACTTTCAAATAGTTCTAAAAAAAGTACAATTGTATTAACTTTTGCATCCCTGATGTGAAGATAACACGGATATCCATTATTTTATGGCAAAATTATAATACGTATGAGTAATATGATGATACAATAATATTACTCATACGTATTACAGTTTTGACCTATAAATGATTGATCGCCTAATAATTACACCAAATTTAAATTCATCGAAAACGGATAAAACTTTTAAAAGTTAAGAGGACTACAAGAGTTTTCATGCCCGAGATATTCAATTTTGACTCACTGTAGCTCAACGTGTGTTTCGACAGGGTGGTTAGAGTTTCACCATATATAAAGCTTAGATCCTCTTCTATGATTTTCACATACATTGTTTTGTAATCGGATCGCAAGTTTCAAAGATACAAATTTATTACCTTTTTTCCAATGGGAACAATTGAGTGATGACACAAACATGACATAAACACGATAAACTAAATGAAACCGTTTAATAACTTGGAAGTGCTCGTAGTGCCAGAGATTGTGTATAGTGAAAATAAATAAATAAAATAAATTTTAATTAAATTTTATAAATGTTTCATTTTCTTGAACACAAAAATATAAGAAAAATTTGATATGAAAATCTATTTTAACTTGCTTTAAGAGCGTATGAGCTTAAAACTGACATCCTTGAAACTTATTTTAACTTTTCTAATTTCTGCAAAACTTTACGAAACAAAATAAAACCTGTGCTTGTGCATTAAAAACCAAAAGTGTTTTTCTTAACAACTAAATAAAAGTATGTAAGTATGTATATATAAATAGCTCACACACACTCACATACAAATACATATACATACATACATTTACGCACGTACATTTATAAAGTTGGCCTTAAACTCACTCTTATATTTTTACAAGCTGTTTTTGGAAAAAAAAACTAAAACAACTAAAACAACATTTGTATTTTGTATTCGCTGCGAATGCTGCGCTGTCACACAAGTATGCCAAACGTGATCAATGTGAAAATGTTCAATGTTGTAAAAATAATCATATGGCTGTAGGTGTATGAGTGTGTGCGTGTGTGTGTTTGTATTACAAAATCATGTTTACCATTTTTATATAAAAAACTTTCCTTTAACACATATTTACACATAAATGCGGTTGAATAAACGTAAATTCAGGTACATGTACGCAATTTTTCTGCAATAGAAATGAATATTACCGCTTTTTCAACTTATTGCGGTGCAGTAAGTGTTGACAATCTGCTCACATCTTTTAACCGAAAAATAGTTCTCATTCCCAAAAAAATATAGGAAATCCAAAAAAAAAGCTTTGTTTTTCTATTTTAAACATATGTCCACAAGTTGTTTGTCATTCGTGACTTTTCATTTTAATATTAAATATTATTATCAAATTAATCAATAAAATGGTGAGTCGTATATATTACTTAAAACTCTATTGATATTAATTCCAAAACAAAAAAAATATTGTTAAAAACATGTGAAATTGAATTGTTTATTGAAAAATTTGTAGCATAAGCTTCATTAATGTGCTAAGAGTATCGTCATTCATTACTTGAATATTTATTCCAAAGGCTCAGGCTAGTGTTGAATAAAAGCAAAATTTTGTTAAAAAAAAAAACAGATTGAGTCTCAAGTAATTCAGTTATATTCGACAATTTCACTATAGGAAACTTTACAATTTTTATTCGCCAAAACTAAAAAAAATATATTGACAATTCGTAGCGGCTTCCGAAAGTGGCGCTACTCTGTTCTGCTGTGTACGTTGAAAAATTAAGTTGATGTTAATTTTTCCATTGTTCCTTGGAATATTAATCATACCCAATTCTTTCTGAATATAACGTTACGAACCTTAGCCTAATAATCAATTTAGATTCACAAAGCAAATACGTTCGAAATAATCATATTAATAAAACAATTAGCTACTGGCTTGAGCTTTTCACATGTTTACATGTTCATATATACTTAAGTATAAAATCAAACCAAAAAAGTTTGTCTTGAGTAGAACAAAAATCAGAAAAATGGGAATGAAGAAAAATAAACCGATTGCAACGCTGGGAAAGTGCACTTTAATATCAGCTTGAGAGTGATTTAATTCTCGTATTCAATTTTCACGAAAATGTTGTATATATAAGAATTAAATCACATTCACCAGAGCCACCTGACAAGTGATGATAGCAAATACACGTGAGCACTGACGATGGAAGTGTAGCGGCTTCCGAAAGTGGCGCTACTCTGTTCTGCTGTGTACGTTGAAAACTTAAGTTGATGTAATATTTTCCCTTGTTCCTTGGAATATTGATCATACCCAATTCTTTCTGAATATAACGTTACGAACCTTAGCCTAATAATCAATTTAGATTCACAAAGCAAATAAGTTCGAAATAATCATATTAATAATTCGCAATTATTTATATCTTTATTATATCAAATTAAACATCCTTGTTTATATTTTCTGCCACGTTGCTTTACCGTTACGTTATAATGTGTTTTCCATGCGGTTTGTAAATTGGCTAAAATCAAAAGTGTAAAATTCAGATGAAGATATCAACAATAAGATCCTTTAAATTATTAAATTTTTTATGTATAATAGAATTTTTGTGAATTCATGTATTAGATCGATTAAATCGAAATAACTGAAGTTATTAAGCTAAATGAGAGCATACCACCATTACAGTCCTCTAGGACAATAATTTTTTTCCAAAATTTTAATATTTCACCTGCGAATATTTGCAACTTTTTAAAAAAACGCATTTTTGTTGGGAACTACAACGTACTAAAATCAAAATATTTACTAAATGGCGCAGATATCGAAAATATATACACTTGCCAGAAAAAATATCCGTACATTTACCAAAAAAAAATTTCGGACTAGGAAAATTATAGCAATAACTCATACAAATTGACTAATATCTCAAATTATAAATTATTAGAGTATTCTACGTTATTTATCAATGCATTTGAAAGATTATTTAATTAAAAAAAATTTTACAGTGGAATAAACTTAAAATAAAAGCAAAATTCACAAGAAAAAGTATTCGTACACGAATATTAATATAATTTACAACCAATTCTTTTTAAAAAATTTTCAGGAGTTAGTAACCTGTGGGATATCCGTTGTGTTTAAGAACCTCTGCAAGACGATTTGTCATAGATTTAATTAATTAAGTATATCTGCCCTAGTTATTTGATTCCACTCTTCCACGATGAAAATTTTCACCATTTCTTTGGAAGTTATATCGATTTGTCGAAGTTTACGCTCCAGTAAGTTCCAGAAATCCTCAATGGGGACTAATGGGGTGGTTATAGTTGCTTTTTGGTGGTATAAAGCAATCAAAGCTTTACATTTTGGGCCGTATGCCAAGGATCATTGTTCCGTTGGAGCCAAAAGACGTCTCATACATAAAGTTGCTATACACTTTGAAATCAATTTTGTTTTGGAATGTTTAAGTCTCTAACCTGGTCGATTTTAATCTCAATAAGCAGATGGTTTCCAGCCTCACTGACAGCCATGCAGCCCAATACCATAAAGCCACCTCCATAATGTTCAACTATTGGAACAAAATTTTCTTTATTTAGCGTAGTGTAATTTTTCAGTCGCACTAACTTTCTACCTTTGATACTAAAAATGCAGTATTTACTTTCATCTGGAAACAAAGCTGGTTCCTAGAACTCTGGAAGCTTATTTACGTAGTCGATTTCAATCCTAAACGCTTTTTTCTATTGATGTCATATATACGCGCTTTTCTACGCGCTACAGGGCCGTGGTCATCAGTTTGTTTTTAATATTTTTCGAACTGTATCTTCATGGTTGTTGTTCCCGAAAAATTCTTTGATATTCTTGAAGATTTGGGAAGCGATAATTATGTAACTTCATTTTACAGAACCGAAAATAAAGATTTTTTCACGAGAGCTATATTTAGATGGGCGGCCAGAACGAGGATTTGGTAAACTAGAACTTGTGCGTTTGAAAGTTTCAACCACATATTGTACCGAAGAGTAACTTCTATCTGTAATTTGAGCTATTTCGCAATAAGATTTTCCTTCATCTCTTAATTTAAGGATACTCTTCCTTTCGTCCTGACGCGTCAGTTTCAATTTCTTCAGATTTCAAAATTATTTTTCAAATAGGCATTGAAAAGCAAATTTACCACAAAAATGGAATAAAATCTTGTAGATACGACTTAATACAATACAAAAGACTTAATTTAAGCTTTACAGGAAGAACTGTTACGCGTGGAAGTCACCAGACTAGTTCTGTACGAATACTTATTCTTGTGCATAATATTAATATACTGCACTTTTCGCATAATAACAATCACATATAATGCAGTAAACTTTCGTATAAATCTTAAAAGAAAAGTGAAGATGTCAATACATCTTTTACAAAATAATACATCACGGAAAATGTTTAATTTTTCGGTCACTAAACACATTTAAGTTTTTTTAAGGCTGTACGGATATTTATTCTGGCAACTGCAAATTGTTCATATCCTATTTTAAACAAAACTTTCTTGAATTGAAATTGCCTAAAAAAGGAGTGCTTAAAAATTTTCACGTGTGATAAGGCGCGAGCGTGAGTGATCGAAAAATTTCCTTCGTGACATTAACTGATAAGACATGTTAAGGAATAAAGGAGGGAAGCTTCCAAAGGTAGAATCCAACAAATTATTTAAATCAATGTTGCCGTTTGGCTATAATTATTAATGACCACAAAAAGGAGTAGAATTTCCTACAGTGCATTTGCTTAACATTTAATGGTGAATAAAAAGAAATATGTAAAAAATATTGATACTTTTTAATATCTGATTTCGGTATTTTTCTTATTCTTTTGGGTTTTAAAGGAGAAGAAAACAAAATAAACCATAGCAGCTAGAACACAAAAACTTTACGCACTCAACTATTGTTGACTTATAAGTTTAGACGACAAAAATTAGTTTTCATATACAAACAGATAGAAAAAACTATAATTCGTATTCTTTTACTAAATTCTTAAATTCAAATATTTATTTTACGGAAATGGGACCTAAACCAGAATTCGTAAAATTAAACACTAAAATTCGTAAATATTTAATAAGAAAAATAAATCCAATTTTTCTTCAATCAAAATTTTGTATTGGAATATTTAAAAACCAAAGAAAAAAATAATAAAACACATGTGTGTTTTAAAATTAAAACCTGTGATAATTTTTTCTGTGCACAAGTTGACTCAAAAAGTGGTTGTCTGCTTATTTTATTAATACATATCAAAAAATGTTAACTACTTTTAGATAATGATAAAAATACGTACTAATTTTATTTAAAACTAAGTCGTAGTTCCAATTTCAAGCATAGTAATAAGATAAATAAGTACCACTCATTACTTTGTAATCCATCAATAAAGTACTACCTATTACAAAACTGACAAAATTTGTTGCTGGGGAATTACTCTTAAAACGAATTCCGTTATTCTTAAATTATTAAGCTTGAATTTCAAATAATCCTACACAGAAAAAATTATCACCAAAAAATTTTCAAACAAAAATTTGTCTAAAAATAAATTTAATTTTCTGTAAATGTTCTCTCAATAATCTATGAATTGTTTGTTTGACTTTTATTTAGAAGGCAAACAACAAAAACAACAATAAAAACCGTTTCGTAAAAACCACCCTGATGATGACATACACACAAATAACAACAACAACAACAACAATCATAGCAAGAGGAATGCAATTGTACCAAGTTTGTTTACAAAAGATTTTTGAGTGAATCGATTAGTAAATGTCGTTGCGTTCATTCTCATTAATTTTTTTAAAGTATTTAGATAATCATTCAGACTTGAACACATTTAACAAAGTGAAATCTCATAAATGCTTAATGGACCATGATGACGACACAGACAAAATTTTTGTTTGTATTTTTGTTTGATTAAGTCAATTATTTTGCTTAATAATTGTTTGTATTTTTAAACTAATTGTTTATTAAATTCAGGCAGAAATATTGTTTGATATTTTTCAGAAAATCCAGTATATATATAATTTTGATTTGGTAAATTGTTTTGTCTACAATTTGCAAATATTTTTAGACAAATTGTTTTATAAATTTAAGCAATTTATTCACTGAAAAAAAAAACACGTTTATTTAAAATGAAATTGTTGAGATATTTTTTTCTATATTTACAAATTCGTTTGTAGGTCCGTTCATAGACAAAATATTTACTATTTTATTGAATTCCTTTACAGAAAATGAAATTTAGTTTATTCTGTGTAAACCATTAAAATGAGCTGAAATAATATAGAAATCACATCGTCCTAAAGTGAGGTAACGATTGACATAAATAAAAAAATGAGTTTTTTATGAGGCTGTTATTGTTTCCACGTAATGAAGGCAATTGCTCATCCATTACATATTTTAAAATTTCAAATTAATACAATTCATATTCAGCTTTCTTTCTTTTTGTACAATGTTAAATAAATTTTGCCCATATAAAAAGTTTTTGAGAAATTTGCATACGAGAATTACATTACTACTAAATTGATGTTTGTCTGGCGTTTATCACAACAAATCTTACTGTTACCGTTGGTCATTTTTCTACTTTAAACCTCTTCTGCTACTTTATTCATTCGATTTTTTCCTAAATGTTTTTCTCCCAATAAATTTTTCGTTCATTTGTTGGCAAAACAAAACAGCACCAGCTCAATTAACAAAAACATTTAAATTGTGCATATGTAAGTGCAGATGCCATTTACAACACTTACACAATAACCGAATTCACAATCTTGTGCAAATTGTATTGCATCGTAGCATTTGCAAAATGGTATTGCATATTGATATTCACCTCTTAACAATTGTTAGTGGTGAGTATAAATATACTATACCATTTTGCAAATGCTACGATGCAAGACCATTTGCACAAAATTGTGAATTGGGCTAATAACATTTTATTATGAAATTGTAATGCTACAGTGTAAGTAAGAAAACACCTGCAGATAACAAGACAATATAAAAAACAAAAGGTTGATGTAACTAGTACATTTCAGCTAAAATTGACCACGTACTCCAATATTATTTGCAGAGCAATGCGTAGATTAAAATATGTACGTTTCTGCATTTGGGTATGTATGTTTGTATATGCATACTCTGCAGATAGATTTGGACTACGTAGTCTATTTTTAGTATTTTAAACAGCGATGCCATTTTTAGCAGCCTTGTCATATCGTACGCGTTTTTACGATATGACAAAATGGAAATAGTCATACAGTGTCGTCATATCGTAAGTTTTTTACGATATAACAACACTGACATATCCATACAACGCGTACAGATATCTTAGTGTTGTCATATCGTAAAAAACTTACGAGATGACGACACGGTGTGGGTATTTCCGTTTTGTCATATCGTAAAAACACGTACGATATGAAAACGCTGCTTTTTACCTTTTTTTTACGATAATACCTGAAATAATACCTGATGAATACCTGAAATTAAATAAACTGAAAAAAACCACCGCTAAATAATGTACGCCGAGAAAATCGACTACAGTTTGCTAGAGAGTATATGACATGGGACACTCAAGTGAACGGTCATGGTAATGATGTGCGTACGGTGGTTTTTAGTGACGAAAACAAATTTAGTTTGAACGGTATGATCCCCATTATTATTTTCACGATACGAGAAAACACGGGCTATTTTAAAATCGCCATCATAGCAGATAGGATGGGGTTATGGTAACAACCAGGGGTGCCAGATCATTATGATAAAAACTGGCATATTTTCCAAAAAAAAAAATCAGCATTATCGGCAATTCAATTTTAAAAAAATCGGCAAAATTCGGCAAATTCAAAATAAGTTATATATTAACCAAAAATAACAAAGCAGAACAATTCAGCATTAGATAACGTAAAAATCAATGAATTTAAAATAGAAAAAGAAATTTGAATTGCACTGTTGACAAAAAGCGGAACTCTTTGTTTGAGGAAATTCTAAAAACTTTGCCGGAATGTCTCAAAGAATCCTGCTGAAATTCTGAAGAGTTTTCTGAGGAAATTCGAAAGGAATTTTCAATATGTCTGAACAAAGTCGGAAAAAGTGTCTGACAAAACATTAGAAAATATCTGAGAAAATTCGGAGCTAAAATTTGAATTTTATCAGAAATGTCGTATAAGATTCGCACATAGAATCAGAATGCTGTAGGACCTCTTAGACTATTCTTCTGGTATACAGCTTTCTGCTGGGGAATGGCAGCTCATCAGAAAACATTTACCCATATTTTATAAGCTTAAAAATTTTAAACACTTATGCGCAAACTCTAAAGAGATAAATGAGAACTATTATAAAAACTTAAATCAGGCGATGTGCTGCTAAAAGTTGCAGGACGAAGATCAGAAAATGTGCAGATAGTTCTGTTAAATGTCTTAAAGGAAATTACTTGGATAATATTTCAGCAATTTGCAGAGACATCATACCAGAAAAATTCCGACTAATCTGCCAAAATGTCTGAGGAAAGTTAAGACAACTTGGTTCATTGTCTATTAAAGTCTCAGATTTTAGCTGACGTTAGACATGTCAGCAACAATGTTTACTGGGTAGTCGTAAATAGACCTAACCCTTTTTCTCTTTATTAAAAGCGCTGACAGATTAGCAGTTGTCTCTTTTTAATGTAATAGTGTATTCCAGTTTCGCCCAAAACTAATAAATTATCATAAAACAATCAAAGTTTTAAATATTTTTAGCAAAAAATCGGCATTTTTAAAACAAAAATCGGCAAGTCGGCACTTTGGTAATTTTGAGGCAAAAAATCGCCAAAATACCGATAAATCGACAAATATGGCAGGCCTAGTAAGAGCTTTTGTGAGTGTTCGATTAATCAGATAGAGGAGACTTCGTGCTAACTAAAATTAACATTGAAATTAAATGAATGTAAGAATATACAGAAAAACTCTTGTATTATATTTTGTGACAAATTAATTAATTAAATAGCTAGCTGATAATTCCTTATAAAAACCATACACCTTCATAAGTGATAAAAATGAACAAGAACGCTTTTGAGACGATGTATCAGTCTGTCGAAAGCAGTAGTACTGATCCAATCTGCTAATCTGATTGAATATTCGAACTTTCCACTCTTAATAATAATTTGAATTTACAGTGGTCGGCATATTTATTTTGACACATGAGAAATTTTACCATTTTGAATTTTTTCAGATTTCCAAAAAATTAAAAATTCCCAATTTTTTTAAAATGAAATTAGCATTTATTTAATAAGTAAAAAACATAAAATCATAATTTCTTAAATTAAATTTGCATTCTATGCAACTAATTTAAAAATTTAGGGATGGCATAAGTATTTTGACATATAGTATTTTAACTCTTTAAACGAAAATATGTTATTCCAACTCTTATAATACTTTTAGATATTTTTAATATTAATAAAACGTGTATCCTCCTTTAGCGGCAATGACTTTCCGGAGTCTTTTAGGTACTGAATCGATCAAGTTTTGAATGAATTTTGTTGGTATGTCCTCCCACAAAGATTTAACCTCTGAAATTGTTCCTTCCCTGGTTCTTGTCAGATCTGCGGTTCTTTGGCGCTTTATATATGACCAAACATTCTCAATCACATTCAAATCCGGACTTTGGGGTGGCCAATCCAAAGTTTCAATGCAATTTTCTGTCAAAAATTTCTTAATCATTTTACTCTTGTGGCAAGGTGCATTGTCCTGCTGGAAAATAAATGACGGTCCAATCAACCTATCGCCAGAAGGAAATGCGTGTTCATTTAAAATTTTTAAATATTGGTTTTGGTTCATCGAACCGTCGATGGGAACCAAGTCTCCCAAGCCTTTATATGCTATACAGCCCCAGAACATGACTGTGCCACCTCCATGACTAACTTTTTCGACAACAGGTGCGATTTTTTTTTCGAGTTTTTTGGTCTAGTCTAACAAAAACTTTTTTCTTTGACGAGTGATACTCGAAAGTACTTTCGTCGGTCCATAAGACGCTTTGCCAGAATGATAGGGGCTTGTCCACGTATCTGTTTGCGAATTCTAACCTTTTAATTTGGTTCCTTCGGGCTATACATGGAATTGATCTTGCTACATATGTATTAATGTTGGCTTCTTTTAGACGTCGTCGAACTGTTCTTTCGCTTAAATGACTATCACAGTGCGAATTCCATTCAAACGCAGCGGCTTTGGGTGTCAAACCTGGATTAGATTTAAATTTTCTGATAATTTGTCGATCTTCCACTGCCGTTGTTTTACGTTTTCTTCCTGTTCGAGGCAAATTGATGACAGATTCTGTTTCTTTACATTTATTTATTTGATAATAAACGGTTTGTCTAGGTATATTGTACTCCTTGGCAATATTTGTTACAGATATTCCAAGCTTATACTTGGTTATAATTTCACTCCTGACGGTGTTAGTTAATTCCGCTATTTTTCCCATATTTAGACAATAGTAATAGAATTTTTTTATTTATCTTTCATCGAATGTTAATACTTAATACTCAATAACGACCGCTTTGTATTAAAGCTTAACACAAAAAACAAAATGAGATGAAATTATAGAATGTCAAAATAATTATGCCGTTACAAATTCTTGTACCAAATTGCATTTCTCCCTTCAGAATGAGAATGGGTAAAGATTTTAACAAAATATTTTGCATACGTATACCTAAGAATTAGTGTAAAGAAAATATCAAGATAACTGTGCCGTTATCGGAATTTCAATATAAAAACACAATAGAACAATTGTTCACTATACTTTGTCAAAATAAATATGCCGACCACTGTACATTACTTCAAATAATGAACTAAAAAGCCGAAATAATAAATTTTACACTATTAAAATGTCGAAAATATTATCAATAAACTAATTATTAATTGCTCTTATTATAAAATAATAAATTTTTAATTAAAACTAGTTAAATAGTTCTAATCATATGAATGGATTTTTTTTTTATTTTTGTCTTTTTTTTTAAAAGGACGTTTAAACAACTGCTGCATAAAACTATAATGTTGTTCTTGTTATTTTTCTAATCTTAAGAACATGCCCCTTCCCATAGTAGTTAAATTTTAGCTGTGAACCAAAAATTTCAAGAGATATGGCCTACTAAAAACTGAAATTTAATCAGCCAATCGAAAGGGTAAAATAGTTTTGAGACTACCCCGGTGTAAAGCAAAGCTGGCTAATATGGTCCAGCCCTGGGACATTGTAATGTTAAATCAACCATGTTTTCTCCATACATTTTTGGTTATCTTTGGACTAGTCCTCGTCCCTAGTCCCTGGAGTATATTTTACATGCGTGTATGGACTGGTCGTGTTAGCTACAGGGAATGTAAGTTTCAGTATTTGTATACTTCAAGCAATATGTTGCAAAATTTACATATTTATTGTATTTAAATTAAAATATTGTCAGTTTCTTTTCTTTGTTGCAGATTTTTAATAAAAAAAACTTTCTATTGAAAAGCGAAGGGTTTCATTTTCTTTTTGGAGAGCAATAAAAGGGAAAACAAAACGTTAGCAGGTAAATTTATATTTCTTTCAAAATTATTGAAACCGTTTTAACTTTGTAAATGACAACTTAAGCTCAAGAGAGTAAAAAAGATACAACAAAATTAAAAATATAAGGAAACCCGCACGAAACATGAAATAAATTAGATAGATTTCTATTGATTTTAAAAATATTTGTAAGAATAATTTTGTTTTGTAAGATCTAAATCATAATTAAAGAGTTGTTTCTGCTAATTCGAGCCATTGATTTTAGACAGTGCCTAATTTAAATTGCTAACTTTTGCTACATTCTTTAAAAACTTTTACATATTACACTGATGTATAAAAAGAAAATTAAGTACTTAATTGCATTTTACTTAAAAACTTTTAATATTTACTTCTTTCTTTTACCTTTTTTTTTTGCTTTATAAATCTTACATAAAAAAAGTTGTAATTTTGTATGCTCTTAAAAAATATACTTTTGTTACCACACAGCCTTTTTAGTTTATTGCTTTTAATATGTTTGGCTTAAAACAAAGTCACCCTAAAAGCACTCAAACAATTTTTTGTAGAACCACTTTCCCACAGGACATAAAATCTGGCCAGCTTTAAGGGTAGTGGTTCATGAAAAATTCCACATACTCTTGCAGTAGTGATGCAAAATTCATGATTACGAATAAAATTATTACTTTATTTTGCTTTATTACAAAGTGATTATAATTTCAGTAAGAGGGTTTACTTTGCTTTTTAAGAATTTTTTAAACAAGTGCTTCCTTTTTCGGGATAAAAATGAAAAGGTAAACTGTTAATGCTGTTAATGTTACTTAGAGATTAAAATTTTTTTCTGTTGCTTAGACTTCCAAGAAAAAAAATAGTTTAGACAGTCTAAACATAAGCAAACTTAAGAATGTTGTAAAAGAAGAAAATTTATTACATGGCTGATTCTCATTATAAACGTACATTTTGTGTGTGTGTTTTTTTTTGTTTGTTTGCCAAAGTAACTAAATGAAATATGAGAAGGTAGGACTCATATTATAGTTTTCGACTCATTCAATTGATCCTGAAATAAAATTGTATTATTCGATTTTTTTCAATTTTTGTGTCTTGAGCGTTACATTTGCTTTCGGTGTAGTTCTGGGAATGAGTTTGGCGAAAAACTATAGAAAAAATTACCATAGCGTTTGAGAGCACTATACATCTACTCTCTAAAAACAAAACATTATAATAAAATCTTAAAATAATGTTCTTTATGTCGTTTCTACCCTTCAGATGCCGCAAATTTTTTTTGCGTCCTAAGACTTAGAGATACATTATATTTTAAAAATTTTTACGAAACGCTCAATACAATTTTATAACAATTCAATATTATTTCAGAACACACACTACATTTTAAATTTAATAAAACTCAGATATATTATGTTTAAAGAAATATGGATAGCACTCAATACATTTTTTTTGTAGAAACCTTGATTGATTGGTGCAACGTTTTGCAATACAATACTATTTAGCAAAGTTCACAAAACTTTTAAATATTTAAAAATAAGAATACAAATCTGTTATTTGAGTGTGTATTGTTAATGCAATTTAATAATTAAGCTGAATTATGAAGCGTACAAAAGCGTAACGCTCAATACACAAGATTGTGGACAGTAACAGTTAAAAAAAGATTATAATTTCTAGTATTTTCCAAAAATTTTATGTCGGAAATAAGAGAACCAAATGCAAATATTCTAAAACCGTTATAAAGGGTGGGCAAATTTGAGGTTAGGAAGTAAATAAACTGTCAAATGATGAAATGTCAAGAATTGAGCTGTCATCCTTTGGCATTTATTTAGAGAAAACTTGGGAAATTATAACCATGGAACGGTACACTCTTGAGCAACAAATTTTAATAGTAAAAATTTGCTATCAAAATTGTGAAAATTTTACTGTATAACTTCGTCAAATTCGAGCAGCTTTTCCTCGTAATCAGGCTACTTTAATTCTTGGATGTTGCGGAAAGTGCCTCTGGTGATATGCAATTGTTGCGAACGTCGACGAGTTGATGATCCAGGCTCATTCGAACTGATACAGTAAAATTTTCACCATTTTTGTAATAAATTTTCACAATTAAGTCTCGTTGTTCAAGAGTATAGCGTTCCATGGTTAAAATTTTGCAAGTTTTCACTAAATAAATGCCAAAGGATGACAGTTCAATTCTTGACATTTCATCATTTGACAGCCTATTTACTTTCTAACCTCAAATTTACCCAACCTTTACATTTAATCTCGTTTTTGAAAATTATCAGTTTCTTAAAATGGAAAATCAACACCATGCATTATGAACACGCCATTTTGTATGAAGAGGGGAAACGCAGTATTTTTGTTTGTCGTTTTAAACACATAATAGACAGTCTTACACAAAAAAAAAACTTATATACATTTATTTACAATCTATTAAATAGTGGTTAAGCGGTTTTTATTATTAAATATTTTATAAAATATTTTACTATACTTTCCACGGACACGAAAATAGTATTTGAAATGAGAACCAGCCACATATATGTTAATTAGTTTATTTTTGTAAAACCAATTTCAAGAAAAAATTAAGATTTTATTAATTTTTAACATGTTTTTCACCAAAGGGAATATAATGTGGCACAAGACAAGGCACGTGAATGAATCGGAAGGACTTGCGACCGCACAGTGGTTACAATTTAAATAAAAAGGATAATAAATCTGTAGCTTTGAAACTTATGATCCGATTACAAAACGATGTATGTAAAAATGATAGCGGAGCTAGTCTTGAGATATTCAAGCTTGGTCCACCCTGTTGAAGCACACGGTGAATTAGAGGGTGTCAAAATTGAATGAACAACTTTCCCATTAAAAAATTTTCATTTTTTTTGAAGCACTACAGAAATAAAGCGCTTCATAATTCGCTTTGAAATATGAGCTTGTTCAGAAGCTGATTTCATAGCGTCACAACAATGCAGGTTTTGAAGCGAGAAAAGTATTTGCTTTTTACTTATACAAAAGCTTCGTACACAAGCTATACAAAAAAGCTGATTTTATGGTGCTGATCCAAAGGAGGTTTTTAAGCGAGAATGAAGATACAGTTTATTTGAGTTTCTTGGTGCCGTTTTGCAACAGTGTTTTTGGTCGAGTGATTGGTACGTTGAACTTCAAACTTGAAGGTTCTTAGTTCGATACTAGTTGAAGTTAAAATAACAAACATTGAGTAAAAATATGAAATTAATAAAAATAAATAAACGAAATAAGAAAAATTAAAAATGGCGTCAACGACGCCAATCCACATCGAACAATTTTTTTAATATATTTTCAGTTCTAGTGCTGAAAATTTTGATGATTTTCAGCGCTTCAAAAGCGCTTTTGTGAGCATAAATGTAGTACTCCAATCCGGGAACTCGCCATACAAAAATCAGCAGCGATATCACTAGGTTTGTCAGCGCTACTTTTATTTCATAATAGTAGAAACCTGCTTTATTGGAAGCAACTTTTTTACTGGGTTGTTTGCCTCATAACTTTTACAAATATTATACAGTTTTAACGAATTTTTACTTGCTGCAAAGTTAATAGATATATAAAGAGAATATTGTTTATTTTATTAAAATATCTTCAATATTTTCAAAGATATTTGGCTTTGAATTTCAAAATTTTCGTTTTTGGCCTCGACTTTGTTCTATATTCCGTAAATATATCCGGTAATAGCATAGCCATCATATTCAAAAAAATATTCTATATTTTTTTTGTACAAAAGAATCAAATTCAAGACTTTGCGATAAAATTGAAAAATTACAACATTTTCATTAATACTAGTATCCGCGATCAAACGTGGTAAAAGCGAACAAAGGACGCTGATGATGGCAGCGTAGCGGCTGTCGATATTAATAGTACTAATCCGTTCTGCTAGTCTGATTAGATATTCTAATATTCCACTCTTAAAAAAATAGTTTGAATTTACATTTATTCAATTATTGTGAGCTTAAGCCGAATAATAATAACTTACGACTTAAAAACTACAAAACCTTTACGCGTGGCTACGTATTCAAGTCTTAAATACACTTATTTTATACCTCCACTCAGGAATATCTCATTCTAGCAACAGTGTTTTAAAATATAGTACAAAAACGTAAACTAAGGATTTCGGATATGAGCTTTTCTGCAGAATTTTGAATTATGTTTGGCTCTGAGCTTCGATCTTTTAATATAATTAATCGAAACAATTAGAAGTGTCTAGAATTTAAAAAAATTAAAACATAACTCTAATGGCATAATAAAAGTTTTTATATATTTAGAGAAATCCACGAAAAGGACTGCGAAATTAGATATTCTTTATTATTATGTTACTGTTTTTTTTACTAAAAAACTCAAAATAATATATAGTTTATGCATATTTACTTGTTGAAATTATTTAGTTTACGTTAAAAAAAACTTTATGAATCGGTTAACCGATTAACAGCGAAATTAACCGATTATTAACCGATTAAACCAAAACCTCGATTAGTTAATCGAGCGATTAACCGATTAAATCAGAAGCTCGATTAAATGAATAACCTAGTATGTATGTACATATTACAACGAAAGAAATTTTTTTAATTTTCAAAGCCACTACATATAAAATCCAGGATTGCAATTTATCTATAATCTCGTTAGTATGAACAAAGTTTTATCTTGCATTTAATTCAGAAGAGTTATACCAATTCGTTATATCATTTAATACACATTTAAAATAATAGATTAAAAAGGAATCATTAAAGCAAAAGTATTGTCATAAAAAAGTTCAATAAGCTCACAAATAGAATACAAATTGTTAATAAATTCAGTAAAGGGTAACGTTGACTCGCCAACGAATCGTTCCGTACAAATACCATGTACGTACATACATACATTTCTTTAGCCTTTTTGGAGATTTTTTTTTAGTTCTGGCACTTTTTCGTTTTGGTGATTTTTTCAACTTTTGTCCGTTTTTTTTTAATTTTAGCGATTCTCTTCGTTTTTGCCGATTTTCATTGTTTTCTTTTATTTTTTTTGTAGTTTTGGCGATATTTTTATTTTTATCGATTTTTTTCGGTTTTTGGCGATTTTTTCCAGTTTTGGAGATTTTTTTTCATTTATGACGATTTTATTATGTTTTAGCGGTTTTTGGAGATTTTTTAGTTTTGCGATTTTATTTTTGTTTTGGCGATTTTTTCCGTTTTGGTTTTTTTCGGTTTCTGACGATATTTTTAGATTTTAAAAATTTTTTATATTGGCTCTTTTACCGTTTTGGTAATTTTTTTATTTATGGCGTTTTTTCGGTTTTTGGTAAGTTTTTTCGTTTCTAGGCGTTTTTTTAGTTTTCTTTAGAAGATGCAATAAAATTCAAAATTACGCAACCTGATAAAATACCCTTTAATTTTTAGTTAGTATTATTTTAGCATTCGCTCCTGTTGCCTTTAAAATGCTGCACTAGCTGTGAACATATCAAGAGTTTGGCTCTTAGGGTTTCCAAGATACAGCTAATTTTCAAAATTACATTAACTACGAGAATGCCCTTTAATTTGTATTTGGTTTAGATTTCAGTATTAATTGGTCCAGTTTGTATAATAATACACTAACTTTGAAGATTTCAAGTGTCGATATATAAGTGTCTGTATACTACATTATGCTCAGAAGATATAGGTAAATTTCAAAATAATATATCCTGGTTTCTACCAGCATTTTAGCATTCACCGGTGTTGCTTTTAAAGCGCTGCTATGAATATTTCAAGAGTTTACTTTTTATGGTTCCCAAGATACAGCTAATTGTAAAAATTCCATAGTCAAAATTACAATAACTGATAGAATACCCTTTCATTTTCATTTTGTTTAAATTTCAGTGTTATTTGGTATAGTCTGTATGTTAATACACTAAATTTTAAAATTTCAATTGTCTATATTTCAACATATTTTGTTGCTTGTTTTACAACACCCTTTAATTTTAAACTGCTATATATTGGTATTTGTAGCGGCCATAGTTATACATATGGTTATACGTACATATACATTTTAGTTCCGTACCTCTCACGGCTCTCGAGAAAATAGCCTGTGATAGACAGACGGACGGATTCACGGCCAGCGTAGTGAAAACAATAAGGTTCCTTTACACTTTTGGTGTACGGAACGCTAAAAATGAAAGAATTGTCGAAAACAAATGTTTAACTGAAATTCTTTACCCTACGTCTCCACGTAGCAATTTTTGTTGCCAAGCTTCATACAAAACTTACACACTAAAGAAAAACAATGTAATTTTCAATAAAGAATTTGACAGTTGCCGGCAATAAATATTGCCATGTGGAGACGTAGGGTTAAGCCAATAAAAACAAAGCTTATGTGAAGGTATATTCAGTTTGTACATCCACAAAATATATATCTTTTTCTATTATATATCCGAACATACCTCCAAAAATAATTTTGAAACTATTTGAAAAAAGAACCTCTAAAAAATTTACCCAAGGTCTTTTCTGTGTTATCGAATTCA
This sequence comes from Panzeria rudis, assembly GCA_956483635.1. Taxonomy (NCBI): domain Eukaryota; kingdom Metazoa; phylum Arthropoda; class Insecta; order Diptera; family Tachinidae; genus Panzeria; species Panzeria rudis. Next base: position 123,552,727 of record OY101450.1, on the reverse strand, counting down.
TTTGATAAAAAACTCCATGAATCTAATCTCTCTCCAAAAAATAGTGACGACGAGTTCTACTTTTTACTTGATTACAAATTATCTTAATTTCATTAGTTTAATTTAAATGACAGGCGAACAGTAAACTGTGCAAGTTTTGAATTATTAAATAAAGTTCTCAGTATATCGCATTGAGAGTTACTGATAAGAATAAGAAAATTTTTAGATAGCATCGACTTCTGTTAGTAACATCAGAGAGATAAAAGTTAACTTAGCATTGTTCATAATTTAACATAACATTTTAATATTTACATGATTAATATTGTTATTGTTGATGCATCTCCGATATAATTGGTATTAACCTTAGCATGAGTAACACAATTAAGCCAAGCTTAAATTGTAACAGGGGTGTCCGATCACCCAACCCTGTTAACAATTGAAAATAAAAACCACAATCTGTAATTTTTTCTTCACTATTTTCATTTAAATAGCGTTCGATATTGTTATCGTTTAAAAAAGCCATTTTAGTATAAAAAGAGCGATAGCAAAAAAATATATATAAAAAATACATTCGTAAAGGGTAGCATTGCTATTGATGATCAAGGGCAAAACCGCAAAAGAGTACGTGAAATATTACGCTCCCCTGTTACCATCTGATGGTTAACGCCGTATAGTTGAAATAAATCTAATCACTTAATTATTGTTACAAGTGTGCAATAAAACTAATAATGTATGATATATAATTTTCTGGATTCTTTACTTAAACATACAGCCACCATTGTTCGTTATGTCACACATTTTATATGACTTGTCATTTTTAATGTGTCAAGGGTACAAATACATTATCATGGTTACGGACATGGTTTATATTTCTTTAACAAACAGAAAGTTAAATAAACTATGGTGGCGGTCGCGTTTCTTCATATTTTTTTTTTTAGGTTTTAACACATATTTTGTAGTTTTGGCTTTTCAGTAAAAATTAAATATTAATTTTTCTATTCAATATAAATTAATATGCCAACAAACATTACTGGTCAATCCAAAGCAATGTCATCAGTACCATTTCGGTCATATTTCGTATGAATAACATTTTTGTTGATAATTTTCAAACTAAAAATTAACAAAGTTTTACGCATGAGGAGTTGTGTTTTAAGAAAATTGTATATCATATCTATGATTTTATCAAAATTCTTATTAATCAAGAGTTCTACTGAATCAAAATGATGATTTATCAAATAGTTTATATAAATTGAAGCACGACAACTTGATGCAGCTTGTTTTTCTTATTGTCTGCAATAAAACCGTACACACGACAACTACAATGGAGTTGTAACTCATGTTGTCATCAATAATACCGTACACACGATATCTTTGATGCACTTATTACTCATCTTGTCGTCAATAAGACCGTATACACGACAACTTCGATGCACTTGTTGCTCTTGTTATCGTCAATAAAGCTTTTTAGAACAATATTTCATAATCTTGTCAGACCAAATTCATCATAGACGACAACATATACCACCTTGTCGCCAAACTTATTTCTAAATGTGTTTTACAGGTGACAAATCATTGATTGTCTTAAAGACAACGTTAATGACAATGTCGTCGGTAGCAACTGGTACTACAAGATTGCTAAGTCCAAGTCTTCGAGACATCATCGATGCATGTTGTGCAATGACCAAGCCTCACTCCGGGCGAACCGCCTTCATGATCACGGTAATCCGCACGCCAGGTAAGTGTTGCAGTGCCGGTCTTTGGACCATATCTTTCCCCTATTCTATCGATGCATGTTCGAAACAAGTGACTATCACAGACGACGAACTCAAGCCAGATAATCACGACATTTTTGAAGAAAGGGCACACAAATCGATGATAACCACGATGGTAACATGCTATTAAAGTTGTCGTCAATGAATAATAATAAAGCTTTAAAATAAAATAATCGAATCAAACCCACAACTCCTACACTGGCGGCAGGTTAGCACGCCACCTACTAGACTACTGAGGTACACAAAAAACTTTATACAAAAACACGTGTTGTGGGTAACTTAAACGGTTTAATATACATAAATGGAAGCACGACAACTTCGATGCAGTTGTAACTCTTGTTGTCTGTAATAAAACCATACACTCGACAACTTCGATGCAGTTATTACTCTTGTTGTCGTCGATAAAACTGGACACACAACAACCTCGATGCACTTGGTTCTCTTGTTGTCGGCAATAAAACTGTACACACGACAACTTCGATGCACTAGTTGCTCTTGTTGTCATCAATAAGGCTTTGTAGTACAAGTTTTCATTATCTTGTCGGAAAAATTTCTTTATACACGACAACGTATACCACTTTGTCGCAAAGCTTATTTCTGAATGTATTTTATAGGAGACAAATCATCGATGACAGACAACATCGATGACAATGCCGTCGATAACATCTGGGCATATGCTCACGAGCAAAACCTGTTTTTTTACCATCGACCCACTTACAACACTGTGTGTGAGACTCACAGCCTATCTATTTAGCCACGAAGCACATACACAAACAAATACTAAATAAAAGCTTTTCGTTAATTAAAAATAAAAACTATATTAAGAATTTTAATTTTATCAAAAGTTCTAGAGTGCCTTCTCGTTTAATGTCCTACTGGGAGATGATCTATATAAATGACTACTGAAATTCATGTCCCTCTGTAAATCGGTATGCTGAAAACTGCTTTACACTTACGGCCGTATTCATATAAACTTAAAACAGGGTAATAAACTACTTTTAAGCTAAATTTCATAAAATTGCACTCAAAAACGTATAATACATGGAAATTTTAAAATAGGTTTATAGATGGTATGCATCTAATATAAACCTTTAATAAATTCATATCATCGATATGTCAATTTTAATTGCAAATATCTTTGCAAATTTACCGCACCGGAAAACATGATATACTTTAAATTAAAGCATGAAGTCTTGGCTATAAGCGTTTAAGCATGTTTTTTTAATCTAATGGGCAATGCCACTAAGCTATTTAAGTTAAAACAAAATTAGCAAAAAAACAAAAACACTATCACAACACATAAAAGCAAAAAGAAATGTTAGTGATGTACAAACAATCGACACAAATGAAAATAGGCTCGTTGTTCGAGTACCTTTTTCATCTATAATATATATAAAGACTCGTGAGAACTATTTTGTAAACATTTCACGTTTTTGTTTTTACTTCATAGAAAACTTGTATTTAATAAGTTGAAATATATATTATAAGGAGAGTTCAATAAAAGTTAGCTTACACGAAAACAATAAAAAGTTATGAATTTACTTCAATATCTGGCTGAAATTATATTCCTTTTATTGCCACACTAACTACAAAACATGGTGGTGTTGCCGGTATCGAAACCTAAAATTCCTTAAAGCACACACTATCTATATTACTGTTTGTGAATACAATATTATATTAAACAGTTTTTAGCCTGCAAGCGTTCAATAACAATTGGGAATCTAAAATCATAAATAAGAATTTTTTATGAATAAGGCCTTTAATGCGCAACATCACTTAAGCAAACGATGCGCAATTCAATGTCAAGTACGCAATTTAAATAATCTTTAAACTGTAAAATATTAAAAGCAGAAGACTTCGATATAAAAGCAGAAGACTTTTATAGTCTGCTTTAATTAAATTTTTAAATAAATAATAAAAGTTATTTGGTCTCAAGAACATGAAATTTCTGTTCGATTCGCCTTGAAGAAATGCGTTTGGCTGAAGTTTTATCGTATGACGTGTATAATTGTGTTAAAATTTTCATGCGTTTTATATTTTATTAGGATGATTCAGCTGTTTGTAGTTGCTCACCTTATAAATAGTTATTTTAAGGTCGCTATTTATCAGAGATGGGATGGTGTATAAGTTTTCACTATTACCTCTCACATTCATTAAAAATTACTTATTACTTATTACCCTTGCACGATATTGTTCGTTATAAAGTTTGAAAAGAGACAATTTAAAAACGTTTAATACTGTATTTTCACTGGAGCGAAATGAAGGAAATTTCAATTGAAATATTTTTTAAACTCTTCTATACCACTTACAACAACAATTTTTTTTTAAATATCCTTATAAGGCATTTACAACTGAATGAAATTCAGTTCAAACGAAACTCCAAGCAAAATCTAGTTAATTTTTAACCGACTTCAAAAAAGAAGGAGGTTATCAATTCGTGTGCTACCCTGTTATTTTTTAACCGATTTTCAAAACTCTTTTTTTTTTGATATGGCTTGCCTGCAGGTTGGTCCTATAATTTTTCTTCGAAAATCGGAGGGGAAAATTTCCCCCAATAATATTGATTATCGCATAACTTCTCCATTTTCAAAATTTTTTTTGTTTGAAAGGCCTTGCATGCAGGTTGGTCCCACAATTTTTTTTTCGAAAATCCGGGAGAAACTCCTCTCCCCTCAATATTAATTATCAAATAACTCCTCAATTTATGGACCGATTTTCAAAATAATTTTTTCGTTCGAAATGCTTTGTTTGCAGTTTGGTCCCATAATTTGTTTTCGAAAATATGTGAGGCAATCTTTTGATAGAATTTTTTGATAGACTGTTAAACACATAATTCTTCCTTTAGGCGTTGTCGTAGTCAGGTAAAAACAACTCTTTATAGCTATTTCATGACCGTTCAATACAAAGATCCCATTGAACAGATTGCAAAACGGACGCAATTTTGCGTTAGGTCAAATGGTGCGTCCGTACGCATTTTTTATAGTACCAAAGCTTTCATGTCCTTTCAAATAAACAAATTTTTAAAATCGGTAAAGATTGGTGGAATTATGCTATAACCAATATATCGGGATATCACTTTTTCCTCCCGATTTCCACTGCTGTGGGACAAAACTTCAAGCAAATATTTTTTAAACAAAAAAAATTATGAATATAAATTATTTCAAAATCTGTTCACAAATGACAGATTTATGCTTGAGCGGAGACATTTTACCCGCCGATTTTCGAGAAAATATTACAGAATAAACTGCAGGCAAACCTTTTCAAACTAAAAAAATTAAGTAAAGTGCGACTTTGGCTCGCACACGAAGTTTGGCAGTTTTTTCGTTGTGTTTTTTTGTTTAATTTTTTTTTTAAAGTGTTTTTCATTGTTTTTGGCGATTTTTTTGGTTTTGGCGCTTCTTTAATTTTCGTGATTTTCTTTTCTTCTGACAACTTTTTGGTTTTGGGGTTTTTTGAGGTTTTTTCACTTTTTGACGATATTTTTAGTTTTAGCGATTTATTTTAGTTGTGGCGATTTTTTTCAGTTTTGACGATTTTTTCCGTTTTAAAGATTTTTTTCGATTTTTGGTGATTCTTTTCGTTTAAGCAATTTTTTTTGTTATGACACTTTTTTTGTTCTGGCGATTTTTTTCGTTTTTTGGCGATTTTGGTTTTTTGCTGATTTTTTTAGTTTATGCGTTTTTTTTTTGGTTTTGTCGTTTTGTTTGCTTTAACGTCTTTTTCACTTTTTGACGATATTTTTAGTTTTAGCGATTTATTTTAGTTGTGGCGATTTTTTTCAGTTTTGACGCTTTTTTCGTTTTAAAGATATTTTTTCGGTTTTCGGTGATTCTTTTCGTAATTTTTTTTTTTTTGTTATGACACTTTTTTCGTTCTGGCGATTTTTTTGCGTTTTATGGCGATTTTGGTTTTTTGCGGTTTTTTTTAGTTTATGCGTTTTTTTTTTGTTTTGTCGTTTTGTTTGCTTTAACGTCTTTTTCGCTTTTTGGCGATGTTTTTAGTTTTAGCGATTTATTTTAGCTTTGGCGCTTTTTTTAAGTTTTGGCGCTTTTTCCGGCTTTTGAGATTTTTTTCGGTTTTTGGTGATTTTTTAGTTGGAGCGATTTTTTGGTTTTGACACTTTTTTTAATTCTGGCGATTTTTTTGGTTTTTGGCGATTTTACTTAGTTTTGGCGCTTTTATTTTCGTTTTGGCGCTTTTATTTTCGTTTTGGAGATTTTTTTTTAATTTTCGTCGATTTTTCTCGTTTTTGACAATATTTTTAGTTTTATCGTTTTTTTTTTTAGTTTTAGTGCTTTTTTTCGTATTGACGACTTTTTTCGTTTTTTGGTATTTTTTAGTTTTTTGGCGATCTTTTTAGTTTTGTAGCGGCCAAAGTTCTACATATTCTTTGAAAAGTTTCAGGTCCGTAGCTCTTATGGTTCCCAAGATATAGTTATAGTCTAAATTACATAGTAAAATTACATTAACTGATAGAACACCCTTTAACTTTTATTGTTTTAAATATCGGTGTTACTTGGTGTAGTCTGTTCTACAGAATACACTAATTAACATAAACTTTGAAATTTTAAAGTGTCTATATATAAATGTCTGCATATTCCATTAGTATTTCAACATTTTTCGTTACTCGCTTTAGAGCACCCTTTAATTTTTAACTGTCATATATTTTGGGCCCCAAAGTTTTACATATTCTGTGAAAATGTCAGGTCCGTAGCTCTTACGGTTCCCGAGAAAATATTACATTAGTATTTCAACATTTTTCATTGCTCGCTTTAGAGCACCCTTTAATTTTTAACTGTCGTTGTAGCGGCCAAAGTTCTGCATATTCTGTTGAAATTTCATGGCCGCAGCTCTTACGGTTCCCGAGAAAATAGCCTGTGTCAGGCAGACGGATAGACAGACAGACAGACGGACAGCGTAGCGAAAACAATAGGGTTCCTTTACACTTCGGTTCACAAATGACAGAATTAAGCGTGGGGTAGAGAGCAAATTTCCCAACTGATTTAAAAAAAAAAAAAAAAATTATGAGACCAAACTTCAGGAAAATCCTTTCAAACAAAAACAGAATTTCTAAAATATTTTCACAAATGACAGCGTTATGCGTGGGGGAACAAAAGTTCCCTCCCCTACCATTTTCTAAAAAAAATTATGGGACTAAACTACTATAAAAAAAAAAGATTTTTGAAAATCAGTTCACAAATGACTAGTTAAGGTTGGGGGGGAGCGAATTTCCCCATATATTTTGGAAGAACAATTATAGGACCAAACTGCTAGCAAACCCTTTCACACCAATAAAGAATTTTGAAAATCGGTTGACAAAAAATGACAGAGTAATGCGCGGGGGGACCAAATTTGCTGAATGCAAAGTAAACCACAAATAGTTGTGTCTTTTCTTAAGCAAGTAAGAACTATTATTAATTATAATATTATATTATAATGGAACCTTGTACTTCAAGTAATTTAGTAACGTATAGGTAAATTTTTATTTTTTTAAGCACATATGTAAATGTATTAATCATTTTTCCTCACGAGGGCTTAAAAACGTGATTTTTTCCACACATGTGAATATATACTTGTGAGTTCCGCAAAATTTCCTAAAATTGTTTTCAAATCTGTGAAGATCGCACGTGTTTCTCATCAATCACTTGATCAGTGTCTATATCTCCTATTGTCAGCCACTTAACTTTATTCAAAGATCTTATCTGATTTCATTAATTGCGTTTTTTGATAAGATTGGCATCAGAGATTGACTGCCTAAAACGTTTACAAAACTATTTTTTTGAGATAGCAAATTATTGCTTAAGTCGCTAGCAACTATATCTAAGAAAAGAAACAAAAACAAATAATATAAATGATTATTATTTAAATAACATTTTGTTACTCAGACTCATTGTCAAAAGTTAACAATTATAGAATTAATCTAGTTGGCATGTTATCTTGTTTTTTTTTTTGTTTTAAGAAATCAGCTGGCAAATCATTTTATTTCTTATTAAAAATTGTTTTATTTTTTGAAGTTTAATGGAAAAATATTGGCACTTCTGGTTCTAAACTAATCTATTTAATGGAATCGATTGGCCATAATTTATATATTATTTTGGCAAATGCAAAATATCAAAATGTTTATCTGGAAATAAACAACAAAGATTTCTGCTTAGCAAAATACAAGTAATAGTAATAACAATAAAATGAAAACTTAATCATTTATGATTATATTTTTTTGTTTTATGGATACGAGGTGGTTTTATATATCTTAGAAATGATTTAGATCATTAACTGTAAGTAACTCGCGGCGTAAGCATTAAAAAAACTTTGCTTTGAGAGAGAAAAAAATATATTTAAAAACGGAAGGAAGGAAAAAAAGTGTTAAAAACAGTTAAGTGTGAAAAAAATAAAATAAAATGCAATCTTTTAAATCGGAAGAATTGCCAGAAAATCCGCGTCAACATTCAAATCCTATTGCTTCGTTAATGTTTTGGTGAGTGTTTGTTCTGTGTGTACATGTGCAAAATATTGCAAGTATTAATATCTGTGGAATTTTGACAAAATAACTTAAGTATAATCTTGATTTTTTAGAGAGCAAAATTACTTTTAAAGTGCTAAATAAAACTTTTTGTGTATGCGCTAAAAGAAATTAAATAGAATTAAGTGATTTTGAATTTCGAAATCCTTTGTTGGAGAGTCGCAAATTATAGAGATCTGATGATCTATAACGCTATGGAACAAGAAACATACAAAGGAGTAGCATTATATCTTTTTTTATGTGCTATGGTCCCCAAACTACAAAAACAAACGAAGTTTTAAATTCTATGGATAAACGTTTTTTTTTTGGATTTTTTCTTGACCGATTTTATCATAACTTGGGCCAACTTTATTATAAAAATCAATTAAAAATTTGGAAGAAAATTACCATTAAACCGTTTAAATATAAATTTTTTATATACTAAACGTTTTCGGAATTATTGAGACCACAATGGTAAAAAATATATTTTTTTATGCAAAATGGAAAAATTTTAGTTTTTAAAAAGTTTATAAAAAATCGAAAATTGGTAAAAATTTACAGTTTTTATACACTGATCAGAAAGCCACATATATTATAAATAAAATAAGCTTTATATCATGCAAATCGATTGACAAGTATTGATTTTATTCACAATAAATAGAAATTACCCGATTTTTGCAAAAAATGAGTTTTGAAGATGCTGCTCCGCCGATTTTATCATAACTTGAAAAACGTTGCATAATTTAATAACAAAATACCATAAAATATCAAGAACAAAATTACCTTTAAGCCGCTTTAATATTATTTTTTTATATACCCAGTAGTTTCGGAACTATTCAGACCGCAATGATGATAAATATAACTTTTTAACGCAAAATTTGAAAATTTTTATTTTCGAAAAAGTTATAAAAAAAAATCAAAAATGGCAAAACCTTATCATTTCGGTTGTGTAAAATATCACGATAGAGATTTTCTTTGAACATTTTCGAGCTCTAAATCTTAGCGGTGTAGGTCTGGTTTTCTCTTTTTTAATAAGGGACAAAAAACTCCTCTTCAACGGCGGCCAAATTTTCCTTTTGGTGTTTTACATAAGAATGCAAAAGCAATCCAATGCTGAATCAGTATATTTATGTGCAAAAGGGCGGAAAATTAATTCACCTAAAAATAAATCCCAGATTTAAACTTTCAAAACGCTAATACACGTATATACGAGAATATATTTGGTAGCCTCTACCATAATCAGCCGTTAAAACCTTGTTATTAAAATAATTTTGTTGTATATTAGAGAGTCGTAAAAAATTTAAAATTCAAGTCTCATAGCCCAAATCGATGGGTATTTATAGAAAACTACACTAAAAATTTTAAAGTAAATCAATTAAGGTTAAGGCGTGTCGCACGCCCACCAAAGTTAGAGCCCTTTTTAATCGACTTCAAAAAAAGGAGAAAGGACGATGGACAAAACCTCATAGTATTCATAACAAAATTATGTTCAAACTATTTAAATATAGTTTTTTCATTTGATCAACGCTGAATTATTAAGAAATTAGTATCGAAAAAAGTACTTTTCATGCACAATTAATAAATTGTTTCTATCTAAGAAGTGATTAAAAATTTCAAATTGCAAAAAACTTTATCTATTAACTTTTGTTATTGGGGGCAGGTGTCTTACGAATAAAATAAGATATATATATCGTCCCTATCATGTCAAAATATACAATATGCGAATCGGTAGTTTTCAAAAGAGTGCAAAATCCCGTCAATTGTGAAAGCAAAATCAGCGCATTCCTAAAAGTTAAAGTTTTAAAGTATTTTACATTCAATTTATTTGCTGGTGTTTAAGCATTGTATATATGTAGCATTTCATTGGCGTATTACAGAATTGTCAGTAGACTTCAAACACAATTTTGTACAGTTACAAATCCTTTATCTTATGTACAGACTTTCAAAAACAATTTGAGAATTCACAAATATGTAAATGATTTTCAAAAATAAGCATAGTAGGCTTTGAAAATCATATACAAAACCCAGCAAATAATTTATATTCGATATGAACTTATTTTATTTTTCTACACCTTCATACAATTAGAAATCAATTGGATAACAATACAAGTATTTATAAGGCAAAATGAAAAATAAAATCCAAATTAAACCTTAAAAAAATGTATTATTTGACGTATTGTCATAATTTTATTTTAAATGAAATTTATTTGCTGGTGTTTAAGCACTGTCTATATGCAGCATTTCATTGGCGCTTTACCAAATCGTTAAGCACCAGCAAATGTATTTCATTTAAAATAAAATTATAGCAATACGTCAAATAATAAATTTCTTAAAAGTTTTAAAGTATTTCTTATCGAGCTTTCAATATTCTATGAGACTGAAAATTTATTATTTCGGCTTTTTAGTTCAATATTTGAATTAATGTAAATTCAAATTATTATTAAGAGTGGAGTGTTCCAATATTGAATCAGATTAGCAGAACGGCGCAGTTCTACTTATTCGCTTTTACCACTTATGAATGTGGATGCTATTTGACCAATTTTAGTCACGAAATAGAATACAAGAGGTTTTCAGTAAATTCTTACATTCATTTTATTTCAACTCAATTTTTGTTTAGCCGAAAGTTACCTCAATCTGATTTAATCGAACACTCGCAAAAGCTCTTATTATTTTTGCTTTAATGGGCGTTGGATTACATCACATATCAGATCATTTTTTTTGTTTTTTTTTTTATGAGAAATTCAACATATTCCAAGGAAGAGTATCGTACCCATTGAAAGAATTTTGCATATTAAATAGTTTGACATGGTATCATGAAAATCGGGTTATAATATCATGAAAATCGATGAATAAATGTGGATTTTATTAGCAATTAAGTAAATAAATCCCGATATTTAAAATGTACTTTCGCTATAAATTTCTTTTCAGACCAGTGTTATAGTACGAATGTTTTAAGACGCTGCCTAAAAATTTAATTTTTAATTTTAGTATCCATTAAAAATTTTTTAAACTCGACTTAAGTGGTTTTGTCAAAAGTCCACAATAATAAAACATGTGTTTATATGATTATATCTCATGAACGTGTGCAATTTTGCACTTTTGATAATTTATGTTGATAAATTAATTTTATTGCTAATTTTTGTTATTTTTAGCTTTACAATGCCGACATTTTTCAAAGGTCGCAAAAAAGTGTTAAATGAAAGTGATCTTTATCGTGCATTAAAAGAACATAAATCAGGTATGAATTGAATAGTGACATAAAACTTTATTCAAAATAATTATTGCAGAAAAATTAACTCCAAAAGAGAATATACATGGACGCATATCCTTGGCAAACCTGTTTGTAAAATTATTAAAACGGACAGAATGCCATAAAATTCAAAGTACAGAAATTATACGCTTTTGGAGGTATATCTTTTTTAATAAAATGTATATATGTTTATAACTCTAATAATAAACTGAATTACCGACCACTAGTCAGATGTCGAATAAAAAGAAAAAAATAAGCAAGAGTATTAAGTTGGAATATTATCCTTCCAATTAAAAATAAAGCCCATATCACTTTTTAAATGGCAAGGCTCTGAGGTAAACATCTTTAATAATAATATTAAATTAAAAATTTTAAAAACCCCCGAAGAAACTTGATAATAACTTCTAAACGGCTGGACCGATTTTCTCCAAAAATGGGCTAGAATATTTTGGATTAAGTCACCATTGAAACTAAATTAAATTCGATTTAACCATTTGGGAACTACGATACCACAGACACACAGATTCAAGAGGATACATCTAGAAAAGAGGAAATAGGTTCTAAACAGCTGGACTAATTTTCTTCAAACATAGCTAAGAACACTCTCGATCAAACAAAAAGTAGTAAATCGAAATCCATCCAGCCTTTTGGGCTGTACAATGGCGCGGACAGACACACATTACAAACTTCTAACACCCCTCTTTTTTGGTCGGGGGTTATTAAAACCCAAACGAATTGATTACCTTCTTTTTTTTAGAAGTCCGTTAAATGAATTAAATTTTAGCTTCATTAATAAACTGCAGATTACACTATCAAGCAAACTAATTGGTAAATTTGATCAATCTTTCTGCCACCACAAAACCGTAGTTATTTTGAGCTGACGTTTATTTAATATCGTTGTTGTTTTTAATATTTCTGTCATTTTATACTTAGGTTTTATCTAATAAACCTCAAAATTATCAAACGTGCTACGGATTATACAGGCAGCGAATTATAACTTTTATTTTGCCCTTAAAACACTTAATTTATAAAGATTTCGACACAAAAACAAGTGTTTGTAGTTTTACCCTAATCGATTTTACGTATATATTTAAGTCTTACTTGTCCGTCATGTGGCGCAGGAATTAGTACGATATCTCTCATAGGTCCTAAGTTATAGCCATCTAAACTTGGCCATTTTTGAGAAAAGTTGGCCATATTTAAGGTTTAATAACTTTCGCGAGCGTCATCAGATATAAATAATTTTGATGTCATTTAAAATGGTTCAGTCTCCTTTTATAATCTTTTTAATCAGTTTTAATCCCAACTTAGGAATTTTACACCGTAAAGACATACCAGTTGGTTGCACGTAGTGGTAAAATAATCTGTTAGAACGTACTCTGCTGCTAACGTGACGCTCAACGCTCTGACTTAGGTAGGGCCCTAAGAGAGCAAATCATAAAATTGTTATGTCTTTTAGAGTTAACTTAACCCTCTGCGACTGTCGTGACTTCATTTACACAATTCCACTGACGTAGTAGTACACTAGACACTATTTCAACTGCTTATATTTTCAAAGTTCCGTTTGTAAGCCCACTGAAAATATTTTTGATTTTAGTTTAATGTGGTAGTTTGTTATTTATTCTAATTTTTTGTTGAAAACCAAACGACAAATCTTATTAAAAACAAAATTATTGGCATGGCATAAATTAGCCTTAAAAACTTACATCCATACAAAAACAAACGAAAAATATTTCATATATTATTTTTTTGGTAAATTTTAGCTTATACCTAAGCTAATCAATATAGAGAAAAAAAGAAATACTATCAATGGTTTAATAAAAAGTTATAACGTATTTTGTCAGGTCTAACTCAATACTGACGTGGTAGACTTGTAGACACTTTTATGCTCACATCAACGCGTGCGCTCGTTTCAATTTCTTTCTTCGTACTAACGTACACACGAGTACATAATAACTTATTACTAATAAGAAGGTACTGAAACACCAGAATCGATATTTGTATAATTATGGCGTAAAATAATGCTTTCTGTTTGCTGGTGTCTGCTAGACCACGACGTCAGTCGCAGAGGTTTAATGCTACAACATATAACTTTTAAAAAGTTTTTTGATAAAAATTTTCAAGGATATGGAAAGATTTTTTGAAGACACATTTTGTTCAAGGGAAATGAAGGAAATATTGTTATAAACACTTTATGTGTTATAAATTAATTTCAAAATCTTATAGAGTTAATTTAAAGCTACAATACATAAAAAAAGATTAATGAAAACTTTTAACCTTCCATCAAAATATGAAACACGTATACTCGTTCCTGGTCTGTCAGACCGCTGTTTGTAGAGCCTACAAAACTTACATTAGTTTAAAAAAGTTTTAATAGAACTCCATTACAGTAGTTTTCCGGTTTAACGAACCAGTATTTTGTCAGGCCCGTTCGTTAAACTGAAAAGTACGTTATACGCAGTACTTATGTAGAATAACCAGTTTATGGATAAATAAATAACTAGAATTTTATTTTTTATTGTAAGATAGTGTTACTTTTTTCTACTCGCTTTGGTTTTAGTTATTTGTATAAGAAATTTCTTAAAATAAGTTTTTTAACTAATAGTTATTATGAATCTTATTTGTTCGTTAAACTGAGCACAAAAAAATATTTTTGTTCGTTATATAAGATAATCAATGGAGCGAATTGATCTTGAACTGTTCGTTAAAAGCGATGTTCGCAGAATCGAATGTTCGTTAAACCGGAAAACTACTGTAGTTTTAGAAATGTATGTTTCTAGTAATAAACGGTGGTCCAATTTGAGGTTAGGAAGTAAATAGGCTGTCAAATAATGAAATGTCAAGAAATTAGCTGTAATCCTTTGGCATTTATGTAAAGAAAGATTAAAAAATTTTAACCATGGAACGCTGCACTCTGGATCAACGAATTTTAATTGTGAAATTTACTATCAAAATGCTGCAAGTTTTACTGTATCACTTCGTAAAATTCGAGCAACTTTTCCTCGTAATCAAGCTACTTTAATTCTTGGATGAGCTCATCTTTGGAAGCATGAAGATGAAGATTTTTATAAAAAATTTTGCGCAAAGTGCCTCTGGTGATATGCTGTTGTTGCGAACGTCGACGAATTGATGTTCCAGGCCATTCGAAGTGATCCAGTAAAATTTTTTGCATTTTGCTAATTTGTATGGAAAATTTGTTTTCAGAAGAGTCTTTCATGACCTTGGAATCGTTACAACAGCTATGTGTTTCCATGGCATATTATTTAAAAATAACATACCTTTCGATTATAAAATTTTCTAATTTGTTTTCATTTCGAGCAAAGCGAATTTTATGAATATGTACACTCATCCGATTTTCTAAGAAATTTCTATCAAAATATTTCATTTTGTATTTTTGGAATTGGCGATTGATTGTGTTATAACTATCGTGTTCCAGCAATCAGCCTACAGTTCTGATGAATATATATATATATAAAAATAGAAATAAAACAGAAGTGCCGATACGAAAATTATTGGGTCTTATATTATTATTTATTTATCAATTGGGTCTTATGTTTTAATATTTTTTGCTTTTTTATTAGTTTATTAAAGAAGAACAATTACACTTAAATTAATAATTAGCGGCCAATAATCATTCTTGCTTAACATACTTAAGTTAGTAATAAACTCATCAGAAGCTATTGAGTCAGCATTAATTAATAGTTTGATAAAGACATAAAGAAAAACAAATTTTTTTAATGCGATTTTATAGCTGAATACATATACGATCATTTTAAGTGGTCATACGAATACAATGTGATCACGATAACGTCAACAACCTATTTTATCAACATCCTAATATAGTTTGCAGCATTCAAGCAATTCGTTTGTTTGCGAAATTTGCAATATAAGGAGGACAGAATTTAAATAATTTAAGTTGTAGTAAATAGTTATTATTATATTAATGTTATTAATATACACCTATACTTGGGTATACGTTCTTGGGGGGTCTCGATTTTGGAGGCTCATAGCTACTCAATGCCTTGACCTAGGAAAGTAATTGAGGTATTAGTTGTCGCAGATCTGCACTATTTTCCTAGATCCGAAGTTTCAACAAAAAATCTTAAGCGGTCTAGCAGGTACATTACTAGGAAATACATACTAGACATCTGCAACAAGCCATTTGAAACGCCTTTTAAATCACTATGTTTTTCCAAATCGTGCTTTGATTTGACTTGAAATTTATATGCTAAGTCATCACACCATACAAGAATTATTTACACATCAAGGGCTTGTAAGTAATAAGTCAAATGTGTGCAGAGCAATGAACAAGAAAAGACAGTATATCAGTTTAGCTTGTAAGACATA
This sequence comes from Panzeria rudis, assembly GCA_956483635.1. Classification (NCBI taxonomy): domain Eukaryota; kingdom Metazoa; phylum Arthropoda; class Insecta; order Diptera; family Tachinidae; genus Panzeria; species Panzeria rudis. The sequence continues at coordinate 123,536,880 of OY101450.1, read as the reverse complement.
TTTAAATTGCATATCACACATATGTGTTTAGTGTCATTTTTTCCTTTCTTCTTTCTATGTATGTTTGTATGTGGATTTGTACATATATATGTACTATGACATACATACATATACGTATGGGTCAAATCTAGTAATTTAAAATTTACACCCTTCCTGTGGACCGATTTATCTGAAGTTGGGTAGACCCCTTTACTGATTGTTGAAGCTTTAGTATTTTCGCGGCTTTCAGTGTTGCCGTTGTTTTCTGAGGACCTTCTGGAATTTTGGGGAAATTTTTATGTCAGTTTTTGGGAATGCGGAAATCTTCGGGAATTTTGCTGAAATTTTTGTAAAAGTTTTTGTGAATCCATGGAACTTCCGGGACTTATGAAAAGGTAAAAGGTTTTTGGAGTCCGGAGAACTTCTTGAATTTTGTGGATATTTTTGTAAAAGTTTTTGTGAATCCGGGGAACCTCTGGGATTTTTTGGAGATTTTTGTAAAAGTTTTTGGGAATCCGGAAACTTCTAAGATTATGGAGAGATTTTGGTCCCAGTTTTTTTGGAAACCGGGGACCTTCTGAGATTTCGGGGAGATTTTTGTCACAGTTTTGGGAAATTCTTAGACTGATTTTGTGTCTTAGGGTGGTGGCCTTGCTTAGTGAAGGTGTCTCAGCTAAGCACCAGGTGTCTCGGCTAAATTCTTGAAAAGTATCACCTAAATATCTTCCAGGCAATATTTTAAAATATGTATATTAATTTTTTCTAAAAATATGTCTGCCATGATATACTGTTTCTTAAGATTATTTTTTAAATGTATTTTCTTCACATTAATCTTAAAACGGCATTTGTTTTTGCTTCCATACAATCTAAGCAAATGACAATTGTGATTTATTTGTTTCAGATCATTATGATGATTTATAAATACTTCTGGGTTTTTGTAGGTGTGCTCCTTTCATTTGAGAGAAACAATTCATATAATAACTTGATTCTTACGAAACAAGACATGATTTAAATCTCTAAGAGCTGTTTCTTGTTTATATTTGTTATGATTTGCGTTGAGTTTTAGCAATAGTGTGAGTGAGTTTACTGTTATAAATTACAGTGAATTGAAATTCAAATGGCTTGTTGCATATGACTAACACTTACTGCCCACACCTGTATCCAGGTATAAGGACTAGGTTTAAATAAGAACAATCACACTTTAAGTAATGATTAGCAGCCGGTAATCATTCTTTTTTGACGTAGTTAAGTTAGTAATAAGCTCATCAGAAGCTATTGAGTCAGCATAAATTAATAGTTTGATAAAGACATAATTTTGTTTACAAATGATAACAATAAATAAAGTAGAAACAGCGAATAAAAACATAAAATGATATAATAATAATAATAATAATAATAATAATAATAATAATAATAATAATAATAATAATAATAATAATAATAATAATAGTAATGCTGCTGCTACCGAAATATAGAAAAAGCTATTTTATCTTAAATGCATTTCGGATTTTTTTTTTCCAAAAAACATAAAGTTTTCAGTAAATTTTAAGGACGAAAATTTATAAAGAATTTCACAAGTTTATAATAAAAGGTTCTTGTGTCTCCTGAAATGTAGAATATTTTCAAATACGTTTTAGCGTCAAAAAACCCTCGATATATACTATTTCATCATTTCAAAAAATAAGTAGTATCATCTTATTTGAATATAATTTGAATATAATTTTTATATTACTATTTTTCAGTACATACTTCTTTGTTTGTTTATGCGTTGAAATAATAAAATATTTTTATAACAAATTCTACTTCTGTACTATAAATTAAAGTCAATGTTTTGTTATCTCCGAAACAAAGAAATAAATTAAAATAATAATGCGATCAAGTCAGCATTATCTTATCAGACATAATTTTTCCTATAGATTCAATATAAAGCACAATATCTTTACAGCTACTACTCGAAATTCCAATTTAATTTTCTTATCTAGTATAAACCAAGGTCATGACAAACAAAAATCTGTTATTAAAATAGTTTGGTTTCTTAAATCATTTCTGTTTATAAATATTTATTGTTATTATTTTCCAATTATTTCCAGATTATGTTGGTAATAAACTTAGTACAGCGTGGGAGAAACAGTGTCAAAAAGTTAATGGCACCAAAAAACAGCCCAGTCTTTTTAAGGCAGTTTTTAAAGTATTTGGCTGTCATTATATGTTGTTGGGTATTGCGTTGCTTTTCATTGAAATTGGTTTGAGGTAAGTATGATAACAATTCTAAATTAATAGTTAATAATTAAAAATTCCCATAAAAATATGATTTTATTCATCACACAGATGCATGCAACCCATTTTCCTTGGCAAATTGGTATCATTCTATACAAGTTCTGCAGGTACTGGCAACGATACAACCGAAGCATATTTATATGCTATGGGTGTAATTTTATGTAGTGTTTTCAATGTTCTACTGCTTCATCCCAATGCCTTGGGCACACAACATATGGGCATGAAAATACGTGTGGCTATTTGTAGTTTAATATATCGGAAGGCACTGCGTTTGAGTAAAAGCGCATTGAATGAAACTACATCAGGTCAGGTGATGAATTTAATGTCAAATGATGTAGGACGTTTGGATACATCCATATTGCACATTCACTATTTATGGATTGGACCAATTGCAATAGCTATTGTTACATATTTAATGTATTTGGAGGTAAGTGGCGATTTACTCCAAACATTTAACAAGATTTAATAATATGAAAAAAAAAATGGAAATTTTGTTGGAAAAAATTTCTTAAAAAAATTGGAAATTTTTAAAGATTACACTGTACAACAAAATTGAGTTTTTTTTTTCAAAATAACAAGGTTCTGACTAATGGCGAGGGCACCAAAAAATATATACATGTGTTGGTGTTTTGAAAGTTTACATCTGGGAATAGGCTCAGGAAATTTTGTAATCTTTAGGTTTAAGTTATAAGATGAGTTCAGTTTTTATCTGTAAAAGACTACGAGAAACATTTTTGCGTAGTATTTATTTCAAACGTCTAACTCATCACTCTATGGATCTTTTTATACCTTTCTTAAAAAACTCTCCTTCAACGACGTTGTAGAGGCCAAAATGTTCTACAAAAATTTTTATCATAAAATTATACTGAAAGTCTTGAAATATACCCAAGCTATAAGCTCAACTTGAACTTCACAAATCATTAAAAACTTTAAATTTGGTTAACGGTATAAAACAATTTTTCTAAAAATATTTACTAATTCTAAACGAAATAATTTACTGAATCTTTTGTGGTATATCAAACAAACTTCTTCTCTGAGTTAGTAAAAACTTTTTTAAATATTTTTAAGTTTTAAATAATAACATCATCATTCATTAAGCATTTATGAAATTTGAGTTTGTTAAATGTGTTCAACTCTGTATGTTTATCTGAAGCAGACATCATCATGCTAAGCCGCCGGTGATCGAGTACGTTCCTCATTTCCGCATATACAACACGACTGTTAACGAAACTCACTACAAAATTTTTAAGAAACTATAATTTCATTCATTTGTACGCTGGCTTAAAAAAAGCAGGTCGTCGTCGCCTTTTTTATGATATCAAAAAAATATATACTTAAGTATAAAATCAAACCAAAAAAGTTTGTCTTGAGTAGAACAAAAAACAGAAAAATGGGAATGAAGAAAAATAAACCGATGGCAACGCTGGGAAAGTGCACTTTAATATCAGCTTGAGAGTAATTTAATTCTCGAATTCAATTTTCACGAAAAACTTGTATATATAAGTATTAAAATCACATTCAATAGAGCCACCTGACAAGTGGTGATAAGCAAATACACGTGAGCACTGACGATGGAAGTGTAGCGGCTTCCGAAAGTGGCGCTCCTCTGTTCTGCTGTGTACGTTGAAAAATTAAGTTGATGTTAATTTTTCCCTTGTTCTTTGGAATATTAATCATGCCCAATTCTTTCTCAATATAACGTTACGAACCTTGGCCTAATAATCAATTGGGATTCACAAAATAAAACACTTAGTTGAGATTGAAAAGAGAAGAGCACAGTGGTAAAACTACCCATTATGTATTTGCAGATGTAAACAATATTTACTAGCAGCTAGTGTGACGCATGCCATAGGCTGTTTAATCGATTATATAATAAATGGGACTGTAGGCGAGCTTGTTATTAAAATATAGCCCAAAAGTAGGTTTTTTACTTTGCACATATAAGGGATAAATTCCATGAAATACAGCAAAACGTTGCGATATTGGATTAAACGTACATTACAATCTATGTACTTAGATTGCTCGCCTAGAACGCCATCCTGACATCATTGATTATAATTTAAGTACTTCGTTTCATTTACCACTGGGAAATAGATCTCAACTGAGTAGTTTCATGTCTATTCATTTTTCAACATTTGCAAAAACATCTATACGTTCTCATTTTAAGTGTTTCACTTTGTGATGGCCTCTGATCTAAGGAGTCTAAAAAAATTACTGAAAATTAACGAATTGATTCGCTCAGAAATATTCAGTAAACAAACTTATAACAATCGCATTCCTTTTGCCGAAACCGGTCTGTTTATCAACCAAATTTGACGTGGGATGACGGAAAATCGTTTCAAATTTAAACAAACCCCGTCGGAACAAAAACACAACACTTTAAAATAAAAGTCAAACGAAAAATTCTCTGATTCAGTAAAAAATATTTACTGAAAATGAGATCTTATTTTAGACAAACTTTTGTATGATAATTTTTTGGAAAATTTTGTTTTTTACCTGTTCTCTGCCTCGAAATAATATTTCACTCTAATTTCCTAAAATTTGTTAGACTACGCTTTAAGATGTAGTTTTACGCATTGCATTATTTACAAAATAAACAAAAAACTAAAATAAATAATCGTAAATAAAAGAATATATATCAGTTTCACAAAATACAGCAAATTCAAGAAAAAAGTTTTGTTTTTACCTTAGGAGTATGTCTATAAGTTCTTTATCATACGTGACTTTTTTTTCAATATTAAATATTATTATAAAATAAATCAATAGAATGGTGGGTCTCATAAATTAATTAAAATCTATGAATGCGTAATAACTGCAATGCAAATGAAATTGAATTGTTTATTGAAAAATTTGTGGCATGAGCTTCAACAATTTGCTAAGAATTCGCCATTCGTTACTTAGATATTTCTTTAAGAAAAAGAAACATACCAAGGTCTTATATTCAAAATCACAACTTTACAGGAGAGAGAAAAAACTGTTTTTTTTTTGTTTACTCTAAGTGCCTATTTCACCAATTTATGTATATATGAATTGATATTTAAATATACTTTTTCCATGCAAAAATTAATGAAAATCGACATTTAAATTAGGGATGTAACGATACGCCATTTTGCCGATCCGATACCGATACCGATATTTAAAAATAAATATCGCCGATACCGATACGAATATTGAAATTGAGTTCAATATTCGATCAACATATTTAGATCAACAAAACTCAAGTGCAAATTTTTTATTATACAAAATTACATTGTAAGAGAGAATATTTAAAATTGATTTTAACCCAGTATAAAAAATTGGAAGTAATTTTTAAGGAGCTACATTTTCTTTGCTTCCAAAAAATCTATATTAAAAATATGCAGATAATTAGTAGAAAAGCAAGAAAAAATTTTTAATTCCTTTATAATTTTAAAAAATACTCGCCATACTTTTTAAAAAATCGATTTTTTAAAGGACATTTATCAACTAATATTCTTCTAAATAACTTAATAGCTTAATTATTAAAAGTCTTCTAAGTTTATATTAATTCACCTAAATTTACATGAAAATAAAGTTTTGAGTTTAAATTCGCATAAAAAAAATTGTGAAAATGGGTAATTTTTATACTTTTTCCTTGAGGAAAAATCATTATAGAACACCGAAAAAGAAATTTGTCCTAGCATCGCTTCCGATTCGGTGATTGGTAATCGAAAAACAGAACTTCTTGCAATGGCAAGGATATGTAAAACTAATTAGAAATTATCCAAATACTTCCAGATCGGTAATTCTACATTTTCATGACTTCTTTGGAGTGTCTTTTTTTGCTGGAATAAGATTTAAAAAACAACGACTTGAATTTGAATTCATGGTAAAATTAACAAAAAATAAATATTTTTTTTACAAAATAACAGCATAAAATATTATTAGTTTTTAAAATTGATATTAATAAGATTTAAAAAATAACGAAGTGAATTTAATTCATGGTAAAATTGAACAAAAATAAATTATTTGTTAAAAAAAATTCTGAAAAAAAGTTTAAAAGTATCGTCGTATCGACAGTGAAATATCGCCGATACCGATGTATCGGAAAATCTGAAGTATCGCCGATATATCGGTGTCGGTATTCGTTACATCCCTAATTTAAATATGAATTTATATTTAAATAACGTTTGCGAAATTGGCTCATAGAGCCTATTTTACCAATTTATTTATATATCAATTCATATTTAAAAGTAATTATTCTATACAAAAATTAATAAAAATCGGCATTTAAATATGAATTGATATTTAAACTTCATAGCTGCCACAGAGTTACTCTTACAGGAATAAAATGTAGCACCAAATAATTTTTTCTTCCCAACATTTTTGGTGAACATACCTACCTCATTCATACCTCTACTCCTTAAGTGAGCTCCCATAGAAAATTTACAGTGGAGATTAGAAATATATAGAAGAAAATAATATGATTTATTGATATTGTTGAATTTGGTCCCAGCAGGGCCTAGGATGCCCCTAGACGAGTCACATGTATGACCAACTCCCATTAGCTTTCTAGCGTTAAAATTTTTTGAACACAACTATCCTGTATCTTCATTCCTTAAGGGTGCTCCCGTATAACATTTACAATACAGACTGGAAATATGTAGAAGAAAAAGTCCCATAACTGGTTAGGAGTTAACCCTACGGGTGTTAAATATATGACTGACCTCCATTGGTTAAACAAAAAACATAAATACATATTTTTTAAGACTAATTTAACTTTCAAAACTATGATATAGGTTTATATTTCTTGGTGCCTTCTGCCAGAATCAGTCGTTAGGATCATATATGTTTTTGTGTTGGATAGTGTTACATTTAAAAATTTTTTGTAAATAATCTTTTTATTTTTCCTTCAGATCGGCATTTCTTCCCTATTTGGTGTGATACTAATGCTGGTGTTCATACCCATGCAGGGATTTTTGGGGAAAAAAACCTCAAAATATCGTTTGCGCACCGCTCTGTGTACCGATGAACGTGTGCGCATGATGAATGAGATTATAACCGGCATACAAGTGATCAAAATGTATGCCTGGGAATATCCATTTGGCAAAGTTGTCGACCATATAAGACAAAGAGAAATGAAAGCTATACGTTATGTCAACTATATACGCGGCATGTTTTCATCTTTCATAATGTTTCTTACACGTATTTCCGTTTTTGCCAGTTTGGTGGGCTTTGTGCTGTTGGGAAATCTTTTAACGGCTGAAAAAGCTTTTGTTATAACAGCATTTTTGAATATTTTAAAAACCATGATGACTGTATACTTTCCTTTGGGAGTGGGTCAGATTGCGGAAACTTTAGTGTCATTTAGACGTTTGCAAACCTTTATGATGCTGGAAGAGACTTCATTGGCAGATAAAGAGACAAAAAAAGAGACAAAATATTATCCCTTAGAAATAATGCCAACAGCTATTGTTAGTGAAAATGGTAAAGAGTTAAGTTTGCCAGCAAAAACAAGTGAAGTGGAGCCTGGTGTTGAAATATGCAACCTGAAAGCCAAGTGGAATTTGAAGTCAATAGAGTTTAATTTGAATGATATTAATTTAAAAATTGAACCCAAAACTTTGATAGCTGTTATAGGTCCCGTGGGTTCAGGCAAATCAAGGTGAGATTTAACTAAATAGTTTTCACAAATTTTTTTTTTAGTCGAAAACATATAACCCTTTTCCTTAAAGTTTACTGCAGGCCATCCTAGGCGAATTGCCTCCCTCTTCTGGTTGCCTAAAAGTCAATGGAAATTTGTCCTTTGCTTCGCAAGAACCTTGGCTTTTCACTGGCACTGTACGTCAGAATATATTATTTGGCCTGCCTATGAACAAAAGACGTTATAATGTAACAGTGAAAAAGTGTGCTTTACAACGTGATTTTGAACTTTTACCTTATGGCGATAAGACTATTGTAGGTGAACGTGGTGCCTCGCTTTCAGGTGGACAAAAAGCCCGTATTAATTTGGCTAGAGCGATATATCGTGAAGCCGATATATATTTACTTGATGATCCTCTCAGTGCTGTTGACACCCATGTCGGTCGCCATTTATTCGATGAATGCATGAAAGATTATCTAAGGGAGCACATAGTGATATTGGTAACACATCAATTGCAATTCCTAGAGCAAGCCGATCTCATTGTTATAATGGATAAGGGTAGAGTAAGTGCTGTGGGTAAATATGAAACTATGCTACAAAGTGGTCTGGACTTTGCTCAGCTGCTATCCAATGCCGAAGAAGATGACGAAGACAATGAGAGTTTAACTAAAGCAAGATCCAGACATAGAAAACAAAGTGATTCTTCAATAACATCCACTGTAGAATCTATGTGCGCCAATGATGCCACTAAACAACTAGAAGAATCAAGAGAAGAGGGCAAAATTGGGTTTAAACTCTATAAAAAGTACTTTGGCAGTAGCGGCGGTTTTTTCGTGTTACTGCTTTTGGTGTTTTCCTGTTTGGGATGCCAGGTTTTGGCTTCTGGCTCGGACTATTTTCTGTCTTATTGGTAAGCATATTTTTTAAGTAAATTTTTTATCTTACATGATGATCGGTTTTTGATTTTTTAACATAAATATTATGGCAGAAAATAAACTCATTAAATCCCTAGAGGGAAAAGAGCCTGTCGCAAGATAGGCCAAGGACTATCAAAAGGTTTTAGTTCCGGAATTTTATATGAAAGGGACTGGTAACATTTACATAGCGTTGTCAGTAGAGGGGGTCAATTGACATAATTAATATACTTGGTAATAGGTTCTAGACCCAAACTTAAGGTACTTCTCCTTCGATGGTCTCTTTAATACTAGTCAAATTACTGTGCTTTTAATAAATATTTTTGATTTGTGAAAAATCTGCTTGTACACTGAGGGTATTTTGCTGACATTTCTGTTCTAGTTTCGTGATATGTTCTCTTTTCATCGACCACGATTCAGGAATAGTTTGTACCATTCTCATTTTCACCAGTCATAGCACAAGTACGTTCAATACAATTGGTAAAACATTTCCCCCAGGGATAGAACATGAAAATTTCTATGCGTAAATTTTCAAAACGTATGACAATCTAGTTTTGGTGCCCTCTACTAAAATCAGTGATTATGAACTTCTTATTTTGAAAAAATTTTGATTTTGTTGTACGGTGTAAATGTCTTCTTGTTCTGCAATTATTTTCAACTAACTGTTTAATCAGAAAACTTTTTATTTTAAATTAATATTTTATTTGATTCAACGTTTATTTTACTTGTATTAATTTGTTTTTTAAAACAATGTTTCAATAGATTTTAATCAAGTTACAACAAAATAGCAAACATTTCTGTTAACTTTTGACAAAACAGCTTATGTCTAATTTTCAAATTTTGCATGAGAGCAAAATACTGTTAAAGTGCTTAAACAATTTTTTAGCCTTGGCTCTTAAAGAAAAGTAAAAATACACTGAAGAAATTTTGCTTCATATATCCAATGAAACAATTTCACTAGATTTTTTCACAAATCCAATGACAATTTCACAAATCCAATGAAACTCTCACGAATACTGTGACAACAGCATTAAGTCATTTTATGGAAACTTCTTTCAGTTTTCACAATATATCTTAATAGGTACATGAAATGCTCAAAATATATAGTATTAAGAATCAGCAAATAAATACAAATTTTATGTTTTTGAATATCATAATTTCAATAAAACGCAGTTCATAGATTTGATGAAAAATTTCATTGGATTTATGAAATACCAATGAAAAACACAACCTTATATTTTCAACAGTTGCCGATCAAAAGCGTAGAACAGAAATAGTTTTATATGATTGTTGTTGTTGTACTTTTTTTGCTATTATACACAAATAGAGCACATTGTTATGAGAGTGTTGTTTGTTGGTTGAACTATTTAAGATGTTTACTACAAAGCAAGTAATGAAAATCTCAAAGTTTGAGTTCGATGCTGTGAGCAGTCATTGGAGCAGTGGAGTTATTTCATATATTTGTTGAAATTTTCACTAAAATGATATTAGTTAATGTAATTTTGAAAATTAGCTGTATCTTGGAAATCGTAAGAGTCAAACTCTTGAAATTTTCAGAGTTATTTCATCATTCTAAGGGCAACAGTAGCGAATGCTACAATAAAAACTAGCTAAAAATTAAAGGATATTCTATCAGGTGTTGTAAATTTAAAATTTATGTGAATCTTCAAAAAAAAAAAACCAAAAATACCGTAAAAAACGGAAAAAATCACAAAAACTAAAAAATCGAAAAAAATTAAAAAAATTTGCCAAAAACGAAAACAGCTGCCAACTAAAAAAAAACGCCGAAAAGCGAAAAAATCGCAAAAAAATCGACAAAAAAGAAAAAAACTATCCAAACTAAAAAAATCGCCAAAACGAAAAAAGCGCCAAAACTACAAAAATGCTAAGATATAAAAATATCGCCAAAAACCGAAAAAATCGCCTAAACGAAAAATTCGCCAAAACATAAATCGCCAAAAAATTGCCAAGACCGAAAAAAATGGCCGAGGACAAAAAACAAAAAAATCGCAAAAAACAAGAAAAATCGCAAAAAATAAAAAATCGCCAATAAGGAAAATGTATCCATAACTAAAAAAAAATCGCGAAAAAACGAAAAGATCACAAAAACGAAAAAAACGACAAAACTAAAAAAATCGCCAAAAAGGCAGAAGGAATATGTACAGGGTGTTTTTTTTAGAGGTATAGAACTTCGAATTGAAATAAAACACAAGACAATCGTTTTAATGTCCATCAATTTGGCTTTATTGGAAGAATAATTTTATGCCATTAATGTTTAAATATGATTTCGGGCATGTGGCCGCCGAGGCTGGCTCGAATAAAGCCAATTCTACAGGTCCAATTTTCAACCACTTTTTCGAGCATATGGGGCCGTATGTTGGCAATAACGCCACGAATGTTGGCTTCCAAGTCCCCTAACGTTTCTGGTTTGTTGGCGTAGACGAGCGACTTCACATATCCCCAAAGAAAATAATCCAATGGTGTCAAATCACACGATCTTGGTGGCCAATTGACAGGTCCATTCCGCGAAATTATGCGCTCATCGAATGTTTCCTTCAATAAATCGATTGTGACGTGCGCTGTGTGGCATGTAGCGCCGCCTTGTTGGAACCACAACTCATCCACACTCATGCCATCCAATTCGGGAACAAAATAGTCGGTTATCATGGCTCTATACCGGCCTCCATTAACGGTAACTGACTCTCCAGCATTATTTCGGAAGAAGTATGGCCCAATGACTCCACCAGCCCATAGAGCACACCAAACAGTCAGTTTTTGTGGATGTAATGGCGTCTCAAGGGTCTCATGTGGATTCTCTTCACTCCAAATGCGGCAATTTTGCTTGTTGACGTAGCCATTCAACCAAAAATGAGCCTCATCACTGAACAAAATTTTGCGATTTTGCTTGCGGTAAACTTCGCGAACTGAACCATTATTTTCGAAATAAATTTGCACGATTTGCAAGCGTTGTGCTTTTGTCAACCTGTTCATGATGAAATGGCAAACCAAACTAAATATTAATCACTTGACAGCTGACAAAATGGCCGCCAGTTAAAAAAGTGATGCCAACTTAAAGTTCTATACCTCAATAAAAAACACCCAATATATGGTATTCGTACGGAACACTTCGTGTGTGAGTCAAAGTTGCAATTTATTTCTGTATATGACAGAATTTATTAATCAATTTGCTTCCAGTAAAAATATTGTTCAACTATGTAATTAAAAAATATCCATTTGGTATTCATCTATTTTCAGGGTCACTAAAAATGAAAACAGTCTTCCCGAGGAATCACGAGCCGATGAGCAGGCCGATCCTATTGATATTTATATCTTCACAGCTCTTAATGTTGCTGTAATTATCTTTGCAATCTATCGCAGTTTTCTATTCTTCAATTTGGCCATGAAATCTTCTACCACTTTGCATAATGCCATGTATTTGGGTGTAACACGTGCTGCCATGTACTTTTTTAATACAAATCCTTCGGGACGTATACTTAATCGTTTCTCCAAAGACATGGGTCAAGTAGATGAGATTTTACCCAGTGTTATGATGGATGTTATACAAATATTTTTGTCTCTATTTGGTATTTTGGTAGTATTGTGTTTGGTAAATCCCTGGTATTTGTTGATCACTGCAATACTGGTAATATTATTTTATTATCTAAGAACATTCTATTTGAAAACATCGCGAGATATTAAACGATTGGAGGCGATAAGTATGTGGATAGATCGAGGATATTTAACTTAAAATAACTATTTTAATTTCCATTTCAGCTCGCTCTCCCGTTTACACCCATATGGCTGCTTCTCTCAATGGTCTGGCCACCATTAGGGCCTTTGAAGCTGAGAAGGTGTTAATTGCCGAATTTGACAACTATCAAGATCTACATAGTTCAGCTTTCTATATGTTTTTAAGTACAAGTCGAGCTTTTGGCTATTGGCTAGATTGTTGCTGCGTGGTCTATGTAGCCCTTATAACGCTAAGTTTCTTTGTGTTCTCCCCGGAAAATGGTGGTAAGGTGGGATTGGCTATTACCCAAGCTTTGGGCATGACTGGTATGGTACAATGGGGTATGCGCCAGTCAGCCGAATTAGAAAACACCATGACTTCGGTTGAACGAGTTGTTGAGTATGAAGCCATACAAGCAGAAGGAGAATTAGAATCTCAACCGGATAAAAAGCCACCGAAGTCATGGCCTGATAAGGGTCAAATTAAATTTGATAATCTAAGTTTACGTTATGATCCCAATCCTACATCGGATTATGTTTTGAAATCTTTAAATTTGCTTATAAAACCCTGTGAGAAAGTGGGTATAGTGGGTAGAACTGGAGCTGGTAAATCGTCTCTTATAAATGCCCTGTTTCGTTTGTCCTACAATAAAGGTGCTGTAGTTATAGATGACAGAGATACTAATGATTTGGGCTTACACGATCTGAGAAGTAAGATTTCAATTATACCTCAAGAGCCGGTGCTATTTTCTGGCACAATGCGTTATAATTTAGATCCTTTTGATGAGTATTCCGATAATAAACTATGGGAAGCTTTAGCAGAGGTGAGTTTTTGTTTAAAAAAAAATTAAGAAGAAAGTTATTAAATCTTTTATTTCTTTAAAAAAGGTCAAACTAAAACATGTAGTGTCTGATATGCCTAATGGCTTGTTAAGCACAATATCCGAGGGTGGCACTAACTTCAGTGTAGGACAGCGTCAACTGGTTTGCTTGGCCCGTGCTATTTTACGAGAAAATCGCATTTTAGTTTTAGATGAAGCTACGGCCAATGTGGACCCCCAAACGGATGCTCTTATACAAACAACAATCCGTGAGAAATTTTTAAATTGTACCGTCCTAACAATTGCCCATCGTTTGCACACAATCATGGACAGTGATAAAGTTTTAGTAATGGATGCTGGTCGTGCTATAGAGTTTGGCTCTCCATATGAACTTTTAACTAGAGCAGGTGTGACTATCTTCCACGGCATGGTTAAGCAAACAGGTAGCGGAAATTTTGAGGCGTTATTAAGGGTGGCACAAAATGCTTATGAAAAGAATTTGCTTGAAAAGAAAGCGATCTAAGGTTTTCTGATTTAAGAATGCAGGGAAATATAAAATGTTTAAAACATGTAGTCATTTGCATAAATCTCAGGGGTTTCATGTGCTGAGAGGAGTACAAAACTCAGTTTAATGTAGTTTGAAAAAGTACTTATTTAATTGTTCAGTTATAATGAACGAACGAGTTGAAATTTCGATATGAATAAAGTTAAGAGAAAATCGAAATAATTTGTTTTTTTTTTACTGGCTTAAAATATAAGATAGATATCATCAGTACGTTGTAATATTTGATTGTTTTACTTTTATGTTGTCTACCTCGTAACACCGTCAGTTATTGACCAACTAGCTAGAAGCCATGTGCTTCGCTACACAATACTACGTTTGCGATGAAGAAAAAAAGAAAACTTTTAGATGTAAATATTTTTTAATTTTGTTTATTGAAAATTAAGTATGGTAAGCTATTATGCTAATAGAATAAAATCTTAGAGGTATTGGTTTTTAAGATATCTTACATTATATATTGCTTCTGTATGGACAGGGCCACGCCACGCCAACTTGGGACATAAAAAAATTAATTACCTACTTGTCCTTCTAGACTGCTAGAAAAACGATGTAAGCAAATCAGCCAGATCTGTATGTTGGTACTAGTTTTGAAAACATCTCAAAGTAAATGTTTGCTCTATATGAGAGCCGCCATGCCCAGTTCTGCAATTCTGAAGTTTTATCCAGAGGCTATGCACAATACCAACAGAGTTATCGCCACAAAAATTTCAAGCTTCTGCGTGTATTAGATTTCAAGATATCTCAAAATATATATTCATCCTCTATGGGAGATGCCACACCCACATGTCCAATTCGGACTTTTTGTTTGCAGGACAACGCATATTATAAAAAACTTTACTCACACAAAATTTCAAGTTTCTTGCTACATTAGCTCCAAAGATATTCGAAAATAAAAAAAAAATATTTATATGGGAAGTGCCACGCCCACTCAATTTATTCTTACTATTTTCTTTAAAACAATTCATAAAATCAATGGTGTAACTCCTACAATATCTCAGTTGTTTTACCGAATTAGCTGCCAAACTATTTCAAAAGAAATATTGGCCATATATGGGAAGTGCCACGCCCTTTTGTCCGTTTCTTAATACCACCACTTTTAAAACAATATAAAATGAGCTACTCGCACAAATTTTCAAACTGCATTATTTCCGTTAATATCCCAAAATAAAAATGTTCTTTATATGGGAAGTGCCACGCCTACTTAACATATATAAAAAATATACATATAGGCTATTACTCCTTCCAGACCAGATCAGTCATATACTTTGACAATTTTAGGAAGATTGGTTCACTACCTTAGGAATCCATATCTTCCAACCATACAAACAAACAGACAAACAGACAACGGAAATTCACTCTCATATCCTTGACGTATAGTATTAAGGTCTGAAGTCAAATAAAATGCATTTCGAGTTTTTGATTGGGTTGAACTCAACTCTTTTTTGTTTCTTCGTTTGGTATCAATAACTTAAATCTAGTACAACTGCAATAAGTCAGAAAAATACATAATAAAATGCAAATTAAATAATTTTGAATTTAACATTACGAAAAACTACAGCTTCTGACTTAAGACCTTAATACTAAACGCCAAAGATATATAACACTTGACCAGCAAGAGGGTATTAAATCAAAATTTTAAAATTTTCAAAAGAGGTCAAAAAATGTTTGTGGTTAAATTTTTAAAGAATTTAAAAATCCGAATTCGGTATTGATATTTGCTTCAGAGAAAAAAAATTATATGCAAAAGTTCGAAAATCCCATGTAATTTATACACACAGAAATATTTCAATGTAAAATCGTCGAAAACCAGGCTAATTTAACATTTTTCTGTAGTGATTTTGCTTCATAGGCGTTTTATGTTAATTCAACATGATTTACAATAATCTTGAAGGAACATTTATCCTTTTGAATTAACTATATTTCATATTGATTTAACATTGCTGTACACTTAAATCAAACTCAAGTTGATACTGAAATAATACGAAAAATAATGTCGAATTAAAGTTATTTCAAGTTGAAACAACGTAAATTTGATATTGGAATAACACGAAGAATTATGTTGGATCAAAGCTATTTCAAGTTGAAACAATGAGAATTTGATACCGAAATAACACTAAGAATCATATTGAATTATAGTTATATCAAGCCGAAACAACATGACTTAAATGCAGGTATTTTATTAATTATTTTACTTACGTGATAGTTATTAGCATGGGCATCAGAAAACTTTGTGTTGTATTTGGCTGCCCCAGCCAAGATTTGAACTCGTGTCACTTGCATAATAGTCCACGTGCTAACCACTGCAGCCGAAACAGCATCAAAATTTACTTTAGCTATACTTTAAATAAATACCTATAATGTGTCAGTAGAATTGGGGGTGCTGTTGGCTGAGTTGCTAGCGCGTTTGACTGCAAACTCTGAGCTCTTGAGTTCAAGACTAGTTTCAGGCAAGTCAATAACATCAAACATTTTTCTGATGTGCATTGGTGTGTTATTGTGTTGGTTGTTGTTGGACTGTTGAAGTGATGAAGGCGTAGCACTGACTACTTTGGCAGTACCGGCAGCGATTAATACTAACATATCCCAATGCACTTCACAGCACCCTCCTTCGTCGGTATTGTAGCATAACCGTCGGCGAAGTAAAATAACTAATAAAATTGCTATACAGACATAGGGTAAACAAGTCATTGGGCCTACTTTACACCAGAGGGGCTTGCAACACTGCTCTACAAAAAACGCGCAATTGCAGAGTTTTAAATGAATTAAGCTTTCTATCTCTCTCCCATTTCACCACCTGTTGTACTCTCTACACTATCCCTTTCCCAAAGAAGGTAACACATTAATTAATTAACTGGTAGGCATTAATTGTGCCTAATTGTGTTACTTTTCTTTAAAAAAAAATAAATTTTAATTCAACATGATTTAAATGATTATTTAACATAAAACTTATTTGAAATTAAAGTTAAAGTCATGTTGATTGAAAATTAAATGTAACGTTTATAGCAAAGTTGTTTTAATAGTAAGAAATTTTAAAACAAAGAGATTCAAGGTTAGATTAATAATTTTACATTTACAATTGATATCTAACAATGGTAATTTTAAACCAGCAGCAGTAATTATTCGCTGTTAATTCGTTGTTTGTCGTCTACATAAATTACACATGTAAGAATAAACAATAACAACTGACACAACTAAGCACAACAGTGAACTGTAGCAATCAATAAAGCAAATAAATACTAACACACTTAAACGGCAAATTATTTCTTGTAAATTTAATATGATTTCAAATCACAATCGCGTCATGTTGATTTTACATTCATTTTTTCCCCGTGTGTATGAGAAAGGTAACAAGGTTGCGGCACAATTTGAAAATTATAAATTTTTTTTAAATATTTAATTTTCTAAATATTTAGGGAGCGGCTGCAGAAAAAAAGCAGCTTGAGCAATATCGAACACGCTAATGGGCAGAGAAGCAAGTTAATTGGCAAGTTAATGAATGGTCCTTCTTAAGTTTTTTTTATCCCATTCTGCCTCCACACTCAAACAAACAGAAATAATTAACAAATATAAAAACTTTACAAAGAAAATTTCATGAAATATTTCATCGTCTAAAATTAGTCTATTTATACGAAGACTTTTTAGCTCTGATTTTTTAGAGTTGATGGACGAAAGAGGTAAAAATACATTTAATCGAGTAACAAGTGCAAATGATATTAACTAAAATAGTAAATTTCTTTTGGATTTTTTTACCATAAACTTGAAAAACCCAAGCTAAAAAGTCTTCGTTTAAATTCCGTATTAGACGTTTTGAAAACTTGAAACTTTTTAAAGGCCTACTTGGTTTTAAGCGCCAGGTATGATTTTCCAAAAAGGATTTGTTTTTTCCCCCTAATACCAACCGAGCAACCATGAGAACCAATTAGTGAAACAGAGCACTTCCTATATAATTTAATATTAGCTCATGACCTTTTTGAAATATTTATTAAAACTTATTAAAATGTATTGTTTTATTTTCTACTTTGTTTAAATTGCAGTTGTTGTTATGGCTGACTTTTTTCATTATTATTTTTTACAAGTTACGAAATACTTTTACAATAATAATAACGGCCATGACTTTATTTGCCATTGCACAGTTATATTGTAAGCAAATGTCATGAACTGTCAGCGTCACATGCACACAAATAGAAAAGACGTTTATAGATTGTTGTAAAAATATAAAGAAATTTGTACATATTTGCTTTTATATAATTTCACCTTATGTTATTTTGCAGTTTACTCCTACTACAGCTATTACAGTGGTATAGAAAGTTTTCAATTTCCAATATTTTAACTCTTAAAGTTGATTTTTAAGAACGAAGTTAGAGATTACGTTAAATTCAATATCTGTATTTACTCTTTCAGTTGAGTAAATTTCTTTTATTTTTTTCTTAGATGAGGACTAAACCACCAACATTGGCCGCTAAACTAGTAAAAATAGATGTAAAAAATGTCAAATCAAATAGTATATACAGGTATTAAATTTAACTTAATCTCTAAGCTCGTTCTTAAAAACCCACTCTTAGAGGTTATGAGATCTAATACAAGAGGGAGTTTTTATATCGCAGAGCAGTTAGTCCGGCCAAAATAACCATTTCAAGTTCCCAGCAGCTGAATTTTGGTAGAGGCCTTGGTTACACCATTGCAAATAAAATACTAAAAGTCCCCATAAATCCCATGTGTGCTAAAAACCTTATTCAAGGTCAAAGGTAAAAATTTTCAGTTTTTTTTTAGTTTTCTCCTAAACGGTAAGTTTTTATAAAAAAAAATTTGTCAATTAAAATTGTAGATCATACAATTATGTACAAAAATTGTTCCTGTACTTTTTTCTATAAGAATCACCATATAAGAGATATCGCTATTCTAAAAGTTGAAGGAGTTATATTCTATATAATATGCACGCATACGTCACTTACATACAGTGGTGGAAGAAATAATAGGGTCAATTTCTTGTTTGACAACATGTAGTGATTTTTCATTCTATTATTCTTGCAAGTTATCCTTTGCAAGTAAGTTATGATAAAATCAGTGGAGCAGCCTGTCCAAAAATCCAAAATTTAAAAAAAAAATAAAAATTATCCATAGAATGTAAAATTTTGAATGTTTTTGTAGTTAGGGGACTGGTGGTACTCCTTGAAAACGTTCTTCTTGCATAGTGACATTTATGCAGTCATAGTTAAACACTTCAATAGTTATTATCGCAGACCCACTGTAAATAGTGTGTTTTATGACAAATTTTTAGCCAATGCAATGCGTTTGTATGAATGTGAATTTCAATTCAAAATATAAATAAAGATGTATATTTAAATTTAACATTTTGAGTCATAGTATTGTAGGACTTACAAGACTATATTGTCACTGGAGGCTAGAAAAATGTATTCTATTGTAGTTTTAAAAGTCGTAGGTTTAAATTCATATTTGTTATTTTTATATTCCCTCTAGTCAGCCTAGAACCATATGTCTCTATGTCAACGGTCTTTTCTCTAGCGACAATTGCACTAGTTAAAATATCGACAACTTTCCTTTTATGCGCGAGTAGAGATACGTTAGAGACTACAGTTCTAGTGTATTTCTGTTAAAATTGTCAATGAAAGCGTCAATAGTTTGTTTTATTTTTTTTTATAATGCTATGCGCACAGAAAAAAATGGAATGTAATATCAACATGACGCAATTTTGATTGGAAATCATATAAGAAATAATTTGTTCATTTCTACAGCTCAAATATGGGGCAGCCAAATACAGAACAAAGTTTTTTGATGCCTATGCTAATATGTACATATCCCGTAAGTTAAATAATTAATAGAATAGCTACATTAAATTCATATTGGTTCAGCTGGATATAACTTTAATTCAACATGATTTTTCATGTTGCTTCAATATCAAATTCACGTTATTTCAACTTGAAATAACAAATTCAAATTCACGTTCTTTCAATTCGAAATAACTTTGATTCAACATGATTTTTCGTATTATTTCAGTATCAACTTAATTTTTGATATAACTGCAGTGCACTATTAAATCAACATGAAATATAGTTAATTCAAAAGGATAAATGTTCTTTAAAGACTATCGTAAATCATGTTGAATTAACATAAAACACCTAGGAAGCAAAATCACTACCGAAAAATATGAAATTAGCCTGGGGCCAAATCGTCGCATTCGATATCGAGCAGAATTCATCGCAATTTTTCCTTTTGGGTCTACGGCTACGATAATCGAGAAGCTGCTGTTTAAATTCCACTCGATAGGACTAGAGCGATCGAATACAATATTTTCTTTTTTTGTGTTTGTTTTGCAAGAAAGCATGGAACATTGCCTATAAACCTTATTACAGTTGGACAATCCTTATTACAGTTGTTGTACTAGCTGCTAGAAACACAAAATTTTTCTTTAATATATTATAACTTTTTAGTCGATTCAACAACCGGTATAAAATAAGCTTGGTACACATTTTAAACATTTCGATTCGATAGGTATCGAATGCAGTAATCCATCCATTCGATACGTGTCGGAATTTTATTCGATACGATAGTGTACTCGATATCGAAAGCGACGATTAGGCCGTGGTTTTCGACGATTTTACATTGAATATTTTCTGTGTGTACAGTCAATAGTAGACTTGCAATTCGAACGGCGGCTAGCCGCTGCCGCTTCTGATTGACTATTTCAATCTTAAACAAATGTTTTTAGTAGAATAATATACTTTTTTAACTGAAAATATATATATTTATTTTCAATTTTTGAATTTCAAATGTAATTTTTTAATTTCAAAGGGAATTTTTGAATTTCAAATAAGATTTTTGAATTTCCATTGATATCTATTGAATTCCATCCAATTGATATTTTTTTAAACTGAATTCATTTTTTTTTAAACTGAATTGATAATTTTAATTTCGAATGAAAATTTTTTAGTATCAATTGATATATTTTAAGATCCAATCGAAAAAGGTATATAATTTTCAAAAATATTTCGGTCCAACAGCCCTTGTCACAATGTACGATTAAGAGTTAACCTCGACTTTAACGGCAAATTTTGTATGCCGAACTTCCCGCTAAAGTCGTCGTTAGCTTTTAATCACACATTGTGACTAAAAGGGCCGTAAATAATTTAAAAATAATTTATTTAATTTTTAATAAAAAATAATATAAAAAAAATATATGTGTTTAACTGTATTGCCCCAAAACCCTTATAAAATTGTAGAAAATATACTAGTGAGTCTTTGGTTCAAATGTCTCTATATTGTCGTAAAAGAAGTAACGCGTTAATAGTGCGAAAGTCTATTGGTAATTTTTAATGACAAGGCTATGTTATATGTCAGTAGGGTACACCTGGTCAGTAGTAGTATTGACAATATCACTAGTAAATCACTATAATTTTACTATCGGCATCGAACGAGGAGATATCAATATTGTAAACTAGAGCCCCTAAAATGTACTAGTGAATCTTTGGTGCCAATGTCTCCATGTGGTCCCAAAAGAACTACTTAGTCAGTTGTGCTTTAGTCTACTGGTGGATTTTCAATGACAAGCTAATGTTAAATGGCAATAGATGATTACATTGGCTGGGGTACACCTGGTCAGTAGACTACTGACAATGTCACTAATAAATCACTACAATTTCACTAATCACATTTCCTGCAGGGTTATTATTGTCGCGTCTCATTTACATCAGAATTTATATACATATGTAGTTGTGTTGGTGCATTTTGTCTGTGTTTTGTATAATATAAACATGTACAATTCCCATAATAATCATTTATAATGAGTCAAGATAAATTGACATTAAGGATTTTCGTTTTATTTTGCATTTGCATATGATTTTTAGTAAAGTTTTTATGTGTTTTCAATGGGTTTAGATAAACATTTGATTGACACAAATGGCTCTAGTTAAAACAAATTTAACGATTTTAAATATTTATTAATTTATAGGAAAATTAAAAAAAAAAAAAAATATATATATATATATATATATATATATATATATATATATATATATATATATATATATATATATATATATATATATATATATATATATATATATATATATATATATATATATATATATATATATATATATATATATATATATATATATATATATATATATATATATATATACATATATATATATATATATATATATATATATATATATATATATATATATATATATATATATATATATATATATATATATATATTTATGCATGTTGTGTTTTTGCCCTAGTGTACCGCTTTTGATTTCTAAGAATTAAAATAAACGTATACATCGGCCAAAATGCATAAGTCGACTGACATATACAACTTTTTGCCAGACGTGAAACAGTATTGTTGAACATTTCAGCATGATATATCACCATTGAGGGCGAGATTTTAGCACCATTTTTAAGAGAGAGAGAGAGAGAGAGAGAGAGAGAGAGAGAGATAGACAAAAAGATCCATACAACGAAGATTTAGAAGGATAAAATGTTACACAAAAATGTTTCTCATGGTGTTTTACATAAAAGTACTGCACATATCCTACACTTTAAGCGTAAGGCTTAAAAACTTTCCTAGAGATCAAACCTAATTTGGAAGTAAAAGTGACTAATATGTGGCAGCAAATTTAAAAATAAACAATTTGATTTCTACACTCAATGTTAGTCCCCCAAATGTTAGAAGTTCATTAACTTACTTACATATCTAGCTTTTTTGAAAGAAAGTTATGAAAACTTTCTTTAAATTTTAATAGACAGGCAGATTAATCTAAAATAGACTCCTGGGTAAAATTCTTTTAAAATCGTACAAGATGGAAACAAATTGAAATATGACATTTATTATCTTAAACTTTTAAAATATGTAGTGAATGAGCAATTGATTGTAGATTGTGAAAATACAACAGTCTGCTAAAAACATGTAAATTATGTTTTTTTTCTATTTTAACGCTTTTTATATTTTTGTCATTCGTTACCTCATTTTAAGAAGATATTATTTCTATATTATTTCGTCTCGTTCTAATTGCTTAGAACTCCTTTAAATCAAAGATAAGGAATTCATAAATAATGTAAGTGGTTTAAGAGTATTCCCTCTGCCTTTCCCTTGCTTCTGCATATTGTTTTCTTCTAGTTTTATATGTATTTTTTTTTACTTTTTTTGCTTCTATGCTCTGGTAAATTGGTTTTCAGAAATAATAATAAAATCATTGAATTCAGATATGACACATAAAAATCAGTGCAAACATACGAGTCACGAATTACAATTTTTTGTATATTTGTTTTTCTTCGCAATCAAATTTTCATCAAATGGTCTAATAATAATTCAATTATTTACGACTGAAATTATTACGATTGGAACACAATTTTTTCACGGAAAATTTTTGCTTTCCAAACTCGCCTGAATTTTTTGAATATATTTTTAAGTAACGAATGACGAATTCTGAGCAAATTGATGAAGTTCATGCTACAATATTTTCAAGAAACAATTCAGTTGGAGATGGTTTTAATAATATTGTTTTTTTTTCTTTCCAATTATTACTCATAGTTTTAATTAATTTAAACTGCTGATTTATTGCATAAGGTCAATTAAAATTAAAAAGAAAAGTAACGAAGGACAACCAACATGTAGATATACTTGCAAAACAAAAAATAATGCATTTTATTTTGACTTTTCTCTATTTTGTGGGAATGAGAAGCGAATCAAATAAATTTATTTTATTTACGGTTATAACTTTTTGCATTTGTTTTCTGTTTTTGTAAATTATATAATGGGTAAAACTACATCTTAGCCCTCTGCGACTGAAGTGACTTCATTATCAAAACTCCACTGACGTGGTAGTACGCTAAACACTATTTCGACTGCTGATATTTTCCAAGTTCCGTTTGTAAGCCCACTGAAACTGTTTTTTATTTTAGTTTAATGTAGTAGTTTCTTATTTACTGTAATTTTGACAAATTTTGTTAAAATCAAAATTATTGGCATGACATAAATTTCACTTTAAAAAATTTACATCCATACAAAAAAAAAAGTCATATTTTATTTTTTTGGTTAAAAAGTTTACCATTAATTTTAGGTTATACCTAAGCTAACCAATCTAGAAAGAAAAGAGATAATATCAATGGTTTAATAAAAAGTTACAACGTATTTTGTCAGGTCAACCTCAATACTGACATGGTAGACTTGTAGACACTTGTATGCTCACAACAACGCGTGCGCTCGTTTTAATTGCATACTTCGCACTAATCTACGCATGACTAAGTAATAAGAAGGTACTGAAAATACCAGAATCGATATTTGTATAATTAAGGCGTAAAACAATGTTTTCTGTTTACTGGTGTCTGGTAGACTACGACGTCAGTCGCAGAGGGTTAAATAGGAGACAAAAAATAGTTTGTATGAAATTAGAGAAAGATATAATTTTTTGGGCACACAACAACAAAGAACCAATATTTTCTGTTGTATGTGATGATGTGCTCATAGGAAAGTAAATATGTTTGCTATACTAAAGGTTTTATTAATTTGTATCTAATACTGTTGGACAAATAATATTAAAAATTGATGAGACAAAAAATAGCAGTTTGTTTTGACATGCTTTGGCTATCAATAGTTCTAAAACAATCGAAGCATACGTAAAATAAATTTTTTTTAAATACCTTTCCAAGCATGAAATTATTTGAAATTTGCTTTAAATTCAATAAATAATTATCTGATTCAATAAATATTTCTCTTATTTACACTAAAAGCAACAACCAAAACCAGTTTAATTTTCAATAAAAGAGTTGTTTGTTTTTACAAAAAATTATTTTTAGGTCCTATTTCAACAAAAAAAAAAGTTTTCTGCATTTATAAATTATTTTTACGTGATTATGAAAAAATTTTTAGACAATTGTTTTATCTGATTCAGTAAATTATTTTGTCTGAATTTGGTTTTTACATAATAGAATACAACAAAAAAAATCAAGATTTTTCTTAAAAAAAAATATTTTTTTGTAAATTTGGTCAACTAATTTGTCTAAATTTGCAAATATGTACTTTTATAGGCATAAATTATGTATTTTTTCAATAAAAAATATTTGGGAATTTGCACAAACATTTTGTCTGAGTTAAAAAATTGATGTATAGGCCCAAATTTATCATAATGAAGTTAAATTTTGTCTGTGTTGACAATTTTATATCCTTAAATTGATTTTCAGAATGTATTATTTTTGCTGTAATAATAGCAAACAACAAGATGCTGCAACATAAACTTGATAAAGCGTTGAAATTACTTATAAATATTTCATATTTTTTTAATGAGCCTCTTGTAAATCTTGCAACTCTAAAAATAAATTTCTAAATGCTTTCTGAGAATGATGCAAATGTGCAAGTTAGTTTATAAATTGTACATACGAGTTTAACCATAATTTATTTTACTAAAAACCATCATAAACTTCCAACAAATACATGCGAATATTTATGTTAAACGTTTTCTACTTAAGCACGTTGCAAAACTCTATTTAAGTCAGTGTTACCAACTGCGAAATAATTATAATAATAATATAGGATAGTTAACAGAACTTTTTGTATAACTTTAGAATAATAATATTTTCTGTTGAATATAAAAAAAATTTTTGGTTGTGTATTTTAAATAAATAATAAGTATATATATATATATATATATATATATATATATATATATATATATATATATATATATATATATATATATATATATATATATATATATATATATATATATATATATATATATATATATATATATATATATATATATATATATATATATATATATATTCATATGTATATTTTAAATAAAATGATCTCTTCAAATATTGACCACATTTGATTTGCTTTCTTTCACGATTGGCAACACTTCAATAAAATCCTCGAAACAGGATTCTATACAAAAACAAATATCATTTCTAATAGTTTTGTATATGTGAGCTAAATTTAACAACCAACTACTCACTTATATTTGTAAAAAAATAACTAAAATAGTAATAATAATAAAAAATTCTCTTAAACACACACATAGAAAAACTTTAAAGTTCATTCACTTTTTAAAGTGACTATTTGGTTGTTTTACTTGTTTTATATTTCTGTTTCCGATTGCTGATGTTTATTTTATAAATGTGTGTGAGTGTAAGTTTGTTCGTGTGCTTGTCTTGTTGTTGTTGTTGATTTTTATGCTTCGCTATTATATTTACTCCCGGGTATACAACGTTTTGTTTGGATAAGTGAGTATGATATTTATGAAGTTGTTAAAAGCAACATAAAAAAAACAGTTCTTTAAAATATTTTGTAAACTGCTGTTTTTTAACTCAACATATACACACACGCAGCCACATACACATACCCATACATACATACGCAAACACATGCTAAACAAACAAATGCATACATTTAACAAATGAAAACTAAATATTTTAGGGTTCATATAACAAACAGTTGCCGGAGATTTAAGATCATTGAAGTTGATGTTGTTGTTTTTGTAATGTGCTGAGGCAAGTTATGCTTAACATTGCGGCATTAGTTTGTTAGTTTGATTTCCCAACATGGTGTGTGTCAACTTTTAACCACATTAAAATGTTACTGTATTTTTAAAAATTTAAATTTTAAGATATAACGAAATTTACACATTTGTAGCAACATTAGATTTAAAATCTAAATTAATTTTAAGTTTGCTAAATTTCCTTATAAGTAGTTTGATTAAGCGCTAAAGGTACGGTCACGCTTGGCAAATATTTGCAGAAAAAAAACCCGACCAACAGACAAGCAAAAATTGCATTTCCTTTAATTCCAATACTTTTTTTAAATATGGGATCGCATTTATTAAATGTAATATAAAAATAGCTTTTTGCAGCATAATTAACTTTATTTTGTGATATAAAAGCCAAGTTAAATAACACCAATCCTTAGCAAAAGTAGTGGTTACGTTTTTTATGGCAAATATTTGCCAAGTGTAAACGTACCTTAAGTGTACAGAGAGTAAATTGACATGATGTTTTTACACAGAAAATACTAAATTTCATTTTCTGTAAAAGAATTCAATGAAATAGTAAATGTTTTGTCTACGAACGGACCTACAAACAAATTTGTAAATATAGACAAAAATATCTCACCAATTTCATTGAAAAAACGTGTTTAATTTTCAGTGAACAAATTGTTTAAATCTATGAAACAATTTGTCTAAAAATATTTACAAACTGTAAACAAAAGAATTTACTAAATCAAACAAAAAGATTTACTGGATTTTCTGAAAAATACCAAACTATATTTTTGTCTGAATTTGTAACACAATTAGTCTAAAAATACTAATAAATATTAAACAAAATTGTTTACTTAATTAAATAATTCATACATTATGTACAGAACATTTACTGAAAATTTAATTTATTTTTAGACAAACTTTTGTTTGAAAGTTTTTTGGTAATAATTTTTTCTGTGTAAGCTTTCAAATGTTTTTCTTTATATGGGCTAGATTCAAAACAAATTGATATTTTTAGACTCATCAATTTAAATTACTATTTCTCCAACAGTATAAAAAACAAATATGGGATACGGGTGATTTTGCAGGCTATCCCTGCAACTTCCCGCTAATTTCAAGTTCAAAATGCTAAAAAATCTATAGATTTTTTCAAAATTTTCGACAACGATATCTATCGAATCACTTAACCGATTTTGATCAGATTGGCGGCATTCGAATTAGTTTTTCAAAAAAGTAAATGAATCCTGAAAATTTATTTGACAAAAACTTAGGACTTAGTAAAAAACGTTTTTTTCTAAATTTTCCCTCAACGATATCTCTCGAACTGATCAATAGATTTTAATCAAAATTTTTTTTTCAACATTTTATACAAAAAAAAAAAAACTTTACGTGAAGATTACTTTGGCATAACGAAATAGTTTTTGTTCATATACGTGAAGATAACGTAATATTTTTTAAATGTAAATTTTCGTACACTTTTTATTGTATATCCACAATTATGTTGCAAACGGTATTATAACGCATTAAATTTTAATCAAAAGTGGATATACAATAAAATTGCTTCGTAATATATGAACAACCATAAGAGATAGACAGCTTGGGATGGGACAGATCGATAGATCTGTTAACTTTACAATAGGAAACGGTCTCATCTCATTTTTTTATTTATTATTTTGTGATATACCTGAAGATAACTTTGGCACGACGAACTGTCGACGTTGTTTTGTGAGCTTAAGAGCTGATTAAATTTTGGATTCAAACGGTTTAGTAGTTTAGAATTAAATTTAAAAAAGTATTTTTTTCCGAAAATGTTATTTTTGAAACTTCTCAAAATCTAACGAGCTAAATGGGTCCATTATATTCCGAAACCTAAGAGAGGTAAATGTAAACCTAAGAGAGGTAAATATCATTCCGATCGATTAAGCCATTCTTAAGTTATGAGAGGTTTACATACATACACTCACACACACACACACACACACACATATATACACATACATACGGAAATCATCGTAAAAACCCTGAATGAAGCCAGGGGCAAAGTGTCTCCAAATCACCACTTTTGTCAACAAGTTTGGTGACTTTTTGCTGACATTGTCAACGAATCGTCTGCACTTTTTATTTTGCCTTTAATGGAAAGAGAAACATGCTATTTTACAAAATTCCTTTTAGAAAATTAATAGTAATTGGGTATATTTTATTTTTGGAGAGGGGATGGTGGGGGAGGCGTATATCCCCATAACTTGGCAAGGAGTTGTCCAATTTAACTACAACAAACATTAAAATTCGATTGGCGTAATAAAAGATCATTATTTCTATAAAAAATCGTAAATAATTTTTTTTGTCATATTTGGTCCACTGTTCGCCACCACTATAATTCAATGAAAACGGAACTCTTTAATAATACAGGCAAAAAGGAATAAACAAAAATATGATTTTATCCTTTGATACTTTAGTACATGATTAATTTGAAATAAAAATACATGAATAACAGAAATAAATTTGCAACAAATGGAAGACCCAACTGAAAGCAAAGGAATTTATTTTATGCCTTCTTTTGATGTGATTATTTGAAATGTGTTTTTTTCCTTTTCCTTTGTTTTAAACTTTATTATTTATTTTATATTATAGTTTATACAAATTATAGTTTGTCTGAGTGAAACAAAAGGAATATAAAGAAAGTTGTATTATTTTGTTATCAACTAGACTTTGCAGCAGCAGCTTTAACAAAAGCAAATTTGCAAACAGAATTCATAATGCTGAATTATCCACAACATAGCGACTCGGCTATCACTAGTTGTTTTGCAATTTATGGCATTAATGCAGCTGGAAAAAGTGCATAAATAATAAAGTACAAAAAGAAAAATTAATAAAAATGTATACTTGTTTAGTTGCTCTGGTTGGAGTCTCTATTGATACAAACTTTATTCATCCACAACAAGTTAAATTATAAATAGTGGACATTTCTTCTTAAAAATGTTATCATTTTGGGTGTGCTTAGTGAGCGGAAATTGGTTTGAAAAAAGTTTTGAAATTTTTCATTTAGGGCAGTTATTTTATTAAAAATTTTAGATTATTTTCATTCGTATCAGCAATTCTTTGTGGATTTACAAATATAAAATGCATAAGAGAAAAAGATACATCGCTCTAGTTCCTGTACAGGGGGTCAGCTCGAAATGTTTAAATGTTTAGTAGAGGCAAAATACTGTTTTTATTTTACTCTACTACTATATTACAAAGAGTGATACAACAGCATTTATTTATTTATTTATTTATTTTTTTTGGCGTATAAGCAAAGAAAACACATGGTTGAGGCAACCATAATCGAAGAGTAACATACTATGATTGAATATATGGTTGAAAACAACCATATATAAAAAAAATATTACCAATATAACCATATATATAGTTCAAAACAACCATATACATGGTTCAAGCAACCATATGTATGTTTCAAAACAACAATATATATGGTTCAAAATTGCAATAAATGGTTTGAAATAACCATATATATATGGTTAAAAACAACCATATGCATGGTTCAAGCAACCATGTATATGGTTCAAAAGAACCATATACATGGAAATAACCATATATATGGTTAAATTCAACCATATAAATGGTTAAAAATAACCATATATATTGTTCTATATAATCATATATTTATTGCTTTCTTAACCGAAAGTTGATTAAAAAATTGACAGGAGCTAAAAAATGTTATTCTTTCAATTTAAATCAAAAACAAAATTTTTCAACTGGTCAGTGTGTTGAATCTGAAATAAAAATTATTATCTATTTTCACATAGATACATACATACATATTCGTTGACACATGTTATATATATAATCGGGCATGTTCTGAAAAACATTTCGTTGTGATATCGGCAACTTTCAGGATAGAATCCAACTAAAAATCTCACTTATTGGAGGTTTGTAGTTGGTTTTTGTGTTTCAGATATTTCACATATTTTATCAGAACAAAGCTACGTTTGCACTAAATTGTCCGATTAAGGAACATTTTTCTTCGCTTTTGAAATTTTGCTATTTGAAAACTAAATGGTCTTCAGAACATTGCCGAACATTAATTGCCGGAATATATCACTTTTTGTTACTTTAGTTTTTATTTTTTTATTTTTTTACACCAAACGCTCACAAATATAAACCAAACGCTGTCAAGTAAAACACAAAACTAACAAAAAGCATTCAACAAAGGGATAGGACAAAAACTTTTTTAGAAGCAGAGAGCCATGTCTGTTTTATAACCATAGCTTTATTACAAACAAAATAGTACAGATAAGAATGATATTTTATTATTATAAAACCATTCTGTTGTCGAATTTTTCAATAAACCATGATTGTAGTCCGAATTTTTTCAACAATATATATTGTTCAAGCCAACCATGTGTCAATTTTCATGAAATCTAATAATTTCATGATTAAATGTAAACATTAGTTTTTTGCCTTAAACTAATTATTTTAATTAATTTAATACA
Source organism: Panzeria rudis (assembly GCA_956483635.1). Taxonomy (NCBI): domain Eukaryota; kingdom Metazoa; phylum Arthropoda; class Insecta; order Diptera; family Tachinidae; genus Panzeria; species Panzeria rudis. Next base: position 123,506,000 of record OY101450.1, on the reverse strand, counting down.
ATAATAAGATATTTGCCACATTCAAAAACTGTGTCGGGAAACATGTCATTGCTGACGCAACCATGCCACAACCATATCTTTTCTATGCGTGTAATAGTACATATAGCTTGTCAGATTCTGATCTTTTAAATTATAATATATTATATCTTGTTGTATCAGAAATTCAAAATTTAATAAATACTATACAATACAATACAATACCACTATTATTTTCCTTATAAATTCGTAGTTAGCTTTTTGTTTTTCTTTACTAATTTCTTTTAAAGAATGTTTTATTTCCATTTTTAACCATAAAAAATAAACTATTTTCGTTGGTCTTCCATATCTTTCACTTGTCTGTGGCTTTAAATCAAAAACTTCGCAAAAACAAATATAAAAATATAAAAAATGAGAGAAGCGAAAAAATCCTTTTGCTGTCACTTGTTCAACTAGTTGTTGTTGTTGTTGCCGTTGCTCCAACTACAACTATTTCAAGCAGCACTTATTATTGTTCATCGTTGCTACTGTTTTGACAGCAGAAAATAACAAATGAACTTTTTTCACTGCGTCAGTTTTAAGCAATAAATGAATGGAGTTTACAAATAAACCATTAAATGAGATTTTTTTCTATCTATTATCATTTTATCCAACAGATTTTTGAGTCATGCTTTATACTTTGATTGTGATTTAGTTCTTGGAAGTTATTTTTTATTTAACTTGAATGTTTATGTTAGATTTAAAGTGAAATGTTCAGAGAGATTGGTGTTTTTAAAGGCACTTTATTTTTTCATGTAGAAAGAGCAATCAACAGTTGTTAAATTAGAAACAAATTTACATACACTGAAAGACTTTCGCTTCATAAATCCAATATAACAATTTCTTTAGATCTTTTTCACAATTCTAATGGAACATTTTACAATTCTAATGACATTTTACGAGTATTGTGAAAAAAATTTCATTAAAATTACTTCATTAGTTTTCATAGTTTCGTTAGAAAATTTCATGCGATTTATGACAACAACATTTTGTCATTTTATGGAAATCCCTTAAAGTTTTGAAAAAATTTTTTAACCGAAATGTTATGTCCTTGAATGTCACAATTTTAGTGAATTGTATTTCATTGTTTTGATAAAAAGTTTTATTTCATTTACACCCCGTCTTCATCCGACATAGTTTTGTTCTAACATTTGTCAAACTTCATACATAAAAATATCAGAAAAATGTTAGTGCTATCTTTTCATATCGACTTTGACTTTTTTCAAGACAAATAAATGGCTCGTGAAGACGCTATGTTATGATAGACCGATCAAATAAGACAAAACATATCTTTATTTCAACAGCTAGCAACCAAAAGCGAACAACAAAAATAGCTTTGTATATTTGTTGCTGTACTCTTTCTTATTATTATATACTCATAGACACATTTGCTTAATTCAGAAAACCTTTTGTGTATCGAGTATATAGTATTGAATACAATAGTGTAAAATTTGTTGTTGGTAATTTTCTTATAAATATGAAATATACTTTTAGTCGTATTTAATACGATACTCAGAGAGCATTTGTTTGTACTCTCAGAGAGTATTTATATGTATCTTGTCCTTCTTTTGCCCATCAATACAAGATACAAGTCGATAAAATATACATTGGGTATTCACAAACAAATAAACAAAGAATGTATTTGATACAAAATAGACGATACCAATTGTTGTGAATTAAGCAGTTGTTTTGTTAGATCCGACATTGCCTATAAAGCAAATGATGAGAATTTCCATACAAATGTCGTATCGAAAACAATGAAATAATTTCATTAAAATAATGACAGAATATCACAAAAATGATGTATTAAAATTATGAAACTATTTAATTGAAACAATGAAATAATTTCACAAATATAATGATATATGTTCATTAGCTTAGTGAAATTATTGCATTGGTGCAATGAAACTATTTCGTATATTTAACGAAATTTTCATTAAAACAATTTAACTAAACTTGTTTCATTAATCCAACGAAGCGTGACGTTGGTTATGTTTTGATGAAATTTTTCATTGGATTAATGTCAAAATTCACAGAATTTATGAACAAAATTCTTTCAGTGAACTTGAAATAGCTGTGATTCAACATGATTCTTCTTATTATTATAGTATCAATTTCATTTTGATTTAACTGTACTGGAATTTTAAATCAACATGAAATATAGTTATTTCAAAAGGAAAAAGTTCTTTGAAGGTTATTGTAAAATCATGTTGAAGTATTATGAAACATCTATTAAGCGAGATCACTACCAAAATGTTAAATTAACTTTGTTTTCGACGATTTTTAATATGAAACTTTTTCCGTGCTTATATTTAATATTTATTTCAGATTTTCTTTTATTCCAATTCTCATTAGCAATAAAAACTGTTATTTCTGAAAAGGATGGCATATAATTCAATGTGTTTTTATTGTCTTTATATTAGCGAAATCAATAAAAAATAATAATTTTTTCGAATTTTTCGAGTTTTCGTACTAGATCACACCTGTCGGTCACACCAGTCTCATTTAAAAAATGTTTTTTGTTTTTAAGAAAAAAATTTTTATTCAACAGTATAAAATTATGTATTTGTAATCAACATTTTTCAATTTTATAGAAGCCCTACGGTAAATGGAACTGGCAGAAAACAAGTCACGTGACCGGTCCCTAGGTGGTAGGGACCAGTCCGAGTTCTAACACTTCCTATGAAGCGGACCAGCCACTTTTACATAGGGATGGCCTAGGATGGGGTTAATTGATACTTTGTAACTTGTCTCTGAACTATCTTATAGAGTCCTAATCGGTGTGGAATAATATAGATTATATATAAATATTATTCCACAATTCAGCTGTAATTATCGATTAACTTATTTTTTTTATTGTTCAAATCCAAGTAGAAATTGTATTTTATTTTTAAGCGGTGTCTTTGATAGGATTCGAACCGACAACCTCCGGCATGACAGGCTAGTACACTACCCACTGGACCACAGGGGAACTTATATTTCAATGTTGTAAATACCAGTTAAGCTGGAATGAATATCTGAATATAGTTACGGAACAGCTTCCTGAGTGGAATGGCAGTCTCATTGAAGGGAGACAATTAATATTATATAGATACTATGCGCATGGCCTTAGATCCAGATGCATCGAATTGGTTTAGTGCCGTTTACTCCAATACTAGCCGGAGTACCAACTAAATTGACTGAAAATGGTTAATATGTGACCATTTACACAATATGTCTTTTTTCACCATTCACTACTCCATATTTTTGGTATCAGTCTCATTTTCTCAAGTCATAGGACGAGTACTTTTCGATCATTTGTCACCAAATTTTCCGCAGGGAGGTCATTGTGCTATAGAACTAGAATTTGTAAAGTCACAACCGTCGCAGCCTTCTGACGACCGTTCTGAGCAGAAATCGTGTTCTTTTAGTATCTACTAGTTATTATACCACTTTAAAATTAATATTCTCGGGAGTCGCAGCCTTTTTTAAGTAATAAATTTTATATTCTTGATTTATAACAAAGAATGGGAATGAAATGTCCCCACCCGGCTGAATGGAATTACTCGGATATAATATCTATTTATATTTTGCGTCCCCTCTACAAGAATCAGTTATTAGAACCTTGTTATTTTGCACTTTGTTGTACAGTGTAATATTTAGGATTTCTGTTTGCCATTATGGAAGTGTTTAACATATAAAACTTTAATATAATTAAACAGCCCATAAGATATTAAACATACTATACTATTTACTATAACTATTCTACTCATTTACTTTGACGTATCTAACTAATATACTTTTAAAAATTCTAAAATAATTTTTTCTCCCATCTTTTTATACAATATACATATTTTAGCTTGAAGTCGCAGGAGTATGAAAATAATTTAGTTGGAAAATAAACTTTTTTATATCAAAACTATGTATCCATATTTGTGAATAAATTATAAGGTAATCAAAGTACGAAGTAAAAAGAAAAGGAAAAAATAAAAAGTAAAAAAAAACGGATCTTTTATTCCAAGTAAAAATGTTTTTATAGTGAAGCTTAAAATAACATGAAAAAGTTTCAATCTGAAAACAAACTTAAATTCCAGAAATTTAATTTGAAAAATTACTGCTTTAATGGAATAGTCAGTAATAACTTTTTAATTACATCAGTTAATAGTTCAATATCTAATATTCCTAACAACTGACAGACACCGAAAAGTGATAGAATAATATATGAAAAATGATACAAGGGGTGAGGTGGCTTTCGTAAACAGCATGTTGTTCTGTTTGGCTTTAGTTTTGTAACAATTAACCAAACTCAATTTAAATTAACAGTTTGATTAACGAGCCCCCAAGCCTGATTAATTGATTTTCAATCACTGAAAAACAAATATCTATATTGAAAATTAAGAAGCTTTAAGTCTTATTGCAATTTCATTCAACTTAATATTAAAAACTTCTCATATTTATCATTTAAAACTCATAAACCACACACGTATTTTATACTTTTAGTTAAGTTTAATTTCTTTTCTTATTTTATACTTGTACTCGTACAAGTATAAATATGACCTAAAGACCTAGTAAACGTTTCATTTGCTGCCTTTCAGAATATAACATGAAAATGAAAAGTATATTTTTCAAAGATTTCATTTATGGTTTTTTTACAAAAAGGATTTTTGCTTTTTTGCATAAAGAAAAAGAAAGAAAAGAGAAAAAATACGGCAAAAATAGGTTACAAAAGGAGTTAATGGTCTGTATGAGTTTAAGTGTGTTTGAGTGTGAGTATTTGTATGCTTCTGTACTTAGACTTAAATTAACTCCAATATACACATTAGGGTGGTTACAGGAAATCCCTCCCGGTGCCCTCTCTTTAAATATGCCAGTAGGCAAGATAATATGTGTGATAAAGTATTCGATGATGTTAACACGTGCCGCATTGAGGTTAAAGTTAGGAAAGCCATAAAATTTAAACACCTTGCCTCATAACTTTAAAAGTATTAGTTTCACAACGAAATTTTATAAGAAGATAATGTTGTTTGTGAAGTTTACAGCATCTAGTACCTTAACTTTTTTTTTAATATCATAGATAGCAATATAAATATTAAATTTACAAACACCAGCTGTTTATATTAATGCTTCCTTTGTCACACAATGGTTCCAAATGGAAACAAAAAGGGTAACAGATCTGTATCCTTGGAACTTGAGATCCGATTACAAAGCCATATATAATAAAATCATAGAGGAGGACTAAGGCTTTAAGAATAATGAAATTTGGACCGCTCTGTTGAAGCACAAGGTGTACCAAACTTCACTGCCTCGGGCGTTGAAACCTTTGTCGGCCTCATAACTTTTGCAAATATTATCCGCATTTAAACTTGATGTAAAGTTTATAGATAGATAAAGAAAATATAGTTTATTTTATTAAGATATCATTAATATTGTCAAAGATATTTGGCTTTGAATTTTAACATTTTTCTTTTAGGCCTCGATTTTGTTCCCTATTTCGTCAATATTTCCGCTAATAAATATCATAGCCAAATTTTTCAAAAAGAACAATTTTGATTTTTAACAGAATGCTTAATAAAATGCAAAAAAAAACATTTCTTAGTTATTAATATGATTATTTCGAACGTTATTAAATTCATGAAGTCGTAAAATGTAATAAAATTCAAGACTTTGAATGAGAGTGAATAATGGCCAAATTTTCACATAACTCTGCAAAAAAAACCAACTTCAATTTAAAGATCTTATTGTTTATCTACAAATGGGATGTGCGCAATTTTTCATAGTACCTAAACTTTCATGTTCTTTCAAATGAAATAGTTTGCAAATCGATCAAGAAATAACGATAATTAATATATCGGGTTACCACTTAGTCCACCCGATTTTTACTTCTACTAAAGCAATCTTAAAGCAAACTCTTTTAATTACATAAAAAATATTGAAAATCGGTTCATAAATGGAGGATTTATGCTCTAATCAATATTTCCACGGGAGGGGTGGGGGGCAATCCCTTACAGATTTTCAAGCAAAATTTACGGAACCAAACTTCAGACAAACACTTTAAAACACAAAATCAATTTTGAAAATCGCTTCACAAAGAACAGAGTTATGCAACATTTCTCGACCGATTTTCGAAAAAAAATTTTGCGACCCAATTGCAGGCAAACCCTTAAAAAAAAATTGGTTGACAAATGACAGAATTATGCATGCGTGGTGGGGGGGGGGAGCAAGTTTTTCCCTCCGAGTTTAGTAAAAAAAATTATGGGACTAACATGCAGGCAAACCCTTTCAAACAAAAAAGGAATTTTGAAAATCGGTTGAAAGATGACAGAGATATGCATGGGGGAGCTAATATCACCCCTCCGATTTTCGAAAAAACTTATGGGAACAAACTGCAGGCAAACCTTTACAAGAAAATAATTTTGAAAATCGGTTGACAAATGATAGAGTTATGCCTGTGCAAACATTAAAAACAAAAATACACACGAATTGATAACCTCCTTCCTTTTTGAAGTCTGCTAAAAAATAGAGCTTAATTGTTCGAAGTTTTTCTCAAAAATTGTTCACAACTAAAATTTTTTATTAAAAATATTTCAAAAAAAAATAGACTTTAAAATGATTGCAGTTGAAGTTTTGAATCGATTAAAGCATGCACGCTGCCTCCATCATTGGACGAAATTGGTAAATTGTTTTACAAAACTCCAAATTAATCGTTAATGAAAGAAAAATTACCACAAAGTTTTTCAAATTTTTATTTAATATAATTAATCTGGGCTTTGAATGTTACCCGCCCGCTCAAAAATGTGGCCAGGACAGCAGATTTTCTAAAAATAGTAAAATTTTTCAGAAGCATTTTATTTGCCTGCATGTAAACTATACTAAACTTAATTTTTTAGTTTTTAATTCTTTACTATTTATTAAAAAGAATAGCAATCCTTTTATTTTAAAAAAATATTCAGCAATATATTAAGGGAAATTTGTTAAGTGTGTAAACGTATGAGTAATATAATGGTACCATCAAATTACTCATACGTATTGAAATTCTTGTAAACTTCACAAGAAACCTTTTCTTATTAAAATTTTTTTTTCTAATTAATATTTTTGAAATTGAGAGGCAAGACCACTAAATATCATGATTTATCCTAACTTTAAACCCAATGCGGCGCGGCACGCGTTGCCATCATCCGAGTGGGCAAAAAATTTGTCAATCATATTGTTTAGTTTATTGACATATTTAAAGTGAATGCGTCAGTGGTAAATTTAAAATTCAATTTCTTGTTACCACCTTAATAAACACACATATACACTCATACATATACATATAACTAAAACCATACATATAAATGAACTTAATATACATACTATTGACACACAAACATAAACACTTGTACTTAAAGATCATGATGTTACTTTAACTGGCACAATTTTTTTCACATTACAAAAGAAGAGAAAATGAGTGGTAGAGAAAAAAACGAAAAAAAGTATATTGTAATTTTCTGGAGGCTAAAGATTTGTATCTTAAAAATATAGGCCAGTGCATTTAAGATAAACGTTTTTATGCTTCTAAGGATTCAAAGGGATTTTTAAACAAAATATTATTGCAAATTATTAAGAAAATAGAACAAAAGTATTTATTTTTTAGAACTACCATTAAATTTGTTTGTTTCATTATTTTGTATTAAAAGCAAACAAGAGAAAAACTGAAAAATATTTTTAAGCATATTGAGCACAACATGACTATATGCTTAATATCAAATAAATTTTATGTTGAATTAAAATCTAATTCATGTTACTTATGATAGTAGTTACACTAAAAAATACTTTTGTTGAAAATTAGGTCCATAGCCCTCTGCGACTGACGTCGTAGTCTAGCAGATACCAATAAACAGAAAACATTGTTTTACGAAATAATTATACAAATGGTGTTTTCAGTACCTTATTATTACTTAGTCTTGTGTACGTTAGTGTGAAGAAAGCAATTGAAACGAGCGCACGCCTTGATGTGAGCATACAAGTGTCTACAAGTCTACCACGTCAGTATTGCGCTAAACCATTGATATTATCTCTTTTTTCTCTATTTGGATTAGCTTAGGTATAAGCTAAAATTAATGTTAAACTTTTTCCCAAAAAAGTTAAACATGAAGTTTTTTTTGTTTTTGCATGGATGTAAGTTTTTTAAGGCTAATTTATGCCCTGCCAATAATTTTGTTTTTAGTAAGATTTATCGTTTTGTTTTCAACAAAAAATTACAATGAATAACAAACCACTACATTAAACTAAAATCAAAAACATATTCAGTGCGTATACAAACTAGTGTCCTAGATAATATATGCATGATAGTGTATACACTTTAAAACACTTTTGTTGAAAATTGGGTCGATAATAATCCGCAACACTTTACAGATTATTATCGACCTAAAATTACACACGCATTATTTTTGAACAAAATGTTTTTACTAAAAAAAAGCGATTGGCTGCGTGCAGGTTTAAACAGCGACCTCCTGATTGATAGTCTGACGTATCTACCATTTAGACATAGCCGTATTATATTTCATGTTACATTTTTTCCACTTAGACTAAATATGTTTAATTTGAAAGGAAATCTTTAATAAAATATCTACAAAATCGATGTAATTTTAGACAAGGAGAAATTTGTAACACAAATTTAGACAATGTATGATCATAAATTTGAAGTAATGTTTTAGAGTGTATCCAAAGTAAACTTTGAAGCTGTTGTGCCTGCAGTGCTTAGCGCATTGACTACCAACTAAGTGGCCCGAATTCAAATATTCGATTGGGCAGCCAACTAAAACACAAATTTTTCTAATGCTGATGTTAATACCAGGCGCGGATCCAGCTTGAGCTTTTGGGGGGAACTTCTTAGTAAAACATACTATTTTTCCAAACTTCTTTTAGAAACTCTATAGAAATTTACTCGTTTGGGGGGGGGGGGAATATCCCCTTTCCGCGCCTGTTAATACACACCACTTAAGTAAAATAATTAACAAAATAGCAACATCAATATCATGTTATTTCAACTAAAATTTTTTTCTTTTTTTTAGCGGTTATATTTATTTATTGTATCTTCAATAAAATTGAACTAACAATAAGTAATGAAATCTTAACTCTAAAACTTTAATTTTTGAGCACAGCCAATGCCAGACAAAAATATTTGTTTCACCGGTTGGTTCTTTGGCTGTCGTCGTCTCCCGTGTTCGGCTGAGAGCAAGAGTGTCCCACCTTCTCAGCCGAGTGTGGCCTCTAAAGTTAATGATATTTCGGGCTAGGGAATTTGGGTGCAACTCAACTTTTTTTATGTATCTTGTCACATGCTTAGAAAACACTGTCTTAACCAGCGGCACATCTAATTCTTTATGAATTCGCTTGTTTCTGACATACACCATGGAGCTGCTGTAAATTTGCGAAGTATTTTTTTTTGTCGCCTTTGAATTTTGTCTACATTTGATACCGAGGCAGTGCCCCATACCATATTGGAACATATTGGTTCCAGAGTCGAGTTGTGTAGAAGCTTAGAGTAGAGTCCCTTCCAATGAGCCAATTCATTTGAGCCGCTTTTAATTTGATTTGAGTCACCTTTGCATATAAGAAGACGATCAAGGTGAACACTGAGATATCTTACTTCAGTGTGTTGAGGTATAGTTTGGTTATTGATTTGTATAGGTGGGCCGGTTTCCCTGCACAATGTAAAAGTAATGTGTGAACATTTTGGTTCATTAATTTCTATCCGCCATTGTTTTAGTCATTTTTCCAACTGGGGTATATACTCTTGCATTTTGCGGGAAGCTTCTTGATAGATTTTGTGAACACTTAGAAAAGCTGTATCATCAGCGAATGTTGATATGTGTATGTTACTGCTTACCGGCAAGTCAGATGTATATATCACATATAATACAGCACCAAGGATGCTGCCTTGAGGAACACCGGCTTCAATCGGTTGCGGAGGGCTTAGAAAATTACCTTCTTTAACAACAAATTTTCGCTCAGTTAACTAGCTTTTTAAAAGCTTAAGGGTGTTTTCGGGTAGGTTTTGCTTTAGTTTATGTATTGAACCTTCGTGCCATACCTTATCAAATGCCTACAGAATATCGATGAAGAGCACAGAAAAATATTTATTTTCTTCGAAGGTTTTTCTAGCCACGTTCACGAGTCTATGTGTTTGTTCAATCGTGCTATGTTGTCTCCTAAAACCGAGTTGGTGGTCTGGAATGAATCCAGTAACATTCAGTATGGGTGTCAGCGTACTCATAAGTGAGATTTAAGATTACACATTCGTATGATCTTTGTCTGGCTTAGGTATTCTGGTAATCAGAGAAACCTTCCATTCTGCGGCATAACATTTGAGGCGTAAAATACCGTTGAAAATGAACAGAATTATCCTTTTTGTAGTATAGGGTAGCTCTAAAAGCATTTTATTGCTTATTTTATCAGCGCCTGGAGCTTTTTTTGAATTTAAGCCCGCAATACAGTGTCCAATCTCACGAATATTGAACCTCAAGGAGGAATAGTGGCAGCTCAACTATAGTATCAGACGTATTTGTAGTAAATACTTTCTGCAAGTGGTTTACAAACAGAGTACCTTTTTCAGCGTCAGTTCTTGCCCAGTCTCCATTCGAAGCTCACAACGGAGGCTTATATATCACTGGTCCTTTGAGGCATCGGGCTGCTCTCCATAGCGAAGCAACTCGAAATAACTTTCATTTATCCTAATTCTTCGTCTTGTGTTTAATGCAAATTCACATTTTTAAAATTGAAATAACTTTGATTCGACATGATTCTTTGTATTATTTTAGTGAAAACTTCATTTTGATTTAACTGTGCTCTTATATTAAATTAATATGAAATGAAATTGAAATAACTTTGATTCGACATGATTCTTCGTATTATTTCAGTGAAATCTGCATTTTGATTTAACTGTACTGTAATATTAAATTAACATGAACTATAATTATATCAAAAGGAAAAATGTTCTTTGAAGGTTATTGTAAAATCATGTTGACCTATGAAACATCTATGAAACAAAATCATTAACGAAAAATGTTAAATTAACCTTGCTTTCGATGATTTTAGTATGAAATTTTTTTGTATGTACTGCCGAACAAAAAATTAGCTGAAATAAACATTATGTATCTGCTATCTACAGGTACGGTCACACTGGGAAAATACTTGCCGAAAAAAACATGACCAACAGACAAGCTAAATTTGTATTTCTTTTAATTCCAATATTTTTTTTTATATAAGGGTTCACATTTATCAGATATTATAATAAGCTTGCTTATTGCAGCATAATTAACTTTATTTTGTGATATAAAAACCAAGTAAAATCACACTAACCCTTAGTAAAAGTAGTGGTAACGTTTTTTTTTTTTTTTGGCAAATATTTGCCAAGTGTAATCGTGCCTTAAGGAACTAGCGCATTGTCGAACAAAGTTTTGCTGTATCTGTTACTTCGGATACAAACTAAATGGAATTAATTTGATAAAAAAATCTACTGAATTTTTGTAATATTGGGTGTTTTTTATTGAGGTATAGAACTTTAAGTTGGCATCACTTTTTTAACTGGCGGCCATTTTGTCAGCTGTCAAGTGATTAATATTTAGTTTGGTTTGCCATTTCATCATGAACAGGTTGACAAAATAACAACGCTTGCAAATCGTGCAAATTTATTTCGAAAATAATGGTTCAGTTCGCGAAGTTTACCGCAAGCAAAATCGCAAAATTTTGTTCAGTGATGAGGCTCATTTTTGGTTGAACGGCTACGTCAACAAGCAAAATTGCCGCATTTGGAGTGAAGAGAATCCACATGAGACCCTTGAGACGCCATTACATCCACAAAAACTGACTGTTTGGTGTGCTCTATGGGCTGGTGGAGTCATTGGGCCATACTTCTTCCGAAATAATGCTGGAGAGTCAGTTACCGTTAATGGAGACCGGTATAGAGCCATGATAACCGACTATTTTGTTCCCGAATTGGATGGCATGAATGTGGATGAGTTGTGGTTCCAACAAGACGGCGCTACATGCCACACAGCGCACGTCACAATCGATTTATTGAAGGAAACATTCGATGAGCGCATAATTTCGCGGAATGGACCTGTCAATTGGCCACCAAGATCGTGTGATTTGACACCATTGGATTATTTTCTTTGGGGATATGTGAAGTCGCTCGTCTACGCCAACAAACCAGAAACGTTAGGGGACTTGGAAGCCAACATTCGTGGCGTTATTGCCAACATACGGCTCCATATGCTCGAAAAAGTGGTTGAAAATTGGACCTGTAGAATTGGCTTTATTCGAGCCAGCCGCGGCGGCCACATGCCCGAAATTATATTTAAACATTAATGGCATAAAATTATCCTTCCAATAAAGCCAAATTGATGGACATTAAAACGATTTTCTTGTGTTTTATTTCAATTCGAAGTTCTATACCTCTAAAAAAAACACCCTGTACTTTATAATGTTTTAATACTTTATTATTTCGTAAATGCGCCTGACGCTTCGCGTGCTTAAAGTTCATTTTATGTCTATAAAGTATCCGTAAAATATTATATTATAAAGTTCTTTACATGTTGTGTAAAGTTGAAAACAAAAAAAAAATATCTTTCTAGTTTCCAGCATCATTTATATTTATTAGTAAAATTGCGTATTTTCGCTTTTTTCTCTTTTCACTTGGAAATGAGATACTTTATCGCGGTAAAAAGTATCCTAAGTTTGAACCAGGACTCTAAAGTACCTTAATACTCAATTTCATGAAAAGCCGTTTAATGGTTTTTGCGTGACGAGTGTTCGGTCAGACGGATAGACAAAAATTCCTAAAGTTTTATGTTCGGCATCCAGTAATCGATTACGCCACATTAGAAATTTCTTAAATATATTGCATGTATAGATTTCCTAATACCCTATAATTAATCAATTCTAACAGATATGTTCCAATGTACCTTCACTACTCTGTACTTTTTTAATTAATTAGCTCAATAATTAAGTTTTTATTTGTTTACAAATAAAGACCATAGTTTTACTTTCTGCTTGTAAGTGTTCACCTTAATAGATTAAAAATACATTATAGTTTGCTAAGTGCTTTTTTATGAATAAACTTGTATGTACTTGTACATTAGAGAACTACTCACTTTTCTAAGGTCAGTTGTAATTAAGAAAGTTTAAACGTACCGCCCCACTTTAAAACAAGGTACTTACTTACTCACACCACACCCATTTATGTAAATAAAATATGCCTTTTTATAAGTTAATCTAAACATTGTCTTAATGTAAAAAAAATTATTTGTTATATTAACTTTAGGGTATGGAGTGATTCATTTGCAGGTACTTTTCCATAAAAAAAAATATAATAAATTTTCAATAAGTTTCTTTTACTCTCATTCAATTATTATTTTAAGATTATTGTCTTTAAAAATATTTGTGTTGGTAACTAACTATTGAATAAAGAACCTCATTATAAATCACCTACAGTCGGTTTAATTTGTTAGAGTATGTAAATAGAGTAGTAAAACTATCTTGTTCTTATCTAATGCTTATGTTTCTTTTAAAGGTTATGCAACAAATGTTTGCCTTGGATGGTAAAAAAGGAATAAAAAGGAAACGTTTTTCGTATAAGCACACATATACACGATTGCTTGTATAGATGTATGTATGTATGTACGTATGTATGTATGTATGTAAGTATGTATGCTTGTAAAGTTTAATTGCATTAGGGTGATTCTATTATGGTAGAGTTTTCGTAGGTTAATCAGATTGTTAATGCAGGATATGTTGGAAAACATTTATGACATTTAAAGAGGGAAGTTGGCAATTGAAGTCTTTATTTCAAGATCAATTAATATGATAAGGAGCTTAACCATTTCTACAATTACTTCACCGTAACTTGAACGTTGTTATCTAGAAAACTTGCCGAAAGTCTCTTGGTACCGAAAATCTTGTCCACACTTAAAAGAAATATTTATGTTTATATAAAAAATAGAGTTGCACAAATTCTGGAGTTACGGAATTTCTTAAACCAAGTATATAACGTTTAATTCCAGAACAGATTCGCCCAGATTTATGTTCAACATTGTCACCATTAATAAGACTTGTTGGGCTTTACAAATCTTATTTGTCGGGCTTTTATGCTAGGATTAATGTCGCCAATCCACATATAATTCTAGCACTTCTCACTTTAAGTTTCAGAATTTATTTCCTTATCGGCCACGTCTTTGCTGCCAGTTTCACAGCACAAAATAAACGAAAATCACAAGATGGCAAAGATCATAAAGTCCCGAATGTAGTTTCACACTGCCGTTTATAATTGTACATAACTACAAAAAGATTACTAAAAGTCTACTACACGACCACTAGGTTTGAACCGATGGCAGGTGTGTTGACAACACATCTTACTTGTTCGATGCGTTGTGATCCTGAGTCTCTGTGGTTGCGTATGTTTTCTTTACTTGTTGTTCTCGTTCGCAAGTTTCCTTTACATGTTATTCTAGTTCGAACGTTTTCCTTGTCTCTTGGCTTCTCAATTTCATTTTAAAACAGTGGTGGCCATTCTCTCAATATCCTATGCTCGCGAGTATAGGCAGTTTTCTTGCCATGAAAATACGTACACTGTCTGTAGGACGCACATCCTATCTATTTAACTGCGAAGCACATACACAAACAAAGAATAAGATAGTGTATATTTGGCCACCACTGTTTTAAAATAATATCGCCTCTTCTGCTAAATTTCTCTCTCTCTCTCATTGTCGACTACTCTCCCAGCCGGAAAAGGTAATGAATGTATAATATTTCATACCAGAATTAATTATTGGTAACACAGAACATGTCCTAGGAAAGTAATGATTTATTTTAATTAGGGACGTAACGATAAGCCGTTTTGCCGATCCGATACCGATACCGATATTTAAAAATAAATATCGCCGATACCGATTCCGATACCGATACGAATATTGAAATTGAGTTCAAGTTTAGATCAAGAAAACTCAAGTGCAATTTTTTTATTATACAAAATTACATTGTAAGAGAGAATATTTAAAATTGAATACAATAAAATAGAATATAAGAAACTGGAAGTAATTTTTAAGGAGCTACATTTTTTTTTTGCTTCAAAAAAATCTATATTAAAAATATGCAGATAATTAGTAGAAAAGCAAGAAAAAATTTTTAATTCCTTTGTAATTTTAAAAAATACTCGCCATGCTTTTTAAAAAATCGATTTTTTAAAGAACATTTATCAATCAACTAATATTCTTCTAAATAACTTAATAGCTTAATTATTAAAAGTCTTCTAAAAGTTTATATTTAATCACTTAAATTTACATGAAAATAAAGTTTTGAGTTTAAATTCGCATAAAAAATTGTGAAAATGGGTAATTTTTTATCCTTTTTCCTTGAGGAAAAACCATTATAGAACACCGAAAAAGAAATTTGTCCTAGCATCGCTTCCAATTCGGTGATTGGTAATCGAAAAACAGAATTTCATGCAATGGCAAGGATATGTAAAACTAATTAGAAATTATCCAAATTTTGCAATACTTCCGGATCGCGAATTCTACATTTTCATGACTTCTTTGGAATGTCTTTTTTTGCTGGAATAAGATTTAAAAAACAACGACTTGAATTTGAATTCATGGTAAAATTAACAAAAATTAAATAATTTTTTTACAAAATAACAGCATAAAATATTATTAATTTTTAAAATTATATTAATAAGATTAAAAAAATAACGAAGTGAATTTAATTCATGTTAAAATTGAACAAAAATAAATTATTTGTTAAAAAAAACTCTGAAAAAAAATTTTAAAGTCGTCGTATCGACAGTAAAATATCGCCGATACCGATGTATCGGAAAATCTGAAGTATCGCCGATATAGCGGTATCGGTATCGGCATTCGTTACATCCTAATTTTAATGTGTCCAGTGAATGTGTATGTAAGTACAAACGAGGAAAACACGAACAGTTGTTACGAGCAGGAACAATACATTCCTTCTGCGTAAAATGTGGTAAAGTACGTGGTAATGAATGTGTAATTTTTGTGTGTGATCAAATTACCTTCTCACTTCCAAGGGACAATGCATTGTTTCGCTTTTAAAATAATACGTTATATCTTTCATGCTACAACTTCTGATTCTCCTGTGTTTCTAATTCTGCTGCTCTCATATGCTTCTGGTCCTCTGCTTAATTAAAGCTGCGGTACCAAGAACATATGCGACTCGAGATGTCCCTCCACCTGCCCCTCACTCGTCTTTGTTTCTCCTTTTGTAACCCTTTGTCCTCCTACCTACAATGACTGGCTCCACCTGTACCCGAACAACCTGCGGTTATACCTGAAAACCCGGCTCAGTATTCTGGAGCTATAACTTTTTTAAAAAGCTACTAATACAAGCGCACGTAGAACACTTCAGAGGCTTAGGGCAATAACTCGGTAAGCCACAATAACAAAAAAATTTAAGAAATTGACTTTTTTAAGTTTAAACAAAATTTAAAATTGTATGGTTTTTGGAATTTTCTATTGTAAAACGCAGCATAATTATTTGCAAAATACTAAAATTTATCCAAAAAAGTCTCTAGAATGCAAACCTATGGTAATTACCAAGGGAATGAGCACATGAAACCAATTTTTGATTTTATGCGGCATACCGAGTAATTGCACTAAGCCCTTTACTTGTATTATTTTAAACTTAAAAATATAACCAAAATATAATTGGGTGTTTATAGACTTTGCTTTTCTAAAAGGAATAAAAGTCAAAATTTTTTGCTCTGCACTGAATTCGTGTTGCTGTAGGAAACGCATAACACTAAAACCAAAGAAAATGCAATAAATAAAATCCGCTTATTCGCGGATATTTCGTTTCCGTATTTTACCGTTGTTTTTTATTTTCAGTTTAGACAAGTTTCTGTATATCATCCTAATGTACAGCACTACACATAAATATCTCCCAGTGAATATTTTTTGTTAAGTTCGGTCCGAATTCAACCAGAAAGTCTGCACAAGTTTCCGAAGTCGTATTAGAAGTTCGTAAAAAAAAACATACCGAAAAGCAAATGAATGGTTGGCAAGAAAGCGGACCTCCAAGACTGAGGAAATTCTGAAAACTTTGTCGTTATGTCTGAAATATTCTGCACGACCTTTGAAATAATTTTCTTTAGAGGTTCTAAGGAAATTTTTCACTATTCTTATCAAATGTCTAAGGGAAGTTAGGAGATCTAAGTCGATTATCTCGTTAAGTTTTAGATTTTTTTCTGACATCAGGTATGTTGGCAAAAAATGTTCCTTGGCCTTAGCGTATCTTTTCGTAATATACATATGTATATAAAACTCTATCTATCTGTGTTTACTACACAAACCTGTGTCCTTAATATGTATTGTTATGCCTCAACTTTATTTCGCACTTGTTGCCCTTACAAAAGGCTTAAAGTCTTGCTACAAAATACTCGTATGTAAAAGCATGGAAAAGAGAGAGAGACAGAGAGAGAGAAACATGTTTATTAAATTTCTAGTGCATTGTTTTGATTTAACCTGACTCTACTATTACATTGCAAACTGATTACTAAGGCTTGGCCATGTTTCGTGAATTTCTTTAACTTTTACTACAAATTACTGTATTTTGTTTTATATGTCTATATAACAAAAAAAAATTACACTTGACAACAAAAGAAAACTTACTTCAAAAACAAACAAAAAAAAAATACTTTGAAATATGTAAAATATGTAAATCGATAACAAGTTTTGATTTCTTAGATTTTCTCTTTCTTTCTGGTTTAGCATTACTTTCCAATATTTTAGTATTTAATTTAATAAGAAAATATTTATGTTCTATAATCCAAAGTGATTATAAAGGATAAAGTGCGCAACGTTATATTCAGAAAAAATTTTGACTTGATCAATATTCCAAAGAGAAAAGCAAAAATTAATATAAATTTAATATTCAGCGTACACGACAAAGCAGAAAAACGTTGTTTTTGACAGCCACACTCCATCCCATCATGAGGTTTGGAATAGTAAAAGTAAGTAACATCGGTTGTAAAGCAGAAGAGATATGAAGAAAATTTAACACTATCCAACTGGAAAAATTCCAATTTATTGATGTGTTATGGTCTCTTTAACTACAAAAACAGTCGAAATTTTAAATTCTATGGATAATTTTGTTTAAGTTTTTTCTAAAATTTGGGAGTTTTGATTTGCTCCATCGATTTTATCATAATTGGGTAAGGATAACGAATAGGATTTTTTAACGAATATTCTTTCCATCCAATCGCGGACAGAACCCTAAAATTTAAGGGGAATTATCTTTGAGACTTTCTTATTCTCCTCAAATATTAATAAAACACTTGCTGCTTCCCTTCATATAAAGAATATTTACATTTATTTACATCACTTATTACTATTTTATAATTACAGAACACTTTAACGAGTGTTTACTTTTAAACATCTTTTCACGTCAACAGTCTCAAACTAACTCTGCTCTCTACAGTCTATCGTTCGTCTTTTATATTAACATCTCAATTCAATGTATACCCGCTGCTTTCATATTTCTATATAGTCGTACTCGTTGTCTCTTTCCCCTATCAAACACCCTATTGTGTCCAGTTCCCACATGAATATCGTGAACTCGTGCTCCGCTTGCGCCAATTTTTTTTTCTTTTATTTCTTACATTTCGTATATTTCGCGAAAGAGTTTTATGGTGAGAAATAATGAAATATTTGGTAATATGAACGAGGGCTTTCGTGCATATATATGTTGCATAGTTGTTTTTCGGTGTAGTTATACTGACTCGGAATAGGATATCTTGTAGACCTTACGTTACAGATCTAAGATGTGGGCAGCACTTGTATGTAAAATAGCTCCATTAACAGTTTAGTAGAACATTTTAAGCTTCTAGCTCTTCGCGTTATCGTTCTTTTTGCCCCTTACTTAAAAAGTGGCAAAAAATTCCCAAGTCAGTATTTATCAATCGATTTCATGAAATAAAGCTAATTTTATTTATACGGCCATGTCACATAATACCATTCCGTTCAGAAGTGGTTTCAATTCCGGAAGTTGCTTCTTCAGAAAACGAAAAACGAAAATTTTCTTCGTAATCAAACCACTTTAAAATTTCAAAGTGGAATTGAAAAACACTTTTCTACTGACTTCATTTGCATCAAATACTAAAAAAGGTGTACACTTTTAGGAGCGTCAAATAAATATTTGGTCATGAGCTTTCCATGTTAATAAAAAGCTCAATGTGAGCTTTTTGCCTAAAAACAAGAGTAAACAAACGCCTCAAGGTATAAAAACCTTATCATTGTAAAAACGAAATAAAAGGAATCTAAAGGACCAAAAATGTACTTTTTCGGAATGAGAACTACAGAATCAAAACCAGTCCGAACGGAATCTGTGACACGGTGACACGAAATGTGGTAAGTTTTTGCCATTTTCGATTTTTTATACATTTTTAAAAAAGAAAAATTTTCCAATTTGGAAAAAATATATATATTTTTCATCATTGCGGTCTGAATAATTCCGAAACCCTTCAGAATATAAAAAAAAGTTGTTAGAACACCTTAAAGGTAATTTTATTTCAATTGTTTTAGTGGTTTTGTTAAAAAGTTAGACCAGTCCTTCCCAAGTTATGATGCAATCGGTGGAACAGCCTCTTGGAAAATCTCAAAATTTTTAAAATATATATATATATATATATATATATATATATATATATATATATATATATATATATATATATATATATATATATATATATATATATATATATACGAGTTTTGAAAACTTTTTAAATGTGGTTCATGGGTTTAACATTTAATAGTTTCTCCATTGGAGGACAACAAATGTCGAACCGATTTTTAAAGATTTACTGATGAGTTGGCATTAGCAACCGACGAAATGTCGGCATATAGATTAGCTAACCACAACAAATCAATTTAACTTTTTTTGCACAATTTTAGAAAAAACTAAGAAAATAAGTATCCATAGAATTTCAAATTTCGATTGTATTTGTAGTTAGGGGACCATAGCACATAACACAAAAATTATATCGATGATCAAAGGTCATGACAAATGTTTAACTTTGTTGCATTTAACGCATTTATTGTAAAATAAACATTGATTTTTATAAAATTTTTATGCTTTTTATAAATATGTATCGAGATAAAATATAAATAAAATGCTTCAGAGCTTCAGTTTAGATTTAAGTCAATTTGAGATAACGATTGTCTTTCTCTATTTTGTAGTTCTTTAACAAATATATTAACTGACTCTTTACTTTTACATTACACTATAAATTTGTTAACAATAACTTTAAAACTAACACTTTCACATATGAAATACCTGCCTTTTTGTCTGTTACTTTTCACCTCAAATTTTCGTATTTACTAGTTTTTAAGTTGAATTCAAGGCGTTTTTATAATTTATATATTTTGCTTCATATAAAGTTTTTACTTTTACTTAAATGACTTTTAGTCTGCCTCTACAAAGACAACAATCCCAATAATGATTATTTATGTATGTCTGAATTTCAAAAAAGAAAGTATATGGCTGATTCTCATTCTAAACCAAAATTTTGTGTTTTTTTCTGTTCACCAATGTAAGAAGGTTTTCGCCTTATTCAATGTATCCTGAAATATAATTATATTTTTAGATTTTTTTAACATTTTTGTGTCTTGAGCGTTACATGTGCTTTCGCGGTTCTTCCAGGAATGATTTTTGCGAAAAAAAATACACCACAAAAAATGAGTATATGGTTTGAAAGCACTATACATCTACTCTCTAAAAACAGAAAACAATAATAATAATAATAATAATAATAATAATAATAATAATAACAATAGTAATAATAATAATAATAATAATAATCTCAGCACGAAATTAAAAGTTATGACCAATTTTTCAATTTTGACTTGGGTTCACTTGGAAAAATTAAAAATGTTTATGTTTTTAAATAATTTTTTACAAATATTTATACAGGAGCAAAAAGTAGGCTAACTCTTCTTTCAAATAAGAATTATTTTAATAAAATACGACCTACCTAATACATTCCGCGAAAATATAAAAAGCCACAATATCGATAAATTAAAAAAATTGTTTTTTACATAACGCTCAATACATTTTTATACGAATTTTTTATTTATTTTCAGGTCACACACTTTATTTTTAATTCAATATAATTCCGATGTAAAGGGTCCGCCATCTAACGTTTTTTTTTTCAACTAGTGCTTATTTCGTGAATGGTAACACTTAGCTCATGTCTGATTTGACAGATAATTAGTTTTATCCTTCCGCTGAACGAATATGGTTGTGTATACTGACCATCAACTGACCATCCAATGCGTTTTCGCTTCGCTAAGTGGGCCTACGATCGACTTACAGCAGATGCTGATTTTGCCAAAAAATCATCTTTTCAGATGAAGCTCCTTTTGATCTTGGCGGGTATGTAAACAAGCAAAATTGTCGCATTTGGGGCACAGAAAACCCGCACGCATACATTGAAAAGCCGACGCACCCAAAACGAGTCACTGTTTGGTGCGGATTTTGGTCCAGAGGCATAATTGGGCCATTTTTCTTCGAAAATGAGCAAGGAGTGGCCGTTACAGTCAATGGCGATCGTTATCGGGCCATGTTGAACGAATTTTAGTTCACAAAAATTGAAGAGGAGGATATTGGCAACATTTGGTTTCAACAGGACGGCGCTATGTGCCACACAGCCGAAGCTACACTCGATGTATTGCGCCCTCTTTTTGAAGATCGCACTATCAGCCGCAGAGCTGATGTCGTTTGGCCACCTCGGAGCTGCGATTTGACACCGTTGGACTATTTTTTGTGGGGTGCCGTCAAAGATAAGTGTTACGCCGACAAGCCAGAGACAATTGACGCTTTAAAGGACAATATTCGTGAAGCCATTGGTGAAATACAGCTGCACACAATCGATAATGTGCTTACAAATTGGACCGATCGTGTAGGATACTGCATGGCCAGCCGAGGCAGCCATTTAAATGAAATTTTTTTTCATTATTAACCGGAAGGATTGCACTTTCAAATAAAAAGAGAAATTTTGAGAAAATATTCAGTATTTTTTTATAGCATTTTCAAAAAAAAAGTTATCTGGCGGACCCTTTATAATCTTCGATGTATTTTTACATAACCACCTTAGATATTCACTAAACAAATTCAATTATATTCCAAAAATATGGATAAAACTCACTATATTTTTTGGATCAAACGATAATTGATTGATGACACGTTTTGCAATATAATATTATTTCACAAAGTTCACAAGACATGTAAATATTCAGAAGCACAAACCTATGCTGTTATTTTAGTGTATATTGGTTGGTAATTCAGTGTTAATAATAAAACGGAGTAATAAAGCATACTAAAAAGAGTAACGCTCAGTATACAAGACTCCTGACAACAACAACGAAAAAAAATTATAATTTCTAATATTTTTCACAAAAAAATGTATGTGTATAAGAGAAGCAAATGCAAATATTTTAAGACCGGTATAAATTCAGTCTCGTTTTTGCGAAAATTCATAGTTTCCTAATGTGGAAAATCAATAACATGCATTACCGACACACCATATTGTATGAAGAGAGGAAAAGCATTATGTGAGTTTTTCGTTTTTAACACATAATGGGCAGTCTTACACAAAAAAAAAACGTATGTACATTTATTTATAATCTATTAAATCACACTAAAGCTATAAACACGACGGCAGGATAATTAAAATTTTTTGAACTGGTCAAGTATAGGCAAATGGTTGAAAATAAAAAAAAAAACGTAAGGTAATAGCCCTTTCAAAAATAAAAATGATTGTGTGATTTTTTCGGCGCTCTCTTTTGGCTCCCGAGTTACGGTGCTCAAAATTTATTTTTAATTGGCATTAACCCCTAAAATATAGAACACATATTAACGATATTGGTATAATTTCAAAGTGCTCTAAAATGCCTGTCTATTGGTATACACGTTTTTAAAATATTTTAACCCATTGCGAGTGAAATGAAAGAATGCCAAAATCGTTGAAAAGAAAAAAATATCATTTTGTAATAGGTTTTTTTGGCCTAGTAATTTTAGTGTAATTTTTTCGGCGCTCTCTCTTGGCTCCGGAGTTACGGGGTTCAAAGCTTTTACTTTTAATTGGTTATAACACCTAGAATATAGAACAGATACAAACGATATTGATATCATTTCAAAGTGCTCTATAATGCCTTTCTATTGGTATACACATTTTTAAAATCTGTTAACCCATTGCGAGTGAAATGCAATTTTAAAATTTTATTATCTGAGTTTTCATGTAAAAATACCATTATCTTAAAAAGTGCCCGATGCAACGATACTTCAGCTTGTATATACCTGATAGCCGCTATCGATGAAATACGAGAGTTATGGATAAAATAATTTAACTCCTAAGCGCATTTTAAAAGCACCAAAGCTCACGTATTTGATCGATAACGGCTATCATGTATATACCAAATGAAAGCTTGGAAGGTTCTCTATAAAACTATATACAAGCTTATGTATCGTTGCATCGGGCACTTTTTAAAATAATGGTATGTTTACATGAAAATTCAGATAATAAAATTTAAAAATTTAATTTCACTCGCAGTGGGTTAAAATTTATACACCAATATAAAGGCATTTTGGAGCACTTTGAAATGATACCAATATCGTTTATATGTTTTTTATATATTCTATGAGTTATAACCAAATAAAAGTAAAAGTTTTGAACCCCGTAACTCCGGAGCCAAGATAGAGCCTCGAAAAAATTACAATAAAATTACTAGGCCAAAAAACCTATTACACAATGACATTTTTTTCAACGATTTTGGTATTCTTGACTCAAATCAATATTTTATTTTCTTTAACAGAAAAGAATATCACAAAATTAAAATATGTATTAAAAATGCAATAACAATAAAGAACTATAAACAAATAAATTGATTTGTTTTTAAATTGTTTCGAGATATAAGTATATTTTGAATAAGAGATTTTATTTTTTTATTTGATAGTGGCACCACTGAAATCTAGACATCTACAGAAAATAGCTGAAACGTTAAACTTAAATGTCAGCTGTTTACGATGTGGCTGCCGCGTTCAAAATAATTAAGTAGATGACTACACGACGACAAATGAAGCCAACAGCATTTGTAGACATGTAGGCGTGTAGCCTGCTGCCGTCTAAGTGTTTATAGCTTAAGGGCCATTATTACAAATCGGCAATAGCTAAAGGTAGGATTTTGTCAGGCGCATAAACAGTTTATTATTATTACAAATGTACTTTAGCCTATCAGGTAGGATGAACTTGCCTTTAACTTATCGCTCACTTTCAGTTAAAGTAAAGTTACAACAAAGATAAACTGCTTATCCGTCCGACAAAATCCTGCCTTTAACTATTACCAAGTTGTAATAATGGCCTTAGAGCAGTTTGCAATCTAAAATTGATGCGTTTATTTTATGAAATATTTTACATCACTTTCAACGGACACGAAAAAAGCATTTGAAATGAGAATAAGCCATATATAAAATTACAAATATACAATTAAATAGATTGAAACTGACAAACTGGAAAATAAAAGTGTTTAAAAATGAATGAAACTTGTCAAATTGTCTAGTATGAATAGTTTTTTCTAAATGACTGTAAGTTCTCTTTTTTTTTTTTTTTTTGCTGGTAGACAAGTTTTTGGCTGGTAGACAATTTTCTTACATTCTTGTCTAGTCATTAACTTTAAATGTATTCGAGAGAGCAAAATGTTGAAAACAAAAAACAATATGTTGCAAAAAATTATTACAAAGTTTTACAACAAATGAATGGCTGTCAAAACCAAACTTGTGGCAGCAAATTAATGTGTTTTTCATTTTGTGTAAAAGAGATATTAAATTGTTATATACGAGTATGTAATGTATGAATATGATAAAAGTTTATTTTTTCTAATGGAATAAAGTTAGTTAGTAGAGAAAATAAGGAAGATAAATTTTTGTGGTAAAGTTTAAAAAGTAAAATTAATTACAATTGAACTTTTATTCTTGTGTATAACAAAAGTATTTGTTTTAGTTACTAAAATTAATTGCTTGTCATGTAGAAAACAAAATGATTAACAAATTATTGAAATTTGTTCTACAGTTCCGAATACAATATTAGGTTATGATTACGAAACATTACAAATACTTTTAATGAAAGGATTGCTGAGTCATCGAAACATTTATTTAAATCTACACAAGCTTTCTTCTAATGAATAATTTATTTTATGAAATTAACACAATTTTTAGATCCTTACTCAGCGAAGTACTATTTGATATATAGGGAGTAGAAAACCCTTAAGTCCGGTCGAAGTCCGGCCACCAATAGGCATAACTTGTTGTCTTGGTTCAAGGTTAAGCAAAACATTTGAGTGCTTTAGGCGATTGTTACGATAAAAGTTAATTTTGAGATTAAATTTTATTATCTTAATTTGGGCAAGTTTTCATTTAAAATATAGGGGCTATATTTTATAATGCAAAATGTTCCTTAATTTGGTGATATATTTCATTATTTTGCTTATGAATTGATTTTTAGGCTAAGGTTCGTAACGTTTATTTCAGAAAGAATTGGGCATGATTAATGTTCCCAGGAACTAGGAAAAAATTAACATCAACTTAATACTGTGTACGTTGAAAAATGAATTAATTATTAATACTCGTAATTAAGTATTCAGGCCAAAGGTAGTCACATTTGATAGCCTGTAGCTCATCGTGTGTTTAACAGGATTATTATAAAACTCAATATTCCTAAAGCTTAGGTCATCTTCTTTAATTTGTATATATATCGTTTTGCAATCGTATCGTAATTTTCAAAGATACTGATTTCTTCCTTTTTTCGAAGTGGAACAACTGTATAGCGTGACAGCCTTATTGCTGGCATCATATTAGTCATATACAAAAAATAAATTCAGTAAAGTGAGACTTTGGCTCCCACACGAAGGGTTCCGTACGAGTATACATATATCCCTTTTCGTGTTTGTCCTTTTTTTCATTTAGGCAACTTCTTTGTTTTGCTTCTTCGTTTATTTTTTTTTTTATTTTAAGTTCTTATCGTTTTTAAACGTTTTTTTTAGTTTTGGTCCTTTTTTCATTTTGGTAATATTTTCTGTTCTCGGAGATTTTTGGTTTTTTCGCGACTTTTTTTTTTTTTTTTTTGTTTTTACCGATTTTTTAGTTTTGCCGTTTTTAAAACGATTTTTTTCGTTTTTTTACAGTATTTTAGGTTTTTTGATTAATTCTAGCTTTAGCGCTATTTTCGCTTTGACGATGTTTTTCGGTTTTTCGTAATTTTTTTAGGTTTAGGTATTTTTTAACACTTTTTTTTTGTTTTGGCAATTTCGTAGATTTTTTGCGATATTTTTTAGTTTTGTCACTTTTTTGTGTATTGCTGATTTTTTGTTTTTGCGATTTTTTTCTTTTTTTGCGATTTTTTTTTTCTTTTAACGATATTTTTAGTTTTAGCTATTATTTAAGTTTTGGTGCTTTTTTCGTTTTGACGACTTTTTGACGAGTTTTTAAGTTTTTTTTTTTGCTTTTTGGCAATCTTTTTAGTTTTGGTAATTTTTTTCCGTTTTAGCGATTTATTTTACTTTTTGTGCTTTTTTCCTTTAAGCGCTTTTTCATTTTGGTGATTTTTCGTTTTGTAATTTTTTTTAATTTTGGAATTTTTTAGTTTTAGCGTTTTTTTTTAATTTTAAGAGTTTGCCTCTTACGGTTTCCAAGATACAGCAAATTGTCTAAATTACATAGCCAAAATTACAGTAACTGATAGAATACCCTTTAATGTGTATATTTTTTTAAATATCAGTGTTAATTGGTGTAGTCTGTATAATAATACATTAACTTTGAAAATTTCAAGTGTTTGTGTATTACATTTGTATGTCAACACGTTTCGTTGCTCGCTTTAGAACACCCTTTCATTTTTAACTGTCATATATTTGTTGTTGTAGCGGCCAAAGTTTTACATATTCTGTGAAAATTTCAGGTCCGTAGTTCTTACGCTTATCGAGAAAACAGCCTGTGACAGACAGACAGACAGACAGTCAGACAGACGGACATCGTAGCGAAAACAATACAATTTTGGTGTACGGATCCCCTGAAAATGGATTTGAATTTAGCACATTAAATTTTGTATGTATATTCTATTTATTCAGAGTTATTTCATTAGTTTGGCTTAAGCTCGTTATTAATTTAATTTTTCAATTAAATTATTTTTATTTTAAAAAGAAATTCTAAAGCATGTAAATATTGAAGATTCAAAGAAGAATTTTGGCTTTACGGAGGGGCTAACTGACATCAGATGTCTCGAGACCAGCACAGTCTTTTCATCAGAGCTCTTTTCCCCTAGAACACACTGCCAGCGAAGGCAGTAACAACCAACTCACAACTATTCTCAACTATTATCAGTTTTTAAAGGTTCGGAACTTCTATAAGTGTTTCCTTATCATGTCAAACTATTTTAAGCTTTTTGATTTCTTGAAATTATATATTGCCATAAATATTTCAAAGAAAACTTGTTTATAATAGAACTACTGTTGACAATTCAACTATTTACTCATCAAATCTAGTGATTTTTTAAATATTTTTGCGGGAAAAAATATCATTTAGCTATTAGCGGGATATCTAGCGATTTTTCCTTTATAGATCTTTAATTTTTCAAAGCATTTTTTAAGAACAATATAAATTATTTATGATTTTCTACTTTGCAATTTTTTTTATGTTAGTTGATTACCTCAAAATTATTTGAAATCAACTTTGAAAGCTTAAAATATGATAAATTAAAGTTTGAAAGTTTCAGTTGTGAAGGATACTTTTGACTGTCCAGACTATAGATCATGTTCGACACTCAAACCTTCATTCAAGAAAAAAATTTGACACACACACACACACAAAATAACAAAATCTGATGGGCTTTATTGATAGCTAAAAACTCAACTGCAAACATTTTCTGTTTGACTGTTGATTGTTTTTGGAGGGAAATATCATTTTCCCTGCTGAGTTTTAAAAACTTTTATGATCGCAAAACTATTTGCTCTTTTGGTTATTTTGACTATTTTCTACCTATTTTTTGAGGAATTTTGAAATTAGAAATTAAAGCTTTTAGCAATTTATCGCAAATTTTTTGAAAATATTTCACTCGCTTTTGCGATATTTTTGGGAAAAAAGTTGGAAACAGTGAAGATAACATTTAAGATCTAATAACTGAAATTTTTAATATGTATTCTTGATTTATGAATATTTTATTACTCATACGCACAGTATGCCAGCGAAATGTTGATTTTTATTTTTTGGCATTTTTAATATTCAACTACTAACTGTTGTAACGTAAGAGGCAATTATTTATGAAATATACGACTATAGAAAATACACCCAATAATATTTTTAAGTTCTACACTGAATTTAAACATGAGAATAATATAATCATATTTGCGTAAATTTTATTATTATTTCATACTTACATGCGTTCATATGCCAGGGAGGCAAAGTACTAAGTGATATTATTCGTTATGCTGAACTTTCCAAAAAAAAAGAAAAGAAATATGTTAGTTACAATTTAATTTAAAACGACAATAAATAACATATAATGGCTTTTAACACCAAGACATTATGAATCTAATTAGACACAATAACATGTCACGAATGGTGTGGTTCACTTAAAGACTAACATTTTGTTTAAGAATTTAATTTATTAAGTATATTTAGACAGAAACTGTTGTATTATATTTCCTTGTTTCTTTCTATTAAAATGGCTATTTATAACAAAATTTTAAATATATTAATAAAATATGTAAATTCTTAGCAAAATATATTTGCCGTAAAAGTAAATTGCTCTCAGGCACCATATTTTATTTCATTTTTCATATCAAAACATAATTCATTTTAATTACCCAACAGAATATTCTAATTAAGCGGAAATTTCCATAAATTTTATTGCTAGGTCATAAAGTTTTACTTCTAAAACGTGAAGTAAAAAAACGCTGGTTATTTTAAAATTAAAAATTTTATTGTTCAAAACCAATTTAAAGTGAAGAAGCTCTTTTAAGACTTTTAAAAGGTTTAAAATTTCATCATTCAACAACCCTTAAAATATGCTTTGCTATATTAAATTTAGCTATTCCTTGAAATATGCTACACAAATACCGAAATCCTATACATAAATAAGAGGACAAAAGTTCAACATTTGTTAAGGTCATTAACCATTCACAAAACACATTAAGTAACATATATTTTAAGGCGCATTTTAATTATTTTTTTTATTGTTATTTTTAGCTTTTATTTCCTAAGCATTTTTTGTTCAATGTTAGCCTAAAAAAGCTTTTTCAGGAGATCTTATATAAGCCATTATAAAAATTTTAGTACAAATAAGAACACAAATTTAATTAATGCAATAAAACATGACAAGATGAAATAACTGAAAACCTTAAATAAATTTAAATTTTAAACTTTTGCTTTTTCACTTGAATATGAAAATAGAAATAAAAGAAATGCTTAATACAGTTGAAGTAATTAATAGTATATAAAAGTTCATTGGCGTAGCTAGTCCCTTCTGGAGGAGGTGGGGGTGGGGATCTCAGCAACCCCCCAGAATCTTTCTTTCAAGTTTTTTAGTAGTTTTTGTAATAATATCAGGCAACAACTCCCTAAGTTATGATAAAATCAGCCTCTTCAAGACATAAATTAAAAAGAAATATATAAATAAAAAAGACGTATCCATAGAATTTTAAACTTCGACTATTTTTGCTGTTATAGGACCATAACATATCAAATGAAAATAATGGTACTCCTTGGTATTTTTATTGTTGCATGATGTTATATAATAGGCCTGAATATTAAAAAATGCCCTTATTTATGCATTAAGAGGATTAGGTTACTTTAGAAAAATTATTTAATTGTAAAAGTAGATTGAACGAACTTTTAAGTCTGAGTAATAAAAATTTTTTTCGTTACTTTAGTTATTTCAAAATTAACATTAAAAAACCAGTCTTAAATTACAAAAAATAATTAATAAGTAAAATGTTAGCAAATTAGTTTTTTTCATTTAAATTTTATTGTTTTGTTCTTTCCTGAAAATTAAATTTAAAAATACGTGCATTTATTTAGTTTTAAATTTTTTTTTCATTTTTGCTGGTACTCTCGAGCAAGCAATAAATTTGTTGAAAGGAAAGAACAGAAAATAAAACAATGTTTTGTTATTATAGCCTACATTTAGTTGCTTACCTTGCGCTAACAAATGTGTAGCATACTTTTAAGAGTTTCATTAAAAATACTATGCTACAGAAAATCTGTTTCATAAAAAAATAGCGAAATGCAAGAAAAAATATAACCATAAATTTTTAACTACAAAACAATATTTATGAAAACATAATTTATGTACGATTTTGTTTTGCACAAGTTTCAAATAACGAAAACAAAATAGTACGAGAGAAAGCAAATATTATATTATATGCTGCTCCTTGGATAAAACAAAAAGTACATTTCTAGAATTTTGCTTTTATTTCCTTTGCAAAGCAAACAAAAGCATACACCTACACACAACTAGCCAAAGCCCGTTAAACTGCTATCGAAGCATAGAAAATATCAATGGTAATATAAAATTTATGAGAAACACTTAAAAGTATGCTATAAAATATATAAAAAACAGATATTTTCTGTTTAAATTTTTTATTAACTTCGGCGTGCTGTTGGGTTTTTGGAGGTGGAAAAAATACTTATTTTGTCCTTCTTGTTTCAGCGAAAAGTTTATATTGGCTATAATTTCTGGGTCAAATAATAAGTGTTTGTTGTTGTAGTTCGCTCTATCTGTTGAAAGTAATAAAATGCTGGAATGGAAAACATGCGAAAACTGTTAAGGTTTCGGAGAATTTGATTTGGGTAAAAACCGATTTCAAGGATGCAACAAATAATGTTTTGTTATTCTGCTAAAGTTTGTTAAAAGACAGACTATAGATGCAACAGTTATTAAATGAGCAATCATTAAGTAAGTAATATTTAAAGCATTTAGTAAGTAACAAAATATATTGCAAAAAGAACAATGCGTTATTTCTTCTGCTCAAAAAATTTAAATTGAAATATTTTATATTTTTAAAATTTTTATTACGGCTTAAATTTAATACTAAAATTTACAACTTACTTTTTAGTTAAGAATTTTATGATAAATGCAAATTAATTTATTAATTTTTTTAGAAGAACTGTATGTGTTTAAGCCAAAGAAATTTAATTTTTTTGGCTTAAGAGCGTTTTAATTTTTCAATTAAATCAATTATTATTTAGAAAGATATTGTAAAGCATTTAACAATTGTAAAGAAAAGGAAAAATTTGTATAGCTGCACAGAAGGTTGCACTTTTATCACGAACAACAGAATTCTTTTCCTCCCAGACATCACTGCCAATGACGACAGCTTGCTATCAGGTAGTTTAATATCATTTCCGTACCTAGACATGGGACCAGATAAGGTTAGCTTAGACGATGCAGCTAAAGATCCTTTATGTTAACCTCCAACATACAACAACTACGATGTAGCGCTAGTTCAGCAGCGGTTGATCTCATCGGGAAACATAGGTCCTTAGCTAAGGCCACGAAAATAATATGCATACTTCTCAAAGACGGTAAGCACGATAAGATTAGCTATCCTAATATAATTACAATACTGACAATTGAGCGGTTGTATCAGTGAATGGAAGCAAGAATGAGTCAATACTCTTTGCATCATGCTATATGTCACACGTTAAATATGCACCACCCACCTGAACTCCAACGCCTCATTAAGGATACCTGAGACAACAAACAAAGACTGTTGTACATAAGATAAAGGATTTGTAACTTTGCAAAATTGTGTTTGAAGTCTACTGTCGATTTGGTAAAGCACCTATGAAATGCTGCATATGGACAGTGCTTAAACACCAGAAAATAAATTTCATTAAAAATAAAATTTCATTAAATAATAAATTTCTTAATGGTTTAATTTGGATTTTATTTTTTATTTTGCCTTGTGAATACTTTTATTGTTATCCAATGGATTTCTAATTGTATAAATGTGTCGAAAATAAAATAGATTCTTATCGAATATAAATTATTTGCTGGGTCTTGTATAATTTTCTAAGCTTATTTTTGAAAATCATTTAAATATTTGTGAATTCTCAAGCGGTTTTTGAAAGTCTGTACATAAGATAAAGGATTTGTAACTTTGCAAAATTGTGTTTGAAGTCGACTGACAATTTGGTAAAGCACTAATGAAATGCTGCATATAGACAATGCTTATAAATTTCATTGAGAAAATGAAGTTTTTGTTTAATAATTTAATTAAAGCCAATTATACTGTTGCCAACGATTTAATTGAAAACCTAAGGATTAGATTTAATGAGAGACGAATTCAATAAATTTATATCTCCACACAGAAATATAATACAAAAACGAAAAGCAAAGTTTTTTTTTGCAGAATGTTTGTCGCTGAGCTCTGAAGTATGATGATGGCCTGGCAACAGAATAAACTATCGATAGTAATACAAGAAACGTTTTAATAGAATTAACCGAAGCAATTAGAAGTGTTGAAAATAAGAGAAAACATTAAAACAGGACTCTAATGGTATAATGGAAAATTTTATATGTGTATGTATTCTTATTTATTTATGCATTTATTATGTATTACACAGAAAAAACTAAATTAAATTTTCTGTAAAGGAATTCAATAAAAGAGTAAATATTTTATCTACAAACGGACCTACAAACAAATTTGTATATATAGAAAATATCTCAACAATTTCATTGAAAAAAAGCGTTTTTTCAGTGAATAAATTGTTTAAATCTATAAAAGAATTGTCTAAAAATATTTGCAAATTGTAAACAAAAGATTTTACTAAATCAAACAAAAAGATTTACTGGATTTGCTGAGAAATATCAAACAATATTTTTGTCTGAATTTATAAAACAATTGAGAAATGTAAAATATGAGAGTTAAGTGGAATTTTTTATAATTATTAATCCGTTTGGAATATTTTTATGTATATTTTTCACTAAACTCATTAAAAATTTTTTTTTAATAATTACGGCTGACATGTCATGCATAAAATATAAATTTCCTATTAAATTTCAATATTTAAATTTCTTTTCATTCACAGTGTGTATTTAAACAACAATAGCAATTACTTTGTTCATGTTCTGCATGGTATTAAATTTAATTTTTACTAAATATCCACAAAGTGCATGAAACTATTACAGCTTTTTTTTATTTCAATAGTCAACTTTACCTGGAATTTGTTTGAATAAAATTTACATACAGACATGCAAACATACCTGCATATTCATTTACATTTTTATTCTTTATACCAGTTAATACATGTATTTGTATTGTTAGTTGTTTTTTGCTCCCTTTTACTTTTCTCCTCAAATATGAAATAAAATGTGGAAAATGAAGTCGTTGCTTGGTATGAACAAAAAAGTCTGAATATTTCATAAAATAAAACTCAATAATTTGTTGCATTTCTATTTTTTTTTGTAGACGATGGTAAATATTACATTAACCTTTGCAGCAGGTCTGATGTAAAAACAATGTAAATCTTTTGTAAAGAAATGTTTGTAGTTTTCGCTTAAAATTATAGAAGAAACTTAAATTGAATAATATGAAAAAGGTTTAAATTATTTGATTTTTTACACTTTTCACTAATATGCATAAATATATTAATTTAATGAAAAACCTTAGTTTTTACTTTAATTAACATCAGGCGCGGATGTAGTAGATTTTTTTAAGGAGGGTTGAAAAATTTTAAAGTAAACACACAACTTTTACAATTACCTTTTAGAAATGCAATAGAAATTGGAATTACATTTGTTATATACATTTGGGATGAAATGTTCTGTTTTCCCTCCTGTGGATCCACTTTTGATTATTTCATATTAAAATAGATATCTTTCTTTTTATTAAGAAAAAAACCAAGAAACCAATACATTTTCTTATTATTTATTTTCATAACAAATACGAAATAAATCAATATTATTATTCTAGATAAAAATCATGAAAAGAACAAATACTACAAAATAAATATTTCAATTTTATCTTGATTGATATCAGTACAGATAGTCTTTCCTTAGATACTTTTATTGCAGCAGGAGTTAAAAATAAATATATCAAATATCTTTTCTTGATACACATCTTCAAATATGAACTTAAACTTTTTATATATTTTTATTTTTCAGAGAATATATTTACCAAAAAAAGAAGACCTGAAATATTCTAAATTATACTTCAATAACAATTTCATTATGTTTTTATTTGTTGCTTGTTCTTTATGCTCATGTATATTGTTATTTTGTTTAAAAATGCAATTACTATAAAAAATTTCTTATGACATCTGAGGGGCTTTTAGATGCCAACCAAAAGCAAATGAATATAAAATAAAATTATATAAAGGATTCTGTAGGTTTTTGTTTGAGCTCTGTGAGATTGAACGTCATTAAAATAACATTAAATTTTCCTATAAAAATTAGATACTTACGATTCGTTATGATGTTGTAAAAAAAATTGTTGTTAGAATAAAACAATGGAATAGAAATGAAAATTCGAAAGATGCGTATTGTTGTTTGAGATCTGTTAGATAGAATAAATAAATTTATGCAAATAAATTTTATATTTTGTGTGTGTGTGTGCTTTTTTTCCAGGACATTTATAGAGAAAATTATGTCAAATACGTGACAAGGTTACGAGGGCAGATTTTATTATGACTTTTGTAATATCAAAAAGATTGCCTATAGATTTGATAATTTGTTTAAAAGAATTTTAAATAAGAATTTGTTTTCATTAGATTTGTTTAATAGCTAATTTGGCTGAATACAGTGGGACAGAGCAAAAAAAAAATGGAAATATATGTACATTAGGGAAGAGCAAAAATATCGATATTTTTTTTAAAATATATCGATATTTTTAATTTGGATATATCGATATATCGATTTTTTTTCCAAATATATCGATAGTATCAAATTTGATATTTTTAAATTTGGTTTTGTTTTTCGTGCAATTTTTAAAAACATTTCGGCACAGTCTTCATCAAATAGAATATTACTAACAAAATCTTTTGTTTTATTTATAATCTTTTCTCTATACGAAAAATTATCATTCTTTGAGTATAATTTGTTGATGTATGTTCCATGAAATATTAGTGGAACAGTAAGGATCTTGGAAATTAACTCTTTTTCCCGCTTAATTATTTATAAGAAAATTTGGGGACTACGTATGAATTATCATTGTTGAAATTATATCGATAATTCGATGATTTTTATACGATATATATCGATGGCGATCGATATTTAAAGATATATCGATAACGATATATATCGATATATTTTTTCACTTGCCCATCAGCGAAGCCGGCCTCAGCAGAAATTTGCACCACGGGAAATATTATTGAAAACATTTTCACCCTCTAACTCTTCATTATTGCAAAATGATACCACTTTTATTCACTGACCGCGAATCCACATATACAACAAATAAAATATGCTTTAGCTCACGATAATCTATGGATAAATATTGATTTTATTCACAATTAAGTGAAATTACCTGATTTTTGGAAAAAATCGAGTTTTGGAGACGTTGCTCCACCGATTTTATCATAACTCGAAAAACGGTCACAAAGAACACTAAGAAACTTGGAATAAAATTACTCAATGCATTCGGAATTTTTCATACCGCAATTATGAAAAATGAATTATATTGAAAATAAAATAAACTTTATTTCATGAAAATCAACGGATAAATAGTGATTTTATTCATAATAAAGTTAAAGCATCTGATTTTTGCAAGAATTGCTGTACAACACTGTACAACAAAATCAATTTTTTTAAATAACAGGATTTTTCCAACTGCTTCTGGTAGAAGTAACCAAAAAAATACATACGTGTATCGGCGTTTTGAAGGTTTACTTTTGGAATTTATTTTAGGGGGTCTTAGGTATAATATGTGCTCGAAAGTTTAATGTAAAACAGCCCTAGGAACATTTTTGTGTAATATTTTGCCCGCTGAGGAATAGTGTTTACTAATTTTTTTAAAGAAATGACAAAAAGACCCATACAACGAAGAGGTAGAGTGTTAAAAAGTTCTACAAAAATTTTCCTCGTGATCTTTTACATAAAAGTGCTGAGCGCATTTTACCTTAACTCTACAACCAGAAAATTTTTTTATTAAAATTGTCAAAAACAAGGTTTATATAAAATCTTTTCGGTTGCGATTTTGATTCATAGGTGTTTAATGCTGATTCAGCATGATTTTACAATAAGCTTCAAAAGATATTTTCCCTTTTAAATAACTATATTCCATGTTGATTTAATATTGCAGCACAACTAGATCAAAATGAAGTTGATACTGAAATAAAATTAAGAATCATGTTGAATCAAAGTTATTTCAAGTTCAAATAACACGAATTTAATGTTGCCATTATCTTAATTATGTAAAATTAGTGTTGCAGTTAGCTGCCTAAGCCAAAATTTGAACTCGAGCCACTTGCTTGGTAGTCAACGCACTAACCACTGCACCCATTGCAGCCCCAAATATATTCCCCAGATATATTCTAATATAAGTACTATCGTAAGTAACATAAATTTCATTTTAACTCAACAGGATTTGATTGATACTTTAACATAAAATTTATTTGATAATAAAGTTATAGTCATGTTGATTTAAAATGGAATGTAACGCTGATAACAATGTTATATTAACTGTAAAGAAAATGAAATCAAAGAGATTAAAGGTAAAATTGATAATTTTTCATTTAAAATTAATATGAGAAATTGATAATTTTAAATCAGAAGAAGGACATTTTCATTGATAATGCGAAGTTTGTCAACTATTTGTCGGCTATTTACATTTACACAGCACGAAGATAGAAACACAACAACAAGTCACACAGCTGAGCAAAACAATGCATATACAAATTTTTTGTGGTGTATTTTTTTCGCGAAAATCATTCCCGGAACAACCGCGAAAGTAAATGTAACGCTCGATACACACAAATGTTAAAAAATGGAAAAATATAGTTTTATTTCCGTAAACATTCAATGAGGCGAAAACTATAATATGAGATCTAACTTCTTAAATTTCATTTAGTTACAGTGGTAAAAAAAACACACAATATTTACGTTTAGATTGAGAATCCGCTATATATATTTTTGGTGTCCTCTACCAGAAGAAGTCGTTAGAGCCTTGTAATTTTAAAACATTTGACTTTGTTGCATAGTGTAATAGTACTGAGATTACATTTAACATTTTTTCTACAAATTTTATATAAGTTTCAATATTTAAAATTAAATTTTTCATCATTTGCACGAAGTAGTTAGTTAAAAAAAAAAACAATTACATCTCCTAATGGCACTTTGGCACACCTTGAAAAGAAACATGAGTTCGAAGACAAGAATATTATTTTAATATGCAAGTTGTAGCTAAAAGCACGTCGAAAAGTGGGAGTAGAAAGAAAATCAACATCGAAATACCATTGAATAAAATATCACAAATATAATGGCATTGCAGTGCCAACTTTAGTCATATATGACAAAGGTGACCAGAACCTTAAATAAAAATAACATTTAGTTTTTAAATTTATTATCGCACTATTTCCCAAATTTAATATTTTACTTATGCAGTGAAATATTAATTTTAAAATTAAGTTTTGGCAATTCCCAAAAATTTCACTAATCAAAAATTAACTTTGTTTAAGATATGGCGTAAAAATAACTTAAAGTTACATGAATAATAAATCCTAAGAAGACATCCCAAACCCTTAATAGCTTTCTTTTTACTCAACTTTTTAAATTTGTTTATATTCCAAGTTTTTCTTTGGCCACCCTCAAATGTTCGTGACCTTCTCAACGAGAGTAAAATTAAATTTAAACTTCAAAATAAAAATAAAACGTAAAAAAACACACACACAAGAATCAAAGAAAACACATTTCGTTTTTAAGGGGTGTTCACAAAGTTACATTCTATTCGTGAGTTTATTTTGTTACTGACTTTTTTTCCTGATATTAAATGTAATTGGTTTAATGTCTTTTTTTTTTTTTTTTGGGGAAAAAATTTCGTCAAGAAATCGATAAAGTTTCCACTTTTCCTTGTTTTGTAGTTGATTACAAAATGCACAGATATGTCAAGGTTTTTAGTTGGAAATTTTGTGTAATAATCTAAAAAAAATCTTTTTTATTATTTACTTTTGTTGCGGTGACTTGCAGTTGTTATTATAGTATTTTTACTGAAGCTGACAGTATTATAAATCATTAACGTTACGACAGTAATTATTCCCATTTGATTTTAACGCATTGTATTATTATGTTTTATATTGTTGGTCATAAATGTTTTTTTTTTTTTTTTGTTCAACAGAAGATTATTAGGATGGCTTCATTTTTGGTACTGTTAAATAATAAAATTTTTTTTTAATTTATATCTTGTTAAATGGTAGAAAATTTTGTAATTATGACAATATATTTTTATTCTTGTGCGTCCCTCTATTGTCGAAAAGAAAAAGTAAATGCAGAAACTTAAATGATGAATTTGGAAATATGAACTTTGAAATATTTTGCTATTTTTTTTCATTTTGAGGACTGTAACTCAAAGAAGAAAATAATTATAGTGGCCAAAAGAAAAGTAAGATAGCTAAATATGTTGTAATTTTTGGCACAGAAGAGGACTGTGCAGTTCGCTTTTTACCAAAAACCCGAGCTCACGGGGGCTCTTACTATGAAATAATGTCATAAATTTATATGTATTTTAGCTGATATTTTTCTATTACTATTTTTCATGGAACACATTTCAAAACTAAAGTAATGCTGCGGCATTTTGTTGCAAGCCTAGGTACACTCTAAAACACTTTTGTTGAAAATTAGGTCGATAATAGTCGGCAACACTTTACCGATTATTATCGACCTAAAATTACACACGCATTATTTTTGAACAAAATGTTTTTGCTAAAAAAAGCGATTGGCTGCGTGCAGGTTTGAACCGCGACCTCCTGACTGATAGTCTGACGTATCTACCATTCAGCCACAGCCATATTATACTTAATGTTAAATTTTTTCCACTTGTCCTAAATATGTTTAATTTGAAAGGTTTTTTCTTTAATAAAAATCGATGTAATTTTAGACAAGGAGAAATTTTCAATACAAATTTAGACAATATATGATCCTAAATTTGAAGTACTGTTTTATAGTGTATATAGCAACGCCTAGTCAGCATTCTGTCAAGAAAATCACATAAATACTTCGTATCCATCGAAGATGGGATATTTCACTACGAGTATACTATACCAAAATAAAGTTTGCTCCTAAGAGTGAAATAGTGCACAAAGCATCATTCATGAAGTCTAAGGCTGAGGGCACATGGGCGTTCTTAAAACGCGGCGTTTCTGCTTTTTATATTAGATTTGAAAGTTTTCAGTTTTTTAAAACTTCAAATTTAATATAAAAAGCAGAAACGCTGCGTTTTAAAACGCCCATGTGGCCTCACCCTAAAAGAACACATTCGAGTTTTCCAGAGTGGGAATAGAGGATATCATTTGACAGCATTAATACATGTAAATCAGGCGCAGACGTTGTCTAGCAGTGAGCCACAACGTTTGCCGACAACTTTTATGCTATTTTTAAATTTTACATGTACACAGCCGACAATTTACATGTACACAAGGTAGTGGGTTTATACAACTCCTCTAAAATGAATCCCACTTGTAAAATTTCAAAACGTTGATTGCTACCGAAAACAGTCGAAAGAATTTTGTAATTTTAAGAAGAAAATTGATATCATTGTAAAGTGTCATCCTTTCTCATAATTCCAACATAGTGCAAACATAATTAAAACAAAAGTTTTGCTGATAGTAGCAATATTTTTTTCTTTTTGGGGCTATCCTAATGTGTATGTATGTAAAATGTTTTTATTATATACGTATATTGTAATTGTGCTGATTTTTCAGTAGCATAAATAAAGTATATTTTTATATTTGCGTTGATGCTGAGTATGTTACACGTGTCGAAGTTAAAGGCATTGTAATATTTCTGTTTATGCTCTTGCACTATGGGTAAAATCTACATGAAATTTGCTCTTCATGGAGAATATCCATGTTTAAATATTGCTGAAGTGTCTTTTAATTTTTTGATAAAGTCACCTTTTCATTATATCGGAATCTTTATACACAAAAGCTTTTTTATATAATAAATTCTAAGTAAAATAAAAATAACACATCTTTTTAGTTTCGATTAATTTAATTCAGAATAATTTTATTAATAAGACGATTAAATTGTTTGTCATAGAATATACGATCCAGCGTATATCTATTATAAAAAAATATTTTATATTATTTGGTAAAAACAAAAATACTCTAGTTTTAAGACTCAGCAGCATCGTTGACGATTTAATTAATATTTTTGCGTTCTTTTAGATCAAAATGAAAAACACTAAAGCTTTTCGCCTTCACATGGAAAGCCCTATATAACAAAACTCAATCCAGTAACTAGAAACCGAAAGTCATGTCAATGTAACACCGTTCCATATTCTAATAGATCTTTATCTATGAAAATCACATGCAAATCACCCATATTGCCTGTATTTTGTGCTGCATTTTGGAATGTGTAATTTTATTGTTTTTCGGTTTAACCTTTTTTTTCATTTTTCGGTTACATGACCACCGAAACATGTTTATCATTTACTTTTATTTTCACTTTTTTTTTGCGCATAAAAATTGTTCTTAACGTTTTCTCTGTAGCCAACGTGACCTTATTGCAAAAGCATTTGTGTCATGTAACACGTTAAGTGAAGTATGGACAACAAAAAATAAACCATCGAACTAAAAGAAAGGAAAAAATTGGCTATAAAATGAAAATGTTTTGTTCACACACAACATGTACTTTAAAAACATCTAAAAAATATGAATGACTTTAAAGAAGAAAATAAAAAAAAAAACCCACAAAATAATGGAACGTGAGGACTCCTCGCTTGTTTAGTCAGGTAAATGTTGGCCAAAAAGATTGAGTTTGTTGTTAGTTATTCGCTTTCTATATGAAAAAGAGATCTCTTTTTATTTTCATTCAAAGTGTGGAAAAAGTTTTTCCTCATCTGTATTGTTTTTGAGTTGTTTCTTTTGTTGTTTTTGCTGCTGCTGCTGCAGCTGCTGTTACTGTTATTTGTTTGGTTGGTTTTATTGTGTTGCAAGTTTGTGTGTTATTTGTTCCTTGAAGCTTTGTTGCGGTAACAAACTTTATTTTGGCCATTTTGTTGTGAGAAAAAAATTAACAAACTTAAGAGTCATAAGATGGCATAGAATATTTGATCAAAGTTGTAAGAAATGTTACAAAAGTAAAAGTTTAATTTAGATTTTAGCTAAATAAGAAATTATATTTTAGGAATCCTAAATTAGAACATTGTAAGTGGGATAAAAAAAAACATACTGGTATGAATGTATTTAGTTCTTTAGAACTTCTTCAAGTTCGATTTGATATTAAGTTCAAAATTGTGTTTTTGGAGAAAAAGTAGAAAACGAAGTTTTATAACATTTCCAAAATCCCCAAAAACTTTAAATCATACTTTAAAATCTACTTTAAAAAAAATGTAAAATCAGAAAATATAAGGCAAAAGCTAAAAAAATACGCAAAACGGTTAACTTTGGCGGCCATAACCGGGACTAATTTCAAGCTCAATTAAGATTCTGTGCTGATTTTTAAGCCGCTACCCCATTTCTTTAGCGCTGCATTTTTATTGCCAACACACAGAAAGAAAGCGAATGTAAGTTCAACATGATGCAGTTTTGATTATAAATCATATTATATTTACAAGAAATAATTTGTCGTTAGTGTATTATTATATGTTAGCTTTGTTAATTGTTACAATTCACTGTTGTGCTCAGTTGTCTGACTTGTTGTTGTTTTTTTGTTGTTTATTCTCACATAGCCGACTAATAGCCGACGAAAATCGAATTATCATCGAAAATTTATTGCTGCTGGCTTTAAATTAGCATTGTTTCATATTAATTTTAAACGAAAAATTATTAATCTAACCTTAAATCTCTATGATTCAAAAATTTTTACTGTTAAAACCACTTTGTTAGAAACGCTGCATTTCATTTCAATTCAACATGACTATAACTTTGATTCACCATGATTCTTCGAATTATTGCAGTATCAACTTCATTTTGAACGAAATATGCTGGAATATTAAAGCAACATGAAATATTGTTATTTCAAAAAGAAAAATGTTCTTTCAAGATTATTGTAAATCACTTATTGTAAATCAATTAACGTGAAACACCTATGAAGCGAACTTACTACCAAAAATGTTAAACTAATCTAGTTTTCGACCATTTTTCTTTGTTTAATTTTTCTGTGTGCAAGGTGGACATAATCAAATTACTTAACCAAAGATGATAAATACATCAGCAGCATCCTGGACTCTCAAACTGTCGTGAAAAAGTAATGCGAATGATAGCGGAAAAATAAACTATATGGATGATTCTCATTCTAAACGGACATTTTGTGTTCTTTTTGTTTGTTTAACAATGTAACTACACTCTAAAACACTTTTGTTGAAAATTACGTCGATAATAGTCGGCAACACTTTACAGATTATTATCGACCTAAAAGTATACACGCATTATTTTTCAAGAAAATGTTTTTACTAAAAAAAAGCGATTGGCTACGTGCAGCTATGAACCGCGACCTACTGACTGATAGTCTGACGTATCTACCATTCAGCCACAGACGTATTATACTTTATGTTACATTTTTTCTACTTGGACTAATAATGTTTAATTTAAAAGGTTTTTTCTTTAATAAAATAACTACAAAATCGATGTAATTTTAGACAAGGAGGGATTTTCAACACAAATTTAGACAATATATGATCGTAAATTTGAAGTAATGTTTTAGAGTGTAATCCCTATAAAAATGTATTGAGCGTTACGTTAACACAATTAATATAAATAACTTATTTATAAATTTTAGCGCAGTAAAATAAGTTAACAGCTACGGAAGGGTAGAAACGATATAGAGAACATTATCCGTTTAGACACTTCTGATTTTCTTTGAAAAAATTTTGCTTCTACCGCACTGTGGGTTGTTATATTTTCGAAAAGTGTATTAGGTTAGATTAAGTTAGGAGGCCAGTCATGACTGAAGATGTGACTTACTCGGGTCCGTTGATTCGGCCGCTTTGTGATACCCTAGAGCAGACAGGGCATAGAAATTACGATTGTCCTGCCGCCGTGTGAAACCAACCCAATTGAACTAAGTACGAGGATAGCCTGACTAGCCTTACATTAGCCAGACTGTCTAAGTCTGGAAATATGCTAGCGCCCAAGATTCTTGTTCTTAAGCTGGCTAGAG
Source organism: Panzeria rudis (assembly GCA_956483635.1). Lineage (NCBI taxonomy): Eukaryota > Metazoa > Arthropoda > Insecta > Diptera > Tachinidae > Panzeria > Panzeria rudis. The sequence continues at coordinate 123,462,652 of OY101450.1, read as the reverse complement.
CCGGAGACTGACATAGAAGATGAAGAACTGTCTCCTCCTCTTCTCCTCATCATTACAACTTGTGCAGTAGTCGTAATGATTTAGACCCATCCTTCTGGCATGGGTCCCAATATGCCAGTGCCCTTTGAACACTGTTACTAATAGTTTCGTTCGACCTTTACCGAGCCTGAGCAGATCTCGTGTCCTGCTGAAGTCGTAGTGGGGCCACGTGGAACTAGCCACGCGGCAGGTGCCTTCACGTGACCACCTGTATTGTGCCAGCCTGTATGAATCAAGCTGTATCAATAGTTTACAGTGTGATAGAGGGATGGCATATCATCGAGTTGCTCAATGTCACGCCCTGTTTGGCAATTCCGTGCGCAATATTGTTTCCGGGACAATCTGAGTGTCACGGAACCCAACCCAGTGTTACTCTCGAATGTCTCGCTATCTCGTTTAGAGATACCCGGCATTCGACAACCGCCAAAGAAGTGGTGTATACACCATTTATAGCGACGATGGCCACTTTGCTGTGGGTAAATATATAGGTATATTCCGATATCGTATAGTACTTAAGCCATCTTGCCGCCCTAGTGATAGCGGAGATTTCTGCTTGCAAGACGCTATAGCCATCCTGAAGCCTAAATGGAACCCTTGCGTTGATTGAAGTTTTCCACATAGAAACCTCCGCCAGTTCTGTTACCCCTTTCGGAACCATCCGTAAAGACTTTGATCGCTCCGTCAGGGTTGACGGATGAGAAGTACTGTTGTGTATTAAGTAGGTCGTATTTTAGTATGAATAATTAGTTAAAATTTACATAACTTTTAACATTGTCGGTCGACTTTATTAATATTAGTCTTATTTGAAAGAAGAGGCGGCATGCTTTCTGCAAATATTTGTAAATAAATATTTTAAATGATACAAGTTTGTTATTTTTCCATTTCAATTCAAGTCGAAATAAAAAAAGTTTTCATAACTTTTAATTTCGTCCTGCGACTATTATAATGTTTTGTTTTTAGAGAGTCGATGTATAATGCTTTCAAACCCTATACTCATTTTTTGCGTTTTATTTGTTTCGCAAAAATCGTTCCCAGAAGAACCATGAAAGCAATATAAAAAAATTTCAAAAAAAATCAGAATAAAAAAACACACACAAAATGTACACTTGAAATGAGAATCACTCATACAATATGTATATGCTATTTTTAGAGGAAAATTCAAAGTGTATCAAAAAACTAACAATATAGGACCGTGGGAAGTAGTATTCTCCATAGACAAGAAAAATTATCACCAAAAGTTTTTCAAACAAAAGTTTGTCTAAAAACAAATTTAATTTTCAGTAAAAGTTCTGTCCATAATATATGAATTGTTTGTTTGACTTTTTTATTTAGAACGCAAACACCAAAGACAACAATAATAACTGTGTTGTAAAAAACCACCCTGATGACGACATGCACACAAATAACAACAACAACAATCATAACAAGAGGAATGCAATTGTACCAAGTTTGTTTACAAAAGATTTTTGAGTGAATCGATTAGTTAATGTCGTTGCGTTAATTCTCATTCATTCTTTTTAGAGTATTTAGATAAACATTCAGACTTGAACACATTTAACAAAGTGAAATCTCATAAATGCTTAATGGATGATTCTGATGACACAAACAAACATTTTGTTTGCATTTTTGTTTGATTAAGTAAATTATTTTGCTTAATAATTGTTAGCATTTTTAGACTAATTGTTATTAAATGCAGACAGAAATATTGTGAGATATTTTTCAGAAAATCCAGTAAATATGTTTGTTTGATTTAGTAAATTGTTTTGGCTGCAATTTGTAAATATTTTTAGACAAATTGTGTTATAGATTTAAACAATTTGTTCACTGAAAAAAATTTTTGAGGTATTTTTGTCTATATTAACAAATTCGTTTGTAGGTCCGTTCGTAGACAAAATATTTACGATTTCATTGAATTCCTTTACAGAAAATGAAATTTACTTTTTTCTGTGTACAATGTAATCAATAATTACTTGATAAATCGATATAACATTAAGAATTGGTATGACATAATAGCAAGAGTTGGTTTAAACTCATTTGAAGACATGATAGGAAGTAAGTTTAGAAACTCACTGAGTAGCTGTGCGGGAACGGGTATTCCCCATATAAAGTATTTAATAATTATCTGCTATCTTGAAAGCTTTAACAGAGTCTTCAAATGTAATAATTCTCATTCACTTTTTGAGAAATTTTGCATAAATGTGTAAGATTTTAAACAAATAAAATATGTTATATGTCATATATGATAACTCACTAGATGGGCCAAAAAAACGTACAATTTCTTGCTTTGTGTGAGTTTATGGGCATGCTATGATAATAAAAAATATCCATTGCCTTGAATTCGAAATAATGTCCATCGTTTTCGTTTAAGTACATATTTTCTTCTCTGCGTATGTCAAATAGTGCTTTCACTGAGTAAAGGTTTTCGGCTATGCAAAACATTTTGTTCGCAATTTGTTTGCTATTTCGTCTCTCTCTCTCTCTCTCTCTCTCTCTCTCTGATGGAAGATGCCCTTGCTTTATTAAACTATAGTTTAAATACCACTGCTTAAAAATTAATATATAAATAAAAATTTCATAACAGTTTACAAATGTGGAATAATTTTATTACTCTAATTACAACTAATTTTTTTTTATATTTATGTATGCTTAAATTAGTAGTTAGCAGAGCATAAATTCTATTTTTCGTAATCAACATAAATTTTATGAACATCTAATATATTAAATCGTTTTAATTTTGATAACGATTGCAAACAATTTGCTTAATTAAAAGAAAGAGTTTCGATATTTTACTCACATTGCATAAATCTAATAAAATTGCATTGAAGTGTAAGTAAAACTTAAAACTGCTCTTTGGCTAATTTGCTGTCGGTTTGTAAGTTTGTCAATTTGTCAACCTGTTAATATGTCAGACAGTTTGTTCAACTGGCAAGTGTTGTGAGCGTAACTCGTTTTAATGGTAGTTTATGCAAGTATTTGAATATAGACGAGTTTAGTCGTAATAAATTTTGTTACTTGCAATTATATATTTTATGATTCTGCCCTGAAGCTCAATGATGATGATGATGAGGTTACTTGATTATATTAAATATTATATGATTTATATATGCACATAAATTCCAAACTTATTTGGAAATAAGTAGAATTTTATTTTATTACAAATGCGTAAGAACGAATGATTGAATGAACTTATGAGGATACTGTTACTTTAAGTCCTTTAGTACTAGATTTGAAATGTAAATTACAATTTATCTTAAACTCATGTCTTCTAGTATATTTACGAAAAAGAAAACGAAAACTTCAATTTTATCAATGAATTTGCAATTGTCTCTATTTAAAAATTAGGCCTCTCAAATTTAAAATAATAATATATTAAAGAATCAAATCCAAGGATTTTCAATTAGCACCAACGAAATGAAGGCATATAGAAAAGCTAAGCTAACAACAAATAATAGAAATAGTTTAAAAAATTGCCACTAGTACTAAAGCCCTTATCTCCTTTTGGTACATAAACTAAAGAGTGCAATTGTTTGGTGACCTAGAGGGAGGAGTGTGTGCCCCTTAAGGTGACATTTTTTTATATTTTTGATTACAAATCAGGTACTATAACTTTAAACAAAAATTTCTGCAAAAAGACTTAAGGCTGACATAATTTTCTACAAAATTTTTTCTAATCATTGTTTATTTAAGACCAACTTTTTTGGAGTTATAAAGCCAAGAAAAACAAAAAAAAAATTTTAAATTCCTTTAAAATCATAAATAATACTCCTTTACATATTTTAACTTTTGGAAAGTTAAAATTTTCCAGTGCATTATGTTTAGGGTAATTTGGATGTTGTAGGATTTTGGTTCTGCCTGCGGAAACTCGGTATACCGGAAATGATAATAGACCTTATTAAAGAACTCTACCGTGATGCACCGTGCAGAGCTCGTTATAAAGGCCAAGACAGTTCCAGCTATACCATCAACAAGGGCGTAAGACAGGGATGTGTACTTTCGCCAATGCTTTTTCTCATAGTACTTTACTATGTAATAGAGGAAGGACACAAATCAAGAAGCACCGGATAGAAACCAATGGCATTTGACAATGATTTGAAACATATGTTTGTCACCACACACACAGCAGCATAAGTTGGTAAGACTACAAAAAAGAGTGGTTTTGGAAATCAATATAACAAAAACAAAACTTATGCGTATAAAAACAGATAACATCGCACCCATTATGCTGAACAACCAACAAATTGCTGAGATAACAAGATTCTACTATCTTGGAAGTATAATCCCATCAATTGATGTTTTTTAGAGCATGACAATTATAGAAAAAATAAAAAAATACACTATTTAATATTTTTAAAGCACTTTAAAATGATCATCCACGAAACATTTTGCTCTCCCTCCTTCTATGTTTCATATTTATTTCAGATTTTCTTTTCATCCCTTTCTTATTATTAATACAAACCTTTATCACTGAAAAGAATATACTTTTTCGCTTTTTATTGAATTTAAAACATATACTCAGCTAGAGTGTTCTGCAAATAATTTAATGTTATTATTTTCTTATGATTTATTTTTATATTATTTATATTAATGAGATCAATAAAAAGTTTTATTTCTTGGCATTTTTTAAATTTTCGTATTAGGTCACACCCGTCGGTCACACCCGTCACATTTTAAAAATCGTTTTTTATTAAGAAAATAGATTTTCTCGTCAAACCGTAAATACGTAATACATCTAAAAACACTTCGAACAGACAGCTATACCAAAAATATTGTGTACGTTATAGTAAAAATGTTCGAGAATTTATACTGAAAGTCATAATTCTTTAAAACTAAGATTTGTAAGGTCGCATCCGTCGCAGCTTTCTGACGACCATTCTGAGCAGAAATCGTGTTCTGTCGGTGTCTACCCGTTATTCAACGACTTTAAGCTTAATGGCCTTGCGAGTCGCAACCGTTTTTTAAGTAAACCATTTTATATTCCTTATTTATAACAAAAAATATGTGTAAAGTGGTCACAGCCGGCTAAATGGAATTACTCATTTGTCATTAACTTTATAGAATATTTCGTTGTAAATATTTCTTTCCCATGCCGGTTATTTCTTTTCATAAAAAATAACTGGAATATGGCTCGGCTAAAGAGCGTATGCCTTAAGTCCGGGAAGACCAGGTTCGTATCCCAGCCATGTCAAAATTTTTTTTCATTTATACTTTTATTCTTTCTCAAAGGAAATTAAAAAAAAATTATTGAAACTTATTTTTGTCTGTGCGCACATATCAAACAAACATAAGATAAGAATCTTTAACACAAGCGTAAAGCCTGAATTGCTCTACAGCGGCGAAACATGGAAGGTGAAAAAACATAGTAAAAAGACTCCTAAGTTTTGTAATAACTGTTTACGCCGGATACTGCGATACTGTGTTACATCTCTCAGTGCTACTTGAGAGATGTAACACAACAGAAATAGCAACTGAGCTATGCCGTAGCAAATGGTCGTGGGTAGGGCATACATTTCAGCAAGATGTATGAGACATTAGTCATATGTGTTTTGAATATAACCCGCAGGGTAGTCGCAGCAGAGGGTGCCTAAAGCTAACATGGCGCAGATCCATTGATCAAGAATGTAACAAGTTGAAGATGACATGGCCAGAAGCAAAACGTTTAGCACAAAATAGGCAGAGCTATCGCGAATTTGTTAGTAATCTTTGTGTTGCTAGAAGCTTCATTACGGAGTAGCATATTAATTTAGGCTATTTTTTTTTAATATTGTAAATTAAATTGGTAGCTAATAAAAAAATTTAGGATGTGTTAACCATAAAAAATATATATCGGCCATTGTCCCGATAAATCTACATTTGTGTTTTTCGGTGTATATATGTATACAACTCCTTAAAGTGCCAACCATAATCACTAGCTGGTTCCATTAAAGTGCTAGTGCTTTCGTTAAATTCCCTATAACTCAGTCACTTTTCATTCTATCAAAGCGAATTAATCACTATTTGACGCATAACTTACTAGCCTTTGAAACAGTATTTAAATTTATTTAATCTAATCAGCCGGTAAGAGTGGATGGCGCCTTAAAAAGTAGTATATACCGAAAGACACAACTATACCATTATGTGGAAGAAATTATTTTTTTCGTGCATTAGAAAATTATAACTTTGCGAAAGTTAAAATATCTAAGGAAGTGTTATGGATGATTTTAAAACAATTTTTTTAAATTTTCTGTTCATAACTCTAAACAGCTTGGTCTTATGTACAACTTTTCGTAGGAAATGTTGTTAGCTTCAACTCTTTTATGAAAAAATATTTACTAAAAGTTATAGTGAGCAAAATACTGAAAAATTTCACTTTAAGAGGCACTACTCCCTCTAGCTCGCCCGCTAAACACTAACAGCCATATTCATAAATATTTAAAAGAGGGCAACAGACTACTTTTAAGCAAAATTTCATAAAATTGCATTCAAAAATGTATATTACATGAAAATTTTAAAATAGGTTTAAAGATGGTATGCACCTACTATAAACCTTCAATAAATTCCTATCATCGATATATCAATTTCAACTTCAAATATCTTTGCAAATTTAGCACGCAGGAATACATGATATGCTTTAAATTAAAGCTTGAAGTCTTGGCTATAAGCGTTTACGTATGTTTTTTTTTAAATTTTATAGAATATGTCACTTAATTATTTAAGTTAAACAAAATTCGCAACAAAATTAGCAAAAAACACCATCAAAACACATAAAAGCAAAAAGAAATGTTAGTGATGTAGAAACAATCAACACAAATGAAAATAGGCTCGTTATTCGAGTACCTTTTTCATACATGATTAAAAGATTCCTGTGAACTCTTTTGTAATCATTTCTCTTTTTTGCTTTTACTTCATACAAAACTTGTGTTAAATAAGTTGAGAAATATATTATAAAGAGAGTTCAAAAAATCTTAACTTACACGAAAACAATAAAAAGCTATTCGTTTATTTCAATATCCGGATGAAATCATATTCATTTTATTGCAACACTAACTACAAAACATGGTGGTGTTGCCAGTATCGAAATCTAAATTTCCTTAAAACACACAATGTCTATTGTAGTGTTTATGAATGCAATTTTATATTAAACAGTTTTTAGTGTGAAACTGTTCAATAACAATTGTGAGTCTTAAACCTAAAATAAGAATTTTTTATAAATTTGGCTGTAAGACTCTTTAGTTTCTTTAAATATATGTACCGAAAACCTATTGTGGCAATTTGTAAAAATCCGGGAATTATTTCTTTCGATTTGTCCAATTTTCGTGGGCTATTTTTAAAAAATCATTAGGGAGAAATTTATATATTTTCAATTAATATCATTATTTCAAACTTTATTTGCTTGTCAATCCAAATTTATCATTAGGCGAAGGTTCATAACTTTATATTCAGAAAGAATATTCAAAGGAACAAAGGGAAAATTTAACATCAACTTAATTTTTTCCACATACACAGCAGAACAGAGTAGCGCCACTTTCGGAAGCCGCTACACTACCATCATCAGAGCTCACGTGTATTTTACTTATCACCACTTTTGAAGTGGCTCTGTTGAATTTAATTTCAATTCTTATATATACAAACTTTTCGTGAAAATTGAATACGAGAATTAAATCACTCAAGTTGATATTAAACTGGATTTTCCCAGTGTTGCCGTTTTTTTTTTCTTCATTCCCATTTTTCGGATTTTTCAAAATTTTTTTTATCAAATATAGAAAAAAATCTTTGTCGCAAAAATTTTTACAATTTTGTTTATGATCCAACAAATTACCATAGAATAGTATACAAACATCTTTAACATAGGAAATTCAACAATTTTCTTTTGTGTAATGGGATAACAATTACCCGCTTTAAAAATAACTTTATATGCATATAAAATCACATACAATCAAAAGTAACTTTACTTTTTTTTATTGGTATCGTTCTTTCACCCCCTCAGTAGGAATTTCAGTATAATTGACATTTTATAAATGATGTCGTGAAACGATAACTGTAGCATAGATTATGTACCGTACAGTCATTAAGCTGAGTATAATCTTTATAAGGGTAACAATATTCTTTCTTTTTTCTTTAGAAAACTAATATTTCTGGTAGTTTTCACAAGGGTTTTATTTCTTTAGATTATTTTTGTATATTTCTTTAGTATATTTGCCCTTATCAAAAGTTGAATAGTTTTAACAACAAGTGACAAGCTGTGAAAAATTGTGTTTAAGGTTTATAACAACCATTGATTACTTTCAGTTTAATCTTTAATCTCTTTGATATTCATAGGTGATATAATTTTTAGATTATACTTGGAGTATAAAAATTACACTTTACAACAAAATGAAAAATATATTTAACAATGTTCTAGCGACTGAGATTCTGTAACGAAGAAGGAAAAAAATACACTTTTATCAGGGCTTTCCATAATTTATTGTTGTCCACACTTTTGTGTATTGAACGTTACTCCTACTTAGTGTGCTTCTTTACTAGTGTTCATAGCTGATATGGCATTAAAACATAAAATATAAGATTCTCTAAAAACAGTTAAATTGTCAATATATTTTTAATTTAAACAAGTTTTATGCTTCTCTTGTAAAACTTTTAAAATGTTAGATAGGGCTTTTTGCATTTTCTGTTACGATATGTGATGATATACATACATATCGATGGCTTAATATAAAAACGTCGTATCGCGATTTTTTTCGAAATCGTGCTTTTAACATTTTCTGGTAGCCAACTTCTAACTACACCCTCCCTAAAGAACTAATTACGCTACTGTTGAAAATGACGGTTTTACAACCACTTGAAAATTATTTTTGTATGTAAGTGTTCTAGTTTTTATTCAGTGTTTTCCTTCTCCTGTAAAGTAACGAAAATTCGAGTTACGTCCTTTATATATTAAGCCATCGATATGTTACATACATATATGGATGATTCTCATTTACAATGTTTTTTTCGTTTACGTTGAAAGTATAGTAAAATAATTCATAAAATAAACGCATAAATTTGAAAATGGAAGCTGCTTTAGCATGATTTAAGATATTATAAATAAATGTTCATAAGTTATTTTCGTGTAAATAATGAAACGGAACTGGGGCTAAACGAGTTTTTCCATACAAATTGACATTAACCATACGCCGTAAAAAGCAGTCATGGGATAGAATCTATTTTATTTTGAGAAAGTTTTTTCTCAATCTCTCAGTTTTAGCCACTCATTCTCTCAACAATGTTGCCGTGTTTTAATAAAATTGCATACATTTTTCTTACGAAATATAAGAACGAAAGAAAATAAACAATAATATGAGAGAATTTTGCAGCTACTGCCGTCGATGTAGTTTTGGGCCTGTTTGTTTGGCACCGTTTTTGCCTGAAGTTGCAGACTTAGTTCTGTTTCATCATTTAGACTGTCAATGATTTGTTAAAAACAAACAACGAAAATACTTATACTCTCTTCATACAAAATTACGTGTCCATATTGCATTCTGTTGATTTTCCACATTAAGAATGTATGACATTTTCCAAAAACGAGACTAAATTTATAACGTTTTTTGAATATTTGCAGTTGTTTTTCATATTTTACACATCAAATATTTGAAAACTAATAGGAATTATAATTTTTATTTAATATATTGTTGTTTTCAGCAATTTTGTGTATTAAACGTTACGGGTTTTTACTATGCTTCATTACTCACTTATATAACAGCGCAGGTTTGTACGTCTAAATATTTAAAAGTTTTGTGAACTTTGTTAAATATTATTATATGTATTGAAAAAGGTTTCAGCAATCAATCGTATTTTGCATAAAAAAGAACGTTTTGAGTGGTATTCATATTTTTTTAATTTAATTGAAACATTGTATTGTATAAATAAAGATTTGATGTAAAATAGCATCGAATAGTTTGCATTTGAATTGTTTTAAATTCAAAGTATAGTTTATGTTTTGAAAAAAATATTAAATTCGTAAGAAAATGTATTGAGCGTTACGTCAACAGAATTCTTAAATATAATTTGACTATAAAACTCAGGACAGTAAAACAAGAGCTTTTTTGATTTGTTTTCAAAATGTTTTGACTCCGCTGCACTATGGGTTGTTATATTTCCAAAAAAAAAAGTATTATCTTGGTCGCATTTTGGTACAAATAACTATTTTAAATTACCATAAATTTTAATTGTTGGTTGCTGTTACTAAAATTAGTCTTATTCGAAAGAAGAATAAGCGGTCTTTTTGCTTGTAAAGAATTATTTTAAAAGATAGAAATTTTTTAGATTTCCATATAAGCTTAAGTTAACATTAAAAAAATTTTAATAACTTTTAATTTCGTCCAGCGATTTTTATATTTTTATTGTTTTTAGAGAGTAGATATAAAGTGCTTTCAAACCCCATACTCGTTTTTTGTGGCGTCTTATTTTTGCAAAATACATTCCCAGAACAAATGTGAAAGCAAATGTAGCGCTCAATACAGAAAAATGCTAAAAAAAATGGATATATTGTATAATTTTATTTCAGGATCCATTGAATGATGCGAAAACTGTAATAAAAGTCCTACCTCTCCATATTTCCATTATACAGGGTGTCCCATTAATCAACGTCAAGCCGAAAGCGGAAGCGGAAGCAAGTAGTGACTGCTCCAAAAAAAGTTAGAAAAAAAATCTGTCACTTATTAAAAAAAAAAAAAATAACCCTGTAATGATCTTTCTATTGCTGTGACTACAAATCTTCAGTTTTCTTATTTTTTTCTCCTATATCATTGTCAGATATCCTTCTGTAAATGGCAGTTAAAAATTCATACTGCAGTGGCCTAATTTTCAAAGCAAGTCTTACAATTTGCCAAACGACGTACTTATTACTACTCCCAACTCTAGCCGGCTGTGTTGGAAAAAATGTACTAGGTACTTTTGGCAAGTGACATAAAAAGTTGGCGCGTTTAGCACGAATTCCAAAATGGTATAATACTTGGTCGATTTGTTTTTCAAACTGCGAAAAAAAATGTTTTTTCCAACAAAAATACCTATTTTTTTAAGTAAAAAAAATTTTTTTAGCCGTTGTTCGATCGGGGTTTCAATATAAATAAGAAAACGTTTAAATTTCGTGCTCATTTATTTTTGTAAAAGCACTTAGCTATAGGCAGTGGGGTTTAATACACACACACACCACTCAGCATTAACAATACGTGTGTTTGGCTGAGTGTTTTAATACACACATACAGCACTCAGCACTAGCAATACAAAATACACAAACAACTTTGTCTTATTAGTTTTTTTGTCATTCTTCATTGTATACAGGCAAGTGCAAAGCAACAACAAATAAATATATGAAATATTTTTTTTTCTTTGTATGCATTGGTTTTTACAACAAAAAATATTGAATAAAAACTAGTTTTTCCTTATATGTATTGGTGTTTGCTCTTCCCTTAGAAACTTTTGGGCACTCCTGTTCTAAAGCATGTGAATATTGAACATTTAAAGAAATTTTTTTTTCACATGCTTTAGAATTTCTTTCTTAAATAAAAAATAATTTGATCGAAAGATTAAATTAAAAATGAACTTCAGCCAAACTAATTAAATAACTTTGGATAAAAACCATACAGTTCGACTAAAAATTCATAATTCAATTATTAAAACTCTAAAGGCACTTAGCTAGAACATGAATGCGTATTGTTTCAAAAGCTTGGGCAAAATAAACATTCAAAGAATCCCAGCATTGAGAATATCGATGATATTCCACGCTGGTAAGACAAGACTGACATGAAAAAGCTTAGAATAGTTGAACATTCTAAGAAAAGACAGTTAGCGAAGTTCCGAACATTTAGAAAAAGTTAATTAATAGGTGCGATTCGCCACTAGATGGCGACAGTCTTTTAATTGAGCTTACTACAATTAGTAGGATTTTCGCAACAGTGTTGTTGCCACTGTCAGTGATGGTGTAGGTAAAGGACTCTGACGAGAAGACTTGGTGGTCACGAAACAGCTGTCAGCTCAACCCTCCGTACATCCAAATTTTTTTTGGATAAAAACCATACAGTTCGACTAAAATTTCATAACTCAATTAATTCAATATTTTTTTCAGAACACATAATTTATTTTGAATTCAATAAAATTCATATGGATAATTTTCGATGTATTTTATCATAACCTCCTTAGGTACTCACTAAAAATTTCAATAATATTAAAAATATAAGAATAACACTCAATACATTTTTTTTTTTGGACAAACGATGATTGATTGATGAAACGTTTTGCAATATAATACTATTTAACCAAGTTCACAGAAATTTTAAATATTTAGAAGTACAAGCCTACGCTGTTATTTTAGTGTATGTTGTTAATACAATTTTAATATATATGTGACCTTCTCTGAGAAAAACGGGTTTGGACTTAAGAGTGGATTCTGGTACCTAAAAGGGTGTAGAATAAGATGAAATGAGTTTTCTCAAAACTTCATTTTCACACACTAGGTCCCTTTTCTCGGAGAAGGTCACATATACTGAGTAATGAAGCGTAATTAAAACTCGTAACGCTCAATACACACAATTGCGGACACCAACAATTTTGAAAAAAAAAACTTATAATTTATAATATTAAAAAAAATTGATGTATGAAATGAGAGAACCAAATGCAATTATTCTAAAACCGTTATAAATTTAATCTCATTTTTGACAAAATTAGTTTCTAATTGGAAAATCGGATGAGGGGAAAAACAGTATTTTTGTTTTTCGTCTTTAGCACATAATGCACAGTCTTACACAAAACAACGTATGTATATTTATGTACAATCTATTAAATCATGCTAAAACAGATTTCATTTTAAAATTTACCCGTTTATTTTATTTCAACGGACACGAAAAAAGCATTTCAAATGAGAATGACCCATATATATATTTTTATATATTTATTTGCATAAGTACTTAACTTGACACAGATATTATTAAAAATTGTTGTTGAGGACATAAGAATAATTTTCAAAAGGGTTAAAAATACCCAGCAAAAAAAGTTGGAAATTGCTCCAAAGGTTTACTATTTTCATTGCATATCAATCACTACATGTACTGAATGTAATATTCTAAGGCTGTTGTTTTAATTGCATACCATTCAATCCTTTGGACCACTTCTGTCCTATGACAACCACGTGTTAAATTCGTTGATGTTTTACCAGAACTAGAACTAGTTTGATCTTAGTTCACGAACGCTGTAACTTATGATTTGTATGTTTATTACTTAAAAAATTGTGTCAATTATAACATTTGTACAAGTAATGTGAATCTATTTTTTAAGGCTTATAAAAATAAAACTAAATAACCATCTTTGTAACAACTGTTTTAGTCAAGTCCTTTGTCCTTTATATTTACTTCATTTTTATTTTTATCTAACAAATTGGAAAAGTAACAATGTAACGATGACTTTAAATCTCTATCTGCAACTTTGTCCGACCAAAAAAAAAAAAACGATATAAAAGTTTTGAAAACCATTACGAGGGTACAACAAAAATTATTCCACTAATAAAAAGAACCAAAGTAGTATCCCTTAAAAATAGGATCTTAGCTAAAGATTAAAGGTGTCTAGATATTGATAATTACGATCTTTTAAAATCGTTCATTTTTATTTAATAATTAAAAATGAATTCCTAAACGACCTTCTTGAAAAAAAACTTAAAAACACTCTCATACTCTATTCCCTTTTATTTTTTATTTGTCATTTTTTTCCAATTTATTCTTAAACAAGATATTTTTTGATAAGGATTTCTTTATTTGTTGGCCAAAGGACAGTAACGTAAGGAACAAAAAACAAACAAAAACTATCAGGAAGTGAATACTAGCGCAAGTACAAGAAACTGTGTGTATAAGAGCCGGCTTGAGAACGTGCCAGGAGTTACTTACAAATATTTCATGACTTAATACGAACAATATTGTAAAGGACTTTTTTAGGATAACTGTTTCATAAACAAAAACTTTATTAAAAAAATAACAAAGCAAAACTTTAAACTACAGAAGGATAATTAGCTTTCTTTTTTATCTTTTTGCTATTTTACGAAAGTAACTTATAACGGATATAAGAAAGAAAAGATTGTTATAATTAACAGTGTCTTCAATGAATTAACAATTATAAAATAAAGTTTATATAAGGTTTATAATTGTATTTGTGACAAATAAAACTTGACTTTTAGATAAGGCTGCACAACAAAATCATATTTTTTGTGACTTGGTATAGGAAATCTTTTAAGCCTAATGTTTAAGTTATAAGATGTATTCAGCATTTTTATTGAAAACACCACGAGAAATACGTTTATGGAACATTTTAACCTCTCTCCCTCTCTTAAAAAAGAGGAACAACTTCCCTTCAACGATGATATACCGGGCTAATTTTTATAACCAAAACGCGCTATTCCCCTTCTCAAAAAGCGCTAAAGCGCGCTAAGTCACAGCGTTGACAGATATTTTTAACCAAAACGCGCTATTTTCAAATGCGCTAAATTAAATTTGAATAAAACCAGATGCTTATACTGGAAAAAATACAATTTTATTAAAAAAAAAAAGAAAATAATTATCTTCATATTTGTATTTAAATTCCATTTAGGGACAAAAATCAGATGCTTACAATTATTAACAAATTGTAAGAAGCTTAGATCGATAAAAAAAACTTAAAATATTCTTTTGGTATATCAATACTTACTTTACTAAAAACGCGCCAATTTAGCGCCTTTTTTATTAAACGCGCTAGGACCAAAAAATCGCGTTTGGCATACTTAAAACTCGCTAAATTGGCATCGCTGGTTAAAATCTTTTTCAAAAACATCTCTCGTGGTGTTCTACATAAAAGTCCTGAGCACATCTTACACCTTAAACGTAAGACTTACAAGATTTCTTATACTGAGTACTAATTGTGTATAAGTACGAATTTAACACTTCAACACATTTACAATTTTGAATTAATTTTGGCGTTCAAGTTGAGTCTGGTATCTTTGAAGAGCTATATTAGAATTTAATGGCAACTATTTTTGTGAAATATTTCAACTAGATGTATGGCGGTTGAAGGGGACTTTACGGCCCTTTTTTAAGATCAATACCACGAAGAGTTAGAAGGTTGAAATGTTGCATAAAAATATTTGTCGTGGTGTTTTACATAAAAGTGCGGAGCACAACTTATACCTTAAACGTAAGAATTAGAATATTTCCTATGCCGAGTACTAATTGCGAATAATTACATTTAAAATTTTAATTGATTTCTGGAGTTTTAGTTGAGTTTGGAGCTTTGGTGTCCTTAAAACTTACAGTAGAATTTTATGATAAATAATTTTGAATAAGACCCACCCATTTAGCTTGCTGTTAGCAAATTTTGCAAATTGTTCAGGAGAAGCAGAAATATGTTAAAATTAAAAATATTGAGATTTTCAATGCGAATTTCTCCATTGTAATAAAAAGCCCCATGAAGAGTTCATTTCTGCATTAATTTTGTATATATTTGTAATATTTTAAGCGTTATGTTAGTTAGCGCTTTTTGCTTCATATTTTTCTGAAACCAAAAGCCCTATCTTCACTGAAAGTGTATGAAATAACAGTAATGTTTTAATAGTGAAATGTAATGTTAGAATAGTGAACCATAATAGCTATACTCTCGAAATTCTCAGAGGATGCGTATAGCTGTGGCAATTATCGGAAAAAAATTAAAAATTAAATGACGAATAAAAAGATAATTTTGCAAATATAGTACTGATCCGTTCTGCTAATCTGATTTGAATATTCCAACACTCCACTCTTAATAAAAATGATTTTAATTTCCATTAATTCATATATTGAACTAAAAAGGCGATATAATAAAAAATTGCAGACTTATACCTATTCAGTTCAAAATGAAAATTACGGAAAAATTAAGATTTATATCTAATATACATGCAGTAGAAATAGTTGTATTTGTATTTGTATGTGATAGTGGCATGCTCCAATAAAATATTTCTCGTAAATTTTATATGACTTCCAATCAAAATTGCGACATGTTGATTTTTCATTGGTATTTTTTTCTGTGTGTACACATTTTTCAAGAAACTCTTTAATTTCTCATGTTTTTAATAACTTTCTTTTTACATTGCAATTATTACTCATAGAGTTTTAATTAAAAAGAAAAGTCACGAATGACAAACAAATTTTAGATATACTTTTAATTTATAAAACAAAGCCTTCTCGTTGAATTTGCTCTTCTATTTCGAGGAAAAAGGAACGAAACTGATATGTTTACTTTAGTTTACGGTTATATATTTTTGCATTTGTTTTCGGATTTTTGTAAATAATGTAAAGCATAAGGCTGAGCCCACACCAACATAAGACAAAACTGTTTTATTTTTTGACTAATACTACAACAGTACATTAGTTTTTATGAGACATCAAATTTTATTTTTTTTGTGTGCGTTATAAAGTGTGTTTTACTTAAAAGACAAAAACGTTATGTCTTCTGCGGTGTGTGTTTAGGCTAAGACCACAGCTGAAAGCGGAGCAAAAAATGTATGAAATGATAGTGAGATATCATTTTGTATGAAAAAAAAACAAGTTATTCTTTCATATAAAATAATGGATTTATATCAAAATTAGTATTTTGCCTACAGTAGAGAAAATTTCTATCCAATGCTGTTGGAGAAATATTTTAAAAACTGATAATCAGACAAAAAATATCAATTTGTTTTGGCTTTAACCCTCCTGCTATTTTGATTTCGTTTAATAAATGCGTTGCTACATTTACAAACTTTTTTTAGTTTATATAGAACATTATAAAAAAAAAACTACAAACGAAATTCCAATTTAAAAGACATTGATTGGCCCATTAAAATATTCAACCTTAAGCAATCTGTATGCATTAGGTTCTCATAAAATAGTAACCTGAAATTCGATATGTATTTGGGTTTGAGACTTCAAATCTCTTTCGCGAAAAATAAATAAAACAGGTTAATAAAACATAAATATTCAGTATTCTCTTACCATACAGCATTTTCTTACTTAAAAGAGATCTAAAACCACAACACACTTTACTTGATATATCAATTTCAATTATTTATTCAGTCATTCACTTGAGTATTTGTTCATTCATTTATGAATTGCCAACGAAATAGTAAAATAAAGAATCAAAGAAGAAAATAAAGAAACGCTAAGTCAATAGAAACAGAAAAGCATACAAAAGCCATTGAAGAAGGGATTTATATGTAGCAAAGTAATTATTGACATGCAACAAAACGTAGATACTGTGCTACAAAAAAAAAACTAAACATAGGTAATACGAGGAGAGGCAACAATTTTTACCTCTATAAAATACTCAAGTTTTTGTTTTACAAAGCTCATTTACAATTAAACAAAAAATTAAAAAGAGTTCAACATAATTATTTACAAAAAATATTATTTAAACTTTGTTTCAAACTGCTCATATTTAATTATAAACTTTTTTCTAGAGATAAAAAAAATCTCAAAACTTTTTAGTCTTTCCTCTTACTAAACGTATGCACTTTACTGTCATAAAACTACATACAGAATATAAAGATAATATCCAAATAGAAACAGAAACACTGAATACACATTAATAAAACATTAGATATTCCACTGCGAGTATATGCAGCATGTAAAATGTCTACAACTGCAGTGCAGAAAAATTATTACTGCATCAGCAATTTGAGAAAAGAACAAAAAAAATGCAAAAGAAATTGTAAATACAAATGTAGTAATAGAGACAGAAAAAAGCAGGCAGATATCAAATCATTTCCTTTGCCCCTTTACATCAGCAGCTTCAACTTCATTATTATCGTCATGTTTCTTTTACAATTCAACGTCAGTCAATACAGCTGTTGCAAGCATAAATTGTCTGGCAGCAAGTTGGATGAGTGAAATTTTTTTTAAAGAAACCTCATTACTTACACACAAATTTACATCCAGTTAACTGCACCCTTAAGAGTGACATGGATTACTTACAGAGTATTGTTCTTTTTTGTAGAAATGTAATTAAAGAAGTCTTTCAATGATTAAAGAAGTTCTAGTTTAATTGCTTTATCGAATTAAACCTGATTCTATAATTGAACATTTTTTAGACCAACAAATTGAAGAAGTTTGTTTTGGAATAAAACTACATACATGTGTATAAATAACACTGTACTACGCAAAAAAGAACATGTTACTAAAGACTGATTCTGGCAGAGGACACCTAAAAAGTATATACTTCTATAAGAGTTTTGAAAGTTTACTTGTGGTGTTTATTTCAGGGAGTTGGAGAAGGGAGCATATCCTAACTCCCTAACTTCATTAGCACATAGTTATAGTGATTTGGCATAGGAAATCTTGTAATTCTTACGTTTAAGGTAGAAAATTTGTTCAGCTCTCTTCTCTAAAACGCCGTGAGAAAAATTTTTTGTTGAACATTTTAACCCTTTAACTCTTCGTTTTATTGGTCTTTTGTGTCTATTTCTTAAGTTGTCAGAGCTGTTGTTTGACGCTGCCATTCTCAGATCATTTAACAGCAATTATCAATTATTTATCATCTGTGCTTGTGTTAAACATAAAAAAGCTATTTTAACTATTTCAGCTGCATAGTTTCTCTTATTTTCCTTTTTTCCCTAAAAAAAAAAGATGTGTGCAATGCTGCCAATATAAAGAAGTCTCTGACTAGAAATGGCGACGCAGTGTACAAAAAACTTAAAGGGCGGGCGGTATCCAGAGGCGTGGCAAAAATTAAAAAAAAAAATGTTGTACTTGTTTTTAACTAATCTCTAATCCTAGGGGTAGGGTGACTGGCTGAACTTTTTTTGTCGAACCACCTTATTGTACATACATATCGTCATATAAATTCATAAAAGCCCTAAGTTACATTGAAATAATTCAACACGAGAAGAACAAAAAACTTTAAATATGACAAACTAGTCCATGAATACTTATAATACGAATTTTACATGAATGAATAGAGGAGAAAAGCTTAGGAAGAGAGGCGTAATAACATTTATTTTGATACGGTGCATCATAATCAATCAAAAATTCGGTTTTGAATTTTTTGTAACTTAGGTCTTTTTTGAAATCATATGACGATATTCAACATTCATGTGTATGTCTAAATATTAGAATATCCCCTTGCAGTTCTGAAAATAGTATGTTTGGAACTTATGTTAGTCCTTAGCAAATCAAATAGTATGCAACTTTAATTAAGAAAAAACTAAATTAAAAAATACAGCCATTATCAGCAAATGGGATAACTGTGCTATCGTCTGAGCACTGCAAGAGACAATGCAGATCAATTGGTGAGTGGTTGATTAGATTGCAACGTTTTCATTCCATCCTATTAAGCTTAGTAATATAGTAGTTGTATTACCCCACCAGAATAAGCGGGTATATTTTTGTACATTCATACCGACACTGATGTAGAGACTGCATTAATCATGCTAAAATGAAATAGATCAACAGCAGCCACATTAAAATAACAGCAAACATTTTTTCATATATTTTTTCTTATAATTTTAATAGATTTGTGTATGCATGTTTGCATCCATTTTACAATATCATAGAACAAAACATAATCATTTGTATGGGAGGAGAGTTTGTTGTGGCATAATAAATACCAAAATATTAAGCAGATTTATGGTGAATAACAAAAGGAAGTAAGCGATTTAAATCAAACAAGTTGAGAACAAGTAACACGAGCGCTTTTTAAGCTAAGTACACACGAGAAAACTATTTATAAAAATTGCTGAGTCAATCGTTTTGATTTTTCGACGCATATTGGAAAAATAACCATTGCCGCAGCCACAGTACATTTTTTTAATGCCGTGGGCAGCAAAACGGTCTTCTCCGGATAGCTCTTTGCAAAACGAGTTTTAGTGGGCAACTGAGTTTTGCCGAAATTTATCGCACATGAACTTCAAAAGTGACACAACTCAAAAAAAAAGTGACTGACTAATCCAGATATTTGTATGATTTTTTTTTTGCACAATTTGAGGAAAGCTATAACGACAAACTCCGCATTATTAACTCGAAAATCGCATTTTTTGAGTTGTGTCACTTTTGAACTGCATGTGCGATAAGATTACATTTCTTTAAAGCATGGCGTATACGTGATATTTATAATTTTTTGAAGCGCATTTATATATTCATCATACGCTGCGTACTCCCGCACTTATGAATAAAACTATGCAACAAAATGAAACTTTTGTCATGACCATTAATCACCACTATACTTTTTTGATGTGTTAGGGTCCTCTAACTATAAAAACAGTCGAAATTTTAAATTCTATGAATACGTTTTTTCAAGTTTTTTTTTCTAAAATTTTTGATTTTTCAAGAGGCTGCTATACAGATTTCATCATAACTTGGGAAGGGGTGGTTCAATTTTACTACAAAAAAACACTACAAAGCTTGAAATAAAATTAACCTTAAGCCGTTCTAACATAATTTCTTTATATACTCAATGATTTCGGTATTTCGCAATGGACAAAAATAAATTTTTTGTATGTAAGATAGAAAGATTTTAATTTTTTAAAAATTTAATATACTAAGTAAAGTGCGACTTTGGCTCGCACACAAATACACATATCAATATCCATTTTCGTTTTTGCCCCTTTTTTCATTTTGGCAGTTCTTTCGTTGTGCTTTTTTGTTTCGTTTTATTTTTTTTTATTTTTTTTTTAAGTATTTTTCGTTGTTTTTGGCAATTGTTTTTTTATATTACATTATATTAATTTTCGTAATTTTTTCGTTTTTTTCTGGCGGCTTATCGTTTTTTGCAATTTTTTGGTTTCTTGCCGATTTTTTTAGTTTTGGGGATTTTTTGGTTTTGGCGTTTTTTAACGTTTTTTTTTCACTTTTTGATGATATTTTCAATATTACTTTAGTTTTGGCGATTTTTTCAGCATTGGCACTTTTTTCGGTTTTGTAGATTTTTTTATGTATTTGGTGATTTTTATAGTTTAGCGATTTTTTTTTTTTTGGTTATGACACTTTTTTTCGTTCTGGGGACTTTTTTCGTTTTTTGGCGATTTAAAATTTTTTTGCAATTTTTTATTAATTTTTTGCCGATTTTTTTAGTTTGGACGTTTTTTTTTTTTTGGTTTTGGCGCTTTTTTGTTCTAACATTTTTTTCGCTTTTTGACAATATTTTAAGTTTTAGCGATTTATTTTAGTTTTAACGTTTTTTCAGTTTTATCGCATTTTTCGGTTTTGGAATTTTTTTTGGGTTTTTCTTTGTAATAAAATTGGACATTGGATTTTCAAGTTATAATAAAATCAGTGGAGATAGCAGCCTATTCAAAAAACTCACATTTTAGAAAAAAAAATTTTTTAAAAACCTTCTATAGAATTTAAAATTTCTACTGTTTTTATAGTTAGGGGACCATAATACATCAAAAAATGTAATGATACTCCTTGGCATTTTTCTTGTTGCATAGTGTAATCTAAAAAATAGCGAAAGAGGTATTGAAACAAGACGAATACAGATTTCTTTTGATACTAAAGCGACCCACCCACTTGCAATATGATTGTGCAATTTTTCGTATTATACAATAATATCGCCCATGTGTAGTAGGCCATATAAGAAGGTTGCACAATATATTGGAAAAAATCAAAACTTTTTATTTTTATTGTACAATATAAACAATTTTTTTAATGTGTTGGCAACGTTGTTCAGTGTTAGGAAAATTGGGCAGTATTTGTTATGAAAGTACATTGGGCGACAACTCAAAATATTTCCCTTTAGTTGAAAAAGCTGATACGAACTTAGCGTACATTTGGAAAGAACTCAAAATATTTCTCTTTAGTTGATTCTAAATAAGCTACTCTTATATCATAAAGAGAGATACAACTGTTTTTTTTTTTTTGCGAAAGAATAGAGAAAACCATGTAAGATTTTTACAGTGGGTAGGTAAGACCGCTGTATATCGTTTTCTTGCAAAAAGTGAACATTGTAAAATTTTAACTTGACGCTCTTTAGAGGAACTAGTGCGATTTCTAAAGCAAACAATTTAAAAAAAAGTGTGCATAATATCAAGTGAAAAAATTTCGTTTAATATAAAGTATTTTTTTCAACTAAATTTTAGTTTTACTGCAAATTCACTGACAACACCTGCTTAATGCACATACTTATTCTTTGTAACATGTGTAAATAAAACTGAAGATATGAATCATCTTTCTTTAACCACAAACCTTTTAACGTAAAAAGGAATAAATTTGTTATTTAACCATCCCTAAAATACGCGTAGAACTGCAAAGGTGAATTTTAACAACGAGAGTGTGTGTTTGTGTTCAACGATGGCAGCTGCAATGGAAAATATTTATTTTCCCTTCTTTACTTCAGTGGAGTTTTAAAGAAAAGAAAAACACTATAAAATTAAATTTGGTCATTAAAATAACGATGTTAGTGATATTAGTATATTATATAAAAAAAAATTAAGTAAAGCAAACGTTTTCTTAAATTAAAGCGAGAGATCCTAAATAAGCTAAAACTAATAAATTAAATTGGTGTGAATACAAAAGTTCAAAATAATACGGTTCAAATAGCAAAGTTCCAAAAATTTCTTAATGATAAACAAATTAAAAATTAAGGACATTGATAGTGTAATTTTTTTTTATATCGCCCTCTAGAAGTCCATAGTTTTACACTCCTTTAGCAAATTTCATAATATTCATAACCGATTTGAGGAATAGCATATACATACTAGAGCTGCGCAGCGAGTAACTTTTTTGATGTTTGTGAAGTTCTAACTGAAACATACTACATTGCAAAACTTTTTTTAGAAACTCAATAGAAAATGGGTATATTTTACTCGTTTTGGGCGGGGTGGAAATATCCCGTTCCGCCCTTGTAACCGCAGCTGATAAACTTTAGTTTACTTGAAAAATTTTCAATATCTCCAAAATTCCTTAAGTTACAGATCTCCCCAACATACTGTTTGAAAGTTTATAAGACCCCCCTCCGCAATGACGTAACCTAAAATTTTCGCGGAGTACAAAAATATTTTTAAAAAAAATTTAGATTCCTAAAATTTTAAATCGCCATATTTAAAAATAGAACGTCAATTTTAAAATTTTCCAAAAAAATATATGTTTTTTTCACTTTCATGTCTTCCGAGACTACTAAGACCCAAAGTGGTAAAATTCTTATACCTAAAGTTATTGACAAAGTTCTAGAAATACTAAGAAAAATTAGTATTAGTTTGCTTGCAATAGAAATAAAACTTAAAATAAAACTGTTTTCTAAGATAATTATTTGTAGCTGAACCCGAAACTAAAATTCATTTATTTTTCCTACGCACCGTTTTCGAGATAGCCGATAAAAACGTGATTGGTTAAAGAAATTACGTTTTTCGCGGATATCTCGAAAACGGAGCGTAGGAGAAATAGCAGAATTTCAGTTACTAGTTCCGCGATCCATAGTTATCTTAGAAACCACTTTTATATTAAGTTTCATTATAATTCCAAACTAATTTAATTGAAGATTCTATAACTTTATGCATAACAGTTTTACCACTTTGGGGTTAAGTCAAAAGTGACTAACACTTTTGATTTTTTATAAATATTAAAAAAAATAACCAAAAAAAAAATACATAAAAAATACATAAAAAAATACATAAAAAATACATTAAAAAAATACATAAAAAATATATTTTTCATCACTGCGGTCCAGCGTTGCTATTTGTAAAGTTTTCCTTTTTTTTGCAAGTTTTTTGAGATGCCAAAAAGTTTTAATTTTATATAAAGTTTTTTCAAGTTTTTTTATAAATATGTACATACTTTAAAATTTGCAGTATAATACATCGGATGAAAATATTAAGTGATTGTTTATGCAATGATACGATCTAATATATTCTCAGCCCTTATTACTGCAACAGTGTTTAATTGTGTTTACTACCTCTACAACTATGCCGCTTTTATACATTCCTTAAAATGAATTCGAAATACACTTTTTTGTGCTTTCTTTTAAAATTTTGGCACTTTTGTTGGCAAAAAGTTTTTTTGTTGGCAAAAATAAGTTATTTTTTAGAAATAAGAAGTTTTTTACAAAAAAAAATATGGTAACGCTGCTGCTGTCTGAACAATTCCAAAACCGTTGAGTATATAAAAAAATTATGTTTAAACGATTAAAGGTAATTTTATTTTAAGTTTTTTAATATTTTTCGTAATTAACTTGTACTTCCCCTTCCCAGGATATGATGCAATCAGTGTACCATACCAGCCTCTTGAAAAATCCCAAATTTTAGAAAAAATATTTTAGAAAACGTATCCATAAAATGTTAAAGTTTGACTGTTTTTGTAGGTACCCAGCAAAAACTTTGCTTACTGGTAGGCAGAAAAGTATATGAGGATTTAAGTCGTAAATGATGATTAAAGTCGTAAGTTCTTACAATTTGATTCGATACCTATTTATTTTTGTTTGAGAAGTCCAAAATATAAGGGGTACCCCTTACAAATGTATTTACATTGTCACAGCAATGAACTAGTTATTATTTGGCTTACTTGAAGCTAAAAAATTAGTAGTCAAATAAACAAATTAAAATAAAAAATAAAAAATTATACGCATTATGTTTTATTTATATTTTTTCAATGTTATTATATTTTATTTATATGATTATTTCGAACGTATTTGCTTTGTGAATCCAAAATGATTATTAGGCTAAGTTTCGTAGCGTTATATTCAGAAAGAATTGGGTATGATTAATATTAATTTCTCAACGTACACAGCAGAACAGAGTGGCGCCACTTTCGGAAGCCGCTACACTTCCATCGTCAGTGCTCACGTGTATTTGCCTATCACCACTTGTCAGGTGGCTCAATTGAATGTGATTTTAATTCCTATATATACAACTTTTTCGTGAAAATTGAATACGAGAATTAAATCACTCTTTTTTTACCCATCTGGGATACGAACCTGCTGCAGCCCGTTTCTATACTTTTCGTTATGATAACGAATGATTTTTATTTTTTTTTTTCATAACGAATGGGTCATAACGAAATTTTGCTTCGAAGTGTTTCTACAACTCAGAAAACTTACCTTTCGTTACGAGCGTGGCGAGTTATTATAAAGTGTACGAAACAGTGGAAACAAAACACTGTTCGTTATGTGTAACAGCTGAGTTGTTTTGTTTACTTCAATTCTACTTGTACATATTGTATTGTATTGATTTTCTTAATTATTCATTTAAAAAAGTAAGTATAGATAAATAAAGTAAGTGTGTAAATGTGAATTGTTTACTTATTTAATTTTTTTGAAGCTTGTCACTATGCTTGCAGCTGCCGCACTAGCAATATTAGTTGACCAGCGGCGGACTTTCGGTGGCAGGACGATTCCCAGTGGCTTGGTTGAATCTATTAACCGCGGCTTGCTGCTTCTTGACAGTAGATTTCCAGTCTGCCCAACACTGTAAAAATAAATATATAACGGTTATGATGAATTCAAACATATACAGTGTATATGTATATTATACACACTATATATAACATATATAATATAAATATACTGGTTTTCATTTGATGAATACAACTTCATATAAATAAATTAAAAAAATTAACGAACCTTTTTCCACTGGTCACTCGTCTTACATGCTGGTCCGCATGTATTAAGCTCTGCCGCCACTGTTTCCCAAACAGGCTGTGCCGATTTGCCGCTATTTGGTCCACCAAACTGCCCCATAGCCACATTTCTGTGGCCATGTAAAATTTCCAAAAGCTTTTGCTTTTGGCCTTTGGAAATTTTACCAGTACGTACTTTCTTCTGTAAATAATATGTTTTAATAATTATAATTTGTACACAATAGTATAATTTTTCAACCTTACCTCACTCATGTTTGTTTTTGCGCCAAATATCAATACACTTTCTGTTGAATTATAACGAAAATGAATACCACCACACTTATAGAAACACCGCTGTTCGTTACACCACTAAATTCGTTATATCGTTCGATATAATGCGTAACGAAAGTTATAGAAACGGGCTACTGTGCTCTTTCAGATATGAAGACAAGAACTTTACCCACTCAGCTATTGTTCACTTACAAGTTTCAGCAAAAAAAAGTTAGTTTTCATACACAAACACATGTTGACTGAAAAAGTGGTTGCCTACTTATCTTATTAAAGCCCTTATGACACTACATTTTTTCTTCATTTTTCAAGTTTTGGAGAACAGTGCAAATATAATATAATGGGAAATTTTACCAGGTGCAAAGAGTTCAGCTATATTAAGATAAATACCATATAGTCAAAGCTTTTACTAATGTTATCGATAACAAATGGGGGCATGTCAAAAAAAATTTAAAAATGTTCAACTTAAAATTGACACTTCAAGCTTGAAACATTAAAGTGTTGCCAAGTTAGCGGTTTATTCACGAATTCAGCTTCTTAGCGCCTCTTTTTTCAACTTTTTTTTCTTTTGTCGTTTTATTATAAATAAAAAGTAGGCAGCACTTAAAGAAGCCATTACGTTTTGTTTACATTTTGTATAGTTGTTTCTTTCTATCATTTGCTATTTCTTTCTTTCAATTCTATACCAAAACAATGCAAGAAAAATGTAGTGTCATAAGGGCTTAATAAATATTACAACAATTTGTAACCACTTTCACATAATGATAAAAATACGTACTAATTTTATTAAAAACTAAGTACACATAGAAAAAATGGAATGTAAAGTCAACATGCCGCAATTTTGATTGGAAATCATATTAAATTTACAAGATATAATATGTCGTTTGAGTGTGTTAGTGTTTATTTGCGTTGTTCATTGCTACAATTCACTGTTCTGCTTAGTTGTGTGACTTGTTGTTGTGTGACTTGTTGTTGTTTATTCCTACATGTGTCGTCTATGTAGACTACAAAAAACGAATTACCAGCGAGAATTTACTGCTGATGTTTCAAAATTACCAACGTTTCATATTAATTTCAAATGGAAAATTATTAATCTAACCTTAAATCACGTTAAGTTTCATTTTCAATCGGCATTACTATAACTTTAATTTCAAATAAGTTTTATGTTAAATAATCATTTAAATCATGTTGAATTAAAGTGAAATTCATTTTCCATACGATGGTATTTATTTAGTGTACATGTAAAGTAAAGTTTGAAGCTGTTGTGGCTGCAGTGGTTAGCGCGTGAACTATCATGCAGGTGGCACGAGTTTAAATCTTGGCTGTGACAGTCATCTAGCTACAACGCAAAGTTTTCTGATGACTATCACGTAAGTAAAATAATTAATAGAATAGGTACATTAAAGTCATGTTGTTTCAGCTTGATGTAGCTTTAATTCAACATGATTCTTCGTGTTGTTTCAATATCAAATACACATTATTTCAACTTAAAATAACTTTGATTCAACATGATTCTTCGTGTTGTTACAATATCAAATTCACGTTGTTTCAACGCGAAATTACTTTGATTTAATATGATTTTTCGTATTATTTCAGTATAAACTTCATTTTGATTTAACTGTACTGGAATATTAAATCAACGTGAAATATAGTTAATTCAAAAGGAGACATTTTCTGTTAAGATTATTGTAAATAACATTAACATTTAACATTACACCTATAAACCAAAATCACTACCAACAACTGTTACATCAACCTGGATTTCGACAATTTTACATGGAAATTTTTCTCTGTGTAGTAGTTCTAATTTGAAGCATAATAATAACATAAATAAATACCACTCACAAAATCTTAATTTTGTTGCATAGTGAAATATATGCATTTAGTCAGGCCAACATTTATTTTTCATTTCTCTATCGTTAATTATTACTTTTATTTTTCTCATCAATAGTTAAAATGGACTCAAGTGTTTTTACCATTTATTTATGTATTTTCTTCCATCGACTTATTCAAGCTTAACATTTTTAAATAGATTTTTGCAGTATAACAATACCACTAAACAAAAAATAAGAAAAATACACATACATCATCTGCATATAATTTAATATGTATGTATGTGTGTTGCTTATACATGTGAGTATTTTTTATATTCAACGCAATTTTATATATATTTCCAATGAAATGCATGTACTCATCATATTCATGTTATTGTCTATATTTACAATCGTAAGTAAGCTCAGAGATCAGAAATATTAAACAATAAATTTTATATAAATATATTTTTTTGCCTTAATATCATATTGTTATTCAATACGATTCTTACAATCGTTGAAATTTGAAAACATGTGTTATTGAAAAGGATTATTATTGATTTGATGTAAACTGCAAAACAATATAGAGAAGCGAAAAAAAACCAATTGGATTTAAGTCAAAAGTATTAAATATTTTATGTTGCCAATAATTTGTGAAACAATAATTGTTTTAGATTTTTTGCAGGAAAAACGTTTTTCTTAATTGATAGTTAAAGTTGTTGGTGCATTTAAGTTTTTTTTTATATTTTTATATATGATAATAAATAGCTTTTTTACATAAGCAAGTTAACAAATATCCCCATTAATCTATTTAAATTTGCTGCTATATGTAAGACTAGCAACACCCGGTGTGCTTCGCTACCCTATTGCTGTACAGCTATAGGAAAATTAATAATTAATAATTTCTATGGTGGCGGTGGCGGTGGCACCCGTCCTCCAGGCTCTTGGTGAAAAACACAAAATGTTCTCATTATAACTTACATCTAATTTAGAGAATCTCGCTATACTGATTCTCCATATATGGGATAATTACAAATTACTTTGTAAGAGGCTACTCGTCTCCCCCGTTTATACCACCAGGCTTTGATTCAAAACCGCAATTTGTTCTCAGTTTAACCTACATCAAATTTGTACAGTGACGCTATGGCAGTTCTCCAGATATGGGATAATTACAAATTACTATGAATGGGTCGTAGCCGTCTCACACCTCATAACAACCAGGCTTGCAAACATACTTTATTAAATTTTATTTATTTAAAGAGGCTTTTTGGAAAAACAAGATCTATTCGAAGAGTAACTTTCCCAAAAAGTAAACTTTTTTTAGTACCTATTTGAAAACTTTTTTTTTATACATACATACTTTAAAAAATACCTTTTTTCTGAAAGTACCATTTCAAAAAAACAACTTTCACCAAAAAATCTTCCCTCTAAAATGGCACTTATCAAAAAGTGTAATTCCAAAAAAATACCTTAAAAAATAGCAATTCCAAAAGTTTTGCTTTCCAAAAATACATGTTCACAACAGCGATTTTTTTCAAAAATACCATTTCCGAAAAGTCCTTTATTAAAAAAGTATAATTTCCAAAAAGTGCTTCTTATAAGAAGTACCATTTCTAAAAAGTACTTTTTCCAATAAATAACTTTTTCAAAAGGTACTTTTAGCAAAAGTATTTTTTTTAAAGAGCACTCTGGAAAAAATTCCTTTTCCAAAAAACACATTTTCCAAAAAGTACCTCTTACAAAAAGGAGTTTTTCCAAAATATTTCTTTTGAAAAGGGGCATTTCTAGTTTCCAGTATTTTTCTCAAAGTACTTTTCCAAAAAATACCTTTTCCAAAAGTACAATTTTCAAAAAAGTAGCTTTTGCAAAAATTACCTATAATTTCCCAAAAGTACATTTTCAAAAAATTACATTTTTAAAAAGGTTTCTTTTCTAAAACGTACATTTTCCAAAAAATATAATTTCTTAAAAGATAATTAAAAAAAGTATTTATCCAAAAAGCACCATTTCCTAAAAATACATTTCAAAAGTACCTTTTCCAAAAAGTACCACTAAGACAATTTTTTCCCAATAGAACCTTTTTCAACATGTAACATTTTCAAAAAAGTATATATGAAAAAAATTAGCTTTTGCAAAAAGTACTATTGCCAAACAGCACGTTTTTAGGGCTTCATGCACCAAAAGTGTAAATAAACCTATTGTTTTTGCTACGGTGTCCGTCCGTCTGCCTGTCTGGCTCTCTGTCTCTATATCTGTACAAGCTGTTTTCTCGAGAACCGTAAGAGCTACGGATCTGAAAATTTCAGAGAATATGTAAAACTTTGGCCGCTACAACAACAAGTATATGACAGCTAAAAATTAAAGGGTCTTCTGAAGCGAGCAACGAAACATGTTGAAATATTAATGTAATATACAGAATCTTATATATAAATACTTTAAATTTTCGAAGTTAGTGTTAATTGGTGTAGTCTGTCTGTATAATAGAATACAGCAATTAACACTGACATTTAGAACAACAAAAATTAAAGGGTGTTCTATCAGTTAATGTAATTTTGACTATGTAATTTAGACAATTTACTGTATCTTGGAAACCGCGAGAGGCAAACTCTTGAAATTTAAAAAAAAACGCTAAAAACTAAAAAATTCCAAAATAAAAAAATTTCAAAACAAAAAATCGCCAAAAAGAGAAAAAGGCGCTTAAAGGGAAAAAAACACCAAAAGTAAAAAAATCACTGAAGGGCAAAAAATCACCAGAGCTAAAAAGATCCCCAAAAAACACAACAAACCGAAAAAACTCCTCAAAACGAGTAAAAGCACCAAAATTAAAAAAAATCGCTAAAACTAAAAATATTGTCAAAAAATTAAAAAAACGACATAAGTGGGAAAAATAGAAAAACGAGAAAAAAGAGCTAAAACAAAAAAAGCGCCAAAACTAAAAAGCGTGTATTCATACGGAACCCTTAGTGTGAAAAGCCAATGTCGCACTTTATTGAATTTATTTTAAAATACCATAACCACAATGTAACATTTTTTAAAAGTATATTTTCAAAAAGTAAATTTTTAATAGAGTAGATTTTCCAAAAAGTACATTTTCTAAAAAGTGCATACCATATTAAAAAAAAGTACAGGAAATTTGTGAATATTCATTTTCTATGAAAAAATTTGATCATTTCGATGTCTAAATTCGAGATATACACAGATGTAGCAAAAATTTACATATTTAACCAAAAAATAAAAAAGTGCCTACTACTACATGATATGCAAGTGCTGAGCTGTGTTATTTGATATTATCATTTTATTTAATGGCTTTAGAAACTATTTCTCCGCAGCATGAAATTATAAATTAATGACAAATTTCTGAAAAGCAGAACTTGAATTTGAAATTTTTATTTTTCTGCAAAAACCATCACTTTAAAATTGCACTCACAACGCAAAGCATTATTTACATTTTGGTTTTAAAAATTTTCAACACATTATGGTAGCAAATATATTCACACCAAAGCCTGAAAATGCTTACACTCGCATAAAAGCATAAACACATACATACTTACGTATGCATTTAAGCATATCCATACATATACTTATATTGACACCCACATGTTTACGCTTGCAATGTTTTCTCGCATACACCAGTAAAAGCATAAAACTATTTATATAAATCACAGCAACAAAAAAAACAGTGGATGATAATAATAAATATATTCTACACTATGACATGTAGACAAGTTTATGCATTATTGAAAATGCAAAATTTTATGGGGGAAATATCTAAATAAAAAATGCAAACTCTCACACATGCTGAGCTGTAAATTGTAAAAAATACCGCAATACGAAAAAAACTCCATAAAATGTTAAGCTCATCTCTTTGCAGTGCTAGAGGGAGATGTTATCGCTCGTAAAAACTGTGAAAAAAATAATGCCAGAATAAAGTTTTAAAGTCAAAAGGTCAGCGAAGAAGAACAGGTCGATATTCTTTTCATTTGCTAAAAAAAAAATATAAAACTTAAACTTAAAATTTGAGAAAAGACAACAAGTAACTAAATTTTTCTAAAATAAAAAAATACATATTACTGTCCTTTTAACAATTTGAAAAGGGGGTTCCACCATGTAACACTTTTTATATTTTTAAATTGTTTTTTTAATGTAATTTTTCAATGACTATGAATATAGTAATCTTCTGAAAACCAGATTGAAATTTATGATACCATAAGAAAAATTACTCTTCATATTTACAGTCAAACAGGATTCAATGCAAGCAAATGCATGAAATAAAAAAGAAAATTTCTTTTTTAAGATACTAACGCCACACAATTTATACAACCAGTGACACAAACGCATATTTAAATAACGGAAATTGCAGTGAAACCTCGTAAATGCCACACAAAATCATCAATATCAATGATATAATGAAACGAAACGTTGCAGTCAGTGACACCGCACTGCACCGCCAGCACCAACAATAAAAACCACCGCATGATCAAACATCAAAATGTGCAATAGACCCACTACGGAAAACGCAGATAGAAAAATAAATATTCACACATATTTACCACTTTTATTGTCATGAGTTTTAAATTGATATAAAGGGCGCGCACACACGCACACATACTTACGTATATGACATTTATAGAATATTATATAATTTACATAAAATATATGCTAATGATAAGCATTTCCAAATTTTATTTTCAACAGGAAATAGTTCTGAGCAAAAAAAAACACATTATTTTAATGTATAAATCGGTCAATAGATTGAAACTGCTATTTGGTTAAGTGTTTTATATATTAACTGAAAAGTGTAGTTATATGAAAAATGTACTCTGTAGATGGTTGGAAGTTTTATTGTTAACACTACAGGCTCTAGCACACTGTAGCAGGGAATAGCATACTGTAGCGCAGCAATGTCGAAACACTATTTAAGTGACTAGGAAATCATGCAATAGCTAAACTGCCAAACGACTTACCGACTTTCTGAGACTCACAATATTATGACAGTAGGGAGTATATGTATTTTGTTCAAGAAGTATTCCGTGCAATCATTTTTAAAAGAATAAACATTTAAAATTCTAAGCAATCTTATTTTTAACTGATTCTAACATTCAATAAAAAAAACTAAGTACACATTAATAAGGATTTTCGGTTGATTTTAATTAGGGATGTAACGAATACCGATACCGATATATCGGCGATATTTCAGATTTTCCGATACATCGGTATCGGCGATATTTTACTGCCGATACGACGATACTTTTAAACATTTCTTCAGAGTTTTTTTTTAACAAATAATTTATGTTTGTTCGATTTTACCATGAATTAAATACACTTCGTTATTTTTTAAATCTTATTAATACCAATTTTAAAAATTAATTATATTTTATGCTGTTATTTTGTAAAAAAAATTATTTATGTTTTGTTAATTTTACCATGAATTCAAATTCAAGCCGTTGTTTTTTAAATCTTATTCCCGCAAAAAAGAGATACTCCAAAGAAGTCACGAAAATGTAGAATTCGCGATCTGGAAGTATTGCAAATTTGGATAATTTCTAATTAGTTTTACATATCCTTGCCCTTGCAAGAAGTTCTGTTTTTCGATTACCAATCACCGAATTGGAAGCAATGCTAGGACAAATTTCTTTTTCGGTATTCTATAATGATTTTTCCTTAAGGAAAAAGGATAAAAAAGCACCCATTTTCACAATTTTTTATGCAAATTTAAGTGAATAAATATAAACTTAGAAGTCTTTTAATAATTAAGCTATTAAGTTATTTAGATGAATATTAGTTGATAAATGTCCTTTAAAAAAATCGATTTTTTAAAAAGCATGGCGAGTATTTTTTAAATTATAAAGGAATTAAACAAATTTTCTTGCTTTTCTACTAATTATCTGCATATTTTTAATATAGATTTGTTGGAAGCAAAGAAAATGTAGCTCCTTAAAAATTATTTCCAATTTTTTATACTGGGTTAAAATCAATTTTAAATATTCTCTCTTACAATGTAATTTTGTATAATAAAAAAATTGCAGTTGAGTTTTGTTGAAGTAAACTTGAACTCAATTTCAATATTCGTATCGGTATCGGAATCGGTATCGGCGATATTTATTTTTAAATATCGGTATCGGTATCGGATCGGCAAAACGGCGTATCGTTACATCCCTAATTTTAATATTGTCCGTTGTTTGTGTTATAAGTAGCAAAAAAAAGTACATGGATAAAAATAACAAACACACACACAAACGCTCAATATATCTCAGCGGTAAATTGCAGGAGCAAAGAGGCCTTCTAAAAGGCCTGTTTAGAAGACATAAGGCCTGCCAATCCGCATTCCATACTCATTTCAGTTTTATCCATGCTGTCACTGCAGCGCAGGAATTCCACAGTCATTTCCGAATGTAGGGATTCTTACAGGCCTCTTGTAGCATGCCATTTTTAAGGCTATCTAAGTATGGTCTGATAAAAAGTAAATGGAGGTGCACATTTTTTTCTATTTAAGTACGTATTCTTTCGGTATGATTAATGTAATTTTCGGTATGATTAATGTAATTTTTTATTTCGAACTATTTCTTTTCATTCC
The DNA here is from genome assembly GCA_956483635.1 of Panzeria rudis. Classification (NCBI taxonomy): domain Eukaryota; kingdom Metazoa; phylum Arthropoda; class Insecta; order Diptera; family Tachinidae; genus Panzeria; species Panzeria rudis. The sequence goes on along the minus strand of OY101450.1, from coordinate 123,428,423 downwards.
AAGTAATTTTTTATGCATACATTGAATTGAACATAATCGGCCATGTCACAGAGTTCAATTCCGTTCGGAAACGGAATTCAATCCACCCTAATATGTCAAGCTCGAGCTGGAGCAGACCGCAGCCAACAGTCTGAACACGCCTGACAAATTTGAGTTATCTTTTTTTAGACACCAGCTAGCTGCTACAAAAATGGGGTGCGCTGAATTCCGTTTCCGAATGGAATTGAAGTCTCATTATAAATTAATCAGCTGAGACCCAATAGCACCATGTGTCATATTTCTTGTATGTAAATTTCAGTCTTATGTACAAATTACATGCGAAAAAAGAATACGAGAATGTTTGTTATTTCCAAAGCACGTTTTCTTTTTTTTTTTTCTAAAAAGACAATACTACTTCCATCTTCCCTGCTTAAAGAAGGGAATATGGAATGTGTATCAAACAAAATATCAAAAAAAAAAATTAAGTACTACTTCCATCTTCTCTTCTACAAGAAGGCAGTTTGCATGTGTATCGGTCTTGCAGGCCTGCCAGAAGGCCTGGAATTTGCAGGCCTATTGACTTTTACCGCTGGGATTCTGTACGTTATGAAAGTTATGATTAGTTAATTCTTGTGACAGTTAAATTAATCCGAGTAAAGTATGTTAAAAGAAAAGAAAAAACAATATTTTTACGGGTGTAGTTCAGTTAATATTTTAACATTTTAAATTAAATGAACTTTTCGTAAAATTTAAATAAAAAATAAGTAGACTGACTTTTAATTGAGTTTTAATTTATTTTATATTGCAATTTCAGTTAATTTTAAGTACAGAATATTTTGAGGGTCTATATAGGTGATTCTCTTTTCAAAAGCTTTATTCGTGTCAATTATGTGCTAAAAGCGAAGAATGAAGTTATTTCTACAAAATGGCATGTCCGTAACAGCGCACAGTGGTTTGTGGCAAAAAAATGGAAATAATTCAGTATCTTCGTAAATGCTGATGCCAGTGAAATTAAATTTTACATGGTTATAGCTGAGGTGTTGTCTGTCTTAAGTTTGAAGAGTTTAAGGTGCTGGCTCCTTCGAGGCTCCAGGGGTTCCCAAAATTGGTAACCTCGAGTATGTCAAACTTTAAAAAAATCGCCAAATTACATTTCTTGTCCGATTTTCAAACCCTTTCTCATTTTGGAATCTGCTATCAAAGGCCTACATTTGCCTCACTTACGGTTTGCATTATTCTCCGATAGTCCAAAAGCTACAGGCCTTGCAAAAAAAAATTTTGCAAATTTGGCGATCTTATTATGTTATTTTTTTTAAACTGTGAAGTTGTCTTAAGTCGCAAAATTATACCAAAAATGTAATAATAATCTGCACAATTCAGCAAAAGGTTTCCAATTTACCGAATCAATTTATCTTAATGGAGTGAGAAACGGCAGCAGTTTCAATTTTACACTTAAAAACAGTTGATTTTTTGTAAACTTTTTTGTTAAAAAGTTACACTATCAGTATTTTGATTACAAAAAATAAGTTTCTTCAAAGACCTTAGCCAAGTTACCATGATTTGGAGAGAGGACAAAAGAACCAAGCTAACAAGCTAAAAAGCTAAGCTCTATCTATAATAGTTCGCCCACAGTAACCCCTAGAATATGATAATTTGTAAAAATATTTTTCATGTTTGCATGAGTGGTACAAAAATTGCAATTTTAACTTCTCAGCCGGAATTTTAAAGCTATATTTGATAGAAACTTTCCGTATGTGGCGATAATGACCCCCGCGACTAGTATAGTCAGGAGAGGAAAAATACCGAAAAAAGTCAGATTTGCATATGACTTTTTGTTATTACTAAAACAAACTTACTTCGAATTGTATTTGGTCCAAGCTTCTTACTTATATATTAGTATAGTTACTAATAAATAATTTATTAGTCACTATACCATCTTAAAACGCTGAAAATTTTATGGGGGTATCTCAAGTAGTTTTTAAGATATTACGGGTCAAAGATTTAAAAAATTAACGAAAAACCTTAAATTTTACTAAATTTTTGATATTTTTCCTTAAGTGAGCACAAATTTTGCGAAACTCTAAAAACAAATTAAAAAAACCTTAATCTACAGGTTGCGATCTTTAAAATTATAGAAAATGTTCCAAACAAAAGTCTGATACGTTGTTTGTTAACACGCAAAGAAAATAAACCCCTCTAGACCAAATTCATATTTTTACACTATTTTCAATACCACACACACACATATTTTAATGCGATTAGCATAACAATAATTTAACTTAATCACATTTTATATTTCTACTGAAAACCAGCAAATTATTAAATAAGTGTGTACATTGTACGCGCTATAACTTCACAGTTTAAAAAATACCAGAATAAGATCGCTAAATTTGCAAAAATTTGTTTTTGCAAGGCCTGTAACTTTTGAAAATCGGAGAGAAATTCAGACCGTAAGTGAGGCAAATGTAGGGCTCTGATAGCAGATTCCAAAATGGGAAAGGGTTTAGAAATCGGACAAGAAATGTAATTTTGGCGATTTTTTTAAAGTTCGACATACCCGAGGTTACCATTTTTGGGAACCGCTGGAGCTTCTCTCGAAGGAGCCACCACCCCAAGCTCTTCAAATTTAAGACGAACAACACCTCAGCTATAACCATGTAAAATTTCACGTCACTGGCTTCAGAAGTTACGAAGATACTGAATTATTTCCATTTTGTTTTTTGCCACAAACTTCCCAGTAAAAAATTTTCATGTTTTTTGAAGCACTAAAGAAATAAAGCACTTCACAACTCGCTTTAAAATATGAGCTTGTTCAGATGCAGATTTCATAGCGTCACAAAAATGCAAGTTTTGAAGTGAGAAAAGTATTTGCTTTTTACTTATACAAAAGCTTCGTACACAAGCTATACAAAAATGCTGATTTTATAGTGCTGATCCAAAGCAGGTTTTTGAACGAGAATGAAGAGTAAGTAAGGTGCCGTTTTGCAACAGTGTTTTTGGTCGAGTGATTGGTAAGTTGGACTTCAAACCTGAAGGTTCTTAGTTCGATACTAGTTGAAGTTAAAATAACAAACATTCAGTAAAAATATGAAATTAATAAAACTAAATAAAGTAATGAAATAAGACAAATTCAAAATGGCGTTAACGACGCTAGTCCACATCGAACCATTTTTTTCATATATCTTCAGTTCTAGTGCTGCAAATGTTAATGATTTTCAGTGCTTCAAAAGCGCTTTTGTGAGCAAAAATGTAGTACTCCAATACGGGAAGCAAGTTTTTGACTGGGCACTGTGCAGCGTAACTTTGTACTTCTAAATATTTAAAAGTTTTGTGAACTTTGCTACGTTTTGGCAATTTTTTTTAGTTTTGACGATTTTTGTTTCGTTTGGCATATTTCATTTTTGGCGATTTTTTTGTTTGGCGATTTTTAGCGATTTTTTCTTATTTTGGGCGATTTATTTAGTTTTTAAAATTTTTTTGGTTTTGCTTATATTTTTAGTTTTGGCGACTTTTTTTTTTAATTTTGGAGATTTTTTTCATTTTGGCGAATTTTTCCACTTTTTATAATTTTTGTAATCTTTGCGCTTTTTTCGTTTTGAAGGAATTTTCATGTTTTGTGATTTTTTTTTTGGGTTTTCCCCCTTTTGGCAATAATTTTGGGTTTTTGGCGATTATTTTCTGCTTTTAAATTCGGCTTTAATTCAAAAGCCAAAATTGCATTCCAAATATTTAAAAAATTTTACTATAAAAATTTTAAATACATAGATCAGCTTTTTTTTGATGATAAAAGAAATTCCATGTTAAAAAAATATCTAACAGCTCTTATGAAAAACGATAATGATTTTTAATAATGATAGAATACAAGTATAATATATATAGTGAAAATTATAATTATTACAATAAGAACAAGAACAAGAAGCAGACAAAATTATTCATTGAATTAAAACAATATAAGCGATTTATTCACATTTGATGGGTTAAACCATTTTAGCCATTTCGTTTGCTTCATTTGTCAGTTTATTAGCGTATATACAAACCATTTGGAAAAGCTTTTGTTGGAAAAGCTTTTTAGCTAAGCAAACACTTTTGCCATAAATATGCAATACGATTGAAACAGCAGTAATTAAATGTTGGCTTCTAACACAACATAAAAAAATTTGTAGGAGAATTCATGGTTTTCTTAATAACGGCGTAAGTCGAGTTACGTAGATTTTGGGTTATATATGCTACACAGCTATATTTTAAACGATTAGTTGTGATTATCTGAACACCTTTCGAAATTAGTAGGTAAATGTCACTTATGTTGACATATGTGGTTGTATGCATCTTTGCTGCTATCACATTCTTACGCTATCTTTGCCTGAAATTTTTACAGAAAGTTCTTTTTTCATATATTTACGAAAGTGTTAGAAGAAAAGTTCGAAAAATTGAATACCGAAAAGATATTTTATATTTGCTCTACTAAAAATAATCAATTTTAAGGCCACAGAAATTAAAAAAGCAAAAAAAGAAAGTCTGTACAAAAAGAATTAAAAAAGTTGCAAATATTTATAGGTTTCAGTTGAACCACAAGTTAGAAGAAGGGAATAAATCAAAAAAATATGAAAGAGAGATATGTGAAAAAAACTTCATAAAGTTTTTATTTTCTTCACATATCCTTTTATAACATTTGGATGAAATGGAGATACTATTATTATGACGTCATTATTGTTCTTGCAGCAATGTCATATTTATGTTTTTTTTTCTCAGCGTACAATAATATTTCCTTTTTCTTATTTTTAAATTTATAATCAGTATTATAGAAATAACTAATTTAAGCATTGTTTCATGTACAAAATTTAAGTGACTTGCTTCCTGCACTTTCTTGTTTAAATTTCCTTATATAATAATTTTGCCTAAAGCCTTTTTAGGAATTTTCCATACGACCGATTAATAAGTGTGAATGTATTTAAAATTTACCATTAGCTTATTATATTATGGCATAAAATATGTTATGCTTCAGCTGAAAATGCACAAATTAAGTTTGAAAATATTTGATTTTTGTTCTAGAGTAAACAAAACAACAATACACAGGATTAAAGGCATTAAATTAAAAATTTATAAATTCTGGTCAAATGATTTTGTTTGCATTTTATTTAAAGAAAGGCACTAATCAAGTCATTGGTATGGGTTCGACGTAATGTTTCGACCAGCATATATTGGTTGAATAAAACTATTAAAGAAGGCTTGAATTCGTTGACATAGTCATCTGAAAAGTGTAATAAAAAGAAATGCATTAACGCTATTGAACGGGTGTTGCAGCCTTTCAAAAGATTCTGCAATTACTTATACAGAAAAAACTAATTTTTCACTTCAAATACCAAATTCCATGAATCAAATGTAAATTTGTTCAATTTAGGTCCTATAAAGAAATTTTTAAATTCAAATGCAAAAATTTTTAATAATTTGTTTGAAAAAAAATTCTGATTCTTTCAATAAACAAATTGTTTCAATCAAAAAATTTTTTAGAGAAATATAAAATATAAATCAAAGAATATCATAATTTTATCAGGTTGCTAACATTGGCGGTAGGTAAATGAAATGAAATAATAAGTCAAACAAAATTATTTATCAAACTAAATAGAGACAATAATAAAGATTTAAAATTAGTTTCAAAAACAAGTTTGCTTAAAAAAATAGCTACCATAATATTTTCTGTGTAACATGAGTATATTTCGAGCTCAAGTGGTTTTTATATTTTAAAATCGTTATTATTAGGCTAAAGTTCGTAACATTTTTAGCCAGCAAAATATTCCAAAAACCAAACGAACAGTTTACGTTAATTAATTCAGCACACAGAAAAAATTATAATCAAAAAATTTTCAAACAAAAATTTTTCTAAAAATAAATTTAATTCTCAGTATATGTTCTGTCCATAATCTATGAATTGTTTGTTTGACTTTTATTTAGAACGCAAACACCAAAAACAACAAGAAAAACTGTGCTGTAAGAAAACAACCCGATGACGACATACACACAAATAACAACAACAACAATCATAGCAAAAGAAATGCGATTTAACCAAGTTTGTTTACTGAAGATTTTCGCGTGAATCAATTTGTTAATGTCGTTGCGTTTATTCTCATTCATTCGTTTAGAGTCTTTAGATAAACATTCAGACTTGAACACATTTAACAAAGTGAAATTTCATAAATGCTTAATGCATCATGATGATGATGATGATGACCCAGACAAAAACTGTGACTGATATATTAAAAAAATCCATTAAGTAAACTATTTTGTTTAGTATTTGTTAGTACTTTTAGACTAATTGTTTTATAAATTCAAACAAAAATATTGTTTGATATATTTCAGAAAATCTAGTAAATATTCTTGTTTGATTTAGTAAATTGTTTTGTTTACAATTTGTAAATATTTTTAGACAAATTGTTTTATAGATTTAAATGATTTGTTCACTGAAAAAAACGTTTTTTTCAATGGAAGTGTTCAGATATTTTTGTCTATATTTACAAATTTGTTTGTAGACAAAATATTTACTATTTTATTGAATTCCTTTACAGAAAATGAAATTTAGTTTTTTCTGTGCAACCTGCATGGCAGAAGACAACAACGTTGTCACATTTTGCCTTAGTGTTACCAGGATTAGCTAAAACTCCCAGCAAAACTTTTTTAAAAAAATTTATTTAAATTATTAATGTGAGTTAACGAATTCATTTTATCTTTAGATAAATGTCTCATTTAAATTTTTATACAATTTCCACAACAGCAAAATTTTATTTTTATTTATTTATTTCTGCCGTGGTCTTTTATATCTAAATAATATCAATATGAAGATATTTTCTTGAAACAATATTAGCAAAGAAAACAAACAACAATGGAAAATAATGGAATAAAAAAAACTTTTTTGTGTTTTAATGTTCTGCAAATGCTGTTCTTTAACTCACTATCCACATACTGCCTTTAATTTTATGCAATAAAAGTTACTGCTAATGATTTATTATTTAAATACAAATCAAAGTGTTTCCAGTGAGGACACCACGTACAAAAGTGGTGCCAATAGCTGATGTCTGGTCGCGTTGCCGCTGAAATGCTTAAGACCATCATTTATTAAAGATTTTTTGCTGGTCAATTTCTGTTTTTGCATTTTCATGCAGACTAAATGATTTGAATACGAAATTTGTTGAATTTGTCATGGGCTGTGTGACAGGTAGTGCAACTTAAGGTTGTCGTTTAAAGGGCTGCTTTTTTCTGGTTTGTAAAACAACAAATAGACTGATGGACAATCACTATAAATAGAATGATTGTTTGGCAGGCTGTATTTTTTTTTTGTTTGTTTGTTTTTCTTCTTAAGGCAATGAAATCCTGGTGACTGAATTCGATGTGTTGGTGTCTTTGCTTATAGCTTTGTGTGTTTATTTTTGAATTGCTCTTCACATTATGATAAAAATACATGTTTGGATATTAATGACATTCGAACAAAGTTTTCTTGATGTTCTCTTCAGTTCGATTCTTGTAATAATGTTTGTCTTATTTTTTTAGTTCTTAAATAGACGCCATTAAAACAGATCAATTAATTTGTTGTATGTTAATAAAAAGCAATCTGAAAATTACTTTAAAAAATATTTCGAATTAAGGGGAAGGAACTGACTTCAACAAATGAAATTGATAGTTGTGACTCGTCACTGAACTACCTTATAGAGATTTTATCAGTGTAGAGTAATATAAATTATATACTCACAGGAAAAAAGGCAATGTAAAATCAACATGATGCAATATTGATTTAAAATCATATTAAATTTACAAGAAATAATTTGTCGTTTAAGTGTGTTAGTGTTTATTTGACTTTTTCATTGCTACAGTTCACTGTTGTGCTTAGTTATGTGACTGGTTGTTGTTTATTCGTATGTGCATCGACTATATAGACGACAAAAAACGAATAACCAGCAAAAATTGACTGCTGCTGGCTTAAAATTACCATTGCTTCATATTAATTTTAAATAAAAAATTATTAATCTAACCTTAAATCTCTTTGATTTAAAATTTTTCACTGTTAAAATAACTTTGTTATAAAGTTACATTTCATTTTAAATCAACATGACTATAACTTTAATTTCAAAAAAGTTTTATGCTAAATAATCATTTAAATCTTGTTGAATTAAAATTAAACTAATTTTACATATGATAGGTATTTATTTAGTGTATAGCTAAAGTTAAGTTTCAAGTTGTTGTGGCTGCAGTGGTTAGCGCGCGGATTATCATGCAGGTGGCACGAGTTCAAATCTTGGCTGGGGCAGCCAACTACACCACAAATGTTTCCGATGCTTATCCTAATACACATCATGTAAGTAAAATAATTAATCAAATAACTGCATTAAAGTCATGTTGTTTCAACATGATATAATTTTAATTTAACATGATTGTTCGTATTGATTTCATATCAACTTGAAATAGTTTTGATTGAACATGATTCTTCGTATTATTTCAATATCTACTTCATTTTGATTTAACTGTACTGAAATATTAAATCAGCATGAAATATAGTTATTTCAAAAGGAAATATATGCTTTAAAGATTATTGTAAAATTATGTTGAATTATCATCCTATCTAAAACTTGGTAATTAGTTGTCATTACCGAGCAAAATAATTTTCAATCACAAACTAGCGAATAAACAAGCCAACTTTTTTTTTTTTTTGGCAGAGGACTAGTGTATAAGCTTATCATTCATGCGATAAGCAGTTCAACCCCTGGGGATACAAAATGGATTTTTTTATTGTGTTTATCAAAACAAGTTTTAAGCCCGTAATAAAATAGTTTTGCAGTAGCATAGTGAGCAAAACACTTGGCATAAAATAACACAATATCTGAAAACGTGAGTTCAATGCTTAGCAGAGACATGAAATTTTTATTTTGTTTTGTGTATTCAATGCCTTCTAAATATTGATGTTGTTAACTTGTTGTTTGTAAGCCAATGTGTTAAGTACTAGCCTTCAATGATATTGCCATGTTAAAGTACACTCTAAGACATGAGCTCAAATTTAGGATCATATATTGTCTAAAATTGTGTTGAAAACTTCTTCTTGTCTAAAATTACATCGATTTTGTAGTTATTTTATCAAAGAAAAAACCTTTCAAATTAAACATATTTCGTCCAAGTGGAAAAAATTTAACATAAAGTAGAATACGGCTATGGCTGAATGGTAGATGCGTCAGACTATCAGTCAGGAGGTCACGGTTCAAACCTGCACGCAGCCAATCGCATTTTTTAGTAAAAACATTTTGTTCAAAAATAATGCGTGTGTAATTTTAGGTCGAAAGTAGTCTGTAAGGTGTTGCCTACTATTATCGACCTCATTTTCAACAAAATTGTTTTAGAGTGTGGTTTTCGACGATTTTACTATGAAATATTTCAAGTTAGGTGACCCAATTTGAGGAGTGCAACTATTATAGCTCTCGAGATATAACTAAACTTTTTTTCTATTAGGGGATTTCGTAACCCCGCTCGTATTCCAAAAAAATAGTCTAAGTTACGCCCTACAATAATACACTCTAAAACACTTTTGTTGAAAATTATGTCGATAATAGTCGGCAACACTTTACAAATAATTATCAACCTAAAATTACAGACGCATTATTTTTGAACAAAATGTTTTTACTAAAAAAAACGCGATTGGCTGCGTGCAGGTTTGAACCGAGTCCTCCTGACCGATAGTCTGACGTATCTACCATTCAGCCGTAGACGTATTATACTTCATGTTACATTATTTCTACTTGGACTAAATATGTTTAATTTGAAAGGTTTTTTCTTTAATAAAATAACTACAAAATCGATGTAATTTTAGACAAGGAGAAATTTTCAACACAAATTTAGACAATATGTGATCGTAAATTTGAAGTAATGTTTTAGAGTGTAGTTTTCTGTCAGTGAAAATCCCGTCAAAATCGGTCCAGCCGTTTCGGCGATTACCCTGAACAAACAGACAGACAGACAAAAATATTTTAAATCGTTTTTTTTATAAGTATCGTATGTACTTTCATAGGCATTTAGTAAAAAGCTATTATTTTGACATTACAAATATACACTACACTTTTATTTAAATGTACAGACAGACAGTTTTTTACGAAAAAAAAATATTAATAATAAATATGTCGAATACGATCACTACATAAATCACGCTAAAGTTTACTTCAAACTCAAATTGATGCATTGTTTGAAAATAGTTTACTAAATGCAATTTCAGCGGACAAGAAAAAGGCATGAAAATGAGAATCAATCCCAGTAAAAATAAAGCTTCAAAAAGCAGGTTTTTACAATGAGAGAATAGAAGTAGTGCTTTTAAGCCTGCTGATATCGCTGCTTATTTTTTGTATAGCGAGTTCCCGATTTGGAGTACTACATTTCTGATACAAAAAGCGCTTTTTAAGTGCTGAAAATAATCACCAATTTCAGCACTAAAACTGTAAGTATATGGAACTTTTTCGCTTAAAAACCTGCATTGTATCAGCAGTGAAAAATCAACTTTTTTGTATAGTTTCTTTCACATACGTTTACTGCTCTGCAATAAGCTCTTATTTTATAGCGTATTATTATGCGTATTATTATGTGCTTCAAAAACATGATAATCTTTTACTGGGACCATATATTATTAATTGGTTTGATATGATTCACTGCGTTCCACTCCTTTTTCTCTTGCTTTGAACTGTTGTTAAAGCTAAATTTTTAGTTTTCTTCTCACATAAACTAGATTAATTTCATTAATGTCACTACAATGTTATGATATCCATAAAATGTGTGTTTTTTTCTCTTACTAACTTATTTTAGTTTTTTTGTTAATGGCCAAAATTTACCGTTAAACTTAAATTATAAACATCATATAATTTGTGGTAAGCAAAAGGCTTACACAGTCTTATATTCGCACAACAGTTTAAAATGTGTCTGCTTTCTTGTGTAATATATTGCATAATATTTTAGATGACAGAGGCGTAGATTATAAAAGGGGGCAATATAATGAGGAATTTCAAAAGATTGCATTTTTCTTTGAAAAAGATCCTTTCATTTTAAAAAATTCTTTATCCAGAAGTAGTGTATGAAAGCCACTGTTCCGTATTCTTCTCGAAATCAAAATGATTATAATTACTTAGCATTGTAGATCAACAACATACAAAATGGGGGCCTATAATCAACTTACTTTTGACACAATACCTTTTTATGAAATTTATTTGAATAAAGTTACTATAAGAACTCTTTATCTAAATTTTCTCTAAATTTTCTCTTCGCATTTATAATTTTTCCTTCATATATGTATTGCAACTCTATATTCCCTTTTTCCAAGAACTATTGATAGCTGCATCCTTGAACAACTTCCTTCAAACACAAACATTTGTAATACAAAATAAAAATTTGTCTGACTTCTTTTTTAGTTAATTTTTATAATATTCTTGCCCGTAGTTAATTCCACATGTTTGTCTTTATAAGAGCGCGTATATAGGGGAAAAAATGGATTAAAAATAATACAGCGCAGTTGAAAAAGCCTAATTCTAAATGAGCATAAAATAAAGCATTCGAAAAAAAGATTTCAAAGAAAAAATATAGAAGAAGAACACTAAACCATTTTGAGGTGTGTCCAGGAGACAGTCTAAATACCAACACACAAAATGACAACAACAGCACAAATACACATGTTCGTTCATATGTTGACATCATTTTGGAAAAAAAGTTAAGCGAACAAAAAAAATTTTAAAAGTTTTAAATAACAGGGTGTGCCTATTAAAGTGTTTTTTATGTATACACCAAAGGGAAGGACGTTTCTAGAAATGAAATGTGAAACTTATCTCGTGTTATCTTTTGTCTTATTTATAGAGTAAAAGCAAGTAAATTTTATTAATTTTTTAATTGTAAATACTCTATATAACACATTTTCTAATTTTTGTCATAACATCAAATATGAGCTGATTTGGTTGGGGTCGCTGAACACGAATATGTTCATATATTTTTCTTAAAAAGCATTTAAAAAGCATTTTCCCTCTATCACGGGTTTCGGAAATATCTGCAGCTACCAACTTACTTTTGCCGAAAGGAGAAGTAACAAGGCTCCTGCAGGGTGTTTCTACGAAAGCCACAGTAAATGTTATTTTTTTCTTCAAAGTCCTAATATATAAGAGTAACTCCATTTAGCCGGGCCTGACCATTTTACACACATTTTTTGTTATAAATCAAAAATATAAAATTTTTTACTTAAACAAATGTTGCGGCTCGCAAGGACATTACCCACTACAAAAGTTGCTTCCAATAAAGCAGGTTTCTACCATTATGGAATAAAAGTAGCGCTGACAAACCTGCTGACATCGCTGCTGATTTTTGTATGGCGAGTTTCCGGATTGGAGTACTACATTTTTGCTCACAAAAGCGCTTTTGAAGCTCTGAAAATCATCAAAGTTTTCAGCACTATAACTGAAAATATAAAAAAATGGTTCGATGTGAATTGGCGTCGTTAACGCCATTTTGCATCTTTTTTATTTCGTTTCTTTATTTATTTTTATCCATTTCATATTCTTACTCAACGTTTGTTATTTTAACTTCAACTAGTATCCAACTAAGAACCTTCAGGTTTGAAGTCCAACGTACCAATCACTCGACCAAAAACACTATTGCAAAACGGCACCAAGAAACTCAAATAAACTTTATCTTCATTCTCGCTTAAAAACCTGCTTTGGATCAGCACTATAAAATCAGCTTTTTTGTATAGCTTGTGTACGAAGCTTTTGTATAAGTAAAAAGCAAGTACTTTTCTAGCTTCAAACCTGCATTGTTGTAACGCTATGAAATCAGCTTCTGAACAAGTTCATATTTCAAAGCGAATTATGAAGCGCTTTATTTCTTTAGTGCTTCAAAAAACATGAAAATTGTTTACTGGGTAAGCTCTTAAAGTCGTTGAATAACGCGCAGACACTGATAGAACACGACTTCTGCTCAGAACAGTCGTCAGAAAGGTGCGACGGGTGTGATCTTACAAATCTTAGTTTTAAAGAATTATGACTTTCTGTATAAATTCTGTAAAATTTTGACTATAAGGTACACAATAATTTTGGTATAAATATCTGTTCAAAGTGTTTTTAATTGTATTATGTATTTACTGTTTGAAAAAAAATATTTTTCTTATAAAAAAACCATTTTTAAAATTAGACGGGTGTGACTGACGGGTGTGACCTAGTACGAAAATTTAAAAAATTCGAAGAAATAAAGCTTTTTATTGATTTAATTAATATAAATATTGTAAAGACAAACTCATAAGAAAATAATAAGATATTCAATTATTTGCTATCCGTTATATTATAGATAGCAAAATACTCTAGCTGAATATATTTTTAAATTCAATAAAAAGCAAAAAAAAGTATATTCTTTTCAGCGATAACAGCTTTTATTAATAATGAGAAAGGGAATAAAAGAAAACCTGAAATAAATATTAAACATATAAAGAGGGAGAGTAAAATGTCTCTTGCATGATCGATCATTTAAAAGTGCCTCAAATTGATTAAAAAATATTAAATAGTGTATTTCTTTATATTTTCTATAATTTTTATTCTCTAAAAAACATCAATTTAGAGATTTTTATTAAAAATGAGAAAATTATTTTTTCCTTGCATAGGGTCGTTTTATTAAGTCTTTTTTATTTTATGTATATAATCAAATTTGTTATATTTTTAAAGCTATGGCTGTGAAATATGAAATAGCAGCACTGGCCCAAACCTTTACTTACAACAACGCCAATTTAGTGCAGAGAAAAAATTTCGTATTACAATTCTCTTTGATAAACAATGTTCTATTTTTTATCTCAAAGCTTATGCTTTTGTTATGGAATTTGATCAAACTATATTTTTTTTAAGTGTTATGGTCCCCTAACTACAAAAAAGAAATCGAAATTAAAAATTCTATGAATACGTTTTTTGTGATTTTTTTTTCAAAAGTTGGTGATTTTTCAAGAAGCACATAGCCCGATTTCATCATAACTTGGGAAGGAGTAGTCTAATTTAATTACAAAATACACCTAAGCACTTGGAATCAAATTACCTTTAAGTCATTCTAACATTATTTTTTTATATGGCGAATAGTTTCGGTATTATTAAGACCGCAATGATGAAAAATATATTTTTTTAATACAAAATTGGAAAAGGGCAAAACCTTTCCATTTTTTTAACTGATCATTAAACGCACAAAATATACTACAAATAAAATCAGATTTATTTTATGAAAATCTATGGATAAATATTGATTTTATTCATAATAAAGTGAACTCACCTAATGTTTGCTAAAATTGCGAATATTTATACTGTATATGCATTTCATTGGTGCTTTACCAAATCATCAGTAGACTTTAACCACACTTTAGAAAAGTTTCAAACCTCTTATGTTATGCACAGGATTTCAAAAACAAATAATAATTTTTCTCCTGTGATTTTCAAAAACTTATTATTTGTAAATTCTCAAATAGTTTTTGCCATTTTCCAATTTTGCCTACAAAAAAGCTTTTTTTTATCAGTGCGTTCTCAATAATGCTAAAACTATTACGTTTAGGAAACCAAAATATTAAAGGAACCAGTTTAGTTTAAAATTTCTAAGTTGTATTTGTGAATAAATTTGACAACATCTTCCCAAGTTATGATAATATTGGTCGAGTAGAGCAGCATCTTCAAAATCCGATTTTTTTTTTTGCAAAAATCAGGCAATTTCACTTTTTTATGATTAAAATTTATAAGAAATTTATTAATTTGACAGACATATTGTCATAATTTTATTTTAGATGAAATTTATTTGCTGGTGTTTAAGCAGTGTCTGTATGCATTTCATTGGTGCTTTGCCAAATCGTCAGTAGACTTCAAACACAATTTTGAACAGTTACATACCCTTTATTTTACATAAGATAACAAAGCAAACTTAATATTACTTTTTATGGGCGTGGTACAGGCCAATTTTCTATCACAAAATCGTGTTGCTATCAACAGTAAAGGCACTTACAAAATTTCAGATAAATCGGTCAACAGGAAGGGGTAAAACTAAATATTAACTTTTATAAGCGTAGCGCAGCCCCACTTTTCTAATCCCAAATTTGTATTGTCATCAAAAGTAAAGGCACATATCAAATTTCAGATCAATCGGTAAACTAGAAGTGTGTAAATTTGCTATAAAATACCGTCAATGCATCAGGGAAAAGTCAAAAAATATTGTGGCCGAATTATTAAAAAGAAAACACAGAAGGGACACTGAACGGACACCGACGGCAAAAAATGATGGGTGTAAATAGCTCCATTTAAAACTAAGGCAGCGATATTTTATTTTCACTGATACTGAACGGAACTGAATGTAAATAGACCCTCATGTAACACAGAAAATGTATATTTACTAAGGAACGAAATGGTATAGAAAACTAAAAATTTCTCAGTTAGACGCTAGGATTATGACAGTATTTAATTAAACAAATTTTGCTCAATAAAAACAACCTTACTCAAACTTTCTTACAATTTTCATGTACGGCACCTTTCTACTTAATCTGTTGCATTTATTTAACGTTCCTCTATGCAATTATGTCCAATGGCCAAATGAATATACTAAAGTAAAAAATAAACAATTGCTAAAACTATGGTAGTGTGATTGAAACGCTTGTCCAGCACAAATTGATTGCACAACAGTATTTTAAACAAATACAAAAAAGTAGCGAATAAAACTCCAAAAAATGGAATGCCAAATAAATAAAAAAAAACTAAAACATATGACAATAACACTTACACATACACACAGATTAAAAAAACGCTACCCAGTGGTAAAAGGAAGAAGTATGGAGGCCTTATAGAAGGCATCTTTAACCTTTTTTTTGGAAGAAGAAGTACTTCACGCTCCATTCCATCTTCATTTCTATTTCGCACACGCTGTCTTCTTCTGGAACGCCTTCCTATCTCTTGTTCTGGAAGGCCTTCCTTTCTCTTCTTCTGGAAGGATTAGAAGATCCATTTTTAAGGGTTTCAAAAAGCAAATTGAGGTAAATTTTTTTAGTCTCCGTATTTGTGATTAATGTGATTTTTTATTAGGGTTCCGTACACCAAAAGTGTAAACGACCCCTGTCCGTTTGCCCGCCTGTCCGTCTGTCTGTCTGTCTGTCACAGGCTGTTTTCTCGAGAACCGTAAAAGTTAATGACCTGAAATTTTCACAGAATATGTAAAACCCGCTACAACAACAAATATATGACAGTTACACATTAAAGGGTATTCTAAAGCGATCAACGAAAAATGTTGAACTACTAATGTAATATACAGACACTTTAAATATTAAAAGTTTGTTTTAATTGGTGTGGTCTGTACAATAGACTTCACTAATTAACGCTGCTATTTAAAACAATAAAAATAAAAGGGTGTTCTATCAGTTAATGTAATTTCGACTATGTAATTTAGACAAGTTGCTGTATCTTGTTAACCGTAAGAGGCAAACTCTTGAAATTAAAAAAAACGCTAAAACTAAAAAATTTCAATATTATAAAATTTCAAATCGAAAAGCGCCAAAATAAATAAAGCGCTTAAAGGAAAAAAGCACCATAATTAAAAAAAATCATAAAAACTAAAAACATCGCCAAAAAACTTAAAAAAACGCCAAAAACCGAAAAAATTGTAGAAACGAAAACAGCAATAAACCTAAAAAAATCGCTAAAACCAAAACTATCGTCAAAAAAACGAAAAAATCGCCAAAAATGGGAAAAATCAACAAAACGAAAAAAGCGTTAAAACAAAAACAAACCGCCAAATATAAAAAATCGCCAAAAACCGAAAAAAACGCCAAAAACCGAAAAAACCGCCAAAACGAAAAAGAAGCCCAAAACCAAACAAAAAAATCGCTAAAACTAAAAAAATTTACCAAAAACAAAAAAAAATCCCCAAAACCGAAAAAGCGCTAGAACTGAAAAAAATACCTAAATTAAAATAAGTCCATAAAACTAAAAGTATCGTCAAAAAGCGAAAAAAAACGTTAAAACAAAAAAACCTCAAAACCAGAAAATCGCGAAAACTAAAAAAAAATCACCAAAAAACAAAAACAAAATTGCAAGAAACCAAAAACCGCAAACAATGAAAAAAGTCCAAAAAATAAAAAAAAGCACCAAAACCAAACAAAAAAAAATCCTTAAAAACGAAAAAACTTAAAAAATAAAATAGATAAAATTAAACGAAAAAACAAAACGAAAATATGGCCAAATGAAAAAAGGGCAAAAACGAAAACATATATATGTGTATTGGTACGGAACCCTTCGTGTGCGAGCCAAAGTCGCACTATACTGAATTTATTTCGTCTAAAGTAATTTTTTATACATATGAGCTAATGTTTTTGGATGTACATATTTATTAAGAAGAAATTAGACATGAATAGTTTCGTCGGAATAAGTTTAAGTTAATCAGCTTCAACATAAACGGCATAGTAGCAGCATGTATGATGTCTTTAAAACGTAAATTTCAGTCTTATATAGAAATTACTTGCGAAAAAAGAATACGAGAATTTTTTGTTATTTCTAACGTAAATGTTTTGACGAACAAAATGACAAATCTAAAATTAGAATACTCCTACCATCTCCCCTCTAATAGAACGTATTTTCTTAGGAAGAGTCGAGGCCTTCTAAAAGAAGGTGTAAGAAGGCCTTCACGAAGACATGAATTGAGAAGGCCATTTTAGTTTTACCGCTTGAGTAATCTTAAAACCAACATACAGGCAGTTACCCATATATCGACATTTACAGTTGTACTCGCACTTAACATGGAACAATAAAATCACAAACCACTTGTCCATTTGACTCACTCACCTCTCCTGATTGACTAACAGCCAAAAACAGAAGTGTACAAGTTACCACTTTAGGCAATTTACTCAGGAAAATAGTAAATATCCCAAATGACTTGAAAATTTTTATTAAGTAAAAAATTCTTATTTTTTATTTTTTCTAAATCTTAAATCATAGCCACAACGAATATGAGCAAACCAAAATTGTTGGACTTTTTGAAAACATGGCCAGTTAATACAACATTGCAACGCTTTCTTTAGAGTTTAAAATTCATGTAATAGCTGGCGAAACAAAAAAAATTACTTAACAATATTTTTTTTCAAATACAATGTCGTGGTGATCGCTGCTACTACTGCCATTGGCACTTGTTGTGCGACTCCCAAGGAATAAATATTTTCAATTGTTAAATACAAATGAATAAATTTAATGCAATGTGTTTTTTTTAACTCTTTTTTCAATTGAGTTTTGTTTTAATTGTCGTTTGTTGAAATAGTTGCATGGGTTATTGGGTCAAAAACGTTTTGGATTGTTAAATAAATATTTGCCAGTTATTGTTCCGTTTGTTCTTTTGGGCGTTAGAGATTATTGCTTTAGGATATTTCCAAGAGGTTACTGAATATTTGAATATTAACAAAAGTAATCGGTGGCACCTATCCAAAACTCTCAACATTATTAAAAACAGTTGAGTTGCGAGACACGGGGCTCTTTAGTCAAAATCCCAGAATTGTATTAATACACTGAAAGAATTTTCTTCATAAATTCTACGAATTTCGGCATGAAACTAATGAAAAACTTCATAGAGCAACGTCACGCTTCATTGGATTAATGAAACAATTGTTGTTACAACTATTTTCATGAAAATTTTACCAAATATAGGAAACAGTTTCATTGAACCAATGTTATAACTTCGCAAAAGTAATGCAAATATTTCACTATTTTGACGCAACTAATACATATTTCATAATTTTAATGAAATTATTACATTAGTTAGCAGGCTAACTTTAACTTAAACTCTTTTACATTAATTTATTGATAATTGATGTACGCTCACAATACACTGAAGCAAATATTGAAGGAAAAAAATCATTGTTTCAATGATTTTTTTCATTAGTTTGGCCTAGCGTTATTCTAATTCTAATTCTAATTCATTCATTTTGTTAAAAAATAACAATAATGAATGCTTTCAATGTACCCTTCCCATTGAATTGGAATGAATATTTTTTTAAACAACGCATGCGTACATTGAATCAATGTATTTTTGCAAAAAATAAATGTATCGAGGTCAATAAATTTCATTCGTTAATTTATTCAAAATAATTTGTTCAGTGTATCGAGCTCAGACTCTTAATTTTCATTATTTTCTTTATAGGCTACGTCTTAACTACTTCAGACAACAGCGCTCTCAAAGCATTGCGTTCTATGACAATATTATTTTTGCTCTTCGCTTTTGATTGACAGCTACTAAAATATTTAAGAATGTATTTTTATGAAAGAAAATATATCTGTGATTTCTTTCATCGGTCTTTCGTAAATCTAATGAAATTTTTCATCAAAACTATGAAAAGTGTTTCATTGATATTATAACATTCAAAACAATGAAACTTTTAAATATTTTTAAGTTTTTCAATATTTTTCAACATTAATTAAAACATATTTTGTCAAAACTTAAAGGGGTTTCCATTAAATTCAAAATGTTGTCATAAATCCAATGAAATTTTCTAACGAAACTATGAGAGTTGATTGAGCAATTTCAATGAAATTCTTTCACAATACTCCTTATATATCACATATATTGTGAAATATTTTATTAGAATGGTATAAAACGACCTAACGAAGTCATATCATTGGGTTTATGAAGCGAAGTTTTTTCAGTATATATTCAGTATAAATGGTTGTTGGCATTTTTTAAAGAACTGCTCTTTTATTATGGTTTTCTCAACCAAGTATTTTCTTTGCGTGTATCATAGTGCTCTTTGTTTTTTTTTTTCATTCCATTAAACTGATAACATAAATTTATACTTTATGCGCTAAAATACGAGTACCATTTGAAGTTTTTTAAAAAGTTAAAAATAAAATTTAATTACAAGCATAAAAGATATAACAGAATACGCGTTTTATTATTTTTTACTCGTTGTACTGGCAAAAAAATCTTGTTTTTAACTTAAAACCATTTAGTCAACTTTTTTATTTTTATAATTTTGATCCTTTATCAACTTAATACATATTTTTTCAGTTCTGTAGTCATTTTAATAACATCACGTCTACTTTTTTATGTCTATTACCTAGTTTATGGTGATGGTGAACAGAAGTATAAGTTGAAAAAACTGGAAAAACAGAATATAAACTAAAAAGCTTTATAGGCTTTTGGGTAACTAAACTAAAATTGTAACTTTGTTGGTTGTTGAATGGTTAGTTTGGTCGCTTCTTTATATGGCTTCTCACGCATTTTTTTCTTTTTAATTTTTGTAACTTGTTTTCAAAATTTAATCGCACTTTATAGATAAAAAATATATATATATATATAAGAATAAAGCAACTCTTTGTGTTCTTTAAGGTGTGTATGTGTGTGTAAATACATGAGCTTTTCATAAGTTAGATATTCCTTTAAGAATTATGATGGTAGGAAATTTAAAGGAATTGTTACATTACACATAATTAAGTTAGTCTAAGTTAAGAATTAAATATAAATACTGGCTAATTATAAATAATGGGTGCCTCGGTAGGCTGGTGAGTACTCCGCTATCTTGTCAGTGTGCAGGTTGAGGGTTCGATTTCCACCTAAGAAATTGTTTTAATTCAAAATACAGTTTTCAGTAAAACGGTATACTACGCACAAGCTCTAATATTTTTGCGGCAAATTTGTTAGTTGTTGTGAGCTTAGCTGTTCAATATGGCTATAGAAACGCGGTCATAACGCTGAAGTAATTCGACATCAATACTACATTAAGTGTCTTCGCTTTTTACTCCCATGACAATCTTTATCACTGTGATATCAACAGTTACATCTGCTTCTCATCTTACTATCAATGGAATGATTAAAACAATTATACATATTTAAATTTTCTTACTTTTACTTGTTTCTATTTTAGTTTTACTTTTCTTTATTTTAATTTTTTCTTCTAATCACAGAAAAAAACTAAATATGTATTTAACAATTATAATTTTCGAAAATAGCATGAAATTCAATAAAACCTGTATTTGATTCAAATATATAATATTTGTTGAAAGAAAAATTATTAAGAAAGTCATTCGGAAAAAATATAAATATCTTCAACAAATTTGTTTGTCAAATATAGGAAAAATCTATATCACAGAAAATTCAAAGACTTTTTTATTGAATCAACACACATTTCCATAGAACAGTACACAAAAATCTTTATCACAGAAAATTCAAGAATTTTCTTCTGTGTTATTGGCCTTGATCCGCGGCAACAACTGCAGCTTCTATTAATTCGGAAGAGTGCACAAATATTTTGCGAGGTCTAGGTAATTTGCAATATCATTCATAGCTTTCAAAAAAACGCCACCTTCAATACAATAAGAATACAATCTTTCAAGTATTTTGGTTTCTATAGAGATATAGTTTTACGCTTTGCATTATTTATAAAAACAGTGTACAAATGCAAATATAAATAACAGTAAATAAAAGTGAAAATATCCGTTTCATTTCTCATTCCAAAAATATTGAGCAGATTTAATAGAAAATGCTTTTTTTTAGTATGTCTAAAAGTTTTTTATCATTCGTGACTTTTCTCTTTAATATAATATATTATTATCAAATAAATCAATATAATAGTGGGTCATATTAATTAATTAATACTCTAGGAGTAATATTTGCAATGCAAGAAAAGTTACTAAGAACATGTGAAATTGAATTATTTATTGAAAGATGTGTAGCATACATAAGCTGTATCAATTTGCTAAGAGTTCGTCATTCGTTGCTTTAATATATATTCCAAAAATCGAGGCTAGTGTTAAATAAAAGCAAAAAATTTCCTAAAAGAACAAATAGTTTTTTAGTCGTAATAATTTCAGCCGTAAATAAATAAAATATACTAGACCGTTTGCTAAAAATTTTATTGTGAAGAAAAAAACTGATAAAAAATATTGTAATTCGTGACTTTTCTGTTTGTATGGACTTTTTTGTGGTAGCTTCTTCCCTGTTTTTGTTATTGGTTTGGTTTTTAAAGCAGAAGAAAATTAAATGAAGCAGAGCAATGATCCAAAAACGTTATAGAAAAAAAATATTAAAATTTGAAACTTGTTCCCGTACATTTACGCTTAAAGAAGCAAATTTTTTTATTAACACTTTGGTTTTAATTTAACGAAGCTCTAAGCAATTAAAATGAGGTGAATTAATATACAAATCATATCGTCCTAGAGTGAGGTGACAAAAACATTAACAAGCCGTCTGTTGAGCTAATTATGGTGTCTTTGTATTAAATTCATTATTTCTGCTTAAGTCTTCACCTTGATTTCATTCTTTTAAATTTCTGATAAGTTAAGTCACAAAGCTCAAGTTAGGGTGGTCGGTATTTTGAGTTTTTTACTAATCGTGCTTTAAAGAAAAATACATGGTTTATATGATCTAGGTTTAAGCGTAATATGGAAACACCGGCACAATTAAATAGGAAAACTTAAGATCTGAAACATACATTTTTAACCGACTTCAAAAAAAGGAGAAGGTTATTAATCAATTGGTCATGTATTAATTTGTAAATGTGTTCCCCCAGAGCGATTTCTGATGTTTTATTTATTTTTTCTTTATATGAAAGGATGTACGTTCAGATATGTCTGGTTGAAAAGTGGGCAGCATCACACCCAAACAAAGTATATTCACATTCTTTTTCAACTACTTCAACTTAACCGATTCTTATGCAACTTTCACAAACAGTTACTTCCCGTTGCAATGGTACAGTGTCACGCCCATGGAAAGGAAATATTAACTTGTAAGAACTTTTACTAAAATGATTTTTATGAAACTTTGCACCCACAATTAGTTCTCGTGAAAATACAACGTTATGATCAGACAAGTGGGCAGTGCCACGCCTCTTTTGTAGTCGGTTTTTTTGCAAGAATTATTTATTTTAATTTTAAACTATTATCTGCGAAAATACGAAAATATTAAAAAATAATACCGTATGTAGCTTCACATCGTTAACTTATAAAATAAGTTAGTTTTCCGAAATATGCCAGAATGAGAGACAAACGGGTAGATAGGCAAACATTTCCATAATAAAACTTTAGTCAATGCAATCGATTTCTATAAATCGTTCTATAGTATATACTAAACGTGTGCTCAAGACTTTTAAAAGTATAATTATTGATTTTTTTCAAGCGCGAGTATTGATTGTAGTTGTAATTCTAGCTGAGTGTAAAGCAAATATAGAGAACAAAGAAACCACAATGCATAAATTCATTATACAAAAGTTAAATAGACGCTTGTGTCAATTGTACAATAAAAATCCCTTACACTTCATAATATACATCATTTCATAAGCAAACACACATACTGTTTGCACCATTTTTGACTTTGCTGCATAATAAAATACAAATTACATACCTACATACGTACTATATTTTTCATAATAAGCAGAAAAACATAGCAAGGGGTGATTGGAATAATGAAAAAATCAACAAAAATAAAAAGTTTTAAAATTTATAATCGCACTATTTCCCTAAATTAATATTTTTCTTATTCAGTAAAGTATTAATTGTTGTATTAAAATACATTGAAATTGATTGCCGATAATAAAAAGTGTCTGGCTTTATTTGTTTCTTCTCTCACACATACACATATTATCTCACTATAAACACTTTATCATTTCTGTTGACACTAGTGTCAAATGAAGTGCAGAATTGAAACTAGTTTCGACACTACAACAACAATGCCGTTTCTCGTCATTGTTGTTGTATACTTTTGATGAAAGGGAATAGCCATTTAAGTGTCTTCATAAACTCAAAAGTAATAAAAAAAGAGAACAATTAAATATTGGGTATTGTGAAGACTTCACAAACTAATGCTTTGTGCTCACGTTTAGAATATACGAACGAGTTGATAGCGCCGTTCTACTTCTTTTCAAGTTGGTTAAAAACAGCTTTAATTTCATTAAATTACCTACCTTACAATTCATTCCAAAATAAAGTAATCAGATTTCTTTATTAAGTATTTAAAAACCCGGGTTTTTCATCATTTGACAGCTGTACAGCTTAGCAATGCGATCACCCTTAAACATACTCGTTATCATGGCCAAGCCCTCAACAATGTGTTTTTTTTTTTAATTTTCATATGTTATGCTGAACACATCATGATCAACTTCTACTCGCACTAGACCAGCAGTTAAAAAATATGAAACGTGAGGAGCTCATTAAAACGAACACCTTTTTTTATTAGTGGGACTATAGCAATGCGACTCCTTGTTATTGAGCGTCTGCAAAAATTAAGCCCACATTTCTTACATGTGTAATTAAGTGCAACGTTTTTTTTTTTATCTTTCAAAAAGAGGGGAACCTTTTTATGATCTATAATAAAATTTCATTCTTGACACTTAAAGTTTCACATAAAAATATAATTTAATGTTTTTTCCTGTTTTTTTTTGCCAATTTCAAAGAATCCTTGTTTAGCGAGAAAAACATCAAATCGTTTGCATCTTTCGCTTTAATTTAAATGGAGATCAATTTAAGCTGAGTGAAGAACATTTGCAAATAGGAAACAGTATTTAATAGATCTAATTGAACTTAATTTCACATCTTAGATGTTGGATGCTTCAACATGATGGTTGGTTGAACTTAGCTGCATTCAAATTAAATTGAATACCGAAATAAGAATGATGTAGCAGTACTGAAGAACTGCCTAGTGGCAGAGAATTTATTCCATTCTGAATGGGTTTCAATGAATAGTGCTCCTTATAAAAATTCGATAAACTCAATGATGCTGTTGTGATTGCAATATCGTGCAAAGCAGGAACCATAGACCGATTCTAAGGACCATAAATAGCCGTAATATTGTGTTTTGTCTGATGGTAAGAAAAAAACTTTCTTGCTATCATTTATTTAGGATTTTGGTGAAACCTTTATGAGTATTGACATAATTATTTGTAGTAAAAACTTTCTTTTTTCAAATCACGCAGAAATATTTGAATTTTAAAAAAGAATAATCATAAAATAAAATAAGAAACATTTTTTTCATCTGTTTTCATATACATATATATAAAATGTAGCCATAAAACTAAAAGGTGTTCATCAGTTGATCTTAGTCAAATAATGACAAATCATCATAAAAACAAGTAGAAGAAACATTGTTAAGCGTAAAACATGTTTAAATTTCTTTAAAAAAAACAGTTGAACATATGTTCCTCCCAAATACTTTACAGTCCAACCATTTAATACGAAGAGGGCCGAAGTTGCACTAATAATTTTTAATTACTTAAAGTTTCAGGCATACAGTAAGATGAAATCACAAATGTGGGATAGAAATTTAATACAAACTAATGATCAATTGCAAAAGCCTCCAAATTTCATTATTGCGGTATTACACTGCACAACAGAAAAAAATTATATGGTTCTATTGATTGATTCTGGTAGAGTGCAGCAAAAATATACATACGTGAATCGGCGTTTTGAAAGTTTACATCTTTGTTAGGGTTCCGTACACCAAAACTGTAATGACAGATAAATGACAATTAAAAATTAAAAAAAAATAAAATTTAAAATTGAATACTAATGTAATGTACAGACACATACATATTTATATAGACACTTTAAATGTTCATAGTTAATATTAATTAGTGTAGTATGTAAAATAGACTACGTCAATTAACACTGATATTTAAAACAATCAAAATTAAAAGGTGTTCTATTAGTTAATGTAATTTGAATATGCAGTTTAGGAAATTTGCTATATTTTGGAAACCGTAAAAGGCAAACTCTTGAAATTTAAAAAAAACGCTAAAACGAAAAAATTCCAAAATTAAAAAAATTTCAAAACGAAAAATCTCCAAAATGAAAAAGGAAACAAGGACCAAAATTAAAAAAATTGCTAAACCCAAACAGAAAAATCGCCAAAACTAAAAACATCGCCAAAAAACTTAAAAAAATGACAAAAACCGAAAAAGTCGTCAAAGAGAAAAAAAGCACTAAAACCAAAAAAGAAAAACGCTAAAACTGAAAATATCGTCAAAGAGGAAAAAAATTGCCAGAAATGGAAAAAATCATTAAATCGAAAAAAAAACGTCAAAACAAAAAAAGGGAAATAAAAAAAACGACAAAACCCGAAAAATCATCATAACGAAAAAGTGTCAAAACAAAAAAAATAGCTAAAACTAAAAATAACCAAAACCCGAAAAACCGAAAAAACGTCAGAACTAAATTTAATCGCTAAAACTAAAAATATCGTCAAAAACCAAACGTTAAAACACAAAAAAACACGGCAAAAACAAAAAATCGCCAAAACAAAACAATAGGCAAAAAACAAACAAAAAAATTACACAACATACCAAATCGCACATACACTTGCGCATACACTCTACAACACTTTTGTTGAAAATTAGGTCGATAATAGTCAGCAACAGTTTACCGATTATTATCGACCTAAAATTACACACACACATTATTTTTGAACAAAATGTTTTTACGAAAAAAAGCGTGCAGGTTTGAACCGCGTCCTCCTGGCTGATAGTCTGACGTATCTACAATTCACCCATAGCCGTATTATACTTTATGTTGAATTTTTTCCACTTGGTCTAAATATGTTTAATTTGAAAGGTTTTTTTTTTAATACAATAAGTACAAAATCGATGTAATTTTAGACAAGGAGAAATCTTCAACACAAATTTAGACACTATATGATCGTAAATTTGAAGTAATGTTTTAGAGTGTAGTTATAGTGACTCGGAAAATCTTGTACGCCTTACGTATAAGATATGTTCAGCATTTTTATATGTTTATGTAAGACAAAGACATTTTTGTGGAACTTTGAAACCTTCTAGCCATAGTACGGATTTGCACATGTGTGTGCAGCACTGGTGCCTAAATTTGGCACATACACACGTGTAAGTGCCATATAATTTTCTCATACCGCACACGCACATGTGTAAGTGCTAATTTGATTGGCTCACGTACATATGCTAAAAGTAAGCACACAATTGGCACGTACTCGTGTGCGTGTGCCGGATTTTTTCGTGTGCTTATTTTGGAGCGTGTGCATGTGCCAATCAAACTTGCACTTGCACGTGTGCATGTATACAATTTTAGGCACATGTGCGGCAAACTCAACGCTTGCAACGTTACCGTTCTGGCTACTTTTAGCCAGCAAAATACGTCAGTGCTGCAAAATACGTATTTCGTAGTGACATAATTTTAAGACATATGGATTTCTAGCATTATATAGTTCTTCTTGACTTTTTTATAATTGATCCTATACAAACGTCTAGTCAACCCACTAGACTGGTAGTACGAACTGCACTACTGACCCAACTTACAGTCCAGACCGGACCCGGAAATATGAACCGAACTACCGACCCAACTTCCGGTCCAGCCCCTAAACCGGAACTATGAACTGTACCTACCGACCCAACTTCCGGTCGTATTCGGAACCGGACATGCGAACTGCACTACCGACCCATTTCAGGGGAATTTCGTAACCAGTACTGTCATAGCAGTGTTGCTATACCCGTCTTGAAATTTGTCAATGCCAAAAATAGGCAAAGCGGCAACGCTGCTAGCATTGTTTTTGTTTTTTTTTAGGATAAGTGACTGTGCAGGTCATGTGCACACTCACATAATTTCTATCTTTAGTTTGATTGGTACACGCACATGTACAAAAAGTAAGCACTCAAAAAAATTGGCACTTACTCGTGTGCGTGTGCCACTTTTTTGTGTGCTTATTTCAGCACGTGTGCATGTGCCGCACATATCCGTGCAAATCCGTACTCTACTTCTAACTTTCCATTCTATGTAGCTTTATTCAAAAAGGGACAAAAAATCCCATTCAGCGGAGATATTGCGGGCTCTAATTCTTCTATAGGTCCTCAAAGAAATCCAAGGTTCTGGCTCAACTTAAGCGCCAGAAATCACTTAAAACTTAAAATAGTTTAAGGGCTCATTTCGTACCTACTTACAACTAATACTGGGCATAAAAAATCTTGTAGCCCTTACGTTTAAGGATGTAAACTTTCAAAACCCCAGATGTAAACTTTCAAAACACCGATGCACATTTATATTTTTTGGTGTCCTCTACTAGAATCAGTCGATAGAACATTACAATTTAATTTTGTTGTACAGTGTTATCACTCAAGGGACAACATAGTTGTGACTGTAATTTAAAATAGACATATTATGATAATATTTCTGCTAAAACTCGGAATAAATAAGGTATTGGACATCACAAGTTTTCTCAGTTAAGTACAAATTGCGCAGCCTTATAATGCCCACCACAGTCTCATAAATCATTGTTCAAACAAACTAAAAATATTTTTAATGGACTGTCAAAAGGAACATTGTAAAATAAGTAAGTACAAATACCAACAAAAATTAATGAATTTAAATGATCTTATAATGACCAGCAAAATTTAAGCACTTAAACGCGGGTTTTTTTTACATTCTGGTCAATTTTGAGATAAGATTTCAAAGCTGCCAATTTTACAACATATCTTTTTTTACATAAAAAAAGCAATGAAATTTTTCTCTAAAGAAATTCAATAACACATTAAGCATAAGTTAGAAAAAAGAATTAAATGTACGCAAAAAGAACTCAATGGGCAATTTTTGTTTTGACATTTAACGACACAATAATAAAAAAAAAAAAAAATTATGAAAAAAGCTGTTAAGTCAGTTAAGTCAGTAAGTAAAATGTTTATGATTGTTTAACCAAACTGGGAAATATTTATTTTATATGCCTTAATATTTACAAAATGTGTGTGTATATTGCAAAGAGGCAGCTGCGCAATTTTTGAATGAATATTAAAAATAGCTTCCGAATGACCATTTATTGTCACGTTTAAGCATTTATTTTTCTATTTGAGGAAAATTACGCAAATAGAGAAATATTTATTTTTATGTTAAGGAGTATATTGCAAATTGCAATTATGTATGTAAAAATTTAATAATCTTTTCACTATCTAATAAGAATTTTGTAGAAAGACAAAAATGAGCAAATGGCGTGCTTGATGTTTTCCGAAAATGTTTTGAGTTTTAAGAATAAGAAAGAAGTACACAGAAAAAAGTATTTAAAATATTTTTAAAGGATCAATAAAAAATTGTATTAAAAGTTTTTAAGGGCTGAACTAACAAAAAAAAATTTTAATTTTTTTAATTTCATTGTAAAATACTAAAAAAATAGCATGGTTCTGAAGCTAATGCTGTTAAGAGCAAGCATAAAAATATTTACGTGAATTGGCGTTTTTGAAGTTTACATCTGCAACTAATTTTAGGAGGAGTTAAAAATTTTCCATTTTGCAAATAGTTATAAAGTGATTCCACATAAAACGGCCCTATGCAAGGAAAAAATAATTTTCTTATTTTTAATACAAATCTCTCAATTGATGTTTTTTAGAGCATGACAATTATAGAAAAAATAAAAAAAATAAATTATTTAAAATTTTTTTAAGCAATTTGAGGGAGGCACTTTTAAATGATCATCCACGAAACATTTTGCTCTCCCTCTTTGTATGTTTAATATTTATTTCAGATTTTCTTTTCTACTCTTTCTCATTATTAATAAAAACCCTTATCTTTGAAAAGAGTTTTATTTCTACGAATTTTTTAAATTTTCGTATTATGTCACACCCGTTACATTTTAAAAATGTTTTTTTGTTAAGGAAACTGGTTTTTGTCAAACACTAAATACGTAATGCAGCTAAAAACACTTTGACCAGACAGCTATACCAAAATTATTGTGTACGTTATAGTAAAAATTTTACAGAATTTATGCTGGAAGTCATAATTCTTTAAAACTAAGATTAGTAAGGTCACATCCGTTGCAGCTTTCTCACTACCCGTTATTAAACGACTTTGAGCTTAATGGCCTTGCGCGTAGCAACCTTTTTTAATTGAAAAATTTTATATTCTTAATTTATATGTGTAAATTGATCTCACCCGGCTAAATGGAATTACTCTATAGTGGCTCGGTATGGGAAATTTTTTAAGCTTTACATTTAAAGTGTAAGATGAAATCAGTACTTTTAGAGTAAACCACTACGAACAACATTTCGTAGAAACATTTCTAACCCCCTAACTCTTCTTTGTATTAGTCATTTTGTCCCTTTCTTAAAAAGATGGGTAAGAAACTGCCCTTTTGCAGTGATACAGCGGGCCAAACAAATCTACAAAATATTTTTCAAAATATTCTATTTTAGATCTATCAATAAACTGAAAAAATTTTATTCATAAATTCTGTGAATTTTGACATTAACCAAATGAAAAATTTCATTAAAACTCAACCAACGTCACGCACCGTTGAATTAATGAAACCAGTTACGTTAAAATTATTTTAATAAAAATTTCATTAAATATATGAAATAATTTCATTGCTACAATGTAATAATCTCACTAAGCTAATGGACATATTTCATTATATCAGTGAAATTATTTCATTGTTTTAATGAAACTGTTTTATCATTTTAATGAAATCATTTCATAGTTTTAATGAAACTATGTAATTATTTCAGTAATATGCTATCATTATTTTAATGAGATTATTTCACTGTTTTAATGAAATTGTTGCATTACGTAGTAGCCTCATCAACTTATCTTTTTTATTGTCTAATTTAATTTATTGACAATTGCATGATTGAAATACGTACGTCAATCAGAAAAATTTTTAATGTTGATGACCGCTCAATTTTCGAGCACAGACTATTGATTCTCTTCATTTGCTTTAAAGGCAACGTTTTAACCAGTTCAGCCAACAGCACTTCAAAAACAATGTGTTTATGAGTGTATAATAATAAGAAAGAGTACAACAACAACAATCATATAAAACTATTTTTTTCATATGTATGTGATTTAATTATTTCATAAATTTAATGAAACTTTTCATGAAATCAATGAACTACACTTCATTGAAATTATGACATTCTAGAACATACAATTTTTAGTATTTAAAAATTTTTTATAGTATATATTTAAAAAATTTTAAGTATCAATTAAAATATTTTGTCTAAACTTAAAGTATTTTCCATAAAATTGAAAAATGTTGCTGTCGTACATCCAATGAAGTTTTCTAACGAAACTATGAAAGTTAATAAAGCAATCCCAATGCAATTCTTTCACAATATTCGTGAAATTTCATTAGAATAATTGAGTTATGAATTTCATTAGAATTGTGAAATCATTCATTAGATTTGTGAAAAAATCCAACGAAGTTGTTTCATTGGACTTAGGAAGCGAAATTCTTTCAGTGTACGCCACAGTTCTAAGAGATACTTTTTAATTATTAATTTTGTTTGTTTCAAGCGTCTAATTATTACGATTCATAAGATACAGCTCAATTTAAAAATAACATTACCTGATGAAACACCTTTTAATTTTTAGTTTGTTTTTTTTTCAGCATTGCTTTTAAAGTGCTGCACTAGCTGTGAACAATTTAACAGTTTACTTTGTACGATTTCTAAGATGCAGCTAATTGTAAAATTTATGTAGTCAAAATTACATTAACTGATAGAATACCCTCTAATTTTTATTTTGTCCATATATCAGGAGTATGTATATTACATTAGGATTTTAACATGTCTTATTGCTCGTTTTAGAACACCCTTTAATTTTTAACATTATAAAGTTTAAGTATTTGTTGTTGTGGAGGCCATAGTTATACATATTCTGTCACGGACATCATAGCGAAAATAATAGGGGTCCTTTTCATCTTTGGTGTACGGAATCCTAAAAATTGTTGAAATATCATGTACCAGCATCGATTTTTTTTTTGTGATTGCTTCAAGTATATTTGTCCTTTACGTGTAGCTTTTAATATACAAAGTTATTTCATTTTGCTCTAACGTTAAAAAATCCAAAAGTTTATGGTCAATTGAGTGTTACAAAAACTACAATTAAGAACACAAATACACTCAAAATGGGAATCAGCTTTAAACAAATTCTCTACACAGTGTAAGATTTATTACCGCAAAAGTACATAAATAATAAAATTACATTACAAATCAAGCACATTCACCGAAGCTTAGAAACAGTCAACAAAAATACCAGGAAGTTAACTTAAGTACAAAATAATTGTATAAAAGTTTCTGCAAGAAAAAACTAGATAAAGAGTAATAATATTCTTATTAAGAAAACAAGCTTAAAAATAATTATTCATAATTTTGTGATAAATTTCACAAGGTACGCAAGCCAACCAACCAACCAACCAACCAGCCATTCTGTGTGTTACGTTAACTTTAGTTGTTGGTTGCTTTTCATAAGTTTCTTATGGTAATTAAAAATTTTAACAAATTAATTAAAATGACATAAAACATAATTTATTTAGTTTAGAATTTAACGATGTGTGTGAAAAAGTGAAGTTTGAATAAAAAGAAACAGGTGGATTTTATTGTTTATGTTTGCAGGCTTTGTGACTGGTAGTTTAAGAGATTAAGTAAGCAAGTTTATTGCTTAAGTCTTTTGTTTTTTTATTATTTTATTATAAACTGATTGTGGTGTTGCTAGTAGGTTTGTTTCGAAGGTATTTTGTTTAATAAGTCTGATAACTTAAATAGCTTGAAGTTAAAGTTTACTTCTTGCTGTGATTTTTGAATACTAAAAATATGAGAAAGTTAAACAAACACATATATGTATATATTATAGATTCCGTAATGTAATCTTTTAACGCAAAAATCAAACGAAAACTAATTTTCTGTATTGAACGTTGCCCTTTTTTCTCAAGAACTAATAAAAATTATACATATTTTCATTAGCAAATAAAAAAGATATTTCATCAAACTTTCTTTAACACTTCAGCTTTGGCTCCATTTGCCACTAAACTTTGACTTTAAGCCTACTAAAAACCGCCTGTTAACACACATAAATCAGTTTAAAAAATGCCAATTAAATATAAAAAAAAGTGAGCACACATGCCATTAAAAAAACTAAGAACTAAAAGTCATAAAAAGTTTTAAATGATAAGACTTTTGCACCCTGCCAACTTGCGAAAAGATTTCTAAAACGCTCATTAACTATTTATTTTTCAAAGATTTCTTCGTTCTTAACAGCCACGATGAATTTCATCAAACAATTCCAAACAACAGATGACATTTGTAAGATTTCATATTTTAGCCTTTTTAACCTGTGGCATGTTTAGAAAAGATCCCCAAAAGAATAAAAAAAAAACACTCTTTTAACAATAGTTTGTAGCGATCAAGCGAATCATCGCCCAGCAGCTGGTCATGCGTAAATTTATTGTAAACAACTAATCAACCATAATGAAGTTTTAGTTAAACTGAAAATAAAAGAAAAATTTACTAGAAAAGGCGGAAAAATTATCAACAAGTGGTTTTTCGCCAGATTAAAAAGAAAAAACTACTTAAAACTTGGAAAAAGTTTTCTTTGGCATTTATGCTTGTTTTTTTTAGCATGAAAGCAAAAAATTTTATTTAAAATAGGTCAGTAATATTTTCCATTAAATATTGTTGTACCAGACAGAATTAAAACAGCTGTAAAGACACAAAAATTCATATTCATTGTTATAAAGTATGAATATTAAAGAAAATATTTATTGATGTTTATTTGCAATGACATTAAAAATTGTTTTTATAGTATATTTTTTTTTGTTGTTGGTTCTTTCAGTTGTTAAGCTTGTGAGTTGGTAGAAGCTATTAGCATTATTTGCATCTAAAGTAGAAATAAAAATAAAAAAATAAAAATTGTGTCAGACATTTTTATTTGAGTATCTTGTATCGGTCCTAAAAATGGCTACTTAGGTCTACTTGAGTAAGCCCATACAGTGCTCTATTCTCTGGCCAAACACAGAAGGAGTTATACTATACCAATGAAATTTGCTATTACGAACCAGCAAAAACTTTTGACATTTTTGTAATCAACAGTACTTTATTAATGAATTACGAAGTAATGAGTGGTACTTATTTATCTTATTGCTACGCCTCAAATGAGAGCTACTACCTAGTTTTTAATAAAATTAGTAAGTATTTTTCTCCTTATCTGAAAGTAGTTACAATTTATTTTTTAATTTTTTTTTGAGAGAAGTAACACAATCAGGCAATTAATGCCTACCAGTTAATTAATTAATGTGTTACCTTCTTTGGGAAAGGAATAGTGAAGAGAGAACAGGTGGTGAAGTGGGAGAGGGATAGAAAGCTTAATTCATTTACAACTCTGCTATTGCGCGTTTTTTTTAGAACAGTGTTGCAAGCCCCTCTGGTGTCAAGTGGAGGCATTGAGTTGTTTAAGCTGTGTAGCCTATTTATTAGTTTTTTTACTTCACCGACGAAGGAGGGTGTGGACAATTGCATTTGGATATGTTAGTATTAATCGCTGCCGGTACTGCCAAAGTGATCAGTGCTATGCTTTCATCACTTTAACAGTCCAACAACAACCAACACAATAACACACCAATGCACATGAGAAAAATGCATGATGTTGTTGGCTTGCCTGAAGCTAGTCTTGAACTCAAGTCCTCAGGATTTGTAGTCATGCGCGCTAACTACTCAGCCAACAGCACCCTCATTATAGTCAAAAAACTAAAAGAATCGCCAAAAAATGGAAAAAATGGCAAAACGACAAAAAAGCGCTAAAATAAATTTTTTCCTTTAAAAACCTTTTCCAAAATGTACCATTTTGAAAAAAATTACCTTTTGCAAAAAGTACCATAGCCAAAATGTACGTTTTTTGGGTTCCGTACACCAAAAGTGTAAAGGAACCCTATTGTTTTTGCTACGCTGTCCGTCTGTTTGTCCGTCCGTCTGTCTGTCACAGGCTGTTCTCTCAGGAACCGTACGAGCTACGGACATGAAATTTTTACAGAATATGTAAAACTTTGGCCGCTACAACAACATATATATGCCAGTTAAAACCTAAAGGGTGTTTTAAAGCGAGCAACGAAAAATGTTGAAACACTAATGTAATATACAGACACTAATATATAGACACTTGAAATTTTTAAAGTTAGTGTTGATTGGTGTAGTCTATAAAATAGATATTTAAAACAATAAAAATTAAAGCGTATTCTATCAGTTAATATAATTTTGGCTATATAATTTAGACAATTTGCTGTATCTTGGAAACCGTAAGTGGTAAAATCTTCAAATTTTAAAAAACGCTAAACCAAAATTAGAAAAATGTCAAAACGAAAAATCGCCAAAAATGAAAAAAGCGCTTAAAGAAAAAAAGCACCAAAATTAAAAAATCGCTAAAACGCAAAAACTCACAAAAACTAAAAAGATCGCCAAAAAACAACTAAAAAACAAAACGAAAAAACGTCAAAACGAAAAAAACACTAAGACCTAAAAAATCGCTAAAACTAAAACGATCGTCATAAACGAAAAGAAATTCCAAAAAATAAAAAAATCACCAAAACAAAAAAACTCCAAAACAAAAAACGCCAAAAAAACGCCAAAAACCGAAAAAATCACCAAAACGTAACAAAGTGTCAAAACCAACAAAAAGTCGCTAAAACTAAATAAATCTCCAAAAAATACCAAACTGACAAAAAGCGCCAAGACTAAAATAAATCGCTAAAAGCTAAATATATCGTCAAAAAGCGAAAAAACAAAAATAAATACGCCAAAACGAAAGATTCACTAAAACTAAAAAATCGTCAAAAAACAAACAAAAATTAAAACGAAAAATCACAAAAAAAAACATAAAAATGAAAAAAGCGCCAAAACCAAATAAATCGCTAAATCAACAAAAAAATTAAAAAAATAATAAAAAAAATTAAATTAAAAGAAATATGAAAAATGAAAAAATTGCCAAAATGAAATAAGGGCAAATACGAAAAATTATATATGTGTATTCGTACGGAACCCTTTGTGTGCGAGCCAAGATCGCACTTTGCTTAAGTTATTTTATATAAACTATGTGCAGTATACTATTAACTAACACATTTTCGCTGTTGGGATGCTAACATAACGATATTCGATTAATTTATCTGCATTACAAGATAAAAATTCTTGCCATAACAAAATATATTACAATAGTTTTTTATGCTAATTATTAGTTCAGTTAGTCTGCGAGCTAAAATTTGAAAATTCGCTTATACTACTTAGTCTATTTTCATTGCAATTGATTTTTAAGTTATTAAAAAAATAAAATGAATTTTTTTTCGGTTTCAACCTTTAGATGATATTTGCAACCAAAATCAAGCAAAATCGATACACAATAGCTGATTATGCTGTGCACGGAGTGCTACATCCCTCCCATCAAACACTTTTGCTATTTTTGTAATCGGTAGTACTTTATTAATGGGCTACAAAGTAATAAGTGGTACTTATTTATCTTATTACTGTGCTTCAGATTTTTAATAAAATTAGTACGTATTCTTCTCATTATCTGAAAGTAGTTAAAATTTGTTGATATGTATTAATAAAATATGTGGAAAACCACTTTTTAAAACAAAATTTTCCCGCTTAAACTTATAAGTCAACAATAGCTGAGTGGGTAAAGTACACTCACAATATTATGACAAGAACGGAATGTATTTTGTTCATTTTTAAAAGAGTAAACATTTAAAATTCTGAGCAATCCTATTTTTAACTGATTCTAACATTTAATTTAAAAAAACTTAATACACATTATACGGATTTTCTGTTGCTTTCAATATAGTCCGTTGTTTATGTGTAAGTACCAAAAAAGTACATGCATAGAAATAACACACACATACAAATGCTCAAAACATTCTGTACGTAAAATTAACGGAAATTGCAATTGAAATTATGTAAGTACACATTTAAAAGCAGTGGTGTAGTGGTTAGTACGTTAGACTATTAAACGAGAGGTCACATGTTTAATTTCAGCCAAGACCATGCGTGTGTTTTTTTAATTTGTAATGTTAAATGCATAAAATTGAGTAAGTTTATCTTGTCTTCGTGCAGCTAATTTACATACTATGCTTTGGCCAGATAGTTGATACGTTGGATTTCCAGCCCGAACGAGCTTTGTTCGATCCCAGTGAAGTTAACATAACAAACAGTGAGTAAAAATATAAATTTAATAAAATAATAATTAAAGATACGAAATAATAAGCTTCTTAACATTTAAAAATAAAGAAAAAATCAATTATTTTTACGGAACTTGGGGTTGATTATTTAACAAAGAAAATAGCGGAAACAAGAAAACCTCTTTTATTTTTACGGAAGCTGCTATTAGTTCTTTATACAGTTAAATTGATCCAAACAAATAAGGAATCATTCATTTTTATGAAAGATAAGTAGATCGGTTTTTAATTGAGTTTTAATTTATTTTATATTTCAGTTTCACTTAATTTTAAGTACGGAATATTTTGAGTGTACTTGTCTTCAAATCTGGACGAGTACAGGTTCTTATCCCAGCTGGGTCAAAAGTAAAAACTTTTTTATGATATTAATAAAATATAATGTGTATAATATTGTTTTTTTCAATTTTAATTTGTTTATTTGACTACTTATTTTTTTGCTTCAAGTAAGCCAAAGAGTAACTGGTTAATTGCTTTGACAATGTAAATACATTTGTAAGGGGTTTTTTTAACTTCTCAAACAAAAATAAGTACTTATCGGGTCAAATTGAAAGTAGTTACGACTTAAGTCCTCATATACTTTTTTGCCTACCAGTAAGCAAAGTTTTTGCTGGGATATTTTGGCCAGCTATCCTTTAAAATTTATTACATTAACTAAAATAATTTTCATTTTATATAGAAAATCAAACATGAAGGAATATTTACCGAATTAAAAACTTACTTAGACTTAATTTACACGATAAAATATTTAACGAAATTTTCTTCATGAAACTTTTTTAAAATATTTATTATAAACGCGGAAAAGCAAAAAGTGTAACAAAGTTGACAAAAAACATCTTGATTTTTTAACACTTTTTCAACCCAACTGGTTTGCCTGTCCATTTGAAAAGAAAGTTTTATGCCATAAATATCATGAAATATTTCATCGTGTAAATTTAGTCTTTAAAAAATTTTTTTTAATTTATTTTTATTGTGTTATGAATTTTGGTCGAACTGTATGGTTTTATCCAAAGTTATATAAATAGTTTGGCTCTTAAGTTCGCTTTTAATTGAATCTTTCGATCAAATTATTTTTATTTAAGAAAACATTTCTAAAGCATGTAAATATTGAACACTCAAAGGAAAATTTGGATGTACGGAAGGTTGAACTGACATCAGATGTTTCGAGACTACCGCAGTCTTCTCAGCAGAGCCCTTTTTTACATACACTGCCAGCGACGGCAGCAACAACACTCTACCGAAAATCCTACTTACTTCAGTAAGCCCAATCAACAGATTTGGTCGCCACATCGCGGAGAGTCGTAGCTATTAATGAACTTTTTATAAAGGTTCGGAACTTCACTAACTGTCTCTTCTTTATCATATTCAAATATTTTTTAAGCTTTTTGATTTATGTCTTTATTTTTATTAATCCATTATTATCAATTACGATTGAAGTAAATGTAAAAAAAAGTTTATTGAGCTGACATTTATTTAAAAACTGGAATCTACAGCACCTTAAATATAATAATTCCATAAACAAGAATAAAAAGTGATTAGAAATTAAAGCAAAATGATAAAAGCCTCAAGATTGTTTACACTTCAGTTTATATTCTTATCTTCAGATCTGAAATTTACCACAGTTTTCTTACTACTTTTGATTTTATTTTCTTCTCCAATCAAATCTTTATTCATATTTCAAGTAGGGTATTAAATTCTTTGTTTATGTTCCTTCAATTAAATTAAAAATAGCAGCAAAACAAAAAACCAAAAACAAAGAAACTAAATCTGGGTGTATGTGTCTGATGTCTATTTATTGTAAACTTTACATGATTTTGTATATGTTTGTATTTTGCTTCTAAACTTTGCATCTTTGTTAAATAAAATGCATTTCATTTTCCAGACAGTTTACATGACCAGCAAAGTCTTTTAAAATACTTCTTTTAATGCTGTTGCAAGGGCCTTTTGGGCAAACAAAGAACATAAACAAACAGACGAAGCAGAAGAAAAAAAATATTGTATTAACAAACATGTAAAATTGTCTTGTGGCCATAAAATAGAAACAGACAAAAGCAGACACACATAGAAGGACAGACAGACTGACGGGTTAACTCAAAGTACTTTAGTCAAGGTTTATTTAGTTGCTTGTATTTTAGGTTATAAAGACAAAAACGACGACGATGACTATGACTATGACGACAACAACTGCAACATTAACAACAAAGGCGGCGGTCACTTGGTCAGTTGGTTTCGATTTTGTTTTTTACTATTTTGAGACTTTGCCCTGCCCATGGTTGATATTTTTTCTCCTGTACGTTCATTGTGATTACAGTCATGGTGTGTGTTCTAGTCAAATGTCTGCAAGCAGGACTTTAAACACCATCATCATCAGCCATCATCTCGGTATAAAGCAATGAGTTTGTCTAGCTCGCTCGTTGGCTGGTTGGCTGCCTGCCTGGCTGCAGTTTTTGTAGTTTATAAATACGAAATTTTATGTTTAATAGAACAGAAAATTTGTCTATAAACTATTCATTATCTTTGGGACAATTTAATTCAGTCGTAAGGAATTCTTGTCATAATATAAACAACTTAAGCTCGGAATATATTGCTGGTAGTTTCTAATCAGTTCTTGTTGTATTAATAAAAAGGTTTTTTTTTTTGGTTTTTGCTCTTTCTTTTAGGTCTATGCAAAATTAATGGAAATCGAATGTTGGAATTTGGTTTGTAAAATGAGGTTGGTTGTATAAATTAAAAACTGTCATGATAATATAGTTTAAATGATGCTGAAAGGAAGAGTAAGGAAACTAATTTTAATTGAGGCAACTTATTTTTCTATCCCATTCTAAAGGACATGTAGTTTTCTAAAAAAAAAAATTTAATACTTATACTCGAAATCATATCAAAACAGAACGGAGTCAGTACACAGAATATATTATTTTGGTCAATTTCAAAAAAATGTCATTCATTGAATTAGATTCATTAGTTTCTTGCAAAAATATGTTGATTCAAAGTACGCATACGTTGTTTCAATGAATATATTCATTGAAGTTCAATGTAAAACGGTTCATTGAAGTTCAATGTAAAACGGTTCATTGAAAACATTCGTTGTTGTTATTCTTTAATAAAATTAATGAATAAGTTCATTGATTTAATGAACAATTCATAAAAACAATGAACTTTTTCCTGTTGATGCCATGACTGATTAATTTAAACTGCGTATGATATACGTTATACATTCTTGATAGACAAGCTAACGGAATTTTTTAATAGTGTGTATATCGGTCATATTATTTAATGTTAAATATGTAAATTTTTTTTTTGTTTCCAAGCTTTATGTACATATAAGGTATTCGTATGAAACTCTTCGTGTGACTCGCACAAACACCCAATTTATTTAACTTATTCTATTCTATTTGAGGGGGCTAGAGCACAAGGGGTTCAAGTACCAAAACTAAACAAATTGAGTTAGATGCAGAAGTCAATAATTAATACTAATACCTGTCACTCTACAAAAATTCAATGACCTCAATCAACTATATACCTATTAGTGATGTTACCAATATTCGTATTCGTATTCGAATCGCCGAATATTCGCCTCTTTCATGATATTCGTATTCGTATTCCCAAATTCAAGCGAATATTTCACGAATATTTTTTGAATACGTTCCAAAAAATAATACATAAAAAATACTAAAAATTAAAAAAAAATATTAAGTTTTACTAAAAAAATTGTCTAACGCAAAACAATAATCTTCTTTTAGTAAAGAAAAAGGAAACAAAATATATTTCACAACGACATGGTAGTTAAAAAGTAAAGGCCTGTTAAATTAATTTATTAATCATGTTAAAGTAATACTCAAAGCTCAGTATAGGAATATTGAACTTCAAAAATAAAAGTTTTGTAGTCTTTTCTCCATCAAGCCTATTGCGCGGTGTGTAAATAAGCTCTGCGCCACTAAACATTCGCTCGCTCG
This sequence comes from Panzeria rudis, assembly GCA_956483635.1. NCBI lineage: Eukaryota > Metazoa > Arthropoda > Insecta > Diptera > Tachinidae > Panzeria > Panzeria rudis. Next base: position 123,387,534 of record OY101450.1, on the reverse strand, counting down.
GAACACTTGCCGCTGGTGTCACTAAATATTGACTGGGAATAGGTAAAAGAAGCTGGTATTTTCCCTTATTTACTTTCCACCAAAAATTTAAAAAAAGTGGCATTCAGGTGCTAAGTTAATAATTTCAAATTCCGTCATAGGAATATCATAATAATGTTAAATACCTATAGTATTGTTACAGTTTTTCTTAATTTATTGTTATTGATGAAAAGGGTAGATTTTTTTCAATTAAATTTGATATATAAGTGGTACTGACTATTTATATTGAATATTCGTACTCGTATTCGAATTCGGCGAATATTGTTTCAGATATTCGTATTCGTATTCGTATTCGTATTCGCGAATATTAAAAATTGATATTCGTAACATCACTAATACCTATACATTACAAAGCCAAAATGAGAAGTATGAAATGCATAGAAACAAAAAATTTTGAAGCTCAATTTCTCTGAATTTTCTTTTTAGTATTTGTGCTTTAAACCCCTCATTTGGGATAGTGGTTTAAATATTTTCATTAATTGAATTTTAAAGTTAAACTATATTTTTATTTAGAGATAAATGTGAAGCATGTAGACATAAAAAAAATTTGACTGCGCGGAGGATTGAACTGACATTTCGATAGCTCCCGCTAATCCCATCAGAGCTCTTTACCACTTACACCATTTGGCCAAAGTCAGTGGTTTGCAGTCAAGAGTAAAATATCATCTACTTTTTAATCAATTCATACTGTCAGTCTTAGAGCTGTATTTCATTTGATTGTTATTGACATTCACTTTCTTCTTTTCTCTGGTGTTAAGCTTCTTTTTATTATTTCTCTCTTCTAGTATGAATTATCTGACCCATTAAAAAAGTTGTTTCCAATAAAGTAGGTTTCTACTATTATGGAATAAAAGTAGCGCTGACAAACCTGCTGATATCCCTGCTGATTTTTATATGGCGAGTTCCCGGATATTTTCAGCACTAGAACTGAAAATATATGAACAAAATGGTTCTATGTGGATTAACGTCGTTGGCGCCATTTTGAATTTTTCTTATTTCGTTTCTTTATTTATTTTTATTAATTTCATATATTGATTTCATAATTTCATATTTTTACTCAAATTTTTGTTATTTTAACTTCAACTAGTATCGAACTAAGAACCTTCAGGTTTGAAGTCCAACGTACCAATTACTCGACCAAAAACATTGTTGCAAAACGGCACCAGAAACTCAAATAAACTTACTCTTCATTTTCGCTTAAAAACCTGCTTTGGATCAGCACTATAAATCAGCTTTTTTGTATAGCTTGTGTACGAAGCATTTGTATAAGTAAAAGCAAATACTTTTCTCGCTTCAAAACCTGCATTGTTGTGACGCTATGAAATCAGCTTCTGAACAAGCTCATATTTTAAAGAGAATTATGAAGCGCTTTATTTCTGTAGTGCTTCAAAAAACATGAAAATTTTTTACTGGGGAATATAAATAACTATCAATTGAAATACAGCTCTAAGACTGACAGTATGAATTAATTTAAAGTAGATGATTTAGTATTCAATAGAACACTGAAGATGGCACATAGCCGAAACCGGTCTGTTTACAAACCAAATTTGACGTGGGATGACGGAAAATCGTTCCAAATTGAAAAAAAAAGATATTCAGCTCTTGACTGCAAACCACCGACTTTGGTCCAGAGGTCTAAGCGGTAAAGAACTCTGATGAAATTAGCGGGAGCTATCGAAACGTTAGTTCAACCCTCCGCGCAGTCAAAATTTTCTTTGTCTGCATGATTTACATTTATCTCTAAATAAAAATGTAACATAACCGAAAAATTAAATTAAAACCGAACTCAAGCCAAAAATAATTACATTTCTTTGGATATAAGCCCAGACAGTTCGACTAAATTCATAACTTAATTATTTTTATTAATACTACCTATTTTTATGTACAAACTTTTATATACAAATGTTATATTAAACTATTACACTGTACAACAAAATATTTTTCTAACAAAAATATTCTACGACAGAATCTAGTAAATAGCACCCCTAAAATGAACCACAGATATAAACTTTCAAAGCACCCGTACATGTGTATATTTCTTGGTGCCCTCTGCCAGAATGGGTCATTAGAACCATATTATTTTTTTATGTCGTTCTGTGTTATTTAGTTGGCAAAACGGAATAATAAATGCAAAAATATTCAATTGCATCAAATGGAATAAAAATATAAAAAAATTAAAAAATTAAAAATAAAAATTGCTTAAGCCATCGTGTTTGGCAACACCCTCTTCTTTTTACCATCAAAAGAACAAAAAAAAACTCTTAATGAAATTTTGTTCTTAAGCCACAAAATGTAAAATTTTTCAATTTAATTTTCAACAACTTAACACCTAAAAAAAATAAGAAACGTTAAAGCAACTCCCTACTTTTGCTACAAAAAAATAAAACAAACTTCGGTTATAACAGTTGCTTGCGTTGTTTTATAACTTGTGCTCTGACGACTACCATTTCTTTTTAAATCTCAACTGCAGTTACTCATAATGCCATCATCATTAATTTAGTTATTTTAACATTAGAAAGCATTAGACCATAGACTTCAACATGATTTCTATAATTTTGTTGTTATACATGCGTAAAGATTTTGCAAATGTTAAACTTGCTTATTGAGCAATTTAGCTACCCATTTGACCAAGAATTTCGTGAATGATATCGATTTCGAGTATATCTCGAACATTTATCGCGTAAAACATCCAGAATGATACTCAAAAATGAATGGAAAAAAGTTTACCTCTCGCTCAGTTTTGTTTAAAAAAACATTCGATTTCGAAGGTGCGTTAGCAATAACAAAAGTGAGACAATATCGAACGAATTTCGATATCGCAAAAAGGCAGGCAGGAGCAAAGGCAATTTTTTAAGATTATTATCTTTATTTTCTACTTAATTTATTTTATTTATTTTCTAATTCTTGAACTTACGCTGCAGTCAATCAGAATTGAACATGGTACCTCCAGGTTAACAGACTAACACACATCCACTAGGCTATCGTGGCAAATATTTTTCTGTTCAATTAACCCAGCAAACCAAAACATTCGAAAATAATATCGCATTCGAATGTTGCGCACACGTTTCTCGGACAAAACACTCGCGATCGGATATCGAAGTCGGAAAGAGAAAGAGCTGCTAGAGCTCACTCATTGCTCAGTTTGTGGCAGAAGATCCTTCGATTTCGATGTTTCACTGACAAATCAATAGCGAACCAATATCGAAAAAATATCGATACCACAAAAATGCAGGAAAAAATAATTTTTCAAGATTGTTATCTTTATTTTTTAATTTATCTATTTTATTGTAAATGGAATAATTATTTATTTTAAATTTTAACTTGCGCTGCATTCAATCAGATTCGCACACGGTACCTCCAGGCTAACAAATTAGCACACATCCGCTAGGCTATCGTGGCAAATTTTTTTCTATTCAATTATTACACACATGAATGTAAATTACGCATTCGATAAATTATCGAAAATAGTTCAATGCTGCGAATATTCACATTTTATGAAATTTGGCAATTGCGCTTCTTATCGAGACATATTTCGATGCTGCGAACATTCACATTTTATGAAATTTGGCAATTGAGCTTATTGTCGCAACATTATCGAGAAAAGCTCGCATTTGCGAACATTAGATTTTTTTAGATTCACGAGCAGTTATCGAACAAATTTGTTTCGAAAATTCTTCGTTTTAGCGAACCTTCTTTTATTTCGAATCTCAGGTTTAGTGGGAATTCACATACATATGTACATATGTGTTATTTTAATTATTTTTTATTATGATTCAGTCAGACATATTCGAACAAGGTACCTGTTGGCCAACAGACTAACACACATCCACTAGGCTATCGTCACACATTCCAAAAATAATCGAGAGAAGTTCACTTAAGCGAACATTAGATTTTTTTTTAGATTCGCGAAGAAATATCGTAAAGTGCTGTTGCGAAATTTCTTCACTTTAGCGAACATTCGTTTATATCGAATCTCAGGTCAAGTGGGTAACTACATTGGCTATTGAGAGTGTATTTGGTGAGATGAACTTTACAGTGAATTTTGTAAGATATCAATATAGTGCAGGCGTTGACTTATCTAAGCATGCTTTGCCTCGTTTATTCAAATGTTTTGAACCATTATTGCTATAAGGTTCTTGTCCTGTGCTGATTTCTTTAAGACCACTCAAATTATTTTACTATAAAAAAACACTTTTGATTTGAAAAAATCTGCTTGTACAATGAGTGTATTTTGTGAACATTTTCGTTCTAGTTAAGTGATTCGGAAGCATGTTGTACCATTTCCATTTCCACCAATCATAGGATAAGTACGTTGAAGACAATTGGTAAAAATTTTCCGCAGGTTACCTAATACACCACTTTAAAGCGTGCAGCATTTTTTTAATAGCTCGAAATTAGGATTTTCTACTTCAAAAATTTTGTTATGGCCCTAATATACAAATAAAATGAGAATTAGCTTTTTATATCTATACAAATAATATATGTATACTTATGACATTAAAATAAATTTTAAGTTTTAAATTTTGTTATTGTGAAAGTAAAATACTCGATTTTTTGTCAAAATTTTATTGCATTAATTAAGTACTTTGACGTCATTTGCCAGTTAATAGTCATGTTCCTAGTCGATGTATACCTAACAACTTTTTTTTTGTACTTTCATAATTTTAAATTGTTTTTATTTATAAAATTCATGTTGCTTTAGGAAATTAATCAATGACATTCATGCTACACTAAATATTGTTAAACAACAGCAACAACAACAACCAAAAGTTAATGCAGCTACAAAAATAATATGTTTTTGCAATAATTAACAAACATTAAAAATAATGGAAAACTAAAATTTTAGACAAAAATGCAAGCTCTCGGTGGGATGAACAGTTACAAAAAAAATTTTTACTTTTTTGAGGTCATTGGCCAGTAAAAAAAAAATATTTTTTGTTTTATAAACAAAAAACACTGGGGAAAAAATACTCTCTTATTATTTTAGGTTTGGTACTTTGTTCGTTGGTAAATGCATATTTTTGTGCATATTTTTCATTTTTAGCGCTTAATTTAAATTTTTTGTTGCATTTAAGTCCGAGTCCTGCATATTATTAACAAATATTATTTACCACAAATTACTTTTAGCAACAAAAACCTTTAAATTGTCTAATAGTTTGTTCACGAAATTTTAAACATAAAGACGTAACCCATGTATTCCAACTTTATAAATCATAGTGCATATAAGTGATTCCGCGTAAAATTGCCCTATGCAACGAAAAAATAGTTTTCTCATTTTTAATAAAAATCTGTTAATTGATGTTTTTTAGAGGTTGACAATTATAGAAAAAATAAAAAATACACTATTTAATATTTTTTAATCAATTTGAGGCACTTTTAAATGATCATGCAAGAAACATTTTGCTCTCCCTCTTTGTATGTTTAATATTTATTTCAGATTTTCTTTTATTCCCTTTCTCATTATTAATAAAAACCGTTGTCTCTGAAAAGAATATACTTTTTGTGCTTCTTATTGAATTTAAAAAAATATTCAGCTAAAGTATTCTGCTGTCTATAACACCATTCTACAAAATTGAACTTTTGGTTGTACACATGGAAAAAAATTAGTATATTCTGAAAGAGGAGCGAAAAATAAAATACACGTGTATTCCATTTTTTCTAGATTAATTCGTATATTTGCAAAATATGCAAATTTATATTAAAATAAAATTCATCATAACACTCGTATTCCACATAATAAACTTTTTTATCGCCTTTATAAAAATCCCTTACATGGCAGGATTATCCGATATGAGCTTGTATGTAGCTATAAAGACGAATACTAGGATAAATTAATACTTTTCTTTTCAGTATTAACAAATTTGTGCAGAAACGTCGTACCAGAACTGCCTACTGCTCCGCAAATGTCTGAGGGAATTTTAGACAATTCGGCTGATTATCTGGTAAAGTCTCAGTTTTTTTCTGATGTTAGACATGTCGGCCAAAATTGTTTCCTGGGAAGAGGGAACACTAATACTTTCTTATTTCCCTTTTGTTTGCTGGGCTGTCAAGAGTGAGTCAGCAATATCCTCCGTCTCATGTCATGTCAGCACAGCCTGTTCACATGATCATAACACATAAGGGTATGTTATGAATGTTATTTTTTGATGCAAAATAACATAAAAAATACGAATTGATCTAGAAAAACTGGGAGACACAGGTATTCTATTTTTCGACGTAGATTCAGAATATATAGGTCTACTTCATGTGTACAAAAGTGTGTAGAACGGTGTAATAGAACGGATACCAAATAATTTAATGTCTTGTTATTTTCTTATGAGTTTATTTTTATATTATTTATATTAATTAAATTAATAAAACTGAAAATTCTATTATTTCGGCTTTCTAGTTCAATATTTTTGAATTAATGTAAATTCAAATCAAATAGGGAAATTTCGGCAGACTAAAATTGAGTCACAATAAAAAGAATTCTGGTATTCTATTTGTTGGCAAAAATTAGTTAAATAGCTGATGTTTCCTTGTAAAAAGCATCCACCTTCATAGGTGGTAAAAGTGAACAAGAACGCTGATGAGACGGTGTAGCGGCCTGTCGAAATCAGCTAGTCTGCTAGTCTGATTTGAATATTCCAACACTCCACTCTTAATAAAAATAATTTGAATTTACATTAATTCAAAAATATTGAACTAGAAAGCCAAAATAATAAAATTTTCAGACTAATACCTACCTACACTCTAAAGCACTTTTGTTGAAAATTAGGTCGATAATAGTCGGCAACACTTTACAGATTATTATCGACCTAAAATTACACACGCATTATTTTTCAACAAAATGTTTTTACTAAAGAAAGCGATTGGCTGCGTGCAGGTTTGAACCGCGACCTACTGACTGATAGTCTGACGTATCTACCATTCAGCCATAACCGCATTATACTTTATGTTACATTTTTTCCACTTGGACTAAATAAGTTTAATTTAAAAGGTTTTTTCTTTAATAAAATAACTACAAAATCGATGTAATTTTAGACAAGGAGAAATTTTCAACACAAAATCTAGACAATATATGATCGTAAATTTGAAGTAATATTTTAGAGTGTACCTATTCAGTTCAAATATAAAAATTTACGTAAAAATAAATTAATAAAAGTTTTATTTCTTCGATTTTTTTAAAATTTTGTACTAGGTGACCCCCGTCGGTCACACCCGTCTCATTTTAAAAATATGTAGTTTTTTTATAAGAAAAATAATTTTTTGTCAAACAGTAAATACATAATACAATTAAAAATACTTTGAACCAAAATTTTACAGAATTTATACTGAAAGTCATAATGCTTTAAAACTAAGATTTTTAAGGTCACACCTGTCGCAGCTTTCTGACGATCACTCTGAGCAGAAATCGTGTTCTATCAGTGTCTACACTTTGTTCAGCGACTTTAAGCTTAATGTCCTTGCGAGCTGCAACGTTTTTTTAAGTAAACAAATTTTATATTCTTGTTTTATAGCAAAAACTGTGTGTAAAATGGTGACATCCGGCTAAATGGAATTAGTCATATTTAAATGCCACTTATTTCTTAATGTTGTCATAATGTCAATTTATTTTGCACTGAAACATTGCACAGTAGTGTAAATTTAAAAAAAGTGGTAATAAATATGAAACCTCTAAACTACTGAGATATTTTACAAGTCAAATTTCGATTTTTTGTTGAAATTTTAATTCTTGTAAGAACTTTATGGACAAGTCGATGGCGTTCTCATATTTATAATGAAAACAAAAACAAATTAAAATTTTTTTATTATTGTTTTCAATATAAATGTGAGAACGACATCGACTTGTCGATATTGTGGAACACGCATTTAATGGTTATGGGAAATTTTTGGTCGTATGCCTTAATAGTCATAGATCAGACATAGAAAATATTTAGAGAATTTAACAAATTTAACAAATTCGCAAAAATCCACATAAGGACACTTAGTTCTAATATTTCTACCAGGCAATTCCAACCATCAACACGATTTTAATAAACAATTTTACATTTATTATTTCCTATTTTTCTTTTTTCATGTATTATTTTGAAATTAAATACATATATATTAACATGTACAGCCAAAGTTGAACAACGCATCACAGGTGTATTTTTTAATTAAAAAAATACTCATTTGTTTATAATACAAATAAACAACTGTTTAAACAAATCGATAAATGGTAAACCAACAATTAAATTGTTCTAAGACAGCGTGACTCTTTAACAAATATACAAAAAAATATAGGAGAAAAATAAACGGAAAATAAACACGGATTTTAACGTTTAAGCCCCGTTGATTAATTCTTCATTTTTGTTTCTCGAGATTACCCCTTCTCACACACTGACCCACCAACTGATAAACAACAATTGTAATAAATATTAATGAAACCAGAATTGCAAAGTCGAAAAGGTATGATTTGTTTTGCCTTAAAATGAAAAAAACTTAATTCTTAATACCACTCACGATGTGGACATTTGAAGCAACAAAAAAAAAATATACAAACTTTTTGACTGGTTTAAATATCAAACGGCTAAAATAGCAGAAACGCACTTGAAGTAATAGAAAGAAGAAGAAAAAAACGAAAAAAATGAAAACAGCAACACATTTTTACAGTTTTAATCTTGTTTTTGTAATAAACCGTTAGTTCTTTAGTATGTCCACTGACACTGGCATAAAGTCATCGTCTTTTCATTCTTCTTCTACTGCCACCACTCTATGCCACAACTGGGCAAAAAGAACGCACGTACATTTTGTCCGTCCAGCGGTCTATACGTCTGCCAGTTGCAATAAAAACAAAACAATTTTTTGATCTCTGTAGTTTTTAATCCAAGTGCGTGTACATAATTTGACTTATAAAAAATATACAGACAAACAGATACATGATCGGACAGACTTACATGAATAAAAATAACAACAATAACAAAGTAAATAGAATTATACAACTATAAAGAGCCTTGGCTTGACAATATACTTTAAACGCTCCGGAGATGATGGCTAGTACTCACTTTACTGGCATGAATCACGTATGATAATGAGAATTTCTTTATTTCCCGTGACTAACTGCCTGTTCGACGATGTCGAAGGAAAACCTGAGCGATCGAAAGCCACTTTCTCGAAATCTAGTCAATTTGGGTTCAACAATATCGACAGCTTTCGTTTGCTTGCACTCACGTGTCTCAATGTTTCTCCCTTAAGTATTAATATTTTACGATAATGCCATATTGTAAATTGCTAGTTTATTTGACGATTTTCATTAAAACACTGAAAATATTACCAACTTATTTGAAGAAAAATACAACCAAATATCACGACAAGAGAGCCCATTGTAAGGTACTCGTAGTTGTACAGGAAATTTTTATAATTTTCTAATAAAAATTATAGTTTTGTTGTACGAGTGCGAATACCTTGTTTGATTGGCCATACACAGTAAAGAAAACAGAAGTTTTGAATGTTTAGTGGCTTTTATCTTGTTTAAAAAACTAATGAGCATGTGCATAAATAATAAAAAAAAAGTAATAAGAATGATAAAAAAATATTATGTAATAATATTATATAATAATAATATTATAGAATATTATTTAATAAAGAGAGATATTACGAGTTCTAAGAATTTAATGGACTTTTATGCAAAATTGTTTACCAGTCGCAAGCAACACAGTAAGGGCTATTTTTACAACTTGGCAATAGTTAAAGGCAGGATTTTGTCGGACGGATAAACAGTTTATCTTGATTACAACTTTACTTTAACTGAAAGTGATCGATAAGTTAAAGGCAAGTTCATCCTACCTGGTAGATTGAAGTAAAATTGCAATAACGATAAACTGATTATCTGTCAGACAAAATTCTGCCTTTAACTATTGCTCAGTTGTAATAATGGGTGATTTTGACAATACGTTCGTATGGATTTGACATAGTTGAATCGTATTTTCTTTCTACTTGTCTTTCGAGTCATCGTTCGTATAGAAACATATTTATGACTTTGTTCATGAACGCAGATCAGTGTTCTTTCGCTTAGAATGCGCATGAACATCTTCTTTCGACATTGTTGAACAAGCCGTAAGAGTGTATAACTATGAGCATTAGAAGTACATTATTTTCAAAAAGTTGCTGGCAAACAATTTTAATATAAAATGTAATGATAAAAAAATAACTCGTACATTAGTTTTGATTACCTTTTGCTTAAGAGGACTTTTGACTTAACTACACAAAATTAAAAATTTGTGTCGCTATTCTTTAAAATCCCATGCAAATTTATTTTTTAAGTGCACGTTTTATACCTGCACTTTTAAGATAGTTGCCTTAAATGTTTGTCATTTCAAAACTATTTTCATACAAAAAATCGATCTTAGCTGCATTTTGACTTAAGTGCACAAAATATTTGTTTTCTGTGATTATTTTTCAAAATAATTTTTTTTTTAACCGCCCTTTGTATGCCTGCTCATTTAACATATTTGTTGCAGTTTTAAATTATTTTCATATAAAAAATCCAAGTTAAGTGCACACACTAAATAATAGTCTTTACGTGGAAATTAAGGCAGGTAAGTGTATTTAAGCTAACACCATGACTTATCTCCAATAAAAATCATGCAGCTATATCAAAATGTATAAGATTTTGTTTATTTCATTTACTTTCCTTTCCTAAAAACTATCATGTTCAAAAATATATTTTACCATAAGAAACATCTACAGAAAGTGCATTTTCCACAAAGTGCCTTTTCCAAAAAAATATTTATTTCAAAAAGGACATATTCCAAAAAATTCATTTTTTATAAGAGATTTTTTATTGTCTTTCAAAAAAAAGTCATTTTTTTTAAAGTACTATTTCCACAAAGCAATTTTTTAACAGCGTTTGTTTTCCACAAAGTAATGCGCTAAAAAATATCTTATTCAAAAACTACCATTTCCAAAAATAGATTGTCCAATTTTGTCAAAGTATCCTTTTCAAGGAGCTCCTCTAATAAAATAGGTTTCCTAATGGATTTTTCTTAGTAAAACAGTTTTCTATATCTACCTGCATCTCTAGATTTTTGAAAAGTAATTACCGAAAAATTGCTTTTCTTCCACCAAAGCAACTTTGTGCGGTGTCATGGGCCATCGGGTAGGAACGAAGTTCCTTACACTTTATTTACCCAAGATATAAAAGTATATGTTGTGTTATGTCATGTCAACATAACATGACATGACAAAACATGATATGCCAGTATGTCGGTACTGTAGCAGAGCCGTCAGCGAAGTAAAATAACTAATAAAATGTCTACACAGCTTAAACAACCTGATGCCTCTACTTGACACCAGAGGGCTTGCAACACTGCTCTACATAAAACGCTCAATAGCAGGGTTGTAAATTAACAAAGCTTTCTATCTCTCTCCCACTTCACCACCTGTTCTTTCTACGCTATCCCTTTCCCAAAGAAGGTAACACATTACTTAATTAACTGACAGGCATTAATTGCCTGATTGTGTTACGTTTCTTTAAAAAAATGACACGACACGACATGACACGACATGTCATGACATGACATCGCGGGACTGACCATGACATGACTTGATAAGACATGACACAGCATATACATCTGGGTCCACTACACCGCCTTAGGTGTAGTAGTAGCAGTCTTCCGCCTAACCCCCACCGACCCCGTCGCAACCGCTTTTGCAGCAACCACCGGGAAAACTGCAGTGGTCACCACTGGAACAGCATTTTACGCCATAAACACAGCAACATTAGAAGCAGAAGCCATAATTAACTTTGCCTGTGGACTGCCTGTCTCCAAACTACTCTTCATACGGTCATTCTAAGCAAAAAGGTTCATTATGAGAAACTAACAGTCCGCCTAAATAGTAGTCAATTTATGAGCCAGCACTCTATCTAGGCAGCTAGCCACAACTATCATTAGTCGCGTCGACACTAGCAGCCACCATTTTCTTCTGCTGCTTGTTTCTCCTTCCAGCGGCCACAGCACTGACACTAGCATCTGCGCTATTTCACACCTTCACCCTCTCAACCATATCAGTATAATTATAATGATAATTATCAAAGAAATTTAATTATTTTGGCTTGAGTTCGATTTTAATTTAATTTTTCAATTAAATTATATTTTTACTTAGTGATAAATTGAAGCATCTAGACAAAGAAAAATTTTACTGCACGAAGGGTTGAACTGAGATGTATCGATGGCTTCCGCCAATCCCTTTAGAGTTTTCTACCGCTTTGTCTACATTCTTCAATTTATCTCTAAATAAAAATATAATTTAATTGAAAAACTGAATTAAAACCAAACTCAATCCAAAATAATTAAATTTCTTTGATATAAACCCATACTGTTCGACTAAAAACTCATAACTTAGTTGATAATGATAGTTATTAGCCGACACACAGTGCTATTTTCTTGGCATAAAATCAATTTCTCGACTATCACTTTTCAAAAATCTAATGATGCAGTTCTGTAGAGAACTGTTTCGCTAAGAAAAATACATAATTTCTTTTTGTAAAAAGCTACATTTTGTGCTAGAAAAAAAAAATCTAGTGAAGTTACTAATAAAATATATTACCACGAAAACTGATGAAAATGTTCATGCAATTCAGTGGCTTATGCGTGTAAGATATTTTAACTGCTTACATTTTAATGCCGTTTTTATTGAAATATAGCACCTACTTTTTAATTAGAAAAATATTTAGATTGCATATATAGTTTAGTAGATATGAACGAATTAAAATGGCCTTATAAAATTCTGCGTTTGCTGTTTTCCTTGGAAAAAAAGAAGTTGGCTCCGAAAACCTCCGTCTTCTCACTAGATCCAAATGAAAGGTGAGAGTGTATTCTTTGAATTAACGCAAAAAAATCCTGCGCATTTCTGCGATCGCTAAACAAACTTATACATTTTTTGAGAAAGTTCACAAATTTTAATAAAATCTGCTGCATACATTTAGGCTCAAATCTTACAAATACTGCTTCGGCAACCGTATGTTACTTTTTTAAAGCAAATCTTTTCAAAATGAACGATTTGAAAACAACTTCAAATAAAAATATTGATAATGAGGCTTGTAAATTGGGCATTTCGTTATTACATGCTCGAATAAATTTAATGGAATGCATACTGCATGTAGCTTATAATATGCCTTTCGAAACGTGGTCTGCGATCGATGCAAAAAATAAGATTTTAAAACAAGAAAACAAGCATCGAATTCAGACAGCATTAAAAGAACGAATGAGCTTGCAAGTTGATGCTGTATTCTGTATTTTTATTTGATTCTGAGTCTTTCTTTCTATTCCAACCCTGCATTTGTTACCGATATAACAGGTGCTAATGAAGAACTTATAGATCGCTTTCGAATTATTCTTTAGATAATAACATGTGGCCAGAAAATTGATGCCATGAAGTTTAAAAATTTTACGTGGGATACGGCTGAGCTATTTGTTAAAAAATATAACTGGTACTTCATGCATGCTACTCTCTATTAGTATGCTCTCCGAGGAAGCAGAAGAAGCACATAATAAAGATTATTGTTTTGAAGAAAATGCAATAGAACTTCACCAACTACTGATCTTTTGCAACGTTTGCTTGCATAATCTGATCCGTATATAAGTAGCATAAGACGTCATCCTTACTTGAGGTCTACACGTAACATAATATGTAAGATGAGATTGTCAAATTCAATCGCAGAGAGAATTATGTTACGTGTAGACCTCAAATTAGTGTTACCTCAATGTTCTAAGAATTTTTTGTGACTACCGTTGTTATAAGAATTCTTATAACAACAATCTTATGAGATGAACTGTCAAAAAACACATGTACAAGAAAATAAAATAGTGTACATGTGTGAGTGTTTATTAAAATAAATGAAAAGCGATGATTTTGATAAAATTTCTGTGTTAAATAAATGAATAAATGTGCTTTATTGATTTATAAATTAAAATTTGTGTGAAAACTTAAAAATAAAGTAACTAATTATGCAAAACTAGTGCATGTTAACTCGATGAGCATTTGCATAAAATGAAATCTTATAGGAAAAGGAAAATTACGTCTTCCCCTAGTGTAGGATTAATAGAAAAATCTACATTTTGTTTTTATTATACTGCCGACGTTTTATCTCATGTTATATCAAAGTTAATCTCTCGTGAAGACGCTGTGTTATAAACATCTCTTAGTTAAAGAAATCATAGCTGGTGAATAAAATGTTTGAGTATTTTTTACTCGTTTTATTTATACTTATATATGGGCGGTGGGCGTGGCTGATGTTAATCAAATTTTGCATGCATCTTTTGTTTATTTTAGAAAGTGCATGTAACAAATTTGAAGACTTTCGTTTGGATAAAAACAATTTTATGCGAAAAAAATTGGGTTGTATGGAGGTGGGCGATAAGCGTGGCTCACATTGATGAAACTTTGCATGCATCTTCTTTTTCGGAAAGTGTATGTATTGAATTCAAAGACTTTTGGTTACATAGGACCAATTTTATGCAAAAAAAATTTATTTGAATTGTATGAGAAGTGGGCGATGGGCGCGTTGATATTGACGAAACTTTGAGTGCATCTTTTGTTTATTCTTGAAATTGTAAGTATACATATTTAAGGCTTTTGCTTCGCTAAGAAAATTTTCTGAGAAAAAATCGATTTGGATTGCATAGGCAGCGGACGATGGGCGTGGCCGATTTTGATGAAATAAATTTTTTTTCTGAATTTAGTCAATATAATGCTCGGTGAAAATTTTCAATGATCTAGGATAACTGTTTATATTTTTTGCACAAAAATGTATGAAAACATCGCTCTGTGTGACGTACCAGCAGCAATAATCAACGGCCCAGCCGAACCAACAACAGCAGAACCAAAGTTACCAGCGGAAGCAAATATAGCAGGACTAGAAACAGCAACAAAAGTAAAACCAATAGCACAAGTAGCAAAATTTGCACCGACAGCATACTCAGCAGAAGCAGCGCGCATGGTATAAGACGACAATGGCTTACAAAGCCTCCCCCTCTTACTGCTATCAGCCATAGCCACAACTTTCGCCATATCTGACATCTCGCCATCATTATTGCTCTTCGAAATTTTTCGTTTCGTCAGCGAATACGAAGGAGACATGACTCCCGCAAGAAGAAAAAACTTATTTAAAAACAAACTGCACCTATGTACCTCAATAAAACCAATCAGTGGGACGATTATAATTTGAACTTCCAGATGATAATTTCAAAAGAAGACAATTTCAAAAGTTATCAGCAGCTACACCAAATATCTCTTGGAATATGATAATCACCAACTGTTAGCAGAGATGCCTTTAGCTAGCACGGTCACAAGCACCTAAGCCAAGTAACAAGCCACTTAGCAAGGGCATAAGCCAGTTCGGAGACTACCAAAACAGGGCCATAGTCTCCGTACTCCCAGTAGTTCCTCTGCACTTCACTGGAAAATTATGGCAACACGGTATAGAATAACAAAATAAGTTTAAAAAAACTAAAACCCGACTACTCAAAAATTGCGCTCTGAAAAGTACAAAACAAGAAAGTATTCGTGGTTGTATTTTAAAATCAGGAAGTTTAAAATAGAAAAAAAAACTATAAGTGAGCATCAGCCGTACTCGTACTTCGTGATTGCAAATTTTCATTATCATGAACATTTGTTTAACTCTGTCATCTCTACATTACAGCAAATACCACCACACGTTTTAAATGTTATTCAATTTGTTTGTCGTTTTTTTTTTTTTGTGGTGCGTAGTGTTTTTGATTTTTAAACAGTTGTCGCTATTTCAACCGCAAATATTTAAATCTAGTTTTACGCACTACGAGCAGTAAATTTAATGCTAAAAAGCATTAAGCAGGCCTTATGATAAATTGCATTAATCTTGTTGTTGTTGTTATTTTTGTTTGGCTCTTCTTTTGAATACCCTACAAACATTTTTAATATAAATTTATAGATTAATTTACTATAGAACCGGAAAATACTCACAAAAATAATTTAATGTATCGATCCTTAACTCTTTTTTTTTTATGATGATAATAAATAAATGCAGAAGTTCTTTTAAATCAAAAATGTAAATTCCTTATTTAATCGATAATTTTTATTCGAATGATAAATAAATTTTAAAAATATTTTTGAAAATGTGATGTCTATTTTTTGTAGCAGAACTTTGCAAATTCTTTATAGATATAATTCGAATTTTATGTTATTTGTACTGGGCTTTAGTTCAGCTCGAAAATTAATTTCCTAATCTGTTACTAAAAATCTGTCCAGTTATTTTCCCAACGATTTTATTTGACTTGTCGACATTTGTAATTATTTTTTTTTCTCAAAAATTTTCACTAAAATATCGTTTGTAAACAGGAAATGTCAATGACATTAAATAAAACGATAGTGGAAGAAGCTTTAGCTTCAGCAAGTAGTTTTTATAAATATTTTTCATTATTATGTTTTTTTTTGTTAAACTCTATGATTGCGTGCTTAAAATTGCCCAACATTAAACAGCAGGCATTGAAGCAATTACATTCTTTCATTCATTACATTTTAATGCTGTAAGTACTGGCTGGTCGGTTAGTTTTTAATCATTAAAAAAATAATTTATATTTTTATTTATTAGAAAAATTTAATGTGACTTTTTCAAAAGAAGATTTATAAGTAAAATTATAGATAAGAGGTACGCTGTTTGTGCTTATGATGAAAAAAAGTCAAGTATGTAATGTTGTAGTTTTGTTGTTATTTGAAAATATTGCGTAACATCTAATGTTGACTTTTAAATTTACAAACCTTAACTTTATTGACTTTCTCGATCAGTACATGGGTAATTCTCATGTTACATGTTTGTTTTATTTGTTTTAATATTTCACTTATTTTCAAATATCAAAAATATGAGATAAAATATTTAAAAAAATAATGTGAGTCCGATCACAGGGGAGATGTGTAAACATCTAGTAATGAAACATTTCACCTTCTACCGAAATATTCTTCTCATCATTTACCCGTTTCAACTTCGGCGAACCGGGCTTCATCCACTTCTTTTTCACCCTCGTACCTTCCTCCACACCCGACAAATCGCTCAAACCGATAAGCTTCGCATCAGACACCTCTGATTCACTCCCACTAGCTATAGTGCCCTTCCGCTTCCCCGCAGACATAAATAATAGTATTATTTATCCACCATAATAATATACCCGTACAAAATAGTTGGAATTGCCGCAGTTAAACAGCAAAATAACCAACAGTCAAAGACAAACGCAGTCAATAAACCGTCAGCCAAATACCGCACCAAGTTCAGCAACAAATTCGGTAAAATCGAAAAACCGGTTTTTTTCAAAAAACACGGGTTCAAAAACCGAGACGAACCGGGTTGGAGTCCCGAAAAACTGGACACAAAATCCCCTAAGTCCCAGAAGTTCCCGGCAAAAATCAAAAACGGCAACGCCGAAATACTCACTCAATTCAAAAACACGGCAACACAGCACCAACCAACAAACTTACGACCTTACTGCAGGAGTTTTACCTTGAGACTCCCTTTGCCAGTTTAGTGTATTTCTATGTAGCTGTTAAGTTTCTCTGTACTTCTTGTTGTCCTTATGATTACACTAATACACTCATACACCGCGTTATTACAATCTTACTCAACTAAGATTAATCTTACTCAAAATTTGTGATTGTATTGCGTGTGCGTATAGATGTTTACACATCAAAAAGGGAGTAAATAAATACAGCAGTTTTGTAACATTAAGTGAATTGTAAAATTTCTGAATTTTAGCCGCTAGCCGACAAATACAAAAAGTTTTTTGTATTGAACGTTACCCTTCTTTTTCGCTTCTCTATATCAGATATTAGCATTAATCGAAGAATTTCACATAACATAAAAAAATTTACTTGAAAAAACTATTTCTGTTGTATATTTAACCAGGTAACGTTCAAAAAATTTTCTGTAAGAATTTCATAACCTCAATACATTTTAAACAACTATAAGCGACTATAAATTTTTTATGACATAAACCATGATCGATTATGAAATCGTTTCCAATATAAAATATAACAAAAATATAAAAGTAAAATTTAAAGAATTTTGTTTTATATAATGCACAATATCTCAGAAACAAGAGGTGATAGAAAAACAATAACCGACGAAAATACTTAAGGATAAGCCATTTTAATTTCAAAAAATTAAAATAATAAAACTTTCACGGACTAAGCCAAGAACACACGATTTTAAGCGTCCTTGCAATAACAGTAAGACATCCTGATATACTCAACAAATGAAAGAGAGTTTTGTGTAGATTAATAATCCAGAAAGCATTTTACAGACTATAGAACAAAAAGTGGTTTAAATTATGCAAATAATAAATATCACTATATCTTTAAAACTAGAGCCGCTAGGGAAAATTATACCACAGTAATGAGCAGCGGAATATACATAAGGATCACTCACATAATTTTATTTAAGCAACAAAACCACTGTTCCGTTGTGTAATTGATAAAGTCACAAAAATTTTAATATTTGGAATCACAAACATACCCTGTTTGTATATTTATTGTTTTTAATGTAACTTGTGCAATTAAATTGAGTAATGAATGCATTATACCAATAAAGAGTAACATTCAATACACAAAACTGCGAACATGTACAAATGCTTGAAAAAGTGTACTCTGTACTATTTTCGAAAATATATACCGGATATCAATAATAAGACTACTCAATAAAATGGCAAAGAAAATATTGAACTGAAATAACTATACATATTGTGAAATATCTTAAGGTTCCTCATTACCAGGACTCGGACTTTATGCAGCTAAAAAGTGATTTTATGCACTTGAAAATTAAAAATATGCCGAAAAATATGCATTTTTTATGTATGAACAAAGTAGCTACACTAAAATAATATGAAAATATATTTTTAGTTTTTTGTTATTATTAGAAAACATTAAAACAAACATAATTGGGTCTATTATTTAATGCAACCGAACTTTAGTTGCGTTGCCAGTTGGCAACTGATAATTAATGGTTACCAGAAAGGCAGTAGATAATAACTGAAATTGACAGCTCTCAGTTGCCAGTTGCCATCAGTAGTACCATTTTCAGCAACTGGCAACCCAACAGAGTTTCGGTTGCCATACATAATCGGTTTATTAATATTTTATTCAAAAATTGAAAAATATGCATTTATTTCCAAAATATGCATAAATATGCACTTACTAGCAAAGTATGCAGATATATGCAACTACAAATCGATGCCAAACTACTTAAAATTTGATGATTCGCATAGATAATTAGCCAATACCTATTTGTCTATCATCACGAAAAACATGCATTTGTATTCAAGTTCGAGCCCTGTTGATTACGGATCTGAAATCATAAAAGGTACAAAACGTACAGATTTCGAGTTATTAAAAAAAAGTTTTGCAAAAATATTTAAAAAACACCAAATATGTAATTTTTTTTAAATTCTTTAAACTTGGACCGACCTCATAATCATAAAACCTTTTCTTTTGAGTGTAATTTTTCGAACGAAGTTCCCTATGGCACCTTCTGCATATGATATGCAGCATATAAATGATTATGCATTGGGCTAAACAAATTTTGTTTAATAAAAAAATACTTGTAACGAATAAGCAAATTACGGCATTCGATATCAATAGAACTTTGTATATAAATTGTATTGAAATTGTGATCGATATCGATGCCGCAATTTGCCCCTGGTGGAAGTTCTGAAATTTTAGGGAGATTTTTGTCCTACTTTTTGGGGAACCCGGGGCTTATGAAACTTTTGAAAATTTTTTTTCATAATTTTTGGGAATCCGTGGAACTTTTGGGATTTTTGGGAGATTTTTGTTCCAGTTTTCGGAAATCCTTTCGCCAGGTTTGTGTCTTGGCTAATGTTTGGTTTCCTTGCTAAGTGAATCTGTGTTGGCTAAACACCAGGTGCTCGGCTAAATTCTTGAGAAGTATCGCCTACTTGGTGTCATCAAGGTAGATGAAATTTTTGTTTTTAAATTATATTTTTTTATTTTTGGTAGGGATCAGGGCGATATAGGTAGGGGGCGTCTGATATAGCAACCGAACGATTCCAATCGAAGCTGGCCTGTCGATGGCATTACGCCAAAAGTAGCAGACCGATAGGCTGGCGGTAGGCTCACATTATGCATACCAATTTTCATCTAGTTTTAATTTCTTTCTATAACATTTTTGGATTTCTACTCCGGTAAATTTAGTTTTCTGCTCCTTTAAAATGCAAAAACAATAAGAAGAACTTCGGAATCAGATATGTATTAGAAACTCCACAAAAAATGCATACAAATAGACAAGTCACGAATTACAATCGTTTCACGTGTTTCTTTTTCTTCACAATAAAATTTTAAGCAAATGGTGTAATATAATTGCATTCTTTACGACTCAAGCTATTACATTTGAAACACAATTTATTGTTCTTTGCAAAAAATTTTATGATATAAATCAACACCCGCCTCAATTTTTGTTATAAATATTAAAGTAACGAATTCTTCGCAAATTGATGAATCTCATGCTACAAATATTGCAATGAATGCTTGAATTTCACATGTTCTTATAATTATTTTTGCATTGCAATTATTACTCATAGAGCTTTAATTAACTTATACGACTATCATTTTATTGATTTATTTGATAATAATATTTAATATTTAGAAAAAATTACGATTGATG
This sequence comes from Panzeria rudis, assembly GCA_956483635.1. NCBI lineage: Eukaryota > Metazoa > Arthropoda > Insecta > Diptera > Tachinidae > Panzeria > Panzeria rudis. The sequence continues at coordinate 123,366,830 of OY101450.1, read as the reverse complement.
AACAATTTGTAGACATTCTTTTAAAATAAAAAATATAAGATTTTTCTTTTGAAATCGCTCAATTTTGTTCGAAGGATAAACGACTATTTATTTTTCATTTCTTTTCTCTTATTGTAAATAAATTAAATTTTTATTTAGAGATAAATATGAAGATTGTAAAAAAAGCACAGAGAAAAAAGAAGCATGGTGTCGTGAGAAACCGGGTTGGAACTTAGTTTCGTACCTTTGAAATTGCCCCTTACCGCCATCCCCACACGGGGCTTATTTTTGAAAAAATATACAGAGTTTTGTCCTTGCGGACTCATATCTAATGTTTTAAATTTCATTAACATTTATTAGATAGTTTCAGAAAGGCAGAAATTGACAGTTTCAAAGAGGAAGAAATTTCCCCCCACCACCCCTCGTGATCCTATTTTTCAACAAATGTATAGCATAGGTCTTCCTCTAGATTTAAATATATCTATGTTTTGAATTACATCAAAATCGGTAGGATAGTTTCTGAGCGGCAGAAATTTCCCCCTACCCCTCTCATGGTTCTAGTTTTGAAAAAAAGATATAGACTATGTATCCTTCTAGACTTACATTTATCTATGTTCTAAATTTCATCAAAATCGTTTCTGTGGTTTAGTCGTTAAAGCGCAAACAAACAAAAAAACAAACTTACTTTCGCATTTATAATATTAGTAAGGATAGTTAGCAGAGACACTTTCACCTATCACTGCCACTAATAACTTAGCATAGACACAAACCATATTGAAGATTCTAAAAAACTAGGCCCAAAATCCCAGGAGCTCCCCGCCACTTCCCTGTAAAAGTGCCGGGGTACTTGGAACCAGTATTCGCGGCCAGTATTTTTTCATTTTCAAAAAATTTTGGTTTTACAAATCATTGATTTTTAAAAAGCATATCAGTTCAACACTCCGGTTTTAATAATTTGTATCCAATATTTTTGGACAGATAGTATTAAAAACAGATGAAACAAAAAATATAATTTTGTTTTGAGTCTAACCCATGCACACAACTTGTTTCGTATAGACATTTGTTACACCTTATTTTAAAAAATAAATGTCTCACATGCTTCCCTAACAACTTAGTCATTTAATATGACTAGTGTATAAGTCTCTGCAACACAATTTGTATTCAGCAGCTTGAATTTAGATATTTTTAAAATTACCCGATAATATAGAAATTAATATAAGCCATGCTAGCCGCAGCTAAAAAAAATGTTGTCAATTGAAATAAGAACCGTTAAATAGTTTAACAATTTCCTGTCATTTGCAAGTGACAGCATAAAAGCTCCACCAATTGCATCTCTTTGCAAAAAAAAAAATAATAATTAATTAAAAAAAATTTTATGGCCAGCTTGTGTTAATGATAATAGAAAAGATAAATATTTATTTTTAATATAGGCCAACCATATAAATTTACTAGAATCAAAAAGAAATAGACCCCAACCGTTGCACATGCTACCGCCTTTTAACACAGTTTACAAAACAATTTCTATTAAAAATCATTTAGAACATTTTTTTCTTGTGTAGTTTTTTCTAGTTCTTCTCTTTTTTAGTTTTTATTTCATGCAGATACACTAAAGTGCCATAAACAGTTTTATTATTATTAACAAAATTTGGAAGACTACTGGGGTTTTCTGCACTAAAAAATTTGCTTTCCATTAGCAGAACATTTAGCAAAAAATAAAAAATCATAGATAATTCTTTTTTCTAGTCTAGTTTCTTAGTTTAATTTCCTTATGGGAAGGAGAATACATACTCGTATGTAGTATGTTAATAAACCAAAAAGGTTGTTAAACAAAATTAACTCATAATGTTCCCATAACCATAAATTGGAAAAAAGACGTAATACCCAATTGAAAAATATCTAAGCTAAAAAGCAAATAAATTTTCCCTAAGAAACTACCAACAAGAAATCTCTTAATAAAGAAAAAAACATTTCTAATAAAAATCTTGCCAAAACACAAATCTTAAATCAAATTTCATGAAAACTTAAACGACGGTAAAGATAAACACCTGATAACTTTTGGTTTATAATTCACACTTGTTGTGCCAAAAAACAAAAATGCTCAAAAGCATAAACTTCTTAAACTCTTTATATTGGTCTAACTATTTGCTTGTTCACTTTCGCAGAAATGTTCATAGAAATGTAAATTTTATTTGTTTTGCCACTTGATTTCGGTAATAAATATTTGAAATGTCTTCATTGCTGTTAGTTTATTACGTTTCTTTTGTTTTATTTATATAACTTACAATGCTTGTCCTTGCATAGCTTAAAGAATTTTAAAAATTTTATGGTTTTATTACAATTATGGTGAATGCTTTTAAACACAACCAACTAGCCATAAGCTTATTATTTTCTTCGTATGTAATATCAATGTTGTTTATACAGGAATAGATTGACCAGAGTCAAAAAGAGACGTAATAAACACTCACGCATGTGCAGCTGTGTGAAGTGAGACTACATAACGCATGCTGAGACCTCAATGGGAAATAAACGAGGATTGAGCTTAAATTAAAGCTAGATATACATATAAATTCATCACTTCTTAAGTAATGCTATAACAATTGGGAAGGACTCAAGTTTGTTTCTCAAGTCTTTAGTTTTATCCCAGCAAAAGCTTTTGACATTTTTATAATCAGTAGTACTCTTTTAGTGGGCTATAAATTAATGAGTGGTACTTATTTATTTATGATTCATATTAGAGCCACTACTTAGTAATTAATAAAATTAGTACGAATTTATCTCATAGCAGAAAGTAGTTATAATATACATATAAATTCATCACTTCTTAAGTAATGCTATAACAATTGGGAAGGACTCAAGTTTGTTTCTCAAGTCTTTAGTTTTATCCCAGCAAAAGCTTTTGACATTTTTATAATCAGTAGTACTCTTTTAGTGGGCTATAAATTAATGAGTGGTACTTATTTATTTATGATTCATATTAGAGCCACTACTTAGTAATTAATAAAATTAGTACGAAAGTAGTTATAATATACATATAAATTCATCACTTCTTAAGTAATGCTATAACAATTGGGAAGGACTCAAGTTTGTTTCTCAAGTCTTTAGTTTTATCCCAGCAAAAGCTTTTGACATTTTTATAATCAGTAGTACTCTTTTAGTGGGCTATAAATTAATGAGTGGTACTTATTTATTTATGATTCATATTAGAGCCACTACTTAGTAATTAATAAAATTAGTACGAATTTATCTCATACCAGAAAGTAGTTATAATTTGTTGTTATGTTTTAATAAGTTAAAATGTTTTTTTATATGAAAAAAAATTTTAGGCGCTTAATCTTATAAAGGTGCGGTTCCACTTGGCGAATACTTGCCCAAAAACAAGTAGCCACTACTTTTGCTCAGGATTAATGTATTTTGAAATTGTTTTTATATCACAAAATAAAGTTAATTATGCTGCAAAAAGCTATTTGTATATTATTTTGAATGAATGCGAATCCATGTTTAAAAAATTATTGGAATTGAAGGATATACAATTTTAGTTTGTCTGTTGGTCACGCTTTTTTCCGAAAATATTTGCCAAGTGTGGCCGTACCTTAAGTCAATAATACCTAAGTCTTCAAATCTAAAAAGGACAGGTTCGTAACCCAGCAGCGTAAAAAAAGGCGTGAAAAATTTAAACATTTTTTGGAAATTTAGTTCCTTATGACGCGCAATGCACATAACAAAAATCATTGATTGGAGGAAAATGAAAAAATTCTGGTCACAAATACTGGACATAAATAGTGGCCGCGAATACCGATCACAACTATAGCACAATGGTGTTGCCGTTGCAGATTTTTTAGATTTTCAGTGCTGCCGTAATTTTTAAGGAAAGTGCCGGGGAACTCCTGGGATTTAAGGGATTTTTGACCAAGTTTTTAAGAGTCCCCAATATGGTTAGTGTCTTTATTAAATGATTTGTGGCTTGGCTAAGTGGTTCGTGGCGGTGCTAGCTGAAGGTGTCTCTTCTAATAAATCAATTCTTGTAAATAATATGAAATTTGATGTCATGACCCAACATAACATAACATAATAAGGTTGCCGCTGCGCTGTTTTTAGATTTTCAGTGTAGCCGTAATTATCCGGGGAGCTGCCGGGAAACTCCTGGGATTTTAAGGATTTCGGGCCTAGTTTTTAAAAACTTCAATATAGTTTGACTCTTTGCTAAATGGTTTTTGGCTTATCTAAGTGGTTCGTGGCGTTGCTTGCTAAAGGTGTCTCTGCTAATTATATCAATTCTTGTAAATAATATGAATTTTGATGTCATGACTTAACATAATATAACATAATAATGTTGCCGCTGCGCAGTTTTTAGATTTTCAGTGTTGCCGTAATTTTCCTAGGAAGTGCCGGGGAGCTCCTGGGATGTATGGGACTTTCGGTCTTGTTTTTGGAATCTCCAATATGGTTTGTGTCTTTGCTATATGGTGTGTGTGGCTTGTTAAGTGGTTCGTGGCTGTGCTAGCTAAAGGTATCTCTACTAATTATATCAATTGAAGGGCTTAAAAGCAAATGGGAACAAGTGCAAAAAAGAAAATTCTGAGTATTTAAGCTTCAAAGTTTTTTGTTCCCATGCATTTCATAGTACATACTATCTTTGGTTCCTAATACACACTATCTTTTGAGGTCATCGTGCGCTTTTTGATGAAATTTAGAACACTTATGGATCTAAGTATAGAATGACTGATAGGTTTTTTAAAAACTAGGACGACGAGGGCGGTAAGGTGAATTTTTGGCCTCTGTAAACTATCTAACCGATTTTGATGAAATTCATAGCATAAATAGATTTAGATAGTCTAAAAGAATACATAGGCTATACATTTTTTAAAAATTGGACCACGACGGGAGGTAGTGGGAATTTTCTTCCTCTTTGAAGCTACCTATCCGACTTTAAAAATTTTCAAATCATAGATCTGTGTCTAGAAAAGCACATAAGCTATACATTTTTCCAAAAATAGAAGCAAATTAATGAAATTGAAAACTTTCAGAGATTTGAGTCTGGAAGATTACATAGGTGATATATATTTTCAATAATAGGACCACGAATGCGAGTAAGGGGCAATTTCTCCCCTTCCGAAACTATCTAACCAATTTTAATGAAATTTAAAACATGGATAGATCTGAGTCTGGAAGGCCATATATTTTTCAAAAATGGGACCACAATTATGGGGTAAGGGGCAATTTTCGCCTCTCTGAAACTATCTAATCAATTTTAATGAAATTTATAACATTATTAGTCTGGAAGGACACAAACGCTATATATATATATATATATATATATATATATATATATATATATATATATATATATATATATATATATATATATATATATATATATATATATATATATATATATATATATATATATATATATATATATATATATATATATATATATATATATGTATATATATATCTATATATATATATATATATATATATATATATACATATATATATATAAATATATATATATATATATATATATATATATATATATATATATATATATATATATATATATATATATATATATATATATATATATATATATATATATATATATATATATATATATATATATATATATATATATATATATATATATATATATATATATATATATATATATATATATATATATATATATATATATATATATATATATATATATATATATATATATATATATATATATATATATATATATATATATATATATATATATATATATATATATATATATATATATATATATATATATATATATATATATATATATATATATATATATATATATATATATATATATATATATATATATATATATATATATATATATATATATATATATATATATATATATATATATATATATATATATATATATATATATATATATATATATATATATATATATATATATATATATATATATATATATATATATATATATATATATATATATATATATATATATATATATATATATATATATATATATATATATATATATATATATATATATATATATTCAAAAATAAGCCCACTAGGGGGTAAGGAGCGATTTCTATGGTAAGTACGTTATACTAAGCTCCAACCTGGTGTCCCCCGACATCGTGTTTTCTTTGTTTGCCCTTTTGTTAAGAAAGAGACAAGAAACCCGTACAATGAAGAGTTAGAGGCTTATTATGTTTTACAAAAACGTTTCCCGTGGTGTTTAACATAAAAGTAATGAACACATCTTATAACTCAATTATAAGGCTGACAAGATTTCCTATGTCTAGTCACTATGTACAAAAGAGGAGAACTTTAACCCGCTCTAAAACGAATAAATCTTAGAGCCAATCAATTTATAACTGAAGATTCAATAAATAAGAGACGTGAACAAAAATATGTCTGCTATCACCCCTCGTACTTACACACTCTCATTTATTTAATATTTATATGGACATATGAACAGGCTCTTCCCTGCAATTTAAATAAAAGAACACATTTAAACTACACTCCTTATATTAAGTTTTCATCTTTTACAAATTCATACGTTTATTGCACCCGACTTAGTCTCATGCATGCATGAGAGTACAATTTAGTTTGATTACTCGTTTACTTGTTTGCTTGTTTGTTTGTCTGTATCTTCATTTATTTGTTTGTGCAGTTTAAGTTCAATTACGAGTGAATTACAAAATACGAATAAAAAAAGTGCTGAAACAAGTGTTTAGTCAGTTTGGAGCGTTTGTTTAGATACATTTTGGGTTGCATACACATGTAACTGTTTATGGTTGTACATACTCTTATATGTTGGTGGTTTTGCCAATTGTTACTTTTGTGGCTGCTGGCATTGATTATGATGTTATGGTGATGCTAGCTGGCTGGCGATGGTGTTGGTGGTTGGTGCTGGTGGTGGTGGTGGTTATGGTGTCTAAGCCTTGGGTTTTCCTTTTATTTCAACGATTATTGCTGCTCAATTTTTATAATATTTCTCCATTTTATATTGCTCATATAAAAAATATAAATATTGTGGTTTTGATTTATGCTTTTCAAGATCTTCTTCGAGACACTCATGCCAAAGATAGTACCTGCACATACTTAGATACATACTTTTGTGGTGGCCACATTTGAAAATGGGTCACAACAATTGTTTGTAATTATGTGATTAGTTAAACTTTATATGGTTAAAATACAATGAAATTCCATTGTTGATTATTGTTTGCATTGGCGAAAAGACTAGAATCAATTTCTAAAGAATTTCTAATTTTTTTGTACACTCAAGTGCATATTTCTTGTAAGTGGCTGAAGATAGTATAAATCGATTAAAATTTTTATGCTTAACCATAAATATGAACAACCCACAATAGTCATTGCGAGACCTTTTAATATCAATTTATATACAATGAAATGCAAGTTTTTCCAACTAATTGTTGTAGTTCGTTTTAGGTCATTTTTAAAAGAAAAACTCACTCGTTAACCCAAAAAGTTGGTAACATACTAGTTTAGTTTAACATAGATTTTTTCAATGAACCACTTTCTTTTTGTTGCTCACTAGAGCAAGCTAATGAATAGCTGAAGGGCTGAAGGGCTAACCTTTAGAGTCATTAAACTTACTTTGAAAAGCTTCATTACAAGGCTCTAAAACTATATGGGTTAGATTCAAAACAAATTGTTAGTTGTAGTCTCATCAGTTTTTAGTACTATTTTTCCAAGAGTATTAAATCAAAATTATAGAAACCTTCACTGTAGGCAATATTTTTACTTTGCATCTTATACCAAAGAGTATTCTGTCATTTCATACAAGTTTTTTGTGTCCGCTTTAAGATGTGGTTTTACGCATTGCATTATTTACAAAAATATGAAACAAATGCAAAAATAGATAAAGATAAATAAAAATAATCATATCAGATTGATTTCTGATTCCCATAAACTAAAGCAAATTCAAAAGAAAAGGTTTTTCTATTTCAAAATTATGTCTACAAGTTGTTTGTCATTCGTCACTTTTCTTTTTAATAAGACATAGTATTATCAAATGCATTATAAGTTATTAATATATGAAATTGAAAATTTAATTGCAATATATGTAGCATGAGCTTCATCAATTTACTAAGAATTCGTCATACGTTACTTGAATATTTATTCCAAAAATTTGGGCGATTGTTGAATAAAAGCAAAAATTTTTCTAAAAGAACAAATTGTGTTTCAATCGTAATATTTTCAGTCATAAATAACACTATACACTCTAAAACATTACTTCAAATTTATAATCATGTATTGTCTAAATTTGTGTTGAAAATTTCTCTTTGTCTAAAATTACATCGATTTTGTAGTTATTTTATTAAAGAAAAAACATTTCAAATTAAACATATTTAGTCCGAGTGGAAAAAATTTAACATAAAGTATAATACGGCTGTGGCTGAATGGTAGATACGTCGGACTATCAGTCAGGAGGTCGCGGTTCAAAAACATTTTGTTAAAAAATAATGCGTGTGTAATTTTAGGTCGATAATAATCTGTAAAGTGTTGCCGACTATTATTGACCTAATTTTCAACAAAAGTGTTTTAGAGTGTATACACAAATATTTCAGTTTTTAAACTTATAAAATATAAGTACAAAATGTTTTCTAATGAGCTGCCATAAGCAGTAGAAGCATGAAGAATTTCAAACGACATTTGCGATAAATTTCTAATTTTAGCTCCCACTTTTTTGTAATATTAAAACGACAGCATGTAAAATGTGTCAGATAAATAGCAAAATATTCTAATGTTTTGTCAGACATGTTTTTCACTTTGTTCAAACATGTCGAAGATTGCTTTAGAGTTTTCCTAGAAAACTCGTGCAGAATTCTCTAAGACCTTTCGGTATAGTTTTTAGGATTTCCTCAGACAAAAAGATCCATCGCACATTCAGAGAACCGAGCGATTCTCGATTCTTTGCATGTCTCACGACGCCTAATTGCAAAGAATCGAGCTGATGGCATGGCAGTGACTCAAGAAAGTCGCACCCGTACACCTCGAATGGACTGTAAAAAAGACTAAAAAACTGATCTTTTTAACAAATAAATCCAGGTTTTTTATATGTTGGCATAGTATTTCTTAATAAAACTCACTCATTTGAAAAAAATTTTCATATGAGATTTTTTTAATATTTTGTTATAATTCTCTTACATTTTTGTCAATTAGCCAAAGTAAACATAAGAAGTTATTTATCAACGTCAATTTTTCGAGAAAATCGGCGGGGAACAGAAGGTCAGTAAAATTTTACCTCTGAAGATTGGAAATCAAACTCATAACACATACCATTTTAAAGGCCAATTTCTTATCTTTAACATGACACCTCATTGGAACATTTAGGGTTAGTAGTTTTAGATCAGGCGCAGGCGATATGTAGCCGTGAGCCACGATGTTTGCCGACTACTTTTCGGCTATTTCTAAATTCTACATGTACACAGCCGACAATTTACATGTACACAATACAAACAATCAAAATAAACAACAACAAGAGCACAACAATCATTTGTACCGATCAACAATGCCAAGCAACAAATTTTTTCTCATTTATTTAGCTTTCTCTTTGCCTGGCGCTGTTTTAGATATATACATAATTTTGTAAAGTTGGTTTTTGTTGAATTTTCTCATTTTCAAGTCGCTGTATTTCGCGAAGCAGAACGTATAATGATTTAAGATTTCGCACTAACGGTAGTTATGACATAAGCATTACTCGTACGCAAAAATTTTCAAAATGTTACTTCTGTTGTTTGGCTATAAATGTTTTTCCCAATGTAAAACTTGAATTTTGATGTCTCTCGGCGGCAGCTATGTTTTGATTTTAGACCCCTAGTTTCTTAGGATAATTTTCTTTGAATTTTGTGTAGATTTCGTTTTTGCTAGACGCCTTTCGCGTTTTTTCTCACACGAACAAATTGGCCCACCCTAGTGTACAGCAATTTCGAATTTTTCGCAAAATTACTAGGTTCTGTTAACTGAATCCGATAGAAGAGACAAAAAAAATATATACGTGTGTCGGCATTTTGCAAGATCAAATCGGAATTTTGTTTTAGGGAAGGTTAAAGTTTCCCCCCTTTTGGCCTGATCGTGCAGCATATCGGTACATGAAACTATGTGATCTTTACATCTGAGCATTCAACAACTTTGTAGCAAATATTAGGGTAAAATTTTTTGTTCTTCGTTTTATGGGTCTTTTTGAATATTCCTTAAAAAACGGGCAAACAAACTCCCCTTCAGCGGCGATATAGCAGTAAAAAATCTTCTACAAAAATGTTCTTAGTGGTCTTGTACATAAAAAAGCTGAACGCAACTTATACTTTAAACGTAAGACTTACAAGATTTTCTATGCCGAGTACGAATTGTGCAGAAATTAATCCTTAAACTCATTTTAAGTTTTCAATGATTTCTAGCATTTGAGTTAAGTCTGGAGCTTGGGTCTCTTAATAGACATGAAAAAATTTAAGAAATCCAAAATTTTAACTTTTTACGACCACTCTAATGTCGCATATAACAAAGAAACATAAAATACCACACTGAAAACCCCCCTCACATTTAAATAGTTTAACCTTTTATTTCAATCGAAGAAATATTGTGCTCAAATATCTTTAACGCTGCAGTTGAACCAGCCAAACAAGTTTCATTTTATATAAAACGAAATGAAAATCTAATTGAACTTAGAAAAAAAATATTGTCATAACAATTGCTTTTTTTAAAAAAAATTTTACTTGAAACCATTATATTTTAATTCAGTTGCATAAATTTCAAACCACAAAACGGTCGCGTAATAAAGAATTTAATTGTGTGGCAAACAAATTCATTCATTTGTTTAATTTGTTCAATTAAAAAACTTGATAATGTTTCTTGAAAATTTCACTAAAATTATTATAACTTTATTGTTCTTAATAATGGCATTTAATAATTGTAAATTATTAACTGCTTCAGGTGAGTGTTAATAATAGCTTCTTTTGATTACATTTTTTTGGTTGCTACTTCTTTGGCGCTGGCCCAGTTAGTTGCTCATCTCAATTTTAAAGTGCTTGAAAATTATGGAGTGTAAAATGTTGGCTCAGTAAATATTAAAACTAAAATAGAACTCCTTGGTATTCACGGTTAAGTAATCAACTTTCAATTGCAATTTTTGAGAACGAAAAGAAAACAACGTTATTTGTTCGTGTGCAATTTTAAAAGTGTTTATTTAAAATGGAACAGGTTTCAGTGGAAAATTGCTTAAAAGAAGTAGATATTCCTTGCCACTGAAAAAATAAATAAGTCATATTTGCGAAACTACTTTTTCTATAGTTTCAAAGTATCAGTAAGTGCGTATTTGCGACGACTTTTCAGGAGGTAATTACACTACGCAACAAGAATAATTCCAAAGAGCACCAATATATTTCTCTGATGCGTTATACTCCCCTAACTACAAAAACAGTCGAAATTTAAAATTTTATGGATAAACTTTATTTTTATTTATTTCATTTTTTTATTTGGAATTACCCACCAAAAACTACTTACAAATTGACTCTATAGCTACTTATTTTTATTTGAGAAGTCCAAAAAATAAGGGGTACCCCTTACAAATGTATCAACATTGTCACAGCAATTAACTAGTTATTATTTGACTTACTTGAAGCTAAAAAAAATTTGTCAAATGAACGAATTAAAATTAAAAAAAAAATTATACACATTATATTTTATTTATACATATTTGAATTTTTTGACCCACCTGGGATACGAACCTGTGCTCGTTCATATTTGAAGACAAGTACTTTACGCATTCAGCTATTGTTGACTTATAAGTTTAAGCGACTTATTTTATTAATACAATACAACAAATTATAAGTACTTTCAGATAATGAGAAAAATAGTATTAAAAACTAAGTAGTAGCTCTAATTTGAAGCATAGTAATAAGATAAATAAATACCAGTCATTATTTTGTAACCCATTAATTAAGTACTACCGATTGCAAAAATGTCAAAAATTTTTGCTGCGAGCTTACCCAGCAAAAACTTTTGTCACTGGCACTTTTTAAGTCATCAAACACTTTTTAAGTCATCATCTGTTTCTATATGAAAACTAATTTTCATCGCTAAGACTTATAAGTCAACAAAAGCTGAGTGAATAAAATACTTGTCTTCAACGATCACTGGTTCGTATCCCAGCTAGCTCAAACAAAGAAAAAAGCTAACTGTGGAAAAATATAACTAATATATATATAATGTGTACAATTTTTTTTATATTAATTCATTTATTTGACTACTTATTTGTTAGCTTCAAGTAAGCTAAATAATAACTAGTTAATTGCTGTGACCATGTAAATGCATTTGTTAGGGGTACCCCTTATTTTTTGGACTTCTCGAACAAAAGTAAGTAGTTATCGAGTCAAATTGTAAATAGTTACGACATAAATCCTTATATAATTTTTTGTCTACCAGTAAGCAAAGTTTTTGCTGGCTATAAAGAAGTAGTCCAATTTTATTACAAGAACCACTAAACAACTTTAAATAAAATTACGTTCTAACATTATTTTTTTTTATATACTCAATGGCTTCAGAATCATTCAGACCGCAATGATAAAAATTTATTTTTTATGCAAAATTGAAATATTTTTATTAATATGATTATTTCGAACGTATTTGCTTTGTGAATCCAAATTGATTATTAGGCTAAGGTTCGTAACGTTATATTCAGAAAGAATTGGGCAAATATTTCAAGGTCTTGAGTAGAACAAAAATCAGAAAAATGGGAACAAAGAAAAATAAACCGCTGGCAACGCTGGGAAAGTGCAGTTAACATCAGCTTGAGAGTGATTTAATTCTCGTATTAAATTTTCACGAAAATGTTGTATATATATGAAGTAAATATTTTTATTTTATAAAAATTTATAAAATATCGAATATTGCAAAATGATACGTTTTTTTTTTGTTTGTATTATCTTGACGTGACGTCGACAAATAGTTGTGGAATAAGAGGGAATATTTATGGTTTATAATACACACCATCTTTTGAGGTCATCGTACAGGTCTGAATTTTTGTAGAGTATGAAGTGTAGATTCCTGCATATAGCTTAATTTTTTTAGTTGACATTTTTAACCCTTTGATTCTCACCTCCTGATTTGTTTTATTAACTTTTATTAAAATTTTAATTGAAATTAATACTGCAGAATGAAATTGTCTAAAACTTTTCTGAAACAAATTTCCCATTTTAAAATTGGTACAAAATTTTTGGCAATGAAGCAAAGATAACAAAGTACTTTTTATATGAAAGAATAGCAGAATGTTTTTTTTAACTTTTTGCTTAACAATTTTATGAGATGATTGAATTGCCAGCTGTCTAACACTATTTCTTGTTGCCTTAAAATGTTCAATAATAAATTTTTTAAACCTCATTTTTAACTGTACAACTATTAATTTAAACATACAAATATTTTAATGACAGCTTAGCAATTTATGGTCATCAATATGTTTATGCACTTAGAAAAAAATTGAGAAAAAACAAGATTTTGGTCAGGATTAGCTTATGATAAGAGGAGAAGACTATTTTAAAACCACTGGTTATATACCTGTTATACGCCTACCTTCATTTAAAAAAAAAGCAACTTAATAAATTACAAAAAAAACGTCCTTAGTACTTTTAAAAGGAAGGATGCTTCTACAATATTTTTCTAATAATATATTACTCTTGATATAAAATTGTAAGCCACTATTTAATGACAATTCTATAATATTAACAATTTTTTCTGTGTAAGTGTGAAACCATTTTCAGTTTAAACAAAAAAGCCAAAACAATAAAATATCTTTACGAAAAAATAAATAAATATTTCCTGTTTTAATTATAAATCATCAACAAACAATACTGGGAATTGATGATGGTGAAATCAAGCGAAAAAAAGATTACATATAAAAAAACACATGTTCTTTTCGTTCTTTCGGATCTATGAGGGTCAAGACTTATGGCCACAGATGTCACTGATAAAACAACTAAAAGTTGGTTTCCCCTTTATGTTCTAATATCATCTACTCCCAAGACTTTTGTTCACATGTGTGTTAAACCTAAAATGCAATAACGAAAATATAAACAAACTTAACAAAATTTATAGTAAAAAAACTGATGTAAGAATATGCAAAAATTTGTTTAACAAAAGCTAATGGCCTCTACGCAACATTGTAGTTGCATTTAGGGGGAAAACAATGGCCATTAAGGAAATAAATAGGAATTAGAGAAATTGTTGTGTTGCAGTAAGCAATAGTAGTAGAGAAAGTACCCTAATATATTTTTATATTACTTTTAATAAACGAAGAAAGATGTGTATACTTATTTTACAGATATTTGATATTTGTAATAAAATCGTTGATTGTTGATATTTTCGAATAAAAATTAGCAGTTATAGAGGAATTTATATACTAAATACCAGGAAAGCAAAATAAAAAAGTTTTTCATCTGAGAATCTCAGAATTCTTAAGAAAGTTCTAAGAAATCCAAAAAACGAAATTCTGAAAAATTTTGCCCATTGCGTCCACAATTGATTCAAGGCCCATTTAACACTTGGACAAATAACTACGTACATATAAGGGTTTTCAGGAATGGTAATGGTTTTGGAATAAAAGCTTTGGGATTTTAGAAAATGTGGACTAAATTCAAAATTTCGATCCAAAATAGGTCGAACTGGGAAGTGCCCAGGTCCAACTATACTAGGAAATTCAATATTTGTTTGACATCGATTCACGTCTGTACAGATACTATTCAGATAAATATACATTTGCTATATGTTACAAAAGAGTTTTTTATATATAAATAAAGGAGTGATGGTGCCTTTATAAGCAAAAATTTTCGAAAATTCCAAATATTCCAAATTTCAATTTAAAAATTTTATATTTTTCAACTCAGACAGCAGAATTTCATGAAATTTTTGTTAAACTCTTTGAAATTTTGTTCTCAAGCTAACGAAGAAAAAATTTTATAGATAGGATGATATTTGGATCCGCTATCTGGAAAACACTGGACCAAAGTTTTGAAAACATGTATCTTTTAAATCTTATTAAGAGTTACAATACAGCAAAAATTTTTTAAAATCGGATGAGAAAGAAAAAAATGGCAATCAGTAAAAAATTTTACATGGCCGAAGTGCCCTACTTTGGCTCCGCTGGGCAAGTAAGAGAGCTGCCATGTCCATGTAAAATTTTATTTCGGTAGAACTAGCCATTTAGAAATGGTTGATTTATGTTCCAAACATTTTGATTCTGCCCCACTGTGCACTGCACAAAACAAAAATATGGTACTTGGCTCTAACGACTAATTCTAGCAGAGAAAACTAAAAAATATATACATGTACACAGAAAAAATTATCACCCAAAATTTTTCAAACAAAATTTTGTCTCAAATAAAATTTAATTTTCAGTAAATGTTCTTTACTGAATCAGTGAATTTTTTGTTTGACTTTTGTTTAGGACGCAAACACCAAAAACAACAACAAAAACCAATTTACTGTGTCGTAAAAAAACCACCCCTTAACAACATGCACATATATAACAACAACAACAATGACAGCAAAAGAAAAGCAATGTCGGGATTCATACAAACGCAAATTGTATCAAGTTTGTTTACTGAAGATTTCTGAATGAATCAATTCGTTAATTTTGTTGCGTTAATTCTCATACATTTTTTTAGTGTCTTTAGATAAACATACAGAGTTGAACACATTTAACATAGCGAAATTTCATAAATGCTTAACGGATAATGATCTTATCATTTAAAACTTAAAAATATTTTTTTAAAAAATTTTACTGGCTAAGACATAAATTTTTTTTTATATAAAACATAAGATCCAGTAAATATTTTTGTTTGATTCAGTGAACTATTTTGTTTAAAATTTTTAAGTAATTTTACACAAATTGTTTTATAAATTCAGACAAAAATTTTCTGGAATATTTTAACCCTCTAACTCTTCATTGTATTAGTTTTTTGTCCCTTTCTTAAAATAGGGATTAAAAACTTCCCGTCAGCGTCGATATAGTGGGCTGAAATGTTCTACAAAAATATTTTCCTTAAGATTCGACTATTGGTCTTGAAAGACCAATTGAAACGGCAGAAATCATTCAAAACTTAAAATATGTTTAAGGGTTATTTGCAATTAGTACTCGGTAGAGGAAATCTTACAAGGCTTACGTTACGTTACGTTACGTAAAACTCCACGAGGAACATTTGTCCTACAGTACATTTTAGCCCGCTGTATCGCCGCTGAAAGGGAGTTCTTATCCAATTTTTAAGAAAAGGAGTAAAAGACGCATACAGCGAAGAGCTAGAGGGTTAAAATGTTCCATAAAAATATTTTTCGTAGTGTTTTACATAAAATTGCTAAACACGTATTATACCTTAAACGTATGGCTTACAAGATTTTCTATGCCGACTAATTATAACTATGTGCAAAAGGTGGGTAAAATGATTCGCGGCTGTAGACTTTCAAATCGACACTACACATAGAATTTCGTTTGGTGCCCTCCACGTTCATTAGTCTTTAGAAGAATACTAATTTGTTTTGTTGTAGAGTGTAATTTGTTTGAAATATTTTCATTAAATTACTGAAATATTCTTCTGTAAATTTAAACTTTTTTTTTGTAGGTACATTTCTAGATGAATTTCCTTACAATTTCCTTGTATTTAATTTTTTCCGAGCTTATTTTAAAGTCATCAAAGAACTATTTTCAAAGTGCAGTGCAATACCTCAAACTTTAACTTTAACCTGATTTAAAAAATGCAATGAAATGATTGACTTAATTGTTTGCTCATACAAGACAAATTCCCACAAACATTCCATACATCCTGTTGCAAAGAAAAACAGAAACCTTAATACACCATTCAATTGGTGGGTACATAAAAAAAAGAAATATATATATATAGTAAATAAATATGTAGGTCTTCAGAAGATAAAAAGTTATACAAAGTATTAGAAAAAAAATAAAATAAAAGTGGTCACTTGGTTACTAGGTTTTTTTTCATTTCGGAACACAATAGATGATCATATATTTCTTTGTTGCTGTTGTTGCCTGCCATTGTCGTTGGTGATAAGGTGTGGTAGTGTAGTTTGGTGTAGTTTGAACAAAGAAAAGAAAAGTGGGGTGAAAAAAGCAATATATATATGGACAACCCAAGATATATAAAGGTTCACAGTTATTTTATCTTTTTGGCCGCATAAAACACGCTCATTCATACACTTATATGCACTTACGATCACAACAAATTTCAACTTAATAAACGTTTCTTTATTTCTTTCCCGCAAATTGCAGAAAAGAAAAGGAACATAAACATGAATTAAGATTGATGAGTGTGCCAAATATTTTTCTTATTTCGCGGTTAATTCGCCAAATGGTTACAAGGTGTTCTCAGATACACTGAACACACACATATATATACACAAACAGACAATGAAATTATTAAAACACATGCATGCATGTTGCATAAAGAAATAGTTTGAAAGAAATTATTAGATTTTTAAATCACCAAGTTGGAATTTTTCAAGATATAACAAACATATATGTATATGTATATAAATGGCATGTTTTGATATCAAGGATCAGCAATGGCTTGGTACAGGTGTATTCAATGCTGATCATTATGGTGGCATTAGCATGTACGGAGGAAACTAAAGTTTGGATTTTCATAAAAGCACAGTTGGACTATTGTGAAACTTAGTGTAAAACTTATATTGTGAAAATTTGATCTATATGAAAATTTGTGACCCATTGAGGTCAAAGTTCAAATTTGGCAAAATTCAGCCATTTACCAGCAGTTGATCAAAAAACTCACTGCTGCTTAGCATATTCAAAGTACTGTTTTCAATATGCCAAATTATATCCTAAATATGTTTGTTGCAAAAATTAACCCTTGGGCGTCAGATGGGTCAAAATGACACATTTAGAAATATATGGCAAAATTATTTTGTTTTTGATACTTTAAACAGCTCCCCCGAAAAAATTTAAAAACGACTTAAGCGGTTAAGGCTTGTAACCACAGAAATATGCATGACAAAATTACCTTTAAACTTTTTTAACATAGTTTTCAGCGCTATGCACAAATTAGTAGCAAGAAGTTTACTTTTTAATGCAAAATTAAAAAATGTTTTCTTTTTAAAAATGCTCATTAAAAGTGTAAAACAGCAAAACATTTACCTTTTAAATATTGTTGTTAAGAGCAAATGTTCTACGAACGATATAAGCCATATATCATATTAGCAAAGTATAAAAAAATTAATTTCTCACTGCTGACACAATGCATGTTTTTAAGGAAAAAGCTCCACATCTGTCAGCTTTAGTGCTGACAATTTTGATGATTTTCAGCGCTTCAAAAAGCCCTTTTTGTATCAAAAATGTAGTACTCTAAGCCGGGAACTCGCCATACAAAACTCAGAAGCGATATCGGCAGGTTTGTAAGCGTTACTTTTACTCTATAATAGTAAAATCCTGATTGTTTTGAATCAATTTTTTTAATGCTGTAGCTTTTAAGTGTCTAGGTGTATTCAATTAATTGTTAATAAAATCAACATTTAACCATTGATTTTTATGATGGGTCGCTTATTTTGTTCTTAAGACACCTGTCCTTAATAATAATCGTTAACAGGTAACGTTTTTGCAGTTTTGATTTTATTATGTGTTTTTGAAAAGAAAATTTTTTTTTATTTTGGATTAACCTATTATCACGTAAGACCGACTTTAGCACTTTAATTTTATTCTTATGAACGAAGAACGCGAAAGTTTTGCAATTACTGTTAGCTTCATCATTCTCAATTAACTTCAATTTAGTGCCGTTAAAAAGTTTGTGCCAATAAGACGGGTGTGTGTACATAGCAATAATTGGTCTGCGAGACCGACGTGAGTATTGACGTAACAGTTTTTCGTAGGTTATATTTTGCACTTACATATATTTTAATTTTGTATTTTTTTAGATTTAGATTTTTAATATAATGTGTTATTTTCTTGGAATTATTGTATTTTGGTTTGCTTAGTTTTAATAGAAATATATATTTTTTGAATGTTTTTTATCTCTTAGGAATTTAACCACATTTTACAAGGACTACCGTGAAAGACTATTAGTTAGTCGTGTATACAAAAAAGATTTTTTTCTTTAAAGCTTGTGTTTATATTACTAAAAACGTTCATTTCTAAAACTAAATGGAGTTGTATTAAAACTTTTTGAGCTAATGTAAGTTTAGTAGACTCTACAAACATCGGTATGACAGACCGGGAGGGAGTATACGTGTTTCATATTTTGACGTGCATATAGGAAGGATAAAAGTCACATTTTTCGATACTAGTTCATAAATAACTTCGAAAGCGTTGCTTAATTTAATTCAGAAGGTATGAAGATAATTTTGTCATGCATATTTTTGCGTTTTGATGACTGAAATCGGGCATACCATTCTCGAGTTAGGGTGAAATATATCGATTTATTTTTTTTTTGTAGACCAGTGTTATTAATCTAACAATTGTGCGTTCTATTATGGCGAAAGAATTTGGATATTTTTCAAGGCAACTTGTGGTTTTTAGAAATATGTATACGCATATGACAAGCTAAATGGGAACAGTTTTCCTTTCCTTATATTACAAGCTCTTATTACCATTTCCTTTGTGAAACAGCCATCAATACTATATTTTTTCTGATCTTATACTGATACTATATCTCTTGTCTTGAATATAAATTCCCAGACTTCCAAGATAACCATTTCCTACCAGTACTTTACGAAATTGTTTCTTTTTTTATGTCTGAAAGTATAAAAAATTCCATTTATTTTTGAACTGCGCTTCTCCCTGTATCTATACATACAGTTTGACTTTAGTCTAACTTGATTTATTGACATTTTAACAAATTTTCTACGTTGACCTTTTGTGTAGGAAAAAGTTTCCTTTGAGCGATTATGGTCAATGATGCGAAAAGCAACCAATAAACTGCTAAAGAATATGAGATTTAAGACAATTTTTTTCTGAGGAATTTTTAAAGAAAGAAAAAAGAAGACAAAAATGAAAAGTTTGTAATAAGTTTTTACAATAAGTTTTTATGCCATGTGATATGGATACGGATATTACTAATAATTTAGTCTTGTCTAAGAGTGAAAGATATTAATTCTTAAATTCACAGTCTTTAGCTAACTAATGTCAATGGTTTAACCAATCATATTTATTTGAAATATCATTGAGTAAAATCAAGTGGGGAATTATGAAAAATAGGATCATTTCCGTTGACAACAATTTAAAAAATTAGTATACGAGGGAGGGACCTCACCGAAAGGTAATTTTTCAGTTATGTTATGGAATCTTGCTATTATTTCGATACTGATGGAGCTAGACTTCATGAAATTTGAATCAGTAGCCTGTTGTGGAGCTCATCAGTAGATGGAGCATCGAAAGCCGCCCCAATTCTAAACACCAGAAGAAGGATCCTGTTGTCTTCACGGTAAAATACAAGATACCGATCTTCATGTTAATGACTCTTAAGAACTGAGCCACTTTTCGACAATCTGCTAGTGCGAAGTACCTATTTAGGTATTATCTTGAGCTCCAAACTATCATGGAACCTCAATGTGCAAGAAAGAGTTGCCAAGGACGCTGCTTCCCTGTATACCTTCAAAAAGGCTATTGGAAATAGATAGGAAATAAGTCCCACAATTGCCAATTGTCTTTTTGACTTGATGGTGAAATCCATGTATGAAGCGATTATTTAGATAGTCCCCAATTGTATAATTATTAAAAAAGTTCTGCAGACGTCTGCTTTAATGATCACGGGTGTACCACGAACTACATCATCAATAGCTGTGTTCTCGGGCACATCCTATGCAATAAATGATATGCAGCATCGAGAGAATCTAATTCAGGTATCCGAATAGAAGAAGGGTTCTTTATTCTCCACTGCCAACGGAAGATACATTTTAGGCTAGACAATAAATAATGCGTTATTCAGGTTAAAATATTGGCGCTTAAAAGCACAGTCAATTAGTTAGCGTGCAACAGGGTACTCCGTCAGGATATCGGAATATGTGTCGATAGTAAGACTGCGTTATATGCTCTATCTGGTGTTTGTACAATAGCCGAGATAACCAGTAAATGCCGGGCATCCTTAAAAGGGATGGAAGGGATTCACAGCTGAAGCTTCTCTAGGTAACACAATTTGGAACGTGCTAGCCAAAGCGGATACTTGCTTGCAAGAGTGGGATATCGAATGGCTAGTAGGAGTCTCTTTGAAAGGCTGCAAAGTAAAAATTCACCATCAACTAACAGATGGACCAATGAAATCAATCTCTTGTTAAGTTATTTGCCGCGAACAAGCACCTTGCGTATGAGTAAACCAACACACCTTTCTTGTGTTGGAAGGTACCAGCAACATGGGTACCAACAACAATACTCTCGATGTTTGTTTTACTTCGCCCCTTACAAGTATGAAGTAATTGTTAATGCACCTCACGGTAGCAACGTTTAAGCATCCATTTCATTCTCAGAGATTCGTAACAGTTCACGGCTGCGAATCGTTTAAACTATATGTATGAAAAGGTTCGTTGGGCAGTGATAAACCAGAATGTGCTGTTTTCACAAAACAAACAAGCATTGTTTGTCTAAAATTTATATGAAAAATACTAAATTTTTTGAGCGGATTCCATACAAATTTTTTTAATCAAGTCGCTTGTTTGCATTGTAGGAACATCACATTAGTCTTTAGTACCTAATTTCCGACTCTTTTAAAAGGCGAGCAAATATTCACTAGCCCGATGTATAAAGCTAACCTTCTGGCTGCATTATTTGCAGGTAATACCCACTTTCCGTAAAGAAATCAACCACTGCCCACGCTTCATAGAGTATGTGCAACTATGGCAAAAATATTATTTTTAGCGCGTGCAGTTAAAAAGGCTTTAGCGGATCTTAACATAAATAAGTCTCCTGAAAATTGCTGGTCCACGACAGCACGCTTGCTGGCAATCCTATTCAGCACTTTGTATCACGCTGGTGGTGAATCCCATTATGATGGAAGGCTATAGATGTAACTCCAATCCCCAAATAGGGAGAGGCTAGTAACACTGAAAATTACAGCTTATGCGCAATATGTTCTGCATTATCCAAAGTAATGGAAAGTATGGCAAATTTTTATCTGGTGAGGTATTTCGAGTCCAATAGTTTACTTAGCGAGCGTAGAGCATACTCCATGGATAGCTGGTTGACGCGCAAGCATTCAAGTAGAATCAATAAGATTCCATTTTGATAGACCACTCCACTCTTCAGTGTCAACCTGTGTATGTCCGAATCCATTTCTCGTACCCGAAAGTCGATAGTAAATTCATTCCATTGCATTGAGATATAATATCAGTTCATCTAGAGCAATCTCTGATAGGTCTCATAGGTCATCTAACATTTAATTGTCCCGAAATTTGTATCTGGAAAGATGCAAGGTCGGGCACTTATAGCGAAAATGGAGAACCCTCTCTTCTTTAGTTTCTTTACGACAACTACTGCTGAATGCATTGTAGGAAAGATCTTTGCTGTTAGCATATCAGCCAATCGCCCAGTGTCCCATCACTACTGCGACGTACCTCAAGATGTCTTAGGGTTTTTGCTCGCTAATTTTGCTGAGTGTTTGTTTTTTTTAGCAAGGCCATATCTTCGTAGCTACCTTACAACGGATCCAAATTGCGCCATCTGTCTTCAGATTTTTAAAGACTTTGTTAGAAAATATTGTTTGTAATAGTGCCAAATGGAATGTCTACCGATTCAGCAGTGGAGTCATTCATGGCAGAGCTAGCCTTGGCCAGCTCATCCACATGTTCGCTGCTAGGAAAGTTGCTATGTGGGGAACCCAAATGAGAGTAACGCCCGTCGTATCACCTAACATGGATAGCACATTCTTACACTAGCTAACTAAAGTAAAAAAAATTATGTGATATCTTAGAGACAGAAGTCCCGCCTGGCTGTCGGCAAAAATTCTGATTTTTCGTTTGACCCTGCTGTCATTTAGCGCCCTATCCGCTTCTCTTACAGCCATTATTTCAGCTTTAAATACACTAGCTCCATCAGGAAGTCGGATGTAGTGTCTTATCCAAAAATCATCCGA
Organism: Panzeria rudis; assembly: GCA_956483635.1. Lineage (NCBI taxonomy): Eukaryota > Metazoa > Arthropoda > Insecta > Diptera > Tachinidae > Panzeria > Panzeria rudis. The sequence goes on along the minus strand of OY101450.1, from coordinate 123,343,731 downwards.
GAAAACTGCAGAGCCAACACTGCAGATCGTTCTTGAAGCACGAGGATACACCCTTAAGTCGTCGTCTCTTTTTATATTGACTCTCATTCACTCTCGTCTAGAAGGAATTAGGACTTTGGAAGGGTTATCAGTGAGGCTGTAATCGATTTTTTTTTAAAGAGAAGTAACACGCTTCTGCAATACTTGCCAGCTAACTAATCAATTAATATTTTACCTTCTTTGGGAAAAGGATAGTATAGAGAGAACAGGTGGTGACGTGAGAGAGCGAGATAGAAAATTTTATTGATTTACAACTCTGCTATTGAGGGTTTTGCTCAATTTTGTATAACAGTTTTGCAGCAGCTCTGGTGTTAAGTAGGTTCATTAATTTCTTTAAGCAGTATAGCCATTTTACTAGTTATTTTACTTCGCCTACGATTCTGCTACAATACCGATGAAGGAGGCTGCTGTAATGTGCATTAGTATATGTCAATATTAATCGCTGCCGGTACTACTCTGTGACCAGTGCTATGCTTTTATCACAGTCCAACAACAATTAACAGAATGACACACAAATGTACATTAGAAAAATTCACAATATTGATGGCTTGCCTAAAACTAGTTTTGAGCCCAAGACCTCAGTGTTTGCAGTCAACGCGCTAACCACTTCAGCCAGCAGCACTCTCCGTGATAATTGATCTTGACATGGCCATAAGTTCTTAATGTCCACGTCCCAGATGCCACCAGTACATAAACAATATGCAATCCTGATGCAAACAGATCTCTGTATTCTGTATAATTGATCTATTACATATTTCCAATGCTGTATTCTCACGCACAGGCGTATGACCGACTCAATGTGGGGTGTGTCCTACAATAGAACTTGTTCTTATGAAATAAGGGGGTGTGTAACCGAAAGCCAATCATCATGATCACAACCATTTTTGGCCGGCACGATAATGAATCTCACTATGCATTCAAGAGAAAGCTCGTTATTTACACGAACATTTCGTATGCTGAATCAACTTTCTGCATAATAATATTGTTGGTGCAACTATGACATAACCATATCTGTGCTCTGCTACTTACACATCCCAAAAAATAGTGGCCACGACCTTTCCTTGGCCAATTTTGTGGTCTCAACTAGTTCAAGTACCTAAACTCATCGGTAACTCACAACTACACACATATGTACAGTATATCGTGGATTTAGATGATGATTGTCGAAGTAACTGCCGCAAATGGCAATTTTAAACGATTATTATAAGCATTCTTCTGAAAAACTAGGACTTTACTTACATGACATATTTTATTTAAACTTATTAATTCCTTAATTATAGGGAATGTTTAAGTATGTTTTTTCTCACAACATTATTTTTCCAGCATAATGAAATAAAAAAATAATTCCTAAACTTCATGTCAATAATCTGTAAGATTTGTCTGCTAACCAGCCAGTTTATTTGTAAGCTTAAGTTTGTCTAAGAAGTTATTCACATTTTGTTCCTTACAAAATTTCCAAAATACTTAAGTTGCTAGTAACTTAAGCTTTAACTTGTCACGAAGTTGTTCCATTACTACTTATATTTATGAATAAAAAAACATTCGAATAGAAATCTATAAAAATAAGAAAAAGAAAAGAAAAAGAATAAATGCCAATACGTCAGGATTACTGGCAGACGGATAGGCAGCTTGATGGACGGACAGACAGCTAAGTAGATAGATATTCTAGATAAGCCAACAGAAGATTGAAAGAAAACTAATAAACCATTAAAACGGCTGCCAAACACATGCTGTTAATGAGATTTATAAGTATGAGAATGCAGAATTGCCGGTAACTGGTTGAAGAAGAGAAGATACTTTTTGTCTTTTACGTTTTATTGCAAACGCATCGGAATTGGATGTGATTGATAATTGTTTTATTTTTAATATATTTTTTTATAAGCCTAATAGCTCATTGCGGTTTAGCTCTTATTCATTTTGATAAATTTAAGGCTTCTAAGCAGTCCATAATTAATTCGGTAAATTCTAGTTATAATGGCATTTTACAAAAAAAAAATAAAAATAATTGAAAATTTAATTATTTGTGATTAAATTTAATTTTTTATCATAAGCAATTAATAAAACAAGTTTCTTTTTTAAATTTCAGAGTCCACATCAATTTGTTTTTATTACTTGAAAACTGCCCTAATTTAGAAGAAATGCTGTGAGAACTTTTAAATTTTAAATAAATTTTCCTATAATATTTCGCGTAGAATGTCTTTCAAATTTACCAACAAACTGGGTGTTCTATATTTTCCTTTTTTGGTTTATCAGTTATGAACCCCATCAAAATTGTTTATTAACACGATCTTTTTTAAGTGATTCCTATTAAAATGCGTACATAAATTTATTTGCTTCAGGGTGTTTTGCAATCTTCTTTGTGGTATACTGGACATTATAAGTTATCGCTAAAAAGAAATTGAACAAGTATATGTTTCAATTTTTTTTCATCACTTTCCAACAACTTTATTGTTTTTTTTTAATAAAGGAAAATGAGTTCGTGTAGTTGCTTCTAGTTGGATAGCTAATACCGCAGACATTCAGGCAGTTATAGAAAAGAGAACAAGATTAAATTAATGTCACTTCTTTTAATTGGGTCAAAATTCTACAATAAATGCGTATATTGTTTTTTTTTAAGGAAATTCTACTCAATTTTAATAGACATTTTTCATCAGAAGTTTGCGACAATAGCAGTTAAGTAAACTGATCTAGATTTTAAGATAAAAATGGTTGAAAAGTAAAGTGTGTTAGCAGATTGTGTTAGATGACAGTCTATTGTAATAATTTATTTGATATGTTGTTCATAAATTTAAATGTTTAAGGCAAAAGTACGACGAGTTTAAAAAAACTGAAGCTAATTACATCTTCTATGAAAAGTTACTCAGACTTTGTCGTAATTTTTTTAAAACTACTTACGTGCTGTTTTTAGAACCCAAACGATCAAATTGAGTGAACATTTTGTATGAAGAGCACTCAGTTTTTCGAGTGGTTTCCATACAAATTTTCTACTCATGTCGATTGCTTGGGTTCTAGAATCAACACATTAGACTTTAAGTAATTTTTCTATGAAAATTTTACTGAGAATCTCATTAATTATTCTGTGTAAATTTACCTGAGTAGTTTTTCTATGAAAATTTTACTCAAAAACTAAATAATTTTTCCACAAAAAATTTACCAGAATCTGAGAAAATTTTTTATGCAAAATTTCCTCAGAATCTGAGTAATTTTTCTATGAAAAATTTACTCAGAATCTGAGCATATTTTTTATGCAAAATTTACTCATAACCTGAGCAATTTTTCTATAAAAAATTTACTCAGAATCTGAACAGTTTTTCTATGCGAAATTTACTCACAATCTGAACAGTTTTCTAAAAAAAATTTACTCAGAATCTGAGCAGTTTTTCTATGAAAAATTTTCTCAGAATCTGAACAATTTATCTATGAAATATTTAATCAGAATCTGAGAAATTTTTCTATAAATAATTTACTCAGAATCTGAGTAATTTTTCTATTAAGGATTTACTCAGAATCTGGGTAATTTTCCTAAGGAAAAAATCTGATTAAATTTTTTTTTATGTACTCAGAATCGGAGTAGTGTTTTTATGAAAATTTTACTCACAAACTGTGTAATTTTTCTATGTATAATTTACTCAAAATCTGATTAACTTTTAATGAAAAATCAAAAAAATTAAAATCTAATTGATATTTTATGAAAAATTTACTCAGAGCTTAGGTAATTTTTCTACGAAAAATTTACTCAGAATCTATATAATTTTTGTATGCAAAATTTACTCAGAATTTGAGTAATTTTCTATGAAAAATTTATTCAGAATCTATGTAATTTTTCCATGAAAAATTTACTCAGAATCTATGTAATTTTTCCTTGAAAAATTTACCCAGAATATGAGCAATCTTCCCATGAAAATTTTACTCAAAATCTAAGCAATTTTTCCATAAAAACTTTACTCACAATCAGAGTAATTTTCCTATAAAAAATTTACTCTGAATCTGAGTAATTTTTTTATGAAAAATTTACTCAAAAATTAACTCAAAATCAAAGTAATTTTTTTAAATTTATTTAGAGTCATAGTAGTTTTCCTATAAAAATTTTACTCACAAACTGTGTAATTTTTCTATGTATAATTTACGCAAAATCTGATTAATTTTTAATGAAAAATTTACTCAAAATCTGATTGATATATTTTCTATAAAAAATTTATTCAGTATCTGAGTAATTTTTCTATAATAAAATTTACTTAGAATCTGGGTAATTTTTCTATGAAAAATTTACTCAGAATCTGAGTAATTTTTTATGAAAAATTTACTCATAATCTGAGAATTTTCTATGAAAAATTTACTCAGAGTCCGAGTAATTTTCCATAAAAAATTTGCCCAGAATCTATGTAATTTTTCAATGAATAATTTACCCAGAATCTGCGTAATCTTTCCATGAAAAATTTACTCAGAATCTAAGTAATTTTCTATAAAGACTTTACTCACAATCTGAGTAAAAATTTACTCTGAACTTGAGTGATTTTTCTATTAAAAATTTACGCAGAGTCTGAAAATTTTTTCCATGAAAAATTTACTCAGAATATGAGTAAATTTTCTATTAAAAATTTACTCAGAATATGGGAAATTTCTATGAAAAATTAACTCAAAATCAAAGTAATTTTTTTTTAATTTATTTAGAGTCATAGTTGTTTTCCTATGAAAATTTTACTCACAAACTGTGTAATTTTTCTATGTATAATTTACGCAAAATCTGATTAATTTTTAATGAAAATTTTACTCAAAATCTGATTGATATATTTTCTATGAAAAATTTATTCAGAATCTGAGTAATTTTTCTATAAAAAAATTTACTCAGAATCTGGGTAATTTTTCTATGAAAACTTTACTCAGAATCTGAGTAATTTTTTATGAAAAATTTACTCATAATCTGAGAATTTGCTATGAAAAATTTACTCACAGTCCGAGTAATTTTCCATAAAAAATTTGCCCAGAATCTATGTAATTTTTCAATGAATAATTTACCCAGAATCTGCTTAATCTTTCCATGAAAAATTTACTCAGAATGTAAATAATTTTCTATAAAGACTTTACTCACAATCTGAGTAAAAATTTACTCCAAATTTGACTGATTTTTCTATTAAAAATTTACGCAGAATCTGAAAAATTTTTCCATGAAAAATTTACTCAGATTCTGAGCAATTTGTCTATGAAAAGTTTACTCAGAATCTGAGCAATCTTTCTATTAAAAATTTACTCAGAATCTGAAAATTTTTTGTATGAAAAATTTACTCAGAATATGAGTAATTTTTCTTTAAATAATTTACTCAGAATCTGAGTAATTTTTTTATAAATTTTGATTTAGTATTCAATAGAACACTGAAGATGGCACATAGCCGAAACCGGTCTGTTTACAAACCAAATTTGACGTGGGATGACGGAAAATCGTTCCAAATTAAAAAAAAAAAACCCGGTCGGAAGAAAAACGCAACACTTTCTATAAATACTTTACTTGGAATCTGAGTAATTTTTCTATTAAAAATTTACTCGGAATCTGGGTAATATTTCTATGAAAAATTAACGCAAAATCGGAGATAATTTTTTTTGTTAAAAATTTATTTAGGATCGGAGTAGTTTTCCTATGAAAATTTTTTCTGTAAAAAATTTACTGAGCAATTTTTCTATGAAAAATTTACTTAAAATCTGAGCAATTTTTTTATGAAAAGTTTACTCAGAATCTGAGCAATCTTTCTATGAAAAATTTACTCCGATTGTTTCAGTATTTTTCATAAAAGAAACACAGAATCTTAATAATTTTTCAATGAAAATCTACTCAGAATCTGAATAATTTTTCTAAAAAATATCTACATCGAATTTGAGTAATTTTTCTATGAAAAATCTACTTTGAATCTAATTAATTTTTCTATGAAAAATTTAGTCAGAATCTTTATATATTTTGTTTCTTAATTTTATTTCTTATATTCTTTTTAGCTATACCTTTCATCGATCACTTATTAGCTGATCCATGATCAATATTCTGTAAATAAACTTTTAATTAAAATTCCCCAATTGCAAAGAGATATCAATTTTTCTATCAAGAAACTAAAAATTCATGGAATTCTTTCCAATGAGAAATGGAGATTTCTTAAAGCATTATTAACTTCCTCCCTTTTCATTAACAAATGCCAAACAAATTCGCAATTAACATAAACAACTCAGCACTAAAGATCAGATAAATTCAAACATCGGAATGTCTGTTTGTTAAATGTTTAACAAGAAATAAATTTTAATTCATTTGAAAAGTAAAAAAACAAAACTAATAAAAATAAAAAAGAAAAACACTACATATGAAGTGAAAACAAGTGTGAAAACAAAATGTTTGGCAAAGGCGGCTAAAGGATACTGTATGAAAGAAATGTGTTCACGAATAATGGCGCATGTATAAAAACGATTTTTTTGGAGAGCCGAAACACGGTCGAAAGCTGTCATTTATGTCAAAAAGAAATGCACGATACGTATAGGACATTATTTATTTTTGGTAGAAAAATCGAAGACTTATGAATATGAAATCCACAAAAAATAAGAAACGTAGAAAAGTTATCTGTTGTTTCCACAATGCAAAGAAGCATTTTTTGCCTAAAATGTATATGAAAAGCAGTCAGGTTTTTGAGTGATTTCCATACAATTTTTTTTACTCAAGTCGCTTGTTTGCATTGAGGAAAAAGCATATTAGCCTTTGAATTAATATTGCTGCTTTTAGTGATACAATAAAAAGACATGCAATAAACACGTACCTTTTTGGAAAACTTAATTGGAACTATAAAAGTTGCCATATCGGCTACCACCTCCTGTGTTACTCTTTGTAGGGATACTTAATAAAATAATCACACTTACAAATATACAAAACATTTTTATTACCATCTTCTAATGAAGATAACGCAGTAAATTTATACGCATGTGAATGAATACCAACCAAACAAACGAACGAGCTGAAAAATGGAAAAAACGCTCATTTATTTCAATACAAACACGAATTTTACTGCAACCAACAACTACTTGAGTTGACTATCGAGGTTCTTATTAACCAGCACAAAACTGCTGATTTGCTTAGATTTTTAACATCTTCTAAGGTAGGGAGGGAGTAGCGCATCACATGTGTAGTAAAGTCTTTTTGAACTTAAAAATAATTGTTAATTTTTCGTACGTTGAGGGGAATAGAAAAAAAAACAGAATAAAAAAGAAAAAAATACACAACTCTGTTGCTGTCATTGTTCGAAACGAAACATACAGACAGCTAAAACTACACACTGACAACACTTTTATCTTTAAAATCTGAATAAGACGTTAAATAAAGTTAAGGCACAAAGTCATGAAGTCAAACACCTTTTCCTAAAAAATTAAGGTGTTTTTCAACTCACACTTTAGGTGTCATTGGCATTTGATGCGGTCAGGTGAAATTACAAATAAAAATTTTAATTTTAATGATGTGTATAATTGTTGCTAAATACAAACAAAAATTATTAAGGGAAAATGACGTCAACATTTTGTGAGGATCTACAAGGGCAATAGTCCCTAAAAATTTAATGGCCATGGAGGTCAATGTTTTCTTACTGACCTTTTAACGATGTATGATTAAAATTTATCGTGGACTTTAGCGACAAGTTCGGCATACAAAACTTGCCGTTAAAGCCACGTTAGCTTTTAATCGTATATTGTGAAAACGGCCGTTAGATAATTAAAAAGTTACGCAGTGGAACAAAGATTTACCAATAGATAACTTACAAAGTAATGACTAGAATCACATGAAATTAATTAATTTTGAAATTTTGTATTTTTCTAAGCGATTTCTCTAAAAGGAGGGGGTTGCGAACTCGATTTGTATAGTTTCAAGAGAAGGAAAAGGTTATGAATTCGTTTAATATATTTTTTGTGTGTGTTTCCTCAGAACTTCGCCACTTCTGATTTCGATTTTTTTTTTGCTTTATTTAAAAGAATCTATTTCCAGATTGGACCCTTTGAAAATTGGGCAGTGCCACGTCCATACAAAGTAACAATTGAAACGAAGTTCTCTATGGCATGCTGTGCAACGATAAGATGCATATAAATGTTTTTATATGCTGGGGATAGAAAAAAAATTTTTTAATTAAAAAATACGTGTAACAAATGCGTGTAACAAATACGTATAACGATTAATGGTAACAAATACTGGTAACGTCAGTTCAAAAAGAAGGCAACGGCCCGACGCGAAGGTTAAATTCCTCTTTCGTATTCCCTCTTTGGTGTTTTCCATCTTTTCGTCATTGCCGTTGCTTTCCAAGGATTTTCTAAGATTTTTAAGAGAAATTTGTCCTTGTTTTTAAAATCCGGCGAACTTCTAAGAATTTTGGTGGATATTTTAGTCCTAGTTTTTGGGAATTCAGTAAACTTCTAAAATTTTGGGGAGATTTCCGTTCTAGTTTTTGGGAATCGTTGCACCAGTTTTGTGTCTTGGCTAATGGTGTGATTCTTTGCTAAGTGTAGGTGCCTCGGCTAAACATCAAGTGCTCGACTGAGGTCTTGAGAAGTATCGTCTAATTAACTTCCAGGCGATAGTGGTTTTTTGTTGCCGAATTGACTTCTTTTTTCAGCTAGGTGTTGAAATTAATATCTGCATTTAATTGGTGTCATCAAAGTAGGTGAAATTTTTGTTTTTAAATTATATAAATATTTTTTTGGTGGTGGTTATGGTGCCGGGCCCGGTGCCTAAGCGATAAAGATGAGGGTACCTTAGACATAGCTACCGAAAGTGGCCGACTGAAGGTGACCGACAGAGTGTGACCTGCTAATGGTATAAGGCCGAAAGCGGCAGTCCGATGGAATAACGCCGAAAATAGCATGCGGAAGACGCAAAGTGGTTCGAATTGGGAAAAATGGTAATAAATTTGTATCTCTGAAACTTACGATGCGATTACAAAACGTGTGTAAAAATCAATATTTCCGGTAACAATATAGCCAAAATTTTTCAAACAAATATTTTATGATTTTTAACATAATCATTGACAACACGTAAGAAACATTTTTTTGTTATCTCCATTTACGTACTCATTAAAAGGCAAAAAAGTCGGGACTTTGCATTGAGAGGGCAAAATGGCTACATTTTTACACAAATTGTTCGACGTTGTTCTAAAAAAAATTTGCAAAACTAAAATTTTTCATTTTCAATATTTCTAAAGAATAGAAAAATTACTGCATTTGAAATTTTAAATCGATTAAAGCATGCACGCTATATCCAGCATTGGACGAAATGGCAAATTTTTCTACGAAATTCTAAACTAATCGTTTAAAAAACGTCTATCGATTTTTTTCAAATTTCTCTACAAATTATATTAGATATATTTCATATAATTAATCTGTCTTTTATTTGTTAGCCGCCCCCGCTCTAAAGTTAACAGAACAGATTTTCTAAAAATAGTCAAGCTTTCAAAAGCATTTCATTTACTTGCGTGAAAACTGTACTAAACTTCAGTTTTTAATTTGTATCTCTTGACTATTTTTTAACAAACATAGCAATCCTCTTGCGCTTAAAAAACTTTAACGTTATATTAAACGGGCATTTTTTATGAATTTTTAATTCCAAAAATAATATGTGAAGAAAATGCGGAAATCCAGTATTTTTATGGCAAAAGTCTATTAGGTATGAGTAATATGTTACCTTACGCCGATAAGGGGAAGGCCAAGGGCGACAAGAACTTCATTCCTACCCGATGTTCCATGACCCCGTGAGTTCTTTTTTTCTCTAAAAGTATGTCTCAGAGTTATTTGTAATTCGTCACTTTTCTTTTTTTAATAATATATTACTATAAAAAAAAAATTGATGAAATCGAGATTTGTATAAATGAATTAAAACACTGAGTAATAATTCCATTGCAAAAAAAGTTATTGAAAACAGTTGAAATTCAAATATTTATTGAAAAATTTGCGTCATCAGCTTCATCAATTTGCTAAGAATTCGTCATTCGTTACTTGAATATTTATGCCAAAAATTTAGGCAAGTGTTGAATAAAAATAAAAATTGTACGACTCGAAATAATTTAAGTCATAAATAGTTCAATTTATAATACCATTTGCTTAAAATTTGATTAAGAAGAAAACGGAACATATAAAAATTGTAGTTCGTGACTTGTCTATTTGTATGGATTTTGTTGTGGCAGTGTCTTATATCTGATTTCGGTGTTTTTATTATATTTTTGGGCTTAAAAGAAGAAGAAAACAAAATTAACGACAGCAAAGTTTCAAAAATGTTATAGAGAATAATTAAAACTAGAAGAAAATGGTATGCAGATTATAAGCAAAAAACAAGAGAAAAGTAAAAGCAAACTATTCTTAAAACAAATTATTATTTGTGTTTTTATAACCAACTTATTTGTACAAAAGATAAATTGTTAACATTTCAACATGGTCACAGCGCCTTAGGGGCACTATTTATTAATTCTATGGCTTTGATTTAAAATAGATTTTAGCAATTAAAACTAGGCAAAATAAAATAGAAATCATATCGGCCTATAATGAGGTAACGAATGACAATAAATTATGGCATAACTAAAAATTATTAAATACATGTTTTTACGGAAATTTTTTGTTACCACATTCTACAAACAATTCCTCATTCCTTAAATTTTTTAAATTTTAATATAATAAAGCTCGTATTTCAATTGTTTTCCTTTTTTGTACGATGTTAAATGAAATTTTGGCCATAAAATAAAAAAAAATCAGTCTTCTGAGGAAAGAAACATAAGAAAAGTACAAACGAATAAACAAAAATTCTTTTTTTATGCGTCTAAAAAGAGAGAGACTTTTATGGCAATATTTCAACTAGTTAGAGACCAAATTTGATACACCTGCTGCTAACTATGACCCGAACGTTATACGGAGTCTATGGAAATTCCACGTTAGTATAAACATGAACAGACCTAATTCACCTAACTATAAGATTCCAGAACAAAGCTCCAGCCTAGCCCTGCTGCATTTTTTATGAGCGCCATTCGCAGTGCAATTTATTCTGAGCAGATTATAGAACTTAGATTGTAGCTGTTACACTATCCCCAATGTTTGCAACGAGAATACTTCCAAAACAAAGTTACCACGCTAATAAAATAAAGCAGTAAGCAGCCTAAGTAACTAATATTATTATTTCTTTTTATTTCTATTCTCACAACTATGAGAATTATCTCTGCTGTTTAATTTGCGATTTTTAGAGATTTTTAGAGAAAAATACTTTAATGTGTGTTTGCTTTAACGATCATCGCCCTATTATGGAATCGCTTTTTTATCCGAAGAGCATTTGATTTTGATCATAAAAACAGAAGTAGAGAAAAACATTAAAATTTTTTAGATATTCATTTGAATCGTAAAAGTTCTTAAGCTGAATTACAAAAGCAATCAAAACAATTAAAGTTTAAAGGCGATGTGTCAGGCTATTTTTCTCAAATCATCATCTGATACTTTAAAAGAAAAATTCACATTTATGGTAATTTTGATATTATCGATAATTTTGAAATTTGGTTACGTTGGATTAATAAATTTTTCTTGTATTCCTTTTTTTCAATTATTACACTGTACAGCAATATCAGTTCTAATGCCTGATTCTGGTAGTGGGCACCAAGAAAGAAAAAGATACGTATATCGATCGGTGTTTTAAAAGCTTAGAGCTGGGATTTATTTTAGCGGGAGATCAATTTTCACGCCCCCTTTTGGCATATAGTTATACTGACTTTGCATAGAATATCTTGTAGGGCTTACGTTTAGGATGTATGATGTGTTTAAGAATTTTATGTAAAACACCACGAGGAACATTTTTGTGAAACAATTAAGCCCGCTACATCGCCTCTGAAGGGAAGTTTTTTGCCCCTTATTAATTTAGGCGCCAAAAAGACCCATACCGCGAATAGCTGGAGAGTTAAAATATTCTATAAAATCTTTATCCGTGTTATTTTACATACAAATGATAATTACATCTTTTACGTTAAAAGTTTTGCCTACAGGACATACTATGCCGAATCAGTATAACTATGTGGAAAAGGGGAAAAATTTAGTTCCCCCTAAAATAAATCCCAGATGTAAACTTTCAAAACGCCGACACACGTAAATATTTTTTGTGACTTTTACCAGAAACAGTTTTCAAAACCTTTTATTTGAAAAAAAAAATCATTTTGTTGTACAATGTAAATATTTGCAATTTTAACAAAATCAGGTGATTTCACTTTATTATGAATAAAATCAATATTTATCCATCGATTTGCATGAAATGGAGCTTATTTTACTTGTAACATAAGTGGCTTTATGACTTGGTAACAAAAATTTTAAGTTCTTCCATTTTCGATTTTTCATATATTTTAAGAAATTTTAAATTTTCCAAGTTTACCTAAAAAAATATAAATTTTTCATAATTGAGGTATGAATAATTCTGAAATCATTGATTATATAAAGAAATAATATTAGAACGGCTTAAAGGTAATTTTACTGCAAGTTTTTTAGTTCCTTTTAGCAAAGAAAGTCGATAACCGCTTTCGGAGTTATGATAAAATCGGTGGAGCAACATCTCCAAAACTCGATTTTTTGCAAAAATCAGGTAATTTGATTTCATTATGAATAAAATCAATATTTATTCATCGAATTTCATGAAAAAAAGCTTACTTTATTTCTGACATATGTGGCTTTACGACTATTAAATAAAAATGGTATCGTTTTGTAGTTTTAGATTTTTTATAAATTTTTAATAAATTAAAATATTTCGATATTGCATAAAAATAAAATATATTTGTCATCATTGCGTTGTGAATAATTCTGAAACCATAGATTTTATAAAAAAAATAATGCTAGAACGACTTAAAGGCAATTTTATTTAAAGGCTTTTTTAGTGGTTTTCTAATAAAATTGGCGAAGCCCTTCATAAGTTATGACAAAATCACTGCGGCAGTCTCTTCAAAAATAAAAAAATGTAACCATAGAATTTAAAATTTCGACTGTTTTGCGGTTAAAAAAAGGGGCAAAAAAGAACGAAAAGACACATACAACGTGCAGTTACAGATTAAAAATATTCCACAAAAATTCTATAGTGAGACTTTAGGTAACAATGCCAACGAGTCTTATACCTATAACGTAAGCCTTACAAAATTTCCTATGTCGAGTACTAATTGTGAATAAGTACGAAATTGACCCTTAAACATATTTTAAGTTGTGAATGATATCTGGTGTTCAAGTTAAGTCTGGGCTTGGATGTCTTTTAAAAATCTTTAGTAGAATTTAATAGCAAATATTTTTGTAGAACATTTCAGCCCGCTATATCGTTGCTTAAGGAGAGTTTTTGTAGCTTTTTTTTTAAACGACAAAAAAATACATACAATGAAGAGAAGTATAGGGTTCAAATGTTATATAAAAATATTCCTCGTGATTTTCTAAATAAAAATTCTGGACGCATTTTATACCTCAAACGTAATACCTACAAGATTTCCTATGCTAAGTACTAATTATGCGAGTACTAATTATGACCAAGTACGAAATTAACCCTTACATGCTCGTACATTTTAAGCTTTAAATGATTCTAGCGTTCAAGTTGAGTGTGGAGTTTATACGTCTTTGAAGATTTATAGTAGACTACAATGACAAATATTTTTATAGAACATATTAGCCCGCTACATCGTCGTTGAAGGAGAGTTTTTTTTGCAATTTTTTTTTAAGAAAGGGACAAAAAGACTCATACCACAAAGAGATTGAGGGTTAAAATATTTCGCAAAAATATTTCTAGTGGTGTTTTACATAGGACTGCTGAACACCTGTTATAGCTAAACGTAGAGCTTTATAAGCCGAGTAATAATTGTAAAGAAGTACGATATTAACCCTTAAAAGCATTTTAAGTTTTGAATTATTTCTATTGATTCTGAAGGTTTCGTGTCTTTTAAAACCTATAGTAGAATTTTACGGGAAATATTTTTGTTGAACTATATCGCCGCCTAAGGAGACTTTTTTTCCTCTTTTTTAATAAAGGAACTAAAAAGATCCTTACAACGAAGAGTTATGGGTTAAAGTGTTCCAGAAAAATTTCTCTCATGCTGTTTTACATAAAAATGATAAGCACGTTTTAAATCTTTAATGGTAAGGCTTACAAAATTTTCTAAGCCGAGTACTAATTGCGAATATATACGAAATTAGTCCTTAAACACATTTTAAGTTTTGAACTATTTCTAGCGTTCAAATTGATTCTGGAGCTTGTGTGTCTTTAAAGACCTATAGTAGAATTTTATGGTAAATATTTTTGTACAACATTTTAGCTCGCTATGTCATCGACTAAGGGGCGTTCTTTGTCTCTTTTTTAAGAAAGGAGCAAAAAACCCGTTCAACAAAAATCTAGGGAACTAAAATGTTCCAGAAAAATTTTCACCGTAGTGTTCCACAGCACATGAACACATTACCTTTCCTAAATATTTTTGTGAAGTTTTACACCACTTTTTTAAGAAAGGGGCGAAAAAAAGGGACTTTTTTAAGAAAGGGACCAAGAAATAGATGGTTAAATTCTTTGCAGAAATGTATCTCGTGGTGTTTAACATAAGAGTGCTGAACAAGTCTTACACCTTAAAGATAAGGCTTAAAAGATTTTCTATGACGGCTCACTATGATTATGTGCAAAAGGGGAGAACTTTAACTCCCCTTAAAATTAGTCGAGATGTAAACTTTCCAAATACCGATACGCGCATAAATTTGTTGGTGCTTTCTATCAGAATCACTCGTTAGAACATTGTGATAAGGCAGTGTTGGGGCCTCCTAAAGCAGCGCTCTTTTATTTTATCGTGAACATTGGAGTTAATTAACGTAAATTTTTCCCTTGATGCTTGGAATATTGCATCACGCTCTGTTCTTTATGAGTAAAAAATTATAAACTTTAGGCTTATAAAAATCACTTTCGTTTCCCATATAATTAAAAATAATCATTTTCTATTAAGGCAGTCAATGTAACATTTCTTATTAAAAGTTCTACTAAATTTTAGATGCACTTCACATCAAAGAACTAGTGGGCATTTGAATGTTGGTTTCTGTATTTATTTAGCAACTTAAATAATGAAAGAAATCAGCATTAAATTAAATTCTTGAAGAAGTTTAAATATATAAAAATCATTAAAGAAATTCGTTTAATGAGCATGTAGCATGTTGGCAAACACTTTTGTTAATATTACTATTTTTATGATGTCTATTGACTGTTTCCCATTTTTAGTTTAGATTTCAATGATAGTTTTCGTTTTTCTTGAAATGGTTTCTCTAATCTGCCTTGGCCACTAAAATTAGCTTTGCCTTGTTGATGTTTTATGGACTAATAAAATTAATGATAAAAGAAAAAATATATGGCTGATTCTCATTTCAAATTCTTTTTTCGTGTCCGTTAAAAGTATAGTAAAATATTTCATAAAATAAACACATATATTTTAAAAAGGAAACTGCTTTAGCATGATTTAATAGATTATAAATAAATGTACATAAGATTTTTTTTTTTTGTATAAGACGAAAAAGAAAAAAACTTTTTTTACTCTCTTCATACAAAATGGCGTGTCCGCATGCTGTTGATTTTCCACATTAAGAAAGTATTAATGTTTTCAAAAATGATATTATATTTATAATGGTTTTAGAACACTTGCATTTGCTTCTCTTATTTCACACATCAAATTTTTGCAAAATATTAGAAATTATAATATTTTTTAAATTATTGTTGTCCGCTGTCTTGTGTATTGAGCGTTATGCTTTTTTAGTACGCTTCATTACTCAGCTTAATTATTCAAATTGCATTAACGACGTACACTAAAATAACAGCGTAGGTTTGTACTTCTAAATATTCAAAAGTTTTGTGAACTTTGTTAAATAGTATTTCAAAATAAATGTATTGAGTGTTATCGATATTTTCTTAATTTAAGTGAAAATTTTTAGTGAATAGCTATGGGCTTATGTTAAAATACAGCGAAGATAATACATCTGAATTATATTGTGTGTAAAATACAGTGTGTGTTCTGAAAAAATATTGAATTCATACAAAAATGTATTGAGCGTTACGTAAAAAAATTTTTTTAATTTAATTTATCTATAAGTTTTAGGTCGTTAAAAAAATTTAACAGCAGCTGAAGGATAGAAACGATATAAAGAACATTATCTGTTTACAAATTTTTTAGTTTCTTTTCAAAATTTTGTTGCTTCTACTGCACTGTGGGTTGTTATATTTTCGAAGAATGTATTAGGTAGGTAGTATTTTGCTAAAAATAATTATTTAAAATTGACATAACTTTTGACATTGTCGGCCGATTGTATTAAAATTAGTCTTGTTTGAAAGAAGAGCTAAGCATATTTTTGGTAATGCATACTTGTTTGTAAAGACTTATTTTAAAAGATATAATTTTTCTATTTTTCCATGTGAACCCAAGTCAAAATTGAAAAAGTGGTCAGAACTTTTAATTTTGTCGTGAGATTATTATAATTTTTTGTTTCTACAGAGTATATATATAGTGCTTTCATGCCCTATAACTATTTTTCATGGTGTATTTTTTTCGCAAAAAGCATTCCCAGAATAACCGCGAAAGCTAATGTAACGCTCACTACAGAAAAATTTTAAAAAAATCTTAATATATAATTTTATTTTAGGATGCATTGAATGAATAAAAAACAAAAAAATTTACGTTTATAATAAGAATCAGTCATATATATTTATAGGTAAAATCACTTGTTAAGAGCTTTAGCTTTAATTTTTAAATGTTAAGTTAAAAGAGCAGGTTGAAGAATTCTGGTTGGCTTCTGCTAGGGTCAAAACACAAAACTCTAGTGTGAATTTTGGTGACAACATCGAAATAATTTGTCTTATATAATGATTAACAATACATTTTTACCCAACTTTATCTGAGACTTGTGTTAAACATGCAAACAAGTTTGCTTTCTAAGTCTTTTGTTTTTAAACAAAACTTTTCTCCCACAACTTTTTAATATTTTTTTTTTCTCTTTATTTATGCAATTCTAATCATGTGTTATATAATTTCTTTGCGCAAAAGAAAAACATCGAAACAAATTTCTCGCCACATTTAAAATAACCTTAAACCAATAATTTGACTTTATTTATTTTATTGTCTTTCTTAAGAGGAAAACCTGCAAACGTGACTCACACAAAAACATCATCTTATTGAAATTGCATAAACTTTAAATTCTCTTACGTACGTCTAAGTAAATTGTATAAATTTAACAAATTTTCACATGTTTTTAATACTAGAGAAAACGTTACTTCAGCACACTTGCAAAACAAAACGCCAGCAAGCTGAATGGGAAATAAACAAATTTTGCTAAAGCAAAGATTTTCATTTGTTTGTTAACAAATGATAAACAAATCATTCCAATGCACGCCTTAACAGTAATGGCTGCTTGCCTGCAGAGTTCTTTCAGAGAAACAGCGAAAAATTTGCTGAAATTATACAACAGCTGAGCTAGGGAAATATTCAATTTTAGTTAAATGCAAGTGGAGGAGTTTTTATGATTTCCACCTATGATGACTACTAGTTTGAATATAATTTGCATAATAATTGAAAATTTGAAAAAAAAAACAAAGAACAAAAACAACAGAGAATAGAAATTTAAGCAAATTTTATTACACTATTATTGTTGTGGGACAAAAAAACGAAGCAAATTTCACACATTTTGCTTCGAACTTTTTTTCTCTGCACATTTTATTTTATAAGTTTCATAATTTTATTGATTTTTTTTTTCATTTTCTTATTATTTTAGAGCTTCACCACGTTTATTGTAATAAGGATTTTATATCTGTGCAATTACCATTGACATCAAATCATACTCAACTGTTTATCAAAGAGGTTTATTGGCAGAATTTACGTTCAAATATATTGAAAGGTTGTCAGCCTTTGTATGATGATCATGGGATCGCTTTTATTATTTTGTTAAAAGACTTTTCTAAATGTGGCTTTTCGCGAAGTTTTAATAAATGGAAGGTATGAGTTAGAGCTAAAATATTTTTGAAATTTCTTAAAATATAATATAAATAATATAGGAGAACGTCTTTAGTTTTTGCAGAAATAATTGTGAAAATTTTTTTTAATAATATTTATATACTCTTGTTGTTATATATTATTACAAATCCATTGAAAAGTTAGAATTGATTTCTTATCAGCCGTGTCACAAATTCCATTCGAATTGGTTTTGCTCCGTAGTTTTCATTCCGAAAAGTACATTTCTGGTGCTGTAGATTCCGTTTATTTTGTATTTCTTTTTTACAATGATAAAGTTTTTATACCTTGATGCGTTTGTTTACTCTTGTTTTTAGATGCAAAGCTCACTTAAGCTTTTTATTAACATGGAAAGCTCATGACCAATTATTTATTTGACGCTCCTAAAAGTATGCACATTTCTTAGTATTTACTCCAAAAGAAGTCAGTAGAAAAGTGTTCATCAATTCCACTTTGAAATTTACGAAGAAAATTTTCGTTTTTTAAAGAAGCAACTTACGGAATTGAAACCACTGCCGATCAGAATGGTATTCTTTGATAGGGCTGTATACTACTAATATTCAGGCATGTCACAGAATACCATTCCGATGGAATGTGCTTTCAATTCCGTAAGTTGCTACTTCAGAAAACGAAAAACAAAAATTTTCTTCGTAATCAAACCACTTTTAAATTTCAAAGTGGAATTGAAAAACACTTCTACTGACTTCATTTGCAGTAAATACTAACACACGTACATACTTTTAGGAACGTCAATTAAATATTTGGTCATGAGCTTTCCATATTAATAAGAAGCTCAATGTGAGCTTTGCATCTAAAAACAAGAGTAAACAAACGCCTGAAGGTATAAAAACTTTATCATTGCAAAAACCAAAATACAAAATAAACGGAATCTAAAGCACCAAAAATGTACTTTTTGCAAATTACTTTTTCATTTATTTAAATATGATTTCTTTATCGACAGGTTTCTTACTACCAAAATCTTATAGTCAAAGGAAATTTCAATACAGCCCACAAAATAAACATAAAATGTTCCTATAAACTTAAAATGGATCTTCATAAACTTAAACACAAACTCGTTAAACGTTCAACTTTACCTGAAGGTTTTGAAGAAGATGCGTAAGTAAATATTGAAAGAAACTAAAAATCTTTAAATATATTCAAATATTATTTTGCAAAATTGCTTATCGTTTAGGGATATTGAAGTGTTAGAGACAGTAGAACAAAAAGCTCCCGAGCCTAAAGTTATACTGGAAGTACGTCAGAATAATGAGCTAATCGATGGCATGGTAACTGTCATACCAGGCACTCCACTAGTAATGGAGGTTAAACTAAATGAAATGGCTAATAGTGTCTATGGTTTAAATGTTAAGTATTTGCAAGTAACAGATATGGCTGAAATGTCGGAGACTATATTATTTAAAGGGTATTAACTAGTTTAAAAAGCCCAAAAATTTAATTGTAAATTTTTTTTTTTGCTTTTTCAGCTGTACTGTGGATCCATATTTATTTGAAAATTTTAATTTCACCTCAAACAATTCGTTAATATCAAAATTTCGTGCTTTCAAATTTCCTAACACTGCCTTTGTGCAATTTCGAGCAAATGTACAAATTTGT
Source organism: Panzeria rudis (assembly GCA_956483635.1). Lineage (NCBI taxonomy): Eukaryota > Metazoa > Arthropoda > Insecta > Diptera > Tachinidae > Panzeria > Panzeria rudis. Next base: position 123,324,073 of record OY101450.1, on the reverse strand, counting down.
TTGAAAAAGTGTATGGCAGCTCAGTGCATTGGGAGTAACGCCAGCAAAGAGACACGCAAAAGACGGGAAGTACACCATGCACAAGATAATTTTTATGATGTCCATACTAGTTTTGTATTGAATGTTAATGATTCTTTTCCAGCTAATGAAGGTAAGTTTTATTAGTTAATAATAACACTGTGACACACCAAAATTATTCAGGCGTTCTTATATGACAATTCTATTTTCTTGTAGCCTATAGAATACTAAAATAACTTTAGTTTTACTAGTTCACTTCGAAAAGTGATTTTTTAACTGTATATGTAGTAAAAAATTGGTAATCTTGGATTATCAATTTTAAACAGTCATAACTTGCTTTGTTTCAAAAGTTATTTCTGAAAATTTCTCATATACTAAACTTGCTAAGATCTAATTTTTATCTTTCAAAAATGGCATAGCTTTTGAAAATCGGTTAATAAATGGCTAAGTTATGGTGGTTGAAGTGTAAAAACACTTTTTTCCAAAAAAATTTCAGTTTCTCCAGGCTCTAAGTTGTTTCTGAGATATCAAATTACTATATATATTTTTAAGAAATGAAAAATGAAGATTCAAATCCTCAACAGATCACTCCCTATGCAATGTGAAAATAAAAGCTTTGGCAGCACTTTTCAAATAGCCGTTATAATTCAAAATAGCGGAAATAGAACTTTCTGGAAACAGTGCCGAGAACATCCAAGATTATTCGAGAATGCTAAAAGACAATGTAGATAGCGACAACTAAAAGATGAAAAGAGACAACTACAATTCCAGAAAGTCGGCGAAGGTACCAGAAGGGTTTATAGTTTACTATAAAAAGTAGGCTGCCGGACGACAAACACTCGGTGTATTTTTGAACTTCGACGAGTAAATATCGCCAAGAATAGTGAGTGGTTACATCGCGTTTAGTTATACGTGTATTTAATAAAGTAAAGTCCCAGCAAAAACTACTGCTTCGTCCGAAGCAGGCTTGCAAGCAAGCGATGCTGGTTTTGTTGTTTCTCCTGCTTTGAAAAGCGCTTCGAACATGCATGATTTTTGCTCGCGATGTCCCACTTTGGAGCTCTTGTTTTTTGTATAAAAAAGCGCTTCTTTCGAAGCATCAAAAATGCTCTAAAATTATTTCTCTTCGTATTATTGCATCATCCAATTGTATCATCGCTAAACTACAGACAAACAAATCGTGTTTTATCATAAATCTCTCTCTTCCATGCAATGGGTGAGAAATATAGAAGAGAAAATGTCTTTAAACGTGTTTTGAGTTTTTAAATGTGCTCGTGTTTATTTGAAGCAATGCGTGCGACAATTTTTTTGAACCTCCCAGCGGTAAAACTTGCGAGGCATTCACTAAACAGGCCTTTTTATAGGCCTTCCAAGACCTGAAATTTAAGATCCAAAAGTAATTCTTTTGTGCCTTCTAAAAGGCCTCTACACTGGTTTCTATTGGAAGGAATATTCTATTTTTAGATTTTTGCTTGTGCTTAATAAAAAATTTTCCTTAGAAATAACAGACATTCTCGTATTCTTTTTTCGCAAATAATTTATATATAAGACTGAAATTTACGTACAAGAGGCATCATACATGCTGCTATTATGTCGTTTATGTTGTAGCTACTACATCATGCTCAATTCGTTCCAAATAAATACATGAAACTTAGCCTCCCTCATATGTTTAAAAAATTACTTGGGATGAAAAGGAGTTCGAAATAAAACATCACGATAATCAAAAATATAGAAGCCGCTATAAGAATACCCAGATTAAAAAATGTACTTCCATTTCATTTTTAACAGAACTTCCCAGACCAGGCTTTCTATCAGGCCTGCTGAGTAATGGGTCGAGGAAGGCCTTGGTCCGCAATGACATCGCGTGTAAAAAAGAAATAAATATGTGATGGGAGTGGAAGTACTAAAGACTGCTAAATAAGGCTTTATAGAAGACCTCTTTACTCCTTCTATTTACCGATTGGCTTTTTTGTTGAAAGCTACAATGCTACTGAATATAATTTCGTTTATTTTGGAGTTGGTGTTTAATAATTTTGTAATTATGAACACTGAGAGACCTCTGCTTTCTTTTTGAGCATCCTCGGAAGCGCTTCAAAGCATCGCATTTGGAAGGCATGGACATTTTTTACTGCTACCAGAAACATGATATTTTTTTGCAGGGGTATTAATAAACAGTGTTACCAAGAAGTTAATTGGTGAAATTAAATATTCGTGTTTTATTTTATTGCAATTCAACGAATCCTGTGGAAAATAATAAAACCGTTTTTATAAAAACGTAACAATATTTATTATTGCAAAAAATACCAATAAACTAACTTTCCAAAATGCGTAAATACATTAAAATCTGTTTAAAAAAAATAAATCAGTTATGCTACGTTTAGTGTTTTGATATTTTTAGAAATTTCATTTCGAAAAAGGGCGGCCACGATAATATATTTCATCAAAACTAGAGAACAGTTTGACTGATTGAAATAGGTCAAACAGAAAAAGATGTGGAATAAAATTGCCTTTAATTCATTCATATACATTTTTTTTAACTTTCAACTGTTTCGGAGTTATTCAGATATTAGTAACGAAAAAAAAGTTTCATGCAAAATTCAACTTTTTTTTAAGAAATTATAAAACAATTAAGAGGGCAAACATTTTACATAACGCATTTAATTTTCAACCGATTTTAATATAATTAGGCATTTTAGAAAGATATTTTAGTGTTATTTTTCACAATAAAAAAAATGTTTTTAGTGTTTTTAAATGTCATAAGCAAGCCAGGGGTAAATTAATTTTGTGGAAAAATTTGCTTTTTTACAGATAAACCACCATAACTTAACCATTTATCAACCGATTTTCAAAGACCTACACTTATTTGAAAGATAATAATTAGATCTTTTAAAGTAAAAAAATTTTTTAAAATCCGTAATGAAACAAAGAAGTTGTGACTGATCAAATTTGAAACTCTAAAAACCTTGTTTTTTACAGCTCTTTACGAAGTCACCTAAAAAAACTAAAGGTACTTTCATTCTCTATGGGCTGCAACAAAACAATATTGGTACATTAGAATCTCTGAATAATGTTCTTCCCAACTTTTGAATCACAGTATAATTTATATTAAGAGAATTATGCAATTCTTTTTCTTTTTAGCTGAACTTAAAAAGCTTCAAAATCATGTTCGTTCACTGCGTAGCAAAAATCTTCATATTTTAGCTTGTAAATAAGTTTTGCTGTTTAAATGAGTATAAAATAAGAAAAAAGTTTGTGCACGCAAACTGAAAACAAACGAATTTTTTATTGAACACATCTTTTAATTCTAATAAATAATTGTGTTTTTTTTTGTAATAAACAATTTTTAAATGTTTTTTTTTCCTCAAAAGTAATGAAAAATAATCTTGAAAAACTGCAGCTACTGGTGGCTCAAGGCAAATTAATTTTACAAAATACTCGCAAGTCTACTACAACTACAATAAATTACATGCATTTCGTTGTTGTAAAAAAGATTGTGAATTTCAATCTGAGCTGGCTTAAGCAAAGCAAAAACATATTTGTAAAACTTATGAAAAACATTTAAGGAGAATAATTACAATTGGAGCTACTATCGACAAAGCACCACAGAAATTTGAGTGACCATCGCCAGCACACATTTCGCGCATTTTTCATTAAAAACATGTTTAGTTTTAATATAAAAACAGACATAAAAAATATACATTAAAGTTCAAACGCAACTGTTGGGATAAAGCTTTTTGCTTTTGTTTATTTGGCTGCCTTGCCCATTCTCAGAAAATCTGTTCATCGAGAAAGTAACACACATATTGAATTTGAAGTCTCTAGCCCGCTGCTTTTATTATTGACGCGGTTTGCCTTTAAAAACTTGGCAACACTGAATAAATGATAAACTTTAAAAAATAATTTACTGTTAACGTCAGTTACAAAACACTTATTGAATGTTGCTGATGCAGCTTTTGCTGCCGCATTTACGCAAAACTATTCGATTTGTAAAGTTTTTTTTTACAAACAACTAAAATTTGTATTCCCAAAACACGATGATATTCTAAACTTAAGAGTTGTTTTTATTTTGTCTGTTGTTTGGTTAAGCAATTGTGATTTAGTAATGATAACTACTAAAAAATTGTTGAGTATTGTGGATCTATCTACTTCTGTGAACAGATTTTTTTTTCGAATAAATTTTTTCTATGCTGGGGGGTAGAAAAAAAGTGTTTTAAATGAAAAAAATACGTGTAACGACAATTCAAAAGGAAGGCAACAAGCAGGCGCGTGGGTTAAATTCCTTAAGAACTCAGTTTTACCGCTTTGGTATTTTCCGGGTTTTCGGTATTGCCGTGTTTTTCAAGGGAAGTTCAGTGAGCAGATTTTTGTTTAAAATTTTGGGAATCTGGGGAACTTCTAGGATTAAAAGGAGATGTTTATACTATTTTTTTGGAAAACGGAGAAGTTCTGGGATTTAGGGGAGATTTCTATACAAGTTTTTGGGAATATTTGGGCAAGGGATGGGCAAGTGAAAAAAATATATCGATATATATCGATGTCGATATATTTTTAAATATCGATCGGAATCGACATATATCGAATAACATATATCGATATATCGAAATATCGATATTTTTACCAATGATAATTCATACGTAGTCCCCAACTTTTTTTTAAATAAAACAAAAAAGTACCTTTCTTATCAATAATTAAGCTGGAAGGAGTTAATTTCCAAGATCCTTACTGTTCCACCAATATTTCATGTAACATGTATCAACAAAATTACACTCAAAGAATGATAGTTTTTCGAATAGACAAAATATTATAAATAAAACAAACAAAAAATTGTTAGTAATATTCTATTTAATGAAGACTGTGCCGAAATGTTTTTAAAATTGGCACGAAAAACTAAACCAAAGTTTAAAAAATATCGAATTTTATACTGTCGATATATTTGGAAAAAATATCGATATATCGATATATCGAAATTAAAAATATCGACGATATATATCGATATATTTTTAACAAAATATCGATATATCGATATTTTTGCCCATCTCTAGTGTCGTGGAATTTTAAAGCAAATAAAAAAAATCACTCTATAAATTTCGTGAAAAAAGTCATTGTCTAAATATGGTTATACAACGCAGATGTTCTTTCTAAATAGCAAACTATATACGTGCAAGAAAAAACGAAACAGAATTTACAAGCTAGCACAACACCTGATTCTCAGAGTTACCGCATGCTAGAGCAATCGTGTGTCTGGGCTCCAATTCAGCACAATAAAAATTGTGTCAGATTGGTGCATTTGTGGCAACCGTGTAAACTTTATAAATAGATCAAGAAAATACAGTTTAATTTATTAAAATTTCTTTAATATTCTCAAATATATTTGGCTTTGAATTTTAAAATTTTGGTTTTAGACCCCAACTTTGTGATCTATTTCGTCCATATCTCCAGTAATCGCATAAGCAAATTTTTCAAAAAAATATTTTATGATATTTAACGCAATCCTAAATTTTGACAAGAACAGAGCTTAATTGTTCGACATTTTTCTCAAAAAATTTTCAAAATTTTATTTTTAGTATTTCAAAAGAATAGACTTCAAAAATTAATGCTAAATCGTTAAAAAAACGTCCATCGAGCTTTTCAATTTTGTCTACAAATTATATTAGATATATTTAATATAACTAATCTGTCTTTTATTTGTTACTCCTCCGCTCTTAAATGTACCAGCAGAGCAAATTTTCTAAAAATACACTGAAAAAATTCCATGTAACAAATGCACGAAAACGTTCGTATATATTACGAAATATTTCGTAATTTCGCACCACAAAATTTTTTTTGTAAAATATACGAAATGTACGAAAATAATCAAAAAATAAAAGTAACAAAAAGTATGGCTCGACCCGGGCAATAACTCGCAATCGTCATATTTCAAGGCATGTACTCTACCCACTGAGCCACTTTCTACTTATTTTATAAGAGCTAAATATTTTTTTTATTTACTTACATCTGCAAAATACGTCAATTTATAATAAATAGTTTTGACATATCTTTTTATTAAAAATATATTTTTTAACAAGGAAAAATGTTTAAGAAAGGTTTTCGTTACTTTCGCAAATTCAAAAAAAAAATTTTGCCAAAATTTTTTTTCGTAATATTTACGAAAGGTTCGTATATTCTACGAAAAAAATTTTCCATGGATTTTTTTCAGTGTAGCAATCGTCTTATGTTTAAAAAATGTTAATAATATATTAAACGGAAATTTGTTATGCATTTTTTAATTCCAAAAAAATATGATGGCCCAAGTCCATAGACGGTAGGCCGAAGGCGAGAGGAATTTCGTTCCAACCTGGTGTCCCATGGCACCTGTGTGTGTGGGTTTTTTTTATTTTATTTTTTTAAGAATTTAGAACGAAAGTATCTTTTAAGTTTTTTCTAAACTAAAAATATTTTTGAACATTTACTCCATCTAATTGACGCCACCATCTGTAGCGTACAAGCATATATTTTATGCGCATAAGTGAAAAATTCATTCTCAATTCATTTAATGTTTGCAATGCACGTAAAAACGAAACAAAATAAAATCGTTAAAGATTCTGTTGAAAATGCATTGTAAATGTTTAACATGTTTAAAATGCGTAAAATGAACACAAAAATTGCTAAATACAAATTTAGGAAGATATTAAAAGTTTTTGTTTGTGCAAGAAATGATAAAATCTATTAAATGTTTATTAGGAAATGCAGCATACGTTGTATTTTGATGAGGTTGTAAAATGAATTTTATTTGAAATTGTTTAAACAATTTATTTGTTTAGCCTGCCGTCTTCTAAGCTGCATTTGAAACTTGGCATACCAAGCGAAATGGAGTTGGATTTTGAGCATAAATAAAATAGAGACAGACTTTTGTACTGGGGTGCTAATTTTAGCACTTAGAAACTTATTTAAAAATATTTTTATACAAAAATTTTCTACTTCAAGTTTTTGTGGGAAGTCTTTCTTTGCATTAAACAATAAATCGGGTTGAAATTTTTTACTCCATGTGAAACAATTGAAAGTTTTTGTAACAGTCGCCTGAAAATAAATCGTAAGAGCTTTATGAACACACAGAAAATGTTCATATTAAAATAGTCGAAAACAAGGTAAATTTTAAATTTTTTGGTTGTGATTTTGCGATATAGGTGTTTCATGTTAATTAAACATGATTTTACAATAACCTATAAAGAATATTTTTTCCTTTTGAAACAAATATATTTCATGGTAATTTCATATTCCAGTACACTTAAATTAAAATAAAGTTCATACTGAAATAATACAAAGAATCATGTTGCATTAAAGTTTTTTGAAATTGAAACAACGTGAATTTGATATTGCAGCAACACAAAGAGCCATGTGAATCACAGTTTTTCAGGTTGAAACAACGTGAATTTAATGTAGCCATTTTATTAATTTCACTGTAGAACACGAAAAAAAATCTGTTCCACAAAAATATTTGCCCTAATATTTTCTACAAAGTTGTTGAACATAATCTGCACCTCAGATGTAAGAACACATAGTTTCATGTAGCGTTATGCTGCTCGAACAGACCAAAATGGGGAAATTTTAACCTCCCTAAAATAAAATTTCAATATGATCTTGGAAATTGTTGTATAGTTACGGTGACCAGCCTTATACTATTATAGTGAACAGTATACTATTTTAGACCCTTGTCCACTATTTTTTTTGTGAACGCTATTTGTACATTTTTTTCAATACATGCCCCTCATGTACATTATTTTTTCTCGCAAATGTGCACTTTTGTTCATTTTTTTTTATTACTTGCAACATATTTAGCAAAAAAAATTTTCCCCGTTTTTCCCGTTTTTTTAGTTTTTTGGCGATGTTTTTAGTTTTGGTGATTTTTTTGCATTTTAGCGATTTTTTTTAATTTTGATGCTTTTGCCTTTAAGCGCTTTTTCCTTTTTGGTGATTTTTCGTTTTCACATTTTTTTTTAATTTTGTAATTTTATACTTTTAGATTTTTAATCTTCAAGCGCTTGCTTCTTACGGTTTCCAATTTGTCTAAATTACATTCACTGATAGAACACTCTTTAGTTTTTATTGTTTTAAATATCAGTTTTAATTGGAGTAATCTATTATACAGACTACACCAATTAACATTAACTTTGAAAATTTAAAGATTTTATAATAAGTGTCTGTATATTACATTAATATTTTAACATATTTCGTTGCTCGCTATAGAACACCCTTCAATTTTTAACTGTCAGATTTTTGTTGTTGTAGCTCCCAAAATTTTACATATTCTGTGAAATTTTCGGGTCCATAGCTCTTACGGTTCCCGAGAAAACAGCCTGCGACAGACAGACAGACAGACAGACAGACAACTTTGGTGTACGGAACCCTTAAAATTTAAAGGTTTTCGATCAGGTTATGTCATTTTGAAATTAAGCTATATCTTCTGAGTCATAATGTAATATAGATACACTTACATATTGACACTTGAAATCTTAAAAGTTTAGTGTATTATTATCAAATACTGAAATTTAAACAAAATGAAAATTAAAGGGTATTCTTTCAATGAATGTAATTTTGAAAATTAGCTGAATCTTGGAAATCGTCAGAGCCAAATTTTTGAAATTTTCACAGCTAGTGCACTATTTTAAAGTTAAAAAAGTTTCAAGTTTAATAAAAATTATAAAAAAACTAACTAAAAGTTAAAAATCTCCAGGAGCAATTAAAATTGCCTAAACGCAAAAACATCGCCTAAACTAAAAAAAATTGCGAAAACTAATAAAACGCAAAAACTAAAAAAATTACCAAAATGGAAAAAAACACCAAAACTAAAAAAAAATCCCAAAATCTAAAAATATCGTCAAAAAAACGAAAAATCGCCAAAACGAACAAATTGACAAAACGAAAAAAATTGCCAAAACTAAAAAAACGTCAAGAACGAAAAAAATCGCAACAAAAAAAACTCAAAAAAATTGGGAAAAAGAAAAATCGTCAAAGCTTAAAAAAATTTCCAAAAACCGAAAAAATCAACAAAATGAAAATAAGCGCCAAAACTAGAAAAAGTTGCCAAAAAGGCAAATGTAATATAAGTATATATGTATATGGTATTTTTGTCTAAACAATCGCCTAAACTAAAAAAATCGCGAAAACGAATAAAACGCAAAAACAAACAAAAAAATACCAAAACGGATATAAGCGCCAAAACGAAAAAAAATCGTCAAAACTAGCAAAAATCGCCAAAGCTAAAAGAACGGCAAGAAACAAAAAAAAATCGGTAACAAATAAGAAATCTTCAAAACTAAAAAAATCGCAAAAACATCAACTAAAAATATTGCGAAAAAGAAATACCGTCAAACCTTAAAAAATGGTAAAAAAAACCGAAAAAAAATCAACAAAATGAAAAAAGCGCCAAAACTAAAAAAAGTTGTCAAAAAGGCAAATGGAATATAGGTATGTATGTATATGGTATTCATATGGAAACCTTCGTGCGCGAGTCAAAGTCGCACTTTACTGAAGTTTTTGTAAAACTTTATCGTATACAACAGTTAGTAAAACATTTCGAATTCATTTGTAGTGAAACAATTAAATGTATGCTATAAAAAATTTGTCATCAAGAACTGAAAATGCTAAAAAAATTTACTTATGCTGCTATTCATGAATACTACAGAATAATTATCTTTTAAAATGACACCACTCACTACGTTTCTTCGATTTTTGTTTCTGCTTTTTAAACAAACTTATCAACGTGGAAATCTTTGCGCAATTAATTACACTGGCATTAAAATTTTCTCATAAATGCACCTTCAAACAACACACAGTGGGGATGATTGCAAAAAAACAAAACTAAAATTTTTCTAAACATTTGTGCGAAAATATATAAATTATTTCAGTTTTATATAAATTATAAATTGCGAGATCGGTCCTATTGTGGTTGAAAGGTAACAAATGAATATGTTTTTTCATATGAAAAACATTCAACAATTTTGGTTCCTACTTATTTTTCATTTAGCTCCACTGTAAATTTTCAGAATCTAAATAAGCTTATAATTAAAATGACAGCTTTTCTCATTCATAACAAAAATTTTACTACACAAGGCTCTAAGTTGAGAGAAAAAAAATAATGACAAAACCCACATCAGCCATTAAGAAGCCAACAATGAACGATGATAAAAATCATTATAAAAATTAATATTGCATAAATGATGATTATTAAATGTCATTTCATTAAGTAACCAAGAATTTTGGAAAAAAGATAAGAAAAAACGAAACTGCAAATTAGCTATACACCTGCATCACATGCTACAAACGCATACTATATGTGATCGTACGTGTGACTCTTTATTATAATGTGTTTTGTTGTTTAGATAAAACTAAAGAATTTATTAATGTTTTTAGCCAAAGAACCGCGTGTGTGTTTCTATTAAGCTTATCGCAAAATGAAAATTTATTTAAAAGACAAAGAATTTAAGTGCGGTTTTGTCTCTAACAGAAAAAGAAGGAAAATGTACATATTTTCTTGTTAAAATAGAAAAATAAATATTAAGTTTAAAAGAGACACGCTTGAGAAATTTTAGTTTTAAAGCCAGATAGCATAAGAACATTAATCTAGAAAAATTAAGTTGAAAAAAATTTTAAATGAAACTAACAAAATATATCATTTAATTCGTCAAGATATCAAAACTTTTGTTTATCTTTTCAAAGAAAATCTTTAAAAATTATATTCATTATTTCCTTGAACATTATTCTTGAAGTTGAAATTATAATTATAGTGAAAAATAAGAGTTATGAATAATTAAAATAATATGGTGGTTTTTTTTCAATAAAACTCAAAAGACAAGGAAGATCCATTTATTACAACGCCAATAAATAGTTTACACCCTTTTCTTTCACGAATATTTTTATAAAGGCATAGCTTTTGATTATAGTCACAGAAAGTACGCAGAAAATAAATTTGTTTAAATAAAAATGTTTATTTTAACAAATTTTATAATTTGAGTTAAATCACAGAAAAAATTATTTTCAATTAACCCATTTGAAAACGAAAACTATAGCATTTTCTATAAGAAATTTGTAATTAACTTGCGTCCTACTTATCGAACGTTATGCTGTGATGGGTTAATACAATTAATAAAAACTTAAAACTAGTTTCAATTAATTACATCGATCATGATCATGTCCTTTAAAAAGGACAACATATGAGAAAATGAAAAACCAAGTACGCAGTTTGACTATGTTTTGTCTCTAAATTAATGCATATATAGTGGTGTTTTGGCAAAAAAAAATGCTGTCAGACAGTGTTACTCATGCGATCGATTTAAACATGTTTAAAAATTTTGAAAATTTGAGTTATAATTCCGTCGTAGACAAAAAAATATTTCTACAAAATTTTCGATTACTACACTTAATCAAAAATGTAAACTAGTTTCAATTAATTTCGTAACCGAATCAATTACTCATGTGATCTGACAAGTTTTACAAATTTTGAATAATTAAAAATTTTAATTTGAATTTGACAACACAATTAATAGAATCTGGAGTTTCCTAATAGTATTTTAGTTTTTTTCTGCATATGCAGAAAACACTATTACTTAAAAAAATTCGTTTTGTACACTTAATCAAAATTAAAACTAGTCTCAATTAATTTCGTAATTGAATCAATTACTCATGTGATCAAAACCAAGATTTTCTTGCACAATATTATGACAGTAACATAATATATTTTGTTGAAAAAGAATTCCGTGCAATAGACCGGTTTTTAAATGAGTTTTAATTCATTTTATATTGCAATTTCAGTTAATTTTAAGTACAGAATATTTTGAGTGTTCTAACAAATTTTAAAAATTTTGATTAATTGAAAATTCGAATTTCAGTGATTGAATATACAACTTTTGTCGTAGGTTAAACTTCAACAACTCAGTTAAATTAATCTGCAGTTTTCGTAATTGAAATCGTATTTTAGTTTTGTCTGTAAGCGACACACTTTAGTGCACAAAAAAATTATTCTAAAAAAATTTTAACTAATTTTGTGATTGAATCAATTACTTATGTGATAAAAAAACAACTAACTAATTTTCTGTAATTGAAAATTTTAGTTTTATGATTTCAGAACTTAGAAAGCACAATTAATTGAATCAGCAGTTTTCGCAGCTAAAATCGTATCTTAGTTTTTTGTATGTGTACAGACAGAAAAATATACCAATGTAAAATCAATATGTCGCAAAGTTGATTGGAAATCATATTAACGTTATTAGAAATAATTTGTTGTCTAGGTGTGTTGGTGTATATTTGCTTTGTTCATAGCTACAATAAACTGTTGTGCTCAGTTGTGTGACCTGTTGTTTTTTTATTTTGATGTTCGTGTTGTGTAAATGTAAATAGCCGACAAATTTCGCATATTTAGGGCAAAAATTCCTGCTTCTGATTTAAATTTACCATTGTTTCATTTTAATTTTAAGCGAAAGATATTAACCTTACCTTAAATAATTTTGATTTAATATTTTTCAATGGTGAAATAACATTGTTACCAACGTTATATTTTATTTCAAATCAAAATGACTTTAACATTAATTTCAAAAATATTATATATTAAATTATCAATTAAATCATGTCAGATTAAAATTAAATTCATGCCAATTATCATGGTATTTATTCAGTGTATATCTGAATTATAGTTTGATACCAAGCAAGCGGCCCAAGTTCTAATCTTGGCTGCGGCAGCTAACTATAGCACAAATTTTTCTGATTCATATGCAAATACACATTATACAAGTAAAATAATTGTTTAAAAAAGCTGCATTAAATTCATGTTGATTCAACTTGAAATAACTTTGATTCAACTTGATTATTCGTGTTGTTTTAACATCAAATCAAATCAAATTCACTTTACTTCACTTTGAAATAAATTTGGTTCAACATCATTCTTCGTATTACTTCAGTATCAAATTCGCGTTGTTTCAACTTGAAATAACTTTGATTCAACATGATTCTTCGTGTTATTTCACAATCAAATTATCGTTATTTCAACTACAAATAATTTTGATTCAACCTGATATTACAGTATCAGCTTCATTTTGAATTAACTGTACTAGAATTTTAACTCAACATGAAATATAGTTATATCAAAAGGAAAAATGTTTTTTGAAGAATATTGTAAAATCATATTGAATTAACATCAAACAGCTATAAAGCAAAATCACTAACGAAAATGTTCAATTAACATTTTTTTCGACAATTTTAATATGAAAATTTTCGGTGTGTATTTATTTTCTGTTTTACTTAAGACGATGAAAAAACTTAGAAATTAACTTAAAAACAAAGAAATTCTTTCAGCCATAAAAGTTTCATTAGACAGATCTCTTAATTTATTGCCTTGTTATGGTCAGTTGATTTTTAATTAACCCATGCATGGTAAGCGAAAAGTAGATATTAAAGCAAATGTTATAAAAAACACAATGTTGCATTATTACCACAAACAGAACTTGCTCTAGAATGAAATCAAAAAATGTTTTAAAATTTCTTAAGAACAATTTTTAAGAAATACTTTTCTCTATTAAATAAAATTGCATTTATCCTTTTAAGGGTTAATTGATGTATTTTATTGGCATGATAAAAATTTTAAATAAAATCATTTACGGCTCTTAAGTAACAAGAAGTGAAAAATTGTGGGCTACTACCATTTCATAGACTTTAACGGCCATTCTATTCAAATACTCACTCATTTGTAGCGGAATGTATAGACGGAGGGTATTACCTAACGGCATATCACGTGCTTTTCTGCACACAAAAATAGTTGAAAAAAATAACTTTAATTACTTGTATGATGCAGACTGCATCATGTATTGTGGTCGTTGCTTGTGTTAATCGGCACATAAATCAAATCACCATTAATGCTAAAATTAAGTCTAATTAGATTTTAAAGGCTTTTCTTTATGAACAATTGTTATTCTTGTTAGATTGATTGGAAATTTAGTGTTGCAGCACAGCACGTTCAGGTGTGTTATACTCTGGCATACTCTTATTTATGGCTAATGTAATTAATTGGTTAGAGAAATTTTCTCCATAATTATAATGAAAAATTTGAAAGTGCTTAAAGAAATTTTCAAAATTTTATGAATTGTATTTGTTCATTGGACCACCTAAAATGTGTATGTGGGTGATTCTCATTTCAAATGCTTTCTTGGTGTCCATTAAAGGTATAGTAAAATATTTCATAAAATAAACGTATCAACTTCAAAATGAAGACTGCTTTAGCATGATTTAATAGATTATAAATAAATGTACATAAGCTTTTTTTGTGTAAGACTATCCATTATGCGTAAAAAACGAAGAAAGAGCATGCTGTTTTTCCTCTCTTCATACAAAATGGCGTGTCCGTAATGCATGCTGTTGATTTGCCACATTAAGAAACTATGAACTTTTCCACAAACGAGATTAAATTTATACCGGTGTTAGAATATTTGCATTTGCTTCTCTTATTTCACACGTTAAATTTTTTAAAAATATTAATAGTTATAATTTTTTTTTTAATTGTTCATGTCTGTAGTTTTGTATTGAACGTTATGCCTTTTTGGTACGCTTCATTACTCAGTTTAATTATTAAAATTGCACTTACAACATAAAGTTTTGTGAACTTCGTTAAAAACGTTTCATCAGTCAATCAGGATTTGTATCAAAAAAATGTATTGAGTGTTTCCATATTTTTTTTAATTTAATTGAAATTTTTAATTTTATGTATAAGTACATCGAATATTATACATCTGAATTGTTCTAAATTAAAAATATAATGTGTGTTCTGAAAAAATATTGAATGCGTATAATAATGTATTGAGCGTTACTTTAACAATATTCTTAAATAGAATTTATATAAAAGTTTTTCGGCGGCAAACGAAGTTAACAGCAGCGGAAGGATAGAAACAATATAGAATATATTATCCGTTCAGAAATTTCTAATTTGTTTTGAAAAAATGTTGCTTCTACCGCACAGTGGGTTGTTACATTTTCGAAGGATATATTAGGTGGGTTGTATTTTACTGTGAATAATTATGGGGCATTATTTTTCAAAAGGACAACACAACAATTTTATTTTGCAGAAATTCCTTGATATTTGGCATAACTATAGTTCTACTAGGTATAAATGTGTATGCACATTTTTTATGGTGTTTACTTGTCGAGTTATGGGGTGCGAAAGTGTTGTCGTTTATGAAAAGAAAATTTGAATTATTCTTTTGAACTAGAAAAAATAAAAAAAATTAATGTAAGTGATTTTTTCAAAAAAAATATTTAATTAAAAAATTCTTCATGATAAAAACCGGAAATGACCAATTGAAATTTTTCTAATTTCCATCCTTATTATTTTTTATGTTTTACAAAAATTAGCTTAGGCTGACCTCATTATACTGTAAAAGTTTAATAATAGGGTCTCCATAAGTTTAAAAGTTTTACAAATTTCCTTACATGGACCCCATGTTTTGGTCATTGTTAAACATAATCGGTATATGATATCGTGTAAGCCGTACGGTTCATGTATTAGGTGTGTTCAGCACTTTTATGTCAAACTCTACGAGTAATAATTTTATGGAATATTTTAACACTCTAGCGCTCCGCTGCATATGTCTTTTTTGACCATTTCTTAAAAAGTGGCAAAAACGTCCATTCGAAACCCAACTGGAACGCCAGAAATCAATTAAAACTTGAGGATTAGCTTCGTATTTATTTACAATTAGTTTTTAATGATTTCTGGCATTGCAGTTCTGGCATTCCAGATTTACAATTAGGAAATTGATAGGCTTTTATGACTTATAATAAAATTTTATGAAGAATTTTTTGTAGGATGTTTTAGCCCGATTATTTTAAGAAATAATCAAAAATATCCATACATTGAAGCTCTACGGTGTTGAAATGTTCCATGAAAATATTTCGCGGTGAGTTTTACATAAAAGTGCTGAACACACTTAATGCATTAAACGTAAGGCCTACACGATATCTTATACCGATTCTGTGTAACAATGACCCAAAAGGTGGGGTTCATGTAAAGAAATTTACATAACTTTTAAACTTATGGAGATCGCATTATCAAACTTTTACAGTATAATGAGGACACTGTACGCTAATTGTGGTAAAAATATGAAAAAAATAAAAATGGTCAAAATTAGAAAATTTTTAATTTCAATTGCTCATTTCCGTTTTTGAACATGAAAAATAAATTTTTAATAAAATATTTCTTTTTTTAAGATTAGACGATTTCCTCTAAGAATCACTTATTTTAATTCTTTTGTTCTATTTTTTTTTTAGTTCGAAACAATAATTAAAAAAAATCAAGAACGCAACACTTTCGCACCCGTTAACTCGGCAAATAAATATCATAAAAATAATGTTTCATAGACATTTATACTTAATAAAACTATAATTATGTTAAATATCGAGGAATTTTACAAAAAAAAATTGTTAGGTTGTCCACTTCAAAAATAATGCTCCCCTTCACCGGCAATATAGTGGGCAAAAATCGTCTACGAAAATGTTCATCGTGGCTTTGTACATAAAAAAGCTAAACACTACTTATACCTTAAATGTAATACCCTGTTTAGACATGTATATTTAATTGAGACTATATAATTTTAATTAAGCAATTAAATTTAGTGCTCACACATAATAAATTAAGCTTACTCAATTAGCATTTGTCTTGCCAATGGTGTAATAAGTAAACAGATGGCCGCATAAGGGCAACGAATAAAACAATAAAACAAAATCTAGATACTGGTTGTCAAAAAAAAATACACTTGTTTTACGTAGCTTATGCACAAAGCTACCAGAGCAAAAAATAATCATCTGACTTTATACTGCCATGGGCTTGCCACTGTATACAATTTTTGCTTCTCACTGAACATACTTCGCAGTAAACATACTTGTCACAAAGGGTTGCAATTTGAATTTTACTCAATTTATGAAAAAATTAAGTAATAATGGGTCAATTTATTAATTGAAGCCTAGTACAGTAAATTGAGCTCAATTAACGCCTTAATTGTATAAATTTCCTAAATTGCGTAATTAAGGCGTATGTCTGAACAGGGTATAAGGCTTTTAAAATTTTCTATGCCCAGTACGAATTGAGCATAAGTACGAAATTAACCCTTAAACATATTTTAAGTGTTGAATGATTTCTAGCGTCCGAGTTAAGTCTGGAGCTTTGATCTCTTTATACGCGTAAAGTAGAATTTTATGACAAATATTTTTGTAGAATATTTCAGCGCCTATATCGCCGCTGAAGGGGAGTTTTTTGTTTGCCCCTTTTTTAAGAAATGTGCAAAAATACCCATAAAACGATGCGTTACAGGGTTAAAATGTTCCAGGAAAATTTTGCTTGTGGTTTTTAAATGAAAATGCTAAACACAGCTTATACCTTAAACGTAAGACTTACAAGATTTCCTATGCCGAGTACTAATTATGAATAGGTATGATGTTAACCACTAAACATTCATTAAGTTTTTAATAACTTCAGGAGTACAAGTTTACTCTAGAGCTTTGTTGTCCTTAAAAACGTATAATAAAACATTATGGTTAATATTTTTGTAGAACATTTAATTCCAGCACTCCCCCTTCTTAGAGGTTTTTTTACGATTTCTCAGAAAAGAGCCAAAAATTACCATTATGTGGGGGAGTTAGAGAGTTAATATGTTCCACAAAAATATATCTCCTAATATTTTCTACAAAGTTGCTTAATATACCCTACAAATCAGATGTAAAGAACACATAGTTTCATGTACCGATATGCTGCATGAACAGGCCAAAAGTGGGAAACTTTAATCCTCTAAATAAAATAAAATTCCGATCTGCCAAAACGCCAATACATTTATATTTTGTTTTGTCTTCTCTGCCAAAATCGGTTTACAAAATCCCGTAATTTTGCACAAAGTTCGAAATTGTTGCATACGTAGCACCAATATGTTACCCTAACTATGCTATAATAGACTGAACATGCGTGTGTGATCCTCATATTTGTTTTTGCAGAGAAATGAGGACAACAAAAACATAGAGTTTGTCTCTGCTTTGAAATGGAAAATGTTTTTTTGAAAAGCCTAATAAATATTTCCGGCAAAAAATCGACTACAAAACAGGTGCGGCACTGCTCGCTTTTCTAACGTTTGTACAAAGTTTTGTAAGTGGTTAAATAGAAGTAGCTGAAAAATTTTAAAAATGGTTTTAAAAAAATGTAGTAGGAGAAAAAGTTCCATAAATTGATTTAAATTACTTTCCCAAAATTTTTTGTGTAAAAATTGTGTTGTATTGAAAATATTGAAAATCAGCTAAATTGTATTTGCTACTACCATACACTGTTTACCACAACCAAATTATAGTTTTCCTAACTATGCTCAATATATTGAAAATCCAAACAAATTATGCTACAACTACACATTGTTTGCCGGAGCTATAATAAAGTTATCGTAAACATGTCACAAGCATCTCTTTTCTGTGTGTGTATTTTCGTTCGTATGTATGCAAATTTTATTATTATGATATATTTATTTGTCCTAGATTGCAAACATTTAAACGCATTGTAATAATTTTGCAATATTTGATGGATCTGTTAATTGTAAGTTTTTTCTTGGCGCCGAAAATTGTATTATCTCATATACAGCTTTATACAAATTTTCAACTAAAAGAAACTCTAAAATCTCATACACTGCTATAAAACAGCTGCATAAAAACAAAAGACTTAAGAGACATACGCACTAAATTACCAAAATTTTACATTCACGTGTTAAATTTTCCTGTAAACAACTAATTATAACTTATAAACAAACTAAATTTACAACTGGCAACATTATAGCACACACGTTCTCAATATAATTTCAATATTTATTTTGTATTTTCATCTCATTTTTATTACACCAAATTCACCACGGTGTTATAATAAAAAAAACAGCATTGAATAATAACGAAGAGCGAGAATAAGAAGCTAAAAACGAACAACAGCAACAACGGCAACAAAATGTGATTCATCAGCTGTGCAATTAAAACTCGTTTCAAATGACGAATTGAATAAATACTCATATACACAAACAGTCCATAAACAGACAGGATCCGACCAAGTTGGCTTATATCAGCAACGTTTTACATTTAGTTGGCTTAAAACAGGCAACGACTCAAGTCGTGTTGTTAGAAGAATTTAGCGAACGAAACTCGTTGCATGGTCTACAGTCTGGAAATAAAACCAAATAGAGAAGAAAAAGATAATATTTAATCACATATAAGATAAATAAAAAAATGTACGTTACAATTTTTGTATTATTGTTGTTAGTTAAAAACGAAACACCCATAAGCAAAGTGGAAAAATAAGTTAAAAAGTGTGATTTTTCTAAATGTGTTTTTCTTTTGTTTTCAAGTGAAAACTTAACACTTGTATTAATGCATACAAAAAAAAATTACAGTGAAATACAACAGAAAATTATACAAAAAAATATTAAATAACACACAAAGGAAATTGATAAAGAAAAAAATACCAGAAATAAACAAAGTAAATGAAGTTTACTGAAAAAAATAATAAAATTTTACACAAAAGTTTCCGGTGTTAAAAAATCAACTGTTTTAATATTCCTCATATCCATTATTTTTTTCTATTTAAATTTGAAAAAATTAAGTGAATTTTTATATATTTCTTAATTTTTTTTAGTGCAACCATGATTAGCTTAAATTTTTGGCGTTTATTATTCAATATATCCTTAATTGGTTTAACATATTTCAATGGATTAACTCATGCAAAAGGTAAGTTTTTTTTTAAATCTCCATTTTTTCCCCCATATTTGCTTAAAATGTGTTATAGCTGTTTATTCTCATTGATAAAAATTTCTTATTATGAAATATGATGTCATATTTTATGCACAATCAACCAAATCTGTAAAAATATAAATAAAATATATATATATATATTATATATGTAGATACTTGCACTAACGTAACCTTGTTTCTGGCTTTATATTTCTCTTTATTTAAAGTTGTTTTTCATTCTTCATACAATCCGATAAGAGTAGAATTGAAAACAGCAAATATGTAATACAAACAAGCAACCATTTATTGATTGGTTATATACATATTCGTGATACCCTATAGAGAGGCGAACTTTTTCGGAAATGGATCAGGAAAATAAACTTCTAGTAAAAAAAAACATTTTTAAAACAACGTTTTATTTAAATTCTTTTCTGAATGGGGGCAACACTGCCCACAATGTTGTATTGTTACGGGAAGTCAATGCGTGTGCGAAGTTTCATAAGAATTGGTATAAGTAGCTAAAAAAAAATATTTATTTTAAATGGGCGTAGTACTTCTTCATCATGATTTTTTATTATGACAGTATCTCAAAGTGTGTACAAAATATCACAAGAATCGGCCAAATATAAGTATGTAACTGAAAAAGAAGATATACGCGAGCTTGCCCACTTTACTAATCATAATGTTTCATTGTCACGGAAATCAAATGTGTATGCAAAGTTTAATAAGAATCGGTACGAGGGAATTAGTAGAAAAAACGGTCGCAGGATTTGCCAATAACAAGCAAACTAACATTACAAGTTAATTAAAAGATTTTAATATTTTCCTTTAACAAACACAAACTGTGAAATGCTTTTCGGCTTGACGCTACAGTCAACCAGAGTCTTAAGGAAGTGTGGAAACTAGCACTCAAAACTATCGCTCGAACGCGCTACCAACTAAGGCATCAGGGCACTCAAAACTAGCCACATTATTATAATGTACCTTGCTCAGGCTTGAGCTTTTGGGGGCGGGGGGGGGGGGGGCGAACTTCTAAGTAAAACATACTATTTTTCCAAACTTCTCTTAGAAACTCAACAGGAATTTAGTCGTTTGCGGAGGGAGGGGGGGAATATCTCATACCCCCACCGTATCCGCGCCTTGTACCTTGTGATATCTCAGTAATTTGAATCTGAACACCATCCAATATTAATTCTTAATATATGGTGAAGTGAAATCCTTTTAAATATAAAAAAATTATTCTGGTATGTGATGAAAATCGATCGATTTCAAATCGCGCGATTTCACAAAACTAATAATAATTAAATATGTGTTCTGTAATTTGTCGCACGATACGGTGAAATCTAATTTAAGTTCGAATAAAATATCCTAAGCCTACAAAACATTAAACAAATTTAGTAAAGTGCGACTTTGGCTCACACACGAAGAGTTCCATACGAATACAAATATGGTATATCCCTTTCCGTTCTTACTCTTTTTATATTTTGGCAATTTTTCATTTTGTTTTTCGTTTAATTTAATTTTTTGTAAGTTTTTTTTGTTGCTTTGGCGATTTTTTTATTTTAGTGATTTTTTTCGTTTTTTTCGATTTTTCCTTTTTTCCATTTTTTTGGGGCTTTTTCTTTTTGCGGTTTGAGGTTTTTTGTTTTAACGTTTTTCCGCTTTTTAACGCTGTTTTTTAGTTTTAGCGATTTATTTTAGTTTTGGCGCTCTTTCCGGTTTCGGGGACTTTTTTCTGTTTTTTTGGTGGTTTTTTTAATTAAAGCAATTTTTTGTCTTTTTTTTCTTTTTGGCGATTTTTTCGGTTTTTTGGCAATTTTTTTAGTTTCGCCGATTTTTTTTTTCGTTTTGCCGCTTTTTATAATTTTTTTCCCATTTTTTGCCTTTTTTTCGTTTTTTTGACGACGATTTTAGTTTTAGCGATTTTTTTAAGTTTTAGTGTTGTTTTTTTGTTTTGACGACTTTTTTCGGTTTTTAACTATTTTTTAGTTTTTCGGCAATATTTTTAGTTTTGGTGATTTCGTGCGTTTTAGCGATTTTTTAATTTTGATGCTTTTTTCCTTTAAGCCCTTTTTTCATTTTGACGATTTTTCGTTTTGATATTTTTTAGTTTTAGAATTTTAGAGTTTTAGCGTATTTTTTAATATCAAGAATTTGCCTCTTATGATTTCCAAGATACAGCAAATTGTCTAAATTACATAGGCAAAATTACATTAACTGATAGAATACCCTTTAATTTTTATTGTTTTAAATATCAGTGTTTATTTGTGCAGTCTATTATGCAGACAACACCAATTAGCACTAACTTTGAAAATTGAATATGTCTCTATATTACATTAGTATTTCAACATGTTTCGTTGGTCGCTTTAGAACACCCTTTAATTTTTAGCTGTATATCTTTGTTGCTGTAGCGGCCAAAGTTTTACATATTTCAGGTCCGTAGCTCTTGCGTTTCCCAAGAAAACAGCCTGTGACAAACAGACAGACAGACGGACGTAAACAATGGGGTTCCTTTACACTTTTGGTGCACGGAACCCTGAAAATTTGTGTGCAAATAAAAAAGTCAGTAAAGGGTCCGCGAGGCAACAAGCGGTGGAAACCCCTACTACAGCCCCTAAGTGAAGCATATAAATATCTAACATATCATTCTTTATTGTCGTCTAATTTTTTCGTCAGGTGTTCTAAGCGCCTCTTATGCCATTACAGATCCTTCCTTCCTAATGTAAAATTGTTTGCACTTGGTAGAAAAGTCCTTCTAACACTTTGTGTGTCGTGCAAAAAAATATGGCATTAGGAGGGAAGTCAACCCAGTCAATGTAATATGCTTGTGAAAAGAAAAAAAGAGACGCAATTTGGGGGCGTGGCATAAAAGTAAGTGTAACAAAAGCTAGATATACAAAGTTTTAGAAGGCCTTTCTTATTACGTGCAAAGTTTTGTCATTGACATATCATTCACTGTAGGAGGTGTCTGATGCAACATTTTTTTCCATCCACCAATCAGATTTTTCCAAATAAAATATATTTGTTTAAAGTACAGCCATTTGAATAGTATTAAAGAAACCACCACAGGACAAGTGACTTAAGATTGGACCTACAGCCTATCTCTAAGCATCAGAACTATGTCAATTGACCACCTGCAATGACAATGCCATGTAAATGTGACATGTAGCTCTCCTGAACTCGAACCGATTGGAAACAGCCACGCGACTTGTCTTGTGACAAGTTAACTTACCTCTAGAGCATTTATACGATATGTCTTTTTTAGGGTTCCGTACACAAAATTGTAAAGGAACCCTATTGTTTTCCCTAAGTTGTCGGTCCGTCAGCCTGTCTGCCTCAGGCTGTTTTCTCGAGAACCGTGAAAGCTGCGGACTTTGCACAGAATAAGTAAAATTTTGGCCGATATAACAACATATTTATGAGAGGTAAAAATGAAAGAGTGTTCTAAGGCGAGTAACGAAACATGTTGAAATACGAGTACTAATGTACTATACAAACACTTTTATATACACTTTAAATTTTCAAAGTTAGTGATAATTGGTGTATAATAGACTACTGCATAATAGACTACACCAATTAACACTGACATTTAAAACAACAAAAATGAAAGAGTGTTCTATCAGTTAATGTAATTTTGACTATGTAATTTAGGCGATTTCCTGTATCTTGGAAACCATAAGAAGCAAACTCTTGAAATTAAAAAAAAAATAATATTAAAAAATTCCAAAATTTAAAAAAAAAATTAATTCGAAAAATCACCAAAGTGAAAAAGCGCTTAAGGGAAAAAGCACCAAAAGTAAAACAAATCGCTAAAACACAAAAAATCACAAAAGCTAAAAAGATCGCCAAAAAACTAAAAAAACACCAAAACCCGAAAAAATCGTCAAAACGAAGAAAACCCCCAAAACTTAAAAAATCGCTAAAACTAAAAAAAGGTATTGTCAAAAAACAAAAGAAATCGGCAAAAAATGTATAAATGCAATAAAAGCGTCAAAACAACAAAAAGCGCCAAAACTAAAAAAATCCCCAAAAACCGAAAAAAACGAAAAAAGTGACAAAACAAAAAAATCGCTAAAACTAAAAAAATCCCCAAAAACCGAAAAAATCCCCAAATTGAAAAAAAGCGCTAAACTGAAAAAAGCGCCAAAACTAAAATAAATCGCTAAAGCTAAAGATATCGCCAAAAAGCGAGAAAAAAACATTAAAACAAAAAAATCCAAATCCAAAAAATCGCTAAAACTAAAAATATTGACAAAAACAAAAAGAATTCGGCAAAAAACGAAAAATCGCAAAAAAAAATCACTATAATAAAAAAGCGCCAAAACTAAAAATAATCGAAAAAACGGAAAAAATTGAAAATAAAAAAATTTAACTAACGAAAAAGCAATACGAAAAAACTGCCAAAATGAAAAAAGAGGCAAAAAGGAAAAGGGGTAATCATACATATGTATGTTTATTCATACGGAGCCCTTCGTGTGCGAGCCAACGTCGCAATGTACTGAATTTATTTACTATTAAACACTCCCTACTTTTGGTACCAATGCAATTTGATTTCCTCAAATGATCCAAACACACTCATCCTATGTTTGGATCATTTGTCACTAGCTTTTCCTCAGAAATCGTAATTGAGCAATTGATATTTTTTAGGATTCTAATAGAAATTGGAAGCACTCACTTGTGATAAGTTTTATTGAGAAACAGGCAACTGTTCCATAAAAAGAATTAAGTTTACACAAAATATATTTCGATTCACCAATCACCAATGCCACTGGAACTAGAAAATTTTTTCAGTAAAGCTGGCATTACAAAGTCTGCGTTTTCGTCTGATTTTAATTTGTAAAAGTGAGATATCGTGTCTAATATACAATTTTTAAGTTTCCGTCTGAGCTCAGTTGGAAATAGAATCTATTCTATTTCCATCTAATATACAATATGATTTTTAATCATCATATTCCTAAAGTCAGCAATTAAAACGAGACGAAAATTCAGACAGTGTAGGGACAAGCCGTCATTAGTAGTGCTTCAAAATTATACAGTCTATAAAGATAGCGTAACCCATGAAATTGAACTGGTCTTAACAAATTCTACTGGACTCTTTGACATTAAAAATCAGTTTACAATATAGTGATGAGTCCGGACTACAAGATATAGTAGTTTTTAATGTCCAATTGTATGGAAAAGCTCCTTAAGACCCGGTTCAATTTCGTCACTTATGCTAACTAAGCTGCTGCCAAGTTTTGGTTATGCATACGGCCGATAGAAAATAAGTGTATTTAGTTCAAAAAAATTAACATTCGTCCATGCTATTCCAAATGTTCAAAAAAGTATTTTAAAAAAAGCGATTTGCTCTCAATAAGTTCATTCATGAAAACCACAGAACTAAGCTTCTTTTTCAAGCTGGCTTATTAATTAACTTTTTGCTATATAATGATTTGTATAGCAAAGTACCAGAATTGTGTTCCACAAACCCATTAACCAACTCATAATAACATCTATTCCAGGTGCAGGGTAAAAGTGTTTAAACATTTACATAGATGAACCAGCACTATAAAGCAACAACAACAACAACAACATCGATGCTAGCAAAAGCTTAAAATAAAAACTTTAAAGTTAGACATGCATGAAGAGCATTTAACTGTTTATTAAGTATTATGCAAATCGAATAAACACTTTTTGTTGTTTTTTTTTTTCTTTTTTTTTAATTCATGTTAAACATCTATTGTTGTATTATAATTAGTAAAACTGATTTTATGTTCTCCATGCTGTTGAGCAATTACTGTGAATCTAAGTTTTTTTTTAACAGATTCATTCATTCAAATTTCGTTGAAAATTCGTTATACAATAATTTTGCCGAAAGCGATTTAATTAAAATACTTTATATATTCAATGCATAGCAAATATGTAGTACAAGTATGTGTATTTTTAAGCAAAAAACATATGAAGTAGAGTGTTACAATGCAGATTTTTAAGTTATTTAAAACTAAACAAAAATTCCAGTTGAACGTCCGTTAGCCAAATGTTAAGTTTCTTAGAATTTACGATTACATTTTCTAAGCGTAAATTTTACTAGATAAACGCGTTCCACGCCGCCATTTGTTTTAATTTTGTGTTATGCAACATTTTTATTTTCCAAGCAATTAATTAGAGAATATGGGGAAATGTGTTTTCATTCCCCAATGTCAAGTTTTTGCTATATCTACTCTTTAGAGAACACCGTTTCAGACTACACAGCGGAACAGACATTTTTGTACCCGAAATTTTACCTCAGTTTTTTACGCGTTGATGAACCCTCATTACTATGTGAAATTAGTCTTTTTATAATAATCTTTCAAGGATGTTGATATTTAGCTATTCTAGTTGTAACCTTAATAAAATTGCGTTTCACAAAAAAAAATGCCAAAAATAATTTGGCATAAGAAATTTTGTAAGTCTTACGTTTAAAGCATAAATTATGCTCAGCACTTTTATGTAAAACACGAGGAGAAACATTTTACTGGGACATTTTAACGCTCTAACTCTTCGCTTTATAAATCTTTTAGTACATTTCTGAAAAAATGGGCAAAAAACTACCCTTCAGCGGCGATATAGAGGGCTTAAATGTTTTACAAAAATATTCGCCATACATTTTTATTATAGACCTTTAAAGAGACCCAAGCTCCAGACTTAACGCGGACGCTAGAAATCATTGAAAATGTAAAATGTGTTTAAGGGCTAATTTCGTACTTATGCACAATTCGTACTCGGTATAGAAAATCTTGTAAGCCTTGAGTTTAGCTTAAGGTATAAGAAGTGTTCAGCTTTTCTATGTACAAGACCACGGGAAACATTTTTGTAGAAGTTTTTTCCCCGCTATATCACCGCTGAAGTAGAGTTTTTGCCCATTTTTCAAGAAATATACAAAAAAATCCATAAAATTAAGAACCAAAGGGTTAAAATGTCCCAAAAAAATGTTTGTCCTAATATTTTCTACAAAGTTGCTAAGCATACCCTACACCTCAGATGTAAAGATCACATAGTTTCATGTACCGATATGCTGCACTAACAGGCCAAAAGAGGGGATACTTTAACCCCCCATAAAACAAAATTCCGATGTGACCTTGCAAAACGCCAACACACGTATATATATATATTTTTTTTTGTATCCTCTTCCCGAATCGGTTTACAGAGCCTCGTAATTTTGAAAAAAGTTCGAAATTGTTGAGTCTTAAAAAAAATTACCCAGTAGAAAAAAAGCTTCGAAGGAAGTTAATAAGATCCTGAACTTGTGATCCGAAAGTGCTTCAAATCCGGATCGTTTCTAACGATTTTAACATACGGTTGTCATTGCAAGAAGTTCCTTTTTTGATGCCTATTTATTGGATCCGAAGCCATGTTCATGATGTTAAGAAAATTTTATTTTTTGCAAAGGAACGAATTTTTAATTGCGTCTATAGAGTTATTTTTTATAAATAAAAATATGTTATTATTTATTTCATTTGCTTAAAACAAAACAAGCAGCATCGTAAGTATTTACTAGTCATATGCCACAAGCCATTTGAATTCCAATTCATAGTAATTCATAATAGTAAAGTCACGCACCCTGTTGCTAAAACTCAAAGCAACGCAAACCAAATGAAAACAGCAAACAGTTTTTAGAAAATCAAATCAACACAACTGGGACGAACGACGAATTCGTCGATAAAAATTCGCTATATAAGTTCGTCGTATGAAACACAATAGCGACGGAAACGTAACAGCTGTTATAATGAAGAAAGTTGTTTACTGTGTGTGGAAAGTGTGACCATATTAAAAAAATAATACATACTTGAAAAATTTAACATTAACAAAAACACAACTAACACCAATTATTATAGTTAATTATTATCTATATTTATTTAAAATGCTATAAAATAAAAATAAAACAATAATTAAAGTAAAAAGTAACTTTATTTACTAAAACACTTGAAAACTAAAACCAAACATGGTCACTTGGTACTGATTTGTTCGTCATTCGCCGGCATAAGAAATAGAAACATATCTATTCAGAGTTCGCCGCGTATGACGAATTTCGTCCGACGCCGTTATTGTGTGTATTTTCATATACACAAACAAGTTTTATTTTTGGCGACGAATATTCGTGGACGAAAATTCGTCGTTCGTCCCAGTTGTGTTCCTAGCATTATTACATATTTTGTTTCTCTCAAATGAAAAGAGCACACAAAAACCAAGAATCCATAGCTGCCAGAAATGCCAACTTCTTACGATATGACAAAAAATGATATGAGATACTGTGTTATCATATCGTAAGTTTTTACCATACACCGTGTATGCATAGCTGCCAGAAATGACGATTTTTTACGATATGGCAAAAAACTATATGACACACCGTGTTGTCATATCGTAAGTTTATTACGATATGACAACACTGAGAAAGCCATACACTGTGAATGGCTTCCTCAGTGTTGTCATATCGTAAAAAACTTACGATATGACAACACAGTATGTCATATCGTTTTTTGCCATATCGTAAAAAATCGTCATTTCTGGCAGCTATGCGTGTATGGCTTTCTCAGTGTTGTCATATCGTAAAAAACTTACGATACGACAGCAGAGTATGTCGTATCGTTTTTAGCCATATCGTAAAAAATCGGCATTTCTGCCAGCCATGCAAGAAGCACTTATATAATTATTATCAAAAGGATTTGAAATAAATAAATGACACTTGTCATGGAAAGATTAAGATTAATATGAAGAAAATATATTTAAAAAATAATCTTTTGTTTTTAAAGAGAAGTAACACAATCAGGCAATTAATGCCTACCAGTTAATTAATTAATGTGTTGCCTTCTTTGGGAAAGGAATAGAGTAGAGAGAACAGGTGGTGAAGTGGGAGAGAGATAGAAAGCTTAACTCATTTACTACTCTGCTATTCCGGTTTTTTGTAGAGCAGTGTTGCAAGCCTCTTTGGTGTCAAGTAGAGGCATCGCGATGTTTTTAAGCTGTGTAGCCATTTTATTAGTTCTTTTACTTCGCCGGTAGTTCTGCTACAATATCGACAAAGGAGGGTGCTGTGAAGTGCATTAGGCTATGCTAGTATTTATCGCTGCCGGTACTGCCAAAGTGATCAGTGCTATGCCTTCATCACTTTAACAGCCCAACAACAACCAACACAATAACACACCAAGAAACAGTATTTCATAGTAGACATATTTTTTACAGAAATTAATACTTTTTTATATATTGCCTGGAAGATACTTAGGTGATACTTTTCAAGAATTTAGCCGAGACACCTGGCGTTTAGCCGGTACACCTTCACTAAGTAAGAAGGCCATACTTAGACATAAAACAGGTCTAAGAAATTCCCAAAAATGAGAAAAAAATCTCCCTTAAATCTCAGAAGTTCCCCGGATTCCAAAAAACTGAAATAGATATATTCCCAAAATCCCAGAATTTCCCCGGATTCCTAAAAACTTTCACAAAAATCTCCCCAAAGTCCAAGAAGATCCCTGGATTTCCAAAAACGTTTACAAAAATCTCTCCTATATCCCCGACGGTTCCAGGATTCTTAAAAACTGAAACAAAAATCTCCCCCCAAAATCCCAGATGTTCCCAGAAAACAATGGCAACATTGAAAGGCGCGAAAATACCAAAACGGCAACACCCAGTAAAGGTGTCTACCAACTTTCAGATGGATCGGTCAACAGGAAGGGTGTAAATTATGAATTACTATATTTGACCCATACATGTATGTATGTATGTAATGTATGTACGTAATAGTACATAAATATGTACAAATCCACATACAAAAATACATAAAAATAAAAGAGGAAAAATCACACTAAACACATATGTGTGACACGCAATTTAAATCATGTCTTACAAGCTAAATTGATTTACTGTCTTTCCCTGTTCATTGCTCTACACACATTTGACTTATTACTTACAAGCCTGTGATTTCTAAATCATTCTTGTTTTTGTATGATGTGATAACTTAGCATGTAGATTTCAAGTCATATCAAAGCACGATTTGGAAAAGCATAGTGTGATTTAAAAGCCGTTTCAAATGGTTTGTTGCAGATGTCTAGTATTTACGAAAACTTCGAATGAGCCTCAATTTTGTTGAAAGTGGAGAAAAAGTAGTTCCCAAAAATTTACTTGTTTTTACTTATTAATTAATAAAGAAAGCATTGACTTATAAATAATAAATAAAGCATTGACAATAATAAAAAATATTGAGCCTTTTTTAAGCTTTATTTTAGTGCGATTTAGCCTTTTCTAGTCTTTTATAAAGACCGGTTTAGTTAGCTTCTTTTTTCCACCAGCTTCTGGCAACACTGTACCAGAGGGAAGAGAAGCTGCCGCAAGACGGGTCACGTGACTGGCTCCTAAGGACTAGCAAACGGTTCGAGTTCCGGATTTTTATATGAAAGAGACCGGTAAATTTTATATGGCGCTGTCATTGGAGGGCATCAGTTGACATCGTTAAGATAATCAGTGATAGGTTCTAGACCCAAACTTTAGGTACTTGGCCTGAGGTGGTTTATTAATACTATACTTTTAACAAATATTTTTGATTTGGACAAAATTGGCCTGTACAAAGATGGTATTTTGCCAACATTTTTGTTCTAGGTTTGTGATATGTTCTTTTTTCACCGGTCACGAATCAGTACCATTCCGACTTTCACCAGTCATTGGGCAAGTACGTTCAAAATAATTGGTGCAACATTTCCCTCAGGATACTAATAAGTTCCAATATGCTTCATCTCCAGCAGCATATTTTAATCATATTATGGTCGTCTTCTCTAATCCAATTCAAGAAAAAAAAAACACATTTTTCTTAATGCTTTTGAGAATCTCTTAATTTATTGTAATTATGTGAGCGGTCATACCGAACACTATTTAAATACTTTTGAATAATGATCAAATACAACTTTAACCTTGTGGTTAGATGTTAATGAGTTTTAGAAACATATAAATTATACTCATATACAAGTGTTAGCACACAACATAACAAAAGCTAATAATAATTCTAAACAAAAAATTAATGCAAGTTTATAATTATAAAGCTAAAATTAGAAATTACTTAAGAATTAAAATGAAACAGCAAACAAATAAAAAATTAAAAAAAAACAAATATTTTCAAAGCAGACGTTAACAAACATCAACAATTCATGTTAAGTTAATATCTTTAAGCAATAAAATCATAATGATTAACAAACAAAAAGAAAACCTTTAACAAAATAACGTTTAGGGTTTGAACTTAATGTCAAAACTTTAAAGACGGAAGAACAAAAAAATAAATAAAAACAAAACAAAGAAAAACAAAACAGCTCAAGACGTTAAAGAAACATTGTTTAAAATTGCCGCCAGACCGTGTCCGTCTAGCTGTCTGTTAAAATCTGTCTGGGCCAAAACAAAAAGCTTTTGTCTGTCTTCTTCTCTTTGGCCAGAGCAAGATTTTAATGTAAAATATAAATACAAAGTTTATGTTTGGGCTCAAGCTCAAGATATAATGTGATGGTTTGTCTATCGGCCACAACAATTGATGCAAAATATCCATTGGTCAAATCACGCCACACACAAGATAAATAATCATTTGGCAATTGTGTATATACGATTATTCGCTTTTAGACTTTTGTGGCAGGAATATTTTTCCATCTTATTGTGTGAGCTGTATCTTAAGGCCATAAACATGATGCCTTTAAGGGACAGGCCTTTGGAAAATTTGCATTTGTGCATGTGTGTTTTGCCTGTTTTATATTCTATATTTAGCTGTGACAAGTATTTATTAGATGTGGATAAGGCAAAGTTTTGAATTGCTGATATTTTAGTATTGGCTATAAAAAGGATGTTGGAAGAATATTTTGAATAACTTTAAGCCTATTTTAAGAAGTTTATACAAATTTATGAGTATAATCTAGAAAATGAGTCTAACTTTTTGCATACTTTAGGCACATTTATCTATTTGGAAAATTGTAAAGTTTCCAAAAGTGAGATTTTTTCAATTCCAAAAGTACTCATCAGTTTGCTTTTAGTTATTGCCATAATTTTATTTATTCAAATAAAACGACTGGATTGCACAAACCGCTCTTAAGAAAAGAGTAAAAAGTACTAAAACTCACGATCAAAATAAGACTCAGTAGGTTGTATTCAGAAGTAAAATTGAACCTACCGGAACCATGCCTCCAACCGAAGCATTTCAAAACAAAAATTTTTTTAATTTTTTCATTGCTGATTTTTTTCGGTTTTGATGATTTTTTTCGGTGATATGTTTAGTATTAACGTTCTTTTTTTTTGTATTAACACTTTTTTTGTTTTGGCGATTTTTTCGGTTTTAGGCGATTTTTTTCACTTTTTTTGTTTTGGCGCTTTTTTCGTTTTGGTAATTTTTTTTTTCCATCTTTCTACGATTTTTTTCGATTTTGATGATATTTTTAGTTTTAGCGATTTTTTTGGTTTTAGTGCTTTTTTCGTTTTGACGACTTTTTTCGATTCTTGGCGGTTATTTTAGTTTTTTGGCAATCTTTTTAGCTTTGGTGATAGTTTGCGTCTTAGCGATATTTTTAATTTTGGTGTTTTTTTCCTCTAAGCGCCTTTTTTCATTTTGGCGATTTTTCGTTTTGACATTTTTTTAATTTAGGAGTTTTTTAATTTTAGCATTTTTTTAAATTTCATGAGTTTGCCTCTTACGATTTCCAAGATACAGCAAATTGTATAAATTGCATAGTCAAAATTATACCTCATGTGCAGATATACAATAAGGAACTCATTAATAAAACAAACATTTTTTATATCGATGGTCATACGTTAACAACACGTAACTGATTTTTTTTTCACAAAACTCATAAAACTTCATATAAATCGCTAAAAAAAAAAACTTTCGTCCTATGCTTAAAATAAGAAAACCCGAAATTAGTTTAGAGTATCTATTAAATAGCCTGAAGTTATTTTATTTCATTGCTAGTAACGCCTTCAGCCTATTTATAATGTAATATCTTCAATTGAAAAGTTGTAAAAATCAGTTAAGTGTTGTTATCGTATGACCACCGATATGTAGATTTATGATTAATAAAATCAAAAGATCTAAGCACCGAACCTCATGCAATACATTCGATTGCGCCGTTTTCTTTTCTACAAAAAATAATGCGACCTTTCCATGTAAAAAATACAATTTGGTGTGGTATGTTTTATTCTAAAAAAAAATCACCCTCACTAATGGTGGAAAATATTGCACTATACGCCCCGTATAAATCGACAGTGTTGGTAGTACCCATGTGACTTTTGTTTATAAATACTGCTACCAGACGAAGTTCGGAAAAAATACCTCTAATTATAAAGCAAAGTTAATTTTTCTGCTGTTTTAAAGAACTAATAGGGGTAAGCACTACATTATTAATGCTAGATTATCAGTGACATAAAATCTTACTGGATTCGGTGTTATAAAATTGTTCTCAAAAAAACATCTTCAAATCAAAAAAAAAACTTGGGTCGAAAATCGACAGCCTGGCATTTGTGTTTTCATCCTTACATATTTTATGAAAATAAACTAAAAAATTTTTAAACATTTTTAAAAGAAAAAACTAACAATAAATCAATTACTTGGGTTCATTGTCCCAAACTCGCAATTTTAAATTTATTTAAACGTAGTAACCTTCAGTTGACGAAAAATCTTATCTGTCAGCTGTTAAAAACAGAGCATTTCACTTTTTCATAACTTGTGTTTTTTCTCGTCAAATAGCAAATATCATTTTTGCATGGTTGTCAAGATATTTTACACATGCACCTTTCAACAGGGTGACATTTTTTGTGTAGAAAAGAAAACACCATAAGACTTGAGAATACCGTTCTGCTTAGATTATCAGCTGTCACACGGTGCTTAGTTTCCATATATACAGAAACAAATACGTTTCGTTTTGGATAATAACAAAAATCCTGGTATTCAATAACTTTTTTTTCTTCAAATTTCCTGTGATAAAGAATTCCTGTGAAAAGAAAAAATATATAAAAATTAAAAAAAAATCTTGACATGCCTGGGCTACGAACCCGGGCTTCCCGGACATACAGCATAATTTCTACAGCTGAGCCATATCCCACTTATTTTTTTATGAGATAAAACTTGTTTTAAGTACAACGAAATATTGTATTAAGGGGTTTAAGTGCTCTACATGCCAAATATGCATTTTGAGTAAATCGATGTTGAACTTTAATATAATTTTTCTAAGAAACTGCACGATAGGATTTTGTGATTTTTATACCACATATTTGTTTTAAAAAGATGATTCTTAGGAAATAGTTTTATCTTCCGATCGCATCTCCAACGGAACATTTTCTAACGGTAATAAAAATCCTGTTTGCTCTATACGCCACGTAGAGCAAAGTAACATTAACAAAGCAACAAAATACAGCTAAAAATTTTGGTAAAAAAAATATATTCATTTACAAAACCCAAAAATAACAACTATTCACAAACAACTGAAGTCTAATTTCCAAATTTTCAGGAGAGCAAAATCCCTATTAAAGTGTTGAATATAACTTTTTGTGTATGCTTTTAACGAAAAGTAATAATTATATATAATTAAATGATTTTGATTGTAATTTTATTTAGAGCCTTTTTCCTCTTTGCGATATATTTAAAATTCTTTGTTAATCTTTTATTTACCAATTATCGCAGGAATATGGCGATTACACCAAAAGATGCGTCTAAAAAAACGGTATTTAATGGTTTAAAAATTCAAAATTTTCTTAACTCGACTTAAGTACTTTTGTCAAAAGTACAACATTATTATGTATAAAAGAAAAATTAAACTCTTAATAATTCTTTATAACAAAAAAAAATATTAAAATATATTAGCATTCAACAATATTAACTGCACGTAGAGCAAAATTGTTCAGCAGTAATCAATTTCGAGATTTTGTACTGAAATTTTGCTCTATACGCCATTGAATGACGTTTATAGCAAAATGGCCCAAAAAAAGCTTTGTTTTGAAACATATAGAGCAAAAAGGACACGATTTATAAGATTTTATAAGACTAGATAACCGAAAAAGGATTACAGATTTTAAAATTTTGAGGTCGAAAACCTAAAGTGGTATAATTAACTCAAAATTGCCAAAATGGCATATGGAGCACATAAGCACCCGGGCGACGAAATGTTATTGAAATTCATATTTTTTTAATAACATGGTTTTATTGAATATAATTCTTGTCTATTTGTTTCTGTGTATGTAACTAGTAGACAAATATGAACCAATCACTTTCAATACACAACAGTTAAAAGAAAATCACCCAGAGCAGTGTCAAAAGTGCGGTGAATTGGGAACATATTTAACAAAATGAAGAATGATTTAACAAAAACATACATACTGCTGAAGCCTTGTTTTTGTATTTCTGCAGAAACCCCCAGTTATTGGCAGGAATTGAACCTGCAAACTTCCGGTTAATAAACTACGGGGGTACCCAAACCGGATTCTTCAAGTTCTGAGTCCTTGTTCGTATCCATTCTTAAACCTGGTTGGGCTTGATTTTAAGGCAAATAAAGGATGGTTTTAAGCCAGAAATGTAATCGTTTTGGAGTGGTTTTTTGGTGAACGCACAGAGAAAAAAGATTTGTTGAGATAACCGAATTTGTTGCCAATCGAAGTTTGGCAGTTGCAGCAACTATCATAGAATTCTTATTGAAAAAGGAGTTATTTTATAAATAATTAAGAAATTTATCATTTGACATTTTATCATAATTTTATTTTAAATGAAATTTATTTGCTGGTATTTAAGCATTATCTATATGCATTTCATTGGTGCTTTACCAAATCGTCATAGTTTGAAGTCTACTGACGATTTGGTAAAGCACCAATGAAAAGCACATGGACAATGCTTAAACACCAGCAAATAAATTTCATTTATAATAATTAATTGCTAATGCAAATATTTTAATCGGTTAGGTGTATCCATTATATAAAAATTAACCAATAGTTAGTTGCAACAACCGATAATATGTAAACTAAATATAGAAAGAAAATTTTTGGTTGCAAATACCAATTATTTATTATTATTATGCTCTTATGGTAATCAAAATGGATTGTTTTTTGTATTCATAGAAAATTGATAGCGTGAGTTGAAATATAGTCTATTCAACTAATATTTTATCAGCCTAGCCATTTTCCAACCAATATTTTTTTTGTGTGCGGGTACTAAGCATTCAATCTTGAGCTATTATTTTTTGGTTCATAATCCAAGAGCTATTTGGCAGCATTTTTATTTATTATTTTTCAAATCCTGTAACAAACATGTTTTGATATTTGAAACAACATTAACACAGAATTTAAAACAAAAAAACAACATGGGTAATTGTCTTGAGTTAATAATACAATTTTTGTGATTGGTTGAAAACTAATTAATTTTTAAATTGAATCTTTGTGTTTTTTGATTGAATTTTGATTGGTTTACTTTTTTTCCTGTATACCAATATTGAAAATATAACAAGCATATTTGCAAAAACTATACATTGTTCGTCACTCCCATAGGCCCCTATTATGATTCACAACTAAATTGAGTCGTAGTTGTCAAATTCTTATTATGGAATACAACTTCATCAAAGCAGTTGTCTCAGTTTTTTATGAGTTGTGTTTTGGTTTTTATTTCGACTATTGTGTTACTTTTAATTAATTTTAAAATGGTACTCTTAGGCGCCAATCTATCCCATTTGTCAGCCCATATTGTTGCCATATCCATAAAACATAAAATCTCAAGAAAAGATAGTAAGGCCAAAACTAAAAATATTTAAAATATTTTGTGATGGCTACTATGGTTTCAAAGAACAGAGAATATATATAAGAACCTTTTTTCGAACATTTTTTTGAAGTCAACTGAAATTAGTTGTCAATTATAATACAAAAAATTGTTGAGTTGGGTCGTAGCATTGACAACTCAACCTAGTTGAGTTGTGAATCATAATAGGGGACATAATGTTGTTGTAGTAACCATAATATAATATCCGCTATCATAATATAGTTACGATAACCAGCTGTATATATTTTCTTATACCGAATGAAAAAAGAGAGAGAAATTAAGTGTATTAATGCCACACAATTGAGACATCTGAAATTTTGTCTGTAACACTCACTTGAAGATGTATAGCGAATGATTCCATCCGCTCTTAAGGCATAAAAATTTTGGTTTTTTTGCTATGGAATACCTATAAGATTTAGGCATACCTAAATATAGGGCTTTTAATTGTCTTAACTTCTTCCATTTTAGCCTTTATTTCATAATGAAACACTGTCATATTTATTCCACCATGATTCACTTTACATTTTACAACTATATTTTTTTCATAACTTTTTCGCCTTATAAAGTCATCGATCAATGACAAAATGAAGCAAATCACCGAACAAACAAAAAACCCACAATATCTGTAACAACCCACATAATTTATTTCCTTTTTTTATTTTTTGCTCTTTCTCAATCATTTTCTTGCCATTTGCACTTCATATCTGGTGTCTTTGTTAAATAAAAAGCAACAGCAAAACTTATTAAATTAAATTATTTAATTTTTTTAACATAGATATTTATAATAAAAGTAAAATAAAGCAAACAAACAAACAAGCAAAAAGCGCTGAGATACCAACCAGTCATCTTAGCTTATTAGGCAACAATCATTCTAAAATATCAACGCCAACTGACACACTACAACATGAGATCATGGAAA
The DNA here is from genome assembly GCA_956483635.1 of Panzeria rudis. NCBI lineage: Eukaryota > Metazoa > Arthropoda > Insecta > Diptera > Tachinidae > Panzeria > Panzeria rudis. The sequence goes on along the minus strand of OY101450.1, from coordinate 123,286,616 downwards.
GAAGGAAAAAAAATCACACAGATACAAATAAACAGTAAAATACTCGTATTAACTAAATGAGCGAGTGAAGAAAAAAAAACGTCAGCATTTAGCAGGCAACAGCGAGATGACAAGAAAATGACGTACAGACGATAAAGTAAAAATGCAAAATAATATAAATGGAGTGGCAATGACTTTAAGGTGGACTATAAAAAGTTTATGAGAAGTCAAAAATCAAATTTCATGCATATGTAGTATATGGGTGAATGCCATTTTTAGTATTTTGGGTTTGATTTTTTAATACCGTTTTTATATATTAAAAAATAAATGAAAGTAAATATGTTATGAAGACTAATAACACCCCGTCTAGACTAGCAATTAATATGTATGTTAACATGTATTACAGCAAATATAAAAACTATGCTATCTCTAATACATATATCAAAAACGGTATGCTCAATGTCGATCAGCATAATAATACAAAAATATGTATAACAAAATTACCTTCAAATATTCTTAACATAATTTTTTGATTTAATCAATACCTTTGGAGATATTCACAAATTAGTTTAAAAAAAAGTCCTTTTTCATGAATAATTAAAAAATTGTTTCCTTCTAAATACCCATAAGAAAAATTTAAAACTGCAAAAATTTTACCTTATAACTATTTTTCTTAAGGATTGGTGTCTTACGAACAAAATAAGCCATATATAATGAAAACCGATAAAGAAATGTTGATTTTATCAGCAATCAAGTGAATACAGCCAGATTCTTAAGATAGTTTCGGCAAGAAAGTTTGTTGGTTTAAAGAAACATTTAGATCGAAAGTACCTTTTAAACATCTGGGTGTATTCATTTAAATGTTAATGAAATCGTATTTTGTTCATAAAACTGCTGTTGCTAAAAAAATGGTAAAAACGTAAAAAAAAAAGTTTGTGCAATTTTAAATTTTTACAAGTTCTTAGAAGAAAAAATATTTTGATTTTGCTTGAAAAAGCACATTTTTGATACTAATTTGTGAATAACGAATGTACAAATGCTTTTTTCTTATATTTGATGTTTTCAATACAATTTCAGCAATTAGAAGGGGTAGTGAAACTTTCTAAGAAATAGTAACGTTCAGTACAAAAAACTATTATTCGTATTCTATTACTAAATTCATAAATTCAAATATTTATTTTACGGAAATGGGACCTATCACAAAATTCGTAAAATTAAACACTAAAATTCGTAATTCTTTAATAAGAAAAAAATCGCATTTTTTCTATTGGAATATTTAAGAACCAAAGAAAAAAAATAAAATTTAAAAACAAATTCAAACACGTGTGTGTTAAAATAAAAACCTATGATAATTTTTTCTGTGTATTACAATCTTTATTAATTTTTATAACATTTAGTATCGCAGCAGGAGGAAGCAGTAAGAAAATTGGATAGTTTTCATATGTGCTGTTTTCAAGCGATTCCAAGGATGCGCAAAACGAAGGCACAGAGAAAAATTATCACCAAAATATTTTCAAACACAAGTTTGTCTAAAAATAAATTTAATTTTCAGTAAATGTTCTTTACATATTCAATGAATTGTTTGTTTTACTCTTATTTAGGACCCAAGCACCAAAAACCAAGAAAAACTGTGTCGTAAAAAACGACCCCAATGACGACATACACACAAATAACAACAACAACAATAAAAACAAAAGGAATGCGATTGTACAACGTTCGTTTACTGAAGATTTTTGAGTGAATCAATTCGTTAATGTCGTTGCGTTAATTCTCATTCATTTTTTTAGAGTCTTTAGATAAGCATTCAGACTTTACCACATTTAACCAAGTGAAATTTCATAAATGCTTAATGGATGATGATGACACAGACAAAAATTTTGTTTGATATATTACAAAAAACGCAGTAAATGTGTTTGTTTGATTAAGTAAACTATTTTGTTTAATGTTTGTTAGTATTTTTAGACTAATTGTTTTATATATTGAGACAAAAATATTGTTTGATATTTTTCAGAAAGTCCAGTAAATCTTTTTGTTTGATTTAGTAAATTGTTTTGTTTACAATTTGTAAATATCTTAGACAAACTGTTTTATAGATTTAAGCAATTTGTTCACTGAAAAAACATGTTTTCAATGAAATTGTTGAAATATTTTTGTCTATATTTACAAATTTCTTTGTACGTCCATTCCTAGACATAATTTTTACTATTTCATTGAATTCCTTAACATAAAATGAAATTTAGTTTTTTCTGTGCATGAAAGAGAGAGAGATTCATAATAAAGCATACAATTTGAATTTTGTGTGGTTCAACGAACCAACCACGAAGTGTATTGATGATAAAGGAATTTTTAATTTTTTTGACAAGCACTCAATACATTGTGCCGGAACTAGGAAAATTGGTTATGGGAAGGACGATAGAGGGAGTAGTGTTTGTGAACATTCGATTTGAACTTTCCAATAATGAAAGCGACAGGAGTGACCTCTGCAGGTAGCTTATTCCACATACGAACTGTGCGACTAAATAATGAATTTTCCATGTAATGCGTACTGTGATTTATTGATGTATCTTCCACAAAGGGATGTGCCCTTAGTGAAGAGCGTGTTGTTCCCAGAAAAAGCTAATAATAATATTTACACAAAATTATATTTTAAAAATTTTACAGGAGACCGCAAAAATATATTACCTCTATAGTATCAACAATTTGTATTAACCCGAATATGTTATATAACTCTAATACTATTTTTTTATATCGAAGATATCCTTAATAAAATTGTCATAAACCGTAAAATATATACCGTTACGCAGTAAAAAGCACTTGGTATCCTTTACCTCGGAGATGTTCTTGAGCAGTAACACGTCTCGTGAAACATATTGATATTTATCCATCGACAGCGGAAAAAATGCTGATTCCAACAGTATAAAAAACGTATTTCGAAAAAAATTTACTTAGTGTAGTTTACCTCCCACCTACAGTTGTTTTTTTAAACGTTTCAGATTATTTTTCTATGGACCTTAATAATAGTATTTACATCTAGAATACAGAATAAACAAGACACCAGCAGAATGGAATACGTATTTTCTGTACCGCAACAGACTTCATCAGCATTCAGGTGTCTTGGGCTTCGTCAACAGAAGTTCAATTGGCAGGACCAGGCAGTTGAGGCGATTGAGAGAACCTTGCGTCGTTAACTCTGAGGTTGTCGTTTGTGGTAGCAGCGTGTGTACGCCGGCAAGCACCTTTTCTGCTTACAGTGTCGGTAGCGACTGTAACCAGAATCCGGTTCGAAGGACCATAAACAAGTTGCAATCGGGAATTGCAATTGTTGTATCTGTTTGGCGGTACCAAAGCAAAGTTTGTGGACTATAGGTCTATACCAGCAGGATGGAATACGTATTTTCTGTGCCGCAACGCACTTCATCAGCATTCCGTTGTCTTGGGTCTCGTTAAAACCTAAACACGGACGATTGTGTTATCCCTTGGCTATACTAGTATGTAGTTAATGGACACCACAATTTATTTGGAACCTTTTTTCGCAAATATAGTACAGATGATTTAGGCCAAAAATATACCATTTTAAAGGTATTTATTTACAGATAAGCACAATTTATATATTATTTAAATCGGTTCAGTATTTTACAAGCTATAATCGTTTAAAATACAAATACATAACATGCATGTGTGTATGTATGTATGTATGTATTAGCTTAATTTGAAAGAATAAACAAAACAATCACGTGGGTTCGTTTTTACATACATTTTTCTCTACTTTAAATTTGCAGAGTTTTGTGAAAGGCATAACAGCAAAAGGAAATATAATTTAATAATTTTATGCATCTTATTTGAAGGATTAGTGGAAACAACACATAAAACGTTTTTAGTATATTGCTACAACTTGGTTTGGGACTTTCGTTTTCCACTCCACAAAAGAAATCTGATAAAAAGTTTTGTACTTTTCAAACAATGATCCAGAACGTTAAATGACCTCTCGTAGCGTATCATTGGGAAATTAAAAAAAATTACAAATAAAAAGAAATACCATTAATGTTGTCGTTTAACCAGCCTGACCACAAAACAAGTTCAAATAAATATTTTAAATCAACAATAATTGCAAAAAAACTAAAGAAAAAAATTATATATAAAATAAAATTAACCTGAGTAAAACAGCTTTCTCTCACACACGTAAAAATGTTTAATACATTGACATTTTCGTTCAATAAAATGACAATGCCAACGTTAATGAGCCACAACAAAGAAACTAAATTTGATGTTAAAGAACAAAAAATAGAATGAAAAAAAAAGCACAAAATATTTAAGTCTTATGAAGCGGGCAATAAATTAAAATAAACTATGATTAGTATTTTTACGGCGTAATGACAACTAAAATTATATTTAATTATATGCAATTATTTTTGCGGTTAAGGATATTATAATAAGAGTTTTTACTTCAAGCAGAAATAAAAAGTTTAAGCCAGCAAGCAAATAAATGCCGACAATATAAAAGTTTATATACAGCACAAACTTAAATATTTAATTGCCATTACTTACTTATGGTGCAGCCTCAAAAAGCTATTAGCAAAACTTTTAGTTTTTATGAAACTTAAAATTTTATTTCGGACGTTAAAAAAAAAGAGAATACCATCCAAACCCGAAATCTTATACAAAGCTTTTGAATTTTTTAATAAAAAAAGATTAGCTGACAAGAAAAAGTGCGAGTAAGCTTTACAAAAATGTGTTATAAATTAATGGTTTTTAAAAAAATTTTTGTAAATATTTGTCGCTTGTGATCCATCCCTACACTCGAATTAAATTATAAGTAAATCTAACCAATTTATATAGTTAACCTACTATTAATGTAAATTGTTGTTGCAATTTTTATGAAATAACAATCTTCATTGGTTGAAAAAACTTTTTATAGTTGTACGTCATTTCATGTCTATGATTACTTTTTGCTATCGTTATTCAACAAGATGACTTAGCTGAGATGGTAAAGGCGTCCGGTTCATAAACATGAGGACATAAGTTCAAGACCGAAATATTGCATTTTACTGAATTCTAAAATATAAATTTTGAAAAACGACGTTTGAAAATTAAAATTGTTTTTGATCAATTAAGTTATGAGTTTGTTTAGTCGAACTGTATGGGTTTATATCCAAAGAAATTTAATTATTTTTGACTTGGGTTCGGTTTTAATTTAATTTTTCAATTATATTATATTTTTATTTAGATAGAAATGTGAAGCATGTAGACAAAGAAAATTCTGACTGCGCGGAAGGTTGAACTGACGTTTTGATAGCTCCCGCTAATCTCATCAGAGTTCTTTACCGCTTAGACCACTCGACCATAGTCGGTGTTTTGCAATCAAGAGCTGAATATCATCTACTTTTAATCAATTCATACTGTCAGTCTTAGAGCTGTACTTAATTTGATTGTTATTGATATTCACTTTTTTATTTTGTCTTGTGTTAAGCTTCTTTTTTTATTATTTCTCTATTCTAGTATGAATTATCAATGATAATTACAAGTACTAGTGTGTGTGTGTGAATGTTTGTTTTTTTCAGTTTATTTGAACATGTACACCCTTTTTACTAGGTGCCTTTAGAGTTTAACAATTAAGTTATGAGTTTAGTTGAACTGTATGGGCTTATATGCAAAGAAATTAAATTATTTTTGGTTTGAGTTCGGTTTTAATTTAATTTTTCAATTAAATATTATTTTTATTAAGAAATAAATGTGAAACATGTAGACAAAGAAAATTTTGACTGCGAGGAGGGTTGAACTGACGTTTCTGATGTTCTTTTTGATCGTCAAAATTACTAATGTAATATTAAAAAATTATTGTGGTGAAAGTTTCCAGTTTTTATGGTTAAATTAATAGCAACGAAAATGGTTATTTTACAAAAATTACTGTACTTTAGTCAAGCAAGTCACCAAATGTCTATGTATACTTTGTATTATCGTTATTTAACAAGAGGACTTAGCTGAGATGGCAAAGGCGTGCGGCTTATAATCATGAGCAAACTTATGAGAACCTAAGATTAAGACCATAAATTACAAACAAAGAAATTTGTATTTTTTTAACAAACACACTTACTGTTTAAGCCGACACAGGCATCGAACCTGCTGCCTACTGGTTAATAGTTTTACAGCCTATCAACTAAGCTACAATTCCATTAGCTTTAGATTTTTAATGTATTTTATGGATTGGCGCAATTCTAATCTGTGAAGTTGGCTAGATTTGCCAATGTTTTATTTTGAGTGTACATTATGTTTAAATATTTTGCATGTTAAATAGTTCTATTTTTTAAATTTACAATTCAATAATTTGAAGTCAATAACCTTCGCTACTAACACAATTTTCAAATAAAAATCTCAAATCAAAAACTTATGACAGTTATGCTTAGTTGACAAAATACAAAAACTATCTGTTCTGAACATCAATTTATTTATATATAATACAGCATAAGCTTAAGATAATAATAATAATAATAATAATAATAGTAATCATTAACATAAATTTGGTTAAAATAATATAAACAAATCGTTGAACTTTTGAAGAAAAAAAATTAAGAAAATAAACGAAAATAGTTATAGCGGTGATTTTTATTTTGACTGTGCATGTTTTGAATTTTTTTAACTTTTTGCCATCAAAATATGGCATGCTACTGACAATAAAAAAAGAACTTTTAATTTTAAGCTCAAGGTTATGACCTTGCTTATTTATTGTTTTTAAACAAAGAAAGGTCGAAGAAAAGTAATTCATATACACTAGAAATAGTCCATGCAACATTTTAGGAAAAAAAATACTTTCGTAGCTAGTTTTCTCGTAGAATATACGAAACTTTCGTACACTCTAAAACACTTTCGTTGAAAATTAGGTCGATAATAGTCGGCAACACTTTACCGATTATTATCGACCTAATATTACACATGCATTATTTTTGAACTAAATATTTTTACTAAAGAAAGTGATTGACTGCGTACAGGTTTGAACCGCCACCTCCTGACTGATAGTCTGACGTATCTACCATTCAGCCATATCCGTATTATACTTTATGTTAAATTTTTTCCACTTGGAATATATATGTTTAATTTGAAAGGTTTTTGCTTTAATAAAATAACTACGCAATATTTCGTAATCTCTCAGCACGAAACTCTTTCCTAAAATATACGTAACATTTTTCAAAGTAACGCTCAATACATTTTTTTTATGAATTTTATATATTTTCCAAGCAGACACTTTAAATTGATGATTTTTCAAATATACTCTTTAACTATACACAAGAAGACTACAGATAACGTTCAATACAATTTTTAGAATAAACACCATGGTCTGTCTACTGATTTAACTTTTTCCAATTTAAAAGTATTTAATAAATTTACAAAACTTTCGAGTGTTTATTAATCACATCCATACGGTGTTATTATCGGGTGTACAATTTCAAAATACAGTAACTGACATATTTCTCCAAATCTATTTTCTTTGATATTTTAATATGATTAAGCTATCGAGAGAGCATTCCATTAGGAAAAGTCATATTCTATAAAGAGAATATAAACGGTATTTTTGTTCTTTGTTTGTAGAACATAATGAAGAGTGTCATACAACATTTTAAATCACGCTTAAGTTCATTCATTCTTAAATTTATTCGTGTTTGGTATAAAATATTTCAATATTCTTTCAACGGTTAAGAAAACACATTATATATGAGAATCATTCATATCGCAAATCTAAAACACAATTAATGAAAATTAATATTCATATATATATAATTTTGTTTGTTTATATTTTCTGATAAAATCTTATACAAAACATAAAGCAAACTACAGCACATAAATAATAGACAAGAAATAGATTGCTAGTAATACTTTCTTTTTTCAATGAAATTTTCCCTAAAACTATCAGTTGAAATATGTATGTATATACAAACATAAGAACAAACAAAATTTTGGTTGATATATTAATTAGTTCGAGTTAAAAAATAGAAAATATTACCTTAAGAAAAAAGATGTATAATGGGATTTATTTTGAACACAGGGGCAAATTTCGGCATACGATATCGATCAAAATTTGTATTCAAATTGTATTGAAATTTCGATCGAGTGCCGTAATTTGCCCCCAAAATCTTCATAACTGAAAGTTCTTGAATCAAACATGAGTTTGTTAATTCAAAATAAAAGAACACAGCAATTAACACTACAGCGGAAATCAACTGTTGTTGAACGTTTCAAAAGGTTTGGTGAAGTGAAATTATTTGTTCTAGTGTTCTAGGTAGTTACCATGGATGCTTGCTTCCCTGAGCTCTGGGGTAATTGATGGCCAGGAAGTCATGCAAAAATACCAAGTTTGGCACTGGAGAAAAAACGAAAGCATACACTATGCAACAAAATGAAACTTTTGTCAGCACTATATACTTTGAATGAAATCTGCAAACAAAGCTTTTGGAAGGATGTATAGAATACTGGGATCAAATCTAATAACAAAAACATCAAAAATCCATTTATACAAGACGCTTATCTTACCAATCTTTATGTATGCTGCTGAAACTTGGCCAGTCAAAAAATCAGATGAAAGAAAAATTGATGCTTTTGAAAGAAAACTATTAAGACGTATACTGGGACCCATAAGGGAAGAAGATGGATCATGGAGAATAAGATATAATGACGAGTGTATATGTGAATTAAATGATCTCACTCTTACTAAAAAAAATTAAACTACAACAGCTAAAATGGGCAGGACAGATTATAAGAATGAACCCAGATAATCCAACACAGAAAATATTCTAAGACAACGCATACAATCCAAATAAAATCGGAAGACCCAAACAATGTTGGGTGAACAATACAGAAGAAACTGCGTTAGAAGTAAACTACTGAAATTGTAGAACCATTCCCAAATATAGAGATAAATGGAACAAACTTTTACGGGAGGCCATGATTCAATATGGGTCGCAGAGCCATCAATGATGATGACATACTTTGATGTGTTGTGGTCCCCTACACAGGCAGAAATTGCGACTTTATGCAAAAAGTATGTACCACCACAACACTGTAAATACAAAATAACGACTCTTCCAAAATCTTTTTGCCACTACAGTACTGTATACACAAAAATATGAGTTTAATTTCCCAATGCTGCGTTCATAGTAATCCAATACCCCGGCAACATTGCGAATTCAAAATTACTACTTAACTGTCGAAATATCATACTCACAATGATCATCTACCACTACAATACTGTAAAACCAAAAATGTGACTTTAGTTCACAAATAAATTTGACACTCTCTCAGATGCTCTCAGAGTAATTTATGTTAACATTTACTTTGTGCCGTTAATATTTTATATGGCTCTGTCGCTTAGTGCTAAAGACCTTTGCTTGTGAATATGTAGTGTAAAGGTTCAAATCCAAAGTCATTCAAGTCGCACAATATAAATAAAACAAAATTTTAAAATCAACTATAAAACTCAAATATAAAAAAGTGCATATAAAAAATACCAATATCGTTTTTTCAATAAATGCTGTAAATTTATATTTACAACATTGTGAGAATATTGTAAATTTAGGTTTACAGTGTCAGGTCAGTCCGCGTTATCATTTTAATGTTCTCAGTACAATAAAATTTTAGTCAACAGGATGTTATACTAATGTTAGTTGTAGCCTCAGACCATGGTACCAGCGCCGTGCTGATTGTGTTTTTCTGCCTGGGTAACTACAAAAGCATTCGAAATTTAAAATTCTATGGATAAGCTTTTTATATTTTTTTCTGAAATTTTAAATAACAAGATGCTGCTACACCGATTTGAACATAACTTAGGAAGCGATAGGCCAATTTAATTAAAAAAAACACCTAAATACTTAAAATAAAATTACCTTTAAGCTATTTTAACATTATTTTTTTATATATTCAATAGTTTCGGAATTATTAAGACCGCAATGATGAAAAATATATTTCTTATGCAAAATTGGAAATTTTTTATTTTTAAAAATTTATAAAATATTAAACATTTCTAAAACTTCCATTTTTATTAACTGATCATAAAGCCACATGTACTGGAAATAAAATAAGCTTCATTTATGAAAATCGATTGATAAATATTGATTTTATTCATAATAAAGTGAAGTCACATAATTTTTGAAAAAATTGCAAATATTTACACTGTGCAGCAAAAACATTTTTTTAAATAACAGGGTTCATACGACTGATTCTGGTAGAGACAACCAAAAATATACATATTCATTATTCTATTGAAGTTTACAAAAATTGTATATTTTTGTGACTTTCGATGTTTTATAAATTTTTAAAAAATTAAAATTTTCTAATTTTGCCCAAAAAAAATATATATATTTTTGTCATTGCGGACTGAATAGTTCCAAAACTATTGATTTTTTTAAAGAATAACATTCAAACATCTTAAGGGCAGTTTTCTTTAAAGCACCTAAGTGGTTTTTGTAATAAAATTCGACATTCCTTTCCCAAGTTATGATAATATCTGTAGAGTAGCCTCTTCAAAACTCGTTTTTTAATAATGTAATTTCACTTTATTGCAAATAAAATCAATAATTATTCATCTATTTTCATGAAAAAAAGCTTATTTTATTTCCAGCTTATTTTATTTCAAGATCAAAGATGATTTTTTTGTAAATTTTTAAAATAAAAAAATTGTTAATTTATCGTATATATTTTTTATCATTGCGGTCTGAGTAAAACCGAAACACACAAAATTTTGTCACCAAAAAATTGTCAAAAAAAAGTTTGTCTAAAAATAAATTTAATTTTCAGTAAATATTCTTTACATAATCAATGAATTGTTTGTTTGACTCTTATTTAGGACGCAAACACTAAAAACAACAAGAAAAACTATGCCGTAAAAAAACAACCCCGATGACGACATACACACAAATAACAACAACAACAACAGCAATAATAGCAAAAGGGATGCGATTGTACAAAATTTGTTTACTGAATATATTTGACTGAATTAATACGTTAATGTCGTTGTGTTAATTCTCATTCATTTTTTTAGAGTCTTTAGATAAACATTCAGACGTGAACACATTTAACAAAGTGAAACTTCATAAATGCTTAATGGATGAGTGATTTTGTATGATATATTACAAAAAATCCAGTATATATTTTTGTTTGATTAACAAAACTATTTTGTTTGATATTTGTTAGTATTTTTAGTCTAATTGTGTTATAGATTCAGCAAAAATATTGTTTGATATTTTTTAGAAAATCCAGTAGATCGTTTTGTTTGATTTAGTAAATTGTTTCATTTACAATTTGTAAATATTTTTAGACAAATTCTTTTACAGATTTAAACAGTTTGTTCGCTGAAAAAACACGTTCAGAAAATTTTGAGCCGTTCTAAAAATAATTTTAGAACGGCTCAAACGTAATTTTAATTATTTCAAGTTTTTTTTTGTGGTTATTCTAATAAAATTGGTCAACCTCTTTATAAGTGATGATGGAGCAGCATTTTCGAAAATTCCAAATTTTAAGTAATAGTCCTCAGAATATTAAATTTCGACTGTTTTTATAGTTATGGGACCATAACACATCAAAATAATATAGTGGTAATCCTTTACATTTTTCTTGTTGTATAGTGTTATCTACAGAGAAGTCTGCTAAAGAAAATGATTGAGTTAAAGTGCCAGAACATAGACTATAGATTCCAGAGCATGCAGGTTATTTGATTCGATATAAATAAGAGTCTAAAAATATCTGCACTCAGATAAATCTACTAAGTTCTGCAACTGGTTATTGACTTATTTCTTCTTATCGATTAAGATATTCTATTGTACCGCAGTGCAATTAATCATGACCGTACTTAGCTATCTTCTAATTTTAATGCTTTAATAATCACTTACGATATAAAAGCAAGAGCAAAAAAAAAACAGACAACTATTTATTACACCAGGAAGTTCTTCTTTTCATTTAGATCATTTACACTTAATAATAATATAAAAAAAAAACCTTCATTCATTTGACATCAATATGCCTCCGCTTTAATTTTCATATCAACTTTGAAGAAATACAATACTGCTGCTACGCAAAAAAGCCACTAATTTACTTTGCATTAGTAACACACTGTGCCATTATACACAAACATAATATCTTGCAGCAAGAAATATTGTTAAATATGCAACAAGGCGTAAATCTTTTTTATGTTAATTATGTGGTACAATATCTACTTTATGTTTATTTAAAACAACAATAACAAATATTTTACAAACATAATTGATATGTTGGAAGATTTGATATACAGAGGGATATAGAAGATAGATAATAGAATACAAGATAATATTTTCAACTATTAATTTTTGTTTCAAAGACGCATCAATCTCTCTTTACATAAATTTAAGAAGAGATCAAAAATGAAATTGTTTCCGCATATGTTTGTTATTCTAAAAACAAAAGAAAACAAATGAACAACTGCAAATAAAAAATTGGAGAAGCTTCTTTCAGAGATCTTTGAATTTTAAAAGCTAAAAAACCATGAAAATAAGTTTTAAGTTGCAACTAAGCAGATAAGTCGACACTAAATAGACTATGAATAACTTTACTAGCAACTAAAAATAGATCAGGCTTAAGTTAGAACTAAAAGCGACTATGAATATGCGCCAATATTTATATTAATAACAGAATAAAAACTTAGCAAATTTCCAGTGAATTTAATCCCGGTAGTCCCGGGATTTACAGGCAAAGCGGTTTTTCTATTACAGTTTATTTTAATATACGGATGTCTGTTTTCCTTTTTAAAACTTAATTTGTTGGGCTTATTATCCAACATTTGGCCATTTTTAGTTATAAATCTCTTGTAACATTGCTTCACAGACCAAGAATTTCACAGCAAGCTAAGTACAATAAAGTATTCTGAAGTTGGACCCACTTTCACAGCCCTTACTCACTTTAGAAGTCAATGCGATAACAGTTGAACTTTTCTAAAGGACTTTACAAAGAAATTTCTCCACCAGCAGTCTATATAAGGCTGTTTCAAAACTCTAAAAGAAACCAGTTATTTAGATCATGATACAAATTTTAAAATCGAAAAAAGCGTATTGAAGCTGTTAGTAAAAATAAAAACAAATCTTTAAAAAACTTCCAGACATCTGACAAGACAAGTTTTTTAAAACAATGAAAGGGTGTGTCTTCAAAGTATTCCAGTTTCAAAACGTCTATTCTTTGATAGCCAAAAATATATTTACTGTGGCTTCTCACTTACTTTTTCTATTTAGTTTTTTTTTATAACCTAACACCAGCTATTTTAACACCCTGTTCGCTACTTTGTCTATAACAAATGTTTACAATAGCGTGACGTAACAGTTAAATAAACAATTTGAACAAACAACGAAAAAATCTCTCATAAATATTTCACATAAATAACAAACAAACTATTTTAACAAAAGAATACATGTTTTTTTTTAATTTTCTTGGCTTATTTATGAATTTAAGGTGAAAAAAACCTGTAGATACTTTAAGCAAAATTGCAATTGAATATAAGACAAACTAATAAAAAAAAATTTTAATTCAAACTATTTTTAAATTGTATACTTTCAAACTAATAAAACATTTATGGTTGGCTATAAAAACGGTTTCAAAAATGACGAAATCAAAATTTTATATTCGATGAATTTGAAAGGAATTTCACGATTTTGTTAGTGAAAAAATGTTGTTTTGTGTTAAATAAATAGTAATATCTATATATACACTGCTTAAGCTAATAGTGTGTTGTGTTGTTTGTATTTGGAGTCCGTTTTTGTAGTATCTTCACAGAAATAAGTCAAAACCAGATTCATTCACAAAAACTGTTGCATTTGAAATTTGAGTTTCAATTAAAAATATTTAGCAATTTTTTCATTGAAAATTTAATTGAAAATTGAGTCAGTAAAAAAGTTAATTGAAAAGTTTCAAGATTCTAATAAAAAATTAATTGAAATAATTAAAAAATTAATTGAAATATTTTTTTACGAAATCGTAAAAAAATTAAATAAATAATAATATATTAATTTATTAATTACACTGTACAACAAAAACAAAATTTTTCAAAGTTATAAGCTCATAACAACTGATTCTGTTAGAGGGTACAAAAACAACGTAGTCATATCTAAAAAAAAAACCAACATTTTTAACTTACTTAAGAAGAAGTGTTCCTTCCTACCTTCCATATATGTTAAAAATTGTTTAGAAACATATCTTAATCTAAGCCGAAGTTTTAACTACTAAAAAGGTAATATCGGCTATATACTTGCAAACATTTTTAAAACTTTAAACGCGTTTTGCCAAGTTTGATGTTTTATGACTGCGTTTCAATAAGGGAAAATATTTGCGTGTATCGACGTTTCGAAAGTTTACTTCTGGGATTCATTTTAGGTGGACCTAATTTTCATCCCTTTTTGTACATAGTTATAGTGACTCGGCATAGGAACTCTTGTAAGCCTTGCGTTTAAGGTATAAGATGTGTTCAGGCCTTTTATTTTAAGTACAACAAGAAACATTCTTGTTAAACATTTTAACCATCGAACTCTTCGTGGTATGGGTCTTTTTGTTCTGTTGGCTGAAGTTGTTAGCGTGTTGCTACAAAGCAATGATGCCGGGCTCGGACCCTGTGCCAAGCAAGTCATCATTAATATCATAAATTTTTCTGATGTACATTAGTGTGATGCTCTGTTACTTGTTGTTGGACTATTTAAGTAATAACTGTATAGCGCTGGTCACTAAGCAGTACTGGCAGCTAATGTACATCACAGCGCCCTCCTTCGTCGGTAATGTTAGCAAGTCGTCGGCGAAGTAAAAGAATTAATAAAATGGCTACAAATAAAAGCTTAAGAAAGTAAATGCGTCTACTTAACACCAGAGCCTCTGCTGTAAGATTAACATGCGCGCAATAGCAGCGCTGTAAAGGAATTAAACTTCTACCTCTATCTCACTTCACCATATGTTCTCTCTACTTTATCTCTTTTTCATAGAAATAACACATTAATTAAATATCTAACTAATTAATTAACTGGTAGGTATTAACTGCCTGAGTTTGTTACTTCTCCTTAAAAAAAATAATAATGGGCAGAAGACTCCCCTTCAGCGGCGATATAGCGGGCTAAAATGTTTGGCTGTAAAACTTTTACATAAATGTGTCTCGTAGCATTTTCCATAAAAGTGCTGCAGATATCTTATACCTGAATATTTACATCGTAAAACAAATTCTATTTTTTTAAGTAACTAGGATCTAACAACTGATTCTGATAGATTCTACTAAAAAATATATACGTGTATCGGCGTTTTGAAAGTTTACATCTGGGACTCATTTTAGGGTGACTTAAATTTCCCCCTTTTGCACATAGTTACACAGACTCGGCATTGAATATCTTGTAAGACTTACGTTCAAGGCCCTCAATAGTTTTATGTAAAACACCATGGGGAACATTTTTGCTGAACAATACAGCCTGCTATACATAAGGTTCGTAACTTTTAATTCAGACAGAATTGGGCATGATTAATATTCTAAGAGACAAGGGAAAAATTTACACCAACTTAATTTTTCAACGTACACAGCAGAACAGAGTACCGTCACTTTCGAAAGCCGCTACACTTCCATCGTCAATGCTCACGTGTATTTTGCTTATCACCACTTGTCAGATGGCTCTGTTGAATGTGATTTCAATTCTTATATATATAACTTTTTCGTGAAAATTGAATACGAGAATTAAATCACTTTCAAGTTGATATTATTTGTTCCCAGTATAGTGTTGCCATTAATTTATTTTTCTTCATTCCCATTTTTATGATTTTTTGTTCTATTTACAAACTTTTTTGGTTTGATTTTATACTTAACCCTCTGCGACTGACGTGACTTCATTATCACAATTCCACTGATGTGGTAGTACACTAGACACTATTTTGACTGCTTATATTTTCCAAGTTCCGTTTGTAAGCCCACCGAAAATATTTTTGATTTTCGTTTAATGTAGTAGTTTGCTATTTATTGTAATTTTTTGTTGAAAATAAAACGACAAATCTTATTAAAAACAAAATTATTGGCATGGCATAAATTAGCCTTAAAAAACTTACATACATACAAAAACAAAAAAAACTTCATATATAATTTATTTGGTAAAAAGTTTAACATTTATTTTAGCTTATACCTAATGTAGAGAAAAAAAAGAGATAATATTAATGGTTTAATAAAAAGTTATAACGTATTTTGTCAGGTCTAACTAAATACTGACGTGGTAGACTTGTAGACACTTGTATGCTCACATCAACGCGTGCACTTGTTTAAATTGCTTTCTTCGCACTAACATACACACGAGTACGTAATAAGAAGGTACTGAAAACATCAGAATCGATATTCGCATAATTATGGCTTAAAACAATGTTTTCTGTTTCCTGGTGTCTGCTAGACTACGACGTCAGTCGCAGAGGGTTAAGTAAATATCAACATGTAAACATATTGGTACTCCTTGTCATTTTTCTTGTTGCATAGTGTTATTTGAGATATTCTGCCATTTAGAAAGCGTATTTATATGTTGTCGGTTGAGTCAATCTATATTCCTGCATTTTGTCGATGCTTATCAGTAAACATTTAACATTATGTTTATGGTATTTTAGTTCACAATCTGTCCACAGAGCTGTTTTTAAAGAACAGTTAAATCAATTACAAAAACAGTGATTTAATTAATATGATTATTAACAGAAATTTCTTTGTAGCATAAGCAATTAATTGGATAAAGTTACACAATAATGTGTTCATTCTTTATATCTTAAAACATAAATAGTGTAAAACTGATGAAGATCTAATCCCCAAAAACACGTTATAAATGAGTTTTAATATTTTAATCTCCACCACAAAACATTTATTTTTGTTTTTATAAATCTTACGAAAGAAAAACCCCAATTAATTTTGTGTATAAATATTTAAAATTACTTAAGTGTTCGTGCAGTTAGTGGAATGAAAAATGAATGCGTTAATCAGCTTAAACGCCTACTTGTTACATTTACTCTCCAAATTTGTTTCTTTTCTTGGTATCGCCTGCATTTCTAAAGTTTTTATATGTTTAACAATGTTCTTTCATTATTCTAACAAGATGGTGATTAATGATATCAAGTGTTTGCCACAAATTTTCAATAGCGACTGCTCAGCATCTTTTCCAACATACAGATTTTGTTTTGCTGCAGCATTCATCTTAATGTTGGTTATTTTTAAGTAGATTTTATTAAAACTTATTATGTATTATTATTTTTAAAACATTAATCATGTTTTATTATTAAGAAAATATACGTTAAAATATAGTAAAAACTACAAAACTACATGAGTTTTTATCGCCTTGGTACAAATCTATTAGAAATTATCAAGAATCATGATGATTTATCAAAAAGTATTTTTTTTAGTAACAAACAGTTACATGATTAATTGAGATTTTTCATAGTTTATGTATCAGCGTTAAATATTCAATTGGAATAAATGTGGGTTTATAATTGAGCTCAATTATCAGCTGAAGAATTTCATAAAAAAAAATTTGGTTATGTTAAATGTTTTTACCACCTTGCGCTGAGTTTAGTTGAGAGCATTGCTATAAATTTTGTAATGCCAATTAACTGTTATTGTTTTCGAAGTCACTTGATCTTGTTAGGGATTTTATATTAATTGAAAAACTGAGTACACCGAGTACTCCGAGTACTCAGTGAGTACACCGAGTACTCCGAGTACTCAGTGAGTACACCGAGTACTCCGAGTACTCAGTGAGTACACCGAGTACTCAGTGAGAACACCGAGTACTCAGTGAGTACACCGAGTACTCCGAGTACTCAGTGAGTACACCGAGTACTCAGTGAGTACACCGAGTACTGAGTGAGTACACCGAGTTCTCAGTGAGTACACCGAGTACTCAGTGAGTACACCGAGTACTCCGAGTACTCAGTGAGTACACCGAGTACACCGAGTACTCAGTGAGTACAGCGAGTACTCCGAGTACTCAATGAGTACACCAAGTACTCAGTGAGTACACCGAGTACTCAGTGAGTACTTCGAGTACTCAGTGAGTACACCGAGTACTCCGAGTACTTAGTGAGTACACCGAGTACTCCGAGTACTCAGTGAGTACACCAAGTACTCCGAGTACTCAGTGAGTACACCGAGTACTCCGAGTACTCAGTGAGTACACCGAGTACTCCGAGTACTCAGTGAGTACACCGAGTACTCCGAGTACTCAGTGAGTATACTGAGTACTTAGTGAGTACACCGAGCACTCAGTGAGTACACCGAGTACTCCGAGTACTCAGTGAGTACACCAAGTACTCCGAGTACTCAGTGAGTACACCGAGTACTCCGAGTACTCAGTGAGTACACCGAGTACTCCGAGTACTCAGTGAGTACACCGAGTACTCCGAGTACTCAGTGAGTATACCGAGTACTTAGTGAGTACACCGAGCACTCAGTGAGTACACCGAGTACTCCGAGTACTCAGTGAGTACTCAGTGAGTACTCAGTGAGTACTCCGAGTACTCAGTGAGTACACCGAGTACTCAGTGAGTACACTGAGTACTCAGTTAGTACACAGAGTACTCAGTGAGTACACCGAGTACTCAGTGAGTAAACCGAGTACTCCGAGTACTCAGTGAGTACACCGAGTACTCAGTGAGTACACCGAGTACTCCGAGTACTCAGTGAGCTCACAGAGTACTCCGAGTACTCAGTGAGTACACCGAGTACTTCGAGTACTCAGTGAGTACACCGAGTACTCAGTGAGTACACCGAGTACTCAGTGAGTACACCGAGTACTCCAAGTACTCAGTGAGTACACCGAGTACTCCGAGTACTCAGTGAGTACACCGAGTACTCCAAGTACTCAGTGAGTACACCGAGTACTCAGTGAGTACACCGAGTACTCCGAGTACTCAGTGAGTACACCGAGTACTCAGTGAGTACACCGAGTACTCAGTGAGTACACCGAGTACTCAGTGAGTACACCGAGTACTCAGTGAGTACACCGAGTACTCCGAGTACTCAGTGAGTACACCGAGTACTCCGAGTACTCAGTGAGTACACCGAGTACTCAGTGAGTACACCGAGTACTCAGTGAGTACACCGAGTACCCCGAACTGTATGGTTTTTATCCAAACTTATTTAATTAGTTTGGCTTAAGTTCATTTTTAATTTAATCTTTCGATCAAATTATTTTTTATTTAAGAAAGAAATTCTAAAGCATGTAAATATTGAACATTCAAAGAAAAATTTGGATGTACGGAAGGCTGAACTGACAGCTGTTTCGTGACTACCAAGTCTACTTATCAGAGTCCCTTACCCACACTACCACTGACAGTGGCAACAACACTGTAGCGCAGGGATGATAAATGAAAAAATTTATTTCGTACCAATGAGCTTCTAAAATAGTACTGTTTAGGCTCAAATAGTACTAAAATCTTTTTGAATTGTTGTAACCAAGTAGGATACACGATTTTGATTGAGTTTATGTGCTCATAGTAACAAAGATCAAATATGGCTCCGTTTTCTTAAAATATTTTTGATAAATTCTTTCCCAAATAATGGTGCAAAAATCAAACAATATTAATTTCAATTTATCTCAATGAAAATTTACTTCTGCCATATAACATGGAACCTATTTACTAATCTCTTTATTCTTATAAACTTGAAGTTTGTTAAAAAATTGGTTTTCTGGAGTAAATGCGTACGTCGACTTAGGTATATTTTGAGTTATTAATGCGAAATAGCTCTTTTTTAAGCGCTCTTTAAATGAAAGTAAAAATTTTCGCAATATCATGGACCAGTCTGTACATTTTTTCATGTACAACAACATGACTTAAGCAATAACGACTTAAGTATTCCTGTTTGATGGATTATTTAAACACACAAGCAGAGATACGATGTTATTATCTAAACAAAAATCTTTTTAAATATTTTGTTCTACTTTACTTAGTAAATGTTATTTATGTCGACATATGCGGTTTTATGCTAGGATCTCGTTCTTACGTTATTTTTGTCTGGAATTTTTATACAAATTTTTTTGGAAAATATATGCCGAAAGTGTTAAAAAAAATCAACGATGTTTATACCGTGGACACAATTTCAGAAATATTTTGTTGTTGCTCTACTGAAAAAATCAGTTTTACGACATACGCCTTTAATCAAGAAAACCAATGATCTGTTTACAGAATATGGAGTTTGTCCTTAAGCTACTCCTTCAGCATCGCTGTTGATATTTGTCCTTGAACACTAACAAGCAAATACTATAAGCTGTTCTCTCAAGACCGCCTGTTATGTATTCTGCTTAAATAAGTACACAAATCTACTCACGAAATAACCGCCTAAGTAGACTCAAGAGAGAATTATGTTAAGGGCCAAAGTAGTGATAAATTATTATTAAATTATCAATAGATACCACCCAACATATTTGGAAAATTTGCAAATAGTACCAAATGAGTCACGGGGGTACCATCATACTTTTTTAGTTTCAATAGTACCAAAAAAAAGTACAATTGTACCAACTTTATCATCACTGCTGTAGCGAAAATCCTACTAATATTAGTAAGCTCAATTAACAGACTGTCGCCATCTTGTGGCGAGTCGAACTTTATTGACCTCTTTCTAAATGTTCGGAACTTCACTAACTGTCTTCTCTTAGCATGTTCAACTATTTTAAGCTTTTCCATTTCGGTCTTACCAGCGTGGAATATCATCGATATTCTCAAAGCTGGGATTTATTGAATGTTTATTTTGCATAAGTTTTTGAAACAGTACACATTCATTTTTTAGCTAAGTGCCTTTAGAGTTTTAATAATTGAGTTATGAATTCTTCAATAAACATTCAATAAATCCCAGCATTGAGAATATCGATGATATTCCACGCTGGTAGACCGAAATGGAAAAAGCTTAAAATAGTTGAACATGCTAAGAGAAGACAGTTAGTGAAGTTCCGAACATTTAGAAAAAGTTCAATGCGGTGTGACTCGCCACAAGATGGCGACAATCTGTTAATTGAGCTTACTAATATTAGTAGGATTTTCGCTACAGTGCTGTTGCCACTGTCAGTGGTAGTGTGGGTAAAGGACTCTGATGAGTAGACTTGGTGGTCTCGAAACAGCTGTCAGTTCAACCTTCCGTACATCCAAATTTGTCTTTGAATGTTCAATATTTACATACTTTAGAATTTCTTTCTTAAATAAAAAAAAATTTTATCGAAAGTTTAAATTAAAAATGAACTTAAGCTAAACTAATTAAATTAATTTAAAAACTCTAAAGGCACTTAGCTAAACATGAATGTATGATTTAATTAAATATTTTATATAAGACTATCCATTATGTGTTAAAAACGAAGAACTATAATACTGTTTATACTCTCTTCATACAAAACGATGTGTCCGTAATGCATGCTGTTGATTTTCCGCATTAAAAAACTATGAATTTTTCCAAAAACGAGATTAAATTTATAACGGTTTTAGAATATTTGCATTTGCTTCTCTTATTTAACACATTAAATTTTTGATAGATAATAGAAATTATAATTTTTTATAATTATTGTTATCCGCAGTCTTGTGTATTGAACGTTATGCTTTTTTAGTACGCTTCATTAGTCAGTTGAATTATTAAAATTGTATTAACAACATAAACTAAAATAACAACGCAGGTTTGTACTTCTAAATATTTAAAAGTTTTGTGAACTTTATTAAATAATATTATATTGCAAAACGTTTCATCAATCAATCATCGTTTGTGTCAAAAAAAATGTATTGAGTGTTATCCATTTTTTTTTTTAATTTAATTGAAATTTTTTTTAGTAAATATTGCCATTAAATAAATTTTTAAATTAAATTTTTCTTTTTTTTCTTTAATTTCAGGTAAATATTCACAGCATATGAGACTATTTGATTTTTATATTTGAAAACCCTGGTAAATATAATAAAAGTTTTATGAAAACTATGCAGTGCACTCTATATTTGTTGCGTGTGACTTATAAGTCAATTCTGACAGATATGTCAATGAATTTCTTGTCATATAAACTACTTCTTTTGAATTGGCTCTGACTCGGAATAGGAAATGTTGAAAGCCGTACGTTTCAGTTACAACATATATTTAGCACTTTTATGTAAAACACTACGAGAAACATTTTGGTGGAACATTTTAGCCCTTACTACTAATTGTGTGGGTATTTTTATCACTTTTACGGCCCTTTTCACAAGGTACGATTAAAAGATAACGCTGACTTTAACGGCAAGTTTTGTATGCCGAACTTGCCGTTAAAGTCCACGTTAACTTTTGATCGCACATTGTGAAAAGAGCTGTTAGAGTTATAAAACTCCCCTTCGGCGATTTAGCGGTCTGCGCTGTAGTATAATAATATTTGCCATAAAATTCTACTGGGGGTCTTCAAATACATTTAAGCTCCAAACTCAACTTTATGGCAAGAAATCAATCAAAACTTAAAATGTGTCTAAGGGTTAATTTCGTACTTATTCACAGCTATTTAGGTAATCTTAAAAGTCTTACGTTTACGGTAAAAATAATATATGTTCAACACTTTTTATGCAAAACATCACAGAGAATATTTTTGGACAATATTTCAGCCGCTGAGGGAGAGTTTTTGTCCCTAATTTACGAAAAGTTCTAAAAGACCCATACAACGAAGAGTTCGAGGGTTAAAATATTTCACAAAAATGATTTTAGTGCTTTACTGCTGAAGAAATTTTTAAAGAAGAATTCAATCCGTACAGACATTCTTCTGAATTTGTAATAAGAAATTTTTTACGCAAAAATGTTTTTAATTAACTCAAGACAACTTACACGACGACTATAAATCTTAAAAACTTACAACAACAAACAAAAAGCCTCCATGTTTTAGTATTTACTTCGTTGTTGAATCACCTAAATCAAGTTTACAAAACAAATGAAAACAAAAAACGAATATTCGAAGGCAACAACCTATTGAATAATGTGAACAATTGAATGACCATGAGATGCACGCGTATCGATACAACAAGCGACTGTCGACATACCACAACTTCCGTTCCGTATTTAGTGAATTGGATTACTGTGAATGCAAGCGAGTATAAAAAAAATGTAATTAATTGCGATAGTTAGTGGCACAAAATTTATTTAGCATATAGGAACAGAAGGATTAAAATGATTAGATTAGTACTTTGTTGAAGCACTTAAGAAATTAATGTAATCAAAGGCGTGCAAGTACTTAAAGAACTAAGATATTTAAAAGTACTAGAGATCCTCCTAAATACTTAAAGCTGTGTACTTATTGTAAAATTACATACAGTTTTTAGAGTACATATTCAAAGGAATTTAATTATTTTGGCTTAAATTCGGCTTTAATTTAATTTTGGAATTGAATTATATTGTTATTTAGAGATAAATGTGAAGCATGTAGACAAAGAAAAATTTGACTGCACGGAGGGTTGAACTGACATGTTTCGATAGCCCCCACTAATCTCGTTAGAGTTCTTTTCCGCGTAGGTCACTCGACCAAAGTCGGTGGTTTGCAGTCAAGAGTTGTATATCATCTACCTTTAATCAATTCATAATGTCACTCTTAGAGCTGTATTTCGTTTGCTAGTTATTGAAATTCACTTCCCCCCTCGAAACATGTCAGTTCAACCACCCGTGCAGTCAAAAAATTTTTTTCTCTACATGCTTCACATTTGTCTCTAAATAAAAATACATTTTAATGGAAAAATTAAATTAAAACCTAACTCAAGCCAAAATAATTAAATTTCTTTGGACATAAACCCATGCAGTTCGACTAAAACTCATAACTTAATTGTTTTTAGAGTACCAAAAATATTAATAATATTCAAATGTAATTGAATTACTAAAACTATTATAAATACCGTAAGAACTAAAAGTTTTTAAAATACTGGCAACTGTAAAAGATCTAATAAGGAACTGGACACGTATTTTGGAACGCATATAAACGGAGAGGAGGGTTAAAGATAAATAAAATCACACAAATTTCTTAAGCTATCGGTAGTTTTTTAGAGACTGACAGTTTTAAATTGAATTAAAACAAAGTGAAATGTTCTAAAAATTGTTCTAAAAATGACATTACCATTGAATGCCCCTAATGTTTTTAATTGCAACATACCATTACATAAATTTCACTTTTGTAAAATGGCAATTAAACATAAAATTATAAACCAATTCGAGCACAAAATGTAAAAAAAGTAACAATTGAAAATTACTTGTAGACACGATAATTTGCAATAAATGCACCGTAATAAACAATACAGGGGCAACCTTTAAAAGCATTTTGCCTGAAAATTAGTGAAAGAATTATTTTATGATCACTTTTAAATTCGTGCTGGCATGTAAATAGTCTTCTTAATTTCTTTATTTTTTTTCTCCCATTTATATCACAGGTCCAGTCAGAAGTAGCTATTATTTTTCAGAAAATCCAAATGGCATTTTTTCTAGTTTTGGTTTCCCAATAAATGTGGTAAATTACTGTGATAATTTGGCTGCAGGCCATTTAACTTGAAACGTTGAAAACAACAGCAGAAAATCCATTAACAGAACTAGACGAAACGAGGCGAAGCAAACAAAACTGTATTTTCATGTCAAGAGCATTGTGATAAGTTTTAAGCTTGAAATGATCTTAAAGGAAAAATGTGAATTTAATTATAGAAAAGGCGGCATTTGAAAATGAAATAATTAATTGTCATACAGCATTTTTGTTCTACGTTTTTATTTAAAGGAAAAATGTTTGTTGTGCTATTATCGCCACGATTATGGGGTGTAAATAAATTTTGTGCTGATGTTAACCCTTAAAGAAGAATTAGTTAATTAATTTTGTAGATTATTTAGAATGACTATATGGCGCCATTTCAGGTTGCTTTTTAGAGAAAGTCTGCAGCAAAGCAGAAGGTATATATAAAAAAATATAAAAAAACAAAATGTTATTTATTAAATGATTATTTCGAATGTATATGACTGTGAATGCAAATTTATTATTAGGCTAAGGTTTGTAATGTGTATTTTGTTTATCCCAAGTGGTAATAAGCAAAATACACATGAGCACTGATGATGGAAGTGTAGCAGCTTCCAAAAATAGTGCTGCTATGTTCTGCTGTGTACGTTGAAAAATTAAGTCGATGCTAATTTTTCCCTTGTTCCTTGGAATATCAATCATGCCCAATTCTTTCTGAAAAATCTCATGCATACTACACAAGCACATACATTACACCATAGCAAGACCAAATGATCATGCCATACACTTAAAGATGAAAAGAGACCTGCATTACGGTACAGATAAAGATAAAGAGAGACAAATATATACCAGAAAATTGGAGAAATTACCAGAAGATTTCATAGTTTACTATAAAAGGAAAGCTGCCAGACGAACGTGAGTCAGTGTGTTTTTGTTTAGACGAGTAAGCCAAGAGTAGTTAGCCAAGTGTATTTAGTGTGTACATCGCGTTTAGTTGTACGTGTTTTTAAAGTAATAAGTAAAGTGTTACCGAGAATTTATTTGTAAAACAAATATTAGTATTTTATTTTTATTGCAATTCAACGAATCCTGTGGAAATAATAAAACCATTTTTATGCAAAAGACTAAAAACGTAACAATATAATTATACAGGTTCATAAGATGGCTAATTTCTTTTTCCTTGATTACATACGTATATTCAATGATTGATCTTTCTGACGTTTCATCGGTATCTTCTAACATATTTGACGGTTTTCATATTATTTAAATTTGGTATCCACAGTCATATAAAAATAAAATATCTTGAGTTTAAGTGTAATTGAAATATGATCCCATACGATCATCATGTAACTCTCGAAGAACATAATTTCCCAGTCAGTGTGGGAAGTTCCAGTCTCGTAGCAAACGTTTACTCGATTGCATGTAAGGTTGAATTAAGATTGATATTAACCAAACGAGAATTTTACACTATACACTAGAGAGTTAAACAAGATGTCTTGAAGTTGTGTTTAAGACATTTCGTAATAATTAAAAAGCGCAACTAGAAAGTAATTTTTTTACAATGTGTGGAAACGATATTCACAACCTACAAGCGCACTAAAAATTTATTTTAAAAAGTCCTTTCCAATGCATGCTCGTCACAACATTATGAAAGTGTTTGAAAAAAAACAAATGTCTTAAATGCACCTTCAAAATATCTTGTGCAACCCTGAGTTTTTATGTATGAATATTAATAATTATAATCTCGAGCAAAATATTTTTGTGTATTAATAAAAATTTTAGTTCTAGTTCAACAATGTAGTAACCTTATGGATGCTAATCACTTTATGCAGAAGAACTTGTTTGTCGTAACATCAGATTTATTAAAATATGTATATGAAAGAGATCCATAGTTTTTTTATGGAAACATAAAATGTTTGTAACAGCCATTAAACGTTTGTCTTAACCATAACATGCTTGGCACGACAGCAAATTATTTGACACAACTATAATATAGCTGTAATAAGAACACTATATAATCAGGTTTTATCTCCTCACAGGGGTTTGTTACTATTAACTTATTTCTCATTACATTACCAACATTTATAATAAATTTTGAACTTATAAGAAACGGGGGTCATGCAACTGCGTTCCGTTTTTTCCCCGTATCATTGGGTTCTTTTAAATTTTCGACCTGAGGTAGTCCCATTAACTGTATCGATGCAATTGTATCAATTTGTTTTGATTTACATAAAGAAAATGCTTGTGTTCTAAACTTTCGAAAACTTCTCTGTTTTTCCACAGCTATTCCAGCCTACAATATGATAATCGTCCTTCACAAAACATTGAAAAGGCTCTACCATGCAAATTAGTCAATACAGCATTTTTCATATAAAAGTTTTCTTTTACATGAAAATATATAAAATATAAAAAGTTTAATGCGCTAAATTAAAAACCGTGCTCATATTTTTTTTAAAGGCAGGATTATTATTTCAAATGGGTACATTAGTTTATTTGACACTAACTACAAAACCATATGCACTGTTTCATCTAAAAAAAAATTACAGGACCAAACTGCAAGCAAACCCTTTCAAACCAAAAAAGAATTTTGAAAATCGGTTCATAAATAGAGGAGTTATACGATAATCAATATTTTTTGAGAAAAATTTACCTCCGATTTATTAAAAAAAAATTATGAGACCAAACCGCAAGCAAACCCTTTCCAACGAAAATAAAGAATTTTGAAAATCGGCTCATAAATGACAGACTTATGCATGTACAAATATAAAAAAGTATAAAAATACGAATTGATAATATCATAATTTTTTAAAACCGGCTAAAAAGTGATTTTTCATGCAAAATTTAAAATATTTTTTCTAAAAACATAAAATTTTTCAAACTGCAAAAACTTTACCTTTTTACCATTTGCTTAAGGACAGGTGTCGTACGAAGAAAATAAGGCATATATCATGAAAATTGATAAATAAATAAGAGAATTAAATAAGTGAATACACCCACACAGAGAAAACAGATTCGTTGCGACAACCGAATTTGTTGCCAGTCGAATTTTGGCAGTTGCACCATCTATCATAGAATTCTCGTTGATAAAGAAGTTATTTTACAATAACAAATAAATGCTAATCCGAACCTTTTAATCTTTTAGGCGTATCAATGATAATTAATATGCAACAATCAATAAAAAGTAAAGTAAACTTTGAAAGAAATTTGTTTAGTTGCAAATACCGATAAATTGTACTAAAATCCAATTCGTAATATTTCATTCGGTTGTGCTCATCATATTCGTTACTTAGTCACGTCAAAAGCATACGATTGGTTGGTTTAATCAATTTAAGAATTGCCATGGCATGCAAAGTAAATACTCTTTCAACTTCTTCAGCTTCTATTAAACCGATTCTTATGAAACTTTGCATACCCCTTTAGTTGTCCTTACAATACAAGACTATGCTTAGAAAAGTGGGCGGTGCCACTCCCAAGAAAAGTTATTAAGCATTTTAACTACTTCTACTTAGCCGATTTTTATGAAACTTTGCATTCAGATTTAGTTATCGTTACATTACTTCATTGCGGTTAGAAAAGTGGGCAGTGCCACGCCCATGAAAAGTGAATATTCATTTTAACTACATCTACTTATTTCATTCTTATGAGACTTCCCACACACAATTAGTTCTCGTAAAAGTACATGATGATAAAATATGGGGGCGGTGCCACGCCAATTTTGTAGTCGGTTTTTTTGTTGCAAGAATTATTAATGCGCTAAATAAAAACATTTGTGAATTTTAATATTGAAATAAAAGAGCTTAAATTGATAAATATCATTGTTTTATTGTCAAAGTGCATAAATAAAAAAAACATGAACTATTAGTAACACGTTTCGAAAAATCTTCAGTTGAAAACCCCGATGCATGAGACCGACGTCACCATTAATCAAAGTCAAATTTGCGTCACCATTGGCGGGTTAAGGTCTAAAAGTGTTTGTACTTTTCTTTAGTATTTTTCTGGTACTTTTTTACAAAAAATTTATCGAATCACTGAAAATTATCAAGCGTTGGCACCGGCGTCGCTTACATGAAAATACGCAGCCAACGCTACTGAAAGGTTTAAATCAGCTGGTTTCTTCTTATGTTTTCCATATTATTTGAAGTATAATATTCTAGAAACAAAAT
The DNA here is from genome assembly GCA_956483635.1 of Panzeria rudis. Taxonomy (NCBI): domain Eukaryota; kingdom Metazoa; phylum Arthropoda; class Insecta; order Diptera; family Tachinidae; genus Panzeria; species Panzeria rudis. The sequence goes on along the minus strand of OY101450.1, from coordinate 123,258,028 downwards.
GTAATGTTACGTTAGATTTTCTGACAATCACAGACGTTTTCATTTGATTTCTCTCTGACAAAATCCAATAAAAATCTTAAAACTTGTATTATAGTGTGAAACGGGCTTTACTAATAATATTTTACTACAAGGTGGGGCAAAAGTAACAAAGGGCTTTGTATAGTTTATAACTCCATTGCTTTAAAATTTGTTTCTTCTATTCTTCCAGATTGTTGTGAAGAAGATTTGTCAAATTGAAACTGGAGAGGTTTACTACTGAGCAACGATTACACAGCAAAAGGAGCAATAATACTATTACGGAGTGTTTTCAACGAACGCATTATTTCCAGAACCAGTTATTTTATTGGCTGGACTAAACCGCTCCCGAAGGTTTTTCTTTGAGATATTTTAAGGATGGTGCATACGTGAATAACTCACAGACCATAACCCAACCAAAAATAATAATATTTGAGGATAAATTCGTGCGATGGTTTCGAAAATCTTGAAAAGAGCCATGGACAGTCACGAAGATGTCCCGTAAGAGCGTCATTGCTTTCCTTGCTGTATGTTTGTGGTTCAGTAGTAAACCTTTCCAGTTTCAATTTCCCAAATCTTCTTTACAACAATCTGGAAAACTAGAAGAAAAAATGTTAAAATAATGGAGTTATAGACTATTCAAACCCCTTCGTTACTTTTGCCCTACCCTGTATAAGAGTAAAATTCATTTAAAAAAAGAATTATAATATGAACTTTTTTATTCTAAAATTTTAGAATATGTCGGTAATGATTGAATTCTCTATAGATTGTGTAAATATAAAAATCTGCTAAAAAATATTAACTTTATGTTTATTTTGTTTTATCATATCAACGCATTATATTTTCGTCATTCGTTACCGCACTTTAGGGCAATATTATTTCTATATTATTTCACCTTGTTTTAACAGAACTCCTTAACATTAAAGCCAAGGAATTAATACAAAAATAAGTTTTCTTAAAAATAATTCTCTATCATATCTTTATTGCAATTATGCTCTTATGGTAATGATCATGGGTTGTTTTTTTTGGATTCATAGAAAACTGAGAGCGTGAGTTGAAATATAGTCTATTCAAGTAATATTTTATTGGCCTAACAATTTTCTAACCAAAATTTTTTCTGGGTGCAAACAGCTTAAATTAATTAGATCAACCTATCATATGCTTTTGTTATGACTAAGTAAAGAATATGATGAGCGCAACCGAACAAAATATTATAAATTAGATTTTAGTACCAATTATTGGTATTTGCATCAAAAAAGTTGTCTTTCTAAATTTGCTTTACTTTTTATCGGTTGTTACAACTAACTAGTTGTTAATTTTATTATCATTAATACACCTAACCTATTAAACGGTTCGCATTATCAATTATTTATTATTGCAAAATAACTTCTTTTCAATAATAGTTCTATGATATTTGGTGGAACTGCCAAAACTCGATTGGCAACAAATTCGGTTATCCCAACGTATCTGTTTTCTCTGTGTAAATAATTCGGCTTTTGAGCTAATTTTTTAAATCAAATCACTCAATATTATGGTTGAATTGTATGAACAAATACCTAAAATGGTTACAATACATCCAAAATCGATCCAGCAAAAGTTGTTTTTAGTTTATTTCACAAAATGTTTTCTACCTCATGCTACTCCTGCCAATTAAAGGTTAAATAATATTTATCACAAAGATAATGCAAAAGGGTTTTACTTATTTATTTAATCATAATAATATAAAGCAACTCCCTTAGGTAACGCCTAACCAAAAAAGGGAGATATGCCATACAAAAACGTTTTAAAACCTTAAAAGCCATAGAATGCACCACATTTCTACAACGAATATTTAAAAGTAACTTTTGTTTAACCACTATAGTCTATAGATAATATAAAAGAAAAGAAAAATATAATAAATACCACTTACATAAATTTACACTTAATGTTGGATTAGTTGGGTTGGCATAAAGCGCCAGTGGGCGCTTTATGTTTTACCTTAAAGTTAATAAAACTTAAAATAAAGCAAAAAGTTTATTTATATATATATATATTTATAATAAACCTTATACAACTAAATAAAATGGTTTAACATAAAAAGAAAACCTATTATAAAGTCATAATAAAGCAACAGGCCATTTGGTAAAAGAAGATTCTCTTTTGAAGTTTATAAAACAACGAGGAAGAATGAAAAAGATTGGTCTGCCTTATTTTTTGCATGTTGCATAGTTTTCCTTTTTTTATTATTTTTATATAAATATATTGATTTTTTCTTTAAAAAAAATATTTTTGCCTTCAAATAACAATAATTGAATTTTAAACATTGTCCACCATTTAAGGTAACGACAAGGCACAATAATAACAACAGCATACGGCAAGAACAACTACAACTACTTTGTTGTATGAAAACACTCCAACTAAGTTTATAGCATAATAGCTTCAGCCATGACATACCAATGTATGTCGGTCGGTCGGTCGTTCGGTCTGCCTTGATATGACCATGTGCTTGTTTGTGTGTTTCTATTTCGACTTTATGGTCTCTCCCGTATTAAATACAACAGGTTTGTCGCTTAAGTCTTTTGTTTTCGATAGCACAATGTTAATGCAGTTTTTGTGTTAAATTTAGTTATAGTACGTCTTTTTAATACAAGTCAGCGCTTGAGTTTAACATAGACTGTGAAGAGAAAAAAGTGCATCTCAAATAATAACGCAATCAATTGAATTAAGTGTTTATTTTATATATAGTTTCATTGTGTCCTTTGTGAAAAACAACTTAAGAAAAGTGTTCTTAAATGTAACATTATAATTTATTTAATCATATTGATGTTAAACGACTATTGTCTATGAAAAAGAAGTAAAATAAAACAATTGCTATTTGAGACATTTGAATTCTTGGCAATTTATTCAACTCATTGAAAATGTGAATAGTTATATTTATAAAGCCTAAATAATATCGGATTTCATGCAACTAAAAATTGATTATAAGCGCTTAACAAATGCACCAAAAATTCAAAATATGCGCTAAAAAATATATATATCTACGAAGAAGTACCAAAACTAAAATAATATGAAAATATTTTTTTTAGTTTTTTACTATTATAAGAGAAATAAATATGAAACAAGCATAATTGGGTCTATTATTTAATGCAATCTCACTTTAGTTGCGTTCCAGTCGGCAACTGAAAATTAATGGATGCCTGAAAGGACCTAAATAGGAACTGAAGTTGAAGCTCTCAGTTGCCAGTTGCCATCAGTGTATCATTTTCAGCATATGACACACCAACTGAGGCTCACCCAGTTGCCATCAATAACCGGCCTATTAAATTTGTTCCAAAAGTTGAGAAATATGCTTTAAACAATTTTTCATTACTCCAAAAATATGCATTTATTGCCAAAATATGTAAAAATATGCACTTACCACCAAAATATGCAACTACAAATCGATGCCAATCTACTTAAAATTTGATGATTCGCATAGATAACTAGTCAATACCTCTTTATCTATCACCACGAGAAACATGAATTTGTATGAAAGTCCGAACCCTGCTTATAAATGAATAGGCCACACAACATTTTGTGGTGCTCTTTTAAGTATCTTATTGTCCACCAAAATTGATGAAACATGTATCGCTTAAAATATATTTTTCCATAGATATGAAATGGGCGTACTTCGAACACCGGGCGGATCCTAGTATTTATTAAATAGGGAACTAGGTACAAACAATAAGTGCAAAGAAATATTAGATATTCAATTAACAGTTTTTAGTACATACTTGGAAAATTTTTATATTAGTACTTAAATTTTTAGTACAAAGAAATACTGAGTACTAAATACTTTTTAGGACTAAATTTTTATGGACAATTCATTTTTAGAGCCTTAGCTTTAAGGTTCGTTCACACTTTAATTTTACTACAAAAAATATTTAGTACTAAACTAATAGGCAATACAATTATTTTTCATACACTTTACACTCACGTTAAAATGTATATTCTCTTAAATATATTTATTGCGAGATTTGCTCAATGTATATACATATTACTAAAATCGGTTCAGTGTTTTGGGAGCTATAAACGTTTGAAGTTGGTAGTAGTGCGCACATAATACACATGAGCCATGCATAAAGTAAAATAATAAACAAAGTAGTGTGTACTTGCGTGTACTAGATTTTTCTTTACAAATACAAAATTTTTTCTCTGCTTAGAATTGGTGTTGTTCTATGAAAGGCGTAAGACTAAAAGAGAAGAGATCTCAATAAATTGAATATCCTGTGCTCCTGCTGGATTTTTATAACACAATCATTGACCTTTGGATAATTTTCTATTAATTTTGATAAAACTATTCACATCTAGAATACGGACGATTGTTTTGTCGTTAGGATATTCTAGTTTGGCTGATTAAATAATTTTTAGTGCCTCAGTTGTAAGCTAAAAAAAATAATATTAAATAGTTTTTGTAATTTTAAGTGTATATAAGAATTAATTATTCAATATTTTTAAGTTATTTAATAGTGTTTAGTATTTTAATTGTTAGTAAAAAGTGTTTAGTACTAAAAAGCTTTTAGTACGATAGTTTAATAATTGAATAAGTTTTTTCCTACTAAGACTTTTGAGCACGTCTTAGTAGGAGAACTGTTGAGTACTTGATAGTTTGTATTGCTTAATTTTAGAAGTTTGAAAATTTTAGATAATTTTATTTTACGATAGTTTAATAATTGAATAAGTTTTTTCCTAATAAGACTTTTGAGCACGTCTTAGTAGGAGAAGTGTTGAGTACTTGATAGTTTTTATTGCTTAATTTTAGAAGTTTGAAAATGTTAGATAATTTTATTTTAAGAGAGAGGAGAACTTAAAATATATAAATAATATAAGTAATTTAATAGTTAAAATTAAGACAATTGTTAAAATAGTGGTACTAAAATTTTTAGTACAAAAGATATTTAGTACTAAACCGTTTTTAGTACATAACTTTAATAATTAACTAATTTTCAGTGCTATAGTTTTATAAATAGTTTCATTTCCTTAATCTTAGTAGTTTTGACAATTCTACTACGTGTATTTTAACTGTTCCAAATGCACTTAAAATAAGGACACTTTTACTTTTTAGTACTTTGAATATATTATATGCCCAGTAGATAAGACAGTTTTCAGGGATTGAAATTAAATGTGTTTCAAATCTTCTCTGCTATAGTTCTACTCTGATCATGCATGTAACTAAAATACTTTCGTTTAATTACACTGAATGAATTTTGTTCTTAAATTCCGTGAATTTCGACATTAATCCAATAAAAAACTGCATTAAAACTTAACCAACGTGACTCTTAATGAAACAAGTTTCGTAAAAATTATTTTAATGTATATTCCATTAATTATATGAAATTGATCCAATGCAATAATTTTGCTAAACTGATGAATATATTTCATAATTTTTGTAAAATTATTTCATTGTTTTAATGAAATTGTTTCAGTATTTTAATGAAATTATTTCACTGTTTTATGTTATACTTTTATTACTGTAAAGCAATTATTTCATTAGCGATATTCGATGTTTGGTGCGTTTGTGATAGCAACTGTTTGCAATTGCAACACTTTTGTCACTATTCGTGAGCGCTTCTTTTACTCACTTTGAAACACTAAATAAAAATATACAGATATATGTAGTTAAATACACATGCACTTCTGTGGCTACATCCAGATTCCAAGGAAATTTTATTGTCCCGTGTATCCAATTTTTATGTTGTTTTTTTAATTTTCTTTAATATTTTTTTAAGAAATTCTTTAATTTTTGTAGATATTTTTTATTTAATTTTATTCCAATTGTCAAAATATGAGTTGCGAGATTGCAATACAAAAAAGCTATACCGAGTTGCAAAGGCGTTGTAAGTGCAAAGTAATGTATTTTTTTTTAGATTGCAAACAAAAAGGTACGATATTTTGCACTTGCTCCTTTACAAGACCATTTGCACCAAACACTGAATACCGCTATTGTTTTCATGAAATTATTTACATTACTTAGGAGCCACATTAGCTTATCTCTTTTACGGCCCTTTTCACAATGTACGATTAAGGGTTAACATGGACTTTAACGAAAACTTCGCCATGCAAAACTTGCCGTTAAAGTCCACGTTAATTCTTAATCATACATTGTGAAAAGGGGCGTAATTGACTATTTTAATTTATTGACAATTCCATACTATAGATACGTACGATAGACGCCAATGCACATCAGAAAAATGTGTAATGTTGATGGCCGCGCACAGTATCGAGCTCAGACTCTTGATTCTCATAATTTGCTTTATAGGCAACATCTTAACTAGTTCAGCCAACAGCACTGTCAAAATAATGTTGCTATGACCGTATAATAATAAAAAAGTGTACAAGAACAACAAACATATAAAACTATTTTTGTTTTTCGGTTCTAATTGCCAACAATGAAATCAAATATGTGATTTTTTTTATCGGTCTTTCATAAATGAAATTTTTCATCAAAACAATGAAATAAATTTTATTGAAATAATGACATACAAGAACGCAAAATTCTTAATTTTTTTTAGATTTTTTCTGGTATATATTTCAAGAATTTTAAATATCGATTAAAACATTTTGTCAAAACTTAAAGAATTTTCCATAAATATCAAAATGTTGTGTTCATAAATCTAATAAAAAAAATTTTACGAAATTATGAAACCTAATGAAGAAATACCAATGAAACTCTTTCACAATATTCGTGAAATTTCATTAGAATTGTGAAAAAATATAACGAAATTGTTTCATTGGATTTATGAAGCGATATCCTTTCAGTACAAGTGTATATGAGACGAAGACATGTCCTTGCATAAATTGAAGTAAAATATACCACGGAACTTAACAGCATAATTCTAGAAACAAATAGCAATTTTAACTGCACTTTGATCGTAAATGCAGCTAAGCCTTATTATCTAAATTAAAGAATATTAAGAATGGATATATAGCAATTGAGTTCATTCACTTAATTGTGAATAAAATCGACATTTGTTCATCGATTTTAATAATTTATGGCTTATTTTATTCCTAATATATTTAGCTTTCTGATAAATGATAAAAATTTTAAATTTTTGTCCAGGTAACTTTTTTATGAGCTTTTGAAATGAAAACAAGCTTTGTTTTGCTTAAACATATGTCGAAGTTTATTTCTGAATATATCTGAAACAGTCTGATGTATAAAAAAAATATTTTGGATGATTTAAAGGTAATTTTATTATGCATTTTTTTGTGTTTTATTTATCTAAATCGGACAATCCCTTCTCCAGTTCTGATTATGTACTTATGTATGTTAGCGTTACCTCTCTATTTCGGGTGTTATATTAGTCATGCCTATAAAAAAAATTTGTACTTGATAGAAAAACAATGAACACGGATTTGAATTTAGCTCATTATAAGCTTTATATTCCACATATTTTTCTTAAAAGGAACAACAAAATTTGTTTGCAGACCAGTGTAATTAGAATGAAAAATTTAAATAAAAGATTTAAGTTCCAAACTTATGCTTTTATTTAAAGACTTAAGCAACAAATCAAATTTTTCGGGCACCAAACAATGTTTGTTTCCTAAGTCTTTTGATTTACTATTTCAAATGGCTTCTTTAACATATAATACTCACAGGTAAATTTATATGTATTTTTATGTTTGTTACTAAAAATTAACATAAAACAGTTAATTATGCTTTTTAAAAGCAAAATAATAAAATTCTGCGTGATTTTTCGTGTAAATATAATAAACATTCTGACAAGTTTATTTAACTCGTTCTATGTAAAAAAAAGTTCTAACAAATAACAGTTTAATTCATAACGCTTACTTCTTAAATAATGTCTAGTTTTAGAATTTATTATGCATATAATTCTTGCTAAATCAGGCAAGCCTTAATTTATTCTGTTTAAAGCACAATATAAAAAACAAGAAATAAATTGAAAAAAGCTCTAAGAAAGTTTAAGGGAAAAAACCAAATGTGTGAAAATTAATGCGCAACATGTTGCGTTTAACTATGAGAAAATAAGTTAAAAAAAATGTATACAAAGAATTGTTATTTAACAAAAAAAAAAGTGACATGTCTCATGTGAACATTAAGCCTATTAGCAAACCAACTGACAACTCCTAAAACGTAGTGCATTTTTATCAATCCCATTATTATTCTGTTCCAAAAGAAATCGCATTAACACTAACCTTTTAAGGCTAAATGTAACATAATTTAGTCATGGATTAAGCTCGTTTAATACAAAAACCATTTTAAAGTCTATATTTAACATAAATAAACTTGGAAATCAATACTTTTCTTTTGGCTTTTTATTGTACGCTAAACAATTCTTTGTTTGCTGTTTTCGCATTTTAAGTATTTGAGATAGAAATCATTAATGTGTTTTGAACATGTATAGCAAATAGAACAAAAAGATTTAGTTATTTATTTATTTATTTCTTTCTTCATATGTAGAACAAATAATAGTCAAGATCTTTTTGTGTTTGGAATACAAATTTTTTATTTTTTATTTTTTTGATATGTCTCCAGAAAAGTAGAGTTTGTTTTATGGTTGAATGATTTAAAATTGTAGTTAAATGTTTGTTGTGTGTGCGTGTGTGTGTGTGAGATAAATGATTAAAATTTTCTAGCATTTATAGCATTTAATTTATCGGTTACTAGTTGAGCTGTTAGATAAGCTAAATTCAAAACGCATTTTTTGCAAGACTGACAACTTAAATTTTGTTCTTGAGTGTTACGCAAAATTTGGAACAATAAAATTTTTTTAATTATTTTTATAAATCTAAAAATATATAATTATTTTGGCTTGAGTTCGGTTTTAATTAAATTTTTCAATTAACTTATATTTTTTATTTAAAGAAAAATGTGAAGCATGTAGGGAAAAAAATTTCACTGCACAGTAGATTTAACTTACATGTTTAGAGACCTTGCGGTATACTCATTAGAGTTATTTACCGCTTAGACCACTCGACCAAGGCCACAAGTCAAGTAGTCTGTCAAGTAGTTGAATATCATTTACCTTTAACCCATACAGTTCGACTAAAATTTATAACTTAATTATTATTTTTATAATTTAAATTTAATTGAGTTATTAACGCTGACTTCGGCTCGCCAATTAAAGTGCTTGAAACATAAGCATACCCCATATAGGTAACCTAATAGGTGAAGTTTCACAGTTTTATCATAGAACCTTCCCCAGATATAATGGTATACTAAATTAAGTGTCAAAGTGAGACTTTGACAAACTCAAAAAGAGCTTCATTCGTGTGATTCGGGTGATTCTCATTTTAAGTGCTTTTTTCGTATTCGTTGAAAGTGTAGCAAATATTTTATAAAATAAATGCATAAATTTAAAATGAAAACTGCTTTAGCATGATGAATGTGAATGTAAGCAAAGAAACTCTGACGAGATTAGCGAGCAGTCAAAATTTTTCTTTGCCTGCATACTTAACGTCTATCTCTAAATAAAAATATAGTTTAATTAAAAAATTAAATTAAAACCAAACTTAAGCCAAAATATTTAAATTTATTTTGTAAGATATCTTATAAAATAAATGCATAAATTTTAAGAACAAAACTGCTTTAGCATGATTTAATAGATTATAAATAAATGTACATAGGTTTTTTTTGTGTAAGACTGAACATTATGTGTTCAAAACGAAGAATGAAAATACTGTTTATACTCTATTCATAGAAAATGGCGTGTCCGTAATGCATGCTGCAGATTTTCCACATTAAGAAACTATGAATTTTTCCGAAAAGGAGATTAAATTTATAACGGTTTTAGAATATTTGCATTTGCTTCTCTTGTTTCACACATAAAATTTTTCTTAAATATTATAAAATACAATTTTTTTTTTCAAATTGTTGTTATCCGCAGTCTGGTGTATTGACCATTATGCTATTTTAGTAGGCTTCACTACTCAGTTTAATTATTAAAATTGCATTAACAACATACACTAAAATAACAGAGTAGGTTTGTTCTTCGAAATATTTTAAGGTTTTGTGAACTTTCTTAAATAGTATTATACTGCAGAACGTTTCATCAATCAATCATGGTTCGTATCAAAAAAAAAATAAATAAAAAATAATGTATTGAGAGTTGTCCATATTTTTGTAATTTAATTGACATTTTTTAGTGAATAACTAAGGAGTTTATGTTAAAATACATCGCAGATCATACAGCTGAGTTGTATTAAATTTCAAATGTAGTGTCCGTTCTGAAAAAAAATATATGAAAATGTATTGAGCGTTACGTTAAAAAAATTTTAAATATAATTTATCTATTAATTTTAGGACGTTAAAAAAAAGTTAACAGAAGCTGATGGGCAGAAGTGATATAAAGAATATTATCTGTTTACAAATTTCTGATTTTCTTTGAAAAAATTTTGCTTCTACCGCACTGTGGGTTGTTTTATATTCGAAGAATGTATTAGGTAGGCCGTCCTTTGCTACGAATAATTACTTGAAATTGACATAACTTTTGATATTGTTGGTCGATTTTCTTAAAATTAGTCTTATTGGAAAGAAGAGTTAACCTACTTTTTCCTTCCAATTTCCAATGGTCATAACTTTTAAGTTCATCCTGCGATTATTATATTTTTTTTAGAGAGTAGATGTACAGTGCTTTGAAACCCTATACTGTTTTTTTTTGTGTATTTTTTTCCGCAAAAATCATTCCCAGAACAACCGTGAAAGCAAATGTAACGCTCAATACACAAAAATGTTAAAAATTCGAAATATATTATTTTGTTTTACGATCCATTGAATAAGGCGAAAACTATAATATGGATCCCACCTTCTCATATTTCTATTAGTTACACTGGTAAACAACAAAAAAACACAAAACTGTGCGTTTAGAATGAGAATCACGCATATAATTCTTGCAAAAAAAACCAACTAAAAAATATACTTCCTTCTTTTTTCCTCATAATTTTGTGTTTTCATGAAAAGAAATTGTGTGTGCGAAATTTCATAAGAATCATTTTAGTAGAAGTAGTTAAAAAGGATATTTATTTTGCAGGGATGTCTCATTGCCCAATTGTTTAATCATAATGTTGTATTTCTCCGGGACCTTAATATGTCCACTTACATACATTAAGAATAATATCTATTGCGTTTTGGCGTGGCACAGACCACTTTTCTAGCCACAATATTGTATTGCCACGATAATTAAATGTGTGTGCAAAGTTTCATAAAAATCGGTTGAGTAGAAGTAGTTGAAATTAACTGTGTATAGATATTTACTTTGTATGGGCATGATCCTGCTCATTCTTCAGCGGGACTAATTTAGAAGTACATGCTTTCATATAAAGAAAAAAAATCGAAATCATACATAACAAATAATGTTAAACTTTTTTTTTTTTTGAAGTATGTTAAAAAGTGTCAACCACACACTTGCAATATAATTGTGCAATTTTTCATATTGTAAAATAATTGCTCAATTCACAAACTCAGTCGTATGTCTTATCGTTTAAAAAAAGACGACACTTGTTTATGTGCTTGTGAACAGACAAATTTGTTGTATCGTTATTTTGTCGTATCTTAAATGTCAATTTAATTAATACCAAGGCAAGGCGAATTAATACCAGGTGGCCTCGAGAGATCAGGTGACTAAGAAAATCTTTCTATATTTGAACTATCAACAGTGTTAATATATCAGGTTTTTGAAATTCCAAATATAAATTCGCCGTGCAGAATTTATATTTGGACTATCAAAAAAGCCGATACATTAACACAGTTTGCAGTTCAAATATGGTAAACAATTCGTAGTCACCTGATCTCTCGATGCCACCTGTTATTAAATCACCTTGATTTGATACCAAGAAATGAGACCAGGCATGGGAATTTTAGTTTGACGCGAAATAGAATAACTTTTTTCGCGACAAGCAATTTTGATTAAAATAGTTTAAAAATTAAATTGAAATTAATCAATTATATATTTATCATTAAGAAGAAGGTATTTTCTGTTGTTACTTATCATATATATAAAATATTTTTACAAATTAATCTAACAAATATAATATTCCCAGACCTGGCCTCAATACAACTATTCGAAGAACATATAAAATTCAATCGTATAATTATAACGCACTTTTGTATGAAAATTACCAACAACAAAAATACAATATTGTATAATTAGACGATTACACAACACATACGACGTTAATACGAGCTTGTGAATTCAACAAATATCTCTAATGCGTATGTCATATTAAAAGCTGGCATAGTGTATTAGCCTAAATCGAAAGGCTTTTGATTTTTAACATTGCTCAGTGTTATGTTTACTTTTTCACTGTCAGGAAAATTGGGCAATATTTTGTTTTTGTAAGGATTACAAGATTTCTTATGCCGATTCGTTATGGTAATGTACAAAAAGGCGGAGGCTTTAAATGGCTCTAAAATGAGTCACAAATATTAATGTTCAAAACGCCGCGGCGATACCCGTATAATTTTTTAATACCCTCTACCAGAATGAGCCGTTAGAGCCTTACAAAAAAAATTTAACTCAAGTAGAAAAAGTCTCACAAAATCTTTTACTTCTTTGTGAGCTCAACTCCATAAAATTCTGCTTCAGAAATTGTATAAAATTAACTTCTTCCTGCCTGCAAATCATCTAATTGCCATTAACAAGAAACTCATTGAGTCTTAAAAAATTAGCTTGAACATGTTAATATTTCTCTTATATAAGTTATGTAACAGCAATAAATCACAATGCAATTTAATTATTGTTCATTTATCAATGTCCCCGGTCCACTGTATTTACATCACTGTCTGGCATTTAAACGGAAGTTGAAATTGTTTTTCTTTTTCTTTCCCTTTTTTTTTTTGCTCAAGCACAAAAAAATTCCATCTTTTAACTGGAGGATTATCGTGAGTGAAGAAACAAGTTTCGCTTTTTAAAAATGTTGATAATATGTTATCATCATGTATTTGTTACTTTGGTTTCTTTTTGGCTTTTTTTGCATAAATTGCCTTTAACCCAAAATTGTTAGTTGAAAGTTATGTGAAGGCAAATGTCAGAAGACAGAATTGAAATAAAAAAAATTGAATTTTAACAAAAAGGAACACACTAAATTATTTGCTGTGGGCAAAGCAACATCTACAAACACTTTTAAATCAATGCCGCAGAATATAAAAATTTTCGATTTTTTTGTGAGGAATCACATAATTTGATTTATATGATGGAGAAGAGCGAGAAGCCTGAAGACTTAAAACAATATGATGGAAAGACCGAGGAATTCTGGGGCTTCATGTGTTTTGCTACTTTTTTTGCTTTACAAACTAAAACAAATACCAAAAATAAGAAAAAGTGTATATATGAGAGTGATTTAAGATCTAACTAATAAATGCACATACAGACATGTATTTGTGTTTAAGCAAGTATGTGCTACAGATGCAATCGAGAAGATGAAATTTGTGAAGTAGGTGCTGAATACACTGATAGAAAAGTAGTTAGTTATTAGTATTACAAAAATATGAAAAAAAAAATAGCATTCAATTGCCTAGACTGGTTTAAATGAGGAATATTTAACCACTTAATTCGTTTTCAAACTTGTTCGAAAGAGCTGTTGGAAGTATCAAAACTTCAAATAAGAAACACAGTACGCCTAATGTTTAAGGCATTATGTGTGCTCAGCACTTTTATATAAAACACTACTCAAAACATTTTTGTAGAATAGTTCAACAAGCTATATTGCCGCTGAAGAGGAATTGATGGCCTGTTTTTTAATAAATGGACAAAAGGACCCATTCAACAAAGAGTTACACAGAAAACACTAAATATAATTTTCTGTAAAGCAATTCAATCAAATAGTAAATATTTTGTCTGGGAACGGACCTACAAACAAATTTATAAATATAGACCAAAAAATATCTCAACAATTTCATTAAAAAATGCATTATTTTTTTCAGTGAACGAATTGTTTAAATCTATAAAACAATTTGTCTAAAAATATTTACAAATTGTAAACAAAACTATTTACTAAATCAAACAAAAAAGATTTACTGGCCTTTCTGAAATATATCAAACCATATTTTTGTCTGAATTTATAAAATAATTAGTCTAGAAATACTAACATATATTAAACAGAATAGTTTACTTAATTTTTTTTAATATACCAAACGAAATTTTTGTCTGAGTCATCATCATCATCATCTTTTAAGCATTTATGAAATTTCACTTTGTTAAATGCTCAGAAAAAATTATCAACAAAAAATGTTCAAACAAAAGTTTGTCTAAAAATAAATTTAATTTTGAGAAAATGTTCTGTCTATAATCTATGAATTGTTTGTTTGACTTTTATTTAGAACGCAAACACCAAAAACAACAATAAGAACTGTGACGTAAAAAACCACCCTGATGACGACATACACACAAATAACAACAACAACAACAATCATAGCAAGAGGAATGCAGTTGTACCAAGTTTGTTTACAAAAGAGTTTTTAGTGAATTGATTAGTTAATGTCGTTGCATTAATTCTCATTCATTTTTTTAGAGTATTTAGATAAACATTCAGACTTGAACACATTTAACAAAGTGAAACCTCATAAGTGGTTAATGGATGATGATGATGACACACTCAAAATTTTTTTTGTATTTTTGTTTGATTAAGTAAATTATTTTGCTTAATAATTGTTAGCATTTTTAGACTAATTGTTTATTAAATTCAGACAGAAATATTGTTTGATATTTTTCAGAAAATCCAGTAAATATTTTTGTTTCATTTACTAAATTGTTTTGTCTACAATTTGTAAATATTTTTAGACAAATTGTTTTATAGATTTAAACAATTTGTTCACTGAAAAAAAACACTTTTTTTTCAATGAAGTTATTGAGGTATTTTTGTCTATATTTACAAGTTCGCTTGTAGGTCCGTTCATAGACAAAATATTTACTATTTCATTGAATTCCTTTACAGAAAATGAAACTTAGTTTTTTCTGTGTGTGTTCAAGTCTGAATGTTTATCTAAAGACTCTAAAAGAATGAATAGGAATTAACGCAACGACATTAACGAATTGATTCACTCAAAAATCTTCCGTAAACAAGCTCGGTACAATTTCATTACTTTTGCTATCATTGTTGTTGTTATTTGTGTGTATGTCGTCATCGGGATTGTTTTTTTACGACACAGTTTATCTTGTTGTTTTTGGTTTTTGCGTCCTTAATAAAATAATAAAGTTGACTATGTAAAGAAATTTTACTGAAAACTAAATTTATTCAAAGAAATTTATTATTCAGGCTTAAGTTCGTTCAATTTAATTTTTACAATTAAATCATTTTTTATTGAGAAATAACTTTTCAAAGCATGTGGCAATTGAAAACAACAAAGACCAATTTCTTGACTTTTGTAAGGGTCGAACTGAACATCGATGTTTTCGGCATTAACCACAATCCCATCGTCAGAGCTGTCTATACTCTACGCTACTACAACCTCCAAAGTCAATAGTACTAATTGTGAATTTCTAAGGTTCAAGCTGAGTCGGTAGCTTGAATGTTTTGCAAGCCCTGTAGTAAAATTGATGGCAAATAATTTTGTATAACATTTTAGCCCACTTAATTGCCGCTGAAGGGGACTTATTTGTCCCTTTTTTAATAAATGGATAAAAAGATCCATACCACGAAGAGTTAGAGGGTTAAAATCATCCACGAAAATGGGTCACGTGGTGTTTAAATAAAAGTGATGAAGACATTTTGCACCTTAAACGTAGGACGGTCAATATTTTCTATGCCGAGCACTAATTGCGAACAAGTATAAATTTAACCCTTAAACACATTTTAAGTTTTGAAAGATGTTTGGCGTTTAATTTGTCTTTTACGACTTATAAAAGAATTTTATTGCAAATATTTTTGTAGAACATTTCAGGCCGCTATATCACCGCTGAAGGGGAGTTTTTTGCACTTTTCTAAGAAAGGGATAAAAAAATCCATACAAGGCATAGTTAGAGGGTTAAAATGTTCCACAAAAATGTTTATCGCGGTATGTTACATAAAATTGCTGAACATGAATTATACATAAACTATATAATTGTACGGCTTACAAGAAATGTAATTTTAGTATACCTATTCTTGAACAAACTCTCTTATATATTTTTCTCCATGTACAAACTCCAGACATTTACTTTAGCTCCAGCAAAAGAAATATTTCACAACATGTACTTTGAAGAAAAAATCGAATAGAAAAACCTACAAAATATCTTTCTTACCAATTTCGTGATGAATGTGGTATTTTTTGTTACTGTATTTATCTGGTACTACAATACGATTTCCTTTTCTTTCAGCAAAAAAAAAACTTAACCCACTCATTTTGTGTTGGCTGGCAAGAGCAAAAAAAAGGCAAAATTGAATTTACGCGGTTGCAACACACACGAAAAAAAAGAAATACCGCTCAAACATTTTTAAACACTACAGGCAAGCAGCAATTGTTGCTTTCAATTTTCAATTCAGTTTTCTTTTTGCATTCTTCCATTCAACTGATTATAATTATATAGAAATACAACCCAAGTCTGCACTCAAATATTTTCGTTTAAAATGTTGCATCACTATTGTTGCAATTTAGGATGGCAAAATGAATGCAACAAAAATACCTTCTGCCATTAACTATATTGATTAACAACAATAGCAAAAAAAACAGCAAATAAAGGGAAATTATATAGCATCAATACTCATTGTATTATAGACTCTGTAGCAATTTCACTTTTTTCCAATTTTTTTTTCTTAACAATCTTTTTTATTGTATCCAGACCATTAAATTGGCCAATTAAGAGATGTTAGGAACGCATTATCGAATTCTATGGAATATATTATAGATTGTTTTCTGAAATGCTACAAACAATTTTAAAATAATTCTCATTACTGGCACATTTTCTGAGAAATAATTAAATTATTAGTGAAATTTTGTGGTTTTCCTGGATAACCGTGTAAGTCTTAAAAACAACTTCCACAAGTTGAATTGGTTCGAACTTTTGTTTTAACAGTCACTTGAATGTAGATAATTCATCGAAAGATTGTGTAAGTTTGTCAGTCCAAAAAATGTAGAGGCATGGCTGTGGCGTGGTTTTGACAATAATAGTATGTTCTCCGTAATAACACTTTGCAAAAAAAATATGTTTACAAAAAGTGTGTTTCTTATGATAATTTTGGGCTGCTGAACACGAATATGAAAGTCATTTATTTTTCTTCTGAAGCGTTTTCAAAATATTCGCGAAAAACGTGTTTTTGCAGTTTACTATTTTCAAAAAATCTTTAGAACTTTTATTTATAATTATACAAATTATGCACAGTTGCACATAATGTAATGATCCGGTCAAAATTCAATTAGATACAGTCGCTAAGATTTTAAAAAGTTTAATTTTTTAGATATTTTCAGTTTTCACAAGTCGTTTCATTAATAAAAAAAAACATATTATAAAATTTCTTTTCACCCACATCTTAAAGAAAATGTGGTTTGTAAAGTTTTTAACATCAGTAAGAAAATGCCAAAGTTACAACATATCTAGTGAAAACAAGCGAATTTGGATTTTAACAAAAAAAATTTTTTTTGTGTGGAGTATGAGTACAAGAACAATGCCGGTGGGGGGGGGGGGGGCACAATCAAAATATTTTAAAAATATATCAACCATTTCTAACCTTTCAGTATAAAATTTCATATGAGGATCTAATATAGGAAGATGATGATAGGAAGGCAGGTAATGCACTACGGGTATATACAATTTTTCAGCACTTTATTTCTTTCTTTGTTTCTCACCCGATTCCAAAAAGTTTTTGTTTGCTTATAGACCTTATCTTCATTTAAACAATTATCTTGTGAAGCTAGTGAGTTATAATCATTTTAAAATAATATTTTTGTCAATTTTTCAGAACCTTGGCCCAAAGGCTTTTAAGATATCGGATCCAAATAACAGCAGATTGTCTCAATTGTTTCTTTGCTAGTTACACAACAAAAGTTCGCATAATTTAAAAAGACTGATGGAAATGTTCCTTCTCACTTGGAAAATGTACAATTTTTAATTTGAAAATTTTAAAATTTTCCATATATATAATCATCATATAATTATTATATCCATGTATAAAAAATATCTTCACGGACATGATTTTAGAAGAAAAAAATTAATCCAATTTACAATTTTTCGAATTTGACCTACTTTTGGGATTTTTTGGAATTTTCTTAGGAGTTCTTATGATTCTCAGAAAAAATCATAGTTTTCTTTACTTGATGGGTATTAAGTACTTAAATTACTATCTAACTACGAAATTTCATTGGAAAATATCAATAATTAACAATTTTATAGTATTAAAAAAAATTTTATATTCTCCTAGTTTTGCAAAAAGTTTTGAAAAAAAATTTTTAATTGTTAAAATCAGAATACACTACTGAAATTTGCATATAATTTTGTAAACTTTGATACGCAATATCTCTACCTTTCTCTTTTAAACGAGTAAACGTGAAGCGGCTTAAAATGATGAATTTGGGAAAAACGTAAAACAATTCATATTTTTTAGGGTTCCATACACCAAAAGTGTAAAGGAGCCAGCCCTATTGTTTTCGCTACGCTGCCCGTCTGTTTGTCTGACTGTCACAAGCTCTTTTCTCAGGAACCGTAAGTGCTACGGACCTGAAATTTTCATAGAATATGTAAAACTTTAGCCGCTACAACACGAATATACAACAGCTAAAAATTAAATGGTGTTCTAAAGCGAGCAACGAAACATGTTGAAATACTATTGTAATATACAGACACATATATAGACACTGTAAATTTTTCCAGTTAGTGTTAATTGGAGTAGTCTGTAGAATATACTACACCAATTAATTCTGATATTTAAAACAATAACAATATATAAGGGTGTTCTATCAGTTAATGTAATTTTTAGTATGTAATTTAGACAATTTCCTGGATCTTGGAACCCGTAAGAGGCAAATTCTTGAAATTTAAAAAAAAAACGCTAAAACTAAAAAATTCCAAAATTAAAAAATTGTCAAAACGAAAAATAGCACCAACATTAAAAAATTCGCTAAAACGCAAAAAATCAACAACACTAAAAAGATCGCAAAAAAAACGTTAAAAAAACGCCTAAAACCAAAAAAAATTTTCAAAATGAAAAAACAATAAAACCTAGAAAATCGCTAAAACTAAAAATATCATCAAGAAATGAAAAAAACAAATCGACAAAAATGCAAAACAAATCACCAATACGAATGTAATTTAGACAATTTCCTGTATCTTGGAAACCGTGAGAGGCAAACTCTTGAAATTTGAAAAAAAACGCTAAAACTAGAAAATTCGAAAATTAAAAAGTGTCAAAAGGAAAAAAACACAAAACCTAAAAAATCGCTAAAACTAAAAATATCATTAAAAAAAGGAAAAAAATAGTCGCCAAAAATGGAAAACAAATCACCAACACGAATGTAATTTAGGTAATTTCCTGTATCTTGGAAACCGTAAGAGGGACGCAAAGCCTTGAAATTAAAAAAAAACGGTAAAATTAAAAAGTTCCAAAACTAAAAAAGTGTCAAAACGAAAAATAGCACTAAAATTAAAAAAAATCGCTAAAACGCAAAAATCACCAAAACTAAAAAGATCGCAAAAAACTAAAAAAACGCTTTAAACCAAAAAAAATTGCCAAAACGAAAAAGGTACTAAAACCTAAAAAATCGCTAAAACTAAAAATATCATCAGAAAAGGAAAAAAATAATCGCCAAAAATGGAAAACAAATCACCACATACGTAAAAAAGCGTCAAAACAAAAAAAAAGCGCCAAAGCTAAAAATCTCCAAATACCACAAAAATCACCAAAACTAAAAATGTGCCAAAACCAAAAAAATAAAAAATTACTAAAACTAAAAAAAAATCACTATAAACAGAATAATGTCCTCAAAACCGAAAAAAGCATCAAAACCGAAAAAACACGCCAAAACTAAAATAAAATGCTAAAGCTAAAAATATTGTCAAAAAGCCAAAAAACGTTAAAACAAAAAAAATCGCCAAAACTAAAAAATCGGCAAAAAACAAAAAAATTAAAAAAAAGAAAAATCGCCAAAACGAAAAAAATCACCGAAATGAAAAAAGCGTCAAAGTAAAAAAAATCACCAAAACAACGAAAAAATTTTTTAAAATTAAAAAAACTAAAATTAAACGAAAAATCCAAACGATAACATTGTCAAAGTAAACCCTGTAACTCAATGAATTTTGACCTGATCAACACAATTTGGATATAGGCTGAAAGAGAAAAGAACAGTTCTTGAGATTGTAGTAAATAGCTAAAATATAATGGAAATCGATATTGTTCTCTTAGATTATGGTTACCTCAATCATTTTTTTTGTATATGAACAATGTAGCTTTAAGTTTTTCTTTCTGGAAAAAAGAAAAATATTGCTTTTTAATATTATCTTATTTCACTTAAATACCTGCATAACAATCAGTTTGAGGTCATGGCAAACTTCTTACAATTTTCCAGTTGATTAGAATCGCTTGGAATTTGATTTATTTCTGCTCATCTTTTATTTTTCTTATTTAAACCTTTAATGGCTTTCAACATATTTATTACAAACATTAAATCTTTTTTCTATTAGTCTTTTATTAATGAGATCTCTTTAATTGGCCTTAAAATTACAATTAAAAGTTTTTACTCACACTAAAGTAGAAATAAAAGATATAAGCCATTTGATTTATTTTATTATTTTTTTTTTTCTTAATTTACAATGGCCATGTTTGATAATCGCTTAAAAGTATAAAGGATCGGCGAGATATCGCTATTTGTCATAATTGTTAAACTTTTATTAGCTGATATTTAAACCATTAAGTTTTAATGACGATTACGGTTAAAATAAATCAACAGATGTTTTCTAATTGCAAACATGTTTAGCTGGTTGGAATGTGTGTTTTAAACACTTGTATGTGACTAGAATGAAAACTTATATTGAAGAAAAAGTGTTTTCTTTTTTGGATTGCGTTACAGTTGTTGTTCCAGTGAAGCACAGAGTAATGTAATTGTTCATATATAGTTGCTGTGGCATACAGAAAAAATTATCATAGGTTTTTATTTTAACGCACATGTGTTTGAATTTGTTTTTCAATTTTATTATTTTTTTGTTTGATTTTTAATTATTCCAATACAAAATTATACAAGATGATTCCTGCAAAAAAAAAACGACTACAAAATAGGCGCCCCCATATTTTATCATCGTGTGCTTTCACGAGAACTAATTGTGTGTACGAAGCTTTATAAGAATCGGATAAGTAGAAGTACTTAAAATGAAGATTTACTTTTAATGGGCGTGGAACTTCCCACTTTTCTAACCACAATGTTGTATTGTAACGATAACTAAATATGTATGCAAAGTTTCATAAGAATCGGCTAAGTGTAGAAGTAGTTAAAATGTTTATTTACTTTTCATGGGCGTGGCACTGCCCACATTTCTAAACATAATGTTGCATTGTAACGATAACTAAAAGTGTATGTATTGTAACGATGCAAGGTTTAAAAAAATCAGTTTTTAGAAGTTGTTGAAAAAGAATATCTACTTTGCATAGGCGTGGCACAGCCGACTTTTTTGATCCTGCTATAGTATTTAAACAGAAACTTTAAGTTTCATAAGAATCGGTTGAGTAGAAGTAGCTAAAAACGAATGTGTATGTACTTTGTATTGGCGTGACGCCGCCCACTTTTCAACGGGACCAATCTGGAAGTACATTCTTTTTAATAGAGGAAAAAAAATCCGAAATCGGTTTATAAATGGTGGAAAATGGTTTTTAGTTTTACAAATTTTGTGGTAGGTCCCATTTCCGTAAAAAAAAATATTTGATTTTATGAATTTAGTAACAGAATACGAGTTATAGTTTTTCTGTATATACAAAGCAAAATAAATTGCACGTTTACTGAATTCACAACTTGTCGTAGGATTTGTAGGCTGTATAAATATTTTTGATAATTTCCATATAAATATGTTTCTAAGCTAACGTTCATATGAACTTTACCAACAATATTTGTAAAACATACAACTCTTGTGAATTGGGCAATTGTGCTTTAATTCGTAATTAATTTCAGTGAAAAATTTTATAAAAACGAAATTATATAATATATTTACCTGTAAAGTTTATTGCTTAAGTTTTTTGTTTATATTTAGGCGAATGTTTTAAAAATTTGCAAATTAGTAAAATTGCTTCATAAGTGGCCAAAGGAAACAATTGTCTCAATTTGTTTCATTTTATTATTTTTTAGGTATTAACAAGGCTCGCTAAAAATAAAATCACCAAAAATTAGAAACTTCACAACAAATGTATATGTTATAAAAAAAAAGTAAGAACATCAGCGAAAATATCAAACGAAAGAACACTCAATAACACTACAGCACAAAAAATTATCATCGTTCTAACGACTGATTCTGACAGATGACACCATTAAATACATATATGTATCGGGGTTTTGACATTTTACAACTACGCGGAAGTTAAATTTCTCCATAAACTTATTTGTGGAACATGTCAACCCTCTAACTGCTTTTTGTATGGGTCTTTTAGTTCCTTTCTAAAAAAGGGATAAAAACTTCCCTTCAGCGGCGATATACATAGTGGGCTAAAATGTTCCCCAAAAATATTTGCCATAAAATTTTATTATAGGTCTTTAAAAGCATCTAAGCTCCAGACTCAACCTGAACACTGGAAATCATTTAAAGTTTAAAATGTAATAAATTAAGTAAAGTGCTAATTTGGATCGCACAAGAAGGGTTCCGTACGAATACACATATCGCTACCTCAGTATTGGTTTGCGCCTATCTAATGCTTTTTCCTATGTTTATGGAGCCAACCAATACTGAGGTAGCGATATGTATATCCCTTTTCGTTTTTGCCCCTTTTTTTCATTTTGGCGGTCGTTGTGCTTTTTGTTTAATTTTATTTTTTTATTTTTTAATTTTTTTTCTTTGTTTTTGAAGATTTTTTAAGTTTTGGCGCTTTTTTAATTTTACTGATTTTTCGTTTTTTTTCTTGTGAATTTTCGTTTTTTTAAATTGTTTTTGCTTTTTTGTCGATTTTTTTAGTTCTTGCGATTTTTTTGTTTTTTTTAACTTTTTGACGATATTTTTAGCAATTTATTTTAATTGTAGAAACTTTTTTCAGTTAGGCGTTTTTTTCGGTTTTGGGGATTTTTTTCGGCTTTTTGTGAATTTTTTTAGTTTTGGCGATTTTTTTTTTTGTTTTGTTTTGTAATTTTTTTCTTCGTTTTGGCAATTTTTTGGTTTTTGGCGATTTTTTAGTTTTGGAGCTTTTTTGCGCTTTTTTGCGCTTTTTTTCGTTTTGGTGATTTTTTTTTTGCATTTTTGGAAATTTTTTCGTTTTTTGATGATATTTTTAAATTTATCGATTCTTTTATGTTGTAGTGCTTTTTTCGTTTTGACGAATTTTTTTGGTTTTTGACGTTTTTTTTTTAGGTTTTTTTGCGATCTTTTTAGTTTTTTTCTTTTTTCCTTTAAGCGCTTTTTTCATTTTGGCAATTTTTGACATTTTTTCTTTAATTTTATAATTTTTTAGTAGTAGCGTTTTTGAACAATTCAAGAGTTTACCTCTTACGGTTTCCAAGATACAGCATATTGTCGAAATTATATAGTAAAATTACATTAACTGCTAGAACACCCGTTTTCCGTTGTGTTTTCCGTTGTGCTTTTTATAAAAATCTGAATACATTTTGTACCCCAAACGCAAGTATTCAATATAATAATGTGCGATACTAATTATTTGTTTAATGCTCCACATTTTCGTAAATATATATCTTCTTTTAGATTCCGCGACGACTAATTTTTAGCTTTAGCGATTTGTCTTGATTTGGGAATTTTTTCGTTTATGCGATTTTTTAGCTTTGACGTTTTTGCAGTATTTAGGTTTTTAATTTTTTTTTTATTTTAGTTTGGCGATTTTTTTAAGTTTAGTTTTTTTTTATTTATAGCAATTTTTTCGGTTTTGGCGATTTTTTTAGTTTAGTTTTGTTTATTTATAGCAATTTTTTCGGTTTTGGCGATTTTTTTAGTTTAGTTTTGTTTATTTATAGCAATTTTTTCGGTTTTGGCGATTTTTTTTAGTACATATTAACGATTTTTTTCGTTGTGGTATTTTTTAGTTTTGGATTTTTTTTTTTTGGTTTCGCGATTTTTTGTTTTAATGCAATTTTTTCGTTTTGACGATTTTTTATCGTTTTGGCGATGTTTTCCGTTTTGACCGTTTATTTAGGTTTGGCTATTGTTTTAGTTTTGGTAGTTTTTTTCCAGTTAGTGTTTGCGTTTTCGTTTCCGTGACTATTTTCGTTTTGGCGATTTTTCTTCTACGTTATGCCGAGTTTTTGGTGTTTTTTTTTCGTTTTACCTCATTTTTCATTTTAGCGTTTTTTCCTTTAGGCCATTTTCTTTTCGTGTTTTTCGTTGTATTATTTGAAGGGATACCCTTTAGTTATTAATTTTGTTTCATATTATATTTATTGTGAAAGTTACAAATGTCTAATTGTTATAATTGAGTTATTTAGTTTTAGCAATTTTTGTTTTTTGCGATTTTTTGTTTTCAGTTTTTGGAGACTTTTTTCCTTTTGGTGGCTTTTCGTTTTAGCGTTCATTTTTTCATTTTGGTGATTTTTTCGTTTTGGCTATTTTTTTTTAAATTTGGGTAGTTTGTTACGTTTTTTTTTAATAATAAACTTCTTAAAGGTTTTTTTTATTATTTTGGCGATTTTTTCGTTTAGGCGATTTACTTTTCAACTTGCTCCTTGCATTAGTTGCAGTTGTACCCTTAATTATTAATTTTGTTTGTTTCAAGTGTACAATTATTACAGTCCATAAGATACTGCTTAATTTTAAAACTACATTACCTGATAGAATACCCTTTAATTTCTAGTTTGTTTGTGTGTTTGTTTTTAACATTCGTTACTGTTTCCTTTAAAATGCTGCACTAGCTGAGAATATTTCAAGAGTTTGCCTCTTACGGTTCGAAGATACAGCAAATTCTCAAAATTATATATTCGAAATTACATTAACTGATAGAATAACCATTGATTTTTATTTCGTTTAAATACGAGTACATATAAGTATTTATTGGTGTAGACTGTATAATAAATAATACACTAACTTTGAAAATGCCAAGTGTCTATATTACAAGTGTCTGTATATTACATTTGGATTTTAATATGTCTCGTTGCTCGCTTTAGAACACCCGTTCATTTTTAACTTTCATAAACTTTTAGTATTGACTGTGATTGCGGCCATAATTACACATATTCTGTGCGAGATAGAAATCTGTGACAGACACACCGATAGAAATCTGTGACAGACAGACCGATAGACGGACGGACGAACAGTGTGGCAAACCCTTAAAAGATTTATTTTGTTGTACAGTGTAATCGAAAATTGTTGGAAATGCCTAAAATTCATTAAAAACGTAAAAATTTTTATTTTTGATGTGTAAACATCTAACATAATACAATAACAAATTTTGAGTAAGATTAATCATAGTTGAGTAAGATTGTAATAACGCGGTGTGAGCTGTGTATGAGTGTATTAGTGTAATCATACGGACAATAAGAAGTACAGAGAAACTTAACAGCTGCATAGAAATACAGAGAAACTTAACAGCTGCGTTGAAATACACTGGCAAAGGGGGTCTCAAGGACAAACTCCTGCAGTAAGGTCGCAAGTTTGTTGGTTGGTGCTGTGTTGCCGTGTTTTTGAATTGAGTGAGTATTTCGGCGTTGCCGTTTTTGATTTTTGCCGGGAACTTCTGGGATTTAGGGGATTTTGTGTCCAGTTTTTCGAGATTCAGACCCGGTTCGTCTCGGTTTTTGAACCCGGGTTTTTTTTTTTAAACCCGGTTTTTCGGTTTTACCGAATTTGTTGCTGAGCTTGGTGCGATATTTGGCTGACGGTTTATTGACTGCGTTTGTCTTTGACTATTGGTTATTTTGCTGTTTAACTGCGGTAGTTCCAACTATTTTGTACGGGTATATTATTTTTTGCTGGTGGATAAATAGTACTATTATTTATGTCTGCGGGGAAGCGGAAGGCTGATATGCCTGGTGGGAGTGAGTCAGATGTGTCTGATGCGAAGCTTATCGGTTTGAGCGATTTGTCGGGTGTGGAGGAAGGTACGATGGTGAAAAGGAAACGGATGAAGCCCGGTTCGCCGTAGTTGAAACGGGTGAATGATGAGAAGAATGTTTCGGTAGAAGGTGAAATGTTTCATTACTAGATGTTTACATATCTCCCCTGTGATCGGACTCATATTATTTTTTTTTATTGAAACTTGGACTTTTAATGAATTTGAATCGACAGTTTATCACAAAATCAAATATTTTATAGAAATAAATTTTTGAGTTGTCATACATTGAGATCGCATTGAAAATGATTTTAATTCAGTAAATACTTGCATACCGACTCTTTTTGTTTTGCGCTCTTCAGATTAAGTTTATTTTGCATTTCGTTTTTGCAGCGATAAAGCTTTCATACCTCAAAACTCCAATTTAAGCGTTTTTATAGGGAAAGGTTGTCATGTTAAAATTTCCTATTTGCAATAATACATTTTCTATATTGCAAAACAATTTTCTCTTACCACAAGAAATCTTAAGCCGAGGACGTTACGCAAGTAGTTGTATGCAAAATCAAAAGACTTAAGCTACAAACTTTGCTTTAAATATTTGCTTCCGTGTGAAAAATATAACTTTGTTACACAGATTTTATTTTCTTTTTTGACTTAAAATCTGTTTAAATTATATGCAAAAAAAACTAATGTCTTTCTTAGAAAATCAGCATAATCCTGTTTTTAAAATTTGACCGTTATTTAGTAACGCTCCACATAATTTAAACATTTTCCAGCTCTACGATTATATGCAAATATCTTTGGAGTTTATGTCAAAAACAACACAGAATAGTGTGTGGTTTTTATTTATTCTTCTTCTACTTCTAAAAAGCACAAATACATACAGACTTTAATGGTTGGTTACTTACTCAAATGGCCTCAAAACAAGTGCGTATGCATTTGAATTTTAGCCATAAGCTTTATGCGTTCGTTCTTTGGTCTCTCATACTCAGCAGGTATATAAACAATTTATGAGGTTGCTTTACAAGATTAAAAGAATTTGATAAAATTTTCTAATAAATTGTTTATAAGAAAAACAAAAATTTTTTGCAGACATAAGAAGCAGTATTTGGCTGACACTGTCTGGGTATTATATACATTTTTTTCTGCTGCTAAAAAATGGCGAGAATTATATATAAGGGTAATTAAGAACAATTTATTATTACTTTTTTACTATTTCTTCTGCTCCCAAAGATTTGACAAATACGACTAGACCTGTATATTTTATATGTTTTTAATTCAAATTAATGATGTTGAGTTGTTTTAGATCAGCATCATCGAAATTGTTAAAGTCACAAAATGGTAAATTATAACAGGAAGTTTTGTTGAAAAGTTGAGAGAAATTGGATGGTTAATATAAATTCAAAATAAGACCAGGATGACAAGCATAGAGTTTATTGCGGCATTTCAATGTATTATTATTTTTTACGAAAACAAACTGCTGCTGAACTATAGACATCCATCTTTACTCTATTCAAAAGTCTAAAGCACCTTTAATGTTTTGTCAATTATTGTTTTTTTTTCTTTGAATTTTTCAACTTCTTTAACTTTATGTGATCGTAGACGCATTTGGACATTCGTTAAATCCTAAGATGTGCAAAAAAGTATTTCTGCTGTATTATTTTTTCGAAGAAATCCATTACATTTATGACTGACTATCTGGCGCTTTTGGACTAAATTAAACGAACATAATTTCCTTCGCTTTCAACTGGAACATTTCCGTCCGATTTCTATATAGCCTATACTAATATTCTAATTTGTTTTTTGTAATCTATCTATCTATCTATCTATCTATCTATCTATCTATCTATCTATCTATCTATCTATCTATCTATCTATCTATCTATCTCATTTCAACTGTAACTTTTAAGGCTAGTATCCTAAACGAGCTGGAAGCTATATTTTCTTATTGAGTTGTGCCCTCGTTCGAATTTGTCTCATGTCTTCAGTTATTAAGATAGAAATAGAGAATTTTGTACCGTAAAAACCAAACGAAATTTACTCGGATTCGGCTTACAGAACAGGAAGATGTGTTAATTTAATATACTGTCACATTTTTATCTATTAAATATATTATTATTATGGACACTATGACACTTTTAAATGTGCCATAATCTCCATACTTTTAAAAATGAAAACAAATGGTGGCCTTGAGCATGGTCACCATGGTGGAAAACAAAGTCAATTGACGTCAACAAAAATTTGGAAATAGCATCAGCAACGCTTAAAGTATGTCGGCTTTGAGAAATTTTAAGAAATTTTACTTTTATTACTAAAGGCTTAAGAATTTTTTCCTCTCGGTATATAGAAAGCGGCTTCGCTGAGTAAAGATTTTTGCATAGCCGGCCTTTGGCAGGCCTTAAGGACTTTCTCCTGGCTAAGCTGAAAATCTCAGCTTACTGAAACCGCTATTCGATATACCAGGAGGGAAAAGAGGGGAAACCCTTAAGGCCGGCCAAAAGCTCGCTTTGTAAAAATCGTTACTCTCTAAAAAGTGGCATAATGTCCATAGACCTTACGACACAGCACTCATAGACAGTACCACACTTTTGAAAGTGTCAGAACGTCCACGGATGTTATGACACTTTTTGGAGTGACATAATGTCCATGGGCACTATGACATGCTATCGTAACGAATACTTTGAAGAAATAAGAGTAACGACAATTCAAAGCGAAGGCAACAGGCAGGCGCGAAGGTAAAATTCCTTAAAAAACTCAGCGCTGCCGCTTTGTTATTTTTGCGATTTTCTGTGTTGCCATTGTTTTCGGGGAAAGTTCTGAAATTTTGGGTAGATTTTTTTATAGGTTTTGGGAATCCGGGGAGTTTCTAAGATTTTGGGGAGATTTTGTCCTAGTTTTTGGGAATCCAGGGAGCTTGTGAGATTTTGGGAAGATTTTCATCCAAGTTTTTGGGACTTCTGGAACCAGGTATGTGTCTTAGCTAATGGTTGGTGTCATTGCTATATAAAGGTGTCTCGGCTAAAAACACCAGGTGTCTCGGCTAAATTATTGAAAGGTATCGTCTAAGTATCGCTTAGGTATCGCCTAAGTATCTTTCGGCGATACTTCAGATTTTCCGATACAGCGGTATCGGCGATATTTAACTGTCGATACTACGATACTTTTTTAATTTTTTCAGAGCTTTTTTGAACAAATTATTTATTTTTTGTCAATTTCACAATGAATATAAATTCAATTCGTTGTTTTTCAACCCCCGACCAAGAAAGGGGTGTTATAAGTTTGTAGTGTTTGTAGTCCACGTACAGACCAAACGGCTGGACCGATTTTAATTTAGTTAAGTAGAATCGGTCTAGTCATTCAGAAGATATCACATCTCTTCTAGATGTATTATGTTGAACCTGTGTGTCTTTGACGCTGTAAGCTCCCAAACGGGTAAATCGATATTAATTTAGTATTTTTTTTTTTAATGTGACTTGATCCAAAATATTCTAACCTATGCTTGAAGAAAATTGGTTCAGAAGTTTTGAAGTTATCGTCTATTTTCTGCTGGGGTTTTTTGTTTATTTTGCCATAAATTCAAATTCAATTCGTTGTTTTTTTACTCTTACTCGTATTCCAAGCAAAAAAATACACTCCAAACAATTTATGAAAATGTAGAAGTTTCCATCCGATAGCAGTGAAACTTTAGATAATTTCAAATGCTTTTTATATATGCTTGTCATTGCAAGAAGTTTTTTCGATTGCCAATCACCGAATTGGAGGCGATTTTAAGAAAAATTTATTTTTTTACATTCTATAATGATTACCCATTTTTGCAAGTTCTTTCTTTTTATGCGAATTGACATGCAAAATGTTGTTTTCATGTAAATTTAAGTGAATAACTATAAACTTTTAGAAGATTATTAGTTCACAAATGTCCTTTGAAAAATCTATTTTTTAAGAAGCATTGTCAGTATTTTTTTAAATTATAAAGGAATTAAAATTTTTTGTATAAGTTAAATAAACTGTTACTTGCTTTTCTACTAATTATCTGCCTATTCACGGTCCATCGACTTGAATATGACATGAACATAACGTCGGCAGAAGAACTATAAAAAATGCATCAACTAATTTGTTGTGGTGAACACGCGATGTCCTTGTTCTGCCTTTTCAAAGTATTTTGTGTTAGTGCAATAAAGATAAAATATTTAACAATTTTGTTCTGTCTCTTTTCTCTTTATTGAAAATGGTTGTTGCCGGCCAATCTTATGGCGAACAATTATGCTCAGCCATATGTTCGGACATCGATGTCAAAGCATGCACGAAACATGGACATAAGAGATCTACATTAGCTATATGCGATGTCCGACATGATGTTCATACCAAGTTCATGGCTAAAGTAGACCCCGAGCTAAAAATGATTTAGAATTTTTTTAATGGGTTAATAACAATTTTAAATATTAATAATGTCTTACACTGTAATTTTGTATAATACAAAATTACTCTACTTGAGTTTTGCTAATTTTAACTTGAATTCGATTTCAATATGCGTATCGATCGGTATTGGAATCGATAGCGGCGATATTTCTTTTTGAGTATCGGTATCGTATCGGCAAAAAGGCGTATCGTTACCTCCCTAGTAATAACAGAGCGTGAGTAATTTTGTTTATCCTGAGCATGCACGATCGTGCGTGAAAAGATAGTCACGATATCATCTCAAATCTAAAGTATTTTGTTTGTTTGCTGCTTGAACAACCCACATATGTAGTATGTATGTCTTCTTACACATCATTTATTTAACACATGCCACACCAGCCGCTTTTCTATTTCGCTTTGCAAGTTTGTTGCTTAAGTCTTTTGTTTTCATTATTATTTAATATTCTGGACGCTTTCTTTCTCTTT
Source organism: Panzeria rudis (assembly GCA_956483635.1). Lineage (NCBI taxonomy): Eukaryota > Metazoa > Arthropoda > Insecta > Diptera > Tachinidae > Panzeria > Panzeria rudis. Next base: position 123,227,071 of record OY101450.1, on the reverse strand, counting down.
TTTTGCAGAGTTTGGAAATATGAACATGTCTTTTCATATCCAATTAATATTATTTAACTTAACACTTATGCAATCATTAGTTGTTTGTCATAGAGTATATTGGAAAAAGTTAATGAAATAAAAAGAATTTATTTTTTGCTTTAAAATAATTTCTATAAATTTCTTATTATTTATTCCAGGCACTCACAAAGTTCATTGTAGTGAAGATTTAATGCTGGTGGAAATTGGTCTACCTGAAACCATAGCAACAACAGAAACCACCAGCAGTAGCGGTAGCGGTAGCGGTAGCAGCAACAGCAGTAGCTCAAGTAGTGGTAGCAGCATACTAAGTACAAATAATGAAAAACCACAAATCTATTTAGAAGGTCTTAAGGGCTATCCAGATGAAAGGTGTCATCCTGAAATCAACGGCACTTTGGCCATTTTTCGTTTATCGTTAAGTGATTTTTATGAGTGCGGTGTTACACGTATGGTTAATCAGTTAACGGTATGTAAATTGCAAAAAGCATAAAGAAATAAATGAGGCAATAGCCAGCACACCTCTTTTGGCCTTAAGCTCTTTGGCTACTTTATTAACCACATTTAACTGGCCACACGCATTATATATTTTTTTTTTTTTTTTTTGGAAATTTTGAAGAATTTTATTTTAATATTATTTCTGCATATATTTTGCTGATTTCCTTTATATATTTTAACATTTTTAGGGTAAAAAAGTCTATTACCACAAAATCATTATTGAATCCACAAATGGCAAAGAAATTGTTAGTGTTAAATGCATTACCAGTGGTCCGGTTTTTAATTTAATGATGAATGAAACTAGCCACGAGCAACCACGTTTTGTATACCAACAACAACAACAACAACAACAACAGCAGCAACATAATTTGCAACAGAAATCTCAACTGCTATTGCAACATCATGGCATTGTTAGACGTGATGTTTTACCTGCTGGATTTCAAGAACCAGAGTAAGTCTGTTTTTTATCTTCTTTGTATCTTTCTTTAATAACTTTGGTTTTGTTTTAAATAAAAACTTGATTTCATTATATTTGTACATCTGTGTGTTGATTTTTCGTTAACCCAAAATATTTTGCCAAGATGAACAAAAAATAACAAATGACATCATGATTTTTTTTCTTATTCTTTTTCTAATGAACAACAAACCAAACAGGATTTTTAATGCATTTCACAAAAAGTTTATTTACAAAAAATGGCTACAAAAAGAATCCTAGTAATATTTGTATCTCATTAGATGATCTGCTGTTAGAGAGATCTTGAAATGATACCTGGAGTGTAATTTTGAATTAATATTACGATGTCTAGAGGGGGCTGCGAAATAAGGCCCCAAAGAGAATAAATAAATATAGCTCCAAAAATTGTACAGGAAACAAAAACACGAAAATTTTGGAGCGTTTTTGTAAATTTTTTGGGACCTTTCTTCATTTCAAGATTTTATTTACATAAGCCCATAGTTCATGGAGCTTAAAGTCTTTGAAAATGATTTTAGTAGGACACCATCATTAGTAATACCACATATGAACTTTTGGTTTTAATCGGATAGACTCTACGAGGGCTGTGCAGTCTTTACAAAAAGGTCTAAAATGCGAGTGTGCACGAGGAAACATCCGAAGTTCGAGTATACGTGACGGATGCTCGTAAGTATTTTAGACTTCCAAATTAGTGTAGCTTGTTCCAGGCTAAGATTGTATGGAGAAAGCAATGAGTTAACTCTCTTTGTTGCCAGTCAGGTGTCGGTAAAGGCTTTGAAAGAAGACAGTGTCAAATCGAAACTAGTTACAGACTGTAGGTGAGCCCTCAACATTTGACTAGCACGTTAATTTCAGACTATGTTGTGTTCTAGTTCAGTGCAATGTCGAGGGAAAAGAAACGGCCGATGAACTTGCAAGAATATCTTCGACGTTAGATGAGGCGGTCAGGGATGGTTCGGTAAAGTCGCCAATCGTTCACTTCTTTAAGGAGCTCCATAATTTTGGATAGAACTCTCGAGACTTTTGAAGCCAAGAGTTGACTTGGAAAGATTTGAGCTGGGTGTGAACAGGAAGGTTTTAAGAGTGTTGGTGTGTGCGTTGACTCTATCACTGATCGCCTAGATCCAGCATTTTGGAAACTGGTACTACTGATTTCTGTAGGTTGTTCGAGGGTATGGAGGAGCGAAAAATTATTGATAGGCTAAATAACTGGATCAATGTTATTGCGAGCAGCTTCCTCATGGGAATTAGGTACCTTAGTGTATTCGGGATAGGAATATATGTAGATATTTCCTTCTTCTTCTCTTTTCTGATTATTTAGAAGGGACTCCAAATTTACCAAATGGGTATCCGAGTGAAATTGTACTTAACTGGCTACGCCCTTCCTAACTAGCCTAAAATAGTTTCAAAAAACGGAGGACCATACACAACTAGCAATCGGTAAATGCATTTGTTGTCTATGTTTGGCGACACTAAAGCTGAGCTTTTGGAATATATGTAGATCTACACCAGCAGAATGGGATACGTACTTAATTTCTATGTAGCAAGTATTTCAGCAACATTCAGATGTCTTGGGTTTATTGGAAACTTAAGCAACAGTATAATACATAACTATTTCTTTTTATTTGTTTATTTAATTTTTTCCTTAATTAATATAATTTTTAAACTTGCAAAAACTATGTTTCACATGGAATAGCACTTTGCTAGTTTCGCATCTGTACGTTAACACACAAACATAATTTAAACCTTTTATAATTACATGGATGCCACAGTGATCGATAATTGCCGGCAAATGACCACAATACGTGTACAATTTAATTTTAAATTACAACGTTCCGATACATTTATAAGATCATTTCCTTTTAGTACTGCAATCATAATAAACGTGTACAAGTTTTTATAAATGTATATAGCAGTAGGCAGATATGATAATTATGGGGCTCTAAATGTGTTTGCTTTTCTCATGCTTGCAACTGCAATAAAAGGGTTAAAATTATTAGCACAAAAACCTTAGGGAAGCTCACACAAACAAAATTTACAATTACTTAAATAATTTATTTTTAAAAATCTTTCTTATTTCTTGTTGATTGCAGAGACATAGAAATTACCACCTCTCTCACCAAACGTGCTCCCGAACCTCGTCTAGCCATTGGAGTTAGTCAAAATGGCAAACGTGTTACTGGTGATTTGACAGTAACACCTGGTACTCCACTTACCATGGAAATTACTTTAGATCGTGAGTCTGCCCCGGTTTATGGTCTGGGTGTTAATTATTTGGAAGTCACCGATACTAGACTGTTATCGGAAACTATTATTTTTAAAGGGTAAATTTATTGAGATAAATCTGATTGAAATAAATATTATTTCTTATATTATTATCTATTTCCTTTCTTTTAGCTGCACTGTCGATCCGTACCTCTTTGAAAATTTCAATACCATTGATGGTGATACACTGAGTGCTAAATTTAAGGCTTTTAAATTTCCGGACTCTTCGTATGTTCAATTTCGTGCCACCGTTAATGTTTGCTTGGACAAGTGTCTTGGCACTCAGTGTTCGAATGGTCAAGTAGGTTATGGCCGCAGAAGACGTGACACATCCGATACCATGATGACTCCGCTAATGGATACAAATAAAGTTTATGAAATTTCATTGGCCATGTTTATTAAGATTAATGATTTGGAGGGTGTCAATAGAAGTAAGTATAGTTTGTTATTTAAATGAGCTTGAAAGGGTTAATAACATAAACTGCCTTATCTCACTAAGAAAAAGTGCTGTCAATATACTAAAAAAGGAGCTTAAATTGTAATTGATGATATTAGGGGATTTTCAACGAGATTTATATTAGTACCGTTCTATTAGTGCCTTTTCACACTATTTGCTTGCCTTTTTTTACACATTTCTTTCAAAACATCTACGAAAAGTCTCAGACATTTGCATTAAAACTTTTTCTGTAGGCCATTTTTGGCGTTTATACACATGCTTAAGGCGAAAAATTGCAAAGATAAATATCAGACCAACCCTCAAATTTCAATTCGTGCCTTTTTTCTTATCCCTTAAGCTGCTCTACACCGAGCACCCACAATCTAAAACGGCATGTCTTTAAAGCAGAAAATGTTCAGCGTGAACTGTCAGAAAGTTTTATTATCAAAGGAACAGAATTTAAGTACCCTGGAGATGACAAAATAAACACGCCAACGCTCTAAGTCGAGCTTTTTCGGCTACACGTCCGCGTTGTCGGCAATGATTGATGCAAATCAAAATATGTTGGTTTGCTAGTTTGATGATCAATTATTTGATCGTCTCTAATTGTGATTGACAAAAACATCGTAATGGAACGTAAAGACTGAAGACCATATATAGGAACAAAGGAAATAATATATGATAATATTTGTGCAATTTTATTTAAAAAAAAAACAAAATTGCACAATATACCATTAACAATATATCATCATCCAAATGGTGATTGACGAGTTTATTTGCGCGTCTCTGTTTAAGCGACAAGCACTCGACAATCACACATAGTTATTTGACGTAGTTATTTGATCGATTTCCCGGCACTTTAGTCGCTAATGTGGAAAAAAATTAGCATTTTATTTGATGAAGCTATTTTATTTTTTATAATCAAAAATCAATTTGTTTTACTTTAAAAATAATAATAATAATAATTTTTCCAGATGAAGTCTTACGTCTTGAGGAAAAACTACGAGAACTAAAATTGGCCAATCAACGTTTGGCACGCAATAGTCGTGGTCACTTTGAGGAGCCTCTAGTGAAAAACTTTGAACAGCTGCCTTTATCGGTGCCAGCTTTTGTGGTCGACGAAAAGGAATTAGAAGAAGCCACAAATGGTGTAAAAGCTAAAACTTCCACTGTTGCCGTGATATTTTCCATGATGTTAATAATTTTATGTAAATTTTTGTAAATATAAAAAACCATAATCAACAAAATCACAAACAATACTTGTAAAGTAACACAATTTTCCTTTTAAAAAAAAAGTCTTAATTTAATAAAAGTATTTTAAGCCAACGATATATAAAATATTTTTATTAAATTGACACACAAAGTAAATTTTTAATACAACCATTAAGAAAACAAAAACTGTAAAGTATATAAGTAGTTTATTATCTAATCATTTAAATTAATATTATTAATTCCTTGAAAGACCATTAATTTAAAAATTTAAATATTAGAAACGAAAAATAAATTAACATTAAACTGCCATTTTCAAATATTTGCTCTTTTCAAATAACTTTTCTTTTATTATTTTTATTTAAAACTTATTTGTAAAATATATTTTTGCATGTGTATTAATTTTTATAAATATTTTGATTATGTTGTGGTATCTGATTTTATATCTTAATAACTCATTTTTTTTTCAAAATAGTTTTAAAACACATAATTTGTAAAATGCTGAATATAGAAGAACAAGAATGGTATAGTTGACATAAAAAGTGAATTAAAAAAGTTTAATTAAGCATTACTAGTCTACTAAGTTTAAACATTAAGTAAGTTTTTAAAATAAACACAGGATTATATTAACTAATTATAATGAATAAACTTAACAATAATAAAACTAATGCCTAGCGATAAATAAATTATGTTTTTTTATTTTAAAAATATGGCAGCTCACTATTTGGCCCCTTCTTAATACCGAATTTAACGGTTTTCATCAAATGACTTTGAAGAACAGTACTACCGAGTGTAACGAAAACAGCAGAATGCCAGACTTTAATTAAAGTTTACAGAGTGCGTATAATTAATTTACACAATTTTGTCAGAGACAGTAGACAGCTAAATATGTTTTTTTTTTAATTTTTCGGCAACAGCACTGCTTTTCTTTAAATTTTTTATCAACTTAGTACTATTTCTCTGGAGGATTTTCCGATTTATAGAAACAGGATGAGACATAACGCGTTTTTAAAGTATTCTATCCTGTTATTCTACGATATTAGTGGGAGTCCGGAGCAATGATTTTATCTATTTAAAAAAAAAATTTTGTTTTTTATCAACTTAGTACTATTTCTCTGGCGGATTTTTCGATTTCACGATAAACTAAGATAGATGACAAGATGAGACATAGCGCGTTTAAAAGATATTCATCCTGTTATTCTACGATATTAATAGGAATCCGGAGAAAACATCCACTTATATTTTCGAATAGTGTGGATCCTAGGCTACAGTTTTCATATGGTCCACATGGGCTAAAAGTAAAGATGTGCCCAAACATGGCCAAAATCTTTCAGAGATAGCCAAAAATTTAATTAAGTTAAATTTACAAATTTAAAAAAAAAACTCACAAATACAATTGAACAATGGGACTTAAACTTTCGAATAGTGTGGATTCTAGGCTTCAATTTTCATATGGTCCATATGAGCTACAAGTAAAGATGTGCCCAAACATGGGTAAAATCTCTATCTGCCCAAACATGGGCAAAATCTCTCAGAGATAGTCAAAAATTTAATTAAGTTAAATTTACAAATTTAAAAAAAAAACTCACAAATACAATTGAACAATGGGACTTAAACTTTCGAATAGTGTGGATTCTAGGCTTCAATTTTCATATGGTCCATATGAGCTACAAGTAAAGATGTGCCCAAACATGGGTAAAATCTCTATCTGCCCAAACATGGGCAAAATCTCTCAGAGATAGTCAAAAATTTAATTAAGTTAAATTTACAAATTTAAAAAAAAAACTCACAAATACAATTCAACAATGGGACTTAAATTTTCGAATAGTGTGGATTCTAGGCTTCAATTTTCATATGGTCCATATGAGCTACAAATAAAGATGTGCCCAAACATGGGCAAAATCTCTCAGAGATAGTCAAAAATTTAATTAAGTTAAAATTTCAAAGTTTTAAAAAAAACTCACAAATACAAATGAACAATGGGACTTAAATTTTCAAATAGTGTGGATGTTAAGCTTCAATTTTGATATGGGCAATATGACTTACAAGTAGGATCCACACTTTCCGAAAATATAAGTCGCATTGTTCAATTGTATTTGTGAATTTTTTTACATAACTTTGAAAATTGAGCTGAGGTAAATTTTTGACTATCTTAAGTAAATTATTGACTATCTCTGAGTGATTTTGGTCATATTTGGGCAAATCTTTAGTTGTAGCCCATGTGGACCATATGAAAATTGTAGCCTAGAGTCCTCACTATTCGAAAATGTAAGTCGCATTGTTCAATTGTATTTGTGAATTTTTTTACATAACTTTGAAAATTGAACTGAGGAGAATTTTTGACTATCTTTAGTAAATTTTTGACTATCTCTGAGAGATCTTGGTCATATTCGCCTTCAATTTTCATATGATCCATATGAGCTCCAAGTAAAGATGTGCCCAAACATTGGCAAAATCTCTCAGAGATAGTCAAAAATTTACTTAAGTTAAATTTTCAAAGTCTTGTAAAAAACTCACAAACACAATTGAACAATGGGACTTAATATTTCGAGTAGTGTGGGTCCTAGGCTTTAATTTTTATATGGTCCATATGAGCTCAGAGATAGTCAAAAATTTACTTAAGCTAAATTTTCAGAGTCTTGTAAAAAACTCACAAACACAATTGAACAATGGGACTTAAATTTTCGAATAGTGTGGATCCTAGGCTTCAATTTTCATATGATCCATATGAGCTACAAGTAAAGATGTGCCCAAACATGGGTAAAATCTTTATGTGCCCAAAGATGAGCAAAATCTCTCAGAGATTGTCAAAAAATTACTTAAGTTAAATTTTCAAAGTTATAAAAAAAACTCACAAATAGAATTAAACAATGGCACTTAAATTTTCGAATAGTGTGGATGTTAAGCTTCCACTTTCATATGATCCATATGAGCTACAAGTAAAGATGTGCCCAAATATGGGCAAAATCTCTATGTGCCCAAACATTGGCAAAATCTCTCAGAGATAGTCAAAAATTTACTTAAGTTAAATTTTCAAAGTCTTGTAAAAAACTCACAAACACAATTGAACAATGGGACTTAATATTTCGAATAGTGTGGGTCCTAGGCTTTAATTTTTATATGGTCCATATGAGCTCAGAGATAGTCAAAAATTTACTTAAGCTAAATTTTCAGAGTCTTGTAAAAAACTCACAAACACAATTGAACAATGGGACTTAAATTTTCGAATAGTGTGGATCCTAGGCTTCAATTTTCATATGGTTCATATGAGCTACAAGTAAAGATGTGCCCAAACATGGGCAAAATCTCTCACAGATTGTCAAAAATTTACTTAAGTTAAATTTTCAAAGTTATAAAAAAAACTCACAAATACAATTGAACAATGGCACTTAAATTTTCGAATAGTGTGGATCCTAGGCTTCAATTTTCATATGGTCCATATGAGCTTCCAGTAGAGATGTGCCCAAACATGGGCAAAATCTCTCAGAGATAGTCAAAAATTTAATTAAGTTAAATTTTCAAAGTTTTGTAAAAAAACTCACAAATACAATGGAACAATGGGACTTACATTTTCGTATAGTGTGGATCCTAGGCTACAATTTTCATATGGTCCACATGGGCTACAGATATGCAACCCTTTAGAAAGGCTTTCTTGTCATGTTCAAAAATTTGGCATTAGATGGGAAGGATCAGAAATAGCATAAGTGGCGCCCAGAATTTGATGTCGGATTAAGTAGCCAGCAGCGGAAAAAATTAAACGACAATCAAACCATAAAGAACGACATGCCATATGATGAGATCGGACTTGAAATGACGGCACTATATATGTACATATATAAAAAACTAATCCCCATATGCACAGAAAAAAATAAGTTTCGTTTTTGATAACAAAAATCCCGGTATTCAATAATTTTTTTTTTCAAATTTCCTGTGATAAAGAATTCCGCTATATTGATAGCAAAATTATTTCAAAAGAAAAAAATATAAATTAAAAATAATGTTGACATGCCTGGGATACGAACTCGGGCTTCCCGGTCGTAAATCTTGCTCTCTACAGCCGAGCCATGCCCCAGTTATATTTTTATGAGATAAAACTTGTTTTAAGTACTTTTGTATGAAAAGAAGAGATATAACCGGCATGGGGTAGAAATACAAACAACGAAATATTGTATTAAGTTAATGACAAATGTTATTGAAATTCATATTTTTTTCAATAACATGGTCTTATTGAACATAATTCTTGTCTATTTTTTTCTGCATGCAACAAAAACAAGTGTGCTTGAATTGTTCATTACAACAAAATTTCCATAGAAAACCCGGTTATAATTCACACTTTATTTTTTGCATATGGGGGTAAAAGTGCTGTATTTTTGGGCGTGGCAAAAAAATTTTTTGCTGTTTTGGAAATGGCATTGGCATATCTTTTATTCTAGGGGGTGACTGAGCAACTTTTTATCGACACAACTTATGCTGACTTTAGACGACATGTTTTTTACATATGGCTTGTTAGGTGTGTGAGACATATGTAACTTCGCATGTTTGTCAAAATTTTCAATTTACAGACGGTTTATAATATTTGCTTTTACACGTACATGTGCAATTACATCTGGCATAACCTCTGAGTGTTCACAACAGTTGAGTTTTTGCACAATTTTCGTAAATATATAAAGCGCTCTTTGCTTTTTAATGTTTTTTCAGCCAAACCACACTTTTGATAATTTAATACAGCTGATGTCAGATGCCTTGTCAGATGAAAATAGAACACACTCTAATTGAAAATTTTTCATCTGACTTTGCTTCTGTAAATGTCATCTGACAATGTTTCATATGTTTCACACGGCATGTATTACTTTTGCAGTGGGAAATTTGACAAGTCAGATGTAAAATACATGTCGTCTAAAGTCAGCATTAGCAAACATATATACATATGTATGTATGTATGTATGTATGTATGTATGTATGTATGTATGTATGTATGTATGTATGTAAGTATGTATTTACATATAGTAGATCGTTCCCTTAACATGCACATTTTAATAAATGAGTCCCTAATTTATCGATATACCTAAGCAAAAAACTCGTTTTGAAAAAAATTAGTTAGGGCCTTTCTATATTAAGGTAACGATATTTAGATATATAGAAACAAAATAAAGCTCAATCTAGTTTTTAATTTTCCATGGACCCGGCTGGATAATCTTTTATTCTTTTTAAGCAGCTTTCCCAAACTATATTTGTTCCCAAAATAAAAACTCACCTTTCTCTGTCGGCACCAACAACGTTTTTTTATAGTTTTAATTTTAATTTATTTATGTAAGTATTTACAAAGAAAACCTTATTTATTTATGTATTAATTGAAGTTTAATTACTAAACGCAAATCAATCGCAAACACAAACAACATGCAGACTCTCTTTCTGCTTTTTATTTCATTTGCCAACAACAACTTTGCCGGCTAACGGCATAATTTGTGTTTTTGCTTTAAATTCGCACATTTTATGAATGAATATGCATTTTTTTACAAATTTTCACACTGGTTTTATCACTTTAATCTTGAACTTGCCACAACGATTTTTACATACATTTAAAGTGGACATTCTTAGCTTTATTTTGATATAATTTTTATACCGGGGTACTATTTATTTCTTTAGAAATTATTAATTAAGCCACTAACACTTTTTAGCACAGCTATGTATTTGTTGATATTTCTTCGAGGAAATTTAAGCTCGAACTGATTGATTGATTACCACCAAAATGCAAACATACGATACGTATGTATGTGGTTATGTGTGTTGAATGATGTGTACATTAAATAATTACTCCCTAAGATATGCTTTATGAAACGGAAAATGTTGCAATTTTTCGCGCATTTTCGCTATTTTTGCGATAGAAGTGATTTTTTTCTGTCACTTTTATTTTGGCCTTTTTTGCAGTTTTAACGATATTTAATCAATATCTTGTTAATGTTAGCAAGTTTTTCCGATTTTCGTAATTTTCGCGATTTTTTCCGAGCTTTTGTCATTCTTACTATAGCGATGTTATATCAATTTTAGAGTTTGTTTGTAATTGTGCATATTTTCGCGAATTTTCGTGATAGAGATGATGTTTCACGAATTTGGCTTCTGATGTTCCTCTTTTATAGACTTATATGTATGTATGTATGTATATGTAGATAGATAAGAAGACCGTAAAAAACAAAAATCTTATATAAAAGTCCCGAGAAGATCTAAAAAAATAAAAATCTTTCATAACTTTATAAGAGGACCTAAAAATAAAAAGTTTTCATTTCTGTTATTTAAAGACCTAGAAAATAAAAATCATTTATAAAGGTCTCAAGAAGACCTAAAAAATAAAAAATTTTTATAACTGTTATTTAACGACCTAAAAAGTAAAAATCTTTCATAACTGTTGTAAGAAGACTAAAAATGTGTGCTCATTTTGTAATTGTTATTCGGGGAGCATTTTTTTAAAAAAGCTTGTAATAATAATTATTTGACGATTTTTTCAAATATAGGTTATAACTAGGGATGTAACGATACGCCGTTTTGCCGATCCGATACCGATACCGATATTTAAAAATAAATATCGCCGATACCGATTCCGATACCGATACGAATATTGAAATTGAGTTCAAGTTTAGATTAGCAAAACTCAAGTGCAATTTTTTATTATACAAAATTACATTATAAGAGAGAATATTTAAAATTGATAAAACATTGGAAGTAATTTTTATGGAGCTACATTTTCTTTGCTTCCAACAAATCTATATTAAAAATATGCAGATAATTAGTAGGAGAGCAAGAAAAATAGTTTAATTCCTTTATAATTTAAAAAAATAGTCGCCATGCCTTTTAAAAAATCTGTTTTTTAAAGGACATTTATCAACTTATATTCATCTAAATAACTTAATAGCTTAATTATTAAAAGACTTCGAAGTTTATATATATTTATTCACTTAAATTTACATGAAAATACAGTTATCCTTTTTTTATCCTTTTTCCTTAAGGAAAAATCATTATAGAGTACCGAAAAAGAAATTTGTCCTAGCATCGCTTCCAATTCGGTGATTGGTAATCGAAAAACAGAACTTCTTGCAAGGGCAAGGATATGTAAAACTAATTAGAAATTATCCAAATTTGCAATACTTCCAGATCGCGAATTCTACATTTTCATGACTTCTTTGGAGTATCTCTTTTTCGCTTGAATAAGATTCGAAAAACAACACCTTGAATTTGAATTCATGGTAAAATTAACAAAAAATAAATAATTTTTTTTATTTTTTATTTTTATTTTTTTTATTTATTCATTCTTTATGAAGAACCTAGCCTAGAGGCCATAATCGGTCACATTAGACTACTCAAGAACTATCAACACAAAATTTTAATGTAATAAATAATTAAATCATTATAAAAGTAATAAAAAAAATTTTAAAAACAATCTACATAAAATTTAAGTTTTAGGTAAAAAATAAATTAGTTAATAATTTTACAAATTTTAAGTAACATTGCGTACGACTAAAAAAACTTAAACTTAACAATTAAATTGCAAAAAGCTTCAATTTTAAAAAAAACTCAACCTACCACAACACCACTACCATACACGTCCTAACCAGAATATCAAGCTATGCTAACCGGTTAATTTGACGAAAGCGCTTTAAAACGTTTTCTCCTGTAACTATTCGTAGAGATATCAAATGTTCTTAAAGACGGTGGCAATTTATTATAATCTCTAGCTATTCTCACACTAAACGATCGCTCCAAAATAGGTGTTACAAAATAACAGCATAAAATATTATTAATTTTTAAAATTGATATTAATAAGATTTAAAAAATAACGAAGTGTATTCATGGTAAAGTCGAACAAAAATAAATTATTTGTTAAAAAAAAACTCTGAAAGTGTTTAAAAGTATCGTCGTATCGGCAGTAAAATATCGCCGATACCGATGTATCGGAAAATCTGAAGTATCGCCGATATATCGGTATCGGTATCGGTATTCGTTACATCCCTAGTTATAACTGTTATGTCCCTGTTTTTAAGCCAACAACAAAAATTGAAAATAATTGTTATTTTTGAGCCAAAAAATAAAACTGAAAAATAAGAGTTATTTTACGATCAAAAAATAAACTAAATTATAATTCTTATTAATTGGTTTTTTTAATAAATTGAAAATAAAAGTTTATTGCTAGATGGTTTCAGACAGGCAGAAATTGCCTCTTAACCAACCCCCCCCCCCCCCCCCCCACCACTTTTGGTCCTATTTTTTTAAAAATGTATAGCGTGTGTGTCCTTCCAGATTCACATCTATCTATGTTTTAAATTTCATTAGAATTAGTCAGACAGTTTCAGAGAAACAGAAATTGTTCCTTACCCCGCCGCCCCCCATCTGGCATGTTCATATTTTTGAATAAATGTGTAGCCTCTGTGTTGTTTTAGACTCAGATTTATCCATGTATTAAATATCATTAAAATTGGTTCGATAGTTTCGGAAGGGCAGAAATGGCCCAGTACCCACTCTTGTGGTCCTATTATTTAAAAAATATATAGCCAATATGTTCTTTCAGAATCAGATCTATCCATGTTTTAAATTTCATTAAAATTAGCTAGATAGTTTTGAGAGGGCAGAAATTTCCTCTTCAAATTTCATCTTCCTTGAGTTTTTTTAATGTAAATATAGAAACCTTCATCTTCACAATAAGCTACTCAATACACGACAGTTTGTATACGTATGGATCACAAAAAACAAGAAATTTTACTTATAATAAAAGAATATTTACTTGTACCTACGTTCATGAAAGTTCACAAAAATTTAAATTTTTGTTCAAAGCATATGCCGGAAGCAGTGGTGAAAATACCAAGAGATTCTATTAAGTATATTTTGAGAAAATTTTATGCCACCGTCTGTAACATTTTTATCCATTCCGACTTTTTGGCATATGCGCTAAACCAATATTGAGATGACGATGTTTCATTTATCTTGTTTTAAAACGGGGTAAGTAAGTACTGATAATGTATACCCACTTCATTCAAATTAACGATACTTTAAAAAGACCATCTGGCAGCTCATTTTATTAGAAAACACTGCCTTAACCTCCTGACATTTACTGCGCTATCGCAAAGCAAATAGCTATCGATAACAAACAGCTGATCAGCATATACACAAAATACAATAAAAACAATTTTTACACACATTTGACATTTCCATTCGCGTATTTCTTTTGTGGAATATAAAAGAAATAAGTTTTTGTTCCTTTTCTCCAGAGAAAACAAATATTTTTAAAAATTTATTGAATAGAAAAATTATAACCAGCAGCAAAAATTGTTTAAACATACAAAAAAGAATATAAATGAAGTGAAAAAGTAAATATTCGGTTAAAAATTATGTGTTGGAATGAAGAAAATGCTAGGGAAAATGCTTGAAAACATTAGAAACAAATAAAGTATAAAAACAAATAACTAATTAAAAAACAAGCGCAACTAAAATGATAAAAATGCAATTTGTAAGCAACAACACCAATTAGAACTATTTAAGTTTCTTGGCTTAGACTGGCTGGTCTGGTCGGCTCTTCTTCAATTGGTAGCAGCAGCAGCAGCATCATCGTTAACAACAACACAATAAAAATGTATTAATTAAAGTGTTTACGTGTAGTTCTGCTTAATATTGTTATATACCTATATAGGTGCTGTCGTTGGAGGTATTCAAATTGTACTTGTTACAAAAGTGGCTGTTTGGGATAATTAGAAATAGATTGCACACACGCAAAGTGCTTTAAAATATCCAATGCAAAAATAACAAATAGAGAGACCAAATGAAACCTTATAGCCATAACTATATAATTAAATATCGACGTCAGCCACAAAATTTTTTGAAAAACAAACATACTTTTCTTGTTATGTGTAAAAGTATGTCGACTACATGGATTGCTACGACAGACAAAATATAAAAAATACGCGTGGACAAGTAACACGTATGGCATTAGAATTACAAACCATTTAATAGACTAAACGCTAAGAATTGGGTTACTATTAAATGAACACATCAATGCTATAATGCTGTAATAGCAATCATAATAATATTGGAGCAAATTGGAATTGTTTTGCAAATATAGAAATCTCGTTAAAAGGTGCCATTTTAAATAACTAACCATTGAGAAAGGAAATCTCAACTTAGGAAAAACCCTGTCCCACCAAACTTAAGGAATTAGATTAACAAAAAGAAAACTAAGATACATTGGCAAAAAATGCGTTCAAAGAAATTTTTAATAATAGCTGGTTTTCTTATAACGTGGACATTTATTGTTTTTTACTTTGTGCCCCGTACAAATATGAAATATCCTCTACAGCCCAATAGGATTAGAAAATTAGAAGAGGATGCCCGCCAAGAGTATCATAAAAGTGATAAATTAATGATCAATCTATTGGGTATTTTAAAAGCAAAGTTTCCCAATGATGAATCATCTACAGAGAAAGCTATTTCCATAATAGCCTTACCCAATAACCAACCTTTACAGCAGCCTCCTTCATCCAATGAGAAACAAGAAAACATATTAGAGCAACCCAATGATACCGAAACAAATTTTGTTAATACCCAGCAGCCAGTTACCCAGCCTACAAAAACTCACCTAAGCAACGGTCAACCTATTATACCAGTCTTAGTATTTGCTTGTAATCGTGTTTCGATTACAAAATGTTTAGATAATCTCATTAAATATCGCCCCAATATGGAACAGTTTCCTATAATTGTCTCGCAAGACTGTGGAGATGAAGCTACGCAAAATGTTATCCTATCTTACAAAGAGCAGGTATCTCTTATACAGCAACCCGATCAGTCGGATATATTTGTACCGCCGAAAGAAAAGAAATTCAAGGGTTATTACAAAATAGCACGACATTATGGCTGGGCTTTGAATAATACCTTTGGCAAAGGTTATGAGTATGTTATCATAGTGGAAGATGATCTCAATGTGGCACCAGATTTTTACGAGTACTTTTCCGGAACTCATCATTTATTAAAGCAGGATCCTTCGCTATGGTAAAGTTTAAAGAAATTGGAGAATAAATGAAAATAATTTATTTTTATTCATTTTAAATAGGTGTGCTTCTGCTTGGAATGATAATGGCAAAGCTAATTTGATAGATGCCTCTCATCCGGAATTATTATATCGCACAGATTTCTTCCCTGGCTTGGGTTGGATGCTGACTAGAGATCTGTGGCATGAGTTGTCCGTTAAATGGCCAAAATCGTAAGGAATTGATATGTCAAACCGGTTAGTATTTAATTTTTTTTATCTTTTCAGATTTTGGGATGACTGGATACGTCATCCGGAACAAAGGAAAAATCGCGTTTGCATACGGCCGGAAATATCAAGAACTCGTACTTTCGGCAAAGTTGGTGTATCAAAGTGAGTTTTTAAATACAATTTAATTTTTTTTTAAATATATAAATCGATCATTTTTTGCTGATAAAGTTTTCGGCATGATATAATAAATAGAAGGTAGTTTCATTCTCTCTTTATTTATTTTAATAAGGATTTTTGAAGTTTGTTTTTAAGGTAAAATATAGAAAAGCGTTGCCATATAATAGAAAAGGCATCCCAACTCCTGGAGTTATTTTGAACAAATGTGTAAATGTATTAAGAGGAAAGTAAGACAAATTGTGCAATTCACAAGCCCCGCTTATATCGATTATCTTAAGATTTTATTGAAATGCTCTTTTGTTTTATTAGTCGTGACGAATTTTAATTGTATCGATTATATTTATTATATATTATTTTATCGATTATATTTATGGTTAAATTCGAAAGCATCAAAAAATGTTCATTGTAATGATGCGGTTTTGTTACAACATAAAAATTAAACAACAAAAACATTTACTACATTTTGCAATTCCCGCTATATTGGCAATTTCTTTTTTGTGATCTATATGATTTTCTGAAATTTTGTTATACTTCATTATTGTTGTACTCCATTTTGACACACTTCATTGATTTCATCAATATGTACATATATATAGCAATTTTTCGCGAACTTGTAAGTTTTTGGCGTTAGTTTTTAATTAGTTTTATTTTTACAGTTTGGGCGGTTTCTAAAATTGATTTAGGAGTTGCTTTTGAGCTTTCGGCGAATTTTTGCAATGTTCGTGATAAAAGCGGTTTTTTACAAGTTGTCAACCATCTTTACAGATTTTGCGCTTTTTAAAAAATATTAGACGTTGATATCATGTAGCTGTTGGCAAGTTTTTGCAAAATTCTGAAATTCTCGCGATTTATACCGAGTTTTTAGCATTCCTTAAAGTTTTAGCAACATTTTGATCAAAATTATGCCTAGTTCAAAATTTTGCAATATTTCGCAACTCTTCGCGAAGGCCTTAATTTTTCTAAAGTTTTTGGCTTTTTACATTTTAAGGGAATTTTGATCAATATTACGCTTTGTAATCTTTAAAATTTTAGGAAACTTTTGACGAATTTTCCCGAGTTCTTGACATTACATCTACAGGTTTAGCAGTTTTAATTAATTTTATGGCTTGTTTAAATTTTTGCTATTTTTGGCGAGTTTTCGTGATATTGGCACTCATTCTTCTTTAAAATTTTGCGAGTTTTCAATATTTGTACGGTAGAAGTGAGTTTGTCCTTTGTACGCATCGACTACTTTAATAATATATTTTGCGGCGTATAAAATTGTTAAAGTTTGCATGGTTGCGTATAGAAACGCGTATTGCAAGTTAGCCTGCTTACGTTTATATTTTTCATATTATTTTCATGCAAATCACAATTTTAAGAATAATAAAAAAAAATAGAAATTGGGGGGACATATAAAACTAGTACGGCAACATGATTTTAACGAAAATGTCACAATCCTTATATTTGTCAGGTAGTGAATGTCAAGAAAAATTTAGAGAATGAAACTACGTTCTATTTATTATATCATGGTTTTCGGTAAATGTTTGAATTACAAAACAAGCTTATTAGATTTTTGAACCTGCTTTAAAATTAAAAAAAAATCTTGCTGAATAAAATCTTAGTAGCAATTTGATTGAAAAACTATTTAATAACTTTTTTAACAAATACATACTAAGTAAATCCTTTATTAAAAAAATCTTCTTAATAAGATTTTTAAATCTTCCTTACTAGAAAGATATGTAGCTGTATAACAATTTATTATCAATTAATTTGAAAACTGTTTTTGCAGATATTTAGACAGAAATTTAGTATCAATTTCTTTGGCAAACATTTTCTGTATAGATAGATGTTCTGTCCAAAAATGCAAAGTAAGATAATTTCATCGTTACATTAAAAATACTTCAAAAAAAATCAATCGTGTAAACTTTCTGTCCAAAAATGCAAAGTAAGATAATTTCTTCGTTAAATTAAAAATACTTCAAAAAAATCAATCGTGTTAACTCTCCCTACAAGAACAGTGACAGTCATTTGATCGATCATATGACTGGTAGTGCTGATGGAAATATCCATCATCAGGTAGAACAAAGTTTCTATTATTTTCTTAAAACAATTTGAAAAAACTGATGGAAACTTTTGTGTACGTGTGATTTTGCGTCTTTGTCGAACTTCTGAATTCTATCGACTATAGAACATATAGCTGAACTGCTCATTCCACTGCTTTTTACTAATCATTAATGATATAAATTGTAGTCACAGCTGACGAATCAGTTCTGATGAATATATCGGTCAAAGCTGATTAGTCAGTCTTGATGAATACATGGGTCAAAGCTGATTAGCCAGGCTTGATGAAAATATCCATCACAGCTGACTAATCAGTCTTGATGAATATATCGGTCAAAGCTGATTAGCTGATTAGCTGATTATTATTTATTTTCTTCTGAACAATTCAAATTAGATTATGACGTTATAATTTCAATTTTATTAAAAATTATGCAAAATATTTAATAACATATTTGAAAACAAAAACATACTAAGGCATTGAAACTCATCATATATTGGTCTCGTATTCCACAGTTTGCTAGTTATAAACAAATTGTCTCTAGACACAACTTTTCTCTCTATTTTTTTTCTTCAAAACTTGTCCAATTTCTTGTTGGTTTTTGTACAAATGGGCGCAGCCCACAGTTTTTGATACTTTTTCTGAAATTTTCTTAACAAATTGACTATCGGACTCATTGTTAGTTTTCTGATGGCCAACGTTTCCCAACAGAATAAAATCACTTATGCCACTCCATGTTCCAAGACCAATGATAGGCATTTCATTGCCATTATTCATAACAATTGCCTTTTATTCACAATGATGATGGAAGTATTTTTGTAAATATTTAATCCTTGATCAATTTTATTAATTCTTTTTTTAGAATATCTGGAAAAATTTATTAAATGTTTTATTTAATATATGTTTTTTTACTTTTTTTTTTAATAATGAACACTTTTTTATTTTTAACGTCAGGAAATAATATATTAGCTGTCTTTCTCTAACATATGCATTATTTAAATATTAATTTGTAACGTAAACTAATATTTAAATGTCGTCAACGATGATAGATATCTCCATCAACAGTGCCAGTCATATGTACAAATGTATTAGTAAAAAATTGTGTGTGCATTAGTTTCGGTCATACATTTCTTGTAGGGTCTCCTATCCCTATCTTAATACGACATTTAATAATTATGTATAAGAAAAAATTGGTAGGAGTTGTTGTTTTTATAGAAATTTTCAACTTCATTTGAAAACCCGACAATAAGTTGTGAATTGAAGAAATATGTCTGTATTGAAATATCATTGCTGAATAAAATGTTAAGTAAAATAACTACCCAGTAAAAAAATTGGAAGTCCTTTTTGAGGAACTACATTTTTATTGCTTCCAAAGAATCGATATTCAAAAATGCAGATAATTAGTAGAAAGGCAAGTCAAAATTTATTTTAGTCACACAAAAATTTGTAATTCCTTTATAATTTTATGAAATGCCCACAATGCTTTTTAAAAAATTCAATTTATTTTAAGAAATTTTATGAACTAATTTTCGTCTAAAAATTAAAAGTTATTTACTGAAATTTACATAAAAACGCCGTTTTGCGTTTAAATTCGTATAAAAAGAAACAAGTTGCGAAAATGTGTAACTTTGTACTCTTTTTCCTAGAGAAAAATATTAATACAGAACGCCAGAAAGGAAATATTTCTTAACTTCGCTTCCAATTCGGTGATTAGGAATCGAAAAAAGAGAACTTCTTGCAATGACAACCCTATGTAAAAATCATTAGAAATGATCCAAATTTGCACTACTTCCGGATTGCAAACTCTGCATTTTCATGACTTCTTTGGAGTTTTTTTTTACTGGGTATTGTTGATGGATAAGATAATTCTTGAAAAAAAAACGGTTTACAAAACAGGAGTGGTACTACGCACTTTTCTAATCATCTCATCCTGATGTTGTGTCCCGGGAACGTAAATCATTTAAATAGAGCTAGTTGAAAAATAATATTTACTTCGTTTGGGCGTGACACTGTCCACTTTTCGGATCATAATGTTGTACTTTCACTAGAACTATATGCGTGTGCGAAGTTTCATGATAATCAGTTTAGTAGAAGTAGTTGAAAAACAGTATTTACTTTGTACGGGCGTGGCAATGCCCGCTTTTCTAATCATAATATTGTATTTCACCGCGAAGTTAACGCGTGTCCAAAGTTTCATAAGAATTAGTTAAATATAATTAATTTGAAAAATAATATTTACTACGTTTGGGCGTGGCACTGTCCACTTTTCTAACTATAATGCTGGTACTGCCACTATAACTAAATCTCCGTGCAAAGTTTCATAAGAATCGCCCTTAGAAGAAGTTGTTTAAAAAGTATATTTACTGTACATTGGTATAAATATATTTACTGTACTTTTGAAATTGGTTCTGAGAAAAAAAACTAAGAAAAATTTTTTATAATCACATTGATTTACATACATATGTGACTAATTCAAAAAATTTGCCAAAAAACCATCTCTAATTTGTTTAAATAAAATTTCTGTTTATAGGCCATAGTGTTGTGTATAACATATCCAAAATTTGGAGTGATAACTCCATGGGATAAAAAAAAGTAAATAGGTTCTCATATTATTTTCTAAAAAAAATTAATTTTAAATTTACACAGCCCTACAAATTGGTACTTTTTATTTTCGTTTTAAACAAAACTAAAATTTTTCTTATCAGTTTGTTGCTCTAAAAAATTCTGTGTCCTCAGTTTTTTCCTATTGCTTACATATCTTTTTTATGGGCATATCTAATATTTCCCACTGGGTACACCTGTATATTTTAACCTTAACTCGAGAACAGTATGTCCGCTTTTTGACCAATAAAACAACAGCAAATGCATGATACAATTACCTTCAAACTTTATTAGTACAATTAGGTGAACAAATCAGTGGTTTCTTGTTATTCACAAATTAGTATCGAAAAATAGTTTTTATTTTATGAAAAAATTGAAATAACAACCTTTTTCTAAAAGCTTTAAACAAATTTAAAATTGCAAAAACTTAATCTTTTAAATAAAATTCTTCAGGAAATTAACATTTTACTGTTGTATGGAAATTGTGATTTTTATCAATTGAGTTCCTTCACTTAATTGTGAA